>OX276336.1:102148281-103564942 GCA_946251815.1 Dasysyrphus albostriatus
GAAAACGTTTTAAGGTATTCAATATGCAATCAAGTGAGGGTGAAGAACAAAGATATTGGTTTTCCTTCGAGATATTAAAGACAAAAACATTGTTTAGAGTAAAATCAACCCTGAGTCAATCATTGGTAGCTATAAAGATATTTGAGACAAACAAAATTTTCAACTATTTTTGCTAAAGTTTCTTGATGGAATATTTTTACAAATATTATTAACTATAAACTATATAGTGTATATAGGTAGAATAAAATTACTAACAAACCAATATTTTTTTTTTTAATTCGTTCAATTCTAATTGGTAGTGTATTTGTCTACTCAACGAGCCAACAAAATTTTTCAAAATGCAAAAATATACCTAGATTAATGTAAAAACTTATATATATATAAATATATAAATAACGCGCCAATGTACACAAAAGTTGTAAGACCTTTTTTTAAAAAACTCAAATATATTTCTTTTAATTCTGAATGTTTTTTTGGGATTATCCCTCTAACTTTGAAAAATTGTTTATTGCAAAATATTTCTAGACTTCAATTTTTATTTCATCTAAGTCTCATAAGAAAATAAGCTGGGAGCAAATTTATTAGCTCGAGAATAATACCGCAAATAATTTTTTGAGTGATGTACGACAATAAGAACGTTTTTTTCTTCTGGTGTTGCGTACCACTCGGCTAAAATACTTCAGAAAGTTTTGGTGAGAGTTTTGTTTTGGAGCGAGATTTTGGTTTAAAGTGCGTCTTTTAAGGAACAAAACAAGCTAAAGTAAAAGCTGTAGATTCAATTTCGAGACACTGATTTTATAATAAACTAAATTATTTGAAGCGGTTGCTTGAAAACATTTCATGCAATTATCGATTTTATAGTTATTTTGGCATCGGAAACACAGTTTTTATTTTTGCTATAAGCTCTAAACAATGTCTGGGTTAAACTCAGCTCAAAAGTATCAACAGATGAGCTAAGGAGAAAATGTGACACTACTTTCCAAAACCGCCCATTTTAGACCAAAATTCGGTCAGGTTCATTTCGTTGATATGAACTCTAACAGAATTTGGACTTAAATAATTACTCTTGCGGTCAGATTTAATAGGTTCTTTTATGATGAATTATATCGATACCCTTTGCTATCGATTGGATTCATTCATTAATTTAGGATTAAGCTAAAAACAATAGCAAGCTTTATTGAAAATTTTACCTGGAATGGAATTTTTATTTTGCTACTGAATATCTACTTACATATGTATTTAATTTAATGGGAAAAGTTTTCTCGTTTTCAAAATTGATCCAAACACTCGTGCAAAACGAAGTAATATGGTAAATATAAAGTTGAAAACACAACAAAGATAGACAGTTATATTTGTAAACTTTTTCTAACTTTAGACAGCCACCCAACTCCAAAAAGTTATTAATAAACTTTTTTTTACTATTGTCCTAAAGTTGTCTGACTTGGATAATGGCATCGGCTGTATAAGAGCCTAAGATTTGTCTACTGACATTTCAATTACTTAAATAAACCATATTTCTAATTATTGAGGACTTTAAAAAAACACTGTAAGTAGTCAACCGTCTAAAAAATCTAATAGATAAGACTATAGTGTATAAATGCTAACATAAAAGTTTAGGTTTGAACTCCACTCTATTGGTAGCATTCTTTTCTATTCTCTTCTATATCTTATGAGGTAATAACCACCGCAGTGCTAGAAACGCACTTGTAATTTTCTGTCATGTGATTCAATCGCAAAAAATTTAACACATGAGTTTATACGTGAATGAACGCACATGAGACCAAAAAAACCCTTCAAAAAGATGCCATCACATTGACACTGAAATCACAAGGGTGTTTAAATTGTGGTGCATATAAACGGGAAAATTAACCTTGGTAATAGTTATATCGCTGAGAAATTAGAAAAGGTCACAAAAAAGGAGGCATAATATGGAAAAAAAGTCGCATTAGGAAAGGAAAAAACGACAAAACGGTCTACAAGACCAATAAGGTATTTTCGTGTAAGTACTTCAATAACTACCATAGGAGCTTATTTCAAATCGCTGTGTGAATAAAGGTATTCGTGAAATAAAGCTGTGTTCTAGTGGATCAATATGAATTAAATATATTTGTGCAGTATGGACAAAAATGTGGAAGCAAATAAAAATGTATAATAGTAAGTGAGGCAACTTATTTCAAATCACTGTTTGAAAAAAAGTTATTCACTAACTGTTACCCATGTCACATTAATTTTTTTTTCTAACAAAATGCACTAAAATATTGAATAACTTTATCCATACAGTGACTTAAAATAAGTTGTCATAGTTAATATTATTTTTCATAAAAATATCATTTCAATAATATTCACTTTTTTTGTGTACAGTTTTCATAGATTTTTTCCATACTAAAATGCACCAACACAAAACCTTGTTAAGCGAATAACTTTTTTCAAACAGTGATTTGAAATGAGCTGTCATAGTGACTATTGTAGCTAATAAAAATACCTTTCCAACGACCTACGTCTCATTGTTATTGGTTGCTAGACCACCTTTCAAACGTATTCGTCGATTGTCTTTTGATTAATATTACCTGAAATTTGGTAGAAAAGTGTTATTAACTAAAAGAATGAAGAGTGAAAGGAGTCTATAAAAATATTTCATCCTGGGAGGATGTTGTTTTAAAGATAGAGGGAAGTGAGGTGTTATTATTTGAAATTATTTGAAAAGATTAGATTCAATTCATTAGGTCTCGCTAAGGTTATTTTTCCTTTTTATAAAACCACCACAACTTCCGACCCTCTTCTACTTCTATTAACGTTTTATTGCAATAGTATATAGAATAAATATTACAATAACCTTCTTAAGCAAAAAAATTAAGGTATTCAGGAAAATCTCAATAGCACAACAACAACTACTTCTTAAGGATCCGAATCAAAGCAATAATTCAAAATTAAAAGATATTGTGAGCGTCAAAAAAAGTGTATAGCTTTGAACTAAATTTTATTGTTGTATTTGATTGGGTCAGTAAAATTAATTTAATTATTTAAAATTAATAGCAATGCAAAAACTTACTAGAAATTTGTTTGTCCAATAAAACCAGGAAATTGGTTTTATTGGACAAAAAAATTTCTAGTCTATACCTCCCTTACCCTCACTGCTGAAATAAATCAGTGAAGCAGAAGACTTTGCACTATTTCTGAGATTGTTATTCTACTTGTTGAATTATTGATTCAAAATAACTTTTTGCAGCCTTTAGTCTATGCAAATTTTTCGTTTCGTCAAAGTGATTTCCCCTGGACCCTGGACTGAACTGGGCTGTTTGTGCTTGATACTTGATAATTTCGTCATGTGCTTCGTCTTCTTTGATAGAAATATTATTTTACTTAAATATTTGCATTTGCACAAATCTCTACATTAATATAATATTTACCTTAGTTAATTTTTTTAATTCTTGACATTCTCGAACATCAACAAATAAACTAACTAACATACAAAACAGTGCTACTTTTTTAAAATAATAAATATTTTTTCATATAAAAATACAAATTTTTCTTTTTTATAATAAAAGTGCAGTTCAACTTATTGAACATTTTTCAAATTACTTTTTAAACCTTGCCAGTCAATTTTTGGACATAACCCATAAATTTGAGCTCAATCCATCCTCTAGCTCATAAGTCTTTTGGTGATACACAGACAAACATTCATTTTTATATAATATAGATAGATTTCTTAAGAACTATTATTTTTGTTTGTTTTGAATCAAAAATTTTCATTAAACTTACTTATTTTTGCCAAAGCTGAGGCCGAAGCAGAAGTATCAACTCTCTGCCTAAGACGTTTTCCTCTAAATTTGAGAAAATAAAAAAATTTAGACGAACAAATATTTTAAATAAAACTTTTTTCAAATCCCGGGATTCAAATTTTGGAATCCCGGGATTGAAAAAAGATCTCGGGATTGCAATCTCTACGGTCAGAGTATATTCAATAACCTAAAAAATTTTGATTTGACTGAATTTTAAAATAAAAGCCGAAAGCCTTTCCTGCTGCTAGCTCTTTGCCTCTATATATTCTGAAAAATTTTAATTGGATATTGATATTTAAATAAACAAATACAAAAATTGAACTAATTTTTATTTGTGTAGGTTTTCTTTTTTGTGGCAAGAAACGGACATAAACCAACGTACACAAATTTCAACATGGATCAACGTTTTATACTTTTAGATGAATGGGATGCACTCAAAAATGGGATAAGACAACAACGAGGACAAAGCAATGAGCTAAATGCTGCCATAAGCTTTATGTGTGTACAAAAATTAAAAGAATCTTAATACACTGCAATTACAGCAAAATAAATTGCAGACATTATTATAACAATTACAGGCACCACCCGTAACGCACCGGTATAACTTAAAAATGAAATTAATATAACCCGCTGCCACCAACAGTGTAAACTGTTTGCAATTTCAGTTCAGGTATTAAAAAAAAAAAAAAAATTAATATAATGACAATTTATAATTACAATTTTGTTCGTGGTAAGTTCGGAAAGTGCTTCTTTACTTTTGATACAAATAAATTCTATCTATAAACAGAAACATCAAGCTCAATAAATACAGCAAAGCCATGAAAAAGCCTTGACGAAATAGAACAAGCTTATGCAATCCAGTTATGCATATTTCAAATTTTGTTAACTAAAATATGTTTTTTTTTAGGATAATGCACTTCGAATTTTCCATATCATATAAACATCTATCAGATTAGTGTTTTGATATCAATTTATTTAAAAAAATATACGAATAGATGGGACTTCTCCCCTAATACTGACTGCACAAGGTTTTTTTCCATTGGATCCAATAAATTTGATCTTCTTTGCGTTTATTTAAAAATTAAATAAATCACATTCTACGGGTGGAAGTGGCCATAGTATGAAAATGACTTTATTATATAATTTTTACACAGTTATCTTCATTAAATCACATAAAGAAATTGACATAATGTATAACATTTAAAATTGGACAGAAAAGAGCACACTTTTGAATTGATTGTCATTTACAAAATGATTACTCTTTTTTTATAAGTAAAAGATTTTAAGTTTATCGTTGTTAAACATTTCAGGAGTATATTCATATGTTTTGTGTATAGTTCTAAAAATTATAATATTCTTTGAATTAAGCCCAAGGATCTGTCAAAGTTCATATATAAGAAAAAAATTGTATGTACAAAAGATCGTAAGAATAAGTAGTTTTATTAAGTACACGAACAGACATTATGTTTTTTAATATATTATTCATTAGTCCAATTAAGAGATCTGTATCTCTTTTTTATTATTATATCTACAGTTTTTTTTAATCACAAGTAAACAAATTAGCAGCTTCAAAGTATTTGAAAGTTCTGATATCAGCTCTTTTGTTTGTAGAAGCATTTTTTTGTTCATTAATTTTCGATAAAATATTTTAAGTAAATTTATTGAAGATTGAATTTTAATAGATTAAGATTCTCAGCCAGGATCTCGTCAACTGAGAATTAGAAGGTTATATGAGTGGCGAACACAAAAAAATAATTATTTTTAGTGTATTTAGAACAAGTTTTGTTCAGTTTTTTAACAAAAATATGCTCAAACTCCAAAGTCTAACTTAAACTGAGCAAAAAATAACTCTAACTTTAAAAATTGTAAAAGAACAAAAAAATAATAAAAGACAAAAAATAAAAATATGCTTATTTCTTTTCAATTTTTTAAATTTATTTGAGCAAGAAAAAAACAATGTCAACTTTTTTGTCGATAATATAATATAATTATGACACAACATAATTAGCTCATTGAATAATGAGCTAAAATTGAAATGAAAAAAACAACAAAATAGGCAGATAATATGCAAACAAAAAATGTTTCATTCACTTACGATCTTCAACTAAAAATTGATTCAAATTTCTACATTAAACCTTGATTTTGTTTTAATTTAAATTTTGATATATTTTAAATGATGCAAATTAATCTTATTCGACATTTGAACCGTTTTGCATCAAAACCTCGATTTCAAATTTTTTTAGGAGAGACGACTTTATTATTATCCGGTGACAATATGTCATTTTATTATGGCTGCAATTTTTTCTGTAAAAACACAGTATCACAAATATGAACGAATCGATAATATGAACTTAAACCTGGGTGCGTTTCAGAGGTATTAAATGCAAATTAATGATGCAAAATTTTGTAATTTTACTAAAGCTTTTTTGCCATAAATTAAATAAAACGATTATTTTGACACTTCTAAATGTGTCTGGTTAACTTAAAGTCTTTAGATATGTCACTGGTTCTAGGGAAATATTTTGGTATATAAAGGTGCCCAAGGAACATTTTGTACAGTATAAAACTTAACTTTAATGTTATCACGTAAATAATACGATTATTTTGGCTGCTTTCAAAATTATTTGAAAAAAAAATAACAAAAGCCTAGTACACTGCTGAAGTGAAACGAAAATTTTCTCTGGTCTCCAACTTGAAGCCTGGGCACGCTGCCTTGGTGAAACGAAAATTTTCATAAAGAAAATGACACAACGAAATTAAAAACGAAAACGATAGTGAAATGTCAACTAAAAAGAGAACGGTGGTAGATTCCTGTAACCAAGTCTCCATTTATTTTTCACACACAATCAATTGTCCGCAACAATATTCTTGACGAAAGTTTGACAGTTTGTCTTATCTCGCAGTAATTGACATAATAACAGCCTCATTTCTTGCGCTATCTTAAGGTTAGAATTTTAATAAAAAAAATGAACAAAAATTTTGCTACTAAATGGGCTCGTACTTTGGTGTTGAAAAGTAGTAGGTCTCTGGATTATCTACAACTTTTGCACATAATTATTTTCGATAGGAAGTCTACTTTTGTCAAAAATCGTACAAAACCAATATGTTCGCACATCCAACCCACATAGATCAGGGGCTAGGTACAGACAGACAAAATTCATAAGAGTAAGGATTTGTTTTCCAGTGTTCAAATTAATTCACTAGCGCCACCAGTCTCCTGTATATAAATAAAAATTAACTGACACTTTATATACGAGCTGTATATGAATTTACCTATTATTAATTAATAATTTAAAGTTAATCTAAAATTGATGTATATTAGTAAAATTGAGTGTTATTGTCATTTTTAAAAATATCGAACCTTTATGAACAAAACAATTCTTTTGCAAACGAAAGAGTTGATGAAGAACTTTTCAATAGTTTAGAGTCGCCATTTTTGTTTGTGGTTGCAAAAAAGCTTTGGCCATAGTAATCAACATATAATAGTAATCAAAAACTAAACATAATGTCTATTTGTGTACTTTCCTACACTGACTGTTAGACAGTTTAAAAGATTTGTCTGAGTGTAGATTTTCAACAAATTATATTTTATTTTTTAATAAATAAATATGGATCTTAGGGATGTTAGTTTTTTTATATTCAAAATGGGAATGATGAATCTTGTAGAAGATTCAAAAGAAGTAATTTTTCTTTCAGGACATTTTCCAAAATAGAATTTTGAGACCCCGCGGACGTTTTTAGAAAAAACTACAATGCGAAAAAGTGGTCAGACATAGTACATATCTTTTTTCTACATTAAGTTATAGAATTAGATATCCTCAGTCATTTTCCATTTCAGATGCATTTCGGTGGATGGTTATTTTAACTTCTATAAGATATATTTGATATCTCAAAATATTAATGCATGCATTTATATAAGCCCGATACAATGCAAAAAATCCTTTTTTTTAGAAAATCGTTAGGAAAAGCACTTTTGACAAAAAATAGTAGTATTACATTTTTTTGAATAAATATTTTAACACATATATGCAGCCTCTAAATTTTCTGTGATCTTAAGATCTTAATCTTCAAATTTAATGGTGTTTAGTGGACATTTAAAAAGGGAATACCCAAGGAATCGTGTGATATATAAGCCACTGCTGAATATCAATTAAAGTATGCAGTATAATGTTGTTTCAACCAATTCAAGTACTCCATTTAAAAAAAGGCATCGAAAAGAGCTAGAAAATTGATAGATTTTTTGAGGGCTTTCATGAAGATTTAAGGTAAAAAGTTATTTTATGGTATTTTAAGGAGCAGTCTTTTAATTCTATTTTTTTGGCAGCAGGTTACAGAAGCAAAACAAACATCATTTAAAGTAACTGTAACTGTGAACACATATCGACGCAAATTTGAATGATCTTTTTGACCATTTTTTCGAATTGTGGTTTCTTACCTAAAAACAGTAGTGGGGGCTCAAAATTCACTTTTTGAAAATGTCCCAGAACAAAAATTATAATAAGCTCCACAAACCCATTTTGAATACAAACAACAAATTCCGACACCTCTATGGAAGATATGGTATACTTTTCTGTGAAAACAAACTACCAGAAACTGTTTTTAACAAAACCTGCCATATACATTTTTTTTTTCGATTTTATCATAAACGGCTCAGGCAAATTCAATAACTTAAAATAAGTATGCCACTTTATAACTTGAAAAAACATGAATATATGCAAGAAAAAATAAAATTAAAAACCACTCCAAATGGTTTTCTTAAAAACTATTTTTTTATATACACAAGCCTAGTTTAAAAAAAATTTTTAATATATTGAAATTCTAATTTTTTCTTTTCAAAATTTTGATATGCAATGCTAATAAAATTTTAAAGAAGCTTTTGCCGAAAATTTTTGACTGAAATTGTTTGAGTCGTTAATAAGAAAATCGAAAATCAAAAAAAAACTTATATGGCACGAACTGTTAATAATATTTTTTGATACATTTGTTTTACCAAAAAGTACACCATACTTACAGTGATTAACTGATTTTTTTTTAATTACAATCGTTTTGGCCATTTTTGAGACTAATAAGCTTTTCTGGATTCCATGGGCTCTGTCAAAAATGGATGAGAATCTGCTTGGGTGTATTGAAAAGAAAATTCTTTGGGTGATCTTCGGTCCAGTCTGTATCGATGGAGTATAGAGGAGAAGATTAAACAACGAGCTCTACGGAATTTACAGCGACGTTGACCTGGTCAAAAACCTGAGAATACAGCAGCTGAGATGGCTGGAACACAGTGGAGCGAATTGGACACCTACGCACCAGCCCAACGAGTCTGCGCAACAGAGAAAGACCCCACCTAAGGTGGCGCACACAAGTAGACAGCGACCTCAACCAACTTGGAGTGCGTAAATGAAGGCACTTAGAAGGGACCGAGCTGGCTGGAAAGGCTTGTTGAGACCGTTGTTCATCCTGGACATCTAAAGTAAAGTAAAGTAAGTAAACTTGTCATGTTTGATAGTTATTTCGATTTTTTTTTCACCAATCCAAAACATACCCTGTAGTACCTAGGTACATATATTTATATCTATACTATTTTATAAAGCTGAAACATTTATTTGTTTGTTTGTTTCTATGTAAGGGGTAACTGGAATTATTAAACCGATTTTAAAAATTCTTTTATTATGGAAAGTTACAATGTTCCTGGGTAACATAGGCTAGAGTTTAGTTTGACAAAAATTAATCTTAAGGTAAAAATATCAATATTTTTATTTTTGGGTAAAATGAACAGACCTAAATTCAAAACTAAAATGAACAGACCTAAATTCAAAAATTCTTTTGGAGTTTGAAAGGTTATTCTTAGAGGAAGGCTTTAGAGTTATGATTTTGAAAACGATTTTATTTTATAGGGTGAAATGAGGTAAACACAAAAATTTTATCAGATTTCAAAAATTCTTTTTCTGTTTGAAAGGGTTACTAAACGGATCTACTTAGACGATGGGTTAAAAGCTAGACATGTTTCGAGATTAACTTTCATATCTATAAGGTGAAATGGGGTTAGAACAAATAAGTGACCGATTTGTATTACTTTCTGTGTTCAAAAGAAATATTTTATGGAAAGGCGTTTACTGCTAAATATTTTTCAAAACTAAGCTCCATTATTAGGGTGAAACGGGGATAAAGCTAAAAAGGATAATCTTGTAGTTTTATTTTTAAGTTATAATCAAAGGATATACTTAAAAGTTAGATAGATAATTTTCAAGATTTATAGATTGAAATGGGGTAAGAAAATACATAATCCGACTTTAAACACTCTTTTTATGCTTGGAAAGTTTTATATAGAATATAAACATCTTATTCACAGGCTTTATACTCGTACTATAGTTAAACTATTCCGATTCAAACAAATAGAATGTTTGAATGGTTATATTTAGAGCTTGGCCTTCGGGCTAAATCTTTTTTAAGGATTTGGCTATATATCTATAGCACGAAAATGGTAAAAAGAAAATTGGATCTAAGAAATTCTTTTTGTTCTCAAGACATTTTTGAAAATTTTAATATTTTTTTGAGTTGGTAAGGAAAAAAAAAGGCCACTGCCAAATAAAAAACAGAAATGTTTTTTTCCGAGGTACAGCCTCTTGCGAGGGACTGAAAAATCCTCCAAGAGTATACTTGTCATGAATAAGTGCTTCATATTAGCCGTTCGGACTCGGCAAAAAATTTTAGGTCCCCTCCATTCCTGCCAACAACACGCACACAGAAATGGTTGAGGGTTGTAAGTCACTAGGCCTTGGTTCTCCACGAGCTGTTGTGCCACCTAATTTAGTTTATTTTTAAGGAAAGGAAAGCTTTTCAAAATCAAAACATTTATAGGATGAAACGGGGTAAATTAAATATGGAATTCAATTTTAAACGTTTTTTTATATTTGAAGGGTCTTATTTAGAGAATGGTCTTCCAGGACCACAGGCTGAATATTTTCGAAATAAAACTGTTAAAAGTGTGAAATGAGGTAAAAGAAAAAAATACTCAGTAGGTATCCAACATTAAAATATATTTTTTTTTTGTTTTATAAGTTGTCCTTCAATCAAGTTCAAATCGATGGCCGTATTGAATTATAAATACTATACTTTTTATAGGGCACGGGAGTTGCGTGGGCCCATAAAAGTTCGTGGGTAGAACCATACAAATAAAATAATATTACAGAATTAAGACCATTACCATTTACCATTTTGTTTACTTTTATTCTGAGCAGACAAATGCGGTCACAAAAACACACATATTATCGACCATTTGCAAGTTTGGAATGTTTTCATAAATTGGTTTTGTTACTATTTTTCCAAACTTCTGTCTACCCGAGCGGAGCCAGGGTGGGCCAGCTAGTCGCAAATAAAAATAAAGACTTAAAAGCACTTTGATTCCGTGATGATTTTTTTTGTTTGTTTAATTATTTTTTCCAATTTCTGTTTCTTGAACTTTTGGAAGCCAGCAAAGCTTTGGAACCCAAAAACTTCCCCTTACTCGCACCGCCAAAAGACTTACAATGCAATTACAACAAAAACAATTGCAAGCACCATTCAAAAAGTTACAAGCGCCACCCGTAATGTTTGAGAATAAGAGATAATTTGTAAACAAAGTAAACAAATACCATCCGTGAACATGAACAGTGTAGTTCACTAAAAATCTTAGATAGTTAAAAAAAATGTATTAATAATAATTATAATTATAATTTTATGCCGAAAGTTTCTTTTTTTTTCAATATTTCAATACAAAAAAATCTATGTTTACTGTGTTAAAGACTTGACCGAAAAGAGCGAGTATGTGATATCCAGTGGTTAGTGGTGCATATTTTAAATTCTTATAACATGAATACATATGGTAGATCTAAAATGCACTTCGATCTTTTTTGGATCATATAAACACCTTAGAGATTGGTGTTTTGATATCAATTAAAAACAAAAAATAAAAACGATCGGATGGGACTTCTTCTATTAATAATGGCTTCACAAGTTATTCTTCTGGTTGGGTCTTAAATAATTTTATCTTCTTGGACTTAATTTTTAATTAAATAAAGACATATAAAAGCTTGTAGTGGCTATAATAGTAACTTTATTGGAAAATCTTATGCAGTCTTCTAAGTTGTGCGTTATCTTAACTGAGTCATAGAAAGTAATTGACTTAGGTATAAGATTTAAATTTGGGTTGGAGGGAATACATTTTTTTAATTTAAATGTTGTTCACTTTTCTATAAGTAGAAGATTATTTATTAAATCAAACGTTTCTCCCTCCTTAATTTGCTTAGATATAATAGTTTTAATTTAGTTTTAACAAAAACGCTTCATCATTCATTATTATTATTATGTTGAACACAAACACATACATATTATTTACTGTATATGTATGTATGTTTATTAGTTTATTATTCCGAATACCAATTGAGACCCCTACATCTCTACTTTGATCGGTATTGCAAAGCGTTTGTTGTTTTTCTAATCACAAACTATTTGAAAGTTCTGACGTCAACTCTTTCGTTTGCAGAAGATTTTCTGCGTCAATACAGTTCGATAAAGTTTTTTCTCTCGCAAAATGATATACTAAATTATAAATAACTTTGATTAGCTCTAAATTATTAATTCATAGCAGGTAGGTATAGCTGTATAGAAAGTGGCAGTTAATTTTTTTCAAATTCAGTAGACTGGCGCTAGTGAATAAATTTGAGCCCTGGAAAACGAACACTTCTTTTTATTAAATTGACAACTATAAAACTTGAATGTCAATAAAAACTGTTCTAATTTTGGAATCAGACAGAAAGGTGAGATAATAAAACCAAAATGAAATTAGCATTCTAAAAGGTACATATTTGGTTCAAAAGCAAGATAAAATTTACCACAGAAAAATATGTGGAACAAAATAATCTTTGAAGTTCCCCCTCAATTTAATTTCTTCATTTTTTTTTGGGAGTGGCATAGTATAAAATTTAAATAAAATACAAACAAGGTGGTAATGGCCATATTATTGGCTTAATTGGATGCATAATTTTATTCCATTACCCCCAAATTGATAGACGACGAGCAACAAACACACATCCGTTAACTTGTTTCTATTAATAAATAGCCTATGCCTTTGCTCTCTGTAGTACAGAAACCAAATGCGTGAAAAGGTTTATTCGAGGCCCAAACTAGATCCCAATTTTGTAGATACTCTGAACTCACTCTGAGGTGTTTTATGTGACACTTTGTTTTAAATATACTATGTTCGATATTTGTTCAAGGTGGGCACAGAATGCGCTGTGCTCTGATGTAAATCATGCAACCCGAGTTATTTTATCTTGGGAAAAAAGAAAAGAAACAAAGTTGCTTACTTGAAACTAACTAAACAATAGACAGTTGTTTCTTAATTTTGTTTGCAATATATTTATGTAAGATAATTTTTGTATTAATATTTATTGATTAGTACCAGTAATTATAAACACAGTGAAAAATATACATTTTACGGAAATCAATGGAAATCAATCAATTTTGAAGCTGAAAGAAACAGCATCTATGAAACTCAAATTAAATTCCGACCAATGAATTTTGGGTTGATCAATTAATGATAGAACTAACCTTCACATTTCAAAAAGAAGAACAATATCTGCACATTCTATAAAATGGTTTGCCTGATTTGCTCTTCAATATTTCTTTATCTAAAGCAGGTCATTTTATCTACTAGCAGAATATATAGTTCCAGCACACTACAGATCAACATTAAAAAAAAACTGTCTCGATGATAATTTTAATGACTCTTGTTGGATCGGAAGAAGATATCAAACGAAATAGCCATCTCCAGATGATCAGATTTAACTTCTTAAGATTTGAATGCATGGGAAAAGGTGAATTCATGAAAAACTTTATTTACGAATTAGAAATACGATCTTTCAAACAACTGATACTGAAACAACCGATTGAAGTCACTGGCGCTAGAATCAAATTACATAAAAATTTGTCAAGTATAAATTTATGTGCATTTGTTAGAAAGAGATACCATCTTTTCCTTCTATAAAATGGGAATTATATATCGAAAATCTCTTCTAATTAGCTTCAATTAAAAATAGGTAAAAAAAACAATTTAAATAAATAGAAATGTTAAAATTTATGTGTTTTCTTATTTTTAATGGTTTCAAGAATGTGAAATATTATTCTTTCTTTTTTTTCTTATGTTGCAGTTTCATTTTATTATAGAAAAGTGTAGAAAATTGTGTTTGCGGTAGGTATAGCGTGTATCGTTGGGCTATTGAAAAGGAAATTGCAGGTCAATTTTAAATCAATGCAAAGCAAAAGATTAAATATGGCTAATTCAGTACAGTAAAATGGAGATTAATGCTCAAATTCGTCAGTAGACCTTAAAGTCCAATTATGATAAGAAGTTTTTGAAATTTCTTATTTTCTCAAAAATTAGAAGATCGCTGAGCATTTGGGCTTTAGTATTAAACTAAACTAAAAATTAATAAATAATCAATTTGAATTTCTATGATTTACTGAGCATTTCAGTCCAAAGTTCTGTCAAAGTTCATATACAAAAATTTTGACACAACTTTGGACTAGAATTACAGAAACTCAAAGTAAAGGAAAACACATAATAATTCAAATAATAATAATAACTCGAAGTCCAAATTTGGACAGCAATTCAACTTTTAATGAATATGATGCTCTGTTCGACTCTACCCAAAGAATTGTTTTCCATTATCCTCATACTAAAATCGTTATTGTGGGTGATTTCGGAATCACTTTTGTGGTCAGACAACACCCGAAAGAAGGTGTTTCGAGATATTTGCTGAGTTAAACCACCAAACTCAGCCAATTTGAGTTCCTAAAAATTGCATTTCAATACGCCAACTCACAAGACTTGTTCTTCACCTCTGACCTCCAACCCTGAATACTTCAGACTACTGTGTTATATCTGCCAATTTCTCATGTCATCAAAATCTAGTTGAAAATGAAAAACCCTAAGAGAACCATTTTGCAATACAAGAAAGCTAACTGGTCTCAACGTCTCAACAGTTCCTTCAGGAGCAATAACTGGGCACTATGCGCCCTTGATAGTGACGCATACTCCAGTGCATATATGATATCAAATTTAATTCTACTTGGTATGTGAGTTCTTAACCCGAATAAAATAGAATCTATCAATCTGAAAGAAAATTCCTGAATTTATTTGAGCTGTTAAAAGGCTATCAAGGTTAAAGGAGTAAGTTTGCGAAGTTATAAAGCCAACCCCTCTGAGAGGAAAACCAAAAAAAGTTAAAATAATCTAGGAAGACCTGTAATGATCATATCCGATGAACCAAGTTTTTACATGGCCGTAATTTAAGGCAAAATGTACTACAATGTCCAAAGGTAAATACTTTGGGTCATTTATTTATTCTGAAAAACATACAAAATACTACTTCCAATGTTCGTCTCCAATAACACTCCTTTTGTCAGCTGACTTGAAAAAGCCGATTGGCTTGACCTTGCTGTAAATTCAACGCAGCTAGAGGTCGTTATGATTCGTCCTATACTTGAGAGCTCAAATAATTTCATGGGATCAATCTTATCGTAAAAAAGAGTCAACTGTTATTATTTTATCTCATTTTACATTTTTTTTGTCTGGATGTCTTTGAAGATCGAAAACAAGTTGACTGTATATTTACTGACTTTAGTAAAACTTTTGATAAGCTTTGTCACAAAACACTAATTAATGAATTAAAAAATCTGGGTTTTAACAAATGTTTTTTAATGTGGATATTGTCTTATTTAGAAAATAGAAACTACTATTTTACTTTTCGTAGTGAATGTTCTAACCAATTTAATGTTAACTCTGGTGTTCCTCAGGGCAGCCATTTGGGTTCTTTATTGTTTATATTATTTATAAATGACTTAACTTTGGTCTTACAGCATTCCTCGATTCTTATATATACCGATAATATAAAACTTTATTATAAGAAAATAGCCTCTATTGATGATTGTTTGCTACTACAAAAAGATTTAAAAAGTTAGAAGTTATCTGTGTTTTCTGATCTGGGAATAATTCTCGACACTAAATTGACATTTACTGAACACTTTAACTTAATCATTTAAAAAGCTAACAAAATCCTTGGATTTATTGAGCGATCCTGTCGTGACTCCAAGATCCTTATGTACTCAAGCTTCTATTTATATCTTTTGTGAGACATGTCCTCGAATACGGGTGTGTCCTATGGGCACCATACTACTCTGTGCACATCAATGGACTGGAAGTGGTTCAGAGGAGGTTTATGCGGTTCTGTCTTCGTTTTCTTAGACCTAAATTTATAAACCTACCTCCGCTTTCGAAACATAGACAGTACCTACAACAATGTTACTTTTTTCAACACAATATTGTAATATAATATATAGTACTTTTATGTAATGTATAAATTTGTATAAGTAAACGTTAGTATTTAACGGATTAATAAATTAAATTCGACTCAAAATATTGAAAACAATTTCTCTAATTTTTTCAGATTTTTATTTCACCCCTCTGGTCTCCCTGTTTTCACTTTAAGGTACTAATTATGGGTAAAACGTTAGATTAGATTCAGACGAGATAAAAGTTGTATTCGAAGGGGGGTCCCGTTCAGGCGGGAGGGGAAATTTTATACTTACAATTCCACAGTTGAATTCTATAATATGCTTCCTAAATAAAGTTTTTATTTTAAATAGTTTTTGAAAAAATAATTTTAATCTTAAAAAATTATATTTTTTTTTGTTTTTTTAATTTTATAATTTGAAAATTATTTTTCAAAAACTATTTGAAAATTAATGAAATGAATATCTACGCTGAATATAACTCTGTAAAATGTGTTGTAAAAACCCAAATTAAACAGGACAGGAAATGTCTAAACATCCTGTTTTTTTGCAAAAAAAAAAAAGAAAGAAAATCTACGGAAATTGTATACTGCTATGCACAATCCCAATCTTGTTTACTTCCTTTGGTAATTATTATGCTCAGACCATGTCCTGTTTGTTTATTTGAAGGCTAAAGTGAGGTCCGTTGAGTGCTCTAGGTCTGCTATACTATTTGTAGGAGAGTAGGTGTAACACACACCTAGGGCTTTAATTATCTAGGCGTCATTGGCAATCTAGCAATTGCTTTTCTATTCATTTTGGGTTGACTAATTACCTTGCATGTTTGATTTTTTTTTGTATTTGTATACCTGCATATAAAATCGAGTTCTTTCCATTTAGATAAATTCATTCAGATACAAAAATAATGTTTGTTATGCATTTACTTGAGTTGCAAAGGTTGCATTTTTGTTGAATGATTCTAATGGGAGTGTATCTTGTTGTCTTTTATGGTTTTAAAGTAGATACAAATTAATGTAACTTAGAGCAAAAAAAAAGGAAGACATTATTTGTATTACATTTCCGTTTGGGAAGTTTCATTCTGATTTTTTCGTAGTGTACAAGATATACATACATTCTTGAAAATGAGTAAGCAATCTGACATATACTTCATTCATGTCGTGAATCAATGTTTAAAGTTTTGGGGGCGGGAAGCTAATAAGATTTTTGTAAGAGCAAAACACAATACCCTTTGACCAAATACAATACTCAAGATAGTGTGTGCCCTAATTTTGGGATTGTTGTTTAAAGATTGCTTTTGCCTTTGAAAACTTAAGGTTTTTCATCTTTAAGGTACAGACACATGTATGTACATTGTAAAGGTTTTTTTCTTAGGCGTGTGGCTTTCAATCTAGCAATACTTTTTTCGAAGTTGGTCTTTTTGACAGCTGTCCTTTAATTAATGCTCAGTTTGGTTTGTCATTTCAAAATGAATAGACTAACTCCTGAACAACGTTTGCAAATCGTGCCAAATAATGGTTTGGTTCCCACGACGCTTCGCGAAACAATCAATTTATTGAAGGAAACTTTTGGTGAGCGCATTATCTCGCATAATGGGCCTTTGGCATGGCCTCCAAGATCGTGCGATTTGCCAGACGATTGACGCCTTGAAAGAGAATATTCGTCACGTTATTGCTGACATAAGGCCCCAATAGCTTCAAAAAGTGGTAGAAAATTGGGCCTCTCGGCTTGAATTTATTCGAGCCAGCTGCGGCGACCACTTGCCCGAAATCATTTCTAAAACATTATGATGGCAAACCCTTATTTTTATAATATAGCTAAATTACATTTTTTAACCTGATCGCAGTCCGCACATTTAAAAAGTTTTAACTTCCCTTTAAATGTTTGAATGCAGTAAAAGCACGGAAACAAATGTAAAATACCCATGCACATTGATTTTAAAGTTATCAATTCCAAAATGGGAGGGATAGATGGAGCCAGGTTAAGAATGTCACATTCGTATTGTATTATGCGGCTGGGAAAAAAATCTCTGTTTATTACAGTATATGATTATTTCTGAAGCTTTATTTTGGATTTAGAGGCTTACACAGCCCGATCAAAAGGTAAGAAAACTTTCTTACGTTGTCGGAGAAAATTAAAACACCTAGAAGTTGTATGTGGTAGCACATACCGAAAACTGTTCTGTTTCTTTGATACAAGTGCCACTCAGACATAAATATGGATAGCAGCATGATGGTGAGTTCCATTTTAACCAAAGTGAGGTTGACGATTCTATCATCATTCCTCCAGAAAATATAATTCTTCAAGATTCGGAGATTGGAATAGGATAAGGAAGTTATTTCAAAGAATTGACAAAAAATAACACCAACTATCATCAGGTCTTTTGAAATGAGCTGAAGTATGTGAACATTATGTTTAGGAACTCAGTAAAACACCACAGTGGAACTCCTTCTTCAGAAGAAACTTCAAATAATCAAGCCAGGCCACGACACCTTTTAAAAGATCAACAGTACATATCATTGGTAAGAGGCCTCCAATCGAGGAAATCGTACACAGAAGCCACCCAAAGAAGCCATCGTGACCGGACAATATCTCCAATTTTATTTTGAAGAGCCAGCCACAGTCGATGATAATCTTCTATTGGCAATTATCCTCAACAATTACGTCAATAACTGTTATTTTTCCAGCAAATGGAAGAGGGCAATACCAAAAAAGAATAACAACAAGACACCACTGTATACATATCCATGTCACCTTTGTGCAAAGTGAGCAAGATACTCTAGGTGACAGAAATTATTGTGCAGACACAACCGCATAATCCGGGGAAATCACTCATAGCTTCATCCTCTTCTAAAGTTCCAGCACGATGTCCACTTATGCGAAAACAGAATCAATAAGTTAAAAATATGAAGCTTCGGCCAATTTCGAAAACGTCAAATTATCGTCATTTTTTGACGCAGGTACTGCGATCGTCAAATATGCAACTGTCCTGCTAGTACAAAATTGTTTTGATCAACGTCAATTAATTTACATGCCAAAGCATTTGACGTTTACGAACACGCTCTCTGACTTTTCAATATTTCGTTCGTCAACCCGATTTTTTTTTCTTCACAGCTGCACTGCAGCTGAATTATCGCACACACTGCTATTGCAGCAAAATTTATATTGGCGTTTTAGAACAAAAAACTTTAGCATTTTTGACGCAGATGACGTTTTCGAAAACGTCTTTTTCTTATGTATGCAGCTCATAAGGCTGGTCATCACCTGCTGGTTTTCCATCTGGCACTCGACGAAAAAATCGCACATGAAGCAAAAGATGCCTACAGAATCTGATGAACCACCCGAAACCTCTTATAGGAGGCATTGTAAACCAGCCACATATCGCAACCAGTGGTACGTCAAAGCCATGGAATTCTTAGATGAGGATTTTGTATAAGCCATTGACGAAGATAATACTCCCTTCTACGCTGATTCAAAGCCAGCTTAAGGCTGAAAGCCTCGATCACAAACCCCCCAACCAACTACAACCGAACTTTAACTATCCGAATGGTGGCCAATAGATTAAGATTAATATGTAAAGATAGATAAGTAAAAACAATGACAATTAAATTTAAAGTTTAATAAAATAATCTTGATTTATGGGTTTCATTTTGATGACTTCTTCTTCATAGTTTTTGATTCCCCCTTGAATAAAACTATCGATATCATCAATTAATGAGCTTATCATACTATGCCATTCTATATTTTATCTGAAGAACTACAATGTGACTGAGCAAAGAATATGAACATTTGAGAACAGGCACTGATGTCTGCAAAACAATTTAATGGACTAGAAGTTTCAGGCAAGAGATCAAAGTAAGAAAGAAAGTTGGAGACAAAATGGAACCCTGTGGTACACCAGATTTGTTTGTATGAATATCAGATTAGAAAAAAACCAAACAAAAACGACTTGTATTGAGTTGTTTAAAATATGTGTATGTGAAATATGTGTATCGGAGAATAACTTAATCGATAACAGATGCTCGCATTTTTAATAAGAGAACGTGATGCAGATGCTAACTTCTATCAAATGCTTTTGATTCCCATTAAGGAATTTAACCAAGGTATCTTGTTAAATGAGGTGTGATATTGTGATAAAAATATAGTGTGGTTTCTTTTACATTCTTTCAATTCTCTGAATTCTTTTACATTTTTTGAATTCCTTTACATTATTTGAATTCCTTAGCATTTTTTAAGCCATTAATATGCTTTTTGAATTCATTTGCATCTATTTTCATTAAGCTTAACCTTTTTTATAAACTAATGTCTATCAAAACATAATACTAAGAATCTTGCAATACGAAATTTGATTTGTATAATATTCATTTCTTCGTAAACTACATCATTTCACTCTTCAAAACCTTATTCAGTTGATAAATTCATCAAATTTAAGCTATATAAGTGCTAAACAAACCATACAAAAAACAACATTGCAGCAAATCATGCAAATGATGGGGCGCTAGCATTATACAAATAGTCGATCTTGAAGATGTTAAAAGAAGTATAGCTACTCGTATGTAACCTTTAAGATCTAACTGAATTGTGTATATGCATTTATGAATCCTCATCGTAACACAAGCTTATCAGGTGGCTGGTTTTACGTTCTTTTGAGAGTCTTGTGGTTCTCATTTATTGACATAATGTTAATTCAAGTCCAGACACAGACGTCATCCAGTGTATAAGAAGTTAAATATTTTTATATTTACATAAATCCCGATTAAACACCTCTCAATTATTTTTCTTCACGATTTTATTTTAAGTGTCGAAAGCCCTTGAAAATGAGCTCGAGAGAGCATATTGAATGGAATATGCTGCTGGTCTTTTTTCTTGGAATTTTATTTTACTCAAAATGCAGCCAGTTTGTTGATTTAATTTTTGTTAACATATATTTTGTCACTTGTTAGCTCTACTTTGTTGAAAATGTGATTTACATTGAAGATTCTGTTGTTAAACTCGTATACTGATTTGCTTTTAGAATGTTGTGTTTAACACCATTTTCAAATAAGGAATACATTTATATACTTATACAAAGGTGTCCATGCAGGGAGCCATTTCTTAAAAATTGACAACTGTGACAGCATACATAAATAATGTAAAGTACACTGAATTGTAAGTTATCTTCTAACTCATTTGGATGTAGTGAAGTGAAGTTGGCTGAGTATTGATTTTTTTTGCGAGTTTACCACGGGACAACGAAGTTGAACTTTTTCAGATTTATCTAAGATGCTGTCCACACTGGACCGAAAAAAAAATCTTTTCACAACAAATCACTTCACTAAAGGAGTGGGAGCAAAATGTATACTGAAACGTCAAAAAAATCCAGTTTTTCAGTCTAATGTGAACACCGTCTAAAAACTATACATTTTGACTACCTTTGGGACACGATTCTATTAAACACAAAGGGTGTTGTGGATAAAACAAAGCACTTACTCAGAGCAAATGCTCCATATAAAAATTTGAGCAGATGGTGGTCAAACAATTTAAGAAGGTTTTTTTTAAAGAAATTCAGTATACTAGCAAAATAAATCAGCCAAGTAGTAGACTTAGCATTAAGGATTAGACTTGTTGAATTATTGATTCAATAAACAATTTAAGTTTCAAGTTAGCTTATCAATTTTTTGTTGTGTTCAGTTCAACTGACATAGAGTTTCTCACAAAAGTTTATAGGAGTTGGCTCTCTGGACTTTGGATCATTTCAATTTTGACATTCCTTCTGTCAAATTGTCGTAGTTGAAGTCACTTTTTTCGGGGGCCATCACATAATAGATGGAGCTCTTTTAGAACTAGATAAACCATTAACATCGGAACGGTAGTCTTTCATGTTACATAGATTTACTTACAGAAAGCCAATGTGAACTATATCCAACAAAATGAGATGCTTAGAATGCTTAGATTATACCAAGATATATCCACACTCAAGCAGGCAAAAGTTTTAAACTTGAGAATGGTGTTAAGCAAAGAAAAAACCTTACTCTGCCTGGTCCAATATTTTTTTAGAATAAAAGTTTATTTTATAAAAAAAAAACGTTTGGTTTCTAATATAAAATTTCCAACTTTTTATTTACTGGAATACAGAAAAAATTTAATGGCCAACAAAATTTTTCATAGGCAGTTTTTTTAATTTCTTTCGATAAATGTGCTAAATTTTCAAAAGTTCTTAAAACAAATTAAAATTGTTTATTTCTTTGGCATATAACTTGTTAAATATTATAAATATTGTAAAATTGTTGTTAACATAAAGGAAAGACAATTTCACTCTCCACATTTTTTGTCTGCAGCTTTTTTCTGTAGAACTTCTAGAAACTGAGATATTTAATAAAAACAAAAATGAATCAAAATCAAAGATGGCGGCGAAACGGTAAATTTCGCGAGTACGAAAACTAAGGTGTATCACTCTTCGAATAGTTAAATTAAAATTGGGGTGTTACAAACTGCTGGGTCAGATTATAAATGCATTGGACTATTTAGGAAGCCTTTCAAAACTCTTTTTCGAAAAAGTGAACAAGCTCGAAAAAGTGAACAGGCCTGGTTTTTATTAATTCACTATACTAAAGCTCAACCTGTCAGGTCAAAGTTACAGATTGACCTCACTATGAGTTCACAAAAATAAAAACACAAATAATTAATTTTAGTTTTCAAATTTCAATTATTCATCGTAAACTATCTTTAATAAATAAAGGAAGCTGTTTAAAATAAATCAGTATCGCTATAAAGCTTATATCTATCTCTCGTTAGAAAATGGATCAAGGGTTGTAATTTCTTTAAAAACAATGAGGAAAACAAAAAACTACACGAATTGACAAACAAAAATTAATTTTAAAAACGTGTTCAATTCGCCTCAAAAAAAAAATCAATTTATAGATTGAATTCTGAATTCAGAAATGCAAAACTTCATTAAAACAAAGCGAATATTTACGAACTTTTGTAAAAATTGCTTTAAATGGAATACAAATTGGCAGCAATTCCTTTGTCCAAATTCAGCTTAGTTTTGGAGTTATACAAAAAACATATTTGAATATATTTTTTTTTTATTAAAAAGGCAATTTTTTCTTTGGAAAATATGGCAAAATAAATTTTGGTTTGAGTTTTCCTTTTCACATAAATTATCAATTTATTAACTTCACAAACACACTTTATGCGTTTCTCGTTAAATATCTTTCAAAGCTTGTACTAGAAAGTACTAAATGATAAATTCTGTCATTCGTCTGACATTTTTACTTGCGATATAGGACATTAGGACCTGTAGGGCAAGTTTAGGATTCATGAAACAAACTTTTTTTAATATTTGTGATAATCGTTATGTCATATTAGATCAAACGTTTTTCTGCATTTTTCAAAAAATCTGTTACTCCCATAAACTCTTCTGTAGAATCTTATGAGCTACAATCAAATCAAATTTCTTTTTTATAACAAATTTTTAAGATATTAAAAATAGAACTAAGAACTCATCACAGCCCCGGATCTATGGGGAGGCAAACCGGGGCCTGTACCCCTGGCGGCAGCCTCCAGGGGCGCCAAATCCATGTGTCAAACAAAATTGAAAATTACCGATACTTAATAAAATGGAATGCGGCAATTGAATTTCAAATTACAGTTTCAGTAAGCCTTTGGCAGTTTTTTCTATCATTTTATCATTTAAAATACAAAATATTTCAAACAACCGACGATCAGTCACGAATGTAATGCCGTTTCGCTTGGTTTTGTGATCTATTTAATTCCTATGACTTATGGAAAAATTGGAGTACTAGGAGTGAAAAAGGAGTACTCCAAACATCCAATCGAAAATGACATAAATATCTTTGGAGTTTTGAGAAACACGATAACTCAATTTTAAAATTTGCGTCTTTACGTTCACCTTACATTGAGCTAGAGCCTAAAGGAGTTTAGCGATTTTCTTCAAAGAAATGTTTTTAAATTTGAAAAAATTCGGTTTTCCCGTTCAAGCTCTATGAAGCTCGATATAGAAATTTGAAAATGGACTTATCATGTTTCTCCAAAAGACCACATATATACAAATGTCCTGGAAGATGTCAGTTTAAGAAGGTATACGCTCACATTTGTACCGTTTTTATAAAAAAATAAGTAAAATATTATTTCTTTTTATTTATTTTCTCATTTTAAGCTAATTTTATAAAACAATTTAAAAAAAATGTTTTTGTTTATACTAATTTTTGTGCAGCAGCATCTTCAATTTTAGTTTATTTTCAGATTTTTCGAATTGGGCTTTCCTTCCTTTTAACAAATCTGGAAAGATTGAAAAAACTTTTGGATTGCAGCCATGTGTGTGTACAAGGCCGTAGCCAGACATAATTTTATTTTACGGTGGAGGACTATTACATTTTTCAAAAAAAAAAAAGTTTCACCATTTCATCCTCTAGCCTGCAGCAAATATGTAGGTACATATATCTAAATATAACTTCCTCTGTGTTAATTTCAATTTTTCGATTGATTGAGGCCTCCGCTAATCCTGTAAGTCTTTATTTGACGGTAAAATTTCTTAGCTATGTTTTTAGACGTTTCACTGGTCAAAACAGTTCTTTCTGTGGTGCATGTTAAAAAAAATTTGCATTCTAAAGCATGAATTCAGACCTTAAAATATAAATAAATGAATTTAATCACAAATTTCTTATACTGAACCCAAAATATATGATTTAAAAATAAACATTTTTTCTGAAAATTTCGAGGTGGGAGATTAAACCCTGTTATCCTCGTCTGGCTACGGCTTTGTATTTGTATTTTTTAGAGTGCAAATCATTAAAAACTTTTTATCTCCCGGTTACAAAAAATTCAAAACATTCATATAGGTACTTATATATGCCATTTTTTATTAATCTCAAAAACTGGAGGGGTGCCAAATTCACGTTTTTGCCCCGGTACGGTAAAATCTGCCTCATCAGTTACTGAGCAATACGCGACTGAATTATGTGACTTTGGCATTACCACTAAAAGCTACTTTTCGACCATTTTATTGTGAAATGAAATAGGAACGACTTGATAAATTAATTTTTTTTTATTTTCCTGGGCTGATAAAAAAAAATATTTGATTTTGAAATGAGTTTGAAATAAGACGGTTTGACTGTTTTATAAGGAAAAGCATGTATTTCTGTCTGTATTGTTTTTTATCACGCTTCAACAAATGACTAAACATAATTTCAAAATTCTTAGTCTAACGGAAAAAGCTTCATTTTAACTGAATACTGGTGCGCGTAATGACGTGCGTCACTGTAACTTTTTGGCACACTTTTTAATTGATTTTAACCAAACTTTGCAGAAAAAGTCTTAAATTCCTTGAAAATTGAGCTAAATCAACTTTGGTTTCAGATTCAATAGTATACACACATAGGTACAATGAATTTTATAAAAATCATATTTCACATCGTTCAAATAGGTATGACAGATAATTTTGGAAGGCTAGAAGACTGTTAGACTGAACGATAACATGAAATTACCTGGGAGTCTTATTATTTATATTCCACAAACCATAATCTCGAATAACGAAATCTCTGTAGCGTTAAAAAGTTATTTTCAGAAGCTCTAAGGTATTTGAAAAAAAAAAAAACTAGCAAAATAATCTCCAAATAAAGTTGCACAGTTGACTTCAAATGACAAAAATGTCAGAATGCTGTGCAACACATTGTGGGCGAGTAAAAATAATCATGTGCAACATTTTTTGATAGCTTTTCGAGTGTCAGCACTCTATTCTGGTCAGGCAATAACCCTCTATAAACTACAAAATATGCCTTAAGCGGATCTTTCAATGTTGGGAATACAAAAATTGATAGTCTAATAGCCTAAAGCTTTGTAAGGCCGTTTTCGCTTGGTTTTGTATTCTGTTACATTTCTATGGCTTATGGAAAAATTAGAGTTAAAGGAGTGAAAAGGGAGTAGAAAGGAGTACCTACTCCAAACATCCAATCGAAAACGACATAAGTTTCCTACTTGGAGTCCAGCAGTCAAGAACAGTCAAGAAACATTATTGGAGCAATGATCATTCAATTTAAATAGAAATACAAAAGAAATATCATCTAAACATCTTTTATTTATTTCTATAATGAAATTAATTATTTTGATTTGTTTTTTAATGAATAATACCAATTAAAATTAGATGCAAATGCTTGTTTTGTTTTTATAATTAAAAGATAAACAAAACAAGTTTTTTTTTATAAATCCATAATTTCATACTCGTAGAAGGCAATTTTTTCGCTGGTAAAATTATTTTTTTTACTAGCAAAACATAGAGCTGAAACTTTTAAATAAAATTTGAAGGCTTGTGTTTTTTTTTTTCTTCAAATTTCCTTCTTTTATATTTCTCACGAATCTGTTCTGCTCTATTATATTATTCTCAATTTGAATGTTTCCCTACAAATTAAACCATTTAAATTATGTTAAACTCACAATCAGTTGAGTGAAAGCGAGTTTCTGAGATGCGTAGACTTAAATACTTGTCTCTTTTAACAGATATCTATCATTGGGTTCGGATGGTATTGATATAGTTTTTTTTCTTTTTTTTTTACTATCAAGAAATGTCAAAGCGTTACCAATTGCTTAATTTCGTAATTATACAGATTGATTTAAGTAAAATAATACAGTTATCTGAAATTAACATATTTTAATTTAATGGAACTTTGTCTGTCAAATTTTATTATAAATGTATTTGAATTTTTCGAATTTATCTTAGAGGGGCACACTTTTATCACATCAATATCTCAATCGTTCAATGCTTTTACCTTTCAATGAAATTTAGCTTCCAAAAATGTTTTGCTTTTAAACAGTTTGTTAATCATATAATTGTTTATCAATTTACATTTTTTATTTTAATCATTTTCTTTGTTCTTCCCTTTGAGTTTTTTTATTTGTTGAAAATTTTGTTTTCAGCTAAGTAAAACAAAGCAAATAACTCAAAGTTAATTCTTAATTTTCGTGGATTTAAAAATTCCTAATTTTTGTCAAATATTAGGCATTCATTACCGACATGATTTCTGGGAGACAATGGTAAAAAAATGGTAGAAAATATGGAAATTTTACAAAGCAACGTAAGCCCTTCATATTTTATACAAAAGCCACAAGATTCAATTTGATCTCAAATGTTCTCAAAGTTAATATAAATAAAAAACATTAACAGAATTTTCCCACAGACATCAAACATTATCACTTTGCTGTTAAATCTACTCCATGAAATGCAATTCACAAAGGACAACCGCCTCCTGTTTGTGATGCCGGCTGGCGCGACGCGGCCATTTATCGACTTATTGCTTGTTATTTGCAGACATGTCAAGGTACAACCAGCAAATTACAAAGAAATGTTTCTAGGTATGTTGTTGTTGTAGCTGTTGTTGTTTCATGTATAATGACCGTGCCAAGAAGATATACATATATAGTTTTTATTTTAAGAATTTGGCTTCTGGTTCTTTCCTCTTAGTCGCAGGTCAAGTTGGGTAATCGATATCGTATAACTGATTGTATCTTATGAAAAGTTTTGTACAGATGCCGACGATAAAATCGCGGGCGTCTCTTTGTTTTTTTTTTTTTTGTTCTGCTGCGTTCTATGCTTGTCTTAATATCGGCAGGAGGTTACTTGTCAATATGAACGACAGTACACAATTAGCTTATTTTAAATCTCTGTAAACTGATTTAATGATAAACTACAAGGATTTTGTATTGCAAAAAAAAATCAATGCAAGTGGCCAATATGTCCGACGCAGAAAAATACTTGATCAAGCAAAAAATAGAAAGAAATAATTTAACGTCTGAACTTATTTTTTTTTTAATATGAATTACTAAAAGTCACACCCCTTTTACGATTGTCAATTATCAAATTGATAGTTGATAAACCTTAAAATTTGGATTGTTAAACTTAATTTATCAAAAAAATTGACCAAATATTTTTTATAATTTTTAATTTTCTTGTGATTCGCAACGGTTTGCATCATACTCGATGATCAAAACTTTAATCAGTAGGGTTTTTAAGACCGAATTTTAAATCTATCGATTATCAATTTGATTATTGACAATTGTCATAGGGTCCTAGGTGATTATTAGGGATATCATGACCATTTTAACCATGGGATCTATAACTTGTTTTGCTCTCCACCCACTTTAAGAGGCCTGCTTTGCTTTATTTTTCTTGAAAATGTTGGTAAGAAAAACTTTTAACATTGCTTAGAAGCCTCTATATAAAATAATTATTTAAATCTAAAAAACCGTTTTAAAGCAAATCGAAAACAAAAAAATGGCTCTTTGGGGGGAGGGGGGGGGGTACCATTAATAACAGTTTTTATGAAAGATTGTTTTCCATCCAAAGGAAGCTTTTACCAAACGAAATTTAATCAAATTTTATTTAAAGCTGTGGAGCCGTTTTTGAGAAAAATAAGGAATGTATGACAGGTACCGTTATTTTTAATTCTAAAAAATTAAAAAAATATGTGGACAGAGTCCCCAAAAACCACTATACACCAAGTCTTATAAGAAAATCGATTCAGCCATTTAGGCTGTAGTCGAAACAGGCAGACAGATAGAATTTAGCACCAACTTTTTTGGTGTTCTCTTTTATCGTAATGTCAAAGTTTGATTGTTATCTCGAATTGTTTTTGCACGAATCCAAAACTTGCCTTATAGTTCCTATATCGGAAGTAAAAAAATCCAATTCATCTTCTACGTTTTGCTGGCTTTATTACGGCTTCCTCAGGGGTTTTTATTTGTTTTTTTTTATGGACAAATTTATTATTTTCATGTTACATTTTACTTTGTTTAACAAACTAAATTGACTTTAAAAACAAATAAAATAAATAACCAAACAACTAAATTAACGTTGAACACTATTGAAACAACACAAATTAAAATTAAGTATCACTTGCCATAACGGATCCATTAATGGAAACTCTATTAACATAATTTGAATCAATAAATATATATTGTTGCCGAAGCCTGATGTGTAATGTTCCAATAATGTCTAATGTAAATTTATTTATATTTTAATGAATTCCATTTTTAAGTCAAAGTTTAATAAAGTAAAATATAACATAAATATACCTATTTTTATTTTTCATTAAAAACAAAAACAAAACATGTAAATCCAGCACAACCAACGTGGGGAAAAGATGAACTAATTTTTTGTATTATTGTATCCATTTTAAATCAGTGGTTATTAACTCAGATTAGCTTGTACAAAAAAAGTTGTGTTCATTTTTTTTTTAATTAAACGATTTTGAAGCACCCATTGATCTTACAAGATCTTTAATTCTTGGTTCAAATAAGTTCAATGCAAGTCGCATGCCATTTGCACAGTCATTTGAAGTTTGTTTTTAATCAACAACGTGCCCGAAATAGGTAGATATGGTGTGGAAAACATAACGAGATATTTTGTTTTTTTCGAGGATCATTTTGATGATCATTTTGAATTCAATAGGATGTTTCAATCACGTTTATAATTACAGGATTTCGAATAGTGGCGTAGCGTGGGTTGGGGCCGGCTGCCACCCGGGACAGACTGTATGTCAGTAAACTTGGTCAAATTTCTCTTCAAAATTATGTCAACTGTTGCTCGCACTTCTTTCAAGTCAGTCAGTTTCATCAAAATTTAAATTTTTCCTATTTTTCAATCACTAAGTGGATACAAATTACTTACATTAGGATAAATTAAAGATGATATTTTCAGTAAATCAAATCACAAATTATGTTTGCATATCTATTATTGTCAGGTAAATCTATGGAAAGTATAAGGCTCGGCTAACCCCAGAGAAATAAAAAAAAGGAAATTCCTTTGCAGTTAGGTGCAATGACAAGTGCCACGACATTTATCCAAAATTAGCCACAGTCCACCACCAAGAAATATTCTTAAATTTGAGTTTTACATACGATCCAATAAATGGCAAGAGGATGTAGATTCCACCGAATAAAGAAAAAACATAATCTTCTTTCCCCCCGTTTGAGCGGGAGAGTCATTTAAAAAAAAATTACTTACTCGTTTTCGACGCAATTTTTGTTTTAACTTAAATACTTTCAAAACTATTATCCTAATTTAGCTCAACTTTCATGACTTTGTTACTTTTGAACCCTAATTTCCTTTAATCAGCTATTTTTTTCTTTTTCTTCCTAGATAGCACCACTTTCATTTAATTTTGGAATTTTTTTCAGATTGGGTCGTTTTCGACCCGCATGATTTTAATGCATATACAGAAGTAAAAACTATTGTTTTTCCTTATTGTCAAACTTATTTTGATAACATATCAAGTCGAATGTCGAATCATGAAAACGTTTCGTCAGCTATAGTAGCCATGAACGATGCCCAAAATCGAAAGGTGAAACAAGCGATTCAAGTGAATCCGAACGTGAGACTAGAGAGGCACCTGTGGGTTCAGCGGATTCTGAATCGTTTTTCATATCTAAGATAACAAAAATTTAACACCTTTGAATCCCTACGATAAGACGCTTTACAATTTACAAGTTACAAAGTCATATCCGAAAATATTATGCATTACTAAGAAAGAAGATGTCACTCGTTATGCTCCTGCTCGTGTTGAAGTTTTTCCACTTCTTTAAATAGAAAAATTATAAATGAAAATATGAACAATTTTAGCTGTACAAAATTCCGCGACACTAGGGAAATTGAAAAAATTACGAGCATATTTCGGCTCCAATTCAAAACTTATGGAACAAATGGATTGAATTGCTTCCTCTTTTATAGTTCGAAATCTGTAAATTTGGAATATTCAAGCGTGGGTATTTGGGAAAATACATTGGAGCTTTGGATGAATGAAACAAAGGTAAACGCGAGGTCCCGATTTGTTGTTGAACGTCACCATGAACAAATTTTTTTCCTCATACCGGCGGGGTAAAAAATTACTTCTACTATACTACGTTAATTGGAACGACGATATTACGATAATTTTGCATTATTATCAGACTTCGATATGCAAGCACAGTGGGTAGAAATTTCTCCATAAACTTGGTGTCGAATGAATTGACCAAATACTAGTGCTATCCGCCCATCTACTTCGGTTATAAGTGGCACCAGAAGCATACAATATTGCATACATTCTTTCAAGATTTGTTGAGTCACAACCCAAAAAGCTTGCCAGAGGAGCTATTTATACGTTGTTAAAAGGCTATAAAATCTTGTTGTTTGTACAGAAAAGATATTCACAAGAACCGGAATATGTAAGTGAAATTTTTGAAAAACATTTTAATAACATCAATGATTCCAAATTTTCACTTATTTTGAAAATTATAAATAAATTCTAGGGTTTTCTAATTCTCCATTTTTGTATTTATTTCTTTTTATACAAAATATATGAGGGTCGAAAACAACCCACCAACGTAAGATTAGTTGATTTTTTTAAACGTAGGTTTACGGTTAAATTAGAAAAAATAATATTTAAAAACACAACAAACATCTACAATATATCATGTTATGGTTTTTTGAAAAGCCAAAAATCCATTCTTTGATTTTCTTTTAAAATCAAGTTGTTTAATTGTTCAAACTGTTTTTTTTTTTGTTTGTTGAAAATTAAATATTCTTAAGAACTATTTTTTTTCTTAAAAGTTAAATACATTAGTCAATGTTCGACAACAAAAGACCAAATGGTTTAAGAACTTTTTTTTAAGATATAAAAAAGAACTGAACCAAATTATCCCATAAGCAAATTGACTTAAACTAGAAAAAAAATTTTTTTTAAAAACCATGGCAACGCGTAAAATACCACGCTATAAATTTTCGCAAGCCCAGGAATCTACTATTCAATTTTCTATTTTCAATTTGTATTCAAAGACAAAAAATCCAATGTTTCTAAGACTTTTATTTTTCTAAATATAAGAAAAGATCTCAACCAACTTACTCATAAAAACAAGGAAAAACTAAGTTGGTGAAATGATCAACACAAACTCTATTGTCAGTAAATCTGAGATATATTAGTAGGGGCGTTAGTGCACGATATGAGGGCATACCTGTCATTTTGACCTGACGGGGTGAGCTTTAATTATAGTTCATGTCCTAACTTTAATTTTAAGAAGTGCTGCCAAGGTGGCAACACTATCAGAAGGATGAGAAAATGGTTGCCACTTGTTTCATATATTGTCCTATAAATCGTGAATCAGAGGTTGGACGACGACCAGAGAACTCTCGTTGGATTCAGCACCCATATAACTTTAGGACCACATTATTGATTTTCTCCCTCCCCTCTCCTTGTCTGAAGAGGGTGGAAAAAAATGTTTGGGAAGAGAAAATGCAAAGCCAAAAAAGTAAGAAAAATATTTACATAATTAAAATTAAAACATTGGTGTCCAAGCAGAAATCAACCATCTACTACATTGTATCCAAAGTGAATTGGAAAACCTACTTTGGTTTGGTAGTTGTATCGAGCTCATTTTGATATAATAAGATTGGGCACTAAAAGCACCCTTAAATCATGTGCCATATGCTTAGATTATACCTAGATAAATATTTAAGTTTGCTATACTTTCATATTCCCCCTCCCCGACACTTAGAAAGTGGCTTTTTATAAAACCAAAGTACGTTTTTTAATTAACTTTGGATACAATGTAGTAGATGGTTGAATTTTGCTTCGACACCAATCTTTTAATTTTAATAATATTTATATTTGTCTTACTATTAGTAAACTAAAGCTCAACCCGTCAGGTCACTAACAGCTCCACTTTATCTGTTCATTCTTTTCCTTATTTCATTAAATAAAACCATTAGTATTGGTATAAAAAAGAAAGAGTTTAAGATAGCATCTATATACTGCCCACAAGGCGCTCTCCAACTTAAGAAGACTATGCAGAACTCCTAAATTTGTTAGGACATAACTCCCTTGTTGATGGCGATTTCAATGCTAAACACACCCCATGGGGATCTGATCGTCAGATCATACTCCAGTAATATTATCACTGAGCGAAGCAGAAATAATAGTAAAAAGTAATCCTAAGCTCTCCCGAATAAAAGAACAAACTGGAACGAATTCAGAGATAAACTTGAAAGTTTTATAAAAATAAGATCCCCTATGCAAGCAATTAAACAAATTGATCATGAATTAAAACAATTTATTGCTGATATGCAACAGGCTGCAGAAGAAAGTACTCCAACAATTTCGAACTCAAGAGAAAAAGAAAGAAGAACTCGAAGAAAATGGCAAGCTACGAGCTTTCCAAATGATAAGGCAGTTTTAAACCGTCTTTACAACGAACTAAAGAAAACAATCCCGAATAGTCTGATGGCAGATGCTTCTACTGAATATTCCTTATGGAAAAGAGCTAAGCGACTAAAAAGACCACAGACACAAAATCCGCCAGTAAAATCTCAAGATGGTAAATGGATCGGAAACCCGAAACAAAAGACTCAACATCTCGCAAATTTTTTTAAGCCATTTCCAGCAAGCACAGCTACACAGCTACTTATTCCGAGCCATCAGTTTGAATTTAGAAATAAACATTCCACGATAGACCAAATGCATCGGATTACGGATGTTGTGGAAAAGGGACTTAATGAAAAACAAGTATGCTCGGCCAAATTCTTAGATGCTGCTCAAGCCTTTGATAAGTTTTGGCACTTGCGACTTGAGTACAAACTGCATAGGGACCTTCCCAGGCAGTACTACGAAATACTGAAATCCTACGTTACGAACCGACTCTTTAGAGTACGGTACGACCAAAATTATTGGGAATTAAAGAAAATTGAAGCCGGTGTACCACAAGGAAGTGTCCTAGGATCAACCCTGTATCTGTTGTATACAAGGGATATTGCAGTGGACATCAACGCTACCTTTGCTGATGATAGAGCAATATTGGTGCTAGATAAATCCGTTACGAAGGCTACACAAAAACTGCAAAATGCAGTCGATAAAGTTAGTGATTGGACGCAAAAATGGCGAATCAAACTAAATGAAACAAAATCGACGCATATAAACTTTACAAACAAAAAAATAAACAATGTTCCAATTCTGATAAAAAGAAAAGAGACGAACTAAACTTGAAGTACAGAAAAATGTACTGGTAACTAGGAAAGAACTCTGACCTATTTATTCAGAACAAACTCAACCCGTTTGGACATATGGCATGCAACTATGGGGCTGTACAAAGAAAACAAATGCTGAACCCATCCAGAAATTCCAAAGCATGGTCCTTCGTGGAATGATAAATGCCCCTTAGTGTATAAGATATATCGTGACCTTCTAATTGAAATGGTTACATGTACGAGACAATTTTCGGAGATAAAGAAGAACAAAGCCTCATGAGCCGATGGTCTAAAAGCTATGGGAAAGTGTTATAACTTTAAAACTTCCCACAATGTGATTTATAAATATAGAAAGAAAAATCATTCGTCGATCTTTCATAGATTGGTCCTTATTCATCGGTGGTTTTAGTGCAGTAAGAGTCCCACACTATACTCAGTAACGATTCATACCAAGTGTCTTTTAAAGATTTCCATCGGATAAAAAAAATTATCTAAGAGTTTGGCTGAGGTGAGAAAGTCGAACCTTCTTCTTGTCTTTGTCTTTGCTGTATTTTGCCACTTAGCCTGTCAAAGGAACAAAATAATTTTTCGTATCAGTTCATTTTCATAGGATGAGTTAGCATCCATCTTTCCGTCACCAAAAATATGTTTTTTTTTTTTATTGTCCATAAACATTTCAAATTTTTAGCTCATGTAAAAATATCGTGCAACAATTCATCTAGTTTTTCTGTGAGGAGGATCTACGAGTATGTAATGCTTTATTTTTCAAGTACATTGATGAAGGTTGAGTCCTTCTGTTTGCAAGTTTGTTTGGGCATCATCAACTTCGTCCAGTATATACTGATTTCTAAAAGACCAAAAAACACAGAAATGAAAACAATTGCATAATAGCTATAGCTATTTGTGGCCTTTAGTCCTGCAAATTGGCGTTTAGTCCGGCCTACTCACTTGGACTCATCAGTGACGTAGTGAGAGCCTTGTCATACGCAATTTGTCTTAAGTTCAGTTCAATTTACATGAATTCTTTTACAAAAATCCACTGTAAACTATATCCAACAAGATTAAAATTTTTAATCATTAAGCTGGAAAATTTTTGTTGCGATTGCAATGCTGATAAAATGTCGCAGCGTTTATTGAATTTTGTTGTTAAGCAACACAAGAAATGTCTGAGTACTTATTGTGAAGCAGTGTTTATGCTGGATAAACTTTGTAAATAAATTCATTGGACTGAAAAAAGAATCTGTTTTGTAAATTAAAAAATATTAACCGTTCCAAATTGCCGCACCTAGCAAAGTGCCGCTCGTGGCGTGTGCCCTCATTGCCCCCCGTCTCTTCGCTACGCTAGTGGTTTGAAATGATTTCGTGAACACTATCAGCATTGCTGAATTCCAGTTATGTTCAAATTTGGTTTTGAGTGGATTAAGATGATTAACAATGTCCTGTTGAACTTCTAATGCAGCGTTTTCTTCTGTAATGGGAAAATATTTTTTTAAAATTTTATCTTTTAACCTTTTCGACTCATAGTAGAAAATGACAGATGAGTGTAAGAAACATGTCTTCAAAAATGAAAATCTTTGCCAAATCCTACATTTTGTTACTGTTGAATCCTTATAATTTTGTTGAGTTGATTCAAATACACAAACTGTCCTCAAGGGCACAAGATATGCCATTTGCATTTTAGCTTCAATAGTTCAGTCGTTTTCATATTCTATAAAAAATATTTGAACTTATTTTTTCAACTCTAATAAATGTGACTACATATTGCCTTTTGATAACCAACGAACTTAAGCGTGGTAAAGCAAAGTTCCACATCCACTTCACTCTTTCTACAAGTTTATCTCTATAAAGTTATGAATAAAAACTAGATCGGCGTGCACTTTTCTTAGTTAAATATGGCCCATACAAATGAAAACAAGTCTGGCTTGTGCTTACATGACTTGTATTCCAGATACTGATATAACCAAATACTGAAATTTAATCCTTAAAAAAAAATAAAAAAAAAAAAAAAACAATCAACAAAAGTATAAACGACATACTTTCAAATGCATCCACTTACATGAAAAATTAGTTAAAATCATAGTGCGTTTTCCAAAATACACGCCAAAGCCATAAATGAAATCGAATATCGTTTACAATTCATTTAACCAACACACCATTGTTTATAAATATCCTCCCTCCTAGACTAATAATAATGTATGTATATTCAGGACCTAACCAATCGAGAAGATCGTTCATCTTAGAATTGAAAAAAAAAATCCAACCAAGCAGCCAGCTCTTAAGTAAAGATAAGCAATAAATCTGAACTACTGACCTAAGTTAGGCGCCGGGTCTTAATGCACAGCGAAACATTTTTAGGCGACACAACTAAGGGTATTGAAGGCATAGACGTTATTAGGTACCTGTTCGAATGCCTTGAATAATTGAATAGTTTCACACTCTGAAACCGCACTTGAAAAAGAAAACAGCGTCTGAACTGTGGTCCTTTTACACAGCACATAAGCACAACCTCCGTCTGACGGCCACTCTCTCATCTTTCCGTCTGGTGACGACTGACGAGCCACTTGTCATCAAGCTGGGGTACGTATATACAATTGTCTCATGGTGACAAGTGCATACTTTTCATTGTCTCAGCCTCTGTCTCTGAACATGTTTTATTTGTAAAAGAACAAGGGTATTTTCGCAAGATTTACTTGATTTTAGTATTTCTGTTACACTGATAGTTACGCAACTACCTGATTCTGATCGAATATAAGAGTTTACGATCACTTTTAGATGTTTGTTCAAGGAGAAAGGAGAATAAGGTACTTCTTTTGAATTTGGCTGTTTGCCGACACAGCAATAAAAAAGATATAAAGGATGTGAAATTCTGTTTGTGGTATCGAAAACTAAAAGGAACTTTTATATATTTGTCACTTCCTTATGTTCGTTTTCTAAGAAGCATTATATAAAATGAACGACTGATGGGTCGGTAGTAATGGCTCTTAAAGTAAAGGTGACTTAAAAATTTTAGTTTTTAATGTACTGTGTTCTCGTATCAACATTATATTCTCAAAAATATGAATTTGGGAGATTTTAATTTAAAAACTTTAGTTGTTGGTGTACTGTTTTTAGTTTGCAGTATTTTGTATGTAATATTGCGAGTTAAACGTGGATTTTCGTAACTGCAAGAGAATGAAAAGCGAGATTTTGTAAAAGCCTTTGATCGGGTACATCATGGTCTTCTCCTACAAAAGCTGACAAAGTTGGGATTGAATGCAGCTTTCTTAAAATGGTTAAAATCATACCTGTCGGACAGAAAACAAGCTGTTAAGATAGATGAATGCATTTCAAACTTTAAAGATGTTGTATCAGGACTTCCACAAGGAAGTCATCTTGAACCACTTCTATTTACTATATTTGTCAATGATTTACCGTCGGTCTTGAGATATTGTAACTGCGTAATGTATGCTGACGATTTTAAACTATTTGTTGCTACATCTTCACTTTCTTTATGTAGTTGGATATTAATAATTTTCTTAACTGGTGCGAATACAATCATTTTGAACTAAATTATTCAAAATGCAAAATATTTAGAGCTACTAGATCACTATCACTCATTGAGTTTGAATACAATTTTTTTGATTTAAGTCTTTTAAGAGTTGATGTGATTAATGATCTTGGAGTGCTTTTTGATTCAAAACTTGACTTTAAAATATCACATTGATTATATTGTTTCTCTGCTAAACTTTTTGAAACGGAATTCGATTGACTTTATGCTTTGAAGGCCTTATTTATGTCTCTAGTTCTAGCAATTTTGGAATATTATTGAGTTGTTCGGTCAACATTCTAGATTTGCCAGGCAGGCACCAATGTCAACAGTTGTCTTGAACAACACAACCTTTGTTGGGCCGCTTCGTGGGTTCAAATAATTTTGACCCACTTTTTAAGTCCTCGGTATCGCTTATACAACTCCGTTACTGCGATAAGTGTACGTAATATGTAAAGTTGCCAAGTAGGCGACAATGTCAAAATTGAGGTCATCTAATCATCAAAAGTGATACAAATGACGGGCATCATCCTTGAAAAAGTTGTAGATAACGGATTTTTAATAATTCTTTCATACATAACTTTCTTCCACACCCACTTTTTACAAAAATGTTGATTTTTACTAATTTTTATATGAAAACAAAACTAATTGTCCTATAAGGAACACAAAAATTATGCTAAATGCTTGCAAGGTATCGTTCCTTTATTTAATTGTTTGAGAAAAGATACATACCAAAAATAAAATGTGGTATCTCCTGGCATGATGGTGAGTGCGTTGGACTGTCATGCCGAAGATCTTGGTTCGGTTTCCAGCCGCTGCCACTATTAAAACAGAAATGTTTTTCCCGAGATACTGCCTCTTACGAGGAACTGAAAAATCCTCCAAGAGTTTACTTGTCATGAATAAGTGCTTCTCATCTAGCCGTTCAGACTCAGCAGAAAATTGTAGGTTGAGAGTTATAAGTCATTAGGCTCTGGTTCTACACGAGTTGTTGCGCCTCATTTGCACATTTGCACTCATTTAATTTCGAAAAAAGGACTCAATCTATGCTTGTTCAAACTTTGTCTTGTGCCAAATTGTGATGATTTTGCCCAGCTATTTTGTAAGGGACAACAGGGCACCCATGAGGAATTTATAGTTTACACTGAAGTAAGATGGCCACCGAAAATATTTTAACAAATTTGAGGAATTATTTTTATTCTCTTAAGTGACAAGTGGTCAATATTTTTAAAAACTCCATAGATTCATTTAATAAGTAGCTTTAAGGACAAAATAAAACTCTTGTCGCAGCAACAACGAAGTTATTTAATACACCTACCCTTGAGATATTTGTCAGACATATTTTTGTTTCAACATAAATTTTGATAGATATAATTGTTTATCATCGGGAACATTTATCGCCTTATTTAAAATTTTGTGACTTGTGATTTTCACTTGCGATTTAGTAGTCCAGTCAACGAAGACCCAAAATTATAAAACAAATGCAATTATCAAGCTCTCTGGGTTGTTATTTTATGTGGTAGGGGTGACCCCCAGGTATAACATACTAAAAGTCTCCAGCCCAGGGCCACGAACAAAATGTAAGATTATTTAATTTTCTACGAAAAAAATGTTTTATTCATATTTTCGGTAGGAGCAAGGTTAAAAAAGATATACCAACGGGGAGTAGAAGTTTCAAACATTTGAAAAACAATGTTTTTGTCTTACAGAATCAATATCATAAATTCCTATTTGAGCTTAAGGTCAGTTTTTGCTTTTATTTTATTAAATTGTGACTTTTCGGGCATGATGACACCCTTCTTCAGACTTTTATTAACAAAAATTTATTAAAAAATCAAACCTATTATACATATATCTAAATGCAAAATTAAAAAAAAAATAATTTTAATAGACTAATATTCACAAAAAATGTTCAGTCAATTTGAATTAGCCAGTTTATATTTCTGAGATCTCAGAGGACTCAGAGCGCTCAGAAATATAAACAGGATTCCTCTAAAAAATTAAAAACTGAGACTGAAATTTTTTGGATTCGCTTGCTCAATTATTTTTTGTCACAGAAAATTACCTAAGAAGAAAAGAAAAAGAGAGTTGTTTTGACTTTTATTTAAGGAATACTGTTTATATTTAATTCTCCTGCTCCGTCAAAAAATTGAGAAAAAATACTGAGCGCTCAAGAAATAAAAACTGGCCAAATATTTAAATTCAAATGTATTTGTTTGAAAACTTTATCAAAATATCTACATTATGTATTGGAATTAAAACTTCAGTATAATCTATATAACAGATATCTATTAATGCCTATTTATGATTTGACCATAATGTCACTAAGTCTTTCACAGTCAGAACGTCTATTAATACTATTTTTTTATGTGCAACATTTCCAGAAGCATTCTGTTATTATAATTTGTCTGTTTGTAAAATTTGAACATTTTGAAAATCTTCGATATAATGTAAAGCTAATACAAAAACTGGCCTTAAGTTCAAATAGGAATTTATCATGTAAGGCCTGGTTTATACTTCAAAGTGAAGTGAAATCAAATTTGAAATAAAACATCAATAATTTATGCACCAAAGGGTTATCAACAAAAATAGTTTTCGTCATAAAATTTGGTTTGGAAAAGCCCATTTAGTTGCATTTGTTTTGAGACAAATTTGTCCCTCCTTATTGCGAAAAGAATTGCATTTAGTTTTTGGCATTTTTTCACGCCCAGGATGTATAAACCAGGCTTTATTATACATATGTATAAAGTTTACAAAAAAGGGGTTTATACATGATCAAAGTTTTTTGATCAATTTACCCAGAAATAACGGGAAAAGTAAATATATATTGATTCATGATCATTTCAGAGACTTGATGAGAGCGACCTTGGGAGTAAGGTTGATGGGTGTATTTAAAATTTTGTAATTCTTTTTTTTTTTGATTCAGTGTTTATTTTCATATGAGAAACACTGTTTCTTTAAATATAAGCAGTACAAAGATGTTTCCAAGTTATTGGCCAATATTTTATGAGATAATTTAAGAACATATCATACAAAAGTCATATAAATGACTGATGGTGTATTCCCCATCCTTCTTACACGGGTGGGAAAAATTCTCATAGCATTGACTTAAAATAGATAAATAGCTATTAACAAACAACGAAAATTGTTATACTGTGCTGTGCTCTACCGTTTTGAAAAACTTAAAACATATTTTTTATGTAAAGTAAAATCAAGTAAACAATTTTTGAAAAATCGGAAGCTCAAAATTAAAAAAATGTTGTTAGATGATTTTCAATTTCTTATTTTACTGTATAAAGTAATAAATTGTATTTTATTATTTTATATTTTTACAAGCTTTACTTTTAATGCTAAGAACCAGAAGGTTGTAGAGTTGTAAGTTTTTGAGAAAGTTAAAAACTATGAAACCTACTTTTTTGTTTAGAAATTATATTTGTTGGGTAATTATTACTAAGTGCTTCTGGAGAAAACTTGAATAACCATTTTTGTAATAAATAAGGTTTACTTTTATTTTGTATGCAATAATTGTTTTGTTTAGTTTCTGATTACACTAGTTACCAAAAAAAAACGATTTTTTTAACAAAAAAGTAGTTTTCATAGTTTCCAATTTACTCAAAAACTAAAAATCCTACAATCATCTGGTTTTCAGCATTCGGATTAAGGCTAATAACAACATTAAACAATGAAAAACAATTTTAAAGGGATCCTTTAACCCCCTCTTATCTGAAGCTCGTGACCCTGGACTGCGGACTTTTAGTATGTTATACCTGGGGATCACTTATCACATAAAATAATAAACCAGAGAGCACGATTTACTGCATTTATTTTTCCTTCATTGGCTTCGTTTAGCTCCAAAAATAACGGCACTTGCCAAAAAAACGTTAAAGAAACGTTATCTTAAAACGTTGTTGTACTCTTTGATAATTTTTTTTTTTTCACAAAAAACTGTTATTGATGGTATCTCCCATACAAGGTTTTTTTATTTTCGATTTATTTTCCTGACTAACTGATTTTAGTCAATTTGTTTTTAAATTCCATAAAAAAAGTTATTCAAGAATTTTGATCTTAAGACTAAACTCAGTGTTTTTGCAAATTCTTTCGGAATATGAACTTTATTTTAAACTTGACTAAAAAAAAAATGTACATTTAAAAAATTCGTTAATAAATATTTTTCCAACCACCATTATCTTTTAATATACAATTGAATTCGTTTTTTAATACCTAAAGCATTTCAGTTGAAAAAAAAATGAAAAGATTCATTAAACTTTTTGACATTTTTTGTTAAGTGTAAGTGAACAAGAAATTTTTTTCGATGCGGAAAGATATCGATATCATACTCAATTTTTGAATACAACAAAATGTGGTTTCATGAAAAAATGCTAAATTCATATTTGAACATTCAATATATTTGAAAAATTTGTTGATGATTTGTTTCGAAATCAGGTTTTTAAATGAGTCTTGATAAATACTAAAAATTTTCAGACCAAACATTTTGTTTAATGTTACGAACCAGGTGTTTTTAAATATTACTCTTTGCTTAATGAGCTCCGGGACAAAAGGGCTGCATTTTCCTTTTTCATTTATTTTCGCAAATTGAGATACATGAAATTTAAATTTACGTTGATTCATGTTATTGTTCTTGACTAAATCTCTTTGGCAATCGAACGAAGTCATAAGTCAAAATGTCAGCTATTATTCCTAAGATCCTTAGTCCATTTAACAGACAAAATGATGAGGAAATCAAACAATTCCATCTATGAGTTCAAAAATAAAATATAAAATATTATGAAACTTTTTCAGCTTTTTGTAACAATACACGCCGCGCCACGACCCGTAGGAATTGTTATATCCCCGAGATTTTAACCAATTGCAACTTCAGAATATAAAACAAAAACAAAATCAAATAAGCATGAAGATTGCTCCAAATAATTTGCTACAAGCACAATATATCAATTTCACAGCGTCTTCTAAAATTTGTGTTTATGCATTTATATGATTTCGTTGTGTAATATTCAGTATGGGATTTTTCTTATCGCGCATCGGCATCAGCGCGCAAGGCTAAAGACTAATTTTCTTTATACTCAAAATTCTTAGCGCCTATAACCTAGGAGGTCTATTAAACTATTATATCACGAACCAATTGATGCATTTTATTTACATATTAAACAATTCGTTTGTTTAAACTGGATTGAGTGTGTATAAAACACAAGTTAAATGATCACAAGGAAAACCCACTTAATGTATAGCTCTAATATTATTCTATAGAATTTTTTTTTAATTGCCATAAGGCGATGAAAGCTAAGAAGTAGCGAGATTTGGTAATTTGTTTTATTCGTTGACATTACAATAACGATTAATTCTTTCAAACCAAATAATTTAATAAGTAACAAAAATAAAAAAAAAGTTTAATCTAATTAAAAATGCACATTTTTAATGAGGTGTCTTGAAACTTCGAAAAACATTAATATTTATAGAACTGCTATGCAATGTGTGTGGCATTTTAAATTAAATAAACTTCTGGACGACACAGTCTTGCGGCATTTCTTGTATCACCTTCTTATGGCAAAATATATCAGACGCATGATGTGTATAGCTTTAGGTATGAGCCTTTTACCAAGTTATTCGTTAAGATCGTATAATTAAAAAATTGTTTCGCAAAAAGCAAAACTAAAGAGTCCACACATTTTTTAATATTCCAAATATAACAACTGAATAAAAAGTAATTTCTTAGCAAATTAGAAGCATTCTTTGTAGTTAAACAAAAAGATACATACATCAAGAGAATTTGTTGGTTATGTGGTCCATAATAATATATATATGTTTATTATCAGTTTCGATCTTACGCTTTGTGGTCAAAAGTGAAGTAATGGGTCATTATCATATGGGAGGTCAGAAAATCACTGGCGCCATCTCACCTCCTGCTGATGTGTAAATTATATCTATACGCCTTGTTTCTCAGCTCATTTTGTTTTAGCCCTTGGCATATCAATCATTTTTTTTTTTTTTTATTTAAGAAGCAAGTGGAAGGAATTTTTTATCGATGTTCGTGAATCAAATTATTTTTACAGATGTCTCACCATAATTTCCAAATAAATTCCCATGCTTCATTATGTTATTTAATTTTTTTTGTCAACGATTTTTTGTCATGATTGAAGTACACTTGGGTTTGTAATCATATCAAAATGTGCGCTATGTTTTGTATCTTAGGAATCGATAATATGAAATTTTTAAATCACATTATTTTGAAATTTTGCTGCTGCCTGTTTATTACCTGTGTATGCAGAGGAACTTAAACTGAATGTGAGTTAAGCCAGCAAATTGTGAAGCCTGATAAGAAAAGGGTTAAAGAAGGAACTAAAAATAATCCTGTGCTCTTTGTTTTGCCTTTATATCCTATGTCCACTTAAGCCTTACCCACAATTTGCTGTCCTTTCCCGTCCGCCGTTTTGACTGCAGAAGCAAAATTTGCAATAGGAATGTGCTTCTGGTGCAAAATTTCTAGTCCCCCTTCTCCTAGACAGCTAATACTCGCCCCACTATCCAATAACCCCAGTATGGTTCCTCCAAATATGGACACGTTATAACATCATTCTAGTGGCATGAAAAAGTAACACGTCGTTACGGCCCCAGCAAGATCCCACCCTACTCGACGAGCTAGGACGCGCGGGAGCTAGCATGCCATTACTGAGAAAAGTTATGACACCTTTTCACCGTGTTACCCAGCTGGCTTTCAGAATTTCTGTAATCAGTTGGTCTAAAGGTAGCTTAAGTGGGGGCAAGGGGGATGCGATATTTTTCTTATTAAAATCATTTTGTGTTAAGCGCGGCCAAAGAGGAGGATGATAGGTTTTGCCGTGGTAAAGGCAACTGTATCATGGTCAATCCCCCTTATCAGGCTTCTTTTTCGTTACAGAATGGCACCCAACGTGGGGTGCGTTTATTTGGGAGGTTTTCTCTTAAGATTGGGTTGAGGGGGCGGTATAGCTTTTCTTTTATTTCTTACAAGGGTGTTTTTATTTTCTATGTGCATGAGTGATGTAATTGGCTATAACGCCAGCGGTTTTTTTGGCATCCCAAATGGTTTATCATGCAGGGTCTCACACTCTAGAACGGGCAATTTACGGATAGTTATGCATGACAATTCTTTAGCTTCGGGAAGATTCATTTTCTTAGCTTTTTTTATTTACTTTGTAGCATCGGTGTTTTGTAAGGTGTTTTTTTTTTTTTATTTTTGAAAAGGTAAGTTTGTCACCCACGTGTTAAGGGCTTATTAAAAGTAAGACCCCTGTTTTTTTTCGATTTGGGCGGATCACCGAAGTGAATTTTTATTTAATTGTATTCGATTTCGTTTTAATGAAACTTATAAATCGATAAAATTTTTAACTTGCACGTGGTATAGCCCACCACCCTTCGGGATGTTTAGCACGGATCACACCGCTACTTATTTGGAGTGGAATCACGTTTTAAGATTTTAGTTTCTTTTGAATTGTTTTTCTTTGCTTTTTATTTTTAACTTTATTTCATTTTCTAACACAATTTCTTTTGTATTGCGGTGTTTTTTTTTGCAAATCTAAATCCACGCCGAGAATTATTATTTTTTTTATTGTTTTACCGGTCTTCGAAGGTTGATCTACCGACAGTGACTATCAAAACCAATTAACTAAACCCAAAATGAGCTCAAAATTATCTCGAGAGACCAGTTGCCAATGAGCAATTTTACACCCATACCAACAGGTTTGACGCTCATCATGGCTGTGTTCGCAACTTCCGGAATTTCTGCTATACACCAGATTTGTGACCAAAAAAAAGAGATCTTGGTTTAAAAAATCAAATTTGAATTTTTCAAAAATTCATGTGACCACCCAATCCTTCAGTCAAAAACTTCCGAAAACCCGATTCCAAAAGTCGCCCCCAATATGCCAATGTATTGAACTTATTCATATTAAAATCAAACTCAAACACATATGATTTGGCATGGAATTGATTTCTATTTAATTTAAATAGAATTGTATTTATTCATGGTTGAAACGGTTTAAACATGATTTTGTTCAAATTTACCATGCTTTTTATTTAACATAAAGATATTTCTGTTTATTTTAACTACCTTCATTTGATGTTGTTTCAAACATATTAATCTTTTTAAATATTTTCGTGTTTGGGTTGAAGATGTTTTCTGTTTAAATCAAATGATTTCGATGTTAGTTTTTCCAAATAGATGCTAGCTACTTTTAACTAAATAAAAATGTTTTCTCACTCAATGTTAACTCACTTACTAAAAATTACACTTCTGAAGGAAATCAGATGGAAACATATTTTTTGCCACTAAAAAGTCAATTTTTCCTTCACTTTTTAAATTAAGTAATTCCCGTATGTACTCACTGTTTTATAAATTTCATTTCACTCTCATTTGCCTGAACATTTTTTTCCACACTTAGCGAGTGTTACTTTTGAACCGACGGTATTACGGTGGCACTAATTTTGGAACTATTTGAATATCTTTTCCGACCGATCGAAGAGACGGACTTATTTCCCAATATCTTAGAAGCCTTTATTACTTTGAGTTCAATTCAAACTGATTCGAGTTTAAATTTAACATTTCTGTTTAATCTCTTTCTTTTTTTTAATATTTTAAGTGCATTCATATCTAAAACAAACTCGTGCATTTTATGTAAGGAATTTGTAAGTAAGTAAAATAATTTAACAGGTCTTTCAAAAATCAAACTCAAATTGGGTTGAAATCACGAAAAAAATTTCTTGTAGCTTCTAATGCAATAATTGAACATGAATGTATTTGATTCAAACAGATTTAACAAAAAATAATAGTATTTTTGAATCTGAATCGATAAGAGTAAGATTTAAATCGGATTTTATTTGAACTTATTTAAACACATAGTTAAACATGCTTCTGTTTATATAAATCATAGTTAAGGACGACTTACCTCGTGAAGAAATTCAAAAGACCTCGCTCCATAGCATATATTGTCCTAAAGTTCAGGGATTTTCCTACAAGTCGATTTTTCAAAAGTCAAAATTGAAATGAGGCTACACTATTTTTTTTATTGATCAACAATTTTTGGCTATGATATTAATAATATGTATTTTTTTTTTAATTTCTGTTATAAAAATGGAAAAATAGGGGCTATTTTTGTTGGTTATTTTTCATTGAAAAGTAACTTTTTCATAGATGTAGGTCAAATTGGGTTCTTATTTGTATATTTTTTTCCCCCGTGGGTAGGTCCAAAACCTGCATATCAGGCTCTATGAGGACCGAAAAACGCGTGCTCATAGAAGTGTGAGATTCTATGAGCACGCGTTTTTCGGTATATGGCTTGATTAAACAAACCATATATGTAGCTTCGTTTTAAAAAAAATCGCCTGCGAATTTTTGCAGATTTAGTCTTTTTGGTTATATCGTATTCCCACTTTATGCCCATTCAAACTGACTATTTATTTTTTTTATTTTTCGAAGTTATTTGGTAATTGTATGTAAGTATACAAAAAGGTTAAACAAAAAGCTTTAAATATCGATTTACAAAAAAAAAATTATGGCAAATTTGTTCTTTTTTATCAATTTTGGTCATATCGTATATCCGAATTTATGCATATTTTTCTTGAGTCTAACAGAGAAATTTAAAAAAATTCAAGATGTTTTTTTTTATTTTAAAAGAGGGTAAATTTATTATACTTAACTGTATTTATTTCATTTGAGACGAAATCGGGCAATCAAGACAAAAATTAATTTTGTCCAGTTTTTGCATACACATACTCCTATGTGTGATGTTACATTTTATTACATGCCCATGGCTAATTGGCTAAGAGTTGGTGAAGCTTTTAAATTGGCTAGAGCACAGTATTCTAAACATTTCTGTTATCTTATATTATAATAACTATTTATCTATTTAAAGCCAACGTTTTAGGGGAAAGGAAAAACCTATATGACAGGTTCCTTAAAATATCTATTAAGATTAGACTTATCCTTGTTCTTCTTACCGTTGAATAAGAAATAGAAACAAATAAATTAAATAAGTGCATTTAAAACCCAAGAACCTTCCTTTACTTGCTCTCATGACGTCACTGAAATGACCATAAATCAGTATATATATATTTACTCTTACTTCTGGGTACATTGTTTAAAAAAAACATGTAAGACAATATCACAATATCAGTGTTTTTCAAATGTTTGAAATAATTTCTACTCCCCGTAACCTCTTGCTCCTACCAAAAATAAAAATACAACTATTTTTGTAGAAAATTTTCATCTCCTTCATTTAAGTAGTTTACACTTTTCCGCTAATATGATTAGTTTTCAAAATATTTACGAAAGGGGCTCTTTAACCCAGCCTCCTGCCTAAAGTTCGCCGCCCTCTATGCTAGGGACTTTTAGTATGTTATACCGAAGGCTCACATAAAAAAATTTTTTTTGCATTTAATTTTCCTTCGTTGGCTGGACGAAAATAAATATTTTTGAAATCAAAAGAGATTCCAAATGAAGAATCAGAATCAAACCAATTTTTTCAGATTTACAGTACGGACATGTTTTTACTCAAAAGAACTGTATAATTAGCTTAAATGGTGACATTTTGTTAGAAAAATTACATCCCCTCCGAAATAATTGTCTGGCTACGGCCTTTGCACCTTGGCTTCTATGTCCTTGCATTGACAAAAAGTCTCTAAGATATGGTTATGGTGTGGTTAACTTCCCTTCCGACAAGTTCTTACTCCAAGATCATAATATAATAATTTACTTTTGAAAAAAAGACTATACTTCCCAGGTTTTTTTTTTTTTGTTTTAATAATCAAAAGAGCTGATTATAAAATTTCAAACAAAGAATCAATAAGCCCCTGAAAATTAAAAGAAGAAATATTCTTTTCGAAAAAAAAACTTTTTATTTCTCGATGAAATCCTTTTTTAATTTTTGTATTCCCTCCAAAAAAATACGTATGATGTTTCGAAAGTCTCAAAATATTCACTTAAGTATACTGTTTCTAAAATAATTTCAGCATTCAAGCCGAATTATTTTCCACTGAGCTCTTTCTTCATAATGGGAAATAAGAAGTAGTCACATGAAAAAAAACTGTTTCCCTCACCAAATGAGATTTTATTCTCTTTAAATTGGCCTCGAATCACTCCAACAGCACCAGTAATTATGTCTAACCTTTCTCAAGATAATCGATCTGGCTGCAACCTTAACTTAAGGGGGTGGACTGAAAAACTGTATTTTTCGAAGTTTCAGTATTCATATCTTACTTTAAAATCAAAAGAGCTGATCACAAAACTTCCAATCAAGGGTGGGTGAATAACCCCCTGAAAATTGAAAGGAGAAACGCTCTTTGCGGAAAAAAACTGTATTTCTCGAGAGGGAACGAGACATGAATACTGAAAAGTCAATATTTATAATTTCAACTGCAGATTGAAAGAAGTGAATAAAGGCATTTTTCAACTTTCCATTCAACATCGGATTTGAGATCAACTCTAACGTTGGCCAACTTTGGATTTATCAGCAAATTACAAAAAAAAATCTGCCTGGCCTGAAAGTGATACTATTAGATAGTTCTACTTGAGCTTATAGAAAAACTTGTGTATATAATATCTACTCATTGATAACTTAAATTCCGTTGATACAAAATTCTTTGCGGCCCTGTTTCATGTGAAGATATCAATTCGAATATACTTTACCCACTTAAAAAAAAAATATTTTTTCGCGTGACTTCTGTATTTAAAATAAAGTGCAGTGCGGCGAGATCACACAACCTGCGACATAACAAAAAAAATACTTTACCTGATGCATTCTGAAGAGAGATAGGCTTTCATCCCGGATTATGATTATGGTCTAGACCTATAGAGGATAAGTGTCCCTTCTATGTTTATGTGAATTTTAGGGTACAATATGTACATATGTATATACTCGAGATCAAAATCCGCATAATGTGCAATAGGGCGTTAAATGGTTATACACCTTTTTTCAAAAAGAGACAATTGCAAACAAACCAAGAGGTACTGTGAGTGAACAATTACTTGAATACCAATTACGTTTACAGAAAACCAATGATGTGAAGTTGTCTTAAGAACACTGTTTCATCTTTCATATGCTACTGTGGGCCAATGCAGTGGCACGGCGTCAGAGCGGCAATGTATGACGATGAACATAAAATACCGCCGCTAAGATTATCTTTTTATTATCTTCAGTTCAAGAGGAGTTTTTTTCTTTCATCACTTCAATTGGATCATGAAATAACGCCTTATTGGTATTTTTTAAAGGTTTTGAAGTGTTAAACTTAATATTTAAAAGATACCGCTTGAATTCAATGAAAGTTTAGAATTGTACAAATCGACTCAACTCAACTCTCCTTAACTCGACTGAACTGTACTCAGTTAAATGCGTAGTTATATTCATGCAAAAATAAAGATCTTGTCTTCATTATTATTTCCAGCCAAAAAAATAACTTAATTTTGGCCCAGCCTTCCACATAAGATTAATTTTATTATTTCAGGAATTGAACTACCTTACCAATGATCACAAAAATATTCAAAGTCATTTTATGTAGAAATTTTTTTTTGACTAGTAAAATAAATTAAATCTTGTCCATCAAAATAATAAATGATTTTCTTTTCCTAACGGCTCAAAATTCAAGAACAAAATTTTCAATGATAGATATACCTGGCACTTATCGGTGAAATCGGGAGCATTGTGGTTTTAATAAGGCGAACTCAAAAAGGCTTTCTTTCGTTAATTGAAACAAAAATAGCGTTTTAATTGGAACTATCAGTACTTGACAATTTATTGGCCTTTTCGATTAATGTCAGTGTAACAAAGTTCTTGTTCTGAAGAACAGAAATTGCTTCTGGATTTGATTTCAGAATTGAAACCAGTGGTATTCACACATATCGAATTGTTCTTCCGTATTACCAATCAACAAGGCCATTAATGTGTTACAATAATTTGCAACCTGAACATCATCACTGAACAATCCATCATTGCTGCCTAGAAAGAATTCATATCTCTCATATACCAATGCCAACCCCTTGTGTATCTGCTTATGAATAATTTATGATTTTCAAAAAGAACGGTGTTGACTATAGTTTAATGAATTCACGCCTCACGAACTATTAGATTCTTTTTTAAACACACACAAATACCTTCTGCTAATTTGATGTAACACAATAAACCTACTCTAAGCTGCAGGAGGTTTTATTTTTAAGAATATTGTTCACCTGACAAAAATAATATGCTGAAAAGTACTATGTTATTCACGACACTTCGGTAGGTGAGAAATTAAATTTGCATAATAACTTATGTATTTAAGACGAAATTTACATTTGAGAATGAGAAGTCACGATCAATTTAAGGTGCTAAGTTTAGCCTTTTCACTTAAATGTTTGTGTTATTATTCTTGTTAGATTTACTTAATAGTGTGAAGTAAATAAAAATGTGTATACCTTTTAGAGAAAATTAAAATGTTTTTTTTTTCGGATAAGATTGGAATGTAATATAAATAGTTACATTTATGTACTTCTTCATTACTAATTTTAAATACGAATCGAAGAATAACTGGTATATCAGTTACACGGAGCCACTTTTCGAGCATGATGAATTCAAAAATGATATAGGAACAAGAACTTAGATGATCATTGAGTGGCAAATAGAACATCCAAGAATGTATATTGTATATTTTTTTAAGTTGCGTATAGTAGTAGAAGAAAGGTAGGTAGCTTATACCATTGAAAAAATAAGGAAATTGGTCATGTCTTATTTATTGACTAGAATTTAGTCATATTTTAAAATTGGTTTCATTCCCAATTTTTTAAAACTAAGCCCTGTAGTTGAAATTAAAGTGTACTACCTACAGTTTCTTAAATATGTAGGTATGTGGGTATTCTTGAAATCAGGTAACACTAAAACCAAAATTTTGTTCGCATCGTTCTCACTTTGTTTCTTTCTACCCAGTCCTAAGACAACAGATGGCTTTTTTTTTAATGTAAATTGAGTATTAAGAATATGGAGTTTACTTCCGTCAAAATAATAGACCAAAATATTTTCATCAAAACCAGTAAGGTTTACTATTTGATTTAGGTGGGAGCTAAGCCTTTCAGACTCAACAGAAAATCGTGCTTACTTTCTATCTATTCCTTACGACCAAGTTCTTTTACACGAGAGGAAACTGATTTTTTTTTGGCGAAAATAGCTCTAAAAAAGGGGAGTTGAGTTAACGAAACCTTCTAGTCAACGACGATTTGATGACATTATTTGGCTTTCCTTATCACATTTCACGTATTGTGTGCTCAACCAATATACAGTATGGAAACTTGAAGGGAATACAAAAATGTGACAAAAAATTCTAGTAATAGGGAAGTTCGACTAAAGGGAGTCGACTGTAAAAGTGGACATAGCAGTAGGCGAATATTTAGCTTTAACTCTTTTCCAAACATCCGCGAAGTATAAAAAGAACAAAATCTAAAAATAAAAACAAATTTGTCAATTAGGTTTTGAGAATAAAGACATCGCAACACATTTCATATATGCATACATACATATAAAATAGATAAAAATGATTCAACTGTTTTTTCCATCTATGTAATATTCGCCGGTAAATTTAATGTTAATTTTAACGAAATCAATTTTGTAGTAGTACTCGTAGTTTTCAGAATATATCCAAAACAATTTGAACACACAACTATGCTGAAACTGGAATACGAAGCCGTTTCAGTTGGAGATAGCTTTCGTACTTCTCGTACTTAAGTGCATCCGTATTATAAGAACGATAACTTTTAAAAATATTTTGTATTTATTTATATGAAATAGATATTTATAAACATTATATATTTACTTATATAATTATATGTATATCTACATTTTTATTTTATCTTTACAAACATATTTGTAATTTATATACATTCACTTTAATAACACAATTATTAATCTATCACAGATACATAACCAATATGTACATTCATATATCATATTAATAAATAAATTTATGAGTAGATTATTTCCAAGCAACAAACTATTCAGTGTCTTTTTTATAAGAATCAAAACGCTGGGTTCAGTTGTCCCTAGTGATAAAAATAATTTAAAATAAATTTCGCAGATTTACATTATTTTTTTATTTACCTCTTCCGCGCGACTATGAAAGTTCAAAGCCAGTATTACTACAAACCGCATAGCGTAGTTTGTCTCTAAGTGTTGATTTCTTTTGATAGTTTGGTAATTTTAGTAAATTAAAACAAGTCGAAGAAGTTGGAAGCCGGTTTAAAGGATCTTTTTTGCGAATCGTAAAAAATCCACGAATAACACTTCCAATAGTATCACCAGTGTCCTCATCATCGCCTACCTCAACACAGCGTATTGAAAATGGAGGTTCCAAATGTGCAAATCCTAGCAAAGGTGGTTTCGAGCAGCTTGTTACAAACTAATGAATAAAACAAAAAAAAGGCATTTTTTAAACTATTATTATGAACTTACGTACGTAGTAATGTATGTAATGTATGTATGTACATGATTGACTATGGCAAATATTTAACACTGACTTTTGCTTAAAATATACGAATTAACACATGGAATAAGATTTAGTTTAAAAGCATACGGGTTGTTATTTGAAATTCCAGTGGAAAGTTACAAATGAATTATACACTTCAAGACATCACTAACTAACAATAACATGCTAAATCAGATGGAACAATTTTGAATCGATTAAATGTTCCTATACAATGACAAAATTTCAAAGCTTTTAGGCTTTAAGCCGCGATAAACGATTGGAAGAAGTAGTATTATTCTTTATTTGGGGGTGGGTTTGAGACATTTGGTTGGTTTTGGCTTTATTTGGTAAGATTCAGATTAAAACAAAAAAGAGATCTAGGTAAGTCAAGGTTAAAAAATCGTGGTTAACACAAAGAGGGCTACGATTATTATCAAAATAATAAATATAAGAAATTGTTGGCGCAACAACTCGTGGAGAAGCAGAGCTTTATAACCATTCAACCATTCCTGCGTGCATTTTGTTGGCATGAATGGAGGGGACATGCAATTTTTTGCTGAATCAGAACAGCTAGATGAGAAGCACTTTTTCATGACAGCAAATAATCTTGGAGATTTGTCAATTCCTTACAAGAGGCAGCGGCTGGAAATCGAACTCAGCTACTGGGCATGGCAGTGCAACGCACTAAAGTAATCGATTTCTATCAAAATTGTTAATTTTTATCAAAACCAAAACCATTTATTGGCACTACTTGTATTCTTGATGAGTTTAACAAAAACAATACAAATATTAAGAGATTGGGAATATACCCTAAAATAACTAGAAGGTTCTCTATCTTTTAAGAAGATATTAAATACCGAGAGTCGGACATTATGACAAATAATGTTCAAAATTGTAAGCTGAATACTTTTATGCTTGCACACTTTCTCTTCTCTGATAATGAACAGGAATGGAATACAATCGATTTAAAGCATAACGGTGGCAAAATGGAGGGCACTGGGATGAGCCATACAGGCATTAGTTATATATATGCTCTAGACTTTGAGGAACAATAAAATACAATATCTGTTACAAAATTTTTTGATATGATGTAAACTGTGAAATATCAAGTGTTTTTATTAATAATTTTTTGTAAAAATGTTCAAAAAAATTAACTTCCACCAAGTGGCTAATCATCGCTGTAATGAGCATAAAAAATCGGAGATTAAGCTGAATTCAACAATTTAATCTTCAAAACTTTTTTAATCAAAGTTAAATTTCTTATCGAAAGGGAGGTTTAAAAAATGCATAAAAAAGTTTTAGTTGAAAAAGTTAACAAAAACCAATCACCAAAAAATCGAAAAATCTATTTTAATTTTTTTTAAAACTATAATTGCACTTATTTTTTCGGAGCAAGATACCCTCAAGATTTGCTATAACAAAATAAATAAGAGGCTTAAGGCATTAATATGATATGCTCAAGAAGTCAATTTTATTTTAAACTGACAGAGACTAAATCATTCGAACTTTACTATTTTATAACACTTTTTGCAGTTTTTACTCGAAAGTCTGTTTTTGGGTACAACATGACAAATTTTACTTTTTGAAGATACCAGATGCCTTGAGCCATTATATCATTTTGTCTAAACATGTCTCTATCTTTGCTCCAAAAAAAGTTATGCGAAATTTATTAAAAAAATTAATTTTTCGATTTTATTTCTTTTTTTGTTGGTTTTTGTTAACCTTTCCTGATAAAATTTGTTTATAATAATTTTAAACCATCCATTTTGAAGGAAAAGAAAAGAATTCGGCTCAGTTTCCGAATTAAACTACATATTGAAAAGAGCCCAGTGTGACCATTCTCTCAGAGGCGGTTATGCCCCAAGCAAACATATTCAATAATAAAACTCTTAAACGTTATTGTTTCTTATTGAAAGGTATATTCAATAGCCTTACAGCATAATTCACCGGTTTCGATGTTTTTTAGGTTTAGTAGCCCATCGACATTTTGGCCATGCTTTAATTGAATTTGACAGTTATGATAAATGGATTGTTCCTTTTCAAATATTAGACGTTTAAGCAATGCTTTGGAAGAGACGAACAGTAAACAGGGACAAACAATTTTTGTACAGTGTATTAAGTGAACTATCACCCAAATGCACCTATGATTAGTATGGTTGCATCAATGTCAAAATGTTTTTTTTTAACGCTACTATTTTATTTTAGAAACAAAAAAGTTACGAAATTTTTACCTTTAAAAATAATTTGCGTTCTTCTTCTGTGAAGTCCTTAGCTAAAATATCCCATAGCCATCCAACCACTCGATGAGAATCATGAAATCCTCCATAATACTGTGTATGTTTGCGCAAATCTCTCAAATCTAATGGAACAGTATCGCCAGATATAAGTCTTTGAAGTTCAGGAGCTGAAAACAACGATAGCCATTCTGGATTAACAATGCTGCGGAATCCACGATTGAAAGCAGCTGTTTGTTCACGTATTTGAGTATGCATATGAAAGTAGGCCATATAATGGATGTATATGATTCTGGAAAAAAAAAACAACGATGATTAAATAATTCTCAAGCGCACTTGGTAACTTCAATTATATAATATTTGACTATATTATCTTTTTAGCTTAAATAATTTTGATGACTCACTTATTATGATCAGTAACACCTCGTCCTTTTCCACCAGGATGTAATTCATGGGTTACAATTTTTCCCATTACATCTTGATCAACTGAGAAAGTCAAATTTAAATCTGATACATCTTGTTTGTAGTGTTTTATAAAGGTTAAGCTTCTGTAAAGTTCATTATCCAGGGACGGCAATTCATCCATGCAAGAATAAAGTGCCTGTTGGGTTTGACCAAGCAGCTGTGAAAGAAAAAAAGATGCAAATGGAACATCCACAACTATTCCTTCATAAACAGCTTTTCCCAGCATTCTGCCTACAAACTCAAATAGCTGCAAATGATTGTCTTGAACAAATGATATCGGAGATGGATAAAGTCGTTCGTCCGATGTTGTTTTAAACAAATTTAAAGATGGATCAAAGACCCTTTTTATAGTTTCTTCTAGAAATTCTTTGAAAACACCATCCTGATCGATTCCGGCTTCATGAAGACCTTGCTGATTGATAAACCTTACTCGAATGACTCCTTTTAAGGCATGTGCACGTAGTGCGGCCAGTTGCCGGTATCCATCTTCAACAATTCGTTCTCTGTGTATTACAATTAAAGCTGATCTTGGTGATGCACAGGCTGATTCAGTTAGACCAAGAACTGCTTTTTCGTTCTGTACATATCTACGAAACAGTTTAACACGATCTTCGTGGGGTATAATGTGCGGCATTTTTTGTAATAAAATTTGTGCATGTTTTTTTCCTTTTTCTAAATCGGCCAAAAAATGTGAAGGTTTTATTTCTTGTATAAGCCAATGATTGGGCAAGGCAAAAGGTCTGCGACAATCTCTGCGATAGAGACATAGTAAAAGCGTGTGTAACGATACAAAAAGCGGTAATGAAGTTAAGTTCTTGCGATCTAAAATATATTTCAGTGTTAAAAATGTTATATTTATAGGAATTTTTTATTGATTATTACCAAGAATATTTTCCTGAATTATCTTATATAAGAAATTGTTTAAGAAATGGGACAATCCAACAAAGTCATTCAACAAAAATGGTTTCTGCTCTGTGTACATTTCATATTCGTCTAATATTCTATAACAATATGTAAGGAATAAATAAGTGAAATAAGCTGATATTAAATAATTTAAAGGGTTTTCCAATTACTTGGAAACTTTCAACTTTCATTGTGAACGCACCCTTAAACCAATGACCAAACTGTCATGTCAAAAGATTAAGTAAAAACAATATTTTCACAATGGTGAAGTTCAAGAACCGAAAAATGTTTGCAAATAATTTAAAAAAATTGCCAAAATTCCGAGTTGGATCGCAAAATCATCTTCAGTATTGAAGCTCATTTTTGGCTAAGCAGCTTCATCAATAAACAGAATATGCTATAAAAAAAACCCTCATGTGCTTCAAAAGAAACCTATTATGTGCTTCAAGAAACATCACTTTATCCACAAAAATTGCTGTATATTGTATATTGTTGAAGAAAATGGCCGTCACAATACATTCAATGAAGAAAACAGGCATGTTTTAATATTATTTTCGGTCCATTGCATAGACTAGATAACAACAGGCTAGCATTGTTAATAAAGATCGCTTTAGAGGCAGGTTGTAACGTTATTTTTTGGTCAATTGCATAGACTAGAAAACAACAGGCCAGCATTTTTAATGAGTTCAGAGCCAATATTGAAAGAAAAGTGTGGCAGATTTATCGTGTCCAACTGTGTCCAATCGACCGCTGCCAACGTGCCCTTGGTAGACATATGAACGACGTCGAATTCCATACATACATTTTTGATTGAACTTCAAAAAAAGGTAAAATTTTTGAGATATTTCAAATGGTTTTAGTAAGAAGGTTTCTTTTAATACAAATTCTATATACTCGTACTATTGAAATAAAGCAGCCAAATAGAAGATTTAGCATAAAATTGTTAAAAAAAAAAATTTAAAAAACTGTCAAGTCTTTATTGGGCAACGAAATAATTAACGAATAGACCATCAGTTTCAATGCTACTCTAAAAAACACAGTTTGAAAGCTTTCCACTGACAAATGTCACAAGGAAATTTACTTGAGTTTTTAACTTGAAAAGTTGTATATTGATAACAGTAGACCACCGCACAAACAGGCACATAGAGTCTAAAACACCTTGTGATTTCAGTTTTTTTGTTCTAAAATGTTGAGGAAATTAAAATTTACATTCTTACTGTTTTAAGCTTAAAAGGTCACGATTTCAATTTCAAATACAGTGAATCTTGTGACGGATCCGAAATTTCTTCTATTCTACGACTCATAACAGAGATGGTTAAATATTTTTGTATCCTTACTTACGTGACGTAATGTGTCATACAATCTGAAAACAACATAAGCATAAAAATTTGCGGTTGTGAACCAGTGGGATCGGATTTTAAAAGTTCAGCATATTCCCGTATTCCACAATATTGCCCAGCCGATGTTATAAGTTGCCATAGATCGTATAATATTGAATCATTGTAACATATTCCTGTTATAGAAAAACATGATCATTAAATATTTTCTAATTAAAAAAACAACTACGTTACCTGATAAAATATCCAGTTTTAATTGTGATAGCGTTGTTAGAGCAGCAAAGAACATTGAACACACTTTTGCTACCATTAAAAACTCCGGCGAGTCTAGTTTTCTCCATTGTTTTCCACTTTTATTCAAATTACCTTTGGTTGAACTTCGTTCGAGTGCTCTACGTAATAAATTACTACTTGAATTCTGAGGAGGAGGCTGAAATTCGAGCCTTTCAAAGTTTTTATTGATTTCTTTAAGAACGTCTCCCAGAAGCAACTTAATACATTTGTGACCCCACAACATATGAAATTGTTTTTTTAGCAAGGGGACATTTTGATTTTGAGCCGTATCTTGTGATGGTGTATACCAACCAAGTAGATCATGCCATTGGGAGAATACACCTTTGGTACCAACGCTTTCTGGGATTTTTTCCAATATATAAGTTGTTACTTCCTGCAATTGAAATATTTGTACTTATAAGTTATTGAAATCGATAATTGGTCAATCTTACAGTCATTTGAGGATACGCTAACAAACGAGCTTCGTCGGCATTTTCGATGTGGAATAGGTTCACAAGATTTCCTAAAAACGCCAATGATTTTGTGCCCTGCATAGTGATGTTTTTTTTGTATCAATTTAATAATATTTTGTGATAATGACGGTTATTTCAAGTTTTCCTTACCGAAGATGTTTTGACAAATTCTTTGTGCCAACTTCCAGTTTCTGACATTTTTAAAGCTCTTTTGAGGATATTCATTGATTGTAGCTGTGTAACGCACTGTGGTGCATTCGCTTCCAAATGTAGGATCAACGCAGGGATGGATAAAATCTCTGTGAGAAACTTGGAGACCAATGGTTCACTGAAATCACTATCAATAAGGGGTCGAGTGCATAAAGTGATGATGGCTTTAATTGAAACTGGCTTTAAAGAGAGTTCTTCGCGAACACATCCTTTAAGCATTATACACTAGTGAAACATAATAAAAAAATTAGTAAAGTAAAATTAAATTATTTTTTTTCTTAGACATTACTCTCATTGAATGGAAAAATGAGTTTTGGATCAAAAATCCTTGTATATTGCAACATATTTTTTGTAATGCTGGTTGAATTTTGTCCATATTTTTATTGTGCAATAAGGCCCATGATCTTGGCGATGTAAATACAATTAAGGTGTGCAGATACAAAGTCAACGAAATGCTATCAGTGTGGTTTTCTACAAAAGAAAGAAATAAAATTAATGTTCGAATAAAGTCATGAGATTTATGCATATGTATTGCGCTGGAGTTTGCCACCGTTTTTATATCGCTTCACTTGTGAGTAGAATGCATAGAGATAAAGGATTGTTGGCCATAGCTCTTGAAAAGCTATCATCCACGCTTTGAGTTTGGCAACATTTTGCCAGACAAGCCAACTTTCTTATTGGTTCAGATGAGCATACGATCTGATATCTCATTGTTAACAGTTCTATGTTTTGATGCGAAATTCTATTCACATCCATGTGCTCACTCTGCATGGCATGAGGTATCTAATGAAATCACGAAATCATACATTTTCCTTCGATTTAATTAAACGGATGCGTGTTATTGTTTTAGTATGGGGTATATTTGCAAAAATATTACTCACTCACTCAAGCACTCAATCATTTGGATGGCAATCCGCACCCGAATGCACCTGCAAATTGTCAAACTGGACAAAAATAATCACGAGCTCCATTAAAAAAAAAAAAAATCCGTTTGCTCGAGGTCCTATGAGTTCGATCGGAATCACTATACAGAAGGTAGGTACCAACTGAACACTCGAACCAGGCCTTTCTGACCCGTTCTCTTTATGGATTACATTAAGATAATTTGTACAAAAGGAAGGCGAAAGTGATTGGTCGTTTAGTTGTTGATAGTTTTGTCAAATGTACGCACTACCTTATGCAAGGCTGTCTCCATGGACTTACCCTTGAGAGCTTTCAAAGAGACATAAGCGCGGAAGAGCTAATTGGTCGGAAATCCTTGGCAGATTCATGCATGCCTTGTAATGGCAAATATGGCCCACATACATATTGTTACCTAGCAGGAATGGAATGGAACTACAATTCATTCCCCATCCTAATCAGCTTAAATGAAGGGCATAATTAGTGAAAGAGAGATACTCTTTGGAGGATTTACTTCTAAAAGTAAAGAAATTTAGTCAAATAGTGTAATCAAGCTAGGGGGCTCTAGGTTTCACACTTTGTACCAAATGCACCCTTTTTACCCTCCGAAGCAATTTAAAAAGAAAGAAAAACGTTGAGGTAAGTTTCCAAGTAGACCAATGTTTCATAAATTTTTCAGGATTAAAAAAAATTACTCTTAAGTAAAAGTAAATTACCTGGTTTGAGTGTCTCCATAACCAGGCAACAATAATTCAATAACTTTTTTATGTGAGCAATCCATTGCAAACTGTAATAGAAAATCATTAGACATAATCTTTGATAATAACATTTTGATTATTTAACCTTAGATTTTTCTGCAAACACAAACTAGCGTAATTGGTTTTCAAAGATTCTGATTCAACGGATTTATTGATATATCTGCAAAGCCTTTCGAACCTTTCTCGTTGACTTAAATCATTTGGTTGGAACAATGATAGGAAACATCTTGCCACAACATGAACCTCCGTACATGGGCTCAAATCTTGTTCGCAATCATCCGATTGAAAATTCGTGACAATCCTATCGAAGTCATCTCTTAAAGTAAAAGAAATATATTCATATAGGTATAATAAAAATTTATAAGGCTGTTGAAGATAATTCGTACAATATCTTTTGTTTATATTTCTTGCGAGCCACAAATCCTTTAACACAGGATTGAATACAAATTGCGGCATTATCTCTTTTCTTTTCCAAAGCCCTTTCCTCACGAGCAACTTTTGTTTGCTCAAGGAATGAATCCTTTTGGGATTCCGTCAAGCCAAACATATTAGGTCACAAGATTTGGTAAATCTTCTTTTACTTTACTATGAAATATTTTATTTCTTCAGTTTGTAAATGATCAAATACATCAAATACAATTAATTAAAACATTTTCTCTATAATTAAACTTGCTTACAAAATACTTCTGAAAAAACAAAAAACAAAAATGTACACATTGGGTGTGACATTTTGGATTATGATGCTAGTTACCAGCAGATAGCGCTTTTTCTTGTACTAAAATGTACTAAAGTTAATAGTTACGTTCTAGGTCCAAGTTCTGTATTCTCTCTTGGACAATAGCTGCGTTTTATTATCGGGATCCGAAACTGGATGTGGATTAACTTTACCACTTTATAAAATTAAATATGAAGAAAATTTTTAAAGAAAATTCTTCTGTTTAAGGGGAACTATTGAATTTATAATTCAAGTTAAACGTTGAAATGAGCTCAACTCCATTGCGTTTCGCCCAGGTATGATAGTTGGGCTCATCAGTTAGATGACTATCATACCCTTCTTAAACTCATATTTGTATCAACGTTTGCCGACTAATATAAAAATCACAGCTCCACTTTAGCAAAAGAATTTTTAGATCTCGGGAAAAATAAAATACAGTGGGTATTCATACAACTGCGTAAGCCTGTCATGTATACTTAGTAAAATTTTAAACTTAGTAATTTTGTCACAATTTGTATAAAAATAAATAAATAAACAGATTTGCGCAGTTTACAACTACACTACATTTACGACGACTCTACGCTACTCCATGAATACCCTTTATTTTGTTTTATCCCGACGTCACACGGGCAAGTACTAGCAAGCAAGATGCCAGTTTTGTATTTTTTTTCGTATGCAAATCCAATCCAGATCAGGGGAAAATAAAATACAGCTAATATAAATAGAAGTTACCTCAAAGCATGTGTTTTTAAAATTTGACTTTAAGGCCACTGTCCGTGCAATTATTTGATGTATTTTGTTCGTTCATCTTAATTTGTAAATTTGTTTACATTAAAAAAAGTATTGTAATGTATAATTTTGTCTTGTTTCTGAAAAAACTAATTGAATCGGTAAGTGAAATAACAGTAGAAAGCCCAAAAAGTGAATTATGCATGCCGATTAGTGAATTCGCAATATTCTGCTCCCTGGAATTTGACTAAATTCGCTCTGGATTCTCTTTCGCGTTTTTTTCAATTAGTGAATTCATCGAATAAGCTTTAGTTACCAATTCCGGAACTTCCCTTTCATTATCGGAACTATAGTATCACTTCTGTCATTGGGCGCATTCGGAAATGTATCTTTAGCGATCCGGATTTGTTTGTGTTGTTGTAATCCCTTTTTAAAAAACAGCTGATGCAAAAACAACTCAACGTATTTGAAAATTCTTTAAATTATGGATACCTTATCGCTTTACTAGCCGAGTGTGACCATTTATTGACATTTCCAAAATCTCAAAGGGTGTTCAGACAGGCTTCACTTCAAAATAAGTTGCCTCACGTGAAGCCTGTCTGGACACAATCTTAAAATTGTGAACTATTTATTTCGTTGAAAAGAATGTTAAATACTTTTCTTTTATTATACTATACTTTTACATTGAGAATTTTAAGTATTAGCTTACAGTTTTTGTTATTCATGTCTTCCACTCACTGATTCAACTGCACGTACTATTTTTTAATTTGTATGTACAACTCACTTGACAGTCTACTCGCTCGTGTGGCCTCAGGGTAAAATGAGCAGAAAGACTCAAAACGAAAATAAGACCAATGCAATGGTTTTTTGCGTCTGACTATTTCAAAATTCAATAAGTGCGAGGGTGAAATCAGATATTTTGTCTCCTTTGCATTCATACAAATTCGAAAAGAGTCAAGGCCTAACTATACATTCATTTCACTTTTGTACAAAAGTGCAAAACTGAAAAATTCAAATATATGCTAGCAACACTTTCCTGCGAAAAGAGCATGAAATTTGAGTTTAGCTGAATGCATTCAAACACGGAAAAGGCTAGTTCAGCAACAATTATCGATATGAGTGACATCTATGAATCAGCTATTTAGCTGTTTATTTACAAGTGTTTGTGTTTCACTTTTCTACAAAAGTAAAAGTTAGGGACGCTCTAACTTTTACTTTGGTAAAACTTGGGGAAAAAAGATAGGATTGAGTAGTTTATTGAAAGAGACACTTTGGTACAAAAGTGAATTGAATGTAGTTAGGACTTCAGACGCACAGAATCATCGTGTAATAGTGCCCTATTACACGACGACTTTTGAGTCATGACTTTTTTACAAATTCAATGAGTGTGAAGGTGAGATCAGATGTTTTTTCTCGTTCGCATTCATTGGATTTCGAAAAAAAGTCATGACTCTAGAGTCGTCGTGTATAGGGCACATATGAGTCAAAAGGAACGGAGGAACAGGCCTATTACAGAACGTGGACACTTGGTACAGAACGGACTTTTTATTGAACGTGTTCCGATTCCGGGGGTCACAAATGCAATGCACATCTCCCAAGTTCCAACTATAACTTACTTCACTCGATTCCTCCATTATGTTGACAGATGAAAAATATTTTGACAGACATTTTTAATTTATATCCGTGAATTTAATTTTCAAGAAAAGTTTAGTGCATACAAATTATTTCATCTAAAAAAAATAAATTTTGCAATTAGTTGAACTAATTTCCAAATTCACAGTTAACAATGAAACCAGAAAAACTTATCAAAGTAAAAAGTCCATTTTTCCCCAAGAGAGTTGATTGAAATTGTAATCAATTTTTATTGAACCAAGATCCACTAAACGGACCCCACGAACGGTAAAATTTAGGAAGAAAAACAGTTTTAATTAGAAAAGGCGCCGAAAAGGTTCACTTCCTGCTAAATATAATGATATAATGGTGGACCTACAAACGTGCTAGAATATAAATAAAAAAAAAAAACTTGTAAAAATTTATTGCAAGCGCAAATCGCTTCTGGTGTGTTAAATTAATATCAAGTTTTTTTTTGGTATTGAATGTTTGAGCAGTACACACACTGAGAATTGGACGGCTGATTATAAATTTGTAAGTGGGTTTAATTTTTATACAATAACATTATTATAATATTGTAAATAACATTATAAGTTAAAAACAATAACGAAAACATTAAAAGAAACATTAGGAAGTTTCGAATCTTCTCTAAATGAGCTAGTTTACTCTCGCCAAAAAATGCACAAAATGTCCAAAGAACTTGCAATATAACGGCACTTCATAAAGTACTGATATTAATAGAAGTTTCCTCTCTTATTATAAATGACCAGCAATAAGTTTATAAGGATAACATTATTTGGTAAGTTTTGCATTTCTACCTGCATTTTTTAATTGCTAAAACACAACATAATAAAAGCTAACAGTAAGGTGGGGTCCGAGTAATTCGAGTTCTTCGCGTTCTTAGCAACCTAGCTACTACTAATGGTCATATATGTAAAGCCTGTGATCAAATCCAGAGCATTTCCTGTCCTTTTCAGAAGAAAGGTTAAGTAGCCTTTGGATGATCAATCGAAAATTCATCAATTAATACCGATGCAATGTGTGTGTACTTGATAAATGTTCCTTTTTGGATTATCGCTTCTTACGAAAAAGATATCTCGAATATCTTGAATGCAAATATTCAAATTCAGTTTAATAGAATATGGAAGTGTTCTGCTTGGCAAAAGCTATTGATAATTACTACATAGCACACAACTAATTTAAAAACTCTTCGAAAATGTAAGTTTTGCATGATTCGTCAAGAAGATTGAGCTAAGCTACTCCCTATGTAGGTACCCAGTTAGTATTGTTGCTCCTGTTCGATTGCTAGTAACTAAAATTGCCAGAAATAGAATCATTCGCATTGAACACCATGCAATTATGCATTCATGCTTGACTTCCTCAATCTTCATCTTCAAGATTTTACATGCATACAAATGAAAAGGACATTTCGGAATCTTTTTTTTCTCTTTTTTTATACCTTCCTATATTTCAAATCTGGAAATGAATGTTCAGTAAAAAGATAATGTAGCCACCGTCTATCTATTGGGTGCAACTAGTTGATATGTAGCCGATCCAAATTTAAGCTAATATCATCGACACATCAAAATATTACTTTTCTACGCGCACAATTGGTAGGTAAACTACAAATGTATGTATGAATCATCTCCAAAAGTGGCGTTTGCAATTTGTCCAAATGCCAAATTTTGATTAGTTGCATTAAAATTAATCTATTCCTTATATCTATGAGAACGGTATTCTAAAAAGTTTTCACGTACCGAAATTTTTGATTAAAAAAAAAAGAAATTGTTTCAAAAATTAAAACTCACCAATTTACATCTCAGTATTGCAAATGTTATGTTATGTTATTTTTTTCATAATATTCATCAAGTACGATTGAAATACGATGTCGCAAATTTTGTAGGTATATATTGCACATTCATGCTTCTAAAAAGAAAAATAACAAAAAAACGAAAAAAAAAGATTTTTGAAAGAAATTCGACTGGGTGCAACCATAAAAAATTTAAGTTAGGGTTAAGTAAGTAGAAGTAACTGTATACTGATAGGCTAATCAAAGTTAGATGGCCATAAGCATATTAAGCGAGATTTAATGTTTGAGTTGTTTGGAATCTTCTGGCTATCCTTTTGTGCAAATTAGAGAGATATGACAGTGAATTTGGGCGCTCTGACTTATATTTTAGGTGTTATGAAATCAAGAAATGTTACAAAACCCAAAAACCGAAAGTGCTTGTGTTATGTAGTAACACTATCAACAAATGCTTTGCCGCGGGAGTCAAAAAACAGTTTAGCCAACCAAGACAAAAATCACTAAGAGGAGACCCAAAATCATTCGTGCTTCAAAAAATTATCCTTTTAAGTCATAAAATTACATCAGATTAGGATAGTTCGCAGTAGACTTGCTGAAAGTAATTCATGGAAAGATAGCTAGAAGAGTGCCTTTTCTAATAAACACATTGAATTGAATTCCCTTAAAATTGGCTTACGGCCATCTTAGTTTGACTAGGCTCGCAAGAGTTAAAAAGTGAACAAACAGTTCTTTTTAATTGAAATGAAACCAGAACATGTACACTTGAGTCCTGTCTAACATAATGGTCGTAAGCGAATCATAAACGATTCAATGTTTGTGTTCCTTATATAAGGTACTCTTTTGGTTATCCTCCCTTGCAAACTACCTTCCCCAAAACTTCTGCGAACTGTCTTCCAGAATTAGTTCTGCTTTAACGTCATTTAAGAGTTGAAAAGATACATTTTTGAAAAACGAATGATTTTATATTGTCCTCTTATAGTGGGATTCCTTTTTTGGCCAAACTGTTTTCTCGACTCTCGGAGGTTTAATTGCATTTACGATTAACTAAAGAGATCGCTGAACTCTCTTTCAAGGGAAATTACTTTATTTTAATAGACTAGTCATTAATATGTAATTAAGATGCCCTTATAAAAATATTAATCCAGCACTAATATCGAAACCAGAAATCAGCTTACAATTTAGCAAAAAAAAAAAAACAATTCAATGCATGGGCATGGATTTGGATGATGAAATATTAGTCCGATCTCTTGATTTGTGCACAAAAACTGTCAAATTATCATATTTTGGAAAACATGAATGAAATTCTATCTCATACCCCCTCTCAGGTATGGGTATAGAAATAAAATATAAGTTAACATATTTTAAAATATCTTCTTTTTAATATTTGATAATTCTAAACTGTGTTTTTTTTTGTATTTTTTATATTTAGGTAATAAGAAACAAAATGAAATACTCCAACGAAAGTTCAACAACACTTTATTGTGAACAAGTGAGCACAGTAACTTCTTTATTTGACAAATGGAGCGATTGCGAGCGAACAGTTGTCATATATGCACTACTAAAACGAATGCGCTACCCGAGCTTAAGATTTCTACAGCATTCATTAGAAAATACCTTAACTCTAAATGCTGGGTCATACAATGGTGTTCCAACATTTGATATAAACGCCAATAGCCCATTATATCTAGAAACATTAATTAATGCATATAAATCACTTCCATCAAATGAAAGTACAGACAATACAGACAAGGAAGCCATTTATTTTGGCTCTGATTTTATGTTCAAACACGATGGAAAATTATACAACAAAAAAGAAGATGTACTCAATGAGATTTTGGAAATAATACCACTTTTAAAACCAGGAAATGACGACGCTAAAGCGATTTATTTATCACTTATTCCAATGGCTGTAGAAGACACCGGTCGGGATATCGTTTCAACAGAGTTGGTGCAGCAAATTTTTTCATATCTTCTTATACATCCTGCGATTTCAAATGATGACAGACGGTAAGCACGATTGATTTTTTTCTATCTATGAATTATTATATGTGTAAATGTACATAAATAAACGCTTCCTATAATGACTTTAAACGTGTTAATTGAAACCAATTGAAAAATGTAAAATATTCGGTCGATGTACGACATTACTTACATCAATAAGACCATTCTGAGATCTCCATAATATTCTATTTCGAAGTATAAACCAGCCATCCTCCGTTTAATTTCTCAATTTGGCTTAATTTTGTATCCAGAAAGTTTGTGAGATCTCAGAAATTGGAATTGACCCAGGGAATAATTTATCTTTTAATGGAAGCTTGAAAAAGGAAATATTTAATTTACTTTTGTTGTATTTTAGGTCCCTTAATCATTGGTTACGTAATTTAGAAGAAAATATTCAATCCTCGTGTGCATCGGTTGGTCGACAAAGCACCTACGGTCTTTCTAATAACACCGATGGATGTTCGACAAATTCAACTACATCCGTGTCGTCGTCAGTGGGTAGTGTAACTTCCAGAAATGCTTGGCAAGCAATTGCCCCCCCACAACAATCAAATAAAGCTCAGCTGCAATCACAACACCCAGTGTCCGACACAACCGACTGGAATGTCAATTTGCCGACCATTTCCAATAATCTCTGTGATAATTTTAGCGGTATTAAAATAAACGAATTAGGTTCTAGTCAAAATAGTTTAGGACTGAGTATAGGTGGAACAGTGGGTGGCGTCGACATAAACAATACAGTCAACACCAACACCGAAGACCATCATACGTCATTTTCTAGAAATGGAACAGAAATAATTGATTTTGATTCAAATACTTGCGATAGCTGTAGCTGTGCTCAGGTTGGATATCCCTCATCGCTTAACACCTGTGATAATTTTAACGAAAATCGTTGGAGCTTGGATGGGAAAATTGCCTGCATGAAAACAAGACGTTCAAATAGCTTAACAACTGCAATATCTTCATTTGCATCTGCAAATCCCTTAGTGACTGCTGTAAGTGATAACTGCTCCAATTCGTCTGAAAATTTAGCCCACTATGCCCTGAAGCCACGCAGTTTCTCACTGTCTATCGAAAACCCACGATCCTCATTGTTATCTAGTGATTCTGATTCAAGACTGGATGATATAAAACCAAATTACCTTAAATTCTCTACACCTAATAGTGGAATGTCGAATATTGGACAATGGCTAAAAAGCCTAAGACTACACAAATATATTGAACTTTTTAAAAATATAACATATGAATCTATGCTTGAGATCACCGAGGAATATTTGCAAGAATTGGGAGTTACAAAGGGCGCCAGTCATAAATTAGCCCTTTGCATAGAGAAATTAAAGGATAGGGAAAACAACTTGACACGAATCGAACAAGATTTAATGAATGGTCAATTAAAATTAAATTTTGCAATTGAAGAGCTAGCTGGAATTGTTCTTACACCAATGAAACCTGTTGATGCAGTTTTAGAAAATGTGGCTTTTAAATTTTTAAAAGTTATTGATTTAAGTATGTAATTTGAAGTAAATGCTATTTGAATGAGATAATAATTATGTTTTTTTTTTAGTTTCAAGTGCAATTCTTCAAAAAGAAACATGTGGCCAGCCAGATGAGGAAAATGTTTCCGTATTGCTTTGGATATTAGAACGAACAATCCATGGAGAAGCTTTTGCAGCGCATGTTAACCAATTAAAGGAGTTGAAATTCAAAATCGCCAAATTGAAAATATCATTTGCTCCCAAAGCTCATCACCTGAAAACTTCAAGTAGTAGCAACTTAAGCAAGCCAAGGTTTGTTTATTCAAATTCGATTTAATGTAATATATTTTAAATATATAAAACTTAGGTGGAATTGCAAAGGACGTAAAACAGATCAAAAAAACGGCAGCAGTGATAAAATAAACCGTAAGAACTCAACTGACATAAGTTTTTCACAGCAATTGCATGGAGTCACACAGGTAATTTAAAGAACAATAATATTTCTACTACTAGGCTTACTTAAATACTTTTCTAATTAGCGTACACCTGTTAATACGAGCGCAAATAATCCAGCTGGTAGTAATAGCCAGTATAAAAGTTCTTCATATCCTAATTTTATCAGTGGAGGCTCGATTCCTGTGCAATCATTTCATCATTCAAAGCCCCAAGTTGGTCAACAATCGATGTTTGTGAATCAAACAAACTTTGCCCCTACATCTACACATCAGCAACAACATAGACGCTCTCTCAACAACTTAGTCGTTGTATCTTCAGGCCAAGGAAGTTTGTCACCATCAACAACTGTGACTTGCGGAGTCAGTTCGCCCATGTCGCCAATTGCATTGAGTTCAAATGACGTCAAAAATAGAAAATCTTTGACAAACAGAAATCAACAACAACAACAACAACAACAACCTGCTGAGTTGCAACCAAAGCCTACATCATCAAATAATGTTGCTGCAAACAAACCAATGGAAAAAACAATGGCCGCAGTCGTTTTGGTTAGTAATCAAAATAATAATAATATTAATAATAATAATGTACTAGAGGACTTTAGCAATTTTGAAAACAATAACAATAGCGTTAATATCAGCAGAACGAGTAAAGTATGTAGCGTTGGTTTGTGTACGTCATCAAATAATGCGTGTGCGTCTGCTTTATCTAATAACGTTTGTACAGCAATAACAAATAATTTTTTTATATCGCCTACTTCTAGTTTATTGCTAGGCAAAGAAAAACACCTTAAAAATAATAACATAAGTGATATTAAAAGCTTAGAACAATTAGAGTTCTTATGTTTACAAATGACAGAGCAAGCTATAAACTAAGAAACAAAAAAAACATTATTAACGGTACATCAAAACAATATTTTAATCAAAGCCTATTTTATACTATGTACATATCTTTAAATTCTTTTGAGTCGCTTCGTTTTTGCGATGGACAACTGTATTAAATGAAATAGATTGAATGGAACTATAGAATAATATCATAACCTAGCCAGATTTAAAGCAACGCAATAGTAATAAAACTGTTAAAAATTCCGTTTAATTAACTACTAGGAGACTTCTTTGACATGGTGGGAGAAAATTGACGCGAAGATAATAATTGTTCAATCTGATTTATTTTTATTTTATATTTTTTTAAGTCCAAATTACGTTTTCAAAGCAGCAAACATTTTATAATAATTAATTACTCCATGCAATAATCGGTTAACTTCACTTTTTCAAATTTAAGGGTAACCAACAGCAACAACTAAAATTATTGTAAAATCAAAAAAATTAGTGAGGTAGCAATGTAACGTAAGTAAAGTAAACGCGTAACGCCGTCACTTGCATAATTGAGGGGAGGATAGTTAGCAAGGAAAAAACTGGTTTTTGGTGTATTTTAATGTTCTATCTTTTTCGAGTAGGTCTTTAATGGAATTAATTCGTAGAAAAAATTAAAAAAAATTTAACAAAATTGATTGCTTGATCGTTTGTCTACGAACCCTCTTCAGTGAGAAAGTCATATCATTTAATGGAAGTTATTTAAATTCGTTACACTATTTACATTTAACTTAGCTTAGCTTTTATTTAAATTTTATTACATTGTTATATTAAATTTCTTAAATTTAATAATTAATTTTTTACACACAAAATGTTTGAATTTTATAAAGTTTGTTTCCGTTCTACATTGATTGAATATTCATTGAGAATTTGTATGTCATTGTAAAATAACATATTTTGGGTTCTTGAATTACTCATTTTGTTTAATTCTAGCTAATTACTCATTTAAGTTATCAATAATTCTCTTTAATCTTTTTCCGACAAGAACATTGCTAATTGTTTGTTTCCATGCTCTTGCTGACTGCTTGAGTCAATAGATGGTTTCGTTCAATTTGCGTACCGGATGTTGTTTATTTTCTTCCACAAATCGCATAAGTTCCCGCATACAGATCGTTTCCTCTAGTTCACTGTTGACAATGCTGTCTAAACATCCAGATGCATAACATGCATATTCTATAACCTGTCACGGCTACTAAATTTTGCAAAGAAGTTTGACATACAACGAAAATGTTTATTCATACTGCAGTTCGTGAGAATGAAGAAATACTGGCGCTGCCAAGTTAGCCTTGTAAATAACTGCTCCTCTTGTATCTTCCTTGGATTTAAAGACGGCTGTCAAGTCCATCAGCTCCCAACTTCCATTCAGCGACAGTGATACAATTTCTTCCTTCATCACACTCTTCCAAAACTCGTTCTTTTCACAATGCTTCCTTAAAGTTTGTTGGATCAGCTTCTTTGATTGTTGTTAGTACCTACGTTAATCTTGTTTGAACGCTTTCCTTTTTTGCCCTGTATGAAATTCTATATTGTTATGCCGAAGCAAATTTCTGCACAATTAATTAAAAGAATGTTTATAAATTTATTGTTTTTCCCGGTTAGAGCTGTACTTAAAACTGTAGAGAACACAAGAAAACAACTTCTTTGGTTTACGTTAAAAATGAGAGTGGCGTAAACTCTTTTCATCATTTCCTTCGTTACCTATTCCGAAACCTAGGTCATCACTTCTTTCAAGTCAACCACTCTCATTTATTTCACTTGCCTTGACACATTTGTTTATTTAAACAATGAATGCACCATATATGTTGTAATTGACATACTTGCACTCCATGGCAGTATTGTTTATGTTTGCAATATGACCCATGTCGTTGTTTTGTTGTTTGGTTGACATAGTTCAATTGCTGTTCCTTTTATGGCACATGAAGAACCTTTAGTAATAATTGAACTATGTCATGTGTCTTCTAAGCGATTCTTGGGAATTGTGTGTGGTCTACAGTTTAATGGTGCAACAACTGAAACTTAATGTTATTCCCTATTTTTGCGATTGCTGTGCTGCTTAGCCATTCTATTTAGTCATCAAAATATGAATTCATTGCAATTACACAGGAAACATAATGCATACACGTTTCTCGACTCATCAGTTTGGTTATTTTAATTTTCTGTGTGAATTTTTTGGAAATATGATTGCGACAAATTGCAGAGAGTTCAATTTATACAGCTAAAACCATTACAATATATTGCTTCATTTTCGCCAAATTCGATTTGAGATATGTACTTTCATAGCTTCGTCAAAACCATAAAATAGCCATAAATACGCTCGAGTTTGTGTCCAAGATGTTATCATCCTTTTTGCATTCGCTTTCTGATCAGTATCACAATTTTGTATATTTTAATGAACTCTTACATCTTTGTAAGGAATTTTGATTTCTGAAACGTATTTTTGTTTTTGTTGCACCTAACCCCTCCATTCTTTTTTGAATTCTTCAAAAATCGACTATTTCTACTGATGGTTAGATATGCTGTTGAATTTGGATCATATTCGACAAAAACTAAACACTCTGACTGGTTTTTCCACTGTTTTGGTTTTTGTTTAATGTGCGCATATCATCTTTCATACCAGAGTTCAAAAGGTGTCGTTTAAGTTCTCTTTGTTCCTTAACCATATTTTAGATGGCTTTGTTTTATATGACAAAAGTGTCAAAGGACCGTCTTAACAGAACTTTGAATTGCCTACAGGATGTGAACGCGTATTTTTCATTAGTTCTGGAATTTCTCGTTTGTTGGAACGTATGGTGTATGGACTTCTTCCCAAAAGCTTCTCGTAAATCGTTAGATGTCATCCCGGAGTGCAATTGTGTAAATTCACAAACGTCATATTTGTATGCAGTGATTCGGATTTATGAATGATGGATGCTCTTACATTTTACTGACTACTATAAGTATTACGGAACAGAAATGAAATTCTTACCTCAGATTTTTTTTGTAAATTTCTAAGAGGATGGCTGAAGTAAAGTTCCGAAAATATAAGAAATATTTTGATGATACCTGTTAGGGGATGGAAAAAGGTGACTAGTTCTGAAAATATAAGAAATATTTTGATGATACCTGTTAGGGGATGGAATAGATGACCTTAGGATTAATAAAACTTTTCAGTAAGCCAAGTATGTCGGAAATAATCGAGAATTGTGTCTTGCGATTGTCCTATTTCGGCCTTGAAAAACCTATGTTGGCACTGTCCGAGGAGTTGATTTTTGTCAAATTTGACTGTAATAAAAATATTTTGATGGCACCTGTTAGGGGATGGAATATGTGACCTAGAGAGGTATAAAGCTTTTGCATAAACCAAATAGGTCGATATGAATCGAAAATTATGTTATATTCCTATTTTTACCTTGAACAACTTATGTTGACAATTTCCGGAAGTATGATTTTTTTTTTCAAAATTGACTTAATAAAAATGGGACTGGAAATTTAGCTAAACTGTTCGTGAGCAGTGCTGCTTCTGACTCTCAAATGCTTCGGTAGAATACTGCCTTACGTAATGAATTCAGAATAATTCTTATTACTTACCGAAGTTGCTATTTTAGATTCCGTGAAAATAGACTTGTTGAATTTGGAAATATGTTCCATTGATCGAAATGACTGATTCTTTTATCTTTCTTAGCACCAACTTTGTTTCCGCCACTACAACTTTTTGCATGGTGTTGTTGTTTTGTGTCTTTTTAAATTGAAACTGTGTTGCAAAAACAACTGCATGCAGGATGTCCCTTTTTAACCAATGGTTAATTGGATTCCCATTCATTTGCATACTTGCGATTGATGTTTTTTTTTCATTTTATTCATAATATGATAAGATGATGACACAGATGAAGATTCTAACGATTATAAATGTATAATGAAGAGTAGGACGAAGAAGATAATGATAACCTTATCGATGTTGCTTTTCCACAATATTTTGTTGTGATTTCAATACTAGTAAAATTGCGGTTGATCCTCACTGGTTTTGTTCACAGAAACCCTATTGTCTTTTGATCTTACCATATACGTAGTCGTGCCATAAATACTGTTACATATTTTTTCAAAAACAGGAAGACAAATATAAAATAAGTTATAAATTTTATTAAATATGATATAAAATAATATTACAAATAATATTATTGACTTGCTACTCAAAATGGCCACCCTTAGCCTTTACACAGGCCTTTAGTCGCTTCGTCCAATCGTCTATTGCAGCACGCACCTTTTCCTCAGGAAAATTCGCCACTGCTCGGACAAAACTTGATTTCAGACTTTCCAAATTCGGATGTCCTCTGCGTCAAAAAAGAATAATCCAGTGGATTGAGATCGGGACTGCCTGAGGGTCAATCTGATGCCTTGATGAATTCATGATCAAGGCCACAGCTGGGTCAATTTGGCTTTGTGGGCTAGAGCTGAGTCCTGCTAGAACACCCAATGCTTTTTATTGAATAGAGAATTGCTGAGTGGTTTCACCACTTTCTCTAAAACGTCTTCTTGGTAGGATTTTGTTTTGTTTTTACACCTTGCTCACAAAAATGCAATTTGGTGGTACCTTCGTAGCTCACTCCCCACCAAGCCATGACCGAACTAGGATGATGACCCCTTTCGACTCTGCCAATTTTTTCTTTTGCTTCCTGAGAACCTTGTTCATTTTGGCGATTGAATTTTTCTTCAATGGTAAAAATTTTCTCATCATGATTTTTTGATAGCTCCCATAACCGTAACGTCTGAGCAATGCTTTTGGTCTTTCTTGTCTAATTTTTTTCAGGGCATTATTCAATCTCTGCCCAGTCACTCGGTGGTCGGCACCTATCCCAAGATCATTTTTTATTAACCGCGACATAGTTCTTTTTGAAATATCCATCTCTCGTGACACGATTTTCTGCTTACGTAGGGGATTTCGGCGAATTCGAGCTGCCACTGCTCGAACGTCATAACACAAACATTCGATTAATACCGATATTTTTTAACGACTTGCAAATAAAAGAATTCGATTTTCCAGCTTTATGCAACGCAACAACTGCAATTATGGACTCCATCTTTGCATTTGTAAAGTAGAACCAAGACTGTATAAAACAACTTCTCCGTTTGAGTCTTTTTATCCGAGTGCCCGAACTTCTACTCATCATTTCTTACGCTACCTCTTCTATTGCCTAGATCGTCACTTTCCTCCAGGTCAACCACGCATTCTATTTCCATTCTCTTGATTTAGTTTGTTTGTTTAACAAATAACAATACAATAGTACAACATCAACATATGTCACACTTGGCATTGTTGCGCTACGATGGGTCAGTATTGCAATATGATCCCTTATTGTATTGTGTTTATTTAGTTGACATAGTTCGATAGCCGTTGCTATGATTGTATAACAATATACATGACACATGCGAAGCACTTGGTCGTGATCGAACTATGTCATGTGTCTTGAATGCGATTCATAGGAATTGGGTAATTGTGGGAACTGTGTGTGGCCTCTGTGACTAAGGGCACAACATCGTCCACTGATGATGTGATCGATAGCCAATGATAATGTCAATCCATTCTGTGATGATAGAATAATGCTTCGTAGGCAAATTCCTCAATTTGGTTTTGTTTAAAATATCATCCGAAGGGATGTTTTTGTTTATGTCTACTGAGAAATTCAGATAGTATCTAAAATGGCTTGGTTTAATGATTAGTCATCAAATGCGGGTGTTAACTCCCCCCTTACTTCGTTAGTGTTTAACCCGATCGCTCTTCTATACGATCTTGGTAACATTTAATTGTTGCCATTTCAAATGCTATGTGATTTCTTTTTTGTTTACTTAGTTAACAAATTTTCAGTAATTTAATTATTATTACAATACTAAGTATTAATACAATATTGAAAGAAATTCCCCATAATATTGGGTGGTGTTTTACGTCTTGAATATATGGCCTAACAAGCTCTATATTGGTGAACTTTAATTGTTCATTATTTGATTCTAAATATTTTAAAATATTAATTTCTAGTGGTACATTCTGTTTAATATGTTTTACAATTTTGTTCTTTTATTTTTATATTGTTTAAAATTTATAGTTATATTGTTTTGAAAATGAACTTTGTTTGTTGTTAGATTCTTTTGTTTCAATTTTTATTTTATCTTCATAGTCTGGACTTCCTGGGTCTTGGGTCCTCACTTTACCACATAATATTCTGTTTATCTCACTTAATTTGTATTCTTTTTACATAAAATTTGTTCTTTAATTTTTATTTGACTTGACTTTTGTATTTTTTTTCTTCTTTATTTTTTTTTTCTATGGATTTTCCGGATTTTATAACCGTACTTTTCTCGATCTTTTAGAAATTGTAAACTCTTTCCTTTTGCCCTCCAGTGTTTCATGTTAAGTAGGTCTACTGTTGATGTTCAGTTATAAAAAAATATTTTATTTTGTTTAAACTTCCATATGTTGTAGTACCGGTTGGTTTAACATTATGGCCTTGTACTGTTTAATATTTTGGTCTGGTTCCTGCTGCTAGCAGTTACTTTGTATGTGTTTCTTTCCTTTTTCACCACTTTGAATGACTTTAATTTTAGCGGTTGGGTTTAATTTTACCCTTTTTAAATTAATTTAATCGTATTAAAGCACTCGGTTCTTAATAAATTTTTAGGTCCCTGCTCGAGCGCCAATTATTATTGTCACTCTAGATTTGGTATTTTAAAAAGCTTTATTCAAAATTATAAGATAAAGATAGTTAAAACCAGCTGCGTTTTCTGACAAACCGAGAATGATGCTAACGGAAGCTCCACTCGTATATATCGTCCACTGATGGTGTGATCGATAGCCAATGATAATATCAATCCATTCTGTGATGATGGGATAATGCTTCGTAGGCAAATTCCTCAATTTGGTTTTGTTTAATATATCATCCGAAGGGATGTTTTTGTTTATGTCTACTGAGAAATTCAGATATCTGAAATGGCTTGCTTTGATGATTAGTCATCAAATGCGGGTGTTAACTAGCCGCCTGAAATTCCTCAGATTGCATGTAGACTCTTAGCTTGGCCACCCAATGTATCGCCGAGTCAAATATGTACGTTGCCGTATACATTGACAGTTTCTCAACTGTACCTCGCATTTATTTTAAAGGGATCAATGAGTAACTTCAAAAGAAATTTGTGGTCAATTTATTTAATTTTGAGACTCTAGCACATCTGATTCTTACCACGAATAATACGGTAGTTAATAAAAAGCATAATAAAAGCCCAGGTGTCAGAATGTGAGAAACAATGAGGGAATTACCAGGTAGAGAGGGTTGAGATGGAGTTCGAATGGTGGGCCAAACAATGGTTTGCGCATACTGTCGCAGCTTAAGTTTTCGCAATCAGATTTTTTATTGACTGCAAATTAAAACAATTTATAAACCTTTACTTTTTTAAAAAAGATTTATTGAATTGCCCGGAACCAATCTGTTCCGATTTATTTGGGTACAAGCTTAAAACTGACATCTGCATCTTTTGTGGTGGGTGTGTCTGTTGTGAATGTTGCCGTATTTGAGTGAATTGTTGGTTCCTTGGCCTATTCTGGTAATCCACCTTTTGCATTCTTAGGGAGTAATCAATAGACATCGGTTTTGGTGGAAGGGGTCGTTGGTTTGGTGGAATTCTTGTCTGTTGTTGCTGATACCTAGGTTGGTATTGCACGTCCCTATTAAACTGTGGTGATTGAGGAGTACGGGGTTATGGAGTAAGTGAGGATAAAACTCACGTCTGGGAGCCGGTATTGGCGTTGGTTTTTGAAAGTTTTCTCGTATAGGAGGAACTGGGGGTGTTCTGCTAGAACCTTGAGAGTTATTAGCATGTTGTGCTCTAAAGTCTACATTTTGTTGCTTTAAGCATAAATGTAAGGCCTGGAGGAGATCTACTGGTTCTCTTATACTGAGTAACCGAGGTAAATCTCAAATATAGTTGCTGATTAACAAATTTTTATGTTTTCTGGTGGTTCTATTCCTAATCCAAGCGGCTGCAGTTGACTGCTCCTTTTTGTCCTTGGTTATCGGCTAACTGGGGGGCCTCTTTTCTTGGATTTGCTTTTGTTACTCGCTTACGACAAGTTGCGAGTTTTTGCACAGATTTAGAGTAATACGCAATTAGACGGCAGTGGTTAGCACAATTCAAACACGTATTTTTCTGCAAAAAATAACACGCACAATAATGGCAATGGTTAGCACAGATTAGACGCGTATTTATTTTTTATTTCTTGCACAGGAATTAAATGTCACGTAAATTAATGGCAATGGTTAGCACAAAATAAAACGCGTATAGTTCGAAGCCACGCAGGTTGGGCGCCAGTTAATCAAACACCAATTCTTTACTTTAAAAAAATATTTTTTGAACAGAGCAGATTGTTCTGACCTTTATTGGTTTCTGGTATATTGGATACTAACTTAAAAATAAATTACAAATCAATATGTTGCTTACAAATAATTTCTTATTTGCTGACTTGCATTCCCACAGTTATTGTTTGGTAGTGTCTTAGGAAATTTATTTTATTGAACCAGACGCATGGTCAGCATTTCCGCTGGGTCAACACTGCTCACGTTCGTGTTAACTTATATAAGATTTTCTTATAATTATTTATTATTTGGAGCTCTTCATTTTTAATTATAATAAATCCCTGTCCATCATTCAAGTACTGTACGTCAAGCCGTTATCCTTGTCCATTGTGTAGTAGTGTCATTAAAACTAAAGTTATTTCGAGTAGTAAAGTCATTTTCTCTCCAATTTTCTGCTTCCGCTTCCGTTTCTGCTGCTGATGGTGTTAGAAATATTTCTCTTTCTTTTTTTTCACTTAAGAGTTTTCACTTTTCTTCGTTTTTTTAAATGTTTTCAAATGTTTTGTTTTTACTTTATTTTGTTTTTTATTTAATTCAACAATTCAAGATATTGATCCGTGGATAATTGTTCTTCGACTTGTTCTACATTTGTTTCTGGCTTGCAATCGTCTTGCTTTTCTTCAGCTCTTTTCTTCGTTTCTTTGATTTTTAATGTCTTTTTCAGTTAGCACTACACTCTCTAAAGCTCGGAGCATTTGGCGCGTTTGTGTCGACATTCTACGTATTTTCTTAAATTTGTTACACCTTTTATTTAACTTTTTGTAACATTTTTTTCTTGACTTCTTATTTTTCTTTTTTAAACTTTAGATAACTTTTTTTTTTATAACTTTTAGTAACTTTTTGATTTTTCTACTTGCACTTGCTTGCCCCACGTTGGGCGCCAATTAAAACAATTTATAAACCTTTACTTTTTAAAAAAAGATTTATTAAATTGCCCGGAACCAATCTGTTCCGATTTATTTGGGTACAAGCTTAAAACTGACTACAAAAATTATTCTTAAAGATAAATTATCCTAAGTACCGAATCGATCGTCAACATAGGAAATGCTGACTCAACGGATAAGTCCATGGGTGGATGGATGCTGTGTCATATAGATGTAATGATCGCAAACAAAGGGAATTCTGCTTCAGCGGTTGGGTGCTTAGATGGATGGATGATGCTTTTCGATATATTTCCAATAAAGATATTGAATTAATTATTTTTGAGTATTTGCACTTTTGGGTGGGATATTGCATTGTGGTGCATGATGATAACTTGCAAAGCGTTGATAATGTGCAGCATCTCAAGAAGGTATCCCTTTGCATCGTTCTTCTCCGTCTGCAAACTCTTTCGAAATCCGACCTATGTTTCTCTCGTAAACAGTGCAGTGCAAGCGCTGTTTTTTTTTTGTAAAATTCCGCTGTTGATGTCTTACTTGTGGCCAGAGAGACGTTTTTTTTCAATTTTTGTTTTGATGTACCAATATATCTAAAACATGTACTCTAATTTCCACCAAGCCAATTTATTTAATAAACAACGTCTATTGTTCCTTTTGTTTTGGTAAATAGAAGAGAACGAAGAGGATTCACTGGCTTGAAAGCTATTTTAATTTTATTTTTTGTCTCTTATAGGTGCTGTTGAAAATAAAGAATTGTTTTAATCAAAGCCGTCATCCGAGGGATCTCTTTCTGTTCCTATTTTGAAAGATAGGAAAATCCTGGTTGATCTACTGACCAATTGACGACATTATCAAAAAAGCGAATTTATTTTTTAAAACCTTACCTACTGGTTTCTTTGCGATAATTTCCCATTAAAACGCTAGTGAAACTGACTTGAAGGTGATCGATTGACTTTTGTGGTGATCGATTTAATGATTCTTTCTTTTTTCTTCTATATCGCCGAGATCAGTCCGAGTACATTCCTGGACGAGCCTCCAATTTCTAGGATTAGCTTTTCCGATTTAAATAAAGCTCTAGTTACTTTGAATATTTAACGATTTTCAATATTTTATTGGACTTTTAAGTAAAATCAGCGACGACTGGTCAGTATAATGTTTAGACTAAACCCAATTGCATGTTTCTAACTCTAGCTGGTTGGAATGAATGTCTTTTTTTTATGTCGTCGTCTAGAGGGTTCCGTTTCGTTGTTATGTACTTGCATAAGTATCCCACATTCACATAGAGTATTAAATCTACAAATGTATGCAAAATAAAGGAAATAATCAACTGCAGAATTACCAGTCATGCAGTTCGATACAATTATTTTAAAATTGAACTTTCACTATTTTGTTAACCTTAATTTAAGAATATTCCCTATTTTTACCGATATCTTCATCAGGCGACTACGTCTGTTCGAGCTGCTGGTGATAGATGGAAAGAACTTCTAAGCCCTAAATTGGCGGTTTTGTCGTGAATCTGACTTTAATTTCTTAACATACCTGAAATGTCTACACCATGATATTGGAATGTTGGAAATTTCAAAGGTTGTAATATTCATCGAACATTTATTTATAGGGTAAATTTGGTCGCTAAAGGTTATTTAAAGTTTAGAGTTGGTAATTATGTAAAGTTCTTAATTTTAGTTATTTCTTTTTTTTTTTGGAAGTGGATTGACCTCGTGACATTTTTTATCTAGAAAATCTAGAGTTTTTCCGACTTCCAACTATCACTGTCTCCTGATCTAGTCTTTCGTGCAGTCCGAGCACGAAGACTTTATCCCAGTGCTCTACCGGAATCTCAAATGAATTAATTTTTCACGTTAGCTATTTTTTTGCATCTCTTATGTCGATGGTGTCTTTTGAAGAACCGGCGACCGGTAGTCTGTGAAACTGATTCATGTACTCCTTTGTGATGTGGTATAGTTGTTCATAAAACTGGTTTAGCCTCTCCCACACCTGTAGCTATCCTGGTTCAGGTGGCTTTCTCCTAGAGCCCTGACTCTCCTTTTTGAAATGTGTCATTTTCTTGACCATCTGGTCGGTTTGTCATGGATGAAAGAAAAATTTCAACTGCGCTAAAATGACGTCCAATTTGACCAATAACACAAGGAGTTTGAACTGCGTTAAGAATGTGTCGAATAGAGTTCTAAAAATTTGAACGGGTGATTACTTAGTGAACGAATAATTATAAATTGCAAAATGCGATCTAAGAAAGAGGTTTTTAAAAAGAATTAAATTTTATCGATCTAAAGTATAAGGAAGCTTAAATGATTACTGGTGAGTAAGACTACGTTATGATGATGTCCCCTTGTGTCTCCGTTCTGATTGTGACTTTCTGTGTCAACATTCTAATTGTGACTGAGTGTTCGTTGTTTCATTTGATGAGAAGTATTTATCGTTTTTCTTTGTGGCGTCCGTTAGTAGTAATTTCTTATGGACTTGTAACGGATTGATGTTCTTATTTAACTCGCTGCTTTTCACATGGTTTCCCAAGGCCACAGGATTACCTGAGATAAGCCACGGAATGTTAAATAAGTTGTCCAGGTACGGCTCGGCATGCTGGCTTTCACCGATGACCAGCTCGTCGGTGGGGTGGGTACTTGTACCTGCCGCTGGACTACCGCACAAAATAATCATGCCGATAAAAAAAAAACAAACAAAATTCCCTAGACAAGTCCTATCAAACCGCAAAAACTATATTTATTTTTAATATCCTTATATGTGGAAAACCCGAGATGTTATAAGGGTCCCAGAGTGTCGCACTCCCACTGTTTCTAAAAACTTAAAAACTCCTTAACCATTTAGCCACTCCAATTATTTTCTCAACAGCCCCTAATCAAAAGATAGTATTTTTTTTTTTTTATAAGCGCAGCTTTATAAATAATGAACGACTAATTGAACGACTGACCATTGATTAGAGACTCGTTCTTAATTAAATATGATATCAAATGATGATGTAGTTTTTGGTTTGATTAGTCTAGATTATGTTGATGATTATTGTAAGTGATGTTCGGTGATAAACTGAAATTGTGCACCATCGAAACTCTAAGGTCGCAGCTATAAGCATTGAGACAGCGGGCCTTTAGAGTTAATAAAAAATTATTATATCTGAAAATTAAAGTTGTCTTTTTTTCCTTACAAATTCTCCCCGGCCAACTCTTCCCTTTTTCTAAAAGGAAGCACGGTTGCGAGCGGGTTATTTCATTTCCAAGATGATGGATGGTGTAAGTGGTGGGGGTTACTGAGCATCCGAGTCTAGGTTTGCTGAATGGACTTTGGATACATTTTCGATGGGATGCTGCTCGGGTATAGTCGATATGTTGGTGGTGTTGGATCTGGCTTGGTTCGAGAAGATTGGTTTTCTTTGGAATTGGCTGGCAGTGGAGGCCTACTTTGGATGAAGCCTAACCTCGTGTGAGCACACGATGGAGGATAGGCACTTTAGTGGATAGAAATCAAAGTGAAATCACTGCTAGGAGCAAGAGCAACAAGCACAATCAAACTTCTTAGAACCTCGGAGAGGTGGAGTTGATGTGGTTGGCTCTTGTCTATTGGCAAGCTGATCTCGTGCACGTGGTACTACCTGATAATGGGAGAGCTCTGGCTCTAGCTAAAGCGGAGGCACTAGCGATGAAAACTGGGCACAGATCTAGGAATTAAAGTCGGTTCAGATAAACTTATATTGATGATTGTATTAAACCTACTTTTTCGTGATAATTCACAGTGCCCTCGCTAACAGATGTTAGGATCAAGTTGTAGATTGCTCTATGGCTATGCAATCAGTTTGGCACTAAAGGATCGGCACGACACTGAAATTTCGTAGATGGTAAACACATGGACAAATGGTATTATAGACATTGGTTTATTACCTTAAAGATCGGAGCAAATCACCTAGATCTTGCTCATAGAGGGTATAATCCTCAGTGGATGTGAAGATCACGTGGATGTCGAAGATATCTGAAACCTTAGGTGAGGTTCTTTACAGACTTGTTTCACTGATTCCAGAACTGCACTAATATTTAAAAAAAATATATACTTTTTTTTTTGAATTATACAATACAAACAAATATCATTTAAGACTTATTACCTGGGGAAGCCGTGTCAAAACGAGAATGTCATGCGGACGAATTCACGTAAGAGTAATGCAAAGTTACCGACTTATACGTAATTTTAATTGAATTCAAAGAAATTCAAGTATGAGGAAGATCAAAACTTTTAGTTTGATATATTTTATATAAGTTAATCAAAGTCTTGTTTTATTTTTTAAAAAAATATTTTTTTTTTCAGAGCAGATTGCTCTGACCTTTATTGATTGGAGTAAAATTATGAACTGACTTAAAAATAAATTGACATTAATTTGTTTCTACTTGCTAAATGAATAAATGCTACCTTGCATTATTTCTTAATGCTTGCATTCCTACAGTATTTGTTACCTTGTTATTTTTCTATGGAATTTTATTGCAGCGAGCCAGACGCATCGTCAGCATTCGTATTCGTGTTAACTTATATGAAGACTATCCGATAAAAAAAAAAAACTTACGGTATAATTTTTCGTTTTGTTTATTTATTAAATTTTACCCACGTTAGTACTATTAGAAGACTTAACACAAGATCAAAATAGTTTTAAAGATCAAGATCAAAATAGAGTTATGGTTCTTAGTTACGAATGAACTAAAAAAACACTTTCAACTCCCGGCCACTGGGAGTTTTTCTTCGTCCACAAAAAAACAAACACTTTTATTTTTCCAATTTTTATTTAGCTGCTAATACTTAATAATGTTTGATTAATAATCAATAATGTTTAACTAATAATTAATAACGTTTAACTAATAGTTAATAATGTTTAACTAATAGTTAATAATGTTTAACTAGACCGAGAACAACTCAACTGAAGGAACTGATTAATTAACAACTTAACTGAGGGAACCGATCGACTGCTTGAACAAAGGGATACTCCATGAACTGACTTTAAGTGAGGCTATTTATAGCCAAAAGAAATACTCTGATTCGTGCAAGATACAACGGGATCTTGGTGACGAATCAATCTTATTAGCAAAATGCAATTAAGCAATTATCTGCTTACATTGTTTGGGATAAGAAGTTCCCACGAAATGGTCAACGGAAACGATTGTTTATGCTAACTGTTATTCGCACTTTAGAATCAAATAAAGATCATTTGTGTCTATTAGAATCAAAAGCAACGTATTCCACTTTTTCTAGTTTTGAGATAATTAAAAAAAACGTTTTTAAGGACGTGGCCTTAATTATTCTATGAACTAATTTGTGTTTATATTTTCGCATAGATCTCCGATTCTAAATGCATATCGATTTTTCTTGGCGGTCAAAAGGTCTTGGAATTATTTAACAATGCATTTTGGAATAGCGTTGTTTTGAAAATCACAATCTGGAATAGATGCGTTTTGAAATTTTCTTTTCGGAATAGATTGTTTTTGAAAATAAAACGGAACTTATTTTTGGATTATGTTTAAATTTTATTGTTTATTGGTTTATGTTTAAAAAGTAAATAAATAAAATAATAAATTAACTCAAACAAACAAAAACAAAATTCATATACATTTATTACAATAACAACAATATTGTGAAAAAGTTAACATATCTTTTAGAAGCTGTTAATATAAATTTTTGGGAAAAATTTAAGAATTAGTGAAAAAAGTAAAAATAAAGTAAAAAATTAAGTAAAGACTTAAATTAAATCAAATTCTAATGGAAGTATCTGGTTCTTGTAATTCACAAATAGGGTCACCATCGATGTTGTCTGGTTCCTCATGTGTATCATTTACATCTAAAATATCCTTGTAAAACTTGAGCAATGGCAAGGATTTCCAATCAGACCCAAAATGTTTTTTTAATAAGTTGTCAACGTCATTCAGCTTTGCATCTTTAAGTTTAACTCCTACTGGCAGTCTCTTCGGAGCCATCGAAGAAAAGTGTTTGCCCTTCTTTGTGTTTGGTTTTGCTTCACCAATATCCGACTTGTAAAAAGGTTCACCCCGAACACCAATGACGTTTAATTTACCTCTTTTTAAAATAAACCTTTTCGATGCGTTAAATTTAAAATGCCAGGCTGATGTTGGCTTGGTAAGTTTTAAAACTTCGTCTTTAAAATCCAGAACTGGACATTCATCAGCTCCCAAGTTCACTACAGTCCCATGTTCTTTGTAAATAGTCAAATACTGATCAACAGACACGATTGTTTCCTTAGCTTTAACTTTTTTTTCGATTTGAGCAAACACTCTATCAGGTGGAATGTAGGAGTGTCCAGGTATAGGGAAAACCAATTCAATAGTGTTAACATGACGTGGTGCTTTGTTTGCCAGCCAGTACTCACACATACCTATCATAATCGAGTTTTTGTTCTGCCCACCACATCCATCTGCAACCAATCGAATCGTTTTTATGCCTTCAAGACTTGTAAAACTAAGTTGGTGAAATACAGCAGAGGCAATTTCATTTGAGCCTTTTGGTCTGTTGTTTTCCGTCCAATAATATAAAAATACATTTTCCTTGGTAAGAGATGATTGAGATGTACCTATAACAAGGCCAAAAAGATGCAAATATATCTGCCGACTATAGTACGCTGCTTGGTCAGAAACTTTAGGAAGTGTCATGTTTTTCTGGCAATCAAAAGACATTGTCAACAAATCATCCCTTTCCTCTTTTAACATTTCAAAAAAAGCTTTTCCTCGTAATTTATGGATTCTAAGTTTAGTCATCAACTGAACTTTCTTCTCTTCATCTCGCTCAAATTTTAAAAGTTCCTTTAGTTGAAGACATGACGAACAAACATCTGATGAAGGGGCTTTAAATCCAAGATTGAAGCGTGTATTGAAAACCATCCGGAAAAAACTCATTTTACATTAATTGAGCTGATGACTTTGATTAAAAGCGCTCCACATTTTATTTATGGAAAGTTCTCCTGGTAGATACTGTCGCTTTGCTGTCCTACTACGGCAATAATGTACCTCAATGGTTTTATACTGTTTTATAAAATTAATAATCATTTCCTTCGTGTCTGCTAGCTTCAAGCTCTTATGATCCCCACCACGATTTTCCGATGGAACTGCACCTGTTTTAAAATGGTTACTGCAAATATTTCTTACTCGGCTGGATGAAATTCCAATGATATTCAAAAATGTCTTCTGGCAAACTTTGACTGTGTGCTTCTGTTTAGTTCTGACAGTGTAAGTTACAGAAAATTGTTTCCTTGGGCCAGTCTTCAAGTTTCGGTCAGTACGTTCAGGTTTTGTTATGCGGCAGTAGCTCAAAATAAATGCATCCTGGGAAAGTTTTGAAGGTATTGTGTAAAAGCCATTCGAAAAATATAATGCGTCAGCTGCTTTCAATGATCGGCACTTATATGAACCACCTCTATGGTTGCACGTGGGCATTATTGGCAATTGTTTTCGTTTGTACCTATTTAATAATATTGATATGCACACCTATCTATATATTTATGTTCACCAAAGATTTACTTACCGCTTTACTTTAGCTAGGTCACATTTTCTATTTCCAATATTTACATTCCTTTTTCGAGGGTATACAGCAAGAACAGGTGATTCGATGGATTCCATGGTTGCACTTTTTTATATATTTACTAATAATAACAAGCATCCGCTCTCAACAACACAAAAGAACTAACTGAAAATGCTGAGTTCATGCATGAAAGTTTGACAATAATTGATTTTCGCGCCAAATTTGGAATACAATCGTTTTGATTCAAACACAAAAAAAAAAATTTGAATTTAGGTTGGAATAAAGCTACTTTGATTCTTAAGTGGAATAGAGTTGTTTTGATTCAAAACGGTCTGAGGAATACGTTGCTTTTGATTCTAACCCCAATATTCGAATCATAATAACTCTGGAATAAGATGACTTTTGAAACTTTTGAAAACAGCCACAGATAGATTTTAAAAAAATGAGTTAAACTGCATCGTTAACTCATTTTTTTCGAAAAGTGGAATACGTTGCTTTTGATTCTAATAGACACATTTATGCTCTTTGCATTAAGTGATTCCTTAGAATCAACAGATGATTGTTTATGTTATTTGAATTAAGTGATTCCTTAGAATCAAAAGATTGTTTATGCTATTTGCATTAAGTGATTCCTTAGAATCAAAAGATTGTTGTTTATAAACATCTATGGCTATAACCGTTCATCACGTTAAGTGGTCCGGTATGTGGCTTAGTATAGGGTGATGTCTGTGACATAACTATAGATTAAAGATTTCCGTTTTCTTTTCTGGGTATCCACTTCTGAGTTGTAAAAATGAAACACGACATTCGTCAACAAGCTTCCAACACATGCTGCATTTACAGGCATTTATATTTACATTTACATACAGTTTACAGGGTTTACACATGTAGTCATGCCGCGCGTAAATTACAGCTTATAGTTCTTTCAAACTATCATTTCCAAGAATGCCTTGAAAAGATTTTAAGTGTGGCATAAGGAAGAATTTTATTTTTAGATCTTTTAAACCAAATAAGTTTACGAAAGTATGGTGAGTTATTTCTATGTTTCCTCCAATAGAGTTGGCATAGAATTTCTTGTCATTAAGGTTAGGGTTTTTTACTACGAAAGGCTGGATATAATTTGTATTAGAACCTGTATCAATTAAGAGTTTTAGCACTTCGCGGCCATCTGTTTTAACTTCGATATATGGCAATGAAGAGCTGGCTAGTCTAAAAAATGGATATCACTAAGTTCAGATATTACATCGGTAACATTGTCTTCTATTTGTTCTTGGGTTAGAGGCTCTATGTAGTTATTGAAACTTTGTTCGTACTGCTGACTGTCTTAATATGGTGGAGCGTAATATTGTTCTAATTCTTGGGTTGAAGGGTTGTCTTGGGGTGAAGTGTTTAGATGGAAATTCCTCTGTAATATGTTTGAATAATTAGGTTGTTGTGGCAGATTATTAGGTCTCTTTGGTGCAGGTGGCTAATTTCTCTGTTGCTGTGGTGGCCTTTTAACATAATTTACTCTTGCGGTGCCAATAGTGGAGGTTTACATTTGATTTAGTCCTGGTTGTTGCCTTGGAGGTGGTCTGAAGTTATTTCCTGGTACTTGATTTGGAGGTTGATATTGGTTGCGATTATTATTGAAGGGTTGCTGTCGAGGGATATTGTTACTGTTAAATGGATACGATCGTTGGTTATAGTTCATCGCTGGTTGAGGAAAATAGGTAAGTTGGAGATAAAATGGAATTTGATTCTTAGGTAAGGTGTTTTGGATTGGTCTCCTTGGAGGGAGTGTTGGGGGAGTTGGTTGATGGAATTTTGTAATTGCTCCTTGATGGCTGATGGCATAGTTCGATCTATAGTTGTGGTTCTCTAATTTAAAGCACAGGTAGAGAGCCTGTGGAAGGTCTACGGGTTCACGAATCCCGAGGAGTCTCCTTTTAGACCTCTTACGAAGGTATCGAGAGCTTTATCTCTATACATTTTCGTAAGCAGGGATAATGCTTCAGGACCAACGTCCATGCAGCTAATTTTATTGAGGATAAGGGAAAGGTGGGAATAGACGGCTTGATAAAAGCCTTGCACTGTATCGTTCCTTTGTACAAGGGAAGTCATTTGGTACTCAAGTGTACCCAAGTCGCGTTTGTCCGCGTTCCCTACAATTTTATTTCGTATGACGTTTAGAACGCCGAAGTACTTTGGTGAACCTTTCACGCGTTCATAAAGGCGTATAACTCGATCCACGCTCTTTTTCCAAGAACTGAATTCTCCAGGTTGTTTTGAAAAATCTCTCAAGCACTAACTAACTAACTACGTCCGGAACCTTGTCAAGGTCCGCGAGATTAGCTCTCTGCTCTGGATCGATTGTCTGATCGATTCCTCGAAATCGATCGGAGTTAGGATTTATGATGCCTTGAATGATGTCTCTTCCCTCTGTGTTTAGTACATGGCTCACAATAGATAATGCCATGTATATTCTTAAAATAAATAAAATAAAATTGTAAATTGGTTTTAAATTATAATTGTCAAATTATCAATTTTCAATATTAAAATAAAATGTCTTACAATACGAAAATGATGAGGATCATGATGACTTCTGTGGAGCGGCAAGCATGCATCCTTTTTACACTTGGTTACTGGGGGCCCTTTTAAGATTTCTCCAACAGTTTATGTAATTGTTTTTCAACACCTTTGTGCCACTTTGGAACTTATTTTAATTGTTTTAATTCACCTTTGCACCACTTAAGGACTATTGTATCAATTATTTTAATTCACTTTTGTACCACTTAAGGACTATTGTATTAATTGTTTTAATTCACTTTTGTACCACTTAGGGACTTATTGAATTGTTTATTATTGTCTCAATGTGTCGTATTTTTTTCCGATGTACCGCTTGGGGACTTCCGCACTACTTCAGGGGGTGGAATTTGAAAAAAAAGAAATGCGCGATTTTTCTTTCTTCACTTCTTGAGGGAATTATTAGAAAAGGATATTATTTTACGCACTTCGCGACAGCAGTGCCCACACTTTGGTAAAATTTTTTTAAAAAAATTTTATATTTTTTTTCTTTTATTTTGTTATTTTCTAAAAATTCAATTTGTAAACCGGCATCGATTCTGCCTCCGAAAATATAATGAATACATTTACTTAAAATCTACAACTAAAATACTTATTTTACGAATACTTAAGTTACGCTTTTGTTTGGCGGTTTGCTTTAAAAAAAACTAGGTTTTTTTCTTTTCTTTTGTTTTAATTTATTTTATTTATTTATTTTATTTTTATTCCTATTGTTTGTTTTACATTTATTTAATTCTGATATGAGGCCGATGTCCATAGCAAGGCTGCACCTCATTAACTTTGTTGAATTAAGACTAACTTTACATAGTTTTTTGTCTAAATCAAAAATTGAACTTACATTGAGTAATCCAATATCTTTTGTTATTGTCATCTCGTCCCTCGTTGCTCGAAAATGACTTTCGCAGCTTTTCCAGGCATTCAGTCCATGTTGTTGGTGGGTTGTTGTACATTAAGTTCTTCGCTGGTCCTTGGATTTTGGTATCGTATATGATTTCAAAAACTGCTGCTCGTTCTTCCTCCTGATAGTCACTGAGTATTTTATTGACAGAACTTACGAATGAAGGCCTTTAAATGTCTCCAGGAATCTGTTTTCCTTTTCTATTCGTGCTCTTGTGCTGGATGGTCTGTTATTTTGTTGAATGATTTCTGTTCAACATTGAGCTGGGCCATCCTGTAAGCTCTTATGTTATCGAAGATTCTATTCCTTCTATTATTAATTTTGAATTGCTTTAGAAGCACTTATAACGCACAATTGTGTTTACTTTGGCTTAATCGCTCAATTTGTTATTTTTGATTGTTCTTAATCGAACGTCGCTTTGGATTAACACTTTTTTTTAAAAAAATTTCTAAGGTTAATTGTTCTTAATCGAACATAGCTTCGTATTTACTTTGAGTTTCGAACACTTTTTAATTTTCTTTTTCGAAATTGTTTAAAGTTATGCACAAAGTTTTCAATTTCTTTTTCGAAATAGTTCACTTTCCTTCCTTTGCCGGAATGCTTACACTTTCTTATTCGGAAGTTTAAGGTTTTTTTTTTTTGAACTTTTGTTCTTTATCGAACTTTTTTGTTTTTTTATTTTATTAAACTATATAAATCGCATGCGTTTTGCTTTTCCGCACCACCAACACTTATGGTTTAAACGTTCTTTATCGAACTTTATAAATCACACGCGTTTTGCTTTTTTGTATTGTTCTTAAATATTGTTAAGCAAAAATGGCGTGGGATACCGTTGTGGAATTTGTGTGTGCCGTTAGGCGAGGGGATGTATGTGGAATAACGGTTTAATAATTGGAGGTGACGTCTGAGACGTAACTCTATATTTAAAATTAATATTCGTTTAATTTTTTTATATTTGAAAAACTTTACAATCGCGAATTGCGTTCGTATCACTGGATCTCATATCTCACTGTATTTTACTTGTACAGATCTCATTGAAGATCCTACCGACTGTGCCAAATAACTTTTTAGAGAAAACAAGAGTTTTTAAAAAATATCTTTATTCAAATAAACAGAACAGTTTATATTACTCGATGTGAAATGGTGGTTAACCAATGTTTACATTATCGCTCCGGAATGTGGGAATGTAATTAAAGCGACGTTGCTGGTCGGTCTCGAGTGGCTTATTGTAGCTACCAGTATTGTTAGGATGAGAAGATGCATACGTAACTCTAGCCCTAAGAACTGCCGAACTTCTTTTAAATTCTCCGGCCTTTTAAAGTTCTGGTTGTATTCCTTCTTGCATTATTTCGTGGCCAAGAAAAATAATTTTTGTTGGCGTGAGCTGACATTTGCTAATGTTAAGGGTTAAGTTTGCCCTAACAAGTTCCTGAAGAACTCGTTCTAAGACCTCGTAATGTTCTTCCATGGTTTTTGTTGCAATTAAGATATTACCAATACATATAAAACAATACCCTATCCTCCCATTGACCCGATGCCGGATAATGTTCATTATTTTTATGAACTCAGATGGAGCATTGGAGAGGACGAATGGAACGCAGTTGTATTCGTAGTGGTCGTTATTAGTCACGAAAGCTGTTAAGTGCCTGGAGCTCTCAGCTATCGGAATATGGTGATAACCTGGTGTTCGCACAAATAGTAGAAATATAAAAAGATAAAACAAAACTATAAATTTTTAATTTTCAAATTTTTATTTGGTAGAGTAAAAACACAATGAACAGGTAGGTGATGATGACTAAATGCAACTAAAACTATTATAATTGATCTGCCAAAAGAATTGCTTAAGGCAAAGCCAAAAAATGTCATTAAATGTAATGAATTCTCAGCGCGTGAGGCAAGACCTTGAACTTTAGTTATAGATCATATTTCGTCTGGTCTCACGCTGCTGAGGGAGTTGGATGGAAATTGAATTGTAGGAAAGGTATGAAAATGGAACTTGGGGTAATTAAATTGACAAAAAAATAATAAAAATATATTTGGTGCCTTTGTGGGAAGTGATAAGAAATCATTTCCTACCGCGTCAGCTTTTAATTCAAAGCCGTGTGATAAAACATTGGTCGGGTTAATTTTTTCTTGCATTTGATTTTATTCTATTTTTAATCATATCCAAAGAGAGAGGTCAGAATTTCTTCGATAAATTTTAAAATAAATGGGATATTCTTTTTTATGGTTATCGAATTAAGCTTGCGATAGTCTACACATATCCTATAATCTCCGTCTTTAATTTTTGATCAAGCAAAACTGGGCTCGCTTATTGGGAATTTGAACCACGTATAATTGCTAACTTCAAAAAGTTTTCTATAATTTACTGCGAATTTGGCTGTAGAGCATATGCTATTTTAGGGGCGATAGTAAATAACCTTTTCTTCGTTGCTTGTAAACTCGTTAAGGTCGGTTGTTCTACCTATTTCTTCTTGGGTTAGGGCAGATGCTTTTCGATATTTGTTTAGGAACCGCAGAACCTGCGCAACCTCATCCAAACTTGTATCATCATTAATTTTGACATCTGATTTCAGGATTGCCCTTCTTTGCTGCTAATTGGCTGCTATATTCATCTGCTTGTGGATTTGAATTGTACCGAAACTTTTTGATAATCTGACGTCTGGTCTATCAATGATATTTCTGCCGACAGTCACTGGTACATCCTGAGCGGAATCATCAACTACTAGAAGATCGACCTCAAAAGTTTTCCCCTGAATTTCTACTTTGTTCTGGATTTTCCCTAATGGTATACCTTGCGATCCGCCAAAGCCACGCAATGAAATTTGGCTTGGCTCAACCTTCCATTTTTTCTGATCGACTATACTTTTGACTATTGTAATGCAGCAACTGCCTATATCAATATAACTAATCATTTCTTCATCTGCCACTTTAACTATGGGATGATATTCATCACGAGGGTACACATTGTCAGCAATCGAAGCCATTTTCTTGTTTTTGCAATTTTTGGAAATGTGTCCTTCTTTATGACAGTTAAAACACGCTCGATTTTTTGGGGCAAGTATTTGCCAAATGGGTAGAATCGCCGCATATGAAAACTTTCACGATTCCATAGTCTTAAATGTTCCATTTTTTGCGAATGAATTATTATTATAATGCTTTGACCGCTCGGTTTGACTTTGACTTTGACGAGACTTATCATACGAGCGCGGGCGATATTGTCACCGAATGTAGCAACTATTATCGCGACGACGCACGTGGCAAATTTTCTTTTAAGTGATTGGCTATTTTTTGTGTTTCTCGTTTGGCTTTCAATGTTTTCACTTTTTTAATCTGCATCAGCAAATCATGGTCTGATTCATAGGAAACGACAAGGAGAACACTTCTAAGGAATTCATTATCTAATCCTGAAATTACCATTCGGGATATTAATTCATTCGATAATTGAATTTCTTTACCTAATCGTAACGTTTCATAATAGAAGCCCTCAGTACATTCTTCCCGTTTCCTTTTTCTATTCATCAACTTTAGAAGCTTTGAACTATCATCATCTATGCTGGGAAAACATTTTTTTTTTCAATCTCCCGTTTAAAGGTTTCCCAGTCCGCAATTTCATGCTGGGCAGGTAAGAACACACTTCGTGCTGGACCTGATAAGCAAAGCGACGCGTAAAATAACGCCGAACGTTCATCCCATAGAGTACCTATATTACCTAGAGTCGCGACTCAGGGGGTTGGTTCTCTTTCACCCTACAAGCTGAGTTGAGAGCACTTTGACCAAATTTCCTAGCATGTATTGGTTGTTCCGTGCATTTTAAATGGGGACCGCACCAACACAATGAAAGAAATGTTGCTACAGTGCTCATTGCTCAAATTTTGTGGACTACCGCGCTCAGATATTTAAAATATTAATCCGTTGAATTCAAAAATTGAAAATATTTTTTGTTTTTTCAATACAATTAGATTTTTAACGCTTTAGGAACAAAAAATATATAAAATATAGCTTTTTGTTGCTTCTGGCATACAAATAAAATAATATTTCTGTATATTTTTGTTAAAATTAAAGAAAATTAATTCAAAAAGTAGAAGTGTACCCTTGAAACTCAGTGCGTACGTGCCCAACTTCTACCACATCAAATGTAGACAAGTAGCTCAATATTTTGACAGATCAAAAAAGGGTAAAAAAAAGTTTTATAATTGTGGGAATTCAAAGAAGTGATTTTGTCTTGTGATTTATATAAAAATAATATAGTTAAATTCTTTTTAATAATCCTTAAAATAAGTGATTTGTTCTTTCAGGTTAAAAGTAAGTTTTTATTTATATATACCTGACTACATATGTAGGAATATAAACAAAACTGTGCAAAAAAAATTGTGAATAGAAATTTTTTGGCTAGAAATAGTGCTAGGTCCCAAATGTTGTTTTCGCGCCTTTGTAGTGGCCTTTGAAGCCTCGGCCTTTTTCGTTTTTCAAGTGCTAAAATCCCGGTTAGCATTTAAAGCCAGGTCAAACAGAGCGCAGGCCGACGACATGGTTAGTTACTGGGAAAGAAAGAACGTGGCGGTCAATCTTTTTTCTAAATTTAAAAAAAACACCGGCGCTCACCCTATTTGGAATATGAAAAACTCGGAACATTTAGCTCCCGGAGATGTGATTTTCATATAGTGTTGAGTATTTTGAGTTTTTTTTTCGGTATGGTTTGGATCATTTGCTTGTTGAAATATCCCTTTCAGAAAGAAGAAGATCAGCTGGTGTTTCACCATCCCCCAAAGTTACCAAGCCTAGGCCAAACCATTTGTCAAGGCGAATAGTAGACGTGCTTCTTTATTTTCAATTTCCGGACCATGGAGTCGACTTTAAATTTTTGTAATAAATTAAAATGCTACTTACATTAAGTAAGTTTTTAAAAAAGATTTTATTTAACTTAAGTCTAAAACAAACACAACCGATCACTTTCGGTTCAAAACAAGACATAAACATATCTCCCTTACTGGAGTACTATTTATACTTAATGAGAACAAAGAGTCCTTTACAATTAGTCATTTACTTATAATTAATATTTTTACGACTTCTCAATAATTGAAATTTGAGAGGATTATTCATTTGCATTGTTCTGATTTTTTTACGATCAGCTGTTTCCATTTACAGTTGGGATTACGTGTAATTCCGTTGGGATTACGTGTGGTTATGTTGACCTTAACTCCCCCCTTCGTTTAAAGAAGAACGTCCCGCTTCTTCTGTGAGTTGTGTCATTCTATTTATAAGATGACTAAAGCGAATTTCCTGTTGTTGATGTAAACGGGTTGATCTTACTTTAATTAAATACATGATGCATACCGTTGCACCTATTATTGAAATTATTAATACGAATGATGTAAAAATTGGGCTATTCATTGCCTCTTCTTGTAATGACTCTATTAAATTTATATTCTCAAATTTCAATTCCTTATTATATGATTCAAAGTAATTCTTAATTTCTAGTTTACCTATTGTATAAGTTCTAAGATAATTTTGGATCATGGCTGTAGGATTTTCATACAATTTTCCATCTATTTTTGTTTTGTTTCTAAAATTTATTAGGTATGTTCCATTTATAGTTACATCATCAACATTATGTATTCCAGATAATAAAATTGATCCATCTTTTATGATTTCTAAATTTTGATTTTTTTCTTTTATTTTGTTACAAACAGCTTTCTTATTATTTAATAAATTAGATAAACATGTCGTTTCATTACTTAGTTTACAAAAACTATATCTTAACTCTATTTTACAATTTTTAACATTTAAAAATTCATTTTCACATTTGGCAATTTCTTTTCCAATTTCCAATTTACCATCAGGTTGGCTTATGGCCCTAGTTTCTAATAATTTACAATTTTGAATTATTATGGGGTATTTTATTAAAAAGAATTTCAAACGGTTTTGCATTTGTTATAGAATGTATGGATTGATTATATTGTTGAGCTGCCCTTAATAACGCTTCTGTTGTATCTATAATTTCATATTCTTCTTTTAAACACTTTGTTAACTCAATTAAAGTTGAATGTACCCTTTCTACTTGTCCATTTGTAAGTGTATGGGCTGGTGTGCAGAAATAAAGCTGGATACCTAATCTATCCATTAGATTTTTAAATACTGCTGATCTAAATCCTCTTTCATTATCTAAAGTTATCTTCTTGCAGTTGGGAAAGGTTTGGAGAAATTCTAAAACTTTGTTTTCTATGTTAAGTTTGTCCTCAAGGGGTTTGATTAATAAAAATTTTGAATATGCATCAATACATGTAAGATATTTTTCTTGTTCTGCGGAAAAAATGTCGATGTGGAGGAATTCCCCTTCCGCTTTTGGGATTGGAGCCTCTCCAATTGGTACTAATTGTGGATGTCTATCATACTTTGTTTTGCTACAGATTTCACAATTTCTGGCATATTCTTTAAATTGTTTACGCATATTTGGCCAATAGTACATTTCGTGAATTTGCTTTATATTCTCCCTGTAGTTTCTGTGTGCTCTACAATGTGTTTGATTGACGATGTCTGCTTGATCGTCCTTTCGAATAATGTCATTAGGGAATGACTTGGTAACGCGAAATTTGTTACTGAAAGTTTCTAGAAGTTTGGGTTTAATTCTGTACAGGTCTTCGGGGGTGCAATAGATTGCTACAACTCCTGGTTGTAAATATGTAACGGAATTCCCATCAAGTAAATTGATGAAGTCTAATCTCACCGAACGGCCAGCGATGTTCTGCCTTATCCATATCAACACATCCAAGACCACAGGATTCCCTGAATGGTATACGGAACGTTGGGTGAGGTGTTCGATCAACGAGGTACGGTTCGGCATGCTTGCACCGCCATTGGTAGCTCGTCAGTGGGGTGGGTACTTGTACCTGTTATCGAACCGCCGCACATATTTTCATGCCGAAATAAAATAAAAGGATGTAAAATCAAAATCGCATCAAGTAGCCTTCGCAAAAGGTGTTAATTAATCCTAGAAATGTTTGTTGGCAACCCTAGGTGGTAATGGGTGCCTGAGTATAACCCTCCCTCCGTCTACATTACAACGAGACTCCATGGCCATTAAGTCACTCAATTTGTTGTAGTTCAATGACCCCTGATCAAAGATGAAATTTAAAATTTAAATTACATTATTCCTCTTCTCCATCATCCTTTCCTTGACTTTCCCACGCACTCGAAATAAAGAAAAACTCAATAGCTCATTATTTGAGTGATTTAACTTTAAAAAAAAAATATTAAATGAAAACATACTGTTTTACTACGTTATAATAGGTATATTTACATAGATATTAACGTCCAATCTTAATGAATTTATAAAATTTACTAATTATAGTGATAAGTCTATTTGAATTCAATAATCGTAATAGTGTTTGTAGGATTCCAAAAATAAAATTGTGTTTAGCATTTCAAAAAAAAAATAAAATTAAAGAAAAAAAATAATAAAACCATTCAATATAAAAAAAATTCACAAAACCAAATCATATAGACTTTTACCCTATGATCCGAGCAAGATAGCTAGTGAACACTTGTCACTCAAATTAAAAAAAAAAATAGTTATATAATTTGCCGAAGTACAAGAATTACTCAACTATTTCCCATTTGTCAATTTTATGATTTTATGTATATAATAGTATATATTGTAAGATCTTATTTATATAGGATGTATTATATAAATGCAAAATTAAATTCTCTTTTTTTTTATGGACTTACCCCACATTAAAGATGTTGTGCACAGCAGCTTTGTTGGATTGTATAAGTTCTATAGATGTATGTTTTGTTTTTTTTTTTTTTTTTTTTTTTGAGTTTGAATCTTAAATTGAATGTAATGGAAATATGTAATGTGTAATGCATGCAAGTGTAAATATGAGAATGTATGAACGCATAAAAGTGTACATGTCTAATTTTGCGAATGTTAAAGTATATGAATGTGTAGATGTTTAGATTTTTAATATTTAAAAAAAAATATAATTAATACAACAAGACTTAACAAAAAAAAAGAAAGTTAATGTATGAACGTTTAGAACTATGAATGTTTAAATATATGAAATAATTTTTGTATGTATGAATGTATGAATATATGAAATAATTTGAAGTGTGATTGTATGATTGTAAATGAACTCGAATTCTCTTTAGTACATATTTATCTTTTTGCCTTTTTTTTTTGTATGAATATATATATGTACTTTTCTTTTTGATTGCTTTATTAATTTTCTTTTTTGTTAATTTAAGGTAAAATTTTCACATATACACATATTATTATCGTGTAATCATTAATTACAAATTGAATTGAATTTTGTATAAACTTTGCTTCTTTTTTCTTCTTTCATGCTTGCATTTCACTTTCTTGATTTTTTTTTTTTTTTTATGATTAATGTCTTGATTTAGTTCGTCACCTCCACGGTGCTTCTTCGGAATCGAAGACAGGGCTCTCGCCTCCGTCTTGGATTCCTCGATGACGTCACCACTTGAATGGATGAGTGGATGGAGGACAGGTGGTTGCACCTGTTCCCGCCTCGAGACGTTCGAATGGATGGATGTGAGGATGGATGACAGGTGGTTGCACCTGTTCTAGCCACGAGACGTTTTAGGCAACGAGTGCAATTACTCTGGAGCCTAAGCACAAAAAAAAAGGTTATTAAGATTTAAACCGAAATTTTCGGGAACATAATCTAATTCCTTTTTCCTTACCTATTGATTTGATAATGTAGGTGTGTGTTATAAAGTTTCGTAACACCTTTATCTTACACTTTGTCGAGATAATTTATTTATTTATTTTTTGTTTTGATTTTCTTTTCTTTACGTAAATGATATCAATTGAACTTTTTGCTTTATAATTTTATCTCTTCCGGGCTGACCTCTCTTTATGAAAGTTGATAAGTGAAAAGAACAACTTCTCATCAGCGGAAATCAAGATGGCCATCTTGTCTTTCTAGAAACTTGCCAAGTTTCTGAATCGAGAATCGATAAACCATAATCGATGTCGATGAATGCGTTCAGCTGTTATTAATTTTTGAATTCGCTTAGACAGCGTTCTATTTATTTATTTTTTTGTTTTTGTGCAAAAGTGGTTCACACAAATATTCCTTAAGTATAATCATTAAGTTGTCTGGTGTATCACATTCTATGATATGACGAGTTTTGTTAGGGAAATTTTGTATTCTTTCATGTGCTGTAAATCTACCTGAAGCTAACAATATTTGTTGGCGAAAATCATTTAATGGTTTATTCGTATTTTGAATTTGTTCATTATCGCTACTTTCTGCAGAATGTACTGTATTGTCCGTGGAGGAACTATCAGTCATATGGTTTAAATTTTGTCTCGATAGTGCATCTGCTACTACATTTGCTTTACCTGGTTTATAAATAATTTTTGGAGCACATTCTTCTATTATAGCATGCCATTTTTTCATTTTAGTATTCGGGTTTCGTGGAGAAACTGCAAAGGTTAAAGGTTGATGGTCAGTATGGATTTCTAGATTGGAAACTCCGTAGAGGTAGTTTCGAAGGTTTTTTAATGCCCATACGATTGCATATAACTCTTTTTCATTAGTTGCATAATTTTGTTCGGTACTGTTCAATGTTTTTGATATAAACGTAATAGGTTTATCTTCCTGTGATAACACTCCGCTTATTGCGTCGTTGGAGGCATCAGTCGTTAAAACAAATTTCTTATTGAAATTCGGCTGAGCTAACTCAATTTCATTCATTAAATGTCTCTTAAGATTTTCGAAAGCTTGCGTAGCTTCCTCGTCTAAGCATATCTCCGTTTTCTTTGATATGTATTGGGATACTTTTCCATTTTCTCCCGCTAAATACTTTGTCAAAGGTTTCGCGATTCCTGCATAGTTTTTGATGAATTTCCTGTAATATCCAGTGAGTCCTAAGAAACTTCTTAGTTGTCTAAGCGTTCTAGGAATAGGATAATTCTTTATTGTTTCTATTTTATTTGGGTCTGTTTTAATTATATTATAGCCTACTTTATATCCTAAAAATTCAACTTCTTTCTCATAAAATTTCGATTTTTCAAGAGAAATCTTCATATTTGCTTCCCGTAAAACGTTTATTATTTTCTCAAGATCTTTAGAATGTTGCTCTAAAGTTTCAGAGTATACAATTATATCATCGATGTATACATGACAAATTTTTCCGACATATTCTCTTAATATATCGTGCATGGCTCTTTGAAATATGCCCGGTGCATTTTTCAAACAAAAAGGCATTCTTACAAACTCATATTTACCATTATTTACAGAAAAGCTTGTCTTTTCTATATCCTCGGATTTCATTTTTATTTGGTGGAATCCTGATTCTAAATCTAATGTGGTAAAATATCTTGCTTTTCCTAAATTCGATAAAATAACGTTAGTATCGGGAATAGGATACTTATCGGAGACTGTTTTCTCGTTTAACTTTTTAAAATCTATAACTAACCTCATTTTCTGTGTTCCGTCTTCATTCATTCCTTTTTTTGAAACAACCCACACTGGTGAGTTATACGGACTCTTAGAAGGTCTTATTATTCCTTCCTTTAATAATTTTTTTACTTCTTTATTAACAAAATTATTTGCCGACAATGGGTATGGATACTGTTTACTCCATATAGGAGTTTCAACAGTTGTTCGAATCTCAGCTCTAACGTCTGTTCTAAATGGCAATTGAATATCTATTCTTGAATGAAGATCTTTAATTGTTTTTCTTATATTTTCACTTAACTCCTCGATATTTTCTGTTTTTTGAATTGAATTTAAATGTCCACCTTTCTCTTCTGGTATAAATAGTTTTTCTAATTTATTCCTGTAAATTAGTAATTTCCTTTCAAAATCTATTTTTACTCCGCAACTTTTTAATAAATTACATCCTATTAATAAATCTGATTCTAAATTATTTATTTCATAAAACCTAACATATTTATCAAACATTAGAACATTATAGTAATGTGTAATTGTTGTGAAGCCATTTATTGTCTTAACTCTTTTATTTATTACTAATTTTTCTCTGTATTTTAAGGTATTAGGCCTACAGTAGCAACTGGTAGCACCTGTATCTATTAAAATTTTTATTCTCTTTCCATAGGGACCGTTCCTGAATATGAATGGCAATCCGGGCGCTCGTCTAAAAGCTTCCTCATTTATATTGTTGACCCGTTCTAATTTGATTGGAGGTTGTGCGCTACGTTGTACACTCTCATGGGGTCTTTTGTCTCCTTGAAATGGATTTCGGGGTTGGTAATTGTTTCTATACAATGGTCTAGCGTATTGACGAAAATGGTTATCATTATTTTGAGCAAAAGGATTGAAATTTCGCTTCTGTTGGTCAAAATTTCTTTGCTCCTGCCAAGTTATTGGTCGATGAGCTGAACTGCCCAAGTTCATTGGCTCTGGTCTGTTGTTTCTAGTTTGAATCTGGTTTGGGTTCCGAGAAGGAAATCTCAGATTATTGTTCGAGTGAATATTCCGTGGATTTCGATTCAAATTATTTGTATGAGTGCGATTGAATTGAAGAGCGAAGTTTGCTCTAACATTATTAGACTCTAACTCTTGTGCTTTAGCTAAGGCCGAAGGTAGGTCTTCAGGTGAAATGGAAAACATTATATTAGATAGTTGACCGTTTAGGCCAGTCATGAAAATTCGTAATGCGTTTTTACGATTCATCTTATTTAATTCCTTTGTCAAGGTGGTATCTGTACCGTGTGTCATGATAGTTTTGTTAATCAGGAGAGTTAATTTCTTATTAACTTCATTGTAGAATTCAATTATGGACAAATTACCTTGTCGTAGAACACTCATTTCTTGTTCAATTATGTGAGCGGGCCGCTTATCGGCATAAGCGAAGTCAAGTCTTGAAATGATTGCGTCATAATTTAACACGGTGCCATGATTCGTTAGAATGTCATTGGCATTATTCGTAATCTTGTTCCTAAGGATCGTAAGAGCAGCAAAGTATTTGCGGCTTCCTTTAAGGTACAGTGATATGGAATTGTTAGCAGCTTCGCGCCAACTAACGTATGAGTTAGGGTTTATACTCGAAAATTCCGGTAGGGACTTGATTACATCAAGTGTTTCGTTACATATGATTTCCTCTGAAATTGTCTGAATTGAGTAGTCTGTCACTACATTTGCCTTTGTCAATGTTTCTAGTGTTGTTTTCAGAGATACTATCTCTGCCTGCAGTGATGCAGTATTGGTTGCTATCAACCTAGCCACCAATTCTTAAGTAATGGCGGGCATCTTTAATGATAATGATTCAAAATTTTTAATAAATTCGTCCAGGATGTAAATAAAAATTATTGAAGGGATCTTTAAATTTAATATAAATTGCCTTTAATATAAATTGTCTTTTTCTTATAAATATATGTTTAAATACAATTTTTCCAATATTTTAATATTTTATAATTTACTAAATAATTCTTACGCATAAAATCTGGATGGTGACATGTTGAATTCTTCTCTTGTAGTTTTTCTCTGGTCGTCTCTGATTTTATAGGTTGTTATTCCTGATGTCTTCTTCTGCTCTACGGAATATCTCCTTTATTTTCTCCACTCTATTGATGAATTGTCTATTTTTGTCTTTAGTCTCTTTAGGATTGTCACTTGAACTTTTACTTTCCATGAACTTCACTTTTACACTTGTTTTAATTTGATAATTCAAATTTTTGTTGATTGGGGTTTTTTTTTTTTTACCTTGTTCTTTCACACTATCGATTTTTTATATAAATTTTTATTAGTTTTTGTTTCTATTATCACTTGGTGCCTCTCTCCGTTTCCTCTCATTAATCATGTTTTTTAGATCTTTCGTGTAGGTTTGATTTTGGTCTTGTAGCAGATATAATCTTATTTCTGCTCGGGTCACGGGGGAATTATTTGGCATTTTTTTTACTATTTTCCTTTTTTATTATTTGTTTCCTTTTTTTATTTCACTTAGGGATGTTTTTTCGGAATACTTATACAACAACAAAATTTTCTCCTCTCTTTGGATACTTTTTTTTTTTACTATTTTCTCCTTTCTTTGAAGGATACTTATATATTTTTTTTAAGTTTTGGGGTTTTTTTTTCACTCACGCACTTAAACACGTTTCGGCAGATATTCAACCTTACTTTGTATTTTTAGGTTTTCAGAATACCTGTCCTGTCACGGTCGCCAATTAAAATGCTACTTACATTAAGTAAGTTTTTAAAAAAGATTTTATTTAACTTAAGTCTAAAACAAACACAACCGATCACTTTCGGTTCCAAACAAGACATAAACATATCTCCCTTACTGGAGTACTATTTATACTTAATGAGAACAAAGAGTCCTTTACAATTAGTCATTTACTTGTAATTAATATTTTTACGACTTCTCAATAATTGAAATTTGAGAGGATTATTCATTTGCATTGTTCTGATTTTTTTACGATCAGCTGTTTCCATTTACAGTTGGGATTACGTGTAATTCCGTTGGGATTACGTGTGGTTATGTTGACCTTAACTTAATATGTTTAATTCCATTGAAAGAAAATTTATAAATGGAATTTTACAAACACAACCGAGAATTGTCATTTTGACATTACATAATGGAAAAAAACAAAACGTCACCTTTTGATCTACTGATGCCATTTTGTATTTTCACTCGTATTCACGGACAGGGAATTTAAGAGAGTTTTCTCTTAATTAGCTCAAATAAAATTTGCAGGTGTTTCAGGTAAGAGGGGTACGAGTCGCGACTCTAGATAATATAGGTACTCTATGGTTCATCCCAAGAATAACTCACTTCCAAACTGTCAATATTTTTAACCCATGACTGTATTAACACGTTGTTCTTTTGCGGCTCGAACTCAGGAATGAAAATATTTATTTCATTTAACCCCATGGCTAATGGTCGACTCACCTGGTTGTTTGTATTTGCTGAAATTGAGCTGGCTCTTGAAGTACTCAGCGTTTCGTTTTCTTCACGAAGCCTTGCCACTTCTGCTAGAGCCTTTTGAAGTTGAGCCTCTATGTTTGATTTCTTCATTGTTACTTTTTTTAAAACCACTGATATATTTTCACATTGAACAACTTTATTTTTCACGACACTGTTTGTTTTGTTAATTCACTTTTTGTTGTTAATATTCGATAATTTTTTATTTTGTTATAGCCAGGGTAATATTTTTCGTTTTAACAATTTTTTTTTCAAGACACTTTTCTATTTGTTAATACACTTCGAATATTCAATAATCCTATTTTTTTTCTAAAGCCACGGTAGTAATTTTCTTTTCACCAATTCTTTTAAGACTCTGTTTTCTTTTTGTTAATATTCAATAATTCTTAGAGCCAACGGGCACGTTGTTTCGACCCCACATCTGAACTGAGAAGTTAACTCTAGATATGATTTTAAACATTTAATTTTTTTTTTAAACTTTCTAATTATTGTCCAACTCCTCCCGACACGCAATCGCAAGACAACAACCACCCTTAGGCGAGATGGATGGATGAATTGAAAACGCACTGGATAGGTCTTTAAATATATTTTGTTTATATCCTTTTTTTTGGTTTTATCGTGGAGTAGTATTTTTTGTTCTTTTAATTTTTGTACACTTTGGTTTTTAGGTAGGGTGGTGGCACCTGTTACAGAACAGCTTACCACGTACTTTTGAAAGAAAGTTTACCCACTTTGAAGGGAAAATATGTTGTGAAAAACACTTTGATCGGGTTAAGAACTGTTATATGAATTTTTTTCTCAAATGTTCTTGTTTTTTATGGAATCCGGATTGGTTAAATGTTTTAAAATAACTAGGCGATGGGCTACTGCATGGTGTAGAGGCTTCGCATGATATAAGGGCTGTTGTTTTTTTTAGTTTCGGCAGTAAAAAAGTGTCACCTAAAAATCATATTATGATTAATTTATTCGTTACTTTATTTAAAATATAAAAATGTTCTCAATACAAATAAAATACAAATGTACAGACAGTCAATATGTGGCCACTCGAGTAGACAGCTTAATACAATCTGAATCTTTTAATCTTCTAACTATGTGTAGGGACGCCAAAAAAGTTGGCGTCTTGCGAATTCTTATTACTCAAGATATAAACAGTTCATAAAAAGAATCTGTTGAATTGACAAAAAGTATGCAAGATACATAAATCTGTTGAATTGACAAAAGTAATTTGATTATAGTGTGTGGTAGTGAGGTTTATAAGAATTTGATGAGTTGGTACATAACAATCGTAAAAATCGTGACCATTCCATGAAAAAAATTGAAGCAGGAAGTTAGGTATATTACAATTTTCTCTATGGGGGTTCAAAATTTCTTCTACAGCTTCTTCCATAATTGGGGTTATTGGGAATTTCGTTTCCTATGGAATTTTTCCCACTTTCGAAAAATCGGTATCGGGAACTTTTTCGAAATTAGGGAAAAATTCCGAGAGGAAAAATACCTATGGCGAACTCTGTTCTTATGGGAAATTTATTGCTTTTTCCCTCGGAATATTCTCTTGTCATTTTACTTGCGGAATTGGAGACGGAAACAACAATGTAATGCAGAGAACAATAAAAAAAATAAATTAAATTAAAAAGTTTGTCTTTTTTAAGGTCGAATTCATCAAATACGAAGCAGATGTAATTGAGCTGAAATTTGATTAACAAAATAAAAAATGTTTGAAAACTTTAAAGACTATTTCCTATTTCTCTCCTTATTCTCTTTGCTTCCCGATTGAGTTCCAAATCTGTTGCAACGACGTCATCATCTCATCTCTATTAATTGTTATGCTGGAATAATCTTCATCTATAAATTATGTATTTTCTAGGTCAATCGGAAAATCGCTTTTATAATATATACACATGTTGTGTAAGGCGCAGCAAGCATTAGTTATTTGAATCGCCTTTTTTGGAAGATAGTGAAGCTCTCTGGCTCCAAGCAAACATCGCCATCTTCCTTTCAGCACCCCATTCGTCCTTTCAATTATATTCCGGCATCGAGTATGGGCTTCATTAAATTTGGCTTCCGAAGAACCTTCTTCTATTGTTGTATGGGGTGTTAATAGCCACGGCTCCAACGGATATCCAGCATCGCCTGTAGAAAGGTTTGACTGAGTAAGGAGAATAATAGTTATAATAAAAAGTACTTACCCAATAGCCAAGAATTTCTTTCACCATTTAAATATTTTTCTTCCATCCACGATCGCAGTTCACTTACTTTCCAAATAAATTAATCATGCCATGCTCCAGGATGAGTAGAATCTACAAATCGTATTCTCATCTCATCGTCGAAAACCTTAATTTGATTTGTTTGGATTTCAAAATAAAAACAAACAGAAACAACTTGCAAGTAGGACGTTTAAACTGTAATATCCTTTTCTATTATAGTAAATTAATTACACATACGTGCGAGTTGAGTTTTTAAAAAGTTTATTTAATAATTACTGACCACTTTGATCGCTTGATAAAAACTTACTGCCTCTAAAATACATTTTATTCTTATGCTTAACTTATTAATAATCTATAATAAGTTATGGTGGGAGAGGATGATGTCATGTGGAATCTGGATGCTGGACTGGTTTCCAGGAGTATCGTATTTCAAGATATCAGACATGGTTATTGTCTTCTATTGTTTACAATTTGTTTCCGGTGAAGCCGGCGACACTCAGTTGATGATATTTGAATAAATCACAAGTAGTCATAACTGTATTATGACAAGCATATTTCCTTTATATTTCTTACGTAAACATCGTACGTTAACTTAGTATAAATGTTTGTTTGTTGGTGGAGCAATTATTTTGACATGAGTTCCATCTATGCAGCCTAATACTCCAGGTATTTTATGTTTTCCATAAAAGCTCAAAATAATTTTCCTTTTTTCTTCGTCATTCATCTGCATTTTTATCCATACCGGGCATATTTTGCTATCGAAAAACTGTAACACATTTGATATGACTTCGGAAAATGAAGATTGCGCCAATCCTACTTCATAGTCTTTTCCTACTCCTGTCTGGTATCCTCCCTTGGCAAAGAAGCGCAAGCACGCACTTAGCTTGACAAGAGGAGGAATGGCGATAGGCTTCTTTGTTTGTGGCAAGAAATCAGATAGCATATCCAATAAATGTTTGAACGATGGCTTATTCACTCTATAATAACGATGAAATCTGCAGCATAAAGGATATTAAAATATATTTATTATTTCATCAAATATTTCTACTTACAGTGATTGTGGAAGCTCTAAGGGATTTGAATGATCCCTTAAACTTCGTCTTTTTAACCTCTGCTCACTTCGTTCCCTCCCCTCTGTTTCACCCATTAGTAATAAAGCTGATATTCTTTGCATTATTTAATACTTGGATATTTATTAAAACACTCAACAAGAAAAAATTATTTTGTTGTGAACTCAAAAATCATTTGTCAAATACTTCGAATATAAAGTTCGAATATTTGTTTATCATTTTAATGTTGGGAAAACTTTTTCCCAAGAAAAAACATTCCGCAAGGAATTCCCGATAGAAGGAACGCGTTCCCGGGAAGGGAAAAATTCCAAAGAGGAAAAATATTTCCCACCCGATAGGGCTGAATATCTTCGTCTAAAGGAACATTGTTAGTTGTTTAAGGTAATGTTAACATAAGGTTTAAATCGTCATTGGTTGATTAAGCTGATGGTATCATCGGGTCTAAATGGTCAAGTATTTGTATATTGGCCTCGGATATGATGACGTTTTCTAATATATTGTCTGCTTCAGAAATTGCAATTGCCGCTTCTTCTAAAAGCTTGTCTGTTTGCGAAGATGTTAAATGTACACAACAATTTTTCATTTGAAGTTGCTCAGGAACCTGAGAATTCGGAAAGTTATTGTGAGCATCTGTGAGAGTTTTTATTAAATTTTGGAAGTCAATCCCATTTTCGATAATTTGTTTTTCATAAGATGACCAAACTTTCTTTGTTGCCTCCATTTCATTGGTATTCTGGGTTTCATTTATTCTCTTTAAATTATTGGGCCCTATCGTGAATAAAATTTCCCTGGGAAGAATTCCCATTTTCGAAAAATCTCGATCGTGAATGTGTTCGAAATATTCCCGCGTAATTTATGACTATCGTGAAATAAATTTCCAGAGAAATTTATCTGTCAATTCATTCTATTTTGTCCGCATTTATTTTTGAAGGGAACTCAAATGTAAACGGAGCAATGTAAGTACAATTAAATTGATTTATTTTTGTTTATTTACTGTTCAAGTTTTCATTTTTTTTTTAATTCAAACTAAGTTACATAAAACATAACATTACATATGAATTCAATAAATTAGAATGTTAAACAAAAACTTTAGAGACTATTTCCGATTTGTGTTCTTGTGCATTGGCCTGCATACAAAAATTCTGTATCGCTCGAAGAAACAGCATCATTTTCGAATGCATTGGTAAGTTCTTCATTATCATCATCATCATCATTGGAGGTTTCTGCGCTACCTTCCATATTAAGGAGTCATGGCAAGCTCCAGGATGAGTGGCATCGACGAACTTAATTTGCATTTGTTCGTCACAAACCTGCAGACACGAGATTTAACTTTAACACATAGATTACTCAAAGAATTTAATCTACTTACAAGCAAAACATTAAGGCTGTAAAATCCTTTTCTATTAAAATAAAGATGCTTGTTAATTTGCGGCGCTATGATTCTCACATGGGTGCCATCAATGCAGCCCATCACTCCTGGTAGCTTATATTTTTCATAAAAATAAAAGTTTGTTTTCCTTTCTTCTTCCGTCGTTTGCATTTTTATCCAATTTGGGCAAAGCTTTTCTTCCATTATATTACAGAAGGTGGAAAGGACTTCCGAAAAAGAAGACTGGGCAAGGCCAACTTCGTGATCCTTCTCAACGCCTCTCTGGTACCCACCTTCGGCAAAAAAGCGTAAGCAAGCACTTAGCTTTACAATTAAAGGAACACCAAATGATTTCTTGGGTTGTGGTAAAGAATATGAAAGAATCTCGAGTAAATATTTGAATAAACATTTATTAACCCTGTAGTTTTTGATGAATCTAAAACAAAAGCGATGAAAAAAAATTTGAACATTTGTTTTTAACCTGCACACAATTCATGGGGTAGCTCCAATGGATTTGATTTATCCCTTAGACTGCGTCTTATCAATCTCACTTCGTTCTTCTCTCGTTGCTCTTCTTCAATTGATAAAATAATAAATCTTATTGGAAACATTTTTTTTCGACAAAATTTGTTAACAAAACTTTTAATAGATTCACTCAATTGTCAAATGTTTTCTTTTTTTAGTGTTACTAGATGCACAAATTTAATCCTTTTGAGATTTTTGAAGACATACAGTAAAAGACTTTAAGGTAAATATGCACTCAGCGGAACTGATAAGAAAATGAACTTCACGACCGCCGCTGCGGTCGCTGTAGCAGCGTAGTTTTTTTCTTGGTTAGTTTATCATCGGCCAATCATTTTCAGAGGTGCATACTACATACCTACAGCAAAAAGTAGTTGAAAGATGTTCTACATTTTGATTTTCTTTTTCCATCCAACTAATGTAAAATTTATATTGTACCTATATCCTCTTTTTCTGCAGAAATGAAGATGAAGATACATGATAATACACCATAAACGACAGAAAAGAAATTGCAATAAAAAAAAAACAAATTTGGTACTCTTAATATAAGTGGGATTTTCTTCCATTTCTGAGGGATTTTAATATTATTGGAAGTTTTAAAACTACACATAACTCCAAGATATTTTTCGAAAACAGCTGTGTTGGTACTTCTTTTTATCGGAGGGGAAAAGTTTCGAGGGAGATTCACGATTGAGGAAAAAATTCCGTGGGAACAAAAAATTCCGAGGGAAACAAAATTTCCAGGGAGATTCACGATAGGCCCCATTGTGAAGGCATTTTGTGTAGTTAACGGCTTCGGGGTCAAATGGCTCAAAAAGTTGTAGTACCATTTTTTCCTGGTCTATCATTCTAATAAAGAGTCTTGATTTTCGTCTCTTTTTATTTTTTAGACGACATCAAGGAGTTCATTGGGTTTTTGTGGTAAACCACATTTGGAATTTTTTGTAAGCTATTCCACAATTTTACCCTCCTCCACTTCAGTTAACACTTTTGCTGGGCCGGGTTTTTGCAGTCTACCCACAGATCTGGCTTTAATTTTATCATGCAGAGTTGTAATAGGGACTCCGAATGCCTTGTTTACTGCTCGAATACCCATTGACCTATTCCTAATCTCTCTTAAAGCTTTGTTTAACGAGGCTGCTGTGTATTTTTGCATTTGGGGTACCATTTTTGTTCATCTGTTGTAACAAAAAGAAAGGAACACATCGTGTTCGAAAGAGGGATAACTTAAAACTCTTCGTTTTCTGCTATTGAATACCAGAGAAAAAGATATTCGAAAAAAGGATTTTTTCTTTTTTTCTCACTGTTAACGACACTCTTAAATATAAAAACAAACAACTTTTCTTGAACTCTTTTTGATTGTATTTGGCTGCAAAACATTGGACGACCTAATCCAAATGAACCGAATACCAAAGTGACAATTTTGCTTGATTAAGATACATTTGTATTGGTGAGATACTTTACGTTATCCTTAAGATAAGAGAGAATGGTCACAAATTTGAATTTTTCACCGAAAAAAACGGTAAATTAACGAAAATATAGGTAACCACTTTTTTGGTTTAATTGTTCGGTAACTGGGGATGTTCGGTAATGGATAACACTGGTTTCGTTTATATGGGAAAGGCAGTCAAAATTATTTATTACATAATATAATGACAAATAACACCAAAAAGTGGTTCTTTTTTTACTTTTTAAATATTTTTATTATTGTTTTAATCCAATAAGTCTAACACCTCTTTCGGTAAACTTAATTTTTTAGTTATTTCCGATGAAAGGGAAGGGTTTGCAAAACACCTCCGGGCTGTATTCCCATCATTTGATTTCCCCTCACCTCGCTTAGGCTTGTCAATAGTGAGACCAGTTTTTTCTGAACTCTTTTCGAATGCTGTTTTTTGGCTTTAAAAAAGAGGTTGTTCAATTTTGCCTGTTCGTAATTTTTTGAAATCAAGCCTATACGCTGAATGAATGAAAAATTCAAAAAAACGTATCCACGATATTTATTTTTCTTTGCAATGAACAATATCGTTTATGGCAGAAGGTTTGGCTCCAGAAATGTAACAGATCTGTTGTGGCGACGTATGCGTTAAGGCATTACTGACCTTTCCATCCACTGTTGTTAGTTTAAGGTCATGTTTTAATAATATATTCCGATCAAAAGCAGTAACAACAGTACTCGACAATTTCTCTATTTGGTCTTGAATGTATGTACTATTGGCTCTTTTGTCTTTTCGAAATAAGAAACTTTGAAAACGATTCAAACAATATTAAATATTTATTTATTCTTTAAATATAAGTACTCAGCGAAGACGACCGGCCAGTACAAAGTAAAATCTCAAATTAAACTGATTGTATTACTTTAACCCTTGCTGGATTTTTTAAAAGGGACGATATTCTTTTCTTTTCTTTATGTACGTTTTGTCTCATATTCTACATAAAGTTGCGAAGTAATGTTTTTAGGTAACTAACTACATCATTTTAGAATACATTTAGGCTTATATAAAACTTTTTGAAGAAGATACAAAACTGACATGATAAAAAGGGCCAATAGCCATAAGACCTTAAAGAATATTTTATTCACAACTTTGAAAATAAATCCGCACTACAGGCGCCAAATATATTTGAGCGCCTTGTCCTCAGCCATACAAATTAATCCCACCCTGCGGAACGAGAATTTCTAATTTGACAGATGAATCTTAACTAAATCACTGAATTAAAGTATATTTTATTTACAAGAAATTAGCATTTTTCAATGCAAAATATCATGAAATATTAATTTAAAGGTATTCTTGGGTAGTTAAATCATCTTAAAAATGTCACTTCACATTACTTTATGTGGAAATGTCAGACAAAATTAACTTGTGAAAAGAAATATTTGTACATTCTTTTTTATGGGCGTTTTTTCAGGACTGTACGTAACGCCGCATGTTATTTTATTTTTTGTAAAAGTATAGGAAGTATTCACTTTACTAGTTTTTTATATCTCAATACACTGAATCAGATGAATCTCAATTTGTTTTTTTTTTCGACGAGTGAAAAAAAAACTGTTCTTTTTAATAGTAACTTATTCAGTACTTTAGTATGTAATTTGTTAAAAGAGTCTGGGTTTTTTAGTTGATAAATTTTTAACCGGAAACATGCATAATTGGAAAATATTTTATAATTTTTTGGAACAAACCGTAGTTGCTACGAAAACAAATTCTCTAGAACGAAATTTGAGAGTTTTGTTTGTCAAAGAATAGTTGAAGACAATTCTTCGGAAATTGAAATATTAAATGAGACAATTCTTTAGAAATAAGTTTTGTTTGTCGAAGAATAGTTGAAGACAATTCTTCGGAAATTGAAATGAAATGTGTGGGAAACTTAGTGGCGTATTATAATTGTGTGACAATATGAATAATTTTCTTTCACGCTGTCGTCGTTTGGGAGTGAATATCCTTAATTAAAACGTGAAAACGAGCAAACAATGACAAATTTAATCATATCTCTTTCTCTGTCAAATCTATAAACACCAACAGTTCATCGGCCAACCAAACTCAACGGTAACAATTCATACATGCGAACATATGCTCACTGCTTGTCGGTCATTGAACTGCAACAGCACAATCAGAATACAGCTACAAAAAAGCGGTGATGGCCTTGCTCGTCTTCTTATTGTATGTGGGTCAATGCCAATCGCAGATCTAGGTCCATATATAAATGTGAAAGGTGGCTGTTGGTGTTGAATGAAGTGGCTTGTATGTAATTTGCGCTGTTGTAGGCTTAGGAAACATTTGAACTGCACCTGTCTTTATTTCTCCCGGTTGAACGCGTTCTTGAAATCGATCTCCCTTTTAAAAACTTCACATTTTTGGGTGTTTAAAGTTAGATGCAGATCCAAAAGAATTTGTAACAAGGTGACGAAGAGTTTTTAATAATTCGTCAATATCAGAACCGAACAAGACTATATCATCCATATAAATTATTAGTTTCGACTGGCCCATCCTTTGTCTGATTATTCCCATCAATCTCATAAATACGGCCGGGGTGTTGGTCAGCCCAAAAGCAACTTGCTTAAACCGAAATTAACCAATATCCGTTATAAAGGAGGTGTAATGTCTGCTTTCTTCGTTGATAGGTATTTGGTAGTATCCGCTCATTAAATCTTGAACTATGAAGAGCTTGCCATTACACATCATTTTGATACCTTCCTCAACCTTCAATACTGGTGAATTCTCAAGTACTGTATTGGTGTTCATCTTACGGTTTTATTTTTACTTGAGAACTGGGAAAAAATGGCTTGATGATGTCGTTTTTTTAGCAGTTCTTTTATTGGTCCTTCAAGAATATTTCTGAGATGATAAGGAATGTGGTATAGTTTATGTCTGACGATGACGTTTTCTTTAAGATGGATGTTCATTTCGATTATTTCTATTTTTCCCAGTTCGCTTAAATCGCTCGCAAAACAGTTTATAAACTCGTTAAGCAATTGAATTAAAGACTATCACTTTTCGAAACAGAATCGTCCATCCTCAAGTCATCTACTTTTATCTTCAAAATGCTCACTCCCACTCGCTCTATTCCACCTCACGATTATTTTCGCGATTATTCTATTATTTGCATTATCGTTTATTATTCGTCGCCTTTTTGGTTTAGGACATTCGTTTGAGAAATGACCTCTTCCTTGACAGTTATAGCAGGTCCTGTTTTCTTGTCCCCGTTCCTTAGGTTGTCTATTTTGGCAGTTACGAGCCAAATGACCTTCCCTTCTGCAAATAAAACAAGACCTGGAACAGTTGCGATTTCCCAAAGATGGTTTTGATGTATAAGTTCTTGTCTTTCTTGATATCCCACCTTAAAAACCTTGCCCAATTTTGTCCCGATTTTCTTTTTTCTCTTTATAGTGAGATAGCTTTTGATTTTGAGTAAAAACTCAAAATTCTTACTCGTTAGATGTATCCTAAATCATCCTTGAATCCCGATATGATGTAATTCATCGTCATCGAATCTAACCTCCGTGAGAATTTTGTATTTGATCCTCCGGGATCACTGGTGGGGGGTAATCTTCAGCTAACTGTGACTGCTGTCTGACTGTCTAAAAATGACTAAGTGCCTAGTGTTTAAGTGAGTCTCACATCAACTGAGACATTCTTCTTATATTATTAACATGCCTATGCAGCAATTCTGCATTCATATTGGCATTCACAAATATTCTTCTTATTAGCTAGAGGTATGTATACATAGATACATCAATATCATCATTCTTGATGATGATTTAATTTCATGCTCATGATGAAATTAATATTATTTGATCGTGGACGATCTTAGTTTACATTAGTATTTTATGTGTGGAAGTTCTATAGGAGATACTTCACAAACGGTTAAAATTCTTAATGACATCCTATTGGTGTCGATTGATATTATTCATACTCAAGCAAATTTGCTTGGTATGGTTTTATTATTATTTGGGTTTGGAAGTAATTCCATAACTTGCGCGAGTGCACAGGCATACAACGTCATAGAAATCATTTTCTAGGCCTTCATCCTGCCGCTTCGTTCTAGCCATAATTTGCAACAAAATCGTTCAGTCATCCGTGATCGTCGGAAAGGCTTTGATAAAATTATCTATTAACTGTTTCCAAGTTAAAATCCGTGACTTTTGATTTTGGAACCAGATTTTTGCTGCTTCCTCTAATCGTTGTGACCACTAAAATATCGTCGTTATGTCGTCCCAATTAAAATTTCTTTGAAACGTACTGATCGCACTTACAAACTTTCTGCACTCTAACCTTTTTATCTGCTGGATTGAATGCCGGTAATATTTGTTCACATTCGGCTGTTCCAAAGCCGAAAACAAAAGCCTCAACCGGGCGCGTTGAAGTGTCCACACTATCTTTTTCAAGTGTACTTAAACTGGCATTGCTCGTGTTCTCTTCGTTATTTTTTCTTCTCTTCGACATTTTAGAGGCTGTGTAAAAATTAAGAAAACCGCACACACACAATAACAGTAGGTAAAGTGATTAACGAAGGAGAAATATTCAACGAACTAAAGAATGAATAAAGGACATAAAGAGAGAGAAAAAAAAAACAACAGTTAAGATTTGTCGATCCTCTACAAAATGCAATTGGAGGCAGCTGGGCGCACCAACACTTCGTTACAGCAAAGGGGATTGAAAATTATTGTTCTTCTTAAAAACTTTAAAAGATATAGGCTATCCCACTTCTGAGGTTATTAGACAAGGTTATATAAAAACTATTAGATTATAGATAATTTACTAAGAATTCTCAGACAACTCGGAACTGCGCCCATCAACTGTGGAATCCTCGGACGAACTGAATCCAAACGATATACCACCACAGTACAGACCTGCACTCACACGGATCTCTTTGCATCACTTTAAAATGATCTCAGTATGAGATGGGCTTTCTCTCATTCTACGCTTTCCTGACTTGTGACAGTGGGGTTAAATCATTTATGTTTTAAAACAATTCACTCGTTTTACAGAATGAAGAAATCTCAAGTATTTAATTGTTCGAATTCAAAAACTCACGGATGACCATAACCACGTTCGCGCTCGTACTATTTGTAACTCATTCTAAACTTCATTTTAAAAGCAAAACAAGAATATGGCTAAAGAGGAATTGGGGAAATAATTAAAATTTCCTTTTCGGGCACTTCTGACGTGGTGTTGCCAGATGTGTGTTAACACACCACAAGGTTCTCATCTAGACTCGAGGAAGTGATATTCCCAAATTGTGAACGTTGGTTTTTATTCGTTAAAAAATATTTGAAGATTTAAAATTCCTTAACCGTTTCCTACAAACTATAGAAGAACGCATTAAATTCATTGATTTGTTTCTATTTTTGTCAGAGATTACTAACAGATTTTGGTAGTTCTTATTTGGCTCACCCTGTACCGGTTGATAAGTGTCGCCAGGGGCGTAGTTAAGTTCCTGCATTGTAAAACTTTCTAGTACCTCGTAAAAAAACAAAATTGTTTTTTTTTTTTAACTTATTTGTACCTTGTTTATTTAAATCCTCTCTTTACCAGTAACTATTTTGTATAATTTGTAAAATGTAAGCGGATATACCAGTACTCACCAAATTGTCTATTAATCTTAGCATTGCCTGTTTAAAAAAAATATGTTACAAATCGTCAAATAGCTTCAATTTTTAAATGTAGATTTACACGGATAAACGACAAAATATCCCAAAGTTTCCTTTAACCCTCTGTCCATCCCACATCGATTATTTTCACGATTTATCGTTTATTTTAAAGATTAATCGATAATTTTAAAAATGTTTTAAATATTATTGATGTATCTCTAAAATAATCAATAAATCTTAAAAATAATTGATAAATAGAAAAAAAAACTATAAATCTTAAAAAAACATCGATATATATCTACGTGTTTAAAAATTTGTATCGATAAATCGTGAACAAATTATCGATTAATCTGTACAAAATCGATAGATCTTCAATTTTGTTTTAGACAAATCTTCGATTGGCTCTATTAAGCTTGCCCTACACGACTGAGCCACCCAATCTATTTAGTTTGATTAGTTTTTAGATTGTCTGAAAATCCAAATAGATCGGTAATCGATCACACAACCGATCTTGGATTGGCTCCGGACCATTTGGCTCTGTCGAGTATTGGCCATACACTGCCTTAGAATCAGTTGCGTGCTTCTTTAAAACTAATGAGAAACGATCAAACAATCAATTTTATTTTAATCCAAATAATAAAATGAGCATTGCAATAATTTATATTAGTGATATTTTGAGAATAATAAAAATACGAAGATTCCTCTTGTCATTTCTTCCCAAGAAGCCTCCTTTAAATAAAAATTAAAATAATATCTAAAGGGAATGCATGTAATTTTTTCCTTTTTTATACGTTAGTTTAATGTTAGTCAAAATTAAAAAAAAAATTATGTGTAATATAAAGAAAAAAAAACAGTTTTTTCAATGGATTGGTATTACGTTTACGATTCTAGAACAAAAGTTCGAATTAGCTACCATTTCACCAGCTTAAAAAGCTTGATGATTGAAAGAAAAGTACGTAATTATTATTTAAAAAGTAAAATTTGACGAAAAGAAATTTTTAATAACTCAGCAACGAATAACTTAACTTTATTGAACAACATCATACCCCCAAGATAACATTAAATTATGTATTTATAACAGTATTTTGAATAAAATTTTAATTCACGGTGAAAGCTTTAACTACAAATACTATTGCTCCATTTAAATATTGATATTGATATTGATATTAATATTGATATTGATATTGATATTGATATTGATATTGATATTGATATTGATATTGATATTGATATTGATATTGATATTGATATTGATATTGATATTGATATTGATATTGATATTGATATTGATATTGATATTGATACTGATATTGATATTGATATTGATATTGATATTGATATTGATATTGATATTGATATTGATATTGATATTGATATTGATATTGATATTGATATTGATATTGATATTGATATTGATATTGATATTGATATTGATATTGATATTGATATTGATATTGATATTGATATTGATATTGATATTGATATTGATATTGATATTGATATTGATATTGATATTGATATTGATATTGATATTGATATTGATATTGATATTGATATTGATATTGATATTGATATTGATATTAATATTTTTTTTTTTTACTTTTGGGGAATGCGTTACGCACCATAAGGAGGTATCCGTACCTCCCCGTGTGCCGGACTCTCCAAGGGATTTCAACCTTGGCATATTCGCTAAACCTTCAAAAGTGTCTCGATGATCCCCCCTCGGGACCACTTTCGTATTACTTCAAGGGAAGAGTCCTGTCTAATAAGCGGGTTCTATCTCCTCTTGAACTGGCTCTTCTCTTTTCTTGGTGCTCAGAATCTGGGTCAGGTATGCACTAATTTGCTTCCATTGATCTTCTTTTTCAAGCATCTTTGGAATGATATTCTCCTGACTTAATTCGTCAATGTTTCTGTGCAGGTCCAGGCGGAGGGTTTCCCATCTGGTGCATTCAAAGACAGTGTGGTAGACGTCATCGGAATTTGAGTCTCCATACTGACAGAAGGGGCTTCTTACTTTGCCTATTTTGAACAAGAAAGCTTTAAAGTATCCGTGTCCAGTGAGGAATTGGGTGTTTTCGATTTCCCCATTCACCTACGTCTCTGAGGCCAGATTATGGAATACGCGGCGAATCGTTTTGAATTCGATATATTCTTTTCGACTCGCTTCGAATTGTTTTATTAAGGAATTCGAAGCGAGTCGAAAATATTGCTTTCAATATTCCAGTGATTTGACATTTGGGCTTCCACGATTTTTGTTTATTAAAATAATTTTGATTTGTTGATTCGGTTATATTGAAATCTAAATTAAAGAATAAACAATTATGGATTCAATTATGGTATTATTATGGTAATAATGATTTCTTCATTGCATCCGCTTGGAGTGCCCGGATTGATTTGGTTCTCTTCTGATGGTTGTGGTAGATTTTCTTCCTCCAATCCAAATGTTCTTACATGCATGCCACTTTCACATGCCTTCAAGTCGAGAAGCGCAACTATATCTTCTTCGAGAGAAAAAAATACGTGCTGCTTATTTGGACCACCACCTGTTCCGCGAATACATTTAGTGTTGTGACGAAGCTTCTTCTTGATATGAGTAAGAAGACGCAAAATGAAACATGATTATACTTTTCTCCAGCCGTCAGCATTTCTTGTAGGAGGCCCATGACTATTTAAAACGACATTAATACTATCCCACAGTTCACATGTTTATATTTGTACTCGGAGGTATTAAGTGCTCCTCTTGCGATGCCCTCATTTTCTTTCAGGAAGTCAACTAGGACCACAAACTGTTCCTGATTTGTGTGCTTCTGTTTTTGGCTCCTTAAATTTGATTAAATTATTATTAAATATTTTTCATAACTTTTTTTTTTGCAAATTAATGTATATAATTGACATAAAACTCAACTCACATTATTTTATTTCATTAAATACACAACAAAATATCTCTCGGCTATCGAAACATTCACAATCCGCCTAATAAATGATGTCGAATATAAAACAAATTATGACATTTCAAATTCGCTTTCGTTTTATATAACTGGTCGAATTCAAAACGATAGAGTCGAAAGCGAAAGCAGTAATACCAAATTTCATTTTCGCCACCTAAAACGATTCGCCGCGTATTCCATAATCAGGCCTCTGATGAGCCTCGCATTCCAGCGCCCTCTGCTTTCAGCCTCCCATCGTTCGTGCCACTTCTGTTTCGTAATTGCCTTTGGCTTTGTGGTTGCCAGATCAGTTCCCTTTTCTTTTCGTGCACGTACTTACGTTCTGGTGCTAGAATGTCTATTGGCGTTACTCCTGCAACTACCAGGGCAGCTGGCTCGGAGACCATGCGGTAGGAGCTGGCCACTCGTAGGGCTCCACGTCTCTGTATCGCTGCCATCTGTTTGCGATACTTTTCTTGTCGAAGTGCATCGGCCCAAATTTCGCTTCCATAGAGGAGAATGGAGTGGGTTGTCGCCATCAGTAGTCTCCGTTTGCTTGCTGAAGGTTCGCCTGTATTTCCCATTAGCCTGCTTAGAGATGCTGTCACCTTTGATTCGCGATCCGCCGCTTTCTTTATGTGTTGCCACTAAAAAAGTTTAGAATCGAGAGTAAGTCCCAGATATTTAATGGCTTCACTGCTTCTGATTAACTCGGGTCCGACCTGGAAATCTATTTGAGAAGGGATTCTTTTTCTGGTAAGCAGAACTATTTCTGTTTTTTCTGTTGCTAAGCTCAGGCAATGTTTACTCATCCACAGGTGTACTCTACGCATGACCTGGTTAAGCTTCCACTGTGCCTTTTCTGAGTCATCTGCTGTGATCACAGTTGCGATGTAGTCTTCTGGCATATCCATACAGAGTATGCCGTTGTATGAGATGTTCCAGAGGTCAGGGCCTAGGATCGATCCTTGAGCTGCTCCGGAGTTGATCTTCTTCTTTTTCTGGCCATCTGTGGTATTGTAGATTAACTTTCGGTCTTTGAGATAGTCCCTGATTATACGTAAGAGATAATCTGGGATTTTGAAAGTATTTTCAAGTTCGTGTAGCATGTCACTCCATCTTGCAGAATTGAAGGCGTTTCTAACATCTAGAGTTGCTAGAAGAATTATCTTCCTCGAATAGTGGCTTCCGCGGTGTGCTAAATGGGCAGCACTTACCACTTCCTCTATAGCTCCGACCGTGGAGCATCCCCTCCTGAAACCATGCTGTCTTTTGGATAGATCTCCTGCTTTTTGGACTGCGGCTATGAGTATAATTTTTATCATTTTCTCGATTAGCTTTCCTGTCGTAGCTAGCATGCATAAAGGTCTATATGCTGAGGGGGTGTTTGGATCACCCTTACCTTTGCTGATCAGTACCAATCGCTGCATCTTCCAGTTCTTAGGGAAAACTCCTTCTTGCAGGCAATGATTAAACGTTTTTAACAGTAGTTGGGGGTACGTTTGGGCAGTTGGCTTCAGTATCTCTGCTGGTATTCCGTCGGGGCCAGGGGCTTTCTTTCTCTGAAGGGAATTTACAGCTTCTTTAAGTTCTTCCGCGTTGAGGGTGGTATTTCCAGTTCGGGAGCTAAAGCCGTGTCGAGTGGTCTATCGGAGTGAATTGGAAAAAGTGTGTTCACGATCCGTTACATCATTTCTGCGTTGAGAGCTGGGTTTGCTGCCTGTGCTCCGAGTTTTCGCATGACCAGTTTATATCCTAGTCCCCAGGGGTCTCTGTCAACATCATTTCGTAGTTCTTCCCATTTTAGCTTCTTGCTGAGTTTGATTGCTCTTTTCAGCTCGGCTCGTATGTTCTTGGACTCCATGAGATATTCCGCTGCTGGTTCGGTACTTCTTCTCCTTCCTCTGGTTACTCTTTGTCTGAATTGAAGGCAACTTCTGCGCAGTGCAGCTATTTCATCTGTCCACCAGTAAACCGGGTTCCGGCCTCTATTATCGGTCTTCCTTGGTAATGCTATGTCGCATGCTCGATGTATGAGCTGCATAGTTGCTATTGCAGTGGCTTCTGCAGTCCCTGTTGTTTGGAGGACCGTTGACTTCCCTTCTTCGATCGCTGAAACGTATAGCTCTTCGTTGAGTCTTGTCAGGCACCATTTTGGTGCTTGCGTTTGATTTTAGTTTGGTTTTGTTCGATTTCCCGTAAGTTCGAAGACGATATATTGATGGTCACTGCCAGTGTAGTCTTCAATGACTCTCCAATTTTTAACCATGGGTAGAACCCAATCAGATGCAAAGGTGACATCCGGGATGGTACCAGCGTTGCCAGGTCTCCTGAAGGTGGGTGTGCTTCCAAGATTGGCTACACTGAGGCCACGTCTTGCAGCCATCTCGAATACTTGCCTTCCTCGAGAGTCTGTAGTTGGTATACCCCACTCCTGTCCTCTGGCATTGAAGTTTCCGGCGACTAAGATGTCATCGGTTTCGGTGAGAAAGTCCTCTAAGTCTTCCAGTTTCTTGCGGAACTCTTCGATTCTGTCATTTGGACTGAAATAGATACTAACTATTGTTAGTCGTCCTCTTTTTGCCCATACGAAGCCTCTTTCTGCTCCTTTTCTCTCAATTAGAAATTGCCTTGTGTCAGGGATCCAAATAGCAGCAGTCTTAAGCAGGTCCGGTATCCAATTTGGTCCATCTTTATCGCAGTATTGCTCGCTTATGATAACAACCTCTGCTCGTAGGTCTGTGACAAGTTTAATCAGGAGGCTGTCCGCCGTAAGGCTCCTGTGGACATTCGCCTGGAGAGTTATGGTCATTTTGAGGAGGCCTTTTTCGCCTGTTCAAGTGCTTTCCTAAACACTTGGCAGTTTCTTGTGTCCGGAACGTGATTCAGGGATGGTGTTGCTTCCAACTCCGCACAGAGGCAACATTTTGACGGGTTCTTACATTCCATCTTCTTGTGGCCTTTCTCTCCACAATTAATACAGATTCCTAGGCCCTTTCTGTCCACGTTGGTACAGAACGACTGTTTGTGGCCATATCCGAAGCATTTGAAGCACCGCGTTACCTCTGTTCTTCTCCTGATTTGACAGTGTGTCCATCCAATTTTAATTTTGGTGGTCTTTAGCAACTCTTGGGCAGCCTTAGCGTTAACCCTGATTATAGCCATCTTCAAGGATCTTTTGTTCTTACCGGTGACTCCAATATTTATATCTGTTATGAGGTCACTAAATTTCTTTTGTATTGCTTCTTGGACTTCTGCCACTGTTGTTAGTTCATCGAGGTCTCTGATTTCATGTGTGATCTTAGGTTCGAGATGTTGAACTACTGCTTTTTCTCCTAGTATTTCCTTAAGGGAGTTTCCAAAGGCTGTCTTGTTTTTTGTTTTCGCCCCGAGCTCTAGCAAGACATCTCCCTTCTTGGTTTCACGAATCTTTTTCACCACTGTTTCTGTCTCATCTGGGTTACCCTTATTCCGAATTTCTTTTAGGATGTCAGAATAAGTTTCCTTCCCCTTCGGCTTTATATGTATAGTTTCGATGTTTTGGTTTCGTCTAGCTTTCTTCTTCTCCTTTTTCTTCTTCTTCTGGTTTTCTCTTGCCTTGCCTTTTGGTTTACCGATTCCCTCGTATTGGCAAATTGAGTTGCCTTGATCAAACCTATGGCGTTTTCCTTGAGGGTTTTGGCATAGCTTTCTTGTTCGGGAGCTGTCACCATTGAAGGATCTTTTACTGGAGCGTTCCTCTCTTGATATTGATATTGATATTGATATTGATATTGATATTGATATTGATATTGATATTGATATTGATATTGATATTGGTATTGGTATTAATATTGGTATTAATATTATGCAGATCACGTTTCAGTCTACCACGTCCCACCTTAATCAAATTTGTATCATTATTGATATGAAAAAGAGTAAAGGACTTAAAGATAAAACTTGTAGAAAATTTAATAATATTTCGTTGCATTCAATATTTATGGAACGCTTCAAAGATAGATATTCAAATATAAAAGAGAAGTTGTGATGCTCAACAGGCCTTTTCAGCTACTAATAACGCTAGAGTTGCTTTTTGAACCTCAGTTAATCCTATAAGTTTTACATCATCTGATGATCGCATTTTGGTAAAGAGAGCATATGCATAGGTGAATCTTTTTGGCCCATAATTTGCGACAGTGGTTGGTTGTTTCAGCCATAGTGCTTGGCATAGTCTTTGTATCGTGTTGGGATACTTTGGGTCTTCCTCTACCGACAAATGAGGTGATATTGAGTCGAAAGTTCGAATCACCATACGCCCTCCTCCCACAGCATACCAAACCCCTCTTATAAAATAGTCATGTGTATGACCCAATGTAGATGTTGTGCTGGGTTGATTTATTTGTGTTATGCTTTTAAAGAGACTTTTTATTATGGAGTTGGCGTTTTCCGATAGTGCCATGGATGCACTCTGGTATGTCTTTATGATATCTCTAACTCCTGAGCTATATGTCGCTAATGTACTTATGAGGTTGTTGAGTTGATCTACTTGGGTGTTCTCCTTTTCAAGCATGTGTTCGTCCTGTGCTTATTTCATACCAATTAAGACATACGTTTCTTTTGTTTCAATGTCACGTAATCTTTTTTAAGAACCATTGTGCTGGTTAAGTTTGTTCACCAGGTTGTAAATCATGTTGTATGACAGTCTGAGCCTGTTCCTTCCAATAAAATCCAATATCTGACTTTGACCAAGGGTTTGCTCCTGATAGTTGTCTACGGTAAACACAGCATTAAGGTGTGGATTTGGAATTTCTGGGCTAGATCCACCTATGTCTCTTATAGCTGTTCTTGCTTGTATAGATGAGGTTGTTCGTGTGTTCCCGCTGGCAGTTGATTCTTCTTCTTGAAACTCCTGAGTTTCTGAAATTATTATTTTGAAGCCTGCTTGAACCGTTGCCTCTGTCTGCTTATCCATTTGGCCAACTATTGAATTACATTGTGCCTGAGCTATCATCTGGCTTTGTCTTTCAATTTCTTCAGATGTGGCTGCCATGTCCACTTTTTTGGTCTTGTTTTTCTTTACCCTCTTTCTGGTCTCTGATCTTTCTTCTTCTGATATATCTGTTGAAGAATCACTTTGCTCAGTGGTTACAAGTTCTACTGTCCTTGGTTTTTTCTTGGGGGCTTTTGTTCTTGAGGTCTTAGGGTCTCGAAAGGAAGAGGATAGATCAACTTCGTGATTCATAAGAAGAGATTCATTGGATTGTGTGAAGTATGTTCTGTTGTTTATGGATGAAAGTGTGGTGTGTTATTGGTGTGGTTTATGTTGTTGAAAGATTGAACTTCTAGATGATGTTCAACAGATTTATAACTAACATTTAGGAGCCATGGTAATATACGAGTATATGTGGGCCTTTCTAATTAGGGAATGAGTTTGATGAACTGGGTTGGTGTGGCTTTGAATTGTCATGTATTTTATGTCGTTGATCGGGATTTTTTCAGTGGTGTTATCCTGTATATATTTTTGGATTTAAATGTTAAATTATCATTAATCAATGAACTCTTCTAGCTGTGGTTAAGCTTTTGTTTCTTTTGAAAATAATTTCCTAATTTTGTGTGTTAAAAGTATTAATTCTAAAATGCATGACGTGCTGTCCTAAAGATGTCCCTATGTACATATATGTTTTGCTGTTAAACTAAGATATATGCGTATTTGTTTTGTGCCCCACAACAATATTAATAAACGGATGTCCTCCTATCGAATTTTAATGTTTAAAAAAAAAAAACGAAAAGTTATAATAAATTAATGTTTTTTGATTTAATTAGGAAAATTTGGCGAAGTTAGATCAACATTTTAAGAAGTAGGCCTATGATGTGAAGAATACAATTCAAATCTACATACTATTGTTTAATGTTGTTTTTTGTTTTAAATTAGTTGCCATTATATATTAGAACAAAAAAAATGTTTGCTGAAAATTAATTAACTAATTGCTATACGTAGAATAATTATTTTAAAAAATAGCGCATTGCGACAATGAGACTGACTGAGATTATTTTTCAAAATTTTTCCACTCAGAAAATCTGTGAGGTATAAATTTAAGAAAAATAATTGCTGAATGAAATAATAAAACACGTAGCAAGTTTTTTTATTTCCAAAATAATAATATGTTATATTTAAAAATAAAATTAAAAAACAAGAAAACTATAAATAAAATTTTATAAGTGTTTTACATAAATGTAATGCTTTTTTTATTGTTCGTAGCTTTTGTTAATTTGAAATTAAAAAAAAAAAAAACAAAGAAAAACAAAATTGTAAGAAACAAACAAATGACAATGTTTTAAATGTACCTTATTCCAAACTTTTCACATTTTTATAGTCAATTATATTTTATTTTTCTCTTTCTAACATTTAATGTAGACACCTTAGTATTTAAGTGTATAATATAATTATTATTGTATTCGTATTAAAATAACCATTATACACATTGTAGAATTATACATTATATTAATATATATAGATATATCTAATATAGGTCGTTTTTATTTATAAACAAATTATTTTATATTGTGTTGATATAAACACTCATGATAAACTATGTAAATGTATGATTTATTAATTCTAATTAATTTCATTGGTTTTAAAAACATTATGTATGATTACAGAAAAACAAAAAATTTAAATATAGACACATTCAATGTAATAAAGTTATTTTATTTAAAAGTGAAAACAAAATATCAGACAGACAAAAACAAAACTATGTAAAGATAAAATACTTCAAAGTGTGTATAGATGTGGTAATATAAACCAAGACTTCAAAGTTCAAGATATAAATAAATTTATGTTCATACAAATGAAAATTGACACAGTTAAATAAATTACTTAATGTAAAGTGAAAATATTTTAATAAAAGTTAACCTTGTTCTTAAATGACAAACTCTTTTACGTTGAAGATACATCTGAATGATCAATCATTTTTCCAATTTGGGTCAACTACATATAGTTAATGGTTAATCCCAAGCTTGTCACATTAAAATCAACGTTTTTGGCTAAATTTAGTTTCCATAAAATCGAATATTATTTTAAAAGTAGGTAACAGTGCGGTAAATGATTTGTTAAACAAATTATCTTTATTATTTTCTTCAGCATGTATTTTGAAAAAAATGGCGGGCAAACGTATAATTTACAAAATCTAAAAAAAAATACATAATTCTATGAAATTTGTCCTTTATGTGTAACGTACGATTCATATCCTGCTGTTTGAGTGGAAAGATTTTTAATTTTCAAACAAGTTGCCATAACAAGTGCTGACAAAATGCAAATTAACAGCGATATAGCAGCAGCAGCAGATGAAAACATTGATGTCGTAACACAAATTTCTGGAATCTTTCTATTTGAATATAATTTAATTGAGTCGGCAGCATTGCCATCGTGGCCTTCCTCTTCTTCTTGCAGAACACGTAAAGATTGAAATAAATTGATATTTTCAGAAAGTGAATTATTCATTTGCGGCTTAGGAGTTGATTTCAAGACATCACGCTTAGAAATAGCTTTTAAATTTCTCCAGTGACATGGTTGGCTCTGAAAGAAAAGGTTTGTTAATTTTTATTTTTTAATTTCTATTTATATTTTTAAATATTTAATTTATTACTTTTCATTTTATAGCCATGGCATGAATGGACTCTCTAAGAACTATTCTCTAAATATGCATATTATAACTGTAATATTATGTCAAAGCAGTACCTCGTGGAATAATGGTTAGTGCTTTGGACTGCCATGCCGATGGTCTGGGTTCGATCACCAGCCGCCTCTTGCTAGAACCTGACAAATCCTTCAAGGGTATACCTATCATGAAAAAGCGGTTTGCATCTAGCCGTTCGAACTCGGCAAAAAATTGTAGGTACCCTACATTCTTGCCAACAATACACTAGGTTGAGAGTTGTAAGTCACTAGGTCGTGGTTCCCCACGAGCTGTTACGCCACCAAATTTATTTATTTATTTATAATATTATGTCAGAAGAAATTGACTTTTCATTTTTTGCTTCCAGATTCACGAATTTGGCCAAATTCTTTTCTGTATGCTTTGGAGAAATTGGATCAACAATTAAATCGTAAACATTGAAAACCCTTTTCCTATGTGACATTACGGGGTCTTATCTTATTTCCATAATCATACAATTTTAAAGGTTTTGCTAAAAGTAATGATGATAATAGAACTAAAAGGGAATCATCTAAACGTCTAGGGTGATACTTGATAGGAGAAATTTGGGACGCTCATAAATTGGCTTGGATATTGAATTTGTAAAAAAAAACCTCACTAAGGTCCCTGAAACGCCACATGTATCTACCTCATTTTATCAAAGTCACGATTGTATGTGTAAAGTGTAAGTATATATATGTGTAAAGTGTAAGTATACTGCTTTGTACACCAAGTAAGAACGATGAATACTGCGAACCTTGAAGCAGTGTGCCATTAGGAGCTACAAGGTGGTAAAAGTCCATACAAATGTTGATGCCTCCTTTTTGTTTATTTTGGATTGTTTAATTTTAGTTGAATAAAATAAAGATTCTAATAACAATGCAAGTAGTACCTCGTGGCATAATGGTTAGTGCGTAGGACTGTCATGCCAAAGGTCTGGGTTCGATTCCCGGCCACTGCCACTTAAAAACAAATGTTTTTTCCCAGGTACTGCCTCTTGCTAGGGACTGACAAATCCTCCAAGAGTATACTTGTAAAGAATAAGTGCTTCTCATCTAGCCGTTCGGGCTCGGCAAAAAGTTGTAGGTCCCCTCCATTCTTGCCAACAACACGCACACAGGAATGGTTGAGAGTTGTTAGTCACTAGGCCCTGGTTCTCCATGAGCTGTGGCGCCACAAAATTTATTTATTTAATTTTTAATAATAATGCAATCTAAACCTACAAGATAAGCTTCACTCAAAAACTACACACAACAGAAGAATAGGTATTAGTACAGAAAAGTAAGTCCAAGTCTTACTTTAAAAGGCTGAAATCTAGTTTTTCGGGAGCATGTTATTTTCAATAAGAGTATTCATGCAACGTCGTAAGTTTACAAATTGTATATAATGATAAGTTTACGCAAAAGTTAGCATGGACGACGTTTTGTATACCTTTGATAAAATGCATGGTAATTCAATCAAAGTATTAAGAGTCACAATGAATTTTGGATAAGTCTAATCAGGTCATTAATTTCCCGCAGCAAAATCCTTTAATAACTTTAACCAAATTGTGTAAATCATTTCCCATACAAAGTTTGACAGTTCAATAACTAATAGATAGGCTTACTCAAGTTGTAAAATTATCTAGGGTTTTACGAAGTTGCATGAATACCCTTAATATTTTGTTATGTACATTTGTGAAGATAACACTATATCCAGAGTCGAACGAATCCACCGGCTACTACCTAAATTGTGTCGAAATGAGAGTTTTCGAAAAAAAAAACTGATGGCGCTTTGATAGCTTTAAATTTTTATTTGGTCAATCGAGTCAAAATTAACCGGTCACTTTCAAATAAATAGAAAGATTCGCGTTTTCAAAAAATGACAGTTTTTTTTCTGGATTAAAGGATACCGAAAACCTGTACCTTACTTTTTCCAATGACTCATTTTTATATTTATTCTTCATGTCACTCTACGAAAAGTCCATCTCCGGTATTGTTTGGATAGGTTAAGTTAGAAGCGGTGATGATTCGGTTAGCCGCATCATATCCCTTAGTTAGATCTCCGTGGATCCATTGCGCTCCCCAGGATAGAGGTAGGTTGGTGTGCGGAGGGGAAGGGTGTGGGATTGAGGAGAAATTTAGAATTTCAGGATATTATTTAGGGCCAGGGTAGAGATGTCGCTTATTTCGTCGAAAAAAATTATCTTCTTCTAGTTCTGGCCAGACTCGGGCATTCACAAAGGAAATGGGATCAGCCGCCTCTTAATCTTGACACCATCTACATAAGTCGGATGAGCTGATACCCATTCTGTTCCTAGAGTTGTGGCCCGTTAGGACTCCAATTAGGAACGATGATTGAGGCCTGCTTATCTTCAGTAAATATTCTATTTTTTTCTTTGATATGTTCCGCAATACATTTCTTGAACTCAGGTATTGTACCATGATGTATGTATGCATAAGAAGAGACTGCAATTTTTTAAAATCAAAAAATGTTGAATTTAGTTTTTCAGTTAAATCAAAATAGCTCGACATTCGCCAAACCGTTCGGCTTCGAGCGGTCGTTCGATTCGAGAACCTAAATTGATTGATCAGTTAGAAAATGGCTAATGTGATTAAGAACTCTTCAAGTTTCTTAAAAGAATTTGCTAGATCGCCCAAATATGTATACATCATGGAACTGTATGTAAGTATCTATGAAATTATGTTTTAAAGCCCTTAAATATATGTACATACATTCAACGATCATTACATCGAGTCGTTTTTGGCCGATTTTAGATTTCCGTGAGTTTTTGAAAAGAGGCATTTGTTGCTATCGACTAGTTTCTGCTAAGGAGGTGAGCGTGGGGTATATTATGTAGAAAGTTTTTTAAGTGACTGGACACCATTCAGGTCAAGAACAGGAAAGTTTAAAAGAAGGAAAGAGATGGAAGCAGAACTTTAGTGTACAAGTAAGTATGTATAGATAAGTTAAGTACGAGTGCTGTCAGTATTCAGAGGAATTATTAGTTATATCGATGCGAGAAAATTGATTTATTATTACTGACGTCATAAGGAAAAAGAGCCCATCTCCGTTTTGGCATTTTTGTGATAAGTGCATATTAATGATTTTGCTTTTCTCGCTTTCAAATTATATAATTTTGAAATTTTTTAAGAATGACTTCTTATTAAAAAAAATATGTTATTTTACTGGACGCATCAGTTATAGTAATTTTGGCGATGCCTAAGAAAAATCAACTTGCAGCTTTTAAGCTTAGTATATGCACATAAATAACTTGCTAGAAACCTTCAATGAAATTTACGTTCGTGTTCTTTAGCCATTTGCAGTTGGAAATGTGAGTTTTAAGCTAAAGTAATGAAATATTAAATAGTTTTTGACGATTAGTCCCTTTCTTCTTGGACATTATCTGAGGATATGAATTTACAGTCTCATAAGTTCTGATAATAACATATTTTGGTATAATGAATTGTCAGCCATCAAATCCAATGTGCTTAAAAATTGAGCACCCTGCTGTGATTAAATTTTTGTTGGATAAAGGAAATGTAAAAAAAATATCATCACCATAGAGATTGTAGGTGGAGATGAATCGTCGCGTGGGTTCAAAAGTGAGTAGTTAGTAGGCCTATTCTGAAAACTCGGCAAATGAATTTGAAAGCGATATGTATATCTCAATTTAGACCGGCTTTAATTTGAATTATCACTCCACTTTTTCCATTTAAATGTTGAGCACTTTCTGGAATAGACCTAGAATATGCAATGACATGAGAAGGGTGAAGAGCTTTATATTCTATTTCGAAAAAAGACGTTTTTGGGAAACGATTTCCCGACGATGAAGAGCTCAAGGTGGGAGGAAGGAGACTATTTTTTCCAGAACATTGAAAATCTGGTCACAAGATGTAACAAATGCATTTATGCTTTATAGGGATTAAGGACTAAATGTAAAATTAAAATAAAAATATTTTGGTATACATGTATAAAATCACTCACTGGGCATCTTCCATGACACATTCGGACATCACACTCAATGTAAAGAGCTGGCGAACCTGTAAATCGAAAAGTCTTCATGTATGCATAGACTTGTGTTTCATAAATTCCACCATCCGACCAAGATCCTCTGAAACGTGAAATGAGCTTCTCGTTAACGGGACATCCATATTCATCTATAAGTTGAATGCGTTTATTTGCTCCATTGTGTGCAAAACAATCATTTACAACAATATCAAATCCCTCTGAAAATAGATTAAAATAACAATTAACCTGGTGTTTAACCTAAGCGTGTCCTGAATACATGACGTGTTTCCTGTAAAATTTGCATTTGTCGCCGACTGCGATTCTTACCATATTTGCTGCGCATATAAATTATAAGAGTCAATGGATCACCTACACGAACAGGTCCTGTTACACGTGATCCACCAATTCCATATCCATTTTGAATTTCCATAAAACACTCAGGAGGGCTAAGTGTAAATACTACAGGATTTCCGGTTGCCACCCTTAAATTGTAAGACTTTCTATTAGCTTTTGAAATTGTTTCATAAAATAAAGGTATCCTTGTGTCAAAGTTTTAGAAGGTTAAGGATTGTCATCCGCACATCTGTGAAGTTAGCAGGGCAACTTCAACCCACGAAAATTGGAACTTGACAAGAATATGCAGTTTTTTTGCGTTTATATTCTCGCTTTTGCAGTTAGCCAAATAAGGGTGTAATCAAGTAACCTGCTAACTTCACAGTGAAGAGCAGGTCACATAGTGTATCTCTGGAACCAAACATGCTAGGAACTTGGAATAAGGCTCCAAATTTGCAGTTTTTAGACAGAAAATTATATTTGTGTTTAAGTCATAAAAAAACAAATAGATACTAAAAGAAACAACAACTTAAGTAATTAATTAATACTTACTCAACGTCCAGAAACGGAAAAGTAACCGTCTTCCAAAAGTCATAGCCATATTCACAAGTTACTTTGAAGTGTTCATCAAATTCTTCCTCGATTAGAGGATTGTATTGTACGCTTACGGTATTCCACATGAAATTCTATAAAAATCAGATAAAAAATTGATAATTATTATGATCTTTCATTAAAAGATTTTATTTTAAATTTTTTGCAAGTTTTTAACTGTCAATATTTAACTTATCCGAAATAATACCCGAAGTCTTATAAAGAAGCTAAAGAACTGGCTGCTGGCGTTAAAACCGGAGAACGCAAGCTCTTCAAGAATAATATTGAATGAAAGTTGCTTACAGGATCCTATCCAAAGTAATGTGTGGGTGTCTTAAGCCGTTCTACAACACTATAATCGGCAAGTACCAGTGTGACTTTTGGCCATGCAGATCGACCATAGACCAAATAATATTCACTCCGGCAATTCCTGGAAAAGACCAACGAATTTCAAGTTGGAGCTCATCATCTATTCATCGACTTCAAAGCCGCATATAATATCATTCATCGTCAGGAGCTCTTTATGGCGATGGCTGAACTTGGGATCCCAGGAAAACTGATCTAGTTGTGTCGTGTGACATACGCAATGCAATATGCAACTTAGAAAAAGCTCTTTTGAACTACGAGTATTCCCAACATGTACAGGGTTTCAACCAAGGTTGCCATTTCTTGAAGTAATTCGATAGCCCCATTTGAAAATTTTTGTAGCCCAATATCGGAGTCGAAAAAGTAGCCCAAATAGTAGCTCAATACCAATATATTTTACATTTAAAAATGCGAATCCTTCGTGGACATTCGAAAAAGAATTACCCTAGCGAACCTGTGGAGGAAAAGATACAAACACGTCCAGAAAATCAGATTACGTCGAATACATGGGATCGGCCACATCGATCGAAGGACAATAATGCTTCAGCCAAGCGAGTCATTGAATCCCAGCCCCCTGGTTCGAGAAAACGAAAAAAATGAACCTCCGAGCTCCGGTTTAATGACTAAGCCATCGCGGATGCTAGAAAGCTTGGTCTAGATTACTGGAAGCAGCGTGCTCAAGATCGTAGAGGATAGAAGCCTGTCGTGCCTCAGGCTGCGACGGTTGTCAGTTACGGATCGATATACATTCACACAACGCATCGAAATAGTGAAATTTCACTCAAAAAATGGTGAAAATATCATGGAAACGATTCCTAAGGTCATCACTCACTACTTTTTTTTTATTTCTGGTATGACACATTTCTTGGATAAGTGATTTACCGAAAATGAGGCTTCAATTGGCCACTTAGATGATGTGATTTAACACCCTGATGGCAATTTTTTCAGTACCAGAGCACTCTAGTGTCGGGATTTAACCTGAGTTTACTACAAAAACGAGTTTTTCAGTCAGTTGAAAACCTAAGTTAACTTCGGGGCCAAATTAATGACCCTTTTCAGCTGTGGCGCCATCTAGCTTTCGATACTAAAAGTTACTGTCAGTGTGACTCTATTGTGGCGCCATCTTTTCCGATTCGTGAAAGGCGTAGAAGCGGGTGATATAATGTCAAACACCTACGACACAAGATTTTTGAAAATTGAAATATAAAGTTAATTCTCAACTGAAAAATGTTCCTGTATTAAATCGAGGTTAATTTATTTTCAGGTTTAACACTGAAATAAGTCAAAGTTAACTTCGTACCTCGTGGCATAAATATTATTGCGTAGGAATGTCATGTCGAAAGTCTGGGTTCAATTCCCAGGCGCTGCCACCTAAAAACAAAAATGTTCTTCCTGAGGTATTGCCTCTTGCGAGGAACTGAAAAATCTCCCAAGAGTATACTTATGAACAAGTGCTTCTCATCTGGTCGTTTAGACTCTGGAAAAAATTGTGGCCCCTTTCATTCCTGCCAACAACATGAACACAGAAATGGTTGAGAGTTGAAAGTCACTAGGCTCTGGTTCTCCACCACTGGTTAACCCAGAACTTAAAATTGGCCCTAAGATATTTTTCTATAGAGTTTTGTCAAATATACAGTCCATACCAAATGCCCCACCAACAATTTATACACTTAAGCTAAACATTTGAGCTGTGAGCCTTGAAAACAACTTTAATTTTGCGATAAAATGGTGCAAAATTTTATCAAAAGAAGCTCAATTTGTAGGCGGAGTGGAGGCGGTCATTCATTATAAGTGGTAGAGTTATAACATTTAAAATAGGTAAGTAAAAATTGGTATCACCACTTAAAAAAACGTGTTTTTTTTGATGATTTAACATGAATCCACTTGCTGGCTGAACATTTTTTTTTCAAATTAAACTCAACTCGAGTTTAAGCCTGAGATTGAAATGATTTCTCACTGAAAAACTGGATCTTAAACTCTCACAAAAAACAGAATTTCGGCTTGATAATTTAGAAATACTAGTTTAGAAACTGTTGGACAATTTTCTCCTAATACTTATTTAACTATGTATAAGGTCAACCTTACCGTGGGGTTCTTTCTTTTTTCATCGTGTAGCGCATTTTTACCAAGTGTTCCGCATCTATTTAGTTGTATATAAAATTCGAAATAGTCACTTCCTGTGCCATTGATATACATACAATCTGGATCATATGCGTATCCTAAATATGTATATGAATAAAATATTATTTTTTGAACAAAATTTGTTGATTATTTTTACCTGCTGAGTAAACAAGGCCATTAAAAGAGCCATTAAAACCTATCCTTATTTTCATGTAATCATCTTGGCATTCAGCTTCAATATCTAAAGAAAAAAAAACAGTTAAATCTAGTTTATGTTAATAATTCATTTAAAAAAATTATTTACGTTGTACTCGAGTACTATTAAATCTTAAATGCTTTTTAGTGTAATCCAATTCCCAATTATCAGGCTTCCAATTCTCACTGTCGTATATTGCCGTGTGATATGTACTTTTATGTGCTATCGAATTTGCTGCAAAATGCTCCCGAGGCGATAGATGTGTTCTTGTGGGTCTGTATGAAGTTATTGGTACATATCCAGTTGAATCGGTAATATGATCTTCCTAAAGAAATCAGTAAGAGTTAAAGTATAATTACATTATTTGAATTTCAAGTTCATTTTAGTTAAGACCTTTTGTCTAATCCAACCAACTTATTGTGTCTTCCTTACACCAAAAACATTTAATAATGATTAAAATCTAGATTTAAATTTGTGTGAAGGTGAACACAGTTTCAATTGTGTTTAGCTAAGGCTCTATAATAACCTTAGCTTTACGTAATGCTTATCTTAAATTGCAACTAATTACCAGTATATCTTTTTTTGTTCAGTGCAAAACAAAGAAGAACCTCATCGCACAAAATTTTTCTTTAACAAGTTTATGACTAGGTAATCTATGTTATCAATAGACCAGAACCAAAGAGAATGGTCTACTACCAATGTTCTGCTGAGATTTTAACTTAAAGAAATAAGTAACAATTTCCTTTTCTTAATTTTGCATTTTGCATCTGGGGACCTAAGAAGATGTTATATTTATTTTGATTCTCAAAGTCGGTATAAGATCTCTGAAGAAATTAATTAAAAAAATCAATTTTATAGTTCAACATGGATGATGCCACATACATTTTGATAGGTACTCACCTTATGTTTTGATTCTGATAAAAGTCCAGCTCTTTTTGCAAGCTTAGGAGTTATTGTAGGCGAACTATTCCTTAGTGAAGGCAGCAATGGCAATTGGTTTGTTTTGTTGCTACGACTCGTTACGCTTGATGTCTTACTTATTACAGAAAACTCAGTCGTAGATTCTATTGGTTCTCCAAAGCATTGTGAAACTAACTGCAAAAGTAAAGCAAAAAAGAAGATTGCATTAAAGTGAAGATTTTGCGATAGTTCTGCGGGTAAATATTATTGAATAGTTTTCGATTTGTCTAAGTAAGTATGTACCAAAATACTCGTAACACGTTTGCAAAAATGAAATCGAAATCTCGAGAACAGATTGATCTGCATGTTTTGCGATCTATTGTTAAGATGATATTTGAACATCCGGCAATAATCAACGATTTCGATTTCGAATTCTTATAAATGGATGTGATGATATTTAGGATGTGCTTTCAAGTTTATATGAATTTACTACTGGGTATTAGGTCTTGTGAATAAAATAAGGTAAAGCTAAAACTTGAGTTTTTAAGTAAAAGCATGGTTTTGTGTGATTAAAACAAGCTTGAACTTGCAAATAATATATGTCTTCTAGAGGCTTAGCTTTTTTTAAATACCAAAATTAAATTCATGTAGATTTATCTCGTTTTTTCATTTTAAACTCCGATCTTCTGTGATTAAAAGTAGGTCAATCTAGAAAATTATAGGTAAAGATTAAAATATATCAAGATTAAGATTACTGGACCCCTGACTAGAATGTTTTGACTTAGTGCTTATTTTTTTTTTTAAATTCCCTTCAGTTATAGTACGCATATGTCCCGCAGTTAATACGCAAGTGGCAACCGAAAATTTGTAGAAAAATTGTCTTGTAGTTCAGGACCATAATATGATTGTGCATTGAAGATATGTGCCCTTGATTAGGAAAGTGGTCTAAGTATTTTTTTTTTATTTTGAGATATTTAAGGTTTGCGTAAATTAGTAAATTAAAAAATATCTTTGTTCCCAATGACATAATGTTTCAGTAAATATTGGATCTCATGGTATTAAATATATTTACTGCATTTAAATTTTCCCACAGAGCATATACCTATGATATTGGAGACATTAAATGACTAAGTCCAATTTCAAAATTAACAAAATATCGAAAAAGTTACTTGGAACAGTGAAAAATATTGAATTTTATTCGTAAAAAAATTAAATTATAGCAAAAAATTGTATTAATATTTAAAAATTAAGACTTGGAATTTTCAGCAAAGAGTTCTTTAAAATATATTTTTTATAATGTTGGAGGAAGTAGGGTTATAAATTAAGCATATCTTTATGTTTTTCTATTAATATTATTTGATGGTGGTATATAAAATATAATGGAAGCAAATAATTAATATTTTCCAATAATTTGGCCTTCATTTTTTTAAGGTAAAAGGTTTGAAACTTCCTGTTGGTGCTCTTAGAAAGGTAACTACAGGCACCAGAGGTTACTTTGATACTAAAAAATCGCAAGTTCTAGATTTTTGAAAACTTTATCAGTTTTTCAATATTCAATCTAGTGAAGAACAAATTTTAAGGCTATATTTGCTTTGGATATTAATACATAGGTACATAAGGGATGTCGGATTTTTTTTTGATTTTTTAAATTCAAAATAGGCATCGTGGATCTTTAAAAGGATTTAGAAAGAAGTAATTTTTGTTCTGGGACATTTTCCAAAATTGAATTTTGAGACCCCGCGGCCGGTTTTTGGTACAAAATTACAATTCGAAAAAGTGGTCAAAAAAACCATTTAAATATGCATCGATATGTGGTCACAGTTACTTAAAGTGATTTTCTTTTTTGTCTTTGAAAACATGCTGCTAATAAAATAGAATAAGAAACTGCTCCTTAAAATGTCAAATAACTTTTTACCTTAAATCTTGGGGAAAGCCCCCAAAAAATCTATTGATTTTCTAGCCGTTTTCGATTATTTTTTGTAATAGAATGTTCAAATTGGCCCGACAACTTTATACAGCGTACTTAAATTGATAATCGGTCAGTAAAATTGAGTAAAGAAATTCAAAATAAAATAAAATAAGTAATTGTGACCACATATCGACAGGAATTTAAAAGGATTTTCCTACCACTTTTTCGAATTTATGTTTTTTTGTCTTAAAACGGCCGCGGGGTATCAACATTCAGTTTTGGAAATGTCCAAGAACAAAAATTACTTCTTGCTAAATCCCTTACAAGATCCACGATACCCATTTTGAATATACAAAATTAAAAAAATTCCGACATCCCTAAGGTGCATATCGTCCCCTGATTGCAAGAATTAGGTAACTCAATTTTCAATTTTTGAAATATCTCAGCAAAAACGGTATTATTTTGTGCAATTTTGAAGACTTTTCGTAAAAATTTTGTCTACCAAAGAGATATTTGTGAAGTGTGAGAAACAAAAAAATTAAACTGTCAGTCGTTCCCTAGTAGCTAGGTATGTATCTATGAACATTGCTATCTCCAAATTTTTTTTTTTAAATTGAGTTACCTTGCAATTAGTTATGTAGTTATTCGAGACCAAAATATTTTCCAATTATTTTTGCTAGTTCTTTTGCTTAAAAAAAACGAACAAGTCATATTCCTTAAAAAATCACCTTCAGGACATACTGTGAACGTCAAAAAAGTGTACTGCTTTGAATTGCATTTTTAAAGCCTTGTCTAAGGCAAATATATTCGACCTTTTAGTAAAAGACCTTTCTTATTTTTTAAAGCGGTTTATTTATAATGAATTGCGGGAGGTTTGGTAATGGGCTGGGGGTGAATGGCATCTTCTGGAATTGAAAACCTCGTCTTAATTGATATCACGATAAGGAATGAAGATTACCTTGATATTTTAAGAGCCAAATTTGTCGTGTAGTGCTGTGAAATTGGGCTTAACTAATTCATGGGTCTTCCGAAAAGACAACAACCTCAAGCACACGATGAATTTTTTTTAAGGAATGACTACTCCATGGTACTTCTTAGCAATACGAAGACCGTCCACGAGCATTTGTGAGATTATAAGGATAAATAGTTCCAAAAGAGGAACATTTTTAGCTAAGAGGCTCAATATTCAATTTAAATTGAAGAGTGGCAAAAAATCCCTGCCGAATTGACAAGAAAGCTAGTAGAGTCCATCCCTAGACGCATAGATACTGTCCTTTGGAAGTGGTTTTATGTAAGAAGCTTAAAACTTTTTTATCTCATTCGAATTTATAGACTTTTGATATTTGTTTTTTTTTATGATAAAATTAAATATGTGGACCAGGGTTCATCATTAAACTGTTAGAATTTGGGTAAATTTTACTTGCTTGACTGAGAATGCAGTCATTATCTTAAGACTATAATTCTATAGGGTAGTTGTATCGAATTCGTTTTGATTTAATAAGATTGGACATTTAAAAACACCCTTAATTCATGTGTCATATGCTTAAATCAAAATAAATTTTGCAGCTTGATAAAATATAATTATGTCACAGCCATTTCCCAGCACTTTCAAAGCAACTATTTAAAACCCGAAACAGATTTTCTTAGTGGATTTTTTATACGATGTATACATGAATGGTGAAACTCTGCGTCGACACCTATATTTATATTTTAATTTGAATATTTTTCTCGACTTTACAAATGCCAATTGTCATCACGACTATTTGTTACCCGCAGCGTGCCTGGCAATGGGGCGGGGGAAAATCAATAATGTGGTTATATGGTTTCCGGTGTGCTAAATCAAATGAGAGTTCTCCCATCATCGTCAGATACCTGGTACTCAATTTATAGGCCAATGCATTTCGGGGCTTAAACCTGGTAGATGGCAACCCTCCTCTCACTCTTCTGCCAGCGTTACAACCGTGGCAACATTCCCTTAAGGCTTATTTATTACCTGAAGTATTAGTGGCCAAGAGACGCACATTTCTATTCTACCTAAATGTTTTTTACTGTCGAAACTTTGTTTTGGTAAAAATGATTTCACAGGCATTCTTAGACTAGTTTTTTTCTTTTTGGACCTCAGAAAATCAAAAAAACAATTTGTATTTTATATGAAAATGACAACAAAATAGCTGTCACGAGAAAAAGTCACAAAAATATGATTGTCGCAAGGCAAGTTAGTCTGTATTAGAGTCTTGTTGTTTTAAAAAACAGGATTTATACAACGTTTAAAATCGGAATGAGAAAATTTGTGACAGGAAATTTTCTCATAATATTAAATATTAAAAAACAATTGCTTATGTTTTTCAATAGTCTGCCAGGACCAAACTTTTCTCATGTGACAGCTAGCCCTGCTCTACCCTACATATACATACTTCAAGAATTCCTGAAAGCTTTAAAATTATTTCCTAGCATACATAATTTATTATTAAAAAATACTTACAGAAATGAAAACAAATACATCTATAAGAAACAATGAGGACAGCCTGTATTTTGTTTGCTGATTAAGATGAGAATTTACATGGTATTTCTTTTGCAGCTTCATATCTAAAATGATAAAAGAATATGAAAAAAGTTTTAAGTGTAAGTCCATCAAGATGAAACCAACATAAAGGAAATTAAAAAAATTGTAAACACACGTAGGAGTTTGGTGCTAAATAAGTGTTTCGTGCTTTAATACCAATCAGCCAATCAGGGGTGGGTGCAGGTGTTGGTGTTTGGGGGTTCGAACTCCCTCCGAAATACCTGGACTTAAAAAGTATAGATCCATTACCTAAAACAAAAATACCGGCCGTTTTTGTCCTTTATATATAAAAAAACAAGTTTTCGTTTCTTTCTCAAAACAAAAAAACCATATACGAGTAGATGCGTGGTTCAGTAAGCTTCAAACTATCCGGAATTTTTAAAGGAAAAAATGATCCAAAGCTTCAAGTTTTCTTAACTTTCCAAAGAAAATAGCTCAAATATTTCAAGAAACTGCATCAAAATTATACAGGGTGATTCGTAAAAGATGCACCAATAAGCTAGAACGAGTAGTTTGGGTTGAGAAAAGAAAAAAATCGTAAAGGAGGTAGGTCTATTTCCCCCCGTTTAGGAGGAAGGGGCAATTTCCTAAAAAAAATTCTTAAAACAGACGAACAATATTTAAAAACAATGGTAAATTTTACAATTTCATGCTATACCGTTTTGGGAAGCCAGAAATCTCTTCTTTTGTTTTCATTTTGAATTAAATTGTGTTAGCGAATAGTTTTTGAAAAATAAATTTTCAAACTCGAAATTATTTTTTTTTTTTAATTTAAAATTTTTAAATTGTGTGTAATTAATTAATTGTTTTTAAAATTCAATGCAATTTTAATTTTTAATACAAAACAAAAAACCAGATGCTTATATGTAACTTAGTTTTTGAGAAATAAAACAAAATAAAAAGTACTTTTTTCCAAGGAAAACACTTTTTAGTTTGTTCCATCTTTGTATTTATTTGTGGTGAGATAAAACATATTTTTTTTATTAGGTGTACGTAATCCTTTTTATTTAGTTGTTAAATTGAATACAAGCCTCGATGAAAAAGGTAAAATCTAATATTAATCCAGTTTATTTTTTTTTATTATTTGCAATGCAATACAAAATAAAAAGGGATAATCCTTCAATTTAATAATTTGCCAGACCAGATCAAACTTGGAGGGAAACAAATATTTTTCTTGGAGAAAAGTATTTTTCTTTTTTCGGTTATTTCTCAAAAACATACATTTTAAAGATACATTTTATTTCATTATTTTATAGTACCATCATAAAACTTCGTGAAAACGTTTCACACACTATGAAAATTAAGAATCAAAAGAGTATAAAAAGGGTTTTTCAAACAGGGCGCTGCACAAGTAGAGCGACAGGGACAGCAAACGACGCCATATTTCTTGCCGCTCTTTTCGCCTTTCCCTTCAGTAAGGTTTGCCATTTCATGATGGAAAGATATACGAGCCAACAACGAGTCCAAATTATTAAAATTAACTACCGAAATTCGGCGTCAGTGGCCTCAACGTAAAGAGCGCTACATCCAATTTATGGTCGTCATAATCGTCCTAGCAGATCAACAATTGAGCGTCTAGTGGAAAAATTTGAATCCACAGGAACAGTGCAAAATGTTCCCGTGCCAGTGAGACAAAGAAGTGCCCGTAGTGTCGAGAATATTGCTGCCGCTGAGGCTTCAGTTGCAGAAAGCAAAAATGTGGCTCTCACACGTTGTTCTCAAGTGTTGGGCATCTCTGTAACGTCGTTGTTGTGAATTTTGCGAAAAGATCTTGGTCTACATCCTTACAAGATAAAATTGACGCAAGAACTGAAGCCGCTTGACCACCAGAAGCGTCGTATGTTCGTGAATTGGGCTGAGCAACAACTTGAAAATGATTCGGATTTTCATCGAAAAATCATCTTCAGTGATGAGGCTCATTTCTGGCTGAATGGCTTCGTCAATAAACAAAATATGCGGTATTGGTCAGGCAGCAATCCACACGTACTCCATGAGTCATCATTGCATCCCGACAAAATTATGGTTTGGTGTGGTTTATGGGCCGGCGGCGCCATTGGGCCGTACTTCTTCCGTGATGATCAAGACCGGCACGTTACTGTGAATGGGGATCGCTACCGTTCAATGATATCCGAATATGTTTGGCCCCGGAGGACATGTGGTTCCAACAGGACGGCGGCACAAGCCACACAGAGAATGTCACAATCAATTTATTGGAAACCATCATCTCAAACCATATCTCACGAAATGGTCCAGTCGCTTGGCCGCCTCGGTCGTACGATTTGACGCCGTTAGACTATTTCGTGTGGGGCTACGTCAAGTCTATGGTCTATGCCAACAAGCCAGTGACGATTGATGAACTTCGTAGGAATATCGAACTCGAAATTGCAGCATTATCGGCCGACTTATGCTTGAAACCCGTCGAAAATTGGGTTCAGCATCTGGACTTCTGCAAGCGTGTCCATGGTGGCCATGCAAAAGAAATCGAGTTCCATACATAATGACATTGAACGTACTTTCACAGGAATAAAGAATTTCATTGATATCCAAAACCGTTTTTGTTTTATTTAAAAAAAAACTTTTATAGCGCTCTTATTGAACAACCCGATACAAATATTTCACGTGGAAGGGTAGTTTTTAGGGGGAGAGGGGGGGAGGGGTAAAGTTGTGGTGAATCAAACGGAAAAATACAACTTTAGCATAAAGCTTTTAATGCTGAATCAAATGACATAAAAACCAAATTAATGCGCTCTCTGTGAAATAAGTTATTACCAATTTTATGTAAGGACGACTAAGTTTTCAGTATAAAAGTTAAATATAGTGGAATACCTAATAAAAATAATTAATTTGTCATAAAAAGCAATAAAAAGAAGAATCCATTCAAATATACGTATTCAAATATACGTGGTGAACAGGTGTTTTTTGGGGGTAAAGGTAGTGGTAGGATTATTATCATAAAATGTATGACAAAAATGATACCTTCATGAAACTAAGTAGAAATTCGTTCTGAACTGCCAGAGTGAAGAATCAAAAGAGTCTATACAAATTTCTATAGTTAAGGGCCCATAGAAAAGGGTGAAGGAAAGTAAAATACTTTTTTCAAAAACAAATATTGTTTCGAAAAACAAATAATCCCCTATACCCAAAACCCACAAAAACAATTTTTAGCCTTGATTTGTATGTATTTTCCTTAAATTTCTCATTTTCGTAGGTACAATCCTTTTCAAAGAATTTTGAAAAATAATACCAGACTTCCTAATTTCTTCGAAAAAATCAACTTTCATTCTGTTATATCATTAGCCAATTTCACCAAGTTTATTGGTGATCACTTTTTTTTATAGTTTTTATATTAATCATCCCACTACAAACCCTCCCGCCCAAAAAACAACGGGGGCATTTTTTCACCATTTTGTTTCAAAAGGAAATTTCATTGAGTTGTTGAATAAAAACCAAAACCCGGGCACCCCAAAAACTTGGTTTTATAAAGGGGAGATGTACCCAAATTCAAATCGTACAAGAAATTGTGCCCATCTATTAAAAAAATTGTAATAATTTTACCCCCTTTAAAAATTTAGCCCAGGCCCAAATTTACGGAACTTTTAAGGAATTGCGTCAAATCAAAGTTCACAACCAAAATTTAGCTTTGTCGGAATTTTGTCGTAGTTTTGCCTTTTTTTGTCTAATTTTCCTGATGGGCTATATATCGTCGGGTTAGAGTGCAAAGCGCCTAACTCCACATTTTTTTTTTACCATTATAAACCACTTTAAAAATTGCTAAAAAATACAAAAATCTATCAAATCTTTTCAATTTCACTGAATTTGGCAATAACGAGTGTTGAAAAATATTTAATGTAATTTTGGTTTTATTCAAATATTGCAAACACTTTGTTTAAAATATTTGTTTGTAAAAAATGCAAAATGTGAGTTAGCTGCTTTACACTCTAAGCCGACGATATATGTAACTTTAAGCATCCTAAAGCTTACAAGAAGGACATAGGACAGTGAGATGAAAAAAGAAAACCAAGAAGTGATCCTTCAGCAATTAACAATAACAAAATTACCGATACTAAAAAGAATATGAGCTTAAATTGTAGCAAAAAAAGTGCGTATACGCCCGAGTATACAATTATAAACAAAATTGATTGGTAAGAAATTAGTTTCAATTTTGAATACAAAAATTAGCTTAACATGGGATTGAGTTAAAAATATATTACTTGTATAAATGTGGTAGTGACTCCTTTCAATAAAAGTAGGCACAATCCTTCTTTTAAGAAAAAATCAAAATTTGGTAAATTCTGGATTTATACATATTTAAGAAAAAAAAAAAAAAAAAAATGGCTGTGCTTCTGATGGAAATAGCTGGGATACTAAAATTTTTACTAGGAGCCAAATACTTTTTAATGGCGTTAGGTTGGAACACAAATTGGAGCTAATTCAGATGATACCACTTAGATTAGGGACTTACGACCATTAAAAGCTATTTTGTAGACTGAGGGTTAAGGTCACATGAAAGGAAAAAAATAGGATAACCATCCAATATAATTTCAAATTGTGGCAAAGCTGGTGTAATTGCAGTTTAATTTTAACACTCATGTAGAAAATAAAAACTTTTACAAACAGATAGTTTCATTGACATAAAAGCCAATTTACAATTTATTTCACCACTCACCAAAATGCAAAAGTAACGTTTATCTGTTATGTTATATGATACTGAATATAAATTTATATTTATTGGAATTAACACTCACAGGATCGTTTCATTTTCATAACATTAAGTTTACAATAATTAAATTGCTGCATTACATTATTTGTATATGAACTCTTTTTTTTGTTAATAATCTGGACAGGTTTCACATGTTTAAAATTTATAAAATAAAAACTTATTGCACTTCTTTAACGACGCGTTGTCAGTCGGTGTAGTAACGTTTTCTGTTGCGGTGTACTGTAGGAATCTAAGAACCAACCTCACAACACTACACAATAAAGTTTTCTTAGTCTCGAAGATAAACAAAAAAAAAAATTAAAGAAAATCACTCATTTGTGACCTAGTAGAGTTTTTCTTGCAAAATTTTTTGTTGTTTAGTTTGTTTTTCTTTGTAAACTTTAACACGTGTTTAAATTTTGTTTGAAACTTCTTTTGAAGACGATCGATGGTGCTATGTCGACGCGACGATGCAGACGGTTCAGAAAAATGTGAAGCGAACCGCAAAACATCAGGACTTATATTAAGTGCAATGCTTTGTGAGAACAAAGTGTAGAAAACATGGTGGTTCATGGTCTTTAAACCAAAAATTTCAATTTGATATTAAATTTAATAGTTAACATTAGATTTTATTGAAATGTTAAAAACCCTTTAAATAAATACGTTCTTGGCTTATAGTCATGGAGATTTTCTTATTTGATCTTTTTTCATTAAATGAAAAGGAATATTATATTTGGTTGGTATTGCTGATGAAAACACTTGAAAATACACTGTAAGAAGGGCATAGGACATGCTGCAAAATAAAAAAAAGGAAAATAATTTTCTCTTCAACTATCAATAATAACAAGTAAAATAACTGGTACTATTATGAGTAAGGAACATTTTTTGGAGGATACGAGACCTTAAATTGTAATAAAAAAGTGTGTATACGCCCGAGTATACAGTTACATATTTAAAGTTATTTTATTGGTAAGAAATCGGGTTTAATGTTGAGTACAAAAAGTAACTTAATATGGGATTTAATCGAATTTTTTTAACTTTGATAATTGTGGCAGTATCAATTTTTAATAAATGTAAAGTAAGCGATTTTATTTTTTATTATTATTATTATTTTTCAAATTATAGTTATTCATGCTTATTATGAAAAATACCTAACAATTGAAATAAATCATTTTTGATCCCAATAAAATTTGGCTAAGACAATTTTAAATTTATATTGGGCCCTTCATTTTTAGAAAACTCGACACTGCGTCACCCATGTACTTGCTTTTAAGCTCACGAGACTGAAAGTTAAGAAAGTTGTATATAAAGACATGGAAATTATGAGAGAAAAAAGATTAATAGCAAGAAATACCATATTTTAAAAAGATAAAAACTTTTGAAAAGTTTGAAGTGATAAAAAAGAACACCACCTGAATTCTTGATTGAATATGATTTTACGGACAATAGTCCAGTCAATTTGTGCTCAAAAAGGCTCTTAGAAAACAAATTGTGGGGTAGTTTTGTTTTTGCCCCTCTTTTATGTTTTCGGGGGTGCTAAATCCGAATCTGAGGTTTGCGATTGAAATTTCGTGACACAGCATGTGAAAAATTATGCAAAAATGCATTTTCTTGGAGTTTTTCACTAATGGCTCGAAAAATACCATTTATTTTAAAATAACATTAAAGAATCATTGAAAGAATCTACAATTTTCAATCAATCTCTGTTTGAGTTTTTTTTCTGCGACAATCCATTTGGACTCAAGCCCTAGTTGAAAATTGACGTATTTTTACTATGTTTTCGAAAATCCACTCGAAAGCATAAGTAACTACTTTATGTGAAAATTTTAATTTTTGTCTAAAAACCTTACAAAATATACTTTTCTAATGGTCTGTGATGCGTTGAGTTGAAATTGCTGTAGCATATCACGTTTTTGAGATATTTGAATCTAAAAATATAATATAATATAAACCAAATTGTATTTTTTATGCAAATTTTTTGTCAAGGTATTGTTTTTTTCGAAACAAATGTTTATAGTCATTCTAAAGTATGAACATTTAATTTCAAAATTCTTTTCGAATTTTTCAAATACCCTTAATCATCTTCATCTTCGAGAAATCGTTAGCCATTGTCCTAGAATACGTAATTCGAAAAATCCAGTCAATTTACATTTTTGTAGAACTTTTTGCATTTTTTTTTCATGTTGCGTCACGAAATTTTAATCGCAAACCTCAGATTCTGATAGAACACCCTACAGTAAATACTTAATAAGGGGAAAACCAAAATGACCCCACAATTTTTTCGCTTTGTACCCACAAAAAATTGATCACAAATTATTTATGGCTTAAGTCGAATACCAACGATTTCTCGAAAATGAAAGGTGGCATTTAAGAAATTTATAAAGAACTATGAAGTAAAATATTCATAATTTAGAATTACTACAATAATTTTATCGACAGAAAAAATACATACAAAAAATGCATTTTTTGTATATATTTAGATTCGAATATCTCTAAAACGTGATATGCCAGAACAATTTCAAGATCATCAAAGACCATTAGAAAAGTATATCTTAGTTCATGCTTAAAACAAATAATAAAAAAAAATTCACTTAAAGTATTTATTTAGTGCTTTCGGGCGGAACCTTAACTAGCTCTTGAGCTCAAATGGATTGTCGTAGAAAAAAAACTCAAACAAAGATTAATTGGAAATTGTGTATTCTTTCAAAGATACTTTTTCGAGTCATTAGTGAAAAACTCATTTGGATTTGCTTGCATTTTTCCATAATTTTTAATTTTTGTCCCATGTTGCGTCCGGAAATTTTAGTTGCAAACCTCAGATTCAGATTCAGCACCCCCGAAAACATAAAAGGGGGTAAAATCAAAACTACCCCACAATTTGCACAGTAAAAATACAATATGAGTGAACTACAAACAAATTTAAAATTGTTGGAGCGGTTTTTAAAAACATAATTATTAAACATATTTTTCTTACATATACGAGTATGAATGTGTGGGTGACTTTACAAACAATGGAACAAAATGATCATAATTTTCACCAGGCCTCTGAGTCTCCGCTAGGTCTCAACTAGGCATCCGTCAAGCCTCCGCTAGGCATTCACGAGCCCTCCGCTTGGCATCCGCTAGCCATCCGCCAGGCTCCCGCCAGGGCACCGCTAGGCCTCCACTAGGCGTCCACTAGGTGTCCACTAGACCTGTGCTAGGCATCCGCCAGGCTTCGGCTAGGCGCTATCAGGCCTCCGTTGGCCTCCGCTGTGCCCGGACTAACAATTTAACTTGTATTAGGTCAATTCTTAAAATCTGATAAGCTATATAGCTCACATTAGTTATACAAGTAATATACAAGGTTTGGATGCTTTAGTATAAAACCCTTGTTTATAGCCTGCCTTTGTTGTTTTGCTGAATGTAAAAACTTATAAGCTTGCTACACACAGGAGCAATATTTGACATTTGTAAGGTGTTGAAAGTATTCTGTAGCGGGTGCAACAAATAATCTAAATATTCTTCGTTAATTTGAATAGATAAAAACATATATATTAGGTATAAAAAATCTAATTTATCAAAAAATTGCAAATATTTAATAAGAAGTTATCAAAATATCAATGAACTTTAATTTCAAGTACATTGAGTTGCTTTTTAAGGCCTAAATTCAGTTTCTTTATTTGGCCTTTTCAACACCTTATAACACAAGCCTTCTTCCCTCCACTTGGTGTTCTCGATCGACAAATGATTTTTCTTTATTAATTAATAAATCACATTTGGAGAATTTCAAAGCTTTAACACCTTCCCATAGTTTTTAGACCATCAGCTCATGAGACTTGGTGCTTCTTAATCTCCGAACATTTTCTCGTACATTTAAGACGTTCTCCATTTCGGAGTTGGTATGAAATTGCAGTCGCTGATTGTGTGAGTGACTCCACCCTCCTAAGATTAAATTTGGGGGCTTTGGAGCATTTTTTATTTTTCGTTACAAAAAAAAGTTGAATATTTTTTTCTTGGTGGTGGACAAACAAAGTTTTTTTCGAAGTTTGCTATAAAAAAGCCTAATATCTTTTATCCTGGGGGTGGACACACGATTTTAATGGGTTGACAAACGTGGACTAAAGATAGCCAAACGAATCCAATCATTTTGTGGTCAGGGTTCGGACTTCACACAGCCTTTAATTAAAGTAATTTAGTAAAATTTTTTTTTAACTAAAGTTTTGAAGCCATTTTTTAGAAAAATACTATTATGTTAAATTACTAAACAAAATATACAGATACCGTTATTTTTGGTTCTAAAAATTAAAAGGAGGAGGAAAGGCTTAAAAACGCTTTGTACCAAGTTTTGCAAAAAAATTGATCCAGTCGTTAAGGCTTTAGCTCAATGGACTTTCAGACTGACATATTTCTTTTGTGATTTATTCCTCATTTTTATTAATTTAATCTACAAGAATTCTTTCCATGAAGGTCTACGCAAAATCCACTTCAACATTGATTGTATGTATCCATACTTTACGTTGCGAGTCGTTCCTTTTGTCTTGTACACTAACTAATTTGCAGCTTTTCATTTCATGGCCCATCGATTGCGCAAATTATTATTATCTACATCTAACTATGTATGCTTAAATGAGAATAAACATATTTAAAACGTAGCTTTTTTGAATGGTTATAGTGCCCATGATCAACTAATTAAAAACACACACACACAAAAATTGAAAAATCAAATTTATCAACTTTGTTCGCTCAAAAAATGACAAGAAAATATTTGACCGGGCAAGCAGCCATGACATACAACACATATGTAACCAACAAATTAAAGCCAAAGCTTAGACAAATAAACATTAATAATTACGTTTTTTTTCAAGCAATGGCAAAATTCAAAATCTACTAGGCACAAACAAAGATAAGGTCGAAGTAAAAGACAAATCTTATATTTATGAGGTGGAGTCGTGGGGCGTGATGACTGCGGTCATCAAACAAAGTTTGGGAGTTCTTTCATTTTATGGAACACCGAATATGTCATTTACATACGGATATCGTCACTTACTTGCCAAATGCATGAATTTTCATGAAAAAATAATTTTAAGATTATCCTGTTTTAATGTTTTATACTTACTTGGAACAAAGTCTTTTATAACTTAAATACATTTAGCATTAAGAAGTTTTTTTATAATACAAATTCTATATACTACTGAAATAAATCAGCCAAGCATTAAGGATTAGACCTGTTGAATTATTGATTCAAAATAGCTTTTTATGGCCTTTAGTCTTACAAATTGCCGTTTCGTCTGGCTTACTCACTTGGACTCATCAGTGACGTAGTGAGGGCCTTGTCATATGCAATTTGTATTAAGTTCAGTTCAACTTACATGAATTCTTTTACAAAAATCCACTGTAATTTATATCCAACAAGATTAGAATTCGGGGCCTGGCATAGTTTCTATAAGAAGGTTTTTTTTTTTATAATACTTTATTATTTATTTCAGTAGTATATAGAATTTGTATTATAAAAAATCTTCTTATATATATTTCTTAACAAAATTTTCATAAAATATTTTTTGGATTTTAAAAACACATACAGTACCGAAAAAAAAACACTTGCAACTAGAAGTGAAACCAAGCAATTCCTTCAAATTCTTAAACATTTTATTTAAAAACATTTTAATGTTAACATATTTTAAATGCTGTATGTTTAACGTAAATAAAAATATCGGGGTTTTCAATAAGAGCGCTACAAAAGTTTTTTTTTAAATAAAACAAAAACGGTTTTTTTATTCTTGTGAAAGTACGTTCGATGCCATTATGTATGGAACTCGATTTCTTTTGCATGGCCACCACGGACACGCTCGCAGAAGTCCAGACGCTGAACCCAATTTTCGACGGTTTTCAAGCATAAATCGGCCGATACTGCTGCAATTTTTCGTATGAAGTTCATCAATCGTCACTGGCTCGTTGGTATAAACCATAGACTTGACGTAGCCCTACAGGAAATAGTCTAACGGCGTCAAATCGCACGACCGAGGTGGCCAAGCGACTGGACCATTTCGTGAGATAACACGTCCTCCAAACTTGGTTTCCAATAAATTGATTGTGACATTCGCTGTGTGGCTTGTGGCGCCATCCTGTTGGAACCACATGTCCTCCAAGTCCATATCATCCAATTGGGGCCAAATATATTTGGTTGTCATTGAACGGTAACGATCCCCATTCACAGTAACGTGCCGGTCTTGATCATCACGGAAGAAGTACGGCCCAATGACACCAAATCGTATTTTTTTCGGGATGCAATGATGACTCATGGAGTACGTGTGGATTGCTGCCTGATCAATACCGCATATTTTGTTTATTGACAAAGCCATTCAGCCAGAGATGAGCCTCATTGCTGAAGATGATTTTTCGATGAAAATCCGAATCATTTTCAAGTTGTTGCTCAGCCCAATTCACGAACATACGACGCTTCTGGTTGGTCAAGCGGCTCCAGTTCTTGCGTCAATTTAATCTTGTAAGGATGTAGGCCAAGATTTTTTTCGCAAAATTCACCACAACGATGTGACAACGCTTGAGAACGACGTGTGAGAGACAAATTTGGGCTTTCTGCAACTGAAGCCTCAGCGGCAGCAATATTCTCGATACTACGGGCACTTCTTTGTCTCACTGGCACGGGAACATTTTGTACTGTGCCTGTGGACTCAAATTTTTCCACTAGACGCTCAATTGTTGATCTGCTAGGAAGATTATGACCACCATAAAATGCACGTAGCGCTCTTAACGTTGAGGCCACTGACTCCGAATTTCGGTAGTTTTAATAATTTCGATAATTTAAAAAATTTTTATTAATCTAGATATATAGTCGGCTTGTTGATTCGACAAATACAATACCTCAATAAGGATTGAGAGAGTTAAAAAAAATGTCTCAAGCCTTCCCCCTCCCCCGCACATCCAAATCCTAGATCCACTACTGGTTAACCCCCAAGACGAAAATGGGAAAACATGTAAAATGTAGACCTTCTAGCTAAAGTCTTACAGGAATTTTTTATATCTTTGGGAGGAATTTTGGGCGCACCAACTTAATTGAAAATTTTAAAAGGACCACCCTAATGTACACTTTATTATAATCCTTCATCAAAGGAGCTTCCTAGTTTAATTTAATCGTGCTGAATTTGGAACTTCCCTTTCTAATTCGGTTTCAGGGTTGTCACATATTGTTTTAAAAACATTAAGTCAATATTTCAAGGATACAGTATTTTTTGATGGTAATCAATTTGCTGCTGATAGTATTAATTACAAGCAAAAATAAGCAGAGGAAGTGCGTATTATTAATATAGCATGAAATTATAGCTTGTCCACTTGGGAAAATATTCACCTATGCGTAGGAACAAGCATTTTGATCTACCCAGTAATGCACTGTTGATTTTATAACCTTCAGTTGGCATTGAAAAAAAAAATCAACATAGACTTTCTGTTTCTTAAATGAGTATGAATATATCTTTCGTAACTGTAAAAGAATTTATATAAAAAAAAATATTTGTATACTCATACTCCGTTAGCAATAATTCTGCTTTGTATTTTTTTTTTTTTGTTAAGGTATGATGTTAAGTTAAGATAGAAATCAAAACAAAATGAACTGCGTTCCACAACAATGTTACTTACCCAAGTACTTTGCTCTCATCCGAGGTTAGATGAACTTCCATTGCAAGGTTCTGTGTCTACCAGAATAATTCTGCGCTGCCTTATCTTTCCCTTTTTTTGCCATTCGCCTAATTAGTACCGTTTGAAGGTAACCAGCAAAGTGTGAAAAGTAACATCAATGAAGTTGTAATGACGATTATCTTTAGTCACGATTCTGTTTTGCAAGTTTTTTTTTTTTTTTTTTGAAATGCCTTATTAAATATTATGTCCCCATATAAAAGGAATACCGTGGCGATGATGGCGCATCATTGCTTAGCTATAGGTTGAACGTGGTAAAATTTCTAGATGTTCGATTTATTATGCATGTATGAGGTGTTTGTTGTGCAAAAAAAGTTACAGAATATTGGAAAATGGTTTTCATGCATCGTTAAGATCCCTTGTATGCCAAAGCGAAACTTACAACAGAATGTGTACAGTAGACAAGCCAGATGAGGCTATGAGTCATAAGTCATAACGGTTGCGTGTTGAACGCGTGAAGTAAGTTCATATTTGCGAAAAGTAAATATTCTCTGCGGAAAATTTGAGGAAATCCGGATGTTGATATAAATGTTGCTAGATTGGTTTAAAATAAATTTATTTGAATACGGTTTATTTTTTTGATAATATTTACAAACTTTTAGGTGTAGACGAGTCAATAAAGGTTCTTTGATGGTTTTTTGCTCTAATGGCTGTTGTATGCATAAGAAAAAAAGTTTACCGAAATCGGACCATTGGAAGTCACTTTTTTTTCAAGATGGTGGCTGGTCACACTGGAAATCAGAAAAAAATTGTAACATTGGTATTTTTGGTCGTAGAACAATAATTTTTGTATCTAATCTAGGGATATAAAGGTCGAAGAAATTACTAAAAAAAAACTTTGTCTATGGGGTCGAAAAGTGGTATATTCTTAAGCATATCCTATTTTGTGTGGTTATCGTCTACAATAAAAACAGAAAACAAAAGCAGTAAATCGATTATAATGGGAAATGCGCAGTTTTTTTTCTTCTAATTTATTTTCTTGGTTGCTTCGTATTGAAAAATGGAAAAATACTACCACTGCATTTGAGTTTTTATTCTGGTGCATCAAATATTGCCTTTATTTGGTCATAATTTGACATGACATGACTGTACATACAGTGGGCTCAAGTTTTTGGTCGAAGGGTTTACAGAACTTTAAACTTTTGGCTATACATTTTTATTTGTTACGATATTTCAACAAAATTTAAAACTTAATAATAAAATAATATTCCAATCTAGTAAGGAAAGTAAGGAGATCAGAATTCAACCGTTAAGTTAATTTGATTCAATGTAAGTCAAAAGTAAGTACCTAATCAATGAGTTGGCCTTATGAAAATGTTCCTGGTAAGTGCCTCGCATGGCCCCCTTTTGCTTTGGGGACCACTTTTTACTTAATGGCATAGGTTTTTTAAATGCTTTCAACTAATTTGAAATAAAACTTTGCTTAACAGCTCGAAAGCGGTGTCAAAATGATTGAAAATCTGAACAATCTATAAGTAAATCTGTAATGGCATGTTTATCTTGAGCCCAAAGATAATTGATTGGACTGTTGTCGGGATATTTTGGACCTTTTTATATTTAGACCTTTTGATGGTCAAATTATCGCCGTTTTTGGATGCAGATACTGCGGTTGTCAAATATGCAATTGTCCTGCTTGTACAAAATCGGTTTGATCAACGTCAGTCAATTAACCTTAAGACGAATTTGGTGTTAACTAACACGCGTCTCTGGCTTTTCTATATTTTGTTCATCAACTTGATTTTCTTAGATACTGCACAGCTGCACTGCAAACGATGTTGCATTTTGCTGAATTACACTGCGTGGAAACATTTTAATGTTTGTCTCTAACATCAACCAAAATATACTTTTTAATAGTCTTCGATGCACTGAATTCGAACCTGGACTTAGAATTGGTCTAGCTCGAGTTTTTGAGATATTCGAATCCGAATTTTAAAAGTACGTGAGCTTAGGCAAATTTGAAGTTATATAATTTCTCGAAGTAATTTTTTTTGAATCAATTTGTTTCAACAAATCGAAAGTATAAACATTTATCTTTCAAAATCTTTTTTAATTTTTCAAATTCTTTCATTGATCTTGGAGAAATTATTAATTAGCTGTCAGTCATTTGTCATATTTAAGAATAAGTTATCTTGAAAACTTGACGCTCTAAAGCAGATTCGAATTCAGCGTATCAAAAGTCACTTGAAAAGTGCATTTTGGTTTATAAAGTAGAAACAAATTTAAATTAAAACTTAAGTATTCCATTATTGAGAAAAGTTAATTTTTAGCACTGTGCCAAAACTAAATTTGTTTTAACGAAAATCAATTTTTTCAAAAAAAAAAAAAAAACAATTTTCTACTGCATAGCATTTTATTCGTATGCCTAAACATATTATTTTTTGTTTTGCTTAAATTTCCAGTTTTTAATCCATTTTAAACAGAAGAAACAAAAAAACGATTTCCAATCAAATCTTTAATAGGTCTGTTGGTTATCGTGAAATTTCATTTTTTTCATAGCGTTCCCACTAATCGGAAAATTTTCCGAAGTAGGTTTTCGAAATGAATTCAGTTTAATCAATTTTCTTACAGAAGATCTGCATACTAAAATTCTTTTACTTTCAAAGAAGAAGAACAAAAGAAATTAAAATAACATTATATGATTAATTATGCAAATGATATGATTAAAGAGCTGCAAAATTAGTGGACTTAATTTTGATTAATGATAATTTTCTTTACGAAAAAAGTGCAATAGACCTTATTGAAATCATGGCAAAGTGACAACCCCATTGATACACAAAAATTACGTTTCTAGCTAAATTGGTTCAAGGCTTGTTAGCTTTTTTTTAAATTTCCCCAACTCTGAAAGAACTTTTCCCTCTTTTCAAAAGGTTTGTTTTGTATCTTTTTTCAAAACGATTATTCATATCTGCCACTTAAAAGTTCAATCGAATTTCAAAAATTTTTGACGGGTCTATAATTTTTCCGCAAGTGCCACCTATGGCAGAAATATCAGTTACTGCACTAGTTACCTATTCAATTGTTTTTATAAAAACACTCGATTTCAGACTAGTTTTAGTCCAGTTAAAAAAGGATTCAAGGCGATTCCAGAACAGTTTCAAACCAGTCTTAAGCTACTTTCAAACTAATTTAAAAACGCTTTCAAACCAGTTTCAATCTGGTAAGAAAACAGTTTCAAACGAAATTCAATTTTAATTTAAACCTCTTTCAAAACAGTTTTGAACCAATTTCATACTGGTTTCAAATCAGTTTTGAAAGTTTTTTTGTCAAAAAATAAAAAAAACCCTAGAAACATCTGATTTTCAAAATTTTTCAATTTTTTTTATAAATTTTGAATTTACTAACGAGTCTTTCAAAAACTATTGACTTTATTTAGCTATTAAATAAAAGAATACATTTCAAGCGGGTTACCCTCAAATTTATGGCAGGGTCAAAATTCTTTTCACTTGTCACAATTCTGCTTTCCAAAATTATGATTTTCAAAATTCTTCTTCATTAAATTCTACCAATAGTAAAAAGAAGGTTTGGAAAAGGTTAAAATTTTTTAGTAGAGGCCTACCACTATAACATTTTAGTTTCTATTAGCTTATAAATATTGATATGCTGCAAGTTTGGATATGTATAAGGCTTCTACAACTTTCATCAGGAATACATTTCTTATTGAAGATTGAAGTCTTGATTTCAGTCGCCTACTGGCGGCCTGGCTGAGGCATAGTGGAGGCCTGGCGGAGGCGTGGTAGATACCTAGTGGAGACCTGATGAAGGCCTAGCGGTGGCCTGGTGGATGCCTAGCGGAGGCGTAGTGAAAAGCCGAACGAACACACTTGACTGCAGCCTCGTATAAGTTCACTTGGGTTTTTTTTATGGATTTTCATAATGAGCTGGAGAAAAAATACACCCAATCAGCCCCAACACCCTATGACCTCATTTGGGGATGCTAAAGGACTTTTTGTCTTTCTAGGTTTACTATAAAAAAAGAAAAGTTGAATATATTTTATCCTAGGGGTGGATAAACGATTTTAGTGGTTGGGCAAACGTGGACTAACGATAGACAAACGAATCCGAAAATTTTGAGGTCGGGGTTCTGACTTCACACAGCTAGCCTCATGAACTATGGGAAAATGTTATAACTTCAAATCATCCCCAATGTGATTTAAAAATTGAGAAAGAAAAACTATTTTTCGATCTTATAGATTGGTCCTGATTCACCGGTGGTTTTAGTGCGTTAAGAGTCTCACATCACTTGGTACTTGGTAACGATTCTAACCAACTTTTTTTTGAAGATTTCCGTTGCATTAAAAAAAATTGTATTGTTTAAGAATGAGTTAAGAGAATCTCTGAAATTAGTGTTTATTTGTTTAATTCAGTCCTAACTGGCTTGCAATTTTTTTCATTTTTTTTTTAAAGAATTTAACAAAAATAATATTGCACATCGTTAATGAAGAATAAGTTCCTACGTTAGCAAGAAAAATCTACTAAGTGAGGTCTTACGTATTTACTTGAAGTGTCTCTTTATTAGATTTGGTCAAGAATTTTTTCTTTATCAACATACATAAATAAACAAACACGCAAAAATTATAGATTATTACCTGAGTATATTCAATATAACTACTGCATTAATGCTCACATAATGGAGTTTCCACTAATGATGGTAATTAAATTTCTTTTTTTTTTTTGTATATTTGCTTGATGCCTTCATGACAAAGTAAATACCGCTACCAAGTTATAAGTTTCTATTTAGTTACATAGATATACAAGTACCTACTGTGTGAACGTGCATGATGGTGCATCGTATTGCTTAACATTTGATCTAGCGTTCAATCCTCTGCGATGAAGAAACATCTAAATTGCGCAATAAGATAGCATGACATACCAAAATCTACACCAACTGATGGCACTTACCATATCTCTGCATAACAAATAAGAAAAAAAAGAAAAAATTATGACAATGCTTCATGACTTTTGTAACAAACATTAAGAAGTGATGTTCCTATAACTTTAGCTGCTCACGTTATAATCTTTTTACGCGGGAAATGCGATACTTATAAATACTTAAGCCGGTACTAAAGGGGTAATTTATGGATTCGGGAAAAAACCTCGAGAATTATACATAAATAAAGGCAATATGATAATAGAGAAGACTGAGAACAATCGAGCTCACAATTCATTGTATTTTAAGCTAATGGCCGTTTACAAAGCTCAAGAAAATTTTGTAAATTTGTTTACTAACAGACAACAAAAAATTTGACAAGATATAAATTATTATAGCAACTATTTCTCTATCAAGGCTTGAAGCAGATTTATGTCAAAAGCCCTTGTGTTAAAAAAAAAAACAAAAATAAAATTGAAGATTTATGCTCGAAGTTTTAATAAAAATGTTTAAAATGTTTCTGGGTATCTAAAGAGCTCTTAAAGTCGTTAGAGCGATGTCGTACAACCGATATTAGTCGTCTTGCAATAAATTAATGTTCAATTCATTTTCACGACTGCACTTGACCTCATGACATTTTAGAATAATGAAACTCTCAGCATTGATATGCTGGGATCAGGTGACACTTTGCCATAAAATCAAAAAGATCGGATGGACACTGTAAATTTTTGCAGCCTCAGCTATATCGCATGGATAATGTATAATTGATTTATTATTTATTTTTATATATCTTGTATTTGGCATTTCATACACACATTTCTAGTTTGAACTTAACATTTAAGCATATAAGATAAATTTAAACTATTTTATGAATCTTAGTATCTAAACGATTTCGATGGTACCTTATATTTATAGCCTTCGGGTCCGAGTTCATGGGCTGGTTCAGGCTCCTCGGGTGAGGGTTGGGGTGCGGGATATGTTGATTGTGGTTCGACATTTGTGGTTTCAGGAGCAGGGTATGTTGGCTGCGGTGACTGATAGGTTGATTGTGGCTCTTGATAGGTGGGCCCTGCGGTATCTGGTTCAGGGTTAGTAGGCTCGGGAGATAGATATGTTGGCGGAGGAGGTGATTCGGGTGATGTTGGCTTTGGAGCAGGCTCCGGCTGTTCTGGCTCTGGCTCTGGTTCTGGTTCTGGATTTACTTCATTTTCGCTTGGTGGCAGATATTCCCTCATTGGCTCTTCTGGTTCGGGTGCAGGTGGTGGTGGGATATATTCGGGGGTTGGAGTTTCTGGTGGTGGGGAAGGTGGAAGGCTGGGCTGTGGCTTAGGTTTAGTAGGTTGGGGTGGGGGACCATATTCAACCGGTGGCTGGGACTCTTCCTCACTGCTGGCTGGCTCTTGAGGTTGTGGTTGTGGCTGAGGTTGGGGTTTCGGATAAGGTGATGGTTGTGGTGGTGGAGCTGGTTGCTCGGCATCTGGAGGTAGATACTCTGGTGTTATTTGTGTGGGCTTTGAAGGAATAGGTCGAGGTCTACTGGGCGTCGGCATGGCGGAAGGTTGCTGCTGCTCATCAGCTTCCACTCCATTACCGTCTGGCGATGGGAAAGGCTGCGAAGGTTGTTTATAATGGTAGCCATCTTCTCGTAAATCTGTGTCTAGATGAGAAACATCAGCATGACAGAGTCCCATCAGCACTGCAACAAACACTATCAATATCTGTAAACAAAACATGGCTATAACAACAACAACATTCTGTGATATTTTGTTTTAAGAAATAATTAAAAATTCATTATTAACAATAATGTTTATAATTCTCATGAAGTTTTCTTGAGTTATTGAGTCACTTGTTTGAATCAGGTATTCCAATTAACCATAAAGGTATGTGTACTTGAAGTTAAGTTCCGCTTGAATAATATCATCATTATCTTAATTCAAACTAAAATATATTATTTTTGTTTAAGTAGGTAACTCTTAAATTGCAATGTTGTCACGTTTATTTCGTGTGTCCGTGATATTCCATCCGCACATTAAGTTTCTTAAAACGATTTTCTTCTAAAACTTTATATGTTTCTTTTCAATTGGCTACTCTTGCAGTCAGTCGTGCAATATTCTTCAATCACTTAACTATTTTTACTCCCACTATTCTCATATGCCGGCTGTATATTTTTTTTAAGGTTTAAAATTACTTCATAAATCACTTTCGTTGCAGCACATACATAAGTAGTAGGTATAGGTGCTTGTGTATAATGATGTGTTGCTTAATATTTGTTTACATTTTTTTTTCAAAAAAAAAAAAAAATTCAACGAACTCACCATTTCCACAGAAATTCTTTTTTTGTTATTGTTTTGTTTGAATGGTTACTATTTTACTGCACCGAACAGACAACACAAAAATTCAGAGGAGCGCTTGTTCCACTCGGCAAAGTTATCTGACGCAAGTTCACTATATGAATGATGGCCAATAGTTCTCTCTCAGCAATATTTATATAAAACGTGTAAAAGTTCAAACTCTATCTATTGTGTGATGCTGCTTATAAGTGCGCCATGGATGTTTAAAACATTTTCAGACCATCTCCGCTAGATTCAACGGATGGATCATCATCACGAAGACAGTTTGATAATAACCATGTCCACGAATATACATACACTTGCCATCATATAGGTTCCATCAGTGGGGTCGTATTTATGAAGCTGGCATAGGTACTAGCAGTTTAAGTTACCTGTGAGCCTTATAGCAAATTAGATGAAAATTATTAATATGGTGACCATACTTTTTTGATTTGAAGGTAAAAAGCACAGACAGAACAAAATTGTTTCAGAATTTACTTAGATCAAAGCGATATATGCAATTTCCAATGCCGTGAAGAAAAATAAAAGAGCATTAGAAGCACGCGGTCGAGGAATCAGAGGGATGTCATTCCCGGAATAAAGTTCAGAATATTTACCAAAAGTTGAAAAGAACATCCCAGGGTTACAAGGGCCGAACCAAAGCCTGTAGGGACGATCAGGGGAGCATCGTGGTAGAATCACAGCTATATCTAAACTTAAGTCCAATAAAGCTGCTGGAGCTGATGGCCTTGGAGCTGAGCTATTCAAAGTGGCTGGTGATGAATTGATTAGGAGTATGCACCAGCTTATCTGCAAAATATGATTGGAAAAAAGCATGACATAATTGGACGAACAAAGCGTTACGTCAATGCTGCTTTCGTGAGTATTGAGGAGGAAGCCAAGAAGATGGGTTTAACGGTGAATGAAAGCAAGACCAAATATACAATGTCAACAAGAAAGGACACCTAACACCGACGTCTCGGTCATAACGTCACTTTAGACAACTATAATATTGAGGTGGTCAGAGACTTTGTCTACCTAGGCTCCACTATAAACTCAGCGAACGATACCAGTGATGAGATTAAGTGATGAATTACTCTTGCCAATCGCTGTTTCTTTGGACTAAAAAGGCAATTGAGAAAGCAAAGCCCTCTCTCGACCAACTAAAGTATCCCTGTATAAGACGCTTATCATCTCGGTGCTGATGTATGGTGCAGAGACTATTAGCGGAGAAGAGAACGCTTTATGCTGTTTTGAGAAGAACATTCTCCGGTTGATTTTTGGCCCCGTATGCATAGATGGGGAATGGAAAAGAAGATACAACTAGAACCTGTACGCGCTGTACGGCAGTTCCGATCTAGCCAGCCAGTAAATTAAAAAGCCAACGACTGAGATGGCTGGGTCACCTAGAGTGAATAGACAACAATGCTCCGGCCCGGAAAGCCTTTGAATCCAACCCCGTGGGACGACGCCAGTAGAGGAAGATAGCGCACGGAATTGGAAGAGGACCTCAACAAATTTAGCGTGCGAAACTGGATACCAGCTAGCTAGAAACCGAGCCGGCAAGAAAAGCATGTTGGTTGAGGCCCTGGTCCACCCCGGACTATAACGTCACCTTAAGTAAGTAAGTTAGATTAAATATTTGAATTTTCGTTTTTAACAGTCTATTTTTTGTTTTGTTTTTAAAATAAAGCTACATACTTTATTGAGTTTTGTACGTAAGCTTAAACAATGGCCTGATGTGAAGTCAACTTTCCACAGAAAGAAACAAATTATTATAAAATTTTGTTTGATGGCTTATCAACCATAAAAAATCTAAAATTATTGGCTTGATTGACAAATGCTCTTATTTGAAAAAGTTGTTCTAACTTGATATACATTTTTTCTTGTTATTCAGAACACCATAATTATTGCTCATTACTCAAAAGTACCTTCAAAAGTACTAGCTTTTTCCATTTTTTTCACAGAATTTTGAAAAAAAAAAAATACTTCTAAAAAAACACTCATTCAACTGAAATATATTTATAAATTTTGTATTCTTAATTTTTTTAGTTAATTACACATTTGTATGAGGGAGCCATTTTTGTCACATGTTTTATGGTAATAATCCTTCATAATAATACCTCAACCCCAACTTGCAAAACATCACTCTTTCTCCACACATATTTTTGTATGTATTCCTCTGATTATTGGTTTTCACGACAAATAAACCATTTTTTCATGCCAAAAGTGTTAATAAAAGACTTTACATTCAAATAAAAATAAATTTTTCAAGAAGGCCGTATCGACCTTGTTGTGACATTTAATTCAGCGTTTAAAACTATCTGAGAAATATGTGTCATAATGATAAGGTTCTACCAAGGTTAGTTTTTCAATTTGATACACCACAACTCCCCTCACTTACACCCCAAAAAAACACCCTTCCAAGTGAGATATTTTTAAGAGGTCTTTTCATTTTTATTATAAACAAACGTTTTCACCAAGTTTCATGATGGGACGATTTTTTAAAGGACTTTGTAGGTATCTATTTATTAACCTGTACTAAAAATTAACCTATGCTAAGGTCAATAAATTTAAATTTAAAAAAATGTTTCAGAAATCAGAAAACCATATCAATAATGATCAATATCAGGGGATGGATTTTGCTGAACTAAAAACCTAAGTAAGGCAAAATAAAAGCATTAAAAGGGGGAAAAAATCATGCATTTATTAAATAAAAAAATATTAACATAACTTAACGTTCAGTTATAATAGCGTTAAGCTACATCTTTTTAATTTTTTCTTAAAACAGCTTCCGAAGATTGTCTCTTAAAACCAACTTGAAAGAGCAAAATTTCATCTCTACTTGAGCAGAAACAAGTGGAACCCATTTAAAACTCTATTCATACATTCACTTTATAGTCGAAGAGCTGACAGCAAATTTTTGGTTTGAAGGTATAGCCAAAATTCGAGGATATGTATGTTGAGGTATAAAGGCCTCGGTTCCAAAATCAATCGTCTGGCAGGATTTTTTGTCGCCGGGGCTAGAGGAGGGGAGTTGAAAACGTTGATTTACCAGATTTTGGAATAAAGGGTATAACCACTTTTAAATATTTGCTAACTAAACTGAATTATACTTTAATTAAGAATTTCGGGGTCCCATGCGATTTCAGTTTTGCCACACCTAACCAGACGCCCTCCAAAAGGGGCAAAGTTTCAACTTTTGGTTTGGAGGGTTTAACCACTTTAAATTATATGTAAACTAAAGATAACTATGAAGAATTTTGGAGTCCCAAACGATTCCAGTGTCACCACACTCAGCCAGACGCCCAACCCTAGAAAAGGGTGACAAAATCAACTTTTGGTTTCGAAAGTGTGGCGACACTTTAATCGTTTGGGACCCCAAAACTCTTCATCAAGGCGGAGTTATCTTTAGTTTACATATACATTAATTAAAGTGGTTTTATCTTCCAACCCAAAAGTTGATATTCCGGCCCTTTTGGAGGGCGTCTGGTTAGGTCCGGCGACACTGAAAATGCCTGGGACCCCAAAATTCTTAATCGAAGCGTAATTTTGTTGAGTTTGCATATATTCAAAAGTGGTTATGCCCTCCAAATAAAAAATCATCGTTTTCAACTCCCCTCCTCTAGCCGCGGCGACAAAAAAACCTGCCAGACGATTGATTTCGAAATCGAGACCTTTAAACCTCAACATACATATTCACGAATTTTGGTTATTTTGGCACTCGGTCTAGCAATATTTTCAAAAAGGTTAGGAATTGACATCCCATTTTGCTCAACAGTTTTGCATTTAAAACAGCAGTAAACTTCTTGAATACTTCATTTGCAACTGGCCCTTATTCGCTTTAAACAAATTTTCGTTCATATTCTATAAAATTGAGAAAACTTCCCCAATTGATATATGTACCTTGATAAAAATAAAAGGCTTGCTCCAGAGATTCTTCGGCAAAAATTAGCAGCCAGTCAAAATTTGATGAGCTGCTTAGATTTAAGATTTTTTTGTATGCTTCTGACATCTGATTTACACCTATCTGGAATTTGATGGTCAAAGAATTCCTGTCCAAAGAGATTTCTTGGGCAAAATTTGTCAGGAAGCGGGAATGTTTTATTTTCTAGAGTAAGAACTCTCTTTTGCTAATATCACAACAGTTTTTAAAGTGTGACAGGAATTTGACAAAAATTGGTGATAATAAGTAATATTGGCCAATTGGTTGATCTTTGGAACAAAGCATGACAAAGTTAAGCTATTTTTTTTTATTTTAAGAATTCTTTGTTCTTAACAGTGAACTTTGATAAAACTACTCAAAATAAATAGAGAAGGCAAAAGATAACCACAAACGGATAAAATAAACAAAAAGACAAGAATAAAATACATAGCTCTGGAATCAAGATTTACATGAAACGTGTATGTGTAAAGTCGAAACTTTCATACGATTATACGCACAACAAAAATGTATTTTATAATAATATTACTTTATATAATATTATAATTATTAATAAAAAAAAATAAAGTTAAGAAATAACTAAAAATAAAAACAAACAATACACACACAAAACTTGTCAACGTACGAAAAAATGACGTTCGCAAAAATAAAACACATTATGATCACTGTGGCGTATACGTGTCATTTATATAATTTTTTTAACTTCTGCATGATTGGTAAAATATTGATATCGAGATTTCATACCTTCCGTTTTAAGGTCTTACGTTTTTTACGAATATATTCGTCCTCTCTAAAAAAATTTTAGAGTTTCGAGTATTCTATTTTATTTGTGTCCTCAAAGTTTGCCAGAACACAACAATTGCGCAATATTTACGATTGCATTCGTCCTATAAAAATATGAAAAGATTTGAAATTCAAAAAATTGGTAGAGTGCACAAATTTAAAAAAAAAAACAAGTACAAATACTTATCAAGTACTTTGTTCCAAGTACATGTGCTTGGTACTGTAATACTGACCAGTACATTTTCAAGTACAAGTCCATTTCAAGTATTTTCAAAGTACAAGTCCACCTTTTCAAGTATTTTTGAAGTACAATTCGTTGAGTTGCCTGTTTGAACTATCTGACAATGACGCACCATTGCAAAACTTTAGCGGGATGACGCCAAGACAACGAGAAGCCATCAGACGCCATGATTGGTGTTTTTGAGTAGAAATAGTCATTATTCGATAGCTCCACTAGACCATTCAATGAATTGTGCTTGTTAATTATTTATAATTAACTTTTTGCTTTATATTCTTTAGACCTTACTGAAATCATTGTGCATAGAATTGTTATTGGCTAAGCAGCTTTTATGCAGATTTATAGGATCAAAAACTGTGTGAAAAATTACTATAGAAATAAAATAAAATATTTCCTTAATTATTTCAGGTTTTCTTTTAACGCTATAAATTGCAAAATTTGGATATCAGTTATTTAAAAAAAAAAGCTTCTTAATTTAGTAAATTAATTAATTAAATTAATTTACCAAAACGTAAAACACGATGAGAATGAAAAAAATACTTCTTCAAAGATACCATCCTATGCAGTATAGACTGCAAGACAGATGGTCACCCTATTAGCAAAGTGGGTAGTTAAGGTACTAGCAAAATTTATTGTACAGATTACCTAATCACTGTCGGCACCATACTTTGCAGATATAGCTGACGAAGAGCATCAGTGAGTGATATGTCTAGCTTCTTCAGTTCTTTTGGAAGTGTTCACTGTTCATATTTTTTGTGTATATCTTTGGGCAACAAAAAAACAAAAAAAAAAAAAAAAACTATAAGGCTGTGGTGTATAGTGGGTACAGATTGGTAAATATCTCATAAAGGTGATGATGAAGAATATTATTTACACCTTATTTTGACTACTGCTGTTTTATGTTAATTAAACCTATTGAGTATTAAGATAAATTTACTGATCATATACAATAATAGTAAATAATAATAATTACTTGACCTAATCATTTGCAATAAAGTTTCAATAGAAGATTATATTTGCTTAAACAATTTAATAAGCATCACTATTTATGTATGAACAACCACATCCTGATGAGCTGGTTGTTTCTGGAAAATACATATAGAAGCGGAACTCGGAATGAGTCTATGAATTTTGAATTATTGCAAAAAGGTACACATCTCATTCATAATGAAAGTTTCCTATGTACATAATGAGAATAATAAAAGATTGAAGTAGCAACATATTGAATATAATAATACTTCATTTAATAGGCTGAAGTCTGTTGAAGTTTTCACAAAAAAAAAAATGCATAATTAATTTCGCAGTCACATTACTATGTGAAAATTAAATTATCATCTAAGTTAATTTGATTGTATTATAATTTTATGGGCAGGGTACGTTTGACCACGAATTCAAATACATAAATCTCATTTAATATCTTGCATAAAAATGGCAAAATCATAATTTTCACAACATTTACAAAATATTATCTTAATAATGAAAGTTTAAAATTCGCAAATTCAAATTTTGCATTTCAATTAGTTGGGCTTAATTTTTGTAACAGAAATTATAATACATTTTTGTCTGTGAAACAAGGAAGAATATAATTACATTAATTTAGATCACTAAACAAAATAAAATAGTTTGTTTAACAGACAGTAAAAAATATAAAATATTTAGGAAAGAAAACAATGAAAACAATCAGCAAGAAAATTTTAAGAAATGACTAAAATAGTGGAAATGGTGTTATAAGTTCAGTTTATTTTCTGCTACATTATTTAAATATCGGAAAGACAATTATATTTTCTGCAATAGGACTTTTAGGTCTGGAAGTGCAATCAGAATTTTGTTTTTTTCAACTTTCGTTGTTCAATTTACTTTCGTGATTAGAAGAAAGGGTGCATCTAATAAAATTGCTGGAAAATCAATGAAATATATGGAAATAACCAGAGTCGTTGAAAGAGCATAATTTCTATTAAGTAGCTAGTGAGTTTTTTCTATTACTTTTTTATTTGTTTGTACTCGTACAATGTATTTATGTTTTGAATAGGAACAACAAGATCATAAATTAAAATACTCTTGTGTCACAGAACAGGTAATTAATACTTTCGCGGAAAAGCATTGCCAAAATTTTGGAAATAGCTTTTACTTAAATGTGTATAGAGTCGAAGTAAAAATAAAAAAGGATCAAAAATAATTTGACATATTTAAATGGATGGAAAGGATTATTTCTGGTTAACTTCCCTTTTGGGAATTGCCCAAAACGAAGACATTTATTCGAAATTAAGCTGTCACTTTCAAAATGGTCTGCTCCGATTTTCTAGTAAGACGCTTAGGTGGATGCAACGAGGTGGTATTTCCCTCCCTTTTGACTCAAATAACAATACTTCTAGGCGTGTTTTTTTTCAAGCTTAAGGGAAGTGGCCGAAAAAAAACAACCCGAGGACTAGATGACAAAAAATTGAGTTTCCGTGCAAACTATCGATTGCAAGAAGTATACAATTTATGCCGGTAATACAGTATATTATCTCCAACTTAGCCTAAAAGGGATATTTTTCTCTTCATTCTTTTCATGTAAAGGTTGTTTTTTTTTAAACGTGTGGTTTTCAATCTGGCAATACTTTTTTCGGAATTGGTCTTTTTGACAGCTGTCACTTGATTTATGCTCAGTTTGGTTTGCCATTTCATAATGAATAATGATTATACTTAGTCCTGGACAAAATTTGCAAATCGTGCAAATTTATTTTTAAATTTTATATTATTTATTATCTCGCTTCGACGTCGTGGGGTTATTTTTTGTGGGCTTATGCCTCACCAAAAGTTTCCTTCAATTAATTTTGGTAACAAAATTTGCACGATTTGTAAGCCTATTAACTAAGTGTATTCCTTATGGGGTTTTCTTTTGGTAACAAAAATTGATTTTTTCCCCCTTCCGGTTTGTCAAAACACAGATTTTGACAATAAAAGCCTTCCAATGGTGAAAAAATCAATTTATTTTTTGATCGAAAATACAATTTGCAGATCTGGATTTTTCGGCAGATTTACCCCTCTTTAACTAACACCATTACACACCAGAACAATTCACAGAAATCAGTTTGACAAGACTGGATCGCTACAGTTTCACACACACAAATTATACACCAATACAATAAAAACGAAAAATCAATCTGCAGTCGTATGCCATTCGCGACGAAAAAAATCAATTTTTAAATCAAAATCTGAATTTACCAAAAGAAAACCCCATTAAATTCTTCGCTCTATTTATCGGACTATATGTCAAATTGTGACAGGTGGGAATAAAATCTTCTCAGAGAGAAGAAAAACTGTCAAAATGTCGGGAACGGTTTGGGCACTTATTTGCACCACGTCAAAACATATATTTGACTAGAGCTGCCGTATGGCAATCATAAGTCGATATTTTTTTTTTTTCAGAAAATCACTGTGCAAGAAATTGAATGGTAAGAAAAAAGAAACGTATACGTTTAAAAATAATAAAATAAAAATCATGAAACTAAAATTTGTTTAAAAAAGAAAAAAACTACATTAAACAAAAAGTACACAAATTTTCATAACAGAATTTTCTTCTACGAAAAAGATTTGCTTAGCGACTAATGCATTTTAAGAAAATCCTTTGATTTATAAAAAGATACAAAAATAATGCATCTACCAAAAACAAAACAAAAAAAGAAACACTTGGGCAATTTATTGATACATAAATTAAGCACATTGGTACTGCCTTCAAAGCAGGGGTTTCATAATTTTGGTCAGAATATGGTCGAAAACTTCAAATATAAAAAAAAATTAGTTGAATATAGGAAGACCTCAATGACCTTATAAAAAACTTTAAAAAATCATAAAAAACAATCTATAGCTGACCAATTACAGATACTAACGGACGATTTTTTAAGAGGTTTAAATCTTTAAAAAAAAAAAAAAACACAAAAAAATGAATGAAATATTTATTTGAATCGATAGTTTGAACCTTGCAATTTATTGTTTAAAGATAATTTTATGCAAATGTTGACCGCGGCTGCGTCTCAGGTAGCCCATCCGCTGAGTCCAATTTTGGCATACTCTTTCACACATATCGGCCGGTATCTCACGAATGAATGCATGGATGTTGGCTTCCAGTGCGTCAATCGGGCTTGTCCCTATAGACATTAGCCTTGACATACCCCCACAAAAAATAATCTAATGGTGTCAAATCGCACGATCTAGGCGGCCAATTGACCGGCCCGAAACGTGAAATTAACTGTTCACCAAACTCGCCTCGCAATTGCGCCATTGTTTCGCGTGCTGTGTGGCATGTGGCACCGTTTTGTTGAAACCACATATCATGCAAGTCAAGAACTTCCATTTCGGGCAAAAAAAAGTTTGTTATCATCGCTCGGTAGCGTTCACCATTGACAGTAACGCTGCGATTCGCATCATCTTTGAAGAAATATGGCCCAATAATGCCGCCGGCACATAAACCGCACCAAACAGTGGCTTTTTCGGGATGCATTGGTAGCTGTTGCAATGCTTCTGGCTGATCTTCACTCCAAATGCGGCAATTATGCTTATTTACGTATCCATTCAACCAAAAATGAGCCTCATCGCTGAACACAATTTCCAACATTTTGAACATTTCGAACCGAGCACGAATTTTAATAGTAAAATTCAATAATTTGCAAGCGTTGTTCATTTGTAAGACGATCCATGGTTAAATTGCAAACCAAACTGAAGCTGTTTGACAGTGACACAAGGTACTAAACACACGTCAGCTGTCAAAACCAGTATTGCCAAAACCAAACCAGCTAAAAAATCACCCGTTAGTTGATCGTTTAAATCTTAAGGCCTTTCAGGTGGTATTTATTTTTGGAAAATTTCCCATAAATGAGGTGCTAACAATCGCAATGACCTTGATTTTTTTTAAATTCATTTAAAATATCTATGGTTGACCAATTACTGAAAACAACTGCCCTTTTATGACCTTGAAGTGGCCTTTCAAATGGCATACTTAATTTTTTGGAATGACCCAAATGAGGTGCAAAAAGTTTTTTTTGTGACCTTGAAACGAATTTAGACGATTCATAAAAAAAAAATATGGCTGACCAATAACTGTAACCTTTTATGACGTTCTAGAGATCTTACGGATGGTTTATTTTTTTGTAAATTTCAATTAAATGAGATGCCAGAAATCGAAAGTGACGTTGAGTGATTTTGAAAAACTTGAAGCCTTAATTACAAGTTATCTAGGGCTGACCAATTTCTAGGACTAGTTGGCCTTTTCTAGCCAATTACTGACCAAAGATGACATTCTCAAATACAAAAATTTCCCATATATGTGGTGCCAAAGGTTCACAGAGCCCAAGTTTTGGATTCGTGCAAAAAAAAAATTCGAGATAACAATCAAATATGACATAACGATGAGAAAAAACAACTAAAAAGTGGGTGGAAAAATTCTGTCTGTCTGTCTGTTCGGCTACAGCCAAAATGGCCGGATCGATTTTTTTAACTTGGTACTTAGTGGCTTATGGTGATTCTGCCCATAGGTTTTATAATTTTTTTTTTGCTTGAAATGACGTCATCTGCCATACAATTTTTTTAAGCAATTTTACCTAATCTTATTTTCTCAAAAATGTCTCCACAACTTTTCTTAAAAAAAAAAACAATACATTTCTTTTTGTGAAGCTTTTACCAAAAGGATAGGAAACCATTTTTCAAAAAATGGTTATTAATGGTACCTCCCTAAAGAACCAGTTTTTATTTTTGATTTTCTTTAAAACCGTTATTTTGAATTCAATAATTTTTTATTACTAAAATTTTACTAAAATTTTCAAAAAATATTTTTTGATTTTTAAGAAATGTTCAAAAACTTTTTATGAAAATCAAATATTATGAAAACAAAATGGTTGACTTTTATGAAACTTGGTATTTAAGGGTTTTATGAAAAAACAACGGTACCTTCCAATTTTAAAAAAAACGTTATGGAAATATTTTTTTTCTTGAAAACGATTCCTACGATTTTTATTTAACTTTTTGTTTGCTAAAATTAGTGGGATATACTACCAACAATTATAAAAATATACAAATAGCAACTATTAATAGTACTTCTCATAGAAGATTTTTTTAATTTTGAATTTTTTCATTATCGGCTGAGTCTGGACAAAGAAAGACCTTTTTTAAGTAACTTTCTTATAGATTTTATAGAACTGGGACAAAAGGAACATTTCTTCTTCTTACTTGTTGAGAATTTAGTGAATGACAAACTTTTCTTTGAAATTTTTTTTAGATTTCCGATGGCAAATGCGCTAACTTTTCGAAATCATTCAAAAATTGAATGTTGGACATGCAGGAACCGAGATATTTTTAATAAAAATAAAAAGAAAACTAAATCCAAGATGGCGGACAAAAGGTAAATTTCTTTAATCAACTAGCCTTCGAATAATAAAATAAAATGTTGGTGCGTTACAAAATGCTGAATTAGATTATAAATGCACTGGGACTAAGTCACTATTTGTTTAGCGGAAAACAGGTATATATATGGCCAACAGTTCAACCCTGGATTTTGATTACGTGATAAGCCTCATAACTGAGTATTGTCTAATAGGTATGGACGCAACGCATCTTGGAGTATATTCAACGACAAAATAGCACACAGGCTCCATTTGGGAGTATTCTACTACAAATATCTTAGAAATCTCGTATGTAATAGCTACCTTATACTCTTTATAAAGATTTCCATATTATAATTTATTGAATAGGGAGGAAATCTCCAAAATATATGTGGTATCAGCATCAGGTGCGGATCCAGGATTTCGTTCAGGGGGGGGGTCAATTTTGGTGTATTTTTGGTCACACTAATGCGAAATTGTTTCCAGAGTTTCCATAATCTTGATAAGATCCGCAGACAGTTGAAGTACTTCACATACTACTCAAAATATGAAGAACGCAATTACCTCTTTTATATCTGCACAGTTCCTCGAGCAGCGGGTACTTTGGAACTTCGTGAAATGAAGTTGTGCAGTTTGTGGCAGAAACAGGGTGTCTTAGCAGCATTTTTGAATTCCCTCTAGATCCTCGTAGCACCACCTAAAATTGCGGAAAGGATAATAGCACATAGGTATGTTCCTATTCCCACACGTTACGTTCGTTACGATAATGCAGTCAGTTTGCTAAAGTCACATGTTTGAAAATATCATCTACACTGCAATTTCACCGCACCGTAAGAAAATCGAGTTGACGGAACAAATAAGTATTCAGAAGCCAGGGAGTGTGTGCGTTGACGTCAAACGTGCTTGCAAGTAAAATTGACTGGTACCGTGTCATTAACAATCAAACAGAGGCAACACAAAAATTAACATGAAACCAAGTAAACGGGTTTTTCTCCCATTAGTTTCTAAAATATTTGATGAAGTAAATTTTGTTTGATCTGTGGATGAATAGTACGGAAGTTCCTAAAACTCATCCATGAAAGTGGAAAAAATTTTCACGAATACAGTAGACGCTTGAGTTAGTAAACCTCAAAATAGTTCACAATAGTAAACACACGAAATTTCTTATAAAATTGGATTTTTTATAAAAATAACTCACAAGCATTTAACATTACTTGAGAACACTGGGAACTGTTTCGATTATTCTTAGCGAATAAATATAAAAACCATTCACATGGAACAAAATTTGCATTTTGGATCAAATTCATCTTTAGAACGCCTTCCACTTGAAAGAGTGAACAATCATCACTATTTCGAACGTCTACTGTATTACCATCAGAAACGTATGTTATGGCTAAAAGAGATATGCAACATAATTGCATACTGAACCGCACTCGAGATACATAAGAGAGTTAAAAGATGGGAAACAGCTCTAGAGTGTTAAACTCACAAGTGGACAATTCATGAAATTAGCTCACCAGAGAGGAAGACATCCCAAAAGTTACTCTCGAGAGTTTTCTAGTGAAAGTACTGTCAAATGTCTTTTTAGTATGAAATTTTGTGGTGCCTCTTTTTTCTCAATAATTTTTATACAAGAAAGTAGTTTGTCATTTTAAATTTATTTAAATATCTTAATCTTGTTCATCTGAGCATTTGAAGCAAAGTTAGAATTTTTAGAACTAATTAAATTGACCTTTTTTGAATATATAGATAAGTGCCACTGCTGCCTTCCGCCTTACATATCGATGTGGGACTATATCTGCTCTCTAGTATGAAATAATTTGAAATAATTGTACCCATTGCCCTCCCACTGTATCCGCTCCTGATCAAAATGGACCAATTTATTGTCAAAGTGTTTCAATTTTCCCACTGGACTTTTTATTTAACTTAACCCTGAGAAACTCATAACTCATAAGTTTCCTCTTTTCTATAAAAAGTATCCGAATGTTATTATGAATGTTATGAGGATTGTTTTGTATCTTGAATTTAATCTCTGACTGAAATATGTTACCTTCGTCACATGAGCTTCGAGTTTCTTTAAGCATTGCTAAGTTTCAAGGTTGAGTGAAAGTTTTGCAGACTTTTCTATTCCCACTTATTAATCATAGAAATACAAACTATTCAATGTTCTAATTGAAAAACTTTTGAAAATGTCATTTTAACTAAATCAGAATCAGGTTCTCATCAACCACTCATCTGTATGTTTCTGCAATATGCTATTGCTATGTTTACTGTTCCTCAATTTTGCGTCAGATTAAAAAGTCCAACTTATTGTTTTAATGTCGTGTAAATTAAATTAAAAATGAAAAACAATAAATTATGTCCATCAAGCAGGAAATAGCCAGCCACTTACATTTGTGTGTTATTGTATACTAAAGACTAAACATCTTATAACAATCATCAATGAACATACTCGTAGTATAGCTAATGGCCAATTGGAGATTTTCGCTTTAGTTACCATTTAAAGCCAATCAGAAAGAATGAATAAGTTGTTCATCAATCAAAGAAATTAACATTTTTCATGTGAGAAAAGTTTTGTTGGTAGTGACTTACATACTAATTTGATAAGTGTGACACTTAACCTTTGTTTAATTTTGTTTTTGTTAAATAGTTTATCATTTCGTTATGCACGTGAGAAATATCTTGTCATGGAACATGTTTATTTATTTGATTTTTATTTTTATTTCTTTTTAATACACAGTGGGGCAAATGTGTTTCGAAATTGGAATAAAATCAGCGAATGTAAAGTCTGAAAATTGATGCATGTGGTGTTTCTGGCACTTGGCTGCGGTAGGATTGCCTATGCTACTGTGACCTTACACCGCCTCTTATCCCAAAAAACTTATTTAAAAAAACGAGGAATAGAGGCGAAGAAAGGTAAAACTGATTAATTGGAGGCATAAGGCCGTAGTAGAGCCGTTTTACTACATAAACGTCATTCTTATAGGACATCGTCTGAAATTTACAAAAAGGAAATTTTGTTTACATTTTTTTTGCCAATACATATTTCTTTAACATTTCTAAACTATTTATTAATAATCTATATCCTTTTAATCAAATTTAACCAAAAATAATTAATTGAGATGAATAATTGTGGAAATCAGCTAGGGTTTGATTATATTTTTAATAATCAGAGTTCTAGATTTGTCGTTTTTTTGTCATAAAGAGGGCGTGTGTCTTAAACTTCTCAGAAATTATTCTCATAAATAAGGATTCGACTCGGTTTAAGTATTCTGAGGTTGAAACGAGTATAAGTGAAAGTGAAAGTGAAAGTTACTGATTGCTGTTTCAAAAGCTACAGATTTTCTACATGATATGATATCTTATCGTTACCCAATCATTACAATATTACAATTATTTCTTGACTTTCACCTAGAAAGGTAAAAAGAGCGTTATAGTGACAAATAGCATTGAAGTTCCAAAAATTGGAAGCAATAGCAATTATTTAAGTTAGGCTATTGTTGGTTTTGCTTAAACCAATTTTCTGACATTTTAATCAAACGTTGCGGAAGTCCAAAAAATGGTTAAAGTCATATACCGACTATTGGTCAGAGCAGTGGCGTCTATCCGGGTCTTACGATTTAAACTGATTGCTTAAATAACACGAGCTTACAAAATTTGCCTTTAAAAACTTTATTACTATTTCTTTTCACGTGTGGAAAAGTAAACAGCGATGTAATATCGGGTTTTTCAATAAGAGCGCTACAAAAGTTTTTTTTTTAAATAAAACAAAAACGGTTTTGGATATCAATGAAATTCTTTATTATTGTGAAAGTTCGTTTGATGCCATTATGTATGGAACTCGATTTCTTTTGCATGGCCACCACGGGCACGCTTGCAGAAGTCCAGACGCCTTCGACGGTTTTCAAGCATAAATCGGCCGATACTGCTGCAATTTCACGTTCGATATTCGTACGAAGTTAATCAATCGTCGCTAGCTTGTTGGCATAAGCCATAGACTTGGCGTAGCCCCACAGGAAATAGTCTAACGGCGTCAAATCGCACGACCAAGGCGGCCAAGCGACTGGACCATTTCGTAAGATAACACGTTCTCTAAACTTGGTATCCAATAAATTGATTGTGACAATTGCTGTGTGGCTTGTGGTGCCGTCCTGTTGGAACCACATGTCCTCCAAGTCCATATCATCCAATTGGGGCCAAAAATATTCGGTTATCATTGAACGGTAGCGATCCCCATTCACAATAACGTGCCGGTCTTGATCATCACGGAAGAAGTACGGCCCAATGACGCCGCTGGCCCATAAACCACACCAAACCGTAATTTTTTCGGGATGCAATGATGACTCATGGAGTACGTGTGGATTGTTGCCTAACCAATACCGCATATTTTGTTTATTGACGAAGCCATTCAGCCAGAAATGAGCCTCATCGCTGAAGATGATTTTTCGCTGAAAATCCGAATCATTTTCAAATTGTTGCTCAGCCCAATTCACGAACATACGACGCTTCTGGTGGTCAAGCGGCTTCAGTTCTTGCATCATCAATGTAGGCCAAGATCTTTTCGCAAAATTCGCCACAACGACGTCACAGAGATGCCCAACGCTTGAGAACGACGCGAAGTGTGAGAGACACATTTGGGCTTTCTGCAACTGAAGCCTCAGCGGCGGCAATATTCTCGACACTACGGGCACTTCTTTGTCTCACTGGCACGGAACATTTTGTACTGTGCCTGCGGACTCAAATTTTTCCACTAGACGCTCAATTGTGGATCTGCTAGGACGATTATGACGACCATAAATTATACGTAGCGCTCTTAACGTTGAGGCCACTGACTCCGAATTTTGGTAGTAAATTTTAATAATTTCGACTTTTTGTTGCCTCGTATATCACCATCATAAAATGGCAAACTTTACTGAAGAGAAATGTCAAAAGAGCGGCAAGAAATATGGCGTCGTTTGTTGTCCCTGTCGCTCTACTTTTGTAGCGTCCCTGTTAAAAAAACCCTTTAGGTATCTACATGAAAATGTGTCCTTAAAATGTGGCACGTTTAGATATGTATACAAAATTATTTTTTAAGGAACTCCTCCAACGATTTTTAGATTTTTGTCAGCATCCATTTACATTCGTTCAAGAAATTGGTTGGGATTAATTTTTAAGGAATTTGTTTTAGAAATTTTAAAAATTTCATATTTTTGTAAGTTTTTATCCAATAAATTAAATTTTGTACTAAAAACAATTTTCAAAATTCTCTAAGACCTACGGTATGTATATCTTTATTCTTCTAATTGCTAAGTGATATCTTTTCCTCTGCGTAAGCTGTCGCATTTAGGCTTTTGTTCCACTGAAATATTTAATTTTTGTTTCAGAAAATGGGCCTTAGTCACTTCGAAAAAGTTCATTTACCACAGTCATGTATTTTATTCTAAATAGAAACTAAACAGAACAAGAGTGTCTTAAAATATTTTGTCAACAAAATTTTGGCGAAACTAAATTTAAATAATATTTTAAGCTATAGGGATTACAAATTTGAATATGTATAAATCAAAAATTTAATTAGCTGATAGCTGTAAACTAACTGGATTTATGACCATCGAAGTTGCAGGTGAAGTAATAAATTTATAACCTGGTTGATATAATTGGATGTAGACAGAAAAAAAACTCCCCACCTGAATCGCACGAACTTGCTTTAATAAAAAGTTTTATATTCAAAAACATGCAAGCATTTAAAGAAAAATGTGGAATAAACATTAAATCGTTTTATTTGTCAATTCTTTAAAGAATTTCTTAAATAGTTTAGAGCACTTAAACAAGAATGTCGTCTAATAGCTGGAGTAAACATATGAAAAATGCAAATAAAATTTCAATAACCTACCGGTTTTTAAGAGTCAATTTTGTATTATGTAGAAACATATATAAAATTTCGGAGAAGATTAAAAATGCATATGCATAAATAGTTGAAAATATTTTAAGTACGTATTTGTTTTTTTTTAGTTTTTTTTACTACTGAATTGAATTTAAACTATTGACCTATCCCATAAACAAAAATTATATAAAATTTCTTAAAGACTTTTTAAAATTAAATTTGAGCTGCAAATATTTGAAATATTTAAGTAAATACCAAAAACAGGGTTGCCATGTCTTTAACAAGTTCAATAGCCCAATTTAGAAATTCTTGTAGCCCAAAATCGGAGCCGAAAAAGAAGCCCAAATAGTAGCCCAACATCAATAAAAAATAATTTCTCATTACTTAAATCACAATTAATTTTTATTTTAAAAAACAAAGGAAAATAAAATACTGCTTTTGCTCATAAAAGAAAGAACAATTAAAATTAAAATTCAGGGAACAACAGAGAAACTGAAGTTTGCTACCGTTGATTTAAAATGTCAAAACCAATGAGTGCATTGCACGGTCTTTGGGTTTGAATTTTTATAATTTTTGGTGCTACTTCTGCTACTTCTTCAAAAAAATGGGTCTTACCGATTTGGGGGGAGTCTGACAGGGTGAAAGCTGAAAGGTAAACATCTGGAACTGACATATTTTAAATCAAGGGATTAATTTTTTGGTGTACCACACTATAGGTTATACTTCTGGCATCATAAAAGAGGAGAGAGAAAGCTTAGAGGTAGAAGTCTGGGACTGATATTTTTTTAGTCAAGGAATCTGTTCTCATTTTTTGGTTTACCACACTTTTAGTTATACTACTGGAAAAAATGGTGGTTTCCAGTGCTTTGGGGGCGTCTGGTAGGGAGACAGCTAAAAGTTAAATGTCTGGCATCTATATATTTGTGGTTAGGAGATTTTTCATGTATCGCACATTTATACCCCTCAAAAGGAGGTTTTTAGCCCTCTTTGGTGGCTTTCTGGCGGGGGAAAAGCTAAAAAGAAAACGTCTGGGAAGAAATAATTTAGTAACAGAAGGTCATCTCCTTTATTTAAAACATGAATTGAAGTGGTTATACCCCTCACATAAAAATCGGAAAAATCACGGTTTTTAACCACCCAGCCCCACCAAAAGCTGAGAATTAACCCTGCCAGACTTTTGTTTTCCATATCACGATGCTTAAATCTTAATAGCCTGCACTCATATTTTGGTTATACATCCACTCCAAAAATTTGCTGTCGGCTCTGCTGAAAAACAGTTTTTCATCAAAAAGTAGCCTTCACTAAAAGATTTAGATAAGATTTAATAAAAGTACTAAACAAAATCGAATGGCATCAGCTACCACGATCAAAAAACAATATTTATCAAGTTTGTAAAAATCACCATCTAGGCTGTAACCGAACAGACAGACAGGCAGACAGGTAGTCAGACAAGCACAATTGTGAGACACACTTTTCTCGTCTTTCCCATTCTCTTAATGACAAGTCTAATCAAAATCTTAAGATACTAAAACAGACCAGTTATTTTTAAAGTTTCTACTACATTATTTTGGCATACTATTCCCATTAGTCCTAGAATCCTAGAAAGTTATCAAAAATATCAACCATCTGACAAAATAAAAGCAAAAATACAAATTAAGTGGCTATCAAGAAAATAAATATTAATTAAGAACCACCATAATCGACCAAGTACTTATGTATTTTTAATTCACACAAGCCCCTCGGTCTAAACAAAACCCTAATAAATAAATTATTATGTAATACCACATTTCATCGCTAATCAACCTCTCTGCATGAATCTTCATTAAAAATAATTAGGTGTTGATCAAAACAAGGTTACACGCTTTGATACATGCAATTCAATCCATGACCAAATAAACTTAGGGCTTAGCTTATATACCGAAAACAACCAAGGTCAACAGCTTCTTCAATAAAAAATTAAAAACTTACAAGAAGTCAATAACTATAATAAAGAAAAATGAAAAAAAAAAATTAAGAAGAACAATATAAAGACCCTTTTACATGGTGTTACGGCTCGAAAACAATATAAAAAATAATAAACATACAAATAAATAACAATGCTAGTCTGGAATGTATCAACCGGAAATGATCTAAGCAAGGTCAGACTCTAAGCAAAGGCCATAGCAACCATCTAATTTAGAAAGTATAGACAAATTAACATTAACAGATTTGCGTGAGAAACTTTAAGTGAAGCTCCAAAACGAGAGACTTAAATGAAGATGAAAAAAAAACGCACCTCAAGTGGGTAGCATCATTCATATTCGCTTATTTTTCAAAAACAATTATTTCAAAAATTGAAATAGGAATAATGAATCTCACTTAAATTCAACTAAGGAACGGGAAAATATGCTCAAACTCATTAAAAATTATTTTTCATTTAGAGCCCACAACCAGCTCATGGAGGTTTTTGCATGCGATGGAGATGGCTGGTGGTGGTGTTAAGTACCTTAAAGCAGCACTATGAAATTCCAAAGTTATGCTAATTTATGATTCTCATACTCACCGGAGATTATTACACAATTTGGTTAACTGATGAATAATTAAAATCGAATAATCAGTTTGAGATTTGTATAAATAATTTATTAGACTTTGTTTGAAGATGTTTTCAATTATGATAAGAGGTCATCGCATTAATCCAATCATAATTTTATCACATGGAAAAGCTTGCACAAACAAATGGAATCAAATTGAAAACAATATATAACTGATGACACCAACGACAGCTGGATATGGCAATATTTCTATGTTTAATAACGAATGCGATGGGTGCGTCTGTAGTAGGAGACTGGGCGTCTGTATTGGTATCCATTGGCTTGAGAAAAGATATGAGCTGGAATGGGATCCTGAGCTGGAATTGCACTATAAGCAGAGATTTGAGGACGAGGAGCAACTGGAGCACGAGCTGGAATTGGAGCACGAGCTTGAACTGGAGCTGGTCGCGGTGGCTCTGGGAGATCGATGTCAATGTACTCTGGTTCGGGAGTGGCAATGTCTTGTGGGTTTGGTCCTTGAGTGGCCGAATCCAGCACTTGACGACGACTGGCCTGTGAGTTAACGGCAACAGCTAATCCAAGTATGGCAACAACAATCAACGTGAATTTCTGCAAATGAAAGCAATTATTAGCAAATTTCCCCTTGCTGGTTGGTGTTTGAAACTCGACCAGATCTGTCATTTTGATTTATGTTTAAATTATCAGTTTTAAGGGGCCAAAAGGGTAAATAGCGATCATTCAACACAATATTTGGAAGCAACAAAATAGAACCGTTACTTAAGTGCAATTTATTGCAATATCACGCAATGAATTTATATTTATTACTCTGCACAACAACGATAATATCACAGACATCACTTGAAAACTACCCTTTTGACCAATGCTTTATAAGTATCACAACAATGCATGGCTTGAACAATCTTATAAACACAAAATTAACGATCCGTTTGGAGTTCACGCAAGGGTAAATAAATCATTTTGCTTGACAAGACGAATATATCACAAAAAATCAAAATTAGATCACTGAGCTTAAAGCATAATATAAATCGATCACATACCATTTTGGTTTAAATCTCGTCTATTTCTCTATCAGCAGAAAGTTTAAAGGCGAATGATAATGTTTTCCCAAATCACTATGATATTTATATGGACCACCAAAATGGCATTCAAGTGACCAACCATCAGCAAACCAATGCCGAAGAAGACTCACAAGTCCCATCCCAACGCCTTCCGAAACACCTCACACACATGCCTTAAGGGAGAAGAGTAAGCGGTGCACGGCGGTGTTTTCGTTTTTTCGTCAAAGCCAAAAATAAGATAAAAAATCAAAAAAAAAGATCAACCAACAAAAAAAATTAATATTAAAAGAATGGGTTTGGTAAGCGTAAGCAAAGCATTTGCCATCGATTCGCGTGCTTGATGTCGTGCTATCGCCATTACCATTTGAATGAGTTAAAAACATCATTTTAATTTGAATAAAATTCTATGCCTTTCTATATGATACCTGGCAAGGAAATACGTAAGTTTGGTAAGGTTCTAGGTTATTTATTATTTTTTTTAAATTTTTTTTTAATCAATTTTAGCTTGAAATAGCTTATTTATCGGAACCATCTCTATAAACATTCACTTTTTCGGCAAATTTTAGAATGGCGGTGGTGTGTAGGCAAAATCAATTGAATTTTTAATTGTTTTAGAGGCTCATCGAGATGAGCATCATTGAATATTTTTTTTTAATTGTTAATAACCACCAAATTCTTGATGAATTTTTAAGTTTGACAAGGTCAAGTGAATGCGTTGGGTTCAAACTTCGATTATGATAGAGATCTTCTTAAAACAAAAACTAGTTGTGCGCGTAATTCTTGAAGCAGATCAACATTTTTAGAGATTTGATTAAGATGTTTGTGTTATTAAAATAAAGCATTGAAAGAATTGGCATTATAGAAGTTATAACTGTTCAATAAAGTTGATCACTCTTTAAAGTGCGTTTAAGCGGATAACACGTGCTCTATATCACATACATAGATTAAAAATTGATCATAAGTTCGTGTGTAAAATTTGTAGTGAAATTGTTTGCAAGAATTTGAAAAATTAATTAAAAATTTGAATAACAAAAAACACAGGATGTTACGTAATTCGAATAAATTTTTTGACGTTCGAATTTTTTTTTTGAATATTTTTGTGAACGCGTGACCATTACGAATACTGTTTATTTTTTAAACGAATATTACATATGTAAATATTTCAGCTGAAAGTAAAAGCAATTTTGGTGGTGTAAAATAACTTATGGAGAACCAGGGCCTATTGACTTAAAACTGCCATTGAAGCCTGTTGTAAGGCGCCATGGCGTTCGTTTGGCGTTTGTTCTTCAATTTTAGGCAGCTTGGAAAGCAAAACAATGTACAAAAAACACTTAAGGCTCAAACATTATTTCTAGACAAAACGTCTCAAAGTTGAAGACCAAAATATCCAATTATGAATTTCAGTGATATCTTAGAGCCTTATCGATAAATCTGATCGATATTTTTGTCATTTCATCGAAAGAGGCAGTATATACATAAATGTACCCCGGAAAAAAATTGTTTTTTTTTTAATGACAAATGCTAGGACTGGATCTACAAAGTTCTGATACGGCAGTCCAACATACTACCATTATGCCAAAAGTTAGGGGATTGAAAATTGAATAGCAAAAAGCAGAATATTTTATTTTATTATAATTAAATCAAAAGCGATTTTAATTTTAAAAAAACAGCCAGTATTCGTTTAACGTCTATTGAACCAGTTTCTGTAATTTTAAAATTAATTAAAAACACATTTTTTTAAAACAAAATTTTTGTTTTTGATTTTTTAAGTATTTTAGAAATATTCATTAAGTATTCATTAAAATCAAAAACAACCAACAAATGTTTACTAATTTTGTGATTGAAGAAATCGGTTAGTCATTTAGACTTTTATAAAACGAACTGTGTCTGCAAGTTGATGGATGAATGAATTCCGGCAAATTTTATATGACCTTCCTTTTTTTTATTTCTTAAAAGATCTGCTTGAAAAGTTGTTGATTTGTTCATTTTATTATATTTAAATAGTAACTTTAACTATTTTCAATGAAGCCCAGTTAGAATATATTCTTGAAATAATAATAAATTAGAAAGGAGGAGTCATAAGAAATCTAAATTATACTTTTCAATTCTTGTCGTTCAATTTCCGTTGGGCGCCATTTTGAATTGTAAGCAAATTGACGATTTTGACGATGGTATTTTCTTACAACTGAAATTTTTCAACTGAAGTGAGAGTTGTCACTTATAGCTATCATTGAAACTCAATATTGGAAATTTCTTTTTTTTGAGTAGATACTCTATGACAAGTTTTAGATTTGTGAAAAAAGGTTGAGATTTTAATCAAATTTAGTAATACCTCGTAGGATAATGGTTAGTGCGTAGGACAGTCATGCCAAAGGGATGTGTTCGATTCCCGGCCACTGCCACCTTAAAACAGAAATCTTTTTTTCCGAGGTACTGCCTCTTACTGGACTGACGAATCCTCCAAGAGTATACTTGTCATGAATAAGTGCATCTTATCTAGCAGTTCGGACTCGGCAAAAAATTGCAGGTCCCCTCCATTCCTTCCAAAAACACACACACAGGAATGGTTGAGAGTTGTTAGTCGCTAGGCCCTGGTTCTCCATGAGCTGTTAATTGTCCCCACTAAATTAAATTTTTTTTACATTTCAATAGTAAAAAAAAAACGCAAATAATTAGGTCCTTTAATTCTGCCTTCTTGTCTGTACCTTGACATACATCATAAATCACTAAAAAAGAATTTTTTCTTTTTTTGAGCTTACAAAGGTTTTGTAAAAAATAAGAAAATTATACGGACTTACCACTAAGTAATTGTTTGTCTAATTTCAATTTTAATTTTAATTTTAATTTTAATTTTAATTTTAATTTTAATTTTAATTTTAATTTTAATTTTAATTTTAATTTTAATTTTAATTTTAATTTTAATTTTAATTTTAATTTTAATTTTAATTTTAATTTTAATTTTAATTTTAATTTTAATTTTAATTTTAATTTTAATTTTAATTTTAATTTTAATTTTAATTTTAATTTTAATTTTAATTTTAATTTTAATTTTAATTTTAATTTTAATTTTAATTTTAATTTTAATTTTAATTTTAATTTTAATTTTAATTTTAATTTTAATTTTAATTTTAATTTTAATTTTAATTTTAATTTTAATTTTAATTTTAATTTTAATTTTAATTTTAATTTTAATTTTAATTTTAATTTTAATTTTAATTTTAATTTTAATTTTAATTTTAATTTTAATTTTAATTTTAATTTTAATTTTAATTTTAATTTTAATTTTAATTTTAATTTTAATTTTAATTTTAATTTTAATTTTAATTTTAATTTTAATTTTAATTTTAATTTTAATTTTAATTTTAATTTTAATTTTAATTTTAATTTTAATTTTAATTTTAATTTTAATTTTAATTTTAATTTTAATTTTAATTTTAATTTTAATTTTAATTTTAATTTACATTACATTGATTTGTATTGGCTCCCCTAAGGGTTACAAGTCTCCCGCTTCCTTACTCTGCTCCCTCTCCACCCCTCTCTATCATCTTATCTTTTCTTACTGCCTCTAGTTCCTTTATCCACTCTTCTCCCTTCCCCGTTTCGTCCATTATTTCCCTCATCCTTTCCCCTATTGATTTTCTTTCATCTCCGACAGATCTGCATCTTTCTAATACATGCCCCCATGTCTCTTGCTCACCCTCACATATTCTGCATATTCTCTCCTCTTCGCGTTTCCAGTACCATCTTTCCCTCACCTCATTCCCTAGCCTGACTCTTGCAATTCTCCTTGTTCTTTCTGTCTTCCAACCCGCTGTTAAATATTGTGGAATCCCTTCTGTCATTATTTCTTTGTACCACCTGTTGTAACTGGATTCTCTTATTCTTTCCCTTCTTTCCTTCTCTTGCTCTCCCCAGTCTTTTCTTTCTATTGCTTCGTATCCATTCATACTGTCTTCTCTTCCCTTTATTTTTTCTCTCCCTTGTTCCCATCGTGACCCTCTTCCCCGTTCATCTCTCTGTCTCTCTTTCATCTCCTCTAAACATTCCCTTGCTATGTCACTTCCTTTTCCATCTGTTAATTTCTGTTCATAATTCCATGCCCTTTTCCGTGCTCTAATCATTATCTTCTCTCGTTTTGTTTCCTCTCTTACCATATACCCTGGAGTTTGCCATTCTACCCCTAGCGTCCACTTGAGGTACCTCTCTTGCACCCTTTCCATTTCTTGTCTCTCCTCCCATCCCCATACTTCCGCCCCATATCCCATCACCGTCCACACCAGAGTGTCAAAAAGCCACATCTTCCTCTCCCAATCCTTCTCAAATTTCCTCCTTCCAATCCCCCATGCTTCCTTCATGGCCACTGCTGCCTTTTTTATTCTGTCCTTTATATGTGCTTCCTGCCCTCCATTCTTTTTGAACACATACCCCAGGTATTTAAATTCTTTTACTTCTTCGATCTTCTTTCCCCTCCATCTCCAGTCTACTGTTGTGTTCCTCCCTCCTCCCTTCCTGAACCTCATCACTTTCGTCTTTCCCACATTTACTTCCAGTCTTTTCCTCTCAAAGTACTTCTCCAGTCTTCTTATCATGCTTTGCATCTCCTCTTCATTTTTCGCCATTACCACCACATCGTCTGCGTATGCCAACGAGCAAATTCTTTTTCCTCTCACTTTTACCCCTCCCCAGCTCCCTTTACCCAGCTCATCCTCTATATCCGCCGTCAACAAGTTAAACAGTATTGGGCTCATCGGGCACCCCTGTCTTACCCCCTTTCCCGTCCAAAATGTTTCCCCCATCACTCCTGCCGATTTCACTCTACTCGTTGTTTCTTCGTAGACCTCCCCTACTCTTTCCCTGAGCCCTTCTCTCACTCCTCTTTCCTCCAACGCCTCCATCATAATTTTCCTGTCTACTGAGTCAAACGCAGCTTTTAAATCTATAAACAGTGCCACTAGCTTGCCCCTCTCCTCTGCAACCTCTTTGTTCACCAAATAGTTCAGCACATATACGTTGTCTATCGTTCCTACTCCTCTTCTGAAACCCGTTTGATTTGGTGGTATCATCCCTTTCTCCTCCGCTTCTTCTTCTAACCTCTTCGCTAAAACCGTCGTATATATTTTATACAGCGATGGCATGAGCGTTACTCCTCTGTATTCTTCTACCTTTGTACCTACACCTTTCTTTATTATCGGGGCAATTACTCCCTCTTTCCACCCCTCTGGCCATCCATCTCCTCTCCACACCTTCCTGCAGATGCCCCATGCTACCTCTATAGCTTGTTCTCCTCCATATCTCCACGCTTCATTAGGTATACCGTCTGTTCCCATTGCTTTTCCTTCTTTGAGTCTTCTAACCTTCTAATTTTAATTTTAATTTTAATTTTAATTTTAATTTTAATTTTAATTTTAATTTTAATTTTAATTTTAATTTTAATTTTAATTTTAATTTTAATTTTAATTTTAATTTTAATCTTACAAAAGTAAAATTATATAATCGTCGCCAGTTCGTTAAGTTTCTTATTTCTTACAAAAAATATCAAAGCCCAGATACTTAATTTTCTGTTAAAATATGTTTTTGATGCAGTATTTCTGCATTCATTCATTCAGTATTGTGCAGAAAACGAAGCCTTCATTCGAAAAAGAAACGGTACAAAAAACAGACAACTCCAAAAACAAATATATTATTTTTTACTCAAAAATTGGGCTTAAATAAATTGCACCTAATGAACGTGGTTTTCATTCTCTTTTCAAGAAATTTTCATGAAAAATGTGACCCAAAAGCACCCTTTCTTGACCTAAAATTTTGTAAACTAGTGTTATCAACTGGCACTTTTTTGTAGCTCTTAGCCATTTTAAACGAAATTTTTAATCCAAAAAACTGAAAGCCGAAAATCCAGAATCCTGAAAACCCAGAACAGTTAAACCCAAAATCACAAAAACCCAGAATCCTAAAAAAATCAAAATACTGAAAACCAAAAACCCATGCTTGTATATAAGCAATAAGTATAAGTATATAGTTTTTCTTATGTAAGGATATTCTCTTGTAGTGATTGCGTATCGGTATCGGAATTATTATCGAATAATGAATTGAAATCAAAAAGTTTTGTTAAATTAATCACAAATCTGAATTTAAATTGTATTTCAATAATTTAATCATTTTTGAACCGTATTCCGGCGAATTTTGTTGTTGGAAATTATTTTTTATTCAATATTTTCAATTTTAAAATAGGCCGTAAAGTTTGTTTTTGTGTTTTTTTTTTATATATTTTTTTATATAAAAATAGCATTAAAATGGTGGTATGTAATAAGTCAGAATATAACTTAACAAAGAAAAAAAGTATATACTTTATTTCGAAGTATATGATTTTGCATGATTTTGGATTTTCGGGATTTTGGGTTTTCGGGATTTTGATTTTCGTTTTTTTCATGCATAATTATTTTTATAAAACAAAATCGTTTATAAAGTTCCAAGAAACTTGAACTATATGTGCAAGTACGTACGACTGAGTCGTAGGTTGTATTTTTTCTTTTAGTTTCAGACATTAAGAAATTAAAATCAAACATTTAGTTTGAACTAAAACGAGATAATACTACAATAATCTTATAATTTTTAACGGAAAATATCGATTCCTCTTTCGCAGCAAAAACTTGTCATGGCTTAAGTTGTAGAGAATAATACTCGTATAAGCAATAAATTTAATTAAATGAATTTTTATAAAAAGTATAATTTAAGCTTCTTATAAGTCCCTCTTTCTAATTTTTGTTAGTTCGGTCTTTTACTTTTGTTGTACCTAGGTGTATTCTGACTGGTGCAGGGAAATAATTCCACGGGCATCTGCTCCACATGGGAATTTATTCCACCTTAAGTGGGAACCTGTTGCACTATTCAAAGTGCAATTTATTCTCACGACGAGAAGGAACTTACTTCACACGAAATTTTGGAACTTTTTCCCACCTAAAATTTGGAATTTGATATATTATTGGGGTTGGCTACGTTTTCCCGAATAACGTTTTCCCGAATCACGTTTTCCCGAATAACGATGCATTAACTGGGTGCTAAACAGTGAGGCATGTATGGGGGGCATGCTGCCTCCCTGCAACCCCCCTGCTTGGGCTCATTATAGGGTTTGCGGTATGTAAAGTTTCTATTACATTTAAAGAATATGCATTTATAAGTCGCTAAGACGCTATTCGGGCAAACGTGATTCGGAAAACTGAATTTCGGGCAAACGTAATGTTCCCAGTGGGATATGTATGGGGGGGCATGCTGCAGCCTCCCTGCTTGGGCTTATTATAGCATTTGGAGTAGGTGCGAGGCTGGGTGTATACAAAGTTTCTTTTGCATTTAAAGAATCTGATTTAAAGAAACTTTGAATTTATCCTTTATATCCAACAATAATTGTAACTATATCATTTTGATATCTTTATATGAAAGAGTATTCAAAAGCAGAGGTATGGATCATACTTTCGCAGTTCTAATAACATTGAAGACTATATGTTATACAAAAAATACCTCCTAAGAATGAATCAAAGAAAAAGAAGTGAAATTGATTCTCATACCAAGTGGGCCAAAACTCCTTTTTCCGAGTGGAGATCTTTCTCACTAAAAAGTGCAATAAATTCCCTCTCTCGGTTAGAATAAATTGAAATTTGAAAAGTGGAACAGATTCCCACTTAAGGTGGAATAAGTTCCTATGTGGAGCAGATGCCCGTGGAATAATTTCCCTGCACCATTCTGACTGGACTTAAGATGATTTGCAAAAGAAGCGGTGAATATTTTCAACGTGAAGGTTGTATCTAGAAAACACAAGAAATATTTCTGCAAAAAAATTACTTAAATTATAAAATAAGATAAACAACTACAAATATTAATTTTTTAATTAGCAGGAAATTTATTTTTTTTTATTTCATACCAATTACTTATTGTGTGTGTAGAACTTTTACCGCACCAAGACCTTCAGAAAATCACGACCAAACTATTAATGATCGACAAATGATTTTTCTTTCTTAATTTGGAAATCACATTAGGGAAATTTTCTATAACTAGACTTCAGTTCATGAGGCTTGGTACTTCTTAGTTTCCGAACATTGTCTTATGTATTTAATACGACCTCCATTTTGGAGTTGGTATGACTTTATAGGCGCTCGCTAATTGTGTGTGACATAATTTTTCAGTTAATATTTCTGATCGCTCAGAGAATTACCCCAGTATGGCTGTCGAAAACTGAGAAAAAAATTTTTTGCTCCGTCAGCTTAGTTAAAGCTCTTGAAATATAAACTGAAAACATTTTTTTTCAATCTCTTCTGCTACAATTTCATTGAATGAAATTATTTTTAATTTCAATTTTTCTTCGAAAAATTGTAAAACAACTTTCTGGATTGTACTGATTCACACTGATTTAAACCACAAATTAAGGAAATTTAAATATTAACAATATGTTGAAATGAAAGTGTGTATTTGTGGGTACCAACAAATTTTTCTAAATTTTGATTTTTTTGCACATACTCGTATTTTGATTTTGATTGAATCAATTATGTCCACGGAGAATATTAACTTGTTTTTATAACACGTTTTTCTCAAAAAAAATGGTATTTTAACTATTGGTAATTTTTAATTTTATTTTACATAAACGTCGATCAAATTTTAATTAACGTGTTTTATGACTTTAAGCTTAGGTCTCCAGTGTTAGAATCAAAATTTCTCAAGTTTGGGAATAAAAAAATATCTTTATATTCTTTGGTATTATGTGTATTTCTTGCATATATAAATTTCATATATATTTCAGAATTATGTAATAAAACTCAACTTTTAACTTTCAAAATATAACTTTTAAAAAATAATTTGTCGTGTCCATGATGAAAAATTTCTTACCGCGTCGCCGTCGTGCTTCTGAACTCTTGTAGTTGTACTTTCAGTAGCAGTATATAGGTATCTGTTGTAATTTCTTGCTTGTGATATTCAGGTGCAATGTTATAATAATAGTTTTGTGTGTTACATATTTGTTAAAAAAATCCAAATTGAGATTTTGGTCAAACTTGACATTTTGTTCGATGAAAAAAAACAAGAAATTGATATTCTGCCTGCCTATCATTTCAGCACGAGTCCAATAGCTTCCTTGCCACAAAATAATATCGGATTCTTGAAGAGGGAATATGAAAAAATCTATATTGGGTGGGTAGTTGGCAGGATGGAGAGTTTTCTAAACAAAAATTACTTAAAATAAAAATGAAACATTTCATAAAAAATGGCAAAACAGTTTAATGACAAAGCTTTTTTTTTATTTCAAGATCAAATTATTTCTATACCAAAATAATTTTAAAAATAATACATATAGTCTAGGAGGCAATAGTTGAATAGTTTTTGGAAATTGTTTTGCTTTTAGAGACTTACTTTAGAGAGTTTGAGCTTTGACAACAATTGTTCAAAATTGCAATCTTAATATTTGTTGTATATGCACATTTTTTCCCTTTGACTAATAGACATTGAAATAAATCGATGTACAAATTTTGCGTCAAATTTTACACCTGTTCGACACGTGTTTAGGTAAAAAGGCAAAGGGTTATTGGTTCAATGTATTTGTGTACCCGTGTTTTTAAATATCCGTGTTCTTTGTTCCTATATACTAACTTTCAAAGAATACAATAGGCAGATAGAACAGATTTTTTTTTAAATATGGTATAGCTGCTATATTTAAACTGAAGTTCGTTAGTTTAATGTGACTCATACATAGTAAATTTTATCCCATTTAAGTTTTTATGAACCACGAAGGGAATTTGTTGAAACTTAACGGAAAGAAAATGTTTGCAATTTACAACTTTTTGCTATTATTCCTACAGGGTGTTTTGCATTCGATACTTAGAATTTAATACTCTTGTTAATTTTTAATCAAAAAATCATAAATGTATTAAAGTTTTTGAGATAATTAAAAAAAAAAAACAAAGAATTGTTTTCCTGTCAATTGACAACCGGGATTTTAAATTGTTTGTTTCTCACAAAAACCCAATTTCCACTAACAAAGTACTAAATTGGGCACCGAACTAATATTAGTATTTTTTTATTGCCCCAAAAACTAAAACACATAAGGTTAATCATACTTCTTTTTTTAATTTTTTGATGAAAGATAAGTTAGACTAGAGAGTACTAAAAACAAAAATTATTATAAATAAATAAACGTTTATTTAAAAAAACCCTAGTTTAAGAAAAAACTTTATATTGGAAAAAAATTTTAATGATTGATTTTGAGAAGTTTGGAAAACAAATTCATTTATTATTGTGATGGAAAAATAAAGTTTAAAACTAAATTAATGTTTCTAGCTGGAAACTTCATTTTTTTTTCTGTGATGGCGTCGCTTAGTCCTGATGTCGTGTTTTTCTTCCGATTTCTCTGGGCCTGTAAAAAGACACACCTAATAACAAAGGTTGCACATTTTAAGAAAAATATTTGTTTGATTAAAAAAAATAAAGCTCGATTGTAAGGTAGGTACGCCAATTTCAAGTTTGGCTGTGTAGTTTAAAATGCATTATAAAAAATATCATCGTTTCTTCGATTTGTTAAAAATGTTTAACGTGTGTTTTTTTCTTACAAAAGAAACATGATTGAAATCAGTTAAGCTAAGCGGGTAAAAGATTAATTGACAACGAAAAAAACATTATGTTCATGAAAGTATAAACAAAATGATAAATTCATAAATAAGACATATGAGATATAATTTCTTATAAATCATATTGATGTACCTATTATTCGTATGAATAAAATATATATTTTTGGAAAGAAGCACACAAAAACTATCACTGGGATTGAGTAAGATTCGTTAATTTAATCACAAAACCATCTTTTTTTTTATCTATTTCCGCAAATTTTTGTTCATCTATTTTCTAAGATATATTTGTTTATTTTAGTGATTGTGCCTTAGGTGCTAAGAAGATAGGACTTCAAACAGTGACTTAAACTCAGATTAATTATAACATAAACTGATTTTTTGTTGCAGTAGATACATAAGTGCCTCTTAGATCGCTTAGGGGTGGTATTTTCGTACCTACCTCGCCTTTTCACTTCTAATTTATTGTTTACTTTGCTTAAATATTTAATAAAAAGACTTGTCTGAACAAACGGGTTAAATATATCCGTTATGCCTATTTTATTTTGCACCTAAAAGTATTTAACATAAAAAGTATAATGAAGTGATATATTGATTACTAAGAGTATAGATGCACACGCCTGGGTCGCATGAATTTGCTTTTATATCTTATGGCAGAATTTATTTTAAAATGCATACTATTTCTGGCTATATTTGATTAAAATATGTACCTTTGTAGTTGAACTATCCGTTTTTCTATTAAAAGTTGTATTTTTCAAGTAGTTTTGATTATGATGCCTTGAAACTTATCATTCATTTATTTATTTAGTTATTCATTAGCAAATCATGCACTCCATATTGTATTCGTTTATGTAAGCCCGAGCCTAATAGATATAAATATCAAAGTCTTAAAAAATTGCATTATTTTATAATTTAAATAAACCTACTGAGCTACAACTTTTGCCATCTTCGATTGTCCCAATGGTAGTTAGAAGTTAAATACGTCCCTGATCTTCATATTCATTTTATGGCTCTGACATCTTAACACCTCATTTGTAGGATTTCCAAAAAAACAAAAATTACAATCTAAAAGCTTAGTAAATGGTCATAAATGTCAACCAGTTAAATAAATAAATCAATGGTTATCCATAGATTTATTTATGAATTTTAAAAGTTTTTTTTTCAAGACCGTTAAGATTGTTAACCCAACATTTGTGGGTTATACAAAAAAAAAGTATACCAATCCGAGCAAAAAGGTTAATAAATGGTCATAAAACGTTTTGTAATTATGGTCAGTCGTCGATTTATTTTATAAATTTAAAATTTCAAAGTCATTAAAGATTTTTGTATAAAACTTTGGAAAAACATAGACATCAATAGTAGATTCTATATGGTTAACCAATTATATGAAAATAATTGACCTTTAATGAACATTTGGTGCAATTTTAGATGATATAGCATTTCCATAGTATTAATGTGCCGTATACAATAAGCACTAAGTATTACATGCTTATGAGAAAAAGTCAAAATCGCGCCGATCAAAATCCCGCGAGTCGAGATTCAAAATAAAATTACTAATCGTGTATATGAATCCCGCCGATTAAAATCCCGCCGCAAGGGTCCCACCAGTAGCCTGCTATTATTTGGCGGGATTTTCAATACTTTTTAAAATGATCCCATATTAATAGATAATATTTTATTTATTTATTGAAAAAAAAATATTTAAGTAGTAGTGCTTTCGCATTTATCTTAAGTTCTTCTTAAAACTCGGTAGAGGTAACACCTCGGGGTAAAGAGATATCAATTGGATTTCTATTTGTAGAGTCTGGACAGAGGCTGGGTCTATATCTGGCCAGAGGTGAGTCTGGATCTGGACAGAGGCTGGGTCTGGATCAGGACAGAGAAGGAATTTTTGTTTGAAAAGTTAAGAGAAAATAAATTTTTTTCCAAAATTTTGAGTCCAAAAATTGAACTATTTTTTAATTTTATTTTTGGAATTGATTATAAGTTAAAAAAATTAAATTTTCTTCACTCAACTCTTTTTTTATCTCTTAGAGATGTCTTAATTTAATTCCGTAATTACTTTTGCTTTTATATTTTTTTTCTGTAAACTTCTTTGGATGTTCGTTCTTGTTGATTCTCAAAGTTTCAAATTAATATGAAATGAAATGAATCCAAATGATATTTGGATTTAAGGCCAATTTCAGTGCTGATGACAGTGAAAACGGTAAAAATAGCTCAGGATTTTCTCTGTTATACAGCTTTAAACGCTTTTGATGCACAATTTAGCAACAATAGTTCTTTTCAGGGCTATATAGCGGATTATAAAATAAAAGATTACATTAATCTAGCTATGAATATAAGGTAATTTCTGAGCTAGGCAAGCCACGCAAGGTACTGTGAACATTGGTGCCTGCCTTAATTTTCATAAAAATATTTTTAAAAAGTCTTTTTTTAAATAGTGACAAAAATGTATCCTTTGTTCAGCTCCAGACCCAATTCCAGAACTTCTGTCCCAGAACCTATGTTTCAGACCTACCCCAAAACCTATGACCGAGTTCCAAGCAGACTCCTTTGCCTGAAAAAAATGTGGTCCTTTGTCCTAGTTCCAGACCCACCTCTGTACCTGTTCCTGTCATCATACCCGACATAGTCATGGTCATCTTTGTCATAGCCGTCGTCGTGGTCGACGTTTTCATGGCCAATATCGTCATGGCCGTCCTCGTCGTGCCCCAGCCGTGGTCACCCAAACACACTGGTGAACAATGGTGTCAAAAATTAATGCGCTGTCGCATTGTAGTAGAAACGGCGGGATTTTGATTTTCGGGATTTTGATAAACGTGATTTAGACAAGTGGGTTTTCGACATGCGGGAATTTGATTCACAGGATTTTAACCCCAATTCATGCTTATTACGTGCTGATTTCAAAATTGTTAACTGTTTATTTCAATTTCTTTTAATTATTAAAAAATCAGAATTATTTTGACGTAAATTCATCAAAATCATCATAATCAAGAATCGACGTCTGTGAAGTTAGCAGGGCAAATTTCAACCACGCAAATGGGACTTTGACAGGAATTTGCAGTTCTTTTGCATTTTTTTGCATTTCTATTCCTGATTTTGCATTTCGCCATATAAGGGTGTAACCGAGTGACCTGCTAGCTTCACAATGAAGTTAACAAGTCACATAGTGTATCTCAGGAACCAAACATGCTAGGAACTTGTAGTAAGGCTCCAAATTTGCAGTTTTTTTGCATTTAATAGTCCGTTGATGTAACTTTGCATAATGGTTCATTTGCCATGCAAAGCAATAACCAAATGAAATAATAAAAATATCTGTGGTGAAAGGGTGTTTTTTTGCAGGGTTGGATTAATGGCGATTATAACCATAAAACCTGTTACAAAACTGGTACTCCCTTGGAACTTGGTAAAATGTGTTATGAGCTAATAGAATCAAGAATCAAAAGAGTCTATACAAATATTTCCCATGGAATGGAAGGGTTATTTTTAAAACTTTTTTGAAATAGATATGGTACCCAGCTGAAACTTGGTAAAAATGTTTAATTTACTACGAAAATGAGGAGTAAAAGTTTACATTAATATCAAAGGGTTAAAGTGTATTTTATTTGGGGCCTAGCTAGGGGTTTGAAAAGATATTTGATAATTGGAATAAATATTATACTTCTCTTCATCTACTAAAGAAAGCCCTTTTACCATAGATATTTTTATAGACTTAATTGATTCTCTATTCTATGAAACATTTTCAACGTTTTCTTTTGTTTAATTTGTTTTATTTTACCTGGACTAAAGTGAGCTAAGAAACAAAAAAACTGTGTTCGGGATTGTTAAAAAATGTATGAATATTCACAAATTTCCACTAAATATTTTATTGACTAGGTTTATGTGTTTTAATTATTTTAAAAGCCATTTAGCCCTTAAATGATGTCTTTAAATTTAAGAACATTTTAAATGCCCTTGTACATCAAAAGCTCGTTTTTGTCTCATTAAATTTTAAGTCTTTTTTGTTCATCCATTTCTGTCAACAGCAGCTAATATCTTGCTGTCAGAATAATCATCCCCTCATCCATAATGCTTTTTCACTTTTCCTTATACTCTTCGCATGTGTGAGTGAAACAACCTCTTCTTTTATATACAGGGGTGTGGTGAGGCAAGCTCAGTTTCATTAAAATCCCTTCAAGCAAACGAGTCCGGATTGGATCTGCAAACGTTGGGAGCAACGTTTGAAAGACTTCGTTTTTGGATCCAAAAGTGGATCCTCAAAACTGCGTTTTATGGCTCAGATTAGTACGGAAATTAGAATCACCGCGGGCCCACTTGCGCATGTGTTGTGAGATAAAAAGTTCACCATACTTACTAAGAGATATGAAAAGGAAATTCCCTTTTCGGGTTTTTTCAACCACACACAATAAAAAAAATATAACGTTTTTTTCCTTTCAAGGAACATCAATTTGGAATTTAAACAAATAATTACAAAAACACAATAATTTGCCCTACTAAAGATTAAATAAATTACAATTGCATTTGGTTTGTATTATTAACCGAAAATGTGATTAAGTTTTCACGACAAAACGTACTAAAACAAGCAATGATCATTACCGCACGACCTACAAAAATAAACTAAAAAAAAAAAACAAGTGGGAAAAATAAAATCGCTGTGTGAGACTCATTTTTTTAAGGATCCAAGAATTACCGACAAAGTGGATCCGAGGAAAAAACTGATACATTTATTATTAAGGGCGGTCGGTATTCACGGAACGCTCATAACTTAAGAGCTTCATAAACCTATTCATTAAGCAATAATAGTGAATATTTATGAGAGGTCATACAAGTTATGAGTGTTCTCGACCACTTATAAAGATTTGAGCGCTCTCTCTTACCCTTATTCTTTTTTTCATTAGGAATTAAATTTTTCCCACTTGTTTTTAAAATAATTTTTGTAAGTTGCCTTGTGAAGATTATTGTTTATTTAAACCCTTTTTATTATGAAAACTTTAAAAAAAAATTGGTTAGTAATACAAATCCATTTTTTCCCTAAATCAAGCGAGTCCAGTTGGGATCCGCAAACGTAATAAACAACAAAATTTCCTTTTATAAAACAATCTAAAACATGTAATGATATTCACCCGGGACTTAAAAAGTTAAAATAAAAAATTAAAACGTGAAAATAAAATAAAAACACATTAGTTACAAAAAATGTGTGTAACGGGTGATTTTTTAAGTGGTTTAGAACTTTAAAAAAAAAAAACACAAAAAATTCGAAAAAATGAATGAAATATTTATTTGAATCGATAGTTTGAACCTTGCAATTTAATGTTTAAAGATAATTTCATGCAAATGTTGACCGCGGCTGCGTCTCAGGTAGCCCATCCGCTGAGTCCAATTTTGGCATACTCTTTCACACATATCGGCCGGTATCTCACGAATGAATGCATGGATGTTGGCTTCCAGTGCGTCAATCGAAGCGGGCTTGTCCCTATAGACATTAGCCTTGACATACCCCCACAAAAAATAGTCTAATGGTGTCAAATCGCACGATCTAGGCGGCCAATTGACCGGCCCGAAACGTGAAATTAACTGTTCACCAAACTCGCCTCGCAATTGCGCCATTGTTTCGCATGCTGTGTGGCATGTGGCACCGTCTTGTTGAAACCACATATCATGCAAGTCAAGAACTTCCATTTCGGGCAAAAAAAAGTTTGTTATCATCGCTCGGTAGCGTTCACCATTGACAGTAACGCTGTGATTCGCATCATCTTTGAAGAAATATGGCCCAATAATGCCGCCGGCCCATAAACCGCACCAAACAGTGGCTTTTTCGGGATGCATTGGTAGCTGTTGCAATGCTTCTGGCTGATCTTAACTCCAAATGCGGCAATTATGCTTATTTACGTACCCATTCAACCAAAAATGAACCTCATCGCTGAACACAATTTTTCGATAAAAAAGCGGATCCTCGGCCAGCTTTCCAAGAGCCCATTCACCAAAAATTCGGCGTTGTGGTAGGTCGGCTGGCTTTAGTTCTTGCACCAGCTGTATCTTAAAAGGCTTTACGCCCAAATCCTTCCGCAAAATTTTCCACGTAGTGCTGTAACAAAGGCCTAACTGCTGGGAACGGCGCCGAATCGACATTTCGCGGTCTTCTGTCACACTAGCTGATACGGCCGCAATATTTTCTTCACTACGCACAGTACGTAAACGTGTTGGTGGTTTAATGTCCAACAAAGTAAATTTGGTGCGAAATTTGGTCACAATCTTCCGAATAGACTGCTCAGAAGGTCGAGAATGCCGACCATAAAATGGAAGCAGCGCGCGATGAACATTTCGAACCGAGCACGAATTTTGATAGTAAAATTCAATAATTTGCAAGCGTTGTTCATTTGTAAGACGATCCATGGTTAAATTGCAAACCAAACTGAAGCTGTTTGACAGTGACACAAGGTACTAAACACACGTCAGCTGTCAAAACCAGTGTTGCCAAAACCAAACCAGCTAAAAAATCACCCGTTATAAGTGCGTGCAATACTAATTTGTTTAAGGATAAGGAAGTACCGACAAAATTGGACTAGTTTCAAAACAGTTTGGTTTCCCAAATTGAAGGTGTCTGGTGATGAGAGAGTTGTTCTCATTTTCGAACTTCGAAAAAGAGTTATAAGTGGTTGGTGAATAACACAAATATTATTTGAGTTATAAGCCTTATAAACTTAAGATCCGTTTATGATTTCTTGATGAATACGGCCCTAAGACTAACAAATTTAACATCAATAAGAAATGAGTTCATACCCAGCCAAGGAATATTGGCCGCATTGGAGACGAATGAATTTTGAAAGTAATAATTTTGAAAATGAAATATTGCTTTCGTTAAGTGTGAATGAACCTTTAGTTTTGTCACACTTCCCAGAGGGTTAAAATTGTATGAAACAAAACAAGTATAGAACCTAACCTCGCATGGGAACTCATAAGATTCCAGACCGGTTCATATCGACTTTATAGATGGGCTATAATAACAACAACTTATCGTAGTTTTCGTCATCTGTTGTAGAAATTAGAATATAAATTTTGAAATATAACATTAAGTCATCAGGGAATCACTTCTTATCGAAGCTTGTGTCATCTTTTTCGAAATAGTATCGAAGTTCATTTAATATTTCGTATTTGGGAAAAGGCAAACTTAAACACATTAACGGTATGTAGTTAATTGGATGCATTAAATTTGAGGTGAACAAGCAGTTGTGGCTGTTGGGATAGAATTAAATTAAAAAAAAAGAAAATATTTCTTAAAATTTTATTAACTTAATAGAACACATGGCAAATTTAATCGACCTTTATCTTAATTTAAAAACTGAAGGATGGGTTTGGGTTGTTGTTGTAGACATAACCATTTTCATGATTTTCATATTCAGGCTGGGGCTGAGGTTGAGGCTGATAGATGACTTGTGGTGAAGGTTGTGGCTGGTAGGATACTTGCGGTGTGGGCTGTGGCCTGTAAATTTGTTGAGGAGCTGGCTGAGGCTGGTAGATTGGCTGAGGAGCTGGTTGTGGCTTGTAGATTGGTTGAGGAGCTGGTTGAGGCTTGTAAATTGGTTGAGGAGCTGGCTGTGGTTTGTAGATGGGTTGAGGAGCTGGCTGTGGTTTGTAGATTGGTTGAGGAGCTGGTTGGGGCTTATAGATTGGTTGAGGAGCTGGCTGAGGCTTGTAGATTGGTTGAGGAGCTGGCTGTGGCTTGTAGATTGGTTGAGGAGCTGGCTGAGGTTTGTAGATTGGTTGAGGAGCAGGCTGTGGGTTGTAGGTAGGTTGTGGTTTCTGCACAACTGGGGTAGGTGGTAAGTACTGAGTGCCTGGAGCTTGTGGCTTTGGACTGGGAGCGTAAGTTGGTTGAGGCCTTGGAGCAAAGGTTGGTTGTGGCCTGGGAGATACTTGCACTGGTGCAAATGTTGGCTGTGGTTTTGGAGCAATTTGCACTGGAGCATAAGTTGGTTGTGGCCTTGGAGCTGGCTGCACTGGTGCGTATGTTGGTTGTGGCCTGGGAGCAGGTTGCACTGGAGCATAAGTTGGCTGTGGCCTTGGAGCTGGTTGGATGGGAGCAAATGTTGGCTGTGGCTTAGGTGCAGGTGCTACAGGAGGCAAATACTGAGGTGCTACTGGTTTGTATGGTGCTGGTGTTGGTGCAGGTTGGATTGGTGCATATGTTGGCTGTGGCCTGGGGGCAGGTTGCACTGGAGCATAAGTTGGCTGTGGCCTTGGTGCTGGCTGCAGAACTGGTGTGTATGTTGGTTGTGGCCTGGGGGCAGGTTGCACTGGGGCATAAGTGGGTTGTGGTCTTGGGGCTGGCTGAATGGGAGTATATGTTGGTTGTGGAACATATTGCGGTTGAGGTTTGTATGGTGCTGGTGTGGGTGCAGGTTGCACTGGTGCTGGCGCTGGAATATCCACTATCGGCGCCTGAGGGAAGGGCTGACTTGGAACTTGGTAATGGTATCCATCTTCTTGCAGAATATGCGATACATCTGCGCAAGCAGATGCTAGCAGAGCGAATAAAATAACGATTTTCTGTAACAAAATAAACCAATTTAGTTTCAAGTTGCATTGAGAAAAAAGAAAACAAGAAAATATGAACGACTTTTATTTACCATTTTGAAAAATAAATTCCCCAGACAAGAACTCGATGTGTTCTCTACTTCGAAATGTCGACGAATGACTAAACTTAGAATATATTCACATTTTATATATAAGTTGACAAAAAAAAAATAAAAAATAAACCCAAAGCAGTCTGAACTACCTACCGGATTTCTACACCACCGTCCACCACTACCACCACAACAACAACAACACGAAACTATGAAAACTCCTTCATAATTTATTTAATATTTCTGGGTTTTATTGGTATGTGCAAATATGTTAAATAGAAACTATGAAGGTTAGCATAATCTACTAAAATATTTTTTGATATTCTAAATTGATAATATTCAACAAAAGATACAACATCCAACCATCACAGCCTAAACCAGAAAATATTAATGAGGTAGGTCAGAGGAAGTTCATTCATTCAAAATCTTATAAACCGTAGATTTTATTTGTTTCCATCATTTTAGAGGAGTATAGAACAGATTAATTCACATCGTAAGGTAAAAATTAAAAAATTAAAACAATAATCTTGGTATATTTATGTGTGGTTTTGGCCCCAGTCCCAGTACACATTTTGAAACAAGTTTTTATTTTTTTTTTCTTTAATATTTTTATTTTATTTTTATCGATTGTGTATGAAGCTATAAAACCTATTTGCATCAGAAGATGATAAATGCTTTACGTTCATCAAAAGTCTCTGACAACTTAGCTCTATTAGCAAAACAGAATCATCGTCATCGTCTTGTTTCTGTTTAGCTAAATTGAACTCTTCTTAGTTCACGCGTTGGTCATCGTTGGCATCGCCACCGGTCGCAGTCCGGTCCGTTGTCGTAGTAGCTTCAACCTGTTAAGATCTATTGCAGCAAGGTATTTGTTTATACTTATAGCAAGCGGATCTCTGACTGGGAAACACCCAGTTGTTATTAATTTTAGATTTTCAAAATTTAAATCGTTTTTGCCTTGAACCTCCCAACAATTCTATCTTATAATGGAATTTTGTTTAGTTTGTATGAAAAAATACACACTTAGTAATTTTTAATAGCTCTGCAGTTTGTTTGGAAAAATGCTGATGGCTTCTTGTAAGACCATTTTCATTATTTAATTTGTTAATGTCGGTCTTTGCACCCATCTCTTGATCAAGCCTAAACAGACCAAAAATTCAACCTGAACGAATATAAATGAAATCATAAAAATATAAAAAAGCTAATTTTAAAATTAGTAGAATTTCAGTTTTTCACAAAATCAAGGATTTACATTACCTTCCAGCCTTTTTTTTTTAGATAAAATAGGGTAAATGGAACGTTTTAGTGTTTTTGTATATAAACATCATCGTTAATAATATTGAATATTGAATTGATGAGCTAAATGTATAAAATTCCATAAAAATGTCATTAAAAATTAAAGATTTCATTTTCCTAAAGGTACTTGTATAACTACCCCAGTTCATGGTTTACCCCTTTTTACCTTATTTGGAATTTTTATGTTATATCCTAGATTTTAGATTTTATGTAATATTTAAGAACAAAGTTTTCGGGGCAATTTTTTTTCAAGAATGGCTCTTGTTTTTACGATTTCCATAAAGCTTTTATCGGTTTTTTTTTATGAGCAACTTTATTTTAAAAGCCTTTAAGCTAAAAAGCCGGTGTTATGTAAATAAATATAAATTAATAATACCATAGTTATAATTACAAAAGACTCACATCAATCAACATTAATCAAGTCATTTGTTTTGTTTTTTTAATAATTTTTGATTGATTGGGGTTAATGCTCTAAGCTTAGGTACAGATACAGGATTTTACTTAAGGGCGAATGAGGGGAACTTGTTCTTGAATACTCATATGACAATACCACCTAGGAAAGGGATCAGGGGGCATAAAGAATAATTCAATCTTATTTCATATAAAATATCGCAGCTATGGTAAGCTTTTCCTGGACTAGTTTTTAAACCCTTATCTAACACCATCAGAGCTTTTCATCTTCTATCAAAATCATCAGCACCATCATTTTTTTCAACAGTATTATTACTAGCAGTATTTTCGGGAAGGAACCTGCACCCAATAGGGTGGGGCGTCGATGTTTGGAGAAAAAAAAATAAAATGGTGCATTTTATTAACTTAAGTTATTAGACACAAAATACAAAATAAACTGAATGAAATGTTTAGAAGAAGAAGATAAGTAAGTACCTACTTTCAGAGAGTTATGCAAATTTTGTAAAAAAAATCACCTCTTGCTCATGTTGTCACGATACATCAAAAATACCAAACAAAAGTTTTATGTCATTTTTGTTTTGTTTTTTTTTTTTTAAGGAAATATCTTGAAAACCCAGCCAGCCTGATGGACGAAGACAGAAATGATGGCCAAAAAATAGATGGCTGATTTAAGTTTGGCTTTAAAAACCAATTTAAGAAACATTCCTCACATAATCATTAAAACATAATCACCCCGATAGACGTCTACAGAATCCAATAAATGAGCTGCGGATCGAATCAGATTCAATTTTGACATTTTTACTCAAAACTGAGTCAGATTTCGTTTGTAGCTCATTCGTCGGATTCTGAATCCAAACGAATGTACAAAAATATAAGATCAAGTTTAAAGATAGAAATTATTGATTAATAAAATGCACGACTGTGTCGTACGTACTTGCTCTTATGTTCAAAATGCTGAGGGGTTAAGTATATTATATGTAAAGACATGGAAATAATGAGGGAAAAATGTTAAAAGGCTTGAAATACGAACATTTTGGTAAACCAAAAATACTTATATTGTTAAGAAGCTTCTGTACAAAAATTTATAGAAATCAAAATTACAGTTTTGGTGAAAATCGGAAATAAAAAAATGGTATAAAAAGATTGTATGGTATGGCAATTTTTAGTTCCAAAAAATGAAAAAAACTGGGATTTGGTAAGAATTCTTTTTGCAAAATTCTGTCAATAATAAAAAGAAGGTTTGTAAAATGTTGAAAAAAAATGCGCACTTTTCAACATTTCCAACCCTTTATTTTATTATTGGCAGAATTAAATTAATAAAACTTATTAACTTTATTCAAATTTTCCACTTGTTAACTTCACAAAATAAACACTTTAATTTTCTTACCACAAAACAATTTACTATTCACCACTGAATTTAACTCACCAACTTCACTTTTATTACAACTAACTTTACTCATTCTCGATTAAAAATAAACTGAGTCCTCTGAAGGTTCCAATATTTGCTTCTAGAAATTTCCCATATTATCCCTTTCCAAAGCTTTAATTCTGACGTTTCGAATTGGAAGTTCTTTGTGTCATGTATAATCCGGAATTTGGCGCTTCTTCTATTCGAGAGTCGTTATTGTACAAATGTGAGAGTTTTTACAATACTTTTAACTAATGGAACAGGATTTCATGAAAATTTCATCGAAATCTCAATCAAAACTCCAGATTTCAACGAAATCTCAATGAATTCTTACACCAATTTAAAATCTCAAACAAATTTTGCTGAAAAATCGGATTTTGGTTTAGTGTGAACATAGTCTAAAATAGTGAAAATAGTGAATGAACTATAAGGACTGTCAAGTGAAGAAGTGCCATCTTCCGGACTATAAATGATACAAACCAACCTACGGAGAACTTTGGTGAGCTTTAGAACTTTTAGCTCTAGCTGTCAAAATGAAAGTTTTGGAAAGGGAACTCTCTCCTATGGAAAGCTCCAGAAGCAAATACTAGAACCATTAAGCTATTTTCGGAACCTGAGTGATGGGTATAAAAGGAAATGTTTGACCAGCAGTTGGCACAGTTTGGTAATTAATCGTGAATGAATAAAGTTTGTTGTAACAAGAGTAAAGTGAGGAGTAAATCTGGTGACTAAAGAAAGTAAAGTGTTTTGATTAGCGAATTAAATAAGTGGAAGTTTAAATAAAGTAAAAAGTTTTACTAACGAACCTAAGAAAATATTAAAATAGTAGGTAAATATTATAAAACATCGATTTCGTTAAAAATTAGTTTAGTTAGTTCAGTTTATCAAGTTGTATAATATACATGGCTGGTTATTTGTTTTATTTTGAACAGAAAATGAGGAAAAAGGAGAATAGGCAGAATTTTATTTTTAAATTTGTCATATGAGAGAATTTTGAAAAACAGAATTTGGAAGAGCAGAATTTTGACAGATAGAACGAACTGGAAGGAACAGAATTTTGAAAAACAGATCTACACAACAGAGTTTTGAAACCAGAATTTCGACCTACTTTTCAAAAAACGTTTGGGCAGAATCACCAAAAAACCACTGTGTACCAAGTTTAAAGAAAATTGATCCGACCGTTTAGGCTGTAGCCAGATAGGCAGATAGACAGACATACAGACAGGATTGTGAGACCCAATTTTCCGTCTTCCCTATCATCGTTATGACAATAAGTTGGATCAAAATCATCTAAGAAATGAGCTATCGAATTTTGCTGGTTTAAAAATGTTTAAGTTACATTGCATCAAAGTAATACTTTGATTCAATACTGTAAAAGGGACAGATAACAGTTTATTGTAAATATCTCAGCAAGTTTAATTTTTTTCAAAAAATAAATGAATTTATATTATTGCTCACAAATACAGTATAGAATCAAAAGTGTTAGCTCATTTCTTTGATAATTCTATCGTTTAAATGTTGTTTTTTCATGATTTTGCTGTAAATTGAAATGCAAACAAGTTATTGAATAAAAACCTAATCACTCAAAAACTTGATTTTATAATAAGAATATGTAGTCAAACATAAATTGTTCAAACAATTATGCCCATCAATTAATTAAATTTTAATAAGTTTTTTGATCAATTTGCTCCACCATTTTTCTATGAATCCTTTGATTGTATAACAAAAAAAATGCTATTTTTTTTGTGTAGTATTACATAAACTACAATTTGCACCCTCACATTTTTTTCAACAAACAAAAAACTGATATGGTTTTTGAGAAAGTAATTGAAAAAATTGAATTTCACTCCCTTTAACAAATGTTTGCCCTGGCCCAAATTTACGGAACTTTTTTAGAAATGCTTAAGACGTCAAAACAAAGTTCCTTACCAAAATTCAGTTTTTTCGAAATTTTATTCGAAGTGAAAGCCTAATTTTCCTGGGCTATGCCGCAAATCTCTTAAAATCAACAATAGGGTTACCAACACTGTTTTTTAGGATTCTACAGTCAAAAACATGTTGACCATAGTAAATTGAATTTTTTTCATACACCAACAAGTGGTAAGATAACAGGGGCGTTTTTTTTTTCTGAGCATCCCCAGTAGGCCTAATGCCTAAAAATTAATCATTGAATATTTTTCGGTGTTAAGTTGTGGCTTTTGATTTCGTTTTGAGTACCTACCAATTGTTGCTAATAAACCAAATCAACAAATCTTAGCTGAAAAATGTCTTAAATGTTCACCAATGAATTCTCTTAAAATATATTACTCACTTAATCATCTCATAAGTAACTATGACTAATGGAGAACCATTGTCATACGCTCATTTGTATTAAGTTCAGTCAGTTCATCTTGGATGGATTTTTTGAAGAAGAACCATATTTTTGAACTTTATCCAACAAAATTATAATGTCAACCCATGAATTTAATAATTTAGATCACAAAAAAATTTATTTTTTTTTATATTTGTTTCTATCTGAAAAAAAAAAATTTTGAATTACCTAGAGATTTCTATTTAGATGTTACCAAAAGAATAAGAGAGTTCAAAAATCAGCACTTCTTTGTTAAGGAAGCTCTGCTGGTTTGTCTCAACATCTAAAAATTAATTTAATTAATTCAGACAAAAACTGATAGTTTTTTGCTGCCATTGTGTGTCTTAATTTTCAATACTTCTTCATTAATTAATTTTTTTTCAGAGCAGATTTTCACTTTGTTATATATGTAAGTACCGTACCTACCTGGCAAATATGTATGTATTTTCGTGTATTATTTATGTATATTTTATGCGCATAATTTGGGTTTTATATTCACATATAAATCACATAAACTTAATTAACAGTGCAGAAACTTATGCAATAAATTCACGATAATTTGTGCAAAATTTAAATAAATTATATCTCAATAGACAACAAAAAGTTACAGGTTTTTTGGACGCAATAGTTTACTTGGGCCTAAGCTAAGCAAAAAGATCGTATAACAATTTTTATTTGTTTTTTTTTTTGTTTACATCGTTAGGTTTATACTTAAAATCATGCTTATAAGTAAAGAAACTTTATCTTACTCGAAAAAGAAAAAACTCATTAAAAAATAAGCTTTACCTATCACAAAAAAATGAAGTTTTTCTACAATCAACCTACTCGTATTACGCTACTGATGCAAAAATGAATAAAAATAATTTTTTTAGGTCTTCAACAAAATAACGAAATGCTTTCGAAAACACTGCGGACAAAATATTCATGCAAAATCACAGCAATTACAATAATAAAAATAAAACAAAAACAACAAAAATGCAAATAAATCACGGAACGCGTTGTTCTGTAATAGACCGAGACGTAGCATTTTTGCATTGATTTAATTTTGGTCACAAAAATATTCCGACCACCATTCCTACACTCCAATTCGGTGGCTTAGGACTATATTGGAAAAAGAAAATAAGTCGCGTTCAGTCTGGATGGTCAGACAGTAGCGAAGGGGGGAGTTAAAAAACATGTTAGCTGTGTTTTTCCAAGTCGTTGTGAAATTGTATAAAAAAACAAAGAGTGATGGAGTAGGTTGACTTTGCTTTTGTTTTGCGCAAAATTTTAAAGCTTTTCGCATTTAAAACTGGTTTTTATCAAACTTAAGCTTTTATCAAAGTTTATTATGATAGGGACCGATATAAGAATAAAGGCGAAAAATGGACCCAAGCGGAAATGGAGACATCGCTTTATTTATCCCATGGCCAAAGTGGTATTTTGTCCAAAGAGACAAACAAAGCCACCACAACAAAAAAGGACATTCAATGGATTACTATCGGGGTTTTCAATAAGAGCGCTACAAAAGTTTTTTTTTTTTAAATAAAACAAGAACGGTTTTGGATATCAATGAAATTCTTTATTCCTGTGAAAGTAAGTTCGATGCCATTATGTATGGAACTCGATTTCTTTTGCATGGCACCACGGGCACGCTTGCAGAAGTCCAAACACTGAACCCAATTTTCGGCGGTGTTCAAGCATAAATCAGCCGATACTGCTGCAATTTCACGTTCGATATTCGTACAAAATTCATCATTCGTCGCTGGCTTGTTGGCATAGACCATATGACGTAGCCCCACAGGAAATAGTCTAACGGCGTCATATCGCACGACCGAGGCAGCCAAGCGACTGGACCATTTCGTGAGATAACACGTTCTCCAAACTTGGTTTCCAATAAATTGATTGTGACATTCACTATGTGGCTTGTGGCGCCGTCCTGTTGGAACCACATGTCCTCCAAGTCCATATCATCCAATTGGGGCCAAAAATATTCGGTTATCATTGAACGGTAGCGATCCCCATTCACAGTAACGTGCCGGTCTTGATCATCACGGAAGAAGTACGGCCCAATGACGCCGCCGGCCCATAAATCACACCAAACCGTAATTTTTTCGGGATGCAATGATGGCTTATGGAGTACGTGTGGATAGCTGCCTGACCAATGCCGCATATTTTGTTTATTGACGAAGCCATTCAGCCAGAAATGGGCCTCACCGCTCAAGATGATTTTTCGATGAAAATCCGAATCATTTTCAAGTTGTTGCTCAGCCCAATTCACGAACATACGACGCTTCTGGTGGTCAAGCGGCTTCAGTTCTTGTGTCAATTTAATCTTGTAAGGATGTAGGCGGGAAGCCTTTGCTAAAAGTAGTTTATACTTTATTTTCAACGTGAAATTAAAAAGAATTAATAAATTATTTTTCCACCTTAAATCAAATATTTTCTATTATCGCGATTTGAGATAACAATCAAAAAGGACACTACGATGATAGAGAACACCAAAAAAGTGGGTGGCACAATTTGGTCTGCCTGTCTGTCTGTTCGCCTCCAGCCTAAATGGTCCGATCGATTTTCTTAAAACTTGGTGCATAGTGGTTTTTGGTGATTATACCCACACGTTTTTTTTTTGCGAACCAAAAATAATTTTTTTTTTAGCAATTTAACATAATCGTATTTTTCTCAAAAATGGATCCACAGCTTTTTTAAAAAAAATCAATAAATTACTTTTACTAAAGGCTTCCTTTGGGTGGAAATTTAAATTTTCAAAAAATGGTTATTAATGGTACCGGTACCTCCTAAAGTACTATTGACTAATTCAATAATTTTTGTTTGTACAAAGGCATCCAAAAACTTATATTTATATATATATATACTTATATTATATATTTTTGTGTACTTATACAAAACAAATATTTTTTGGATTTTTAAAAAAAATTTCAAATATTTTTTAAATCATATGTTTTAAAAACTACATGATCGATTTTAATAAGACTCTGTATTTAAAGGTTTTTTCAAACTTTCTAAAGTATTTTAAGAAAAAAATTGTTTTATGAGAAATAATAACGGTACTTTCCATACAATTGCTAAAAAACCGTTTAGGAAAATACTATTTTTTTTTAAAAACGGCTCCTACAATTTTTATAAAACTTTTTCTGTAGGCTTAAATTAGTTTGATCTACTACCATAAAATATAAAAATTACAAAAATAGCAAATATTAATAGTACCTCACATTTTCTTTAGTTTTGAATTTTCTGAATATCGGCTAATCAGATTTTGATTAATTTCTTAAATACAAATTTCTAATAAGATTAAAGAAGATTGCATATCAAAATTTTCAAAAAAAGCTCTGGCATTAAAAAAAAATTAAAATTTTGTTTTTGAAAATTCGATATTCTGAAAACCAGTTGACAATTTTTTTTCAAATTTATTTTTATATGCACATAAATAAATACTTAAGATTTGTATACCAAAAATTTTCCTTAAGAATGTTTTAAGAATTTTATATATATATAAAAAATATTTTAAAAAAAAACTGCTCCAACGATTTAAATTTTTTTCTTATTCAATTAAGGATTAAGGATTAAGAATGCGTTCTATTTCTTATCTCAAAATCTCAAAGAAGTTGTTTTAGCTAATTAAGATATCAGTAGTTTTTAAATGTCAATTTCGGGAAATTTTTCAAATCAAGCACTTCCAATTTTAAACCTAGCCTATCGTTAAAATGCAAAAAACTGCAAATTTGGAGCCTTACCACAAGATCCTAGCATGCTTGGTTCCTGAGGTACACTATGTGACCTAACTTCACTGTGATGTTAGCAGGTCACTCGATTACACCCTTATTTGGCGAACTGCAAAATCGGGACCAGTGTTGCCCCCATAAGCGATGAAAAATGTAGTGTTTTGAATTTAGCAGCAAAAATGCAGTGGTTTTTAGATTATGGATACGAATTTAAAAAACGCTCCTCTTATTGTTTAAAGAGGGAAATTTAAAACAAGTTATCGGTAATGAGAAAAAAGTATAAGTCAGTAAATATTACTTATATTTTTTTCCTCATCATTCTCAATACTTTATTTGGTTCTTGTCACTTATTTGCAGAATTTATCCTTCGCTTCGACTTTGAATTGTTTGTTTAGGAAAAAATTAAAATGGTTGACAATTTTAATTCTAATTGGAATAAAAAATCATTCTGGATTGCGTTTAATATCTCTATTTAAGTTGAAATTGAATTAAAGCTTTCTACAAATATTTTCGTGGTTAGCCTCGTGGCTTGGTAAGTGCTTTGGACTGTCATGCTAAAGGTCTTGGTTCAATTCCCAGCCACTACCCACTATAACCTAAAAAACAGAAATGTTTTTTCCACGGTACTGCCTCTTGCAAGATAATGATAAATCCTCCTCTTGTAATAAAGAAGTGCTTCTCATTTACCCGTTCGGACTAGGAAAACAAATTTTAGATCCCCCATTTATGTCAACAACACGCAGACAGTAATGGTTGAGAGTTGTTAGTCACTAGGCCCTGGTTTTCCACGAACTGTTGCACCACCAAATTTACTTATTTAATTTTACAAATATTGTATTAAAGCATAAAATTATTTTATTTTCTTAAGAGAATGTAGTGTATTAGAAATATTTAAAAAAATAATTGTAGCAAAAACGCTACAGTCATAGTAGGGGAGTAGCACTGATCGGGACTAGAAATGCCCCCAGTTTTCAAGTGAAAGGTTAAACTCCACTTTTAGTTCAAAATTTAGTTCAGCAAAAAAATTTTTAACTTAGTTTAAGTTTTTTTTTTTTTAGTTAATGGTTTTTTTCAACATGAACTAATGCTGAACAATTACAATTAGCTAACTACTGTTCGATTGGAATTTGGCAGACATAATGTCGTTTTGATATAATTGGACATCTTACCAAGCAAACAACGTAACCTTCATTCTTCTCATCAGATCTTGATTATTAAAAGAAAATCTACACTATTAAAACATAATTCCCAGCTCTTAATTTTACTCGAACTTCATGACATTGTTGACAGCAAGGTTCAAGGTACCAACCTTAAAATAAGTAAATGAACTTCAACAAGAAACACACTATACAACAACAAACAATCTCTCCCCCAGTATACTAAAGAATTTTTAATCATCCAAATTGAGGCATTAAACAAGATTCTTTAAAAGTTATAAATGATGATAATTTTAAGCAAACATTTTTTTTTAATGAATAATAAATTGTTTGAAATAAAATGCCTATTAATTGATTCTGTGACGCAATTTATCATTTTTTGGACTTTTCATCGATAAAACTGGAAATGGAAATTATATAATACCGTTTCCGTAGCAACAAAAGAAACTGAATCCAGCTAGAAGCTTAAGCTGAGAACAATAAGCTTAATATTATAATTACCTATATTATAACTGCAAACAAAAAATTTATTTCGTAAGAAATCTGAGTAAGAAAAGATAACAGAACAGCGACATCTTTTCTTTCAAATTAATGTTGGAACTTACCTACCCATAAGCCTTGTTGAATAAAATTTATGACTTACCTGTCATAAGCTTAAAACTACTGCATACAAAACTATTTCAACTAAAAGTGCCACCTGTGAATTTTAATGTGAATAACTAATTCAAAATTGTTTGACATAAATTATCATATCGATTAAAGATTATCAGGGCGAGAAATACATAAAATTACTCAGCTAATTACATTGCAGTGAAAAAATACATATGTCTAGAATATGATGATGGTTAAAGGAAGCTTCTTCATCAGAAAACTACTGAGAAAGGAAACATGTCCCACAGTAAATAACTAACTTAATAAAAAGGTTTTTTATAACACAAATTCTATATAGCACTGAAATAAATCAGCCAAGTAGAAGACTTAGCATTAAGGATTGACTTATTGAATTATTGATTCTAAATAGGTTAATAGCCAATTTGTAGGACTAAAAACCACAAAAAGCTGTCCATTAAAAAATCGAGTTAATAATAAAGCGTTTATGCAAGCACAACGATTGCTTATTTTACGTTCGTAGTTTCTTTGGCAAAGCATGACGATCATTTGACTATCAAATTGAACTTGGTTTGACATTTTCGAATACGGCCGCTATTTTGGCACTCCAATGGAATTTCAAACTATTTATTTTTTTAATTTTTAAAAATTCGCCATCCCTGCACTAGTGTTTATATTAAAAAAAAAAAACTATTTTATACCCAAATGTCACTACCGTGGCATGTCCCCACCCTGAAGTTACCAACAATTTCGTTAGAACTCGTATGGTATCCGTTATTTCGAACCCCATATACATTTATTTATATAGATTGAACCATTCTTGGCTCAACTTTCGTTTACGACATCCCGAATTTTGACACGCGGATGGTCTCATTCGATAGATATTCACTAAAAAACACCAAATATCACAATTTTAGGGTGAGGAAACATTTATAGGTATTTTTAATTAATTTTAAAACTTTCACTTTTTCCATACAAAATGCATGGAAAATAAATAAAGACTCAAATGTCATTGCATGCTAAGTACTGCCAGATGTACACTTTGGTTTTGGGATATTTTCTTATAATCCATATTTTTCAAATGTAAAACGAAACTTTGCATACACCAAACTTTGCCCCACCCCAAATTCTGTAATGAGCCCAAGCAGGGGGGCAGCATGCCCCCCCATACATACCTCACTGTTTATACGCAGTAATGCTGGGTGCTAGGACTGTATTTATATAAACAAGTTTTAAATTTCCCGCAAAATTTCCCAAAATAAAAACACAAGGGAAACAAATACGTGTCTGGCAATTCTAAACAGACCAATTTACAACATTTCTTTGATTTGTAATTGAAATGGAGTATTATTTTCACATCCATTTTCTTTAGCAAAACAAATAGTTCTAAAATTAATTAAAAATACATATAAATGTTGCCTCTCCTTAAAATTGTGATATTTAGTGTTTTCTGGTGATAATCTATCCAATGAGGATATCCGCGTTTCCAAATTCCTGGTGTAAAAAGTGCAAACCCGTAAAAAAAAAAATCAAAACCTTAAACATTTTTTAATTGCATTTAGGGGGGTTTCCTCACCTCAAGATTTGGAAAATTTTCTATTGAGATACCTACCTACCTACCCCTAAAAAAAAACAACTTCGAAATCGAGATGTCGTAAAGGAAAGTCGCCCCCCATTTTAAGATATTGTTTGGTAAAATTATCTTTAATTTGTTCTGAAAATAATTCGACTGTTAGAGTTGTTTTGCAAAGTGGATCTAAGTATAAAAATGTCACTACCGTGGCAAGAGAAACCTTGTCATCATTTAAACATGTAAAATCTGGCGTAAAAAATTTACACTTTTAGTGCAACCAACTTTCAGCATTCAGCATTTAACAACAACGTTTTCTTTTTTCTAAATTTTGCACTTAGACCAGGAAATTTAGACAAAAAAATGGCAAAACTACGAAAAAAAACTCCGACAAAGCTGAATTTTGGTGGAGAGCTTTGTTTTGACGTCTTAAACATTTTCTGGAAAGTTCCGGCTTAATTTTGTGTGGACTTGGATATGAAAAATTTCAAATTAATTGAAGGTAATCTGGGCCTCGCCACCAAAGATAGTTGTCCTTCACTTCAGATGGTGAAACTCCTCTTGACTCAGCAGGGTGTACGTGCGTCCATATGTTGACATTGGTTAGCCTCTGTATTTCAGCGACTCTGTTGCTGATGAATGTTTCCCATTCCGATGGGGGTGCAGCTACCCAACATAGTGTAATGGTTGAATCAGTCAACGCGTAAATGTTGATTTGGCCTAGCTGCAAAACGCTTTTAAAATAGCAATAAAGTCGAGCGAAATTGTGTTCAGAGGAGCGATCCTAGTGAGTGTGAATTTGGTTATTTTTGTCTAGAACCCTTAGAAAAACTACTACTTTCATAGATGCGTCGCTAAGACCATGCAATTGCAACTCTGAATTTCTTTTTTGTTTTATCTTAATTTCTCGAAAACTATAATTTTTTTTTTTTTTGAAAAAATGTGAAGGTACATTGTAGCTTATGTCATTTTACACAAAAGAGATGAATTGTTTTTTTCATACAAGCAATAGATTCTGAGAAAATCATGCAAGAACTTTACGGTAGAGTCTTAGATATTTAGAAAACATGCACAAAAATGCGCTTATTATCTATTTTACCAATGCAAAATGAAGAAAAAAAATCATTAAAATCTGTTGCTCCTACGAAAAAAGTGTTATAATCTTTTTTGTCCAGAATTTTATGAGCATTTTTGAAAAAAAAATACGTTTGCTGAGATATTAACAAAAAATCATTATTTACAGTACAAAATAAAAAGCGTTTCTTTGATATGCTATAACTTCAAAATAAATAAACCTACAGAGTTCGTCAATAGCTCATTTTTCGAATATTTTGTTTGTCTTAATGTTATACCTTAATGATTTTGTTGTAGAAGGAAATTTCATCGAGTTGTTGAACAAAATCAAATCAATTTCTTTTTCAAGATGGCGGTCTTCCCCTTACCCCAGACACCCTAAAAACTTGGTTTTATAAAAAGGGATGTAGCCAGACGTGTCGCAGGCGTTTAACAAGGTATGGCACGAAGACCTCAAATTAATATTAAGACAAGTTCTGCCTGAAGGACTTTATAACATTCTAAACGGATATCTTAATAACAGCCTTCTTCGTGTAAGGCATGGAAATGATTATTCTAATTTCAAAGAATTAGTGGCTGGGGTACCACAAGGAAGTGTATTAGGTCCAGTTCTGAACTTTGTATTTACACGTGATGTATCTCCAACAGAAGACACTATCGTAGCCACCTTTGCTGATGATACTGCAATACTAGCAGTAGGCAAAACGATTAGCGAAGCTACAATTAAATTACAAAATGCTCTTAATAATGTTAATGAGTGGACAGAAACATAGGGAATAGCGCTCAATGAACAAAAGTCAGTTCACGTGAGCCTTACGTATAAAAAAATAAATAGACTACCCGTATTTCTTAACACCGCTCGTGTCCCACTTGCAAATGAGGCAAAGTATCTGGGAATGACTCTTCTAGACGCGAAATTAAAATGGAAGCCGGCAGCCGCACGTATATAAAAAATGCAAAGAACTAAAAAGTAAATTAAGAGATATGAACTGGCTACTCGTTAAATATTCAAAGCTTAGTATTGAAAATAAGTTGATTTTATGCAGGCAGGTACTTAAACCTGTTGGGACTTATGGTATACAACTTTCTAGGTCCGTCAAGCTGCGTCCACCACAATTGAAATTCAAAAATCTAATGATGGAATAATTTGATGCTAATTTGATGCTAATTTAGTACCGCAATCCCGCCCTGGTACTAAATTCCCTTCCCCCTCAAACTGGTGGGGGACCCAGCTTGACGTCAAGCTGCGTCCACCACACATTAATAGACAAATTTTCGAAAAACTAATGATGCAATAATTTGATGCTAATTTTGGGCTCTTGAAATGGCGGAATTTCCAATGCCTCAAGTCTATCCTTATCACTTAAAAACGGCTTGTTATCAAGCGAGCTGTGTAGACTTTTTACCACAACGCGAAATTCAAAAATGTAATGATGAAATAATTTGATGCTCATTTGATGCTAATTTTGTACCGCAATCCCGCCTTGGTACTAAATTCCCTTCCCCCTCAAACTGGTGGGGGACCCAGCTTGACGTCAAGCTGCGTCCACCACACCTTCCTAAACAAAATTTCAAAAAACTAATGATGCAATAATTTGATGCTAATTTTGGGCTCTTGAAATGGCGGAATTTCCAAATCCTCAAGTCCAGCCTTACCCCTTAAAAACAGCCCGATAACAAGCGAGATGTGTAGACTTTTTAAATAAGATCTTTGAAAAAAAATAAAAAAGTGCATAAGACGTAAAACTTAGTAATTTGAAAAAATATAAAATTTTGTCTTTCTATCCCTTCCAGTTTTGTTTTTACAGGCAAAAAACTGAATTCTGATGACGTCACTTATATGAAGATGCTTCCACCACAAACGAAATTCAAAAACATAATTATGCAGGAACCTAGTGCTTGTTATGGGCTCATTTAATGTTGTTATTTTAAATTTTGGTCTCCATGGTTTGACCTTGAAATCTATTGCTGAATATATAGAACTATGTAATATGAAATAATTACATTTTCCATCCATCCTTTCAGATCTTCCATTAATTTTCTTGGAGACATCATACTAACCATTTTGTAACATTCCTATTATATAATAATATAATTCAACCAATCAGATCGCGAATTCTTTTCTATATAAATCATTGATGAAAATTCAACTGACACATACAAATCATAGCTCACACATATTCTACTTCCTTAAAATAAATAAGCAAATGAAATTATTTTTTAAATTACACCTTCCTACATACATATCTATTTTTTTTAAAATATATATACGTTGAGCATTGACTAGTTCATTTTTATTTTAGTTCCGCCTATTTCATGGCATTCTTTGACCAAAATAAAGAATTTACTATATTGAACTATGTAAAGTTTTGATATTAGTGGGTTTCTGACCTCTTAAGGGGAAGGTTGGGTGTACTTAAGCTTAAGAAAATTTAAATACTAAATTATTGCTTACATACATGTATGTATGTATGAAGGTACACGTATGTGTGTAATACATGGTACATACATATATGTATGTATGTACCGTGTACCTACATACATACATACATGTATGTAAGCAATAATTTAGTATTTAAATTTTCTTAAGCTTAAGTACACCCAACCTTCCCCTTAAGAGGTCAGAAACCCACTAATATCAAAACTTTACATAGTTCAATATAGTAAATTCTTTATTTTGGTCAAAGAATGCCATGAAATAGGCGGAACTAAAATAAAAATGAACTAGTCAATGCTCAACGTATATATATTTTAAAAAAAATAGATATGTATGTAGGAAGGTGTAATTTAAAAAATAATTTCATTTGCTTATTTATTTTAAGGAAGTAGAATATGTGTGAGCTATGATTTGTATGTGTCAGTTGAATTTTCATCAATGATTTATATAGAAAAGAATTCGCGATCTGATTGGTTGAATTATATTATTATATAATAGGAATGTTACAAAATGGTTAGTATGATGTCTCCAAGAAAATTAATGGAAGATCTGAAAGGATGGATGGAAAATGTAATTATTTCATATTACATAGTTCTATATATTCAGCAATAGATTTCAAGGTCAAACCATGGAGACCAAAATTTAAAATAACAACATTAAATGAGCCCATAACAAGCACTAGGTTCCTGCATAATTATGTTTTTGAATTTCGTTTGTGGTGGAAGCATCTTCATATAAGTGACGTCATCAGAATTCAGTTTTTTGCCTGTAAAAACAAAACTGGAAGGGATAGAAAGACAAAATTTTATATTTTTTCAAATTACTAAGTTTTACGTCTTATGCACTTTTTTATTTTTTTTCAAAGATCTTATTTAAAAAGTCTACACATCTCGCTTGTTATCGGGCTGTTTTTAAGGGGTAAGGCTGGACTTGAGGATTTGGAAATTCCGCCATTTCAAGAGCCCAAAATTAGCATCAAATTATTGCATCATTAGTTTTTTGAAATTTTGTTTAGGAAGGTGTGGTGGACGCAGCTTGACGTCAAGCTGGGTCCCCCACCAGTTTGAGGGGGAAGGGAATTTAGTACCAAGGCGGGATTGCGGTACAAAATTAGCATCAAATGAGCATCAAATTATTTCATCATTACATTTTTGAATTTCGCGTTGTGGTAAAAAGTCTACACAGCTCGCTTGATAACAAGCCGTTTTTAAGTGATAAGGATAGACTTGAGGCATTGGAAATTCCGCCATTTCAAGAGCCCAAAATTAGCATCAAATTATTGCATCATTAGTTTTTCGAAAATTTGTCTATTAATGTGTGGTGGACGCAGCTTGACGTCAAGCTGGGTCCCCCACCAGTTTGAGGGGGAAGGGAATTTAGTACCAGGGCGGGATTGCGGTACTAAATTAGCATCAAATTAGCATCAAATTATTCCATCATTAGATTTTTGAATTTCAATTGTGGTGGACGCAGCTTGACGGACCTCAACTTTCTGGTTGTACCTGCGATACAAACTTAAATAACTTACAAACGTTTTGAAAATAAATTGCTAAGGTCATTTTTTAAATGCCCCCTGGTATATAAGACACAAAGATCTTCACAGTGATCTCGGAATTCCTATGGTTCTGGACGAAATAAAAAGTTTCGCGCGAAAACAAAGAATTGGACTATTAGAACACGCTTATTCAATTATTGACACTCTTGACAAGTCAAATTTAGTACGCCGTCTGCGAAGAACAAAACCTTCCGACTTGGTGCGGAGAACAGAAAACCGCTTTAAAATCGCGGAATAAGTAGAAAAGTAACCTACAACACGTTACTTAACTTCGTTAAAAATAAATTGAGAGATAAGTTTCAACTTAGTTGCAATCGGGAAGTGGAGGGGGTTTAAGTGTAGTAAGAATCTCACACTTCTATGAGCACGCGTTTTTCGGTCTTCATAGAGCCTGATGCAGGTTCCTGACTTCGACATTACTTTATTTAAAATTTATGAAGTTTGGAACCATGTTCTGACTAAAATTAGCAGTTCCACTGAATTCAGCATACCCAAATTCTGCAATAAGAAAAATTATATCCAAAAATTTGAATAAAAAAAAGGGGTTTTGGACAATATCATAAGCTCAGGGCTTAAAGGTGACAGTGTCAATGGTTTTAATTCTATTGTCAACGAAAATTGCAAAACCATTTCCCCTGTAAAAGAAATTACCTAATCTCCTACATTTTAAAATATTATTTAAATTCATTATTCACTCAAGAATCACCAAACATCATCTGACCGATATATGAATCACTTTCAAATCATTAAATTCGAGCTCTGATCTAGAACATCAAAATTCCCTTCGTGTTTACTTTGAAAAAATTGAAACACATCTACGAAAGTGTAAAATTCTAAATTTAGAATATTTTTTTATTTCATTTCATTTTTAGTTAAATATGTAAATCCTAAGTGATGATAAATAATATGCTTTATTTTTGAATATGAATAAAAAACTAAAAATGTCTTCCTCATCCATTTTCATAAAATTTGGGCCAAGGAAAATTAGAAATTTGGACCATGCACTGTTGAAAACTATCACACCCTTACCGTATTTGAAAATCTTTATTATTGGAGATAACGATAATGTTATAAATGTTATATTTAAACAATAAGTTGAATTTATGAATAGGAAACTTCACTTATCTTAAGAATCACGTGTAAGAATGTTGTAAGGTTTTTTAATTATGATTTATTGAAAGTCAAAATTATGTAAGCTTTAAATTAATAGCTATTCACCAAATTATTACTAATTAATAGAGTTCCAAAACGAATCAAAAAGCGAAAAACAAAATTATTTATTTGTTTTGGTTTGAATCTATGAAAACCAGTTTTAATGCAAAACAATCCAATTTGTTTATGATAATAATTATAATGTATGTTGGTTTTATATCAACACTTTTAAAGGCTGTTTCTTCGTTTTGTTTGGAATTTTCGAGGCATCCATCTAAATTTAAGATTAATCTGCGATAAACGACGCGACCATACAAAATTAAAAAAAAAAAACAACAACTTAAATATAAGTTCTGCGAATAGGTCCCACGAATTTGCTTTCAAGATTTTCGAATTTTTCTAAGATTTGATAAATACAAATACATTTGATATGGCCAAAAGAAAACGACATGAAAAGTCAATTCATTTGCGTAGCATTGTTAGTCATATCAATAATAGCCTATGAGCTGTTGAACCAATAACCGTTTGTCTGCCTACCTAAACACGTGTCGAACAGGTGCAAAATTTGACGTTAGATTTGTACATCAATTCATTTCAATACTTATTGGCCGGAGAGAAAAAGGGTCCATACAAGAAATTTTCATCTTGCAATTTTGAACACTTGTCCCTTATAAGATAGATAGAAGAATATTTACCCTTGGTACCTAAGTGATTTTTAAAAAATTGCCGCTTTGTATCTTCTTAGGGACTAACTACAGAGAGTTGGACCTAACACTACAACTGTTCAAAATTGCAAACAGAAATACAAAACAAAGCATAATTTGTTTGTTGTTGTTGTTATTTTTTGTCTTTAGAAGAAATAAAAATGCTTTCGAAGAGGTACCAAGTTTAGAGAAAATTAAAGCAGGTTTTTTTATGAATCCAAAACTTGACCTATAATGCCTAAGTATTTATACTTTAATCACAGGTAAAAATAATAAAGTTATCAACCGGTTTTTATTACACCTACAAGGTTATAGTATCTAGTATTATTAAGTTACATCCTTGTTTATAAACGAATCTGATGTTACCTGTGGCATAAGTTTATACAAAAAATAATATTGAATATTAATATTTTCAAAAAGTATTCTTTTGAATTTTAAAAAGTTAATTTTTTTTTTTGAAAATTCATTATCATTTTATGCGATTTTAAACTTACGTATTATTTGTAGCACAATGAGCTAGCAAATGTAGCTCATTGAAAGAAGAACTTTTGAATCGCTAAGTCGTGAAGTATGAAATAAAAACGCATCTGCACTTTTTTTCGCAGCTTCTACCTCCATAAAGCTTAGATTTAACTTAACACCAGCTGGCTCAGGGGAAATAACTTACAAAATAATGAAAAATGCATATAAACTTAAGGATATCGGTGTGTTTCTGCCACGTGATCTTTCCTTGAGGGTTTTTAAAATGTGGAAGTAGATGAAGAAGCGGTTAACCCAGCGATGAAAAACCTTGTGGTTGCCGAGTTCCAAATATTATAACTAATAAAACAAAATAACTTACACAAAATCGACGCTAAACTGCTGCTAAAATAACTATTTAATAGAGAAAATAAATTCTAACAAGTATTTCAGCCTACACATATGTAATTTTATTTCTTTTTGTGCAAAATTTTCTATATATTTTACAAGAAAATAACCTCATTTGACCCAATGAAAACATAATTAAGCAATAAACAGTTCAAAATAATCAATTTTCATGGTTGTACCATTTTTACTTGCCAAGTTTTGGATTCGTGCAAGAAAAAATTTGGAGATAACAATCAAACATGACATTACGATGATAGGGAACACCAAAAAGTCGGTGGAACAATTCTGTCTGTCTGTCTGTTTGTCTTCAAGCTTGGTACATTGTGGTTTTTGGTGATTATGCCCACACGACAGGTTTTTTTCATTTTTTTTTTAGAACCAAAAATAACGGTACCTACCATACAATTTTTCTAAGCAATTTATATAATCGTATATATGATCGATTTTTTTGAAACTCGATACTTAAGAGTTTATTAGTATTCTTTAAATATTTTTAAGAAAAATTTTATATATATGAGAAAATAACGGTACATTCCATACAAAAGTAACAAAACTAGAAAGGAAAATATTTTTTTCATTAAACTTTTTTCATATAATAAAATTAATACAATCTTCTACAAAAAATTATAAAATTTTGGACCTAGCATAGAACGAGTTTTTTATTTTGAATTTTCGCATTATTACCAAAAGTTTTCCTTACATTTTTTTTAAGAATTTCATATATAAAAATTATATTTTAAGAAAACTGCTCTAACTATTTTATTTTTTTTGCGCATACAATCATATTCAGTAAAGAATAAAGATGGCGTTCTTTTTTTTCATCTCAAATTGCCAACGAAGTTTTTTTTAGCTAATTTAAATATCGTATTTCTTTGCTTTTAAACATTTTGCTCTCATAATATCTATGTCTTTATATATAATTTTCTTAAACCCTCAGCACTTTGAACATAAGAGCAAGTACGTGCGATCCAGTCGTGCATTTTATTTTTTAGGTTTTATGGTAATTATCCCACTATAACCCCACTCCCCAAAAAAACACCTCTTCACCACAAATGATTTTTTTGAATTGTTTTGATTATTGTTTTTTACGATTAAGCCTAGTACGCAGATCGAGCTAAAATTTCGCTCCCATACAAAATTCTCTCTAAAATTAAGCCGAGCTAAAATTGAGCCAAGCATTTTAGCCGAGAGGTACGAAGCTCCAGCTAAAAAATCAAATTTTCGTTTCTTACTGTACGGTGCCATCTGTCAGAATTTAGCGCGTGAAATAATTGTTAGGTACATTAATTCCTGAGCTAAATTGTGGCAGGATTTTTTATTTGATAGATTTATGTGAGCTTTACACTTTGAAATGAAAATTGAGAACGAGAAATATTCAAAGACAAACGATATATTAATGCCAAAGGAAAAAATCTATTTTATTTGGTTACATTCTCTTGAAATATTGAAATAAAATTCTTTGAAATTTGCTGAATATTTCTTTTAAGCGAACAGCTGTTTTTTGTAATGTAATCTCCACAAAAAGCTTATGTCAAAATTTAGCAAGGAGCTTAGCTGGTGTTTGGAGAGAAAAGTGGGAGCGAAATTTTAGCTCGATCTGCGTACTAGGCTTTAACAAACATTGATGACGAGTTTCATTAATAGACCATTATTCTCAATTGGTTTTCGGAATAGTATTTAACTTTTGTACTGAAAACACAGTTATTCTAACATAAAAATGACAACAATTTTTTTTTCGGATTCGTATTGACTTGATTTTGGTATCATTTGAATCAGAATTAAGAACTTTCTTAAAAACATGTGTCACATGCTTAGGTTGTTACAAGGTTTATTTTTCAGTTTGATACACTTCAACTTTCCCCCTCTACCCCTTTTCATTTTCATGCTGCATTAAATGTTTTCACAAAGTTTGATAATGGAACTAATTTTCAGCGGCATATACAGCTTCACTTTTTGGGAGGGATCATCGTCATACCAACACAAGGAGTTGGTCAACATTCGTTTGCAAAAATTTTACGTTAGAAGTTCTGTTTTTCCAAACTCCGGTCACATAATTCTGACTAAAGTCAGAATTGAAAAATTATTTGTTTGTTTATTTTCGTTTTTAACTATTAATACGCCTTGTAGTTTCATACGACTGAGACCTTGCGTCAAATCCGGTAGTTATGATTTTTTGCTGAGTTGTTTATGATGTTGACCTAGTGATAAATCCATTTTATTTGACCTCGAGCTTCGAACGCAACCTTTTGGTAAAAATTCAAAAAACTGCGAAATTTTGGCGGTTTTTCGAGTAATTGCGAATTTTAACGAATACGCTTTAATTTCAGAGTAAAACGTTGTTCTACAATTTAAACCTTACTAAATTTACTTCAATTTGAGTTCAAAACCATCTCCACAGACCCACCAGTTTCCCCAGTTTCCAAGGGATGGCTTTCTAAAATATAGCAATAATAAATTTGATCAACAAGTAGTAAATTAAAGTGTTTAATAACAACACAAGGTCTTAGACATATGGTGCATAAAAACACCAGGGCGTGTGGATCGGGCCAAAAGAAGAAAACCATAATAAAGGATAAGGGGTGTATATCCGCCCGTTTAGGCAGGGGGAGAAAAGTTGACTTTAAATACAAAAATAACTTTACAGAAACAATGGTAATATCTGGACAAAAATCCTTTAGCCTTTCTCAAAGCCAGAAATCCATTCTTGATTTTTTTTTTAAAAAAGTTATTCTACGTGATAGTTTGTGAAAAATGTACTTTCAATCTCAAAATTTTGACAAAAAACACGATTTTTGTTAAATATTATGTTATTTTAGGTTTTAATTTAGTAATTTAATGCCCATATTAATTCTTATTCAAATACTGAAAACCAAATGCTGAAATGTCTTCTAGTTTTTGAGATAACTGAAATTAACCTGATTAATTTCACTATTTTTATTCGAGTAAAAATATTGAAATTAATCAGGTTAGTTTTCGCGGTTTTTTGGATTTTTACCAAGGTTGCGTTCGACGCTCGAGGTCGAAAAATTGGATTTTTCACTAGGCCAACATCATAAACAACTCAGCAAAAAATCAGAACTACCGGATTTGACGCAAGGTCTAATGTATATAGTTACTGTATTATATAAGTTATTTGTGAAAAAAACTTGAATTAACAACATTTTATTGTTTATAATTTTAAATTACAGAATTTATAAATGTAGATTTTGAAAAAGTAGAGTTTTAAAAGAAAGAACTGAAAAAATCAGAATTTTTAAAAGCATATTTTCCTTGAAAAAAAAACAATCATGCATATCACTCACATTTTTCGACGTTCCAAGACAGTTTTTAGCGCCAGTTTGCATAACATGTTTTTCTCAAATGATTGTACTGATTAAGGGGAGATAATTTTCTTCCTAATCGATCAAAAATTGTGGTAGTTGGAGTTAGCTGAGCTCTTAATCTTAGAAAAAAATTCATAGCTTCTTACATTTTTTTTATTGAAGCACGAAAAGTTAACAGAACAGTTTTTGAACGTTCAAAAAAGTGTTAATAATGTGTTAATTCTAGATACCTTTCTCCATGGTCTTAAGTGTGTACAAATAAATATTTTTAAAAAGGGGAAACATTCTTCTTTTTAAAACCGTGAACATTTTACCCCTCACCCTATGTGTCAAAAAGACGAAACACGAAACGACCGAAAAATCGAATTTTATAATCAGGCTCCATATCTTGTCTTTGGGTCTTGCCTTTAAAAGTCAATATTGCCAGCAACACTTCTAAGAATATTTAACCTCTAATGTTAAAGAATTGCTCAAAAACTAACTCTGTCAAAGTGCATCAATAAGTGCAAGGGCGTGTATCCGTACCTCGTATGAAAGGTTCAAAGCTGATGTTTTTATTTTCTGGAGCCAAAATGTCTGTTTTTGTATTTTGTTTTGTGTCTACCTACTGAAATGCCTGGAATTTCAGGAAAAATGTCTTCTTCATTTTAATGTAAACATTTCACAGAAAAGCTTGAGATTGAGATGTAAAATAATAAGTATCGAGTAAGTTCAGAAGTAAGTTCAATTGAAAATAAAACACAGGGTATGACAAACTAAAGGATGGCAGTCCAATTTTTTGAAGAAAAGAAATTGAACAGGAACATTTTTAACGATATGAACTTTTATGAACTATGAGTAAAAAAATCATCGGCCTAGATTTATATCCTTTGCAGTACGAATCTGCACTGCGGTCCGCCAATTGCTGATCCCTGATGGGTTAAGACAATGCATGAAAATTCGGAAATAATGAAAATTTCCAAATTGCAATGCATGAATCTTTAGTTGTATTAAATTTAGTTGAATTGAAATAGATTGAATTGTATTGAATTGAGTTTGATTTAACAAAGTTTAATTCCAATAAATTTAAAACCATAAAGTACATGTGTAACCCAGTCTTGAATTTTAATTATTATTAAATTTGGACAAGTCGTTTTAAATTTGATTGCTCTTTTTTCATGATTGATTTTTTTTGAATGATGAAGTCATTTTGTTACCATTTTAGTATCCAATTACCTATTCCATGACATAGTCGTCCATCTCACATAAGTTCATTAAAACCGGTTGAGACATTTGATATATAAATAGGGACAAACATCTTAACAAATATAATTTCAAGCTAAAAAATTAAAAAGCCTGTTACAACTTTATCAGGGTACAGCGCGGTACCTTACAATAAAAACACATACAGAAATTTAAGGGGGTAAAACATAAACTCAAAATTATTAGCTATCCGATCCTCTTGCCTGTTAGCATTTAAGAGTTTTATATACAAAAGAACATGAAATTTTCAAGCAATAATCCATTTGGCCTCGAGCCAATTTTCTCCAGAAACTAAGATAAGAATTAATTGCTTTTTTGTTATACCTAAATGGGGCTAAAGCCAAAAAAGTTCAAAACTAGTTTCCATCAGAAATAAAAACATTTTGTATGTAGGTAGATGCTTTTTCTTAGATTTTTTTTTTAGAGATACTTTTAGCCTATTAAAATTGAAAAGCAAAAGCTGAAAAGCCTGTTTTGTGGTTTTATTACATTTCACAAAGGGATATAATAAATATAAAAGAAGAAATTAATAGTTCCTATAAAAATAATTATAAATTCATATAGCTGCGTTTTTATTAAATCGGAACTTATATCTAAGCCAGCAAAAGAGTCTGCATAATAAGTCCATTATTCTTAGATTAAAAATAAATCTATTTAGAGACGAATGTCTATGAAGGCAACTTGAGATGACACACCCTTATGCGTTACGCAATTTTAAGCCTACGGATATCATTCATCTGCCCCTGGGTAAATTTAAGTTAAACTATATCTAGGTATCGAATTTCAAATATTATTTTAATTTTAATTTTAATTTGTTTTAAAACCTGTTTAAACATCTAATTTAGTTGTAAAGTGTAAATGCGAGGCCACCTAGAATAATAATGTAGTTCCTAAGGATTGTATAAATACAAGACACTTCACAAGAATATCATTTATTTTAGTTTTGGTTCTTCTTTGGACAAGAAAAGAAAAACCATCAAAATGGTAACTACAAACAAGTTTTGTTCATACATAATTTATGTAAATAGCTTGATTTTATTTTAATATTATACAATTATCTATTTCAGAAATTCTGTATCGTATTCTTGGCAATTGCTGCTTCTACTGTTGCTGCCCAAATATCCAATGAGTATCTTCCACCATTGGAAAATTCATTGTTGTCTCCAAGCAACGAATACTTGCCTCCAGTTGTTGGAAACGAGCCATCTGGCATTTTGGCTGACGATGGCTACCGTTACAAGACTGTGCGCAAGTTGAAATACCGTCACCGTCGTGATGTGAATGAATTGCCATCCAATGAATACCTTCCACCAGTTCAACAATCGTTTGTGTCTGCTGGTCCTTCCCAGGAATACTTGCCACCAGTCACCACATCCTTTGAGCCTGAAACCATTCTCGCTGATGATGGCTACCGTTACAAGACTGTACGTAGGTTGAAATACCGTCATCGTCGTGACGTCAATGAATTGCCATCCAATGAATACCTTCCACCAGTTCAACAATCGTTTGTGTCCGCTGGTCCTTCCCAGGAATACTTGCCACCAGTCACCACATCCTTTGAGCCTGAAACCATTCTCGCTGATGATGGCTACCGTTACAAGACTGTACGCAGGTTGAAATACCGTCATCGTCGTGACGTCAATGAATTGCCATCCAATGAATACCTTCCACCAGTTCCACCAGTTCAGCAATCATTTGTGTCTGCTGGTCCATCTCAGGAATACTTGCCACCAGTTACTACATCTTTTGAACCTGAAACCATTCTTGCTGATGATGGTTACCGTTACAAGACTGTACGCAGGTTGAAGTACCGTCATCGTCGTGACGTCAATGAATTGCCATCCAATGAATACCTTCCACCAGTTCCACCAGTTCAGCAATCGTTTGTGTCCACTGGTCCTTCTCAGGAATACTTGCCACCAGTTACTACATCTTTTGAACCTGAAACCATTCTTGCTGATGATGGTTACCGTTACAAGACTGTACGCAGGTTGAAGTACCGTCATCGTCGTGACGTCAATGAATTGCCATCCAATGAATACCTTCCACCAGTTCCACCAGTTCAGCAATCGTTTGTGTCCACTGGTCCTTCTCAGGAATACTTGCCGCCTGTTACTACATCTTTTGAGCCAGAAACCATTCTTGCTGATGATGGTTACCGTTACAAGACTGTGCGCAGGTTGAAGTACAGGCGTCATTGAGTATTTATATCAACTTTAAACTGATTTTGATATTCAGTTGTAGTAAACTTAAGAAACCGAATAAATTAAACTAAAAATATTTAGTACTTATAAGGTTTTTTTGTTCTTCTAAGTTTCTAACACAAGTGTACCTCTGAAAAATTGGCAGGCTTCAGGTTCATTTTTCAGTGAGGTTTGTGATCATTTGATCTAGTAAAACTAAACTTTCAATTTCATTCAAATTCATTGTTTTGCTGACGACATACAGTAGGTAGGTACTCTTAGACTCAGTTTCTCATTGCGAGATCATCCTAGTTTCATGGTTAAACTCGCGTTAGCTCCCACAAATCCCAATTGTTTCATTCAATAATGATCCCGTTCACGAGTAACTCTGAATTAACTCAAAGAACAGGGACTATTTGCATGATATTTCTGACACATAAAAATTCTATTTATATTCAAGTACAATAAAAGCGCCATCTTGATTTAATGAAATTGCGTTATCCATATTGTCGTTACTCGATTTAAATAGATTTTTGACAGATGACAGTTAAAGTTAATTTATTTTCAGGATTAGTGAACATTTAACTCAACATTGACAAAACGGTCTGAAAATAAATTAAGCCCAAGTTAACTCAGGAACAGTTTTTCAGTAGAGGATTAACTTTATCTTTCGGTTGCTAAAAAATCTATTGTCATGATGTGCAACACTATAGATATCACCTCGTACACCTTTCACGCAACAAAATAGAAATGGCGCCACAATGGAATTGCACTCTAAATTACTTTCATTATCAAAATCGAGATGGCGCCACAACGGAAAAGATGTGTTGGCACAGTAACAACGCTAACGCCACCACCAGCTCACAACATCATGACAATTTAAAATTATATTCTATTCGATTTGTTAACGTATTCTTAAAAATAATAATTTCAATTGTTTTTTCACTTTAACATTAAATAAAAGTGGTTTTAATTATAGATTCTATCAGGATCTTTTGTAAACACTTGTTTCTTTTGACAAGGCAGATATCTACATTTTTGGTAGATATCTTTTTCTCCCTCATCCGGGTTAATTTTAGTTGGTGTCATAAAATAGACACTACAAAGACCCTCATTTTATTCCCTGAGTACACTCTCCGAAAGAGGTGAGTTACTTCGGAGTTAACTCAGGATTACTATTGACTACAAAATTCGTTGCTGGAGTTAACTCAGATTTAACCCCGGAGACTAGGATGATCTTGCACTGGAAAACTGGCCGTAATACTTTATTTACATCTAACACTAATCTAAGATTTAGTAAGATTTACCTCAAATCTTCTTTAAATCTTGAAGATTTACTAAATAAATTTATTGCTTAGATTAGAAATGAATCTTGTTAAATCTTCCTAGCCCAGATAATTTTACAAATCAAACTTACCTATACACTCAGTTCTTCAAAAATGAAGCATTACATCTCAGTTCAACTTCATTGGAAAAATTGAAACACAATTTGCATTTCCAAAGGTGCTGTCAAAATAAATCTTTTTGTGCGGTGAAAACACCAAATAGGCTAATTAAATTTGTACTGAGATAAATCTTTGGTGGAAATAAAAGCATACATAAGTGACTTAACTTGGAGTTAACTATTAGGATTTTAAGTGACTGAAAACACAATTCTTAATTCACTAAAGTTAAACCCTGAGATTAGTATAATCTCGAAACTCCAATTGAAAAACTAGTTAAGTGTTTTTAAGGGATTTTAAGGAGTAAACAAATTTCTACCAGAAAATTAAAGTTTATGAATTTCAAACTGACAGTAAGATGCTTAGAATAATATGGCCTAAGTCCAGGCGTAGAGAGAAAAAAAATCATACAAAGCTTGCATACTTTATGAGTTCTAAATATTCAAAACAATCAGAACGGGCTTACATGTATTATCTGCCTAGTATTATGTACATATAAACAGACAAAAAGTAATTTTAGGCGAAAAATTAAAATTAAAAATAAGTGTATGTATATAATATAGGTGCTTAATTAAGGGCCTATAACATGAGCCATCAATATGTTACAATTTACCCTACTTTCGAAACGACAACGGAAGAGAAGAATACAAAAATGAGCTACGCGACTACGGTTCGAACGCATGGCTCAGTTTGAATTCGAATTTGGCTCAACACCTAAAAGACTGCCACATTCAATTACTACAACAAGAGGTGAATACAAGGGCGTATGCAAGGGGTGCAGGCAGGGGTGTTTTTCCACCCTAATCACAATATATTTGATACATTAGGCAATATTTTTCTTCTTTTGAAAACATTTTAAAGCATGATTTTAGTACCAAAAATATTTTTTGAATGACGTTGCCCCCTCCTAATCGAAATCCTGAATGAGTTTGCCGACCGCTTAGGTAGACTCAATAAAACAGAATTACATACATACATATTTAATTTGTTTCTACATAATATTAAATGCAAGATGAAACTGGAAAAGATGTCAAAAATGCTGCAGTAAAAGTTTAAAAATGTTCAACTCTTGCAGCTCCAGCTCAAGCGTTTTTTACATCTATTCCAGCTCCGTCTTGCATTCTGTGCCGGCAGTAACACGTAGCCAAACACATCCATAAATATTGACATTTTTTGTGATTCGTCATTATTATTGATAGATGTGCAGAGCTGAACAAAAATTAACACACCAATTAAATATGTTTGTGTACTTCTCAAAGTCAGTTTGTACCCATTTCTTTCCAAAGTTATGTGAAAGTTCATATAAGAAATTAAATTGATAGAACTTTGGACTGAAATAGAAATTTTTAGGAAGCACACCAACTCACCTTTTGTGGATCAACGATGAGATTCTTTTGAAATTAATAGCTGCGTTTTATTATCGACCAAGATCCATATAGATCTTCATTTGATAATAAAACGATCCGGATCCCAAAAAATTTTACTTTTCAACTGTGGTATGCCTGACTTTTTTTTGACGATTTTATGGCAATTGTGACAAGCAAACAAAAATAAAAATTGAAAACGAAGTTGATAAAGTATGTTATTAAAAAATAAATTATTTGTATAACACTTTCTAAAATTGGACCATCAATTCTGATAAAGCAGATTTTTTAGTTTATCTGTACATATAGAGAAGCTCAGAAGCTATTGGACAATTGGAGCCGACTACTTGCATCTAGCAGTGATGGATTCAAAATTTTAATTGTGGCATGTTTTATGTGTATTTGAAATAAAATCAAAGTTAGGATCACTAAGATCCTTTAAAGTATAGAAAAATTATTAATTCTTAATCACAGAAATTCAAATCAAAGGAACACACATTTTATGTAAACAAAAACATATCTTTATTCTTTTCTTCAATGGCATTTCACTTTTTTTGTTTTTTTTTTTTTGCACAGTGCTAACAACATTTATGAAATAAAATTGTCACCTGGTGTTCAGAATAAAAACTTATTCTTGGATCTTGAAATAGATCCCGATAAAAAGCAAGATCCTAAATTGTTTTTGTATTGCGTGTAAAAGTAAATCCAGATCCAGATCCGGATCCCGATAAAAGATAATAAAACGCAGCTAATGTCAAATAAATTTTAGTTTAAGTGTAGTCAGACAATTCAAATTTGATTCTTGACTTGTACCACCTACTCTTTAAAGTGCTGTAAAATAAAAGCCTAACTTTAGGCTTTTTCTCTTATGAATGGGTATTACTAAAAGTAGGCTATATGTAAAAATTCTAAGAATTACTTACTTCTTGAAATTGATAAAAACATGAAAGTAGAAAGTAAAATATTTTGAGTTGAAATTCAATGAATAATTCAAAGCGAAGTAATGAATGCCCGATTTTTTACTCACCAATAAATTAATCAAAATTCAGATTCAGAATGTCTTTATTTATTCATTCTGAATATTTAGAAAAAGCATTTTGAGTTTCTTTAAAACCTAAACCACACATTGAGTCATAAATTTACCCTAAACTAATAAACTATAGGCCTAAAAATGGACAATAATTATTTTTTGATGCAAAAACTATTTACATGCTAATAATGCCTTGTGGTGAATATATTTTTTTTCGAAGTGTAAACCGACCATCCAAAAAAAATATTGTATTCACCACCCTTTTTTCCAATGCAAAACAATAACTGGTGCATTGTTTTGTATGCCATTTCATTGCAGTAATGGTTTTTTTTGCATGAAACTGTAAACCAATCATGCAAACAATTAATTAAGCATTTCCCTTCAACTATTTTTGACATGCGAGAGTATTTGCCTAGCTTTTTTTTGTGCACTGTAAACTAGGCTTTACCGGCCAAACACGACCATTGTTTTGCATGACAATAGTTAACAGACAATTGAATTATTTTTCCACTTATTTGCTTGTTAGTCGTGCGGTGAAGTGCATTTTATTGTGAAAACTTACATATCTCCGGAAATATTTACTTTGTTGGTTTTTTTGTTTGTGGTAGGTATTTGTTAGTGTGGTGAATTTCTAATCTCACAAATCAAAATAACGGGTGATTTTTTAAGAGGTTTAGAACTTAAAAAAAAAAACACAAAAAATTCGAAAAAATGAATGAAATATTTATTTGAATCGATAGTTTGAACCTTGCAATTTAATGTTTAAAGATAATTTCATGCAAATGTTGACCGCGGCTGCGTCTCAGGTAGCCCATCCGCTGAGTCCAATTTTGGCATACTCTTTCACACATATCGGCCGGTATCTCACGAATGAATGCATGGATGTTGGCTTCCAGTGCGTCAATCGAAGCGGGCTTGTCCCTATAGACATTAGCCTTGACATACCCCCACAAAAAATAATCTAATGGTGTCAAATCGCACGATCTAGGCGGCCAATTGACCGGCCCGAAACGTGAAAATTACTGTTCACCAAACTCGCCCCGCAATTGCGCCATTGTTTCGCGTGCTGTGTGGCATGTGGCACCGTCTTGTTGAAACCACATATCATGCAAGTCAAGAACTTCCATTTCGGGCAAAACAAAGTTTGTTATCATCGCTCGGTAGCGTTCACCATTGACAGTAACGCTGCGATTCGCATCATCTTTGAAGAAATATGGCCCAATAATGCCGCCGGCCCATAAACCGCACCAAACAGTGGCTTTTTCGGGATGCATTGGTAGCTGTTGCAATGCTTCTGGCTGATCTTCACTCCAAATGCGGCAATTATGCTTATTTACGTACCCATTCAACCAAAAATGAGCCTCATCGCTGAACACAATTTTTCGATAAAAAAGCGGATCCTCGGCCAGCTTTCCAAGAGCCCATTCACCAAAAATTCGGCGTTGTGGTAGGTCGGCTGGCCTTAGTTCTTGCACCAGCTGTATCTTTAAAGGCTTTACGCCCAAATCCTTCCGCAAAATTTTCCACGTAGTGCTGTAACAAAGGCCTAACTGCTGGGAACGGCGCCGAATCGACATTTCGCGGTCTTCTGTCACACTAGCTGATACGGCCGCAATATTTTCTTCACTACGCACAGTACGTAAACGTGTTGGTGGTTTAATGTCCAACAAAAAAAATTTGGTGCGAAATTTGTTCACAATCTTCCGAATAGACTGCTCAGAAGGTCGAGAATGCCGACCATAAAATGGAAGCAGCGCGCGATGAACATTTCGAACCGAGCACGAATTTTGATAGTAAAATTCAATAATTTGCAAGCGTTGTTCATTTGTAAGACGATCCATGGTTAAATTGCAAACCAAACTGAAGCTGTTTGACAGTGACACAAGGTACTAAACACACGTCAGCTGTCAAAACCAGTGTTGCCAAAACCAAACCAGCTAAAAAATCACCCGTTACATGCGCAAGTGGGTCCGCAGTGATTCTAATCCTAATCTCCTGGGGTTTTTTATTGTATTTATTGTATTTATTGATTAAGTAACTCTGCACATCAAGATAAACTTATAACTAGTACAGGATATAAGAAATAAAAGAAATATAATTAATTATGAAAAAAAAGGTAATACAAATTAGCAAGAATTTGATTATGATAATAAATGTATATAAATTCCATTAAGATCGCAACCAAAACAAGTAATTAACGAAAAAGAAAGGAAAGGAAAGAAAGTTATCTCAACTTAGATTCGAGAGGTAATCAAAGCATTGTTCAAGAAATCTTCCGTGTTCAAATCTCGACTTCACATGATTGGGGAAATCATTCCAAAGCTTGACAGCATAAATGAAAAATTGCCTGCTTGAAGTCAAGCAGGTGTATGTAGAAGGTCGTAGTACTATATATCGATTAGAAGAGCAAAAAGTAATTTTATCAAACAAATAGTAAGGTTCTTTCTTGTGAATAATCTTAAAGAGTAGGGAACAACATCGATATTTGAAAAAGGCATCCAAATTACATCCAAAAATTTGACGATCTTCATTGGAAATATGATCAAACCTTCGTAGATTAAAAACATATCTAGTAACTGAATTAACAGCAACTTTAAGCTTTTGGAGCGATACCGAATCAGGATTGGCAAACAGCTCACAGCCGTATGCGATAATGGGATTTATAAGAGCTTTTACTAGCTTTAACTTAACCTGCAGTGGTAAAATTGTTTTTGTTATAGATAGTCCTTTCAGTGACGCATACATTTTTGATGTGATGGAATTTATGTGGGTATCCCAAGTTAGTTTAGTATTGAATATTATACCCAGATTTTTAGCATGACTTACATATTCAACTTGACAAGAATTTAATATAATGGGAGGAAAGTCAGGAAAATGTGGCTGGTGCTTAGATATTGGAATAGCTTTAGTTTTACCCGGATAAGGTTTAAGACCATTGCGTTTGGACCATTCATTTATATTACATAGATCGGTATTCATTTTTTGAATTGCGTCCTCAACCATTCCAATAGGAAAACTAATGTAGAGCTGAACATCATCGGCATAAATATGAAAGCGACAGTAAGATACAACAGAAGGTAGGTCATTAATAAACATTGAAAATAATAGTGGACCAAGAATAGATCCTTGGGGAACACCATTATTTATAGGAAGAAATGAGGACAATTTACTATTACATGAAACAGCTTGCATTCGATTAGTCAGATATGAAAACAAAAGTTTGTTGGAAGTATCACAGAAGTTAAAATATTGCGTTAATTTATCACAGAGAATATTTGGATTGACACAGTTAAATGCTTTAGAAAAGTCCAGTAGTGTTATCACATTTGTATAGTTCGCATCAATTGCCAGTCTTATGTCATCAGAAACCTTTAATAAAGCAGAAGTGCAGCTATGTCCCGACCGGAAACCTGATTGCAGAGGATTGAGAAGTTGCTTAACTCTGATAAATTCCTTCATTTGGTTACTAATAAGGAATTCAAAAACTTTAGATAAGAAGGGTAGGATCGCTATAGGTCTATATTCTGAGTTTGTTCCTTTTTTTGGAATTGGTATAATCTTAGATCTTTTCCATACAGAGGGATATAAGGATGTCATAATAATGGTATTAAATACATGGGGGATATAGGGAAGGATAAGAGGAAGGAGAATTTTGACGAAGTCTGGATGAATGTTATCTAAGCCCATAGCTTTGGATTTGATTGCGAAGATTGCGTTACCTACGTTAAACATATCAACTCTCGATACACAGAATTCGTTTTCGTAATTGCTCCGTGTTGATGAAAATGCTCGGATAGGAAATGAATTGGGTGCAGAAAACTTACGGTTAAGCTCATCAAGGTCAATGTCGTCCGCAACTGAGGTATTATCTTTTTGCACGCCAATATTACGAACTTCTTTCCATAGAAACTTGGAAGAATTATCAGAATTGAAACGATTGTTATAGTAGTTAAGTTTGGCGGACCTTATAAGCATGGTAACAAGATTACGAGACGCTTTGAAACTACGAAACATTTCAGCACAGCCTAAACGTTTCCACCGGCGATAATAAGTATCTCTCTTTTTGATAGCATTCAGAATACCATAAGATAGCCAAGGACAGCTTTGCGATTTCTGAACACGATTTTTAATAGGCACATGCTTGTTAAACAGGTAATCAATTGACTTGTTCATAAATTCAACTTGTCTATTAACATCAGATGACAAATATATTGAGTTCCAATCAATAGACGAGCAATCACTTAAAAGACTATCAACATTGACATTGCGGAAATCACGATACTGTATGGACTGACCCCTTTCCTTGTTAACATTTAAATCAAAAGTAGCGAAAACGAGATCATGATACGAAAAAACAGGGACAGATAATTGACTAAAGCATTTAACAAGATTTTCATTACTAACAAGAAAAACATCTAACAGTGACGGTGCGCAGTTAGGCTTGAAGTGCGTTGGCTCGATATAGTTCACAAAGGAAAGGCCTAGACTATTCATAGAGGTTTTGAAACAATTGGATGAAGAGTGAAAAAGATTAATGTTTAAATCTCCACACAGAATTAATTTAGGCGTAAGATGACATATATCTTCAAAAATAGGAGAAATAACTCTTGAGTTTGCGATATGTGGTGGAATATAAAGAGTTCCAACTATACATTTACTTTCGCCATTGAGGATATCGACAAAAAAATAATCACAAGGTTGAGCTCCGTCTGAGCATTTGACTACACTTGACCTAATATAATTCTTAACATAAATTGCTACTCCTCCGCCAGTTGTGTGGGTTCGATCTGCTCTGTAAGGTTTTTTAAAACCATTCAATAAGAATAGACTACTTTGCAAATAGGGGTGAAACCAGGTTTCAGATACACAAATTATATCGATTAAGCTGTTCTCAAATAACCTTTTAAACTCATCAAACTTATTCACAAGACTCTGTGCATTGATGTGGCAAATATGCAGTCCATTATGACTTTTGCAAATCGTGTTAAGTAAAAATTTGTTCAATTCATGATCTTTGCCTCCAAGGGAAATGTTATTCTTAAAGGGTGATAAAATGAAAACAAATTAATGTTTTCATATCTGATCATCAATCAATCAATTCATTATATGAATAGAAAAACCGAAGCAGGATACGCTTATAAGATACACCAAAGTTACAGTACACAAATAGATAGTATTATATTGCGCAGGTTGGCTAAAATGAGAACTGTCAGAAGAATTCAAGATGGCCGTCCTCGTGATTCTGTCCGTATTACAACAACAACAAACACGAAAAAATAAAAATTTGAGTAACTCGTCACCCATGTTGGATATCAAACCTGAGTGAAAAGTTTCGCCTTATCAGTTGTGTTGGCCGTCAGGCAATGCAGTTCTACTACTTTCCGAATTTTTTTTTTTCTTATTTCGAGGCTATTTTCACCACGAATCGTCCCAATTCTTTTTTATACATCACACACTAGCTTTTTCTTATTTTGTTTGCACTTTTCTCACTAAAAGCCCTTCCACACTAGCCCACTGAGTATTAATACATGTAAAATTGAAAGTGGGAAAAAATTTCTTGCGACTGTCAAATTTGTGGGAATTATGACTTTCAAATTTTCCTTCCAAACTGGCTTGTATTAATACATGCCAAACTTGTGTTGACGCACAAATGAAATGTATTAAAAATTAGAACCAACCCTAAAAATTGTAAAGTATTAATACATGTCAAATCATGTATGGGGAGCTGTCAAGCTGTGTAAGATGGGCTGTCATATCTTGTATTAATACCTGTCATATTTTGTTTCCACACTATACATATTTTTTCCCCCCACTTTTTTGACATGTATTAATACTCAGGGGGCTAGTGTGGAAGGGCTATAATTCGCTTTAATAATTTTTATTTTGTCCCGTGAATGACGGCTCATGAATTAAATTGTGTACACATCATCTATCAACCACCCAAGAAACCGAGGTTGTCAGGCAGTATCAACAAATTTTATGAGCAGTAGGTTGTGAGTGTCAACCCATCATTTAGCGTGTACATATACCAGTTCAGTTTGATATCCAACAAGGTTGTCAGTCAGGTTTGACAATGTGTACAACTTAACAGCTTAAACAATCTTATTTTCTAAACAAGTAATAAAGGAACACACACATAACATAAAGAAATTTCAGTCACACATCATGAGATCCACCATTTTCCACTGATTTTGACATATGCGCAGAACTGAACAAAAATGAAAATGATAATACTCGTAATATTAACTTTAATATGTGAACTGTGCACCAAAGTCACTATCACCTTTTACTATGAGTGATAGTGACAGCATTTTAATTTTTTGTGCTTTTAAGTACACACTTTGACATCTGTTTTTGATTATGAGTTTCGTAACAGCTTTGCGCATGTTTATGAAGTTAATAATGATAAAAACCTGTGAAAATAAACGTGATATAAAACTTTGCTTGCATTTCACAGTTTCATGAGCCGTAAACGCAGTTTTGAGAACCAACATTTGTATCCAAATATCAATACGTAGTCGTTCATACGTTGTTTAACTCGTTTTTGGTTCCAAAATAGACTCGTTTGCTTGAAGGTTGACAGTGGCAGCTGTCAACTGTCAGTCGAAAGTATTTATGTTTAACAATGAAGAATTGAATTCAAAATTAGTGTAAGGTGGAAATGTAGCAAAAATCTGTTATACTACGTTTTCATCAGAGCCGAAATGAGGTAATTTAGCAAATTACAAAAAAGTGTTTTCATTTGTAATTTGGTAGTTCCGTTTGACAGCTCATTTCATTTCTGAATTTAAGCTGGCTGTTAATAACTTTATGTTGTTGTTTTTTTTCTTTCTACTTCCATTTAGCTTTGACATTTTCATACAAAACCTATTCAGAGCTCTTCAAACTGTGGCCAATTGGGTGTGTTCAATAGGTTTTGACTTAATTTTAATTTAATTTTCAACGAAATCACCTTATTTGGTCATTAGGCCATATATAGTATAAAAATACCTTGACCCCTATTACACGATGATTCTTTATGTCTGACTCTTTTCGAATTTTCATAAGTGCGAAGGAGAAAAAAACATCTGATTTCACCTTCGCATCCATTGAATTTTGAAAAGAGTCACACTCAAAGAACCATCGTGCAATAGGGGTCGTGGCCTTGACGTAAACGAAATTTTTGAAAACAGCGATCTTAAATTCTTGAAACCTAGTACTATTGCTCATACTAGATGCTTCTAGCTTCTAGATGCTGATATGAAACGAAATTTCTGTGGTCTTCCGTCTCCAACAAGGCAATGGAATGCCCATTCTTTATTAAATTAGGACTCCATAGTAAAATTGTTATTACTCGTATGTTTACATCAACGAATAAAATTGATTTTAATTTCTTACAGCTTAATCAATACTTTATTAGCTCTTATAAACTTACATCGTAGAAATACATTAATTAAATTAAACAAAAAAAGCTTTTACTAGTTACTGAACACATATTTAATTTTAAAACCTAAAAGCTACCGAAGGCTTTGGATAGCTATATCCTGATACAGGTTCCTCAAGTATTTCGTTTGTTCGCACTGGCTCGAATGGAATTTGTGGTTTTGGGTATTGGTACCCACTTGTTACTGGTGGAGAGGTGGTCTTCGGAACTGATGTTGTTGTCCGTAGGGCTGGCAGTTTGAAAGGAACAGAAGGCTTTGGATATTTATATCCAGGAGCAACTGTTGTTGTTGTGGTTGTTGTTGTCGTTGGTTTGGCAGTTGTTGTTGTCCTAGCAGTTGTTGTTGTTGTCCTGGCAGTTGTTGGTGACGGGATTTCAAATCTTACTGATGGCTTTGGGTATGCATATCCTTGGTGACGAACTGGAGCAGGTGTGGTAGTCGTTGTTGTTGTTGTCCTGGCAGTTGTTGGTGACGGGATATCAAATCTGACTGATGGCTTTGGATATGCATATCCTTGGTGACGAACTGGAGCAGGTGTGGTAGTCGTTGTTGTTGTTGTCCTAGCAGTTGTTGTTGTTGTCCTGGCAGTTGTTGGTGACGGGATATCAAATCTTACTGATGGCTTTGGGTATGCATATCCTTGGTGACGAACTGGAGCAGGTGTGGTAGTCGTTGTTGTTGTTGTCCTGGCAGTTGTTGGTGACGGGATATCAAATCTGACTGATGGCTTTGGATATGCATATCCTTGGTGACGAACTGGAGCAGGTGTGGTAGTCGTTGTTGTCCTAGCAGTTGTTGTTGTTGTCCTGGCAGTTGTTGGAGACGGGATATCAAATCTGACTGATGGCTTTGGATATGCATATCCTTGGTGACGAATTGGAGCAGGTGTGGTAGTCGTTGTTGTTGTTGTCCTAGCAGTTGTTGTTGTCCTGGCAGTTGTTGGTGACGGGATATCAAATCTTACTGATGGCTTTGGGTATGCATATCCTTGGTGACGAACTGGAGCAGGTGTGGTAGTCGTTGTTGTTGTTGTCCTGGCAGTTGTTGGTGACGGGATATCAAATCTGACTGATGGCTTTGGATATGCATATCCTTGGTGACGAACTGGAGCAGGTGTGGTAGTCGTTGTTGTCCTAGCAGTTGTTGTTGTTGTCCTGGCAGTTGTTGGAGACGGGATATCAAATCTTACCGATGGCTTTGGGTATGCATATCCTTGTTGACGTACTGGAGCAGGAGTGGTCGTTGTTGTTTTTGTTGTTGTTGTTGTCCTGGCTGTTGAAGAAGGAATATCAAACCTTACCGATGGCTTTGGGTATGCATATCCTTGTTGACGTACTGGAGCAGGAGTGGTCGTTGTTGTTTTTGTTGTTGTTGTTGTCCTGGCTGTTGAAGAAGGAATATCAAATCTTACTGATGGCTTTGGATAAGCATATCCTTGTTGACGTACTGGAGCTGGTGTGGTCGTAGTAGTTGTTGTCCTGACAGTTGTTGGAGATGGGATATCAAATCTGACCGATGGCTTCGGATATGAATATCCTTGTTTACTCGTACGTACCGGGACAGGTGTGGTCGTCGTTGACGTAGTTGTTGTCGTTGAAGTTGTAGTTATTTTGGGAGTAGAAGATGGTAGAACAAGTGGTTTGGATGGTTTCGGATAGCTATATCCACTTTTAACCGGTTCTATTAGTCGATTTGCTGGCTTTGGATAGTCATAGCCAGAGTGGAACTTAGGAACGACAGGCTTAGGTGTTGTTGGTGGCAAGTATTTTGTTTCAATGGGAATGGTAGGCTTTTTCGTTGGTGGTAGATATTTTGTTTCAACTGGTACAATAGGTTTTGATGTTGGTGGTAGATAATTTGTTTTTATCTTTTGTGCTGGTGCTTCAAATGGAATATTTGGCTTTGGATAATCATAGCCGTTATGCTTTTTGGGTAAAATTAATTCTTCTTTTGGCTTAGGATAGTCATAACCACTTTGAACTGTTGCCAATGTTGAAGTTGGCAAAGCAAGTCGAACATTTGGCTTTGGATAATTATAACCATTTTCTGCTGGTGCATCATAGAAATATTGCCCCGCAGAAAAGTTTACTAATCCACAGATGACTAGTAATGCTATCCGTGTCTGAAATGTAAACAAATATTAGTTTAGTTCAGTATTAAAATGCATTTATAACAAATATGTTCATAATTAAATTATAAACAAGAATTTACAAACATCCTGGTTAACATAATTGCTAATATATTTTCATATAGTTCGTTTACAGATTTGAAGAGAAAGAATTTTTATCTTAACAAAATTGTATTCTTGCAGTTTGTTATTAACTATCGGTACCGAATAATTGTTCCTTTGATAAAATTTTGATAAATAGGTCCTGGTGAATTGTTTGAAAAATAAATTTGAAAATTTATGGGCTTATATTGCGGGGAAAAACCCATATTATTTTCTATAAATGGCCTTAAAGCTTATCAGAATTTCTAAAATAAGGTCTTAAAGGGGCCTTGTAGAAGTTGCTTTTACCAATTCAATACGTTGATGCTCAAAGCAAAATATTTTTTTCTTCACCAAAAAAGTGACACAGAAAAAAAGTAAACACCACTGCATTGCACAAGCTTGCTTTTATTTGGGTCAAGGCCTTTACGACGCTACGCTAGGCATTCAATAAACAGTACTAGCTAAGATAATTTTTGATGATTAGCTGCTAACAATGTGATAAGGTGGAGTATTCCATCTATCTACGTAATGTAAAGTTTGATTGAAATTTTGATTTTTGCTGACACGATACCAATGTTCACACTATTTTTTTTAACTGCACGATAACTACTATCGAGATGCCAAGATCAGAAATTTCAGAAAGTGTAATGACTAGAATATCCGGAAATATCAAGAGTCCGTCACCTAGAAGCCTGCTTATCACTTTCAAACATAAAGTAAGGAGACGTGAATATCCTTGTTGTACAACGGGCCCTGCGAGCTTGCGACTAACGATAGCTTAATATCCATTGAACATTTCAACGAACCTTACGACACAACTGAAATTGTCGTATGTTACACATATGACAATCCGTGTGACAAAACACCGAACTGTATACACGTTTTTAGTATTGCTTCGGGGAGACGAAAGACGGTGTTCACATTGGATTGAAAAACTGGATTTTTTTTGACGTTTCAGTATTCACATCTCGCTCCCACTTCTTCAGTAAAGGAAGATGTTAGTACTGAAACGTCAAAAAAAATCCAGTTTTTAAGTCCAATAAATCAAAAATAAAGAATTGCAACCAACTACTGCGAATTTTTTGGCATACTGTCCCAATCCGTTCAATCGGGTCGTAAGTCGCAACGTGTGTGCGTACTTTCGACCATCATTAACCCTGTTCCCTAAATGTTTTCAAACAGTTTCAAACAGTTTCAGACCGCCGGACTTAGTGCGGGCCAATACAAAATTTCACTTGTGGAATGGGCTTGCAATAAATCTGGCGTACTCAAACTGTTTTAAACTCGTTGTGGAACACACCTATTAAGTGTGTTCTTTAAATTCTCCGCACTATTTCGGACTAAATGTCAAATTGTGACAGGTGGGAATGAAATCTTCTCAGAGAGAAGAAAAAGTGTCAAAATGTCGGGAACGATTTGGGCACTATTTTGCACTTATTTGCACCACGTCAAATTTTTCACCTGAGCTGCCGGCCAAAGGGCAAACGTAAGTCAATCAATTTTTTCAGAAAATCACTGCACAAGAAATTGAATGGTAAGAAAAAAGATACGTTTACGTTTAAAAATAAGAAAAGAAATATTTTTTTAAAACATATTAAATCATGAAATATACATTTGTTTAAAAAAGAAAAAAAAAATTTAACAAAATTTTCTTCTACGAAAAAGATTTGCGTAGCAAACACATGCATTTTAAGAAAATTCATTGACTTTTAAAAAGATACAAAATAATACATCAACCAAAAACAAAACAAAAAAAGAAACACTTGGGTAACCTTAGCTGTTTGTATTCTTTTTGTTATTTGAATTCAAACTGACTTTTTTTTTTTAATCTGACATACAAACACTTGGCATTTGACATCCAGTACGAAATAGCCACCAGAAATTTCTTGGACCAAATCTGGGAAAGAAGGGAAATTTTTTACTTTCTCATGAGCGCTCTCTTTGGTCCGAAAAAGTACAAACTTTCACTTGTGGAACGACTTTGCACTAAAAATTACTAAATCTGTCAGTTTCAAACATATTTGAAACTCGTTCTGAAACACACCTATTATGACAGTCCCATCGACAATATTTGCTACTGTCTCAATGTGAATGGCCCGCTAAAATCATTCTTGGAACAAGTTTTGATTGTCATTCAAGGTCGAATGAAAAGACCATAAATTATTTTAACGGATATATGACAGTTGTTTGATATGTGATTAAAGCTGGGCATTCACTTTGAGACAGTCGTAGGTACGGTCACAACTCACAAGATTCAAGTTCATAGAAATTTTGAACGAACTTCAGTACAAACGCGGTGGTCCATTCACAATAGAACTTGGCTATTTTCCATAGAAAACCTCTACGATTCTTGCGTCAGTCCTTACGGAAGTTTTAACGTGAATGACCGACTTAATTTGTTTAATGAAATTTAATCATTTCTAAGTAAGTTATCAAGCATAGTTTCAGGTTTCAGGCCAATGTTAATCAATTTCTCCAAAGCTGATAAAATTACAGTTGTTTAAGTTCGATAATACCACACAATTAAAGTAAAGTTAAAACCTTCTGCACACGACACGTGTCGTTGGGTCATAGGCATGCACAACAAGATTCGTCATGATGACTTCTCTACGCCCAATCTTGTGCACATGAATCGTATTGTCAATGTCGAAAAACATAGATAATTAATCGATTTCATTTTGCATTTTATGTTAATTGTATCAAAGATATCAATGGGTGTGGATTTATTTTTTGTTTGCAAATATGGGAAGTTGAAACAATTAAGAAGATTTACTGCTATTAAGTTATGTTCATCACCAAAAAAATAAGAAGAACAGTAGAGAATTTTGGATGCATCAATACCTACCTACAAAGCTTAAAGTTATTTATTGCAACCAAAGAGCAACGTACATAAAACAGGATTCTTAGAACCGTTTCTAAATATTTTCATGTATTAACATATGTCAAATCGTGTGTGTGATGAAATTTCATATTTTGCTTCCACACTATTATACATGATTTTCTTCACACTTTTTTGACATGTGTTAATACTCAATGGGATGGTGTGGAATAGCTATTAAGAGTAGAGCATGAACTGTTAAAAAAATAATTGTTTTTCATTTTTAGCTCTCTCTGATCTTTCAGAGCATCAAATTTGTGTTTCTTGTTCTGAACGTGTTCAGAGCGCGTTCTGTGAGCTCAGAATAAATAAGCAGAGAAAACGGAGTAAAATGTTGAACACAGCCAATTTGACATTTGAATGTCGGCAATTAAAAAAAATCAGCGTGAGAACAATAAAAATGTTGGAAGCGAGGCTGGTAACTCTAGTGGAAAGGGTCAAATAATTTAATACAAGAACTAATAGTATATAAAATTGTTTAAATGTTTTGTCGGAGAATCTCGCCAACAATTCTTCGGCATGATTTTCAATTTTTATTATTTCCCTTGAATTATTTTCCAAACTGTTTTCTTCATCATCAAAAATAAACTAAATGCTTCTCTGAAAATAATTGCTCTATCCATTTTTTAAACAATACACAAGTTTTACTTTTTTTGATAAACAAAATCTTGCGTTTGACAGTCTGGCCTTTGACATTTCAAATCATGACAGTTCAGTGCTCAAGTTGTTTCTTACGGGGTTTTCTTTTGGTAAATTCAGATTTTGATTTAAAAATTGATTTTTTTCGTCGCGAATGGTATACGACTGCAGATTGATTTTTCGTTTTTATTGTATTGGTGTATAGTTTGTGTCTGTGAAACTGTAGTGATCCAGTCTTGTCAAACTGATGGCTGTGAATTGTTCTGGTGTGTAATGGTGTAAAAAGGGGTAAATCTGCCGAAAAATCCAGATCTGCAATTTTGATATTCGATCAAAAAATAAATTGATTTTTTTCACCATTGGAAGGCTTTAATTGTCAAAATCTGTGTTTTGACAAATCGGAAGGGGAAAAAATCAATTTTTGTTACCAAAAGAAAACCCCAATAGTTAAATCACAGGGCTCTGAATATACTCTGCTGATTATTCTACTCTGCTCGCTCAGACTCTGTTCAGTGCTCAGCTTTGAACTAAAAACGCCTAATACCGTTCAAAAACTGAGTAATTTTAATTCGAAAGAAAAAATTGGGTAGACTAATTTTTATTTGCCGAAATTACCTTAACAGTCTCTTATTAAAAGGTTCAAAAAGGAGAATGTGAGAGAATAATTGGGAATTTTATGATTTTAGACTTTACGAAATTGCATGAATTCATTTTTGAAATCTATAGCTTGTGAAGTCCTAAGGCCCAGTGATTTAAAACCATTCTTGTGTTTTCGAGTTGTTAGTTCACAAGAATAGAAAATAGTCGAAACTAAATTGATTAGATCAGAAAATAAGAGATAGGATCTCGTGATGAATTTGTAACTTCCTTAGAAGATACAAGCAGAAGAGGAGTTTTCTTTTTTAGCTCCGGGTATAGCACTGAGCTGTCAAAAAAGATTTTTTCTTTTTTAGATCAAAGCACTAAGAGCGCTCAACTGGTACCAATTTCTTTTTCAAAACAGAGCAAGTACGGAGTACGCTCCATGAGCTCAGAGTAAAAAGACAGAGCAAATGGAGTAAATAGCTGAGCGCTGATAATTTTTCTCATTGTTTCACTCATTTCAAATGGGTGCTACCAACACTTTTTTAGTTCGCATTTTTTAATTTTTCGAGTTTTTAATTGGGAAAATATGAGATGCAAATTAAAAGTCAGTATTTAATTATTGTGCGTTGAACGTATCGCAATCGAATGACAGTATAGTGCTCAGATCTGTTTCAAAATAATATTGGAGAGCTCATACTCTGCTCAGAGCTTACTCCGATAGCTCAAGCTCTACTTTATGCTTTGCTCTGAGATAAAAAAGAAAAACGCCTTAGGTCTGGGTTTGAATTACAGCTTGGAAAAAAACTTTTTTCAGGGGTGGGTTCTGTCTATTTCGGCAGTTATAAAAGCTGAATCATGAAAATCTCATTTCCTCTTAAGCGGATCAGGCTCTACAGAAGATTGTCGGTCACCTCTATATTCCTGCCGTCTTCCAATACGAAAAATAGATCCTAATTATTTCCGACTCATGAGTTATCACGCTGTCAAATTAATAATTTCTATGAAGCCAACAGAATTATATCCATTTTTTTTTCTCCAATTTTATAGCAATGGAGGACTTTAAAAATTAATAAATAAAAGCCTTATCAATTAGTCATCAAACAGTAGTTGCTCTTCATCTGAACCGAGGATACAATAATGCTTCTGAATTTTATCTCCAAATCAAATCCGGAAGCATTCACTCGTATCGAAGAATTCTTCCGTTGATTTATCAATCGAAAACACTATTAAATTCAATCTTCACTTTTCAAAACAAAGTTTAGCCCGCATAAGTTATAGTAACTTTTAATCAAATCCTTCTAGGTATATTTAAGATATTTCCGGAAAAGCACATAAGAAAAAACTGTTTTCGTGAATATAATATTGAAATTAGCATTTTTGCCTTTTTTGTTTTCAAAATCACTCTAAGATTGCTATCGCCTTTAAGAGAAACACATAATCAATTAGCCATTTAGCAATTTGGACATTTTTTGAATTATTGATTTGTGTTCTCCCAAATATAGGTATATGTCACTGATGTGACCACTTTTGCACTTTAATTTTAGAATTGCGAATTCACACTTAGAATTTCATGTAAACAACACTCATAGCTCCATGCTCCATAATCCACATAAAGCTACTTTTGATGATTCTCAATCATTATGCTGAGATGCAGTCTGATTTAGGTTTTTGAATGCGTGTGGGTTTTTTTTTTTAGTTTCATTCGAAGGACGTCACGAAGCGTGAAAACACCTGTGGATTATTTCGTACTGATTGATGGACTTATCCGCTACTATAATCACTAAAACTGTATGCTGTACAGACACTCTTCATACATAGGGTTCAATGCATCTCTTAGTTTAACACAAATTTTCATTTTCACTTAACTTATAGAAGAGTTCAAAATAGTTCTGTGCCATATGGCGCCAATTAATTCAAAGTGTTAAATAATTCAAATATTGCACTGCGAGTAACGAGTACACCCAGATGTCGCGAACTCACCATGATCGTTGAGGAATATCCAAGTAGTGATCTTGGTAGAATTTTTTATTTAAAAAAAAATAATAATAATTTCCGAAAAATATAAAGTAAGCTTGAGCTCTCTACATAGAAACCGCTCCCGATGCCAAGCAAAACAACGCACCAAATAACAACAAAATCGGCATCGAGTGCTGTATTTATAAGAGATCTTGAAAAGTGTATCAGAAGATTCAACAGTTTGGGGTTAATGCTTCATTCTACTCCAAATTTAGTGAATGTTCTTTGGAATATAATTGCTATAAAAATTTGTAGAAGCTGGTTTTTGGTTTGGTCTATCTTCAAATGATACAATAATAGACTTTAGGCCGCACATACCTACAAAATGCTAAACCTTTTACTAAATTATGCACGAAAAGTCGTTCACTTAAATATTTATAAAATGAAAAAAAAAAAACCATTATCGGCTTCGGCTTCGGTTGTGTTGCGAATTAATGTGACTAAGAATGTATGAATTTACAAGATGAATGTAGGAGGAGAGTTGAACGCGATGAATATTTTTCGTTCGCTTTAAAATGTATCTCTACAAAAAAACAAAAGCAACTAATGTTTATTTATTGTTATACTTGATTTGGGTGCAATGATGGAATGACAGTGAATTTCAAGGTCGCAGAAGGTTTATTTTTAAACTGAAGCTGACTGTGGGTATGGCACTGATGTTGAAGTAGTGATCCTGATGAAAAGAAATCGATAATCGGATATCGTTGGATACATATTTTTACTCCGTACTTGCTCTTGTGTCTTAAGGCTTATAAGAGTAAAAGATTAAATTTAGATAAGTGGAGTTATAAATTACCTTTAAACAGTTAAAACACACTTAAAAGACCTGAAGTAAATTAATTTTCAACTTGCTATTAGTGGCAGGGAACGTTAAATACCTTACTATTTTATTGTTATCATTTGGTATAGTCGGTTGCCATTGAAACTCTAAGGGCCAGTATTTCGGTTTGAAGCTATCTTACCAAAGGGTTAAACCTGAGGTAGCTCCTCGAACGTGTTTTTCAGTCAATTCAAATCCTTAGTTAATTCCGAGTTAGTTGTTGGGTCAGTTTATAGGCACATTCTCCGGAGAGACTAATGATAACATCCTCCGAGCTCCAACTATTAAGCTTTTCATAAGCTCGTAGTACGTTAGTTAGCACAAGGCTTTACGGCTAATAATCTATAAAGCAACCTAGTGCTCCCTAAATGGTTGATACGCCAACTAAATAAAGTAAAGGGTGTTTTTTTAGACGTGTCGTTTTTAATAAGGCAATACTTTTTTTGGAGTTGGTCTTTTTGACAGCTGTCACTTGATTTAGGCTCAATTTGGTTTGCCAATAACGACATTTGCAAATCGAGCAAATTTATTACCAAAATAATGGTTCGGTTCACGCGACGCATTGCAAAACAATCAATTTACTGAAGAGAACTTTTGTTGAGGCGCCGAATATTCTCATCCAAGGCGTCCGTCAATCGCCTCGGGCTTATCTGCCGACTTCATATAACCCCACAAAAAATAACTCCTCAACTTAAGATAATACGCTCATCAAAAGTTTCCTATTTCTTTCAATGAATTGATTGTTTCGCGATGGTCGCGCGAGCCGAACAATTATTTTTGTAATAAATTTGCACGATTTGTAAACGTTGTTCAGGAGTAAATCTCTTTATTTTGAAATGGCAAATCAAATTAAGCGTAAATCAAGCAACAGCTATCAAAAAGACCAACTCCGAAAAAAGTATTGCCACACGTCTAAAAAAACACCCTTTATATTTGTTCCATTCAATGTATGACACGCCTCTAACATTTCCTAACATTTCAAACGTTCTTATTTTTCGATAGACAAACGTCAACTCTGACTATTGACTTGTTAACACAGGATTAAGAGCTCGACTGACAAATGAAAAGTACCTTAGAAGTGCCGTCTGATACTTGACCGGCTAAGCATATCTATGGAATCACCAGATCTTATATTGAGCAACTCTGAGCGAGAAGAAGACGCCAACAACCAGAAGTGCCAGTATCGCGTTATTATTAAAGAGGTAGACGAAACGAAACCACAATAGGCTACAAACTACCCCCGAAAAAGAACCAGTGCTAAGATGATTGATGATTCTCAACAACTGAAGAGATTGAAGTATCTCGCATTCGAAACACCAACCGGAAGTTTTATTAGAATCCAAGACACTGGCTGCTGGCCCTAAAACCTACAGCTCCAGTCAATAAAGACACAGTACCCACCTCATTGTATAGAAGGGATAGACCTGGCAATTAAGAAGCTTAAGGACAATAAGGTCACCGTAACTGATGGTTTACTGACAGAGTACTTCAATCACGAAGTAGATGTGTTGTGTTGAATGGGGGCATGCACCAACTCATCAACCAAGTTTGAGTGGAGAAAAGCATGCCTGATGACTGGTTTATCATCTCCATAATATCCCGTCTATAAAAAAGGCAATTCTGCTTGTCATGCAGGAACTATAGAGCCAAAACGGCCAATGAATTTCAAGTCGACACTCATCATCTTCATCGTCAGGAGCCTTCTATAATGGCGATGGCCGATCTTAAGATAAACTGATACAGTTTTGTTGCACGTCACGCTCTTCCGAACTATTCTAAAAATGCTCATGGTTTTGGCAAGGAAATGCGCTATCGTGTAAAATCTTCAGTCTCGTTCTGGAGCAAGCAGTGCGCCGAGCAGGTGCAAGCAATGAAAGCACTATCTTCCACAAATCTGGTCAACTTTTAGGTTATGATAATGACAATGATAAAAACATCATCGGCAGCTTCTACCACACCGTTGGGCTAGAATAAAACGTCACTGTTGATTGGAACGACTTCGAAGTAGTTACGGAGTTCATCTACCTCGGAATAAACATTAATTCCACGAATGATATTTAAGTGGAGATCCGACGAAGAATTACCCAAGCAAATCGGTGCTCCCATGGTTTGGCGATGGGCTCTAAACTGCCGACAAGAAAGACGAAGTGTATGCTAGTCCTGCCTTACAACATTAAGTATGGGGTGTTAAGCAGATATGGAGAGCTGATAGTGGGCCCTTTCTTCGATGGATATTGATGTAGTAATAAAAATCACAAAGCGTCGATTAGCTTGGCTCGGCCACATCAATTTAATGGGAAATTTAATACTTTGGTAGGAAATTGAGACCCAGGTTCAAGAGAAAAAAATGAAACCGAATTTGCCATATCTCAAGAACGTTTGAAGCTATATCGACTTCAGATGCATTTTATTTTATAGATAGTAGTTTCAATACGTGTAGAAAGGACTTTCAAAAATATTCAATGAGCAAAAAACTTTGTTAAATTTCTTTAGTCTCAAATATTTCGAGAAGGAATGATGCTTTTTTTGACTTCAGCTCAATTTTGTTATAACCGTAATAAAAGGAATCGGTAAAAATATGTAAAAATGTACTCTTACATTTTTTTAATTGAAAAAAAAAACTGCTAAAAATTTTTGAAAAAAGTTTTTGAGCTCGAATATCTTAAGAACAAACAGTATTGGCTTCGGAGTACTTTCATTTTATACACTAGTTTATAATAAGTAATTAATAAAATTTATTAAAATGTTCAATAAATAGTTTTTTTAGGAGTGAAAGAAACTAATAGAAATCTTACCAAAAATTGTCTAGATATGTTTTTTGTCTCACATATCTTGAGAACGCACAATGATATTGGCTTTGGGTTTATTAAATTTTATACGCTAGTTCATAATTAATATTTAATAGGCTTGCTAAAATATTAATAAATAATACAAAAATATTTAAAAATTATTGTTAACCAAAATTTTGCTCACCAAATATTTTTATTCTTCTCACTAATTAAACAATGTTTTTGTTTATGTCTTTGGTCTTTCCCTAATTGCATATTGAGCACCTGATCTTTAAGTAATAAAACAAAAGGCACCAGTAGGCCAGGATTAAGAAATGTATCTTCACAGATTCTTCAAAAACCTTTTAAATTGGCGCACAAATTATTTTGAATTAATTTTTTACCCTATTTTTGATCATGCCTGAAAATTTCATTAAAGCTGGTTAAGTCATTCAGATTTAACGGGAGAGACTGCAACGCAATTAAAAAAAAAGTCTTCAAAAAACCCACAAAAGGTGGGCGTGGCAAGAAAACATTAAATCAAATATCAAATCTTTCAAATATTCTTAGAACATAACCCAAGTTCCTGCCAATTTTAGGATTATATTTGAGTTTTTTAAAAGTGGGCGTGTCAGTGGGTGGAAATTTTGTTGATGATGTGTTATGGCATTTCTTACAATATCTGAAAGTTTTATTAAGATCGGTTGAATTCTTGAGATTTTATTTAAATATGACCGCCTCCCCATACAAACGGAACCACTGTGCATCAGTCCCTTAGCTTCTGAGGTCACCAATAAGTAGGAAGTCACTTGTGTGGGCCCCACCCAGCCCCATTTTTTTTGTTTTAATCCACTGGTGCTGCGCTGTTTACACGTTCTCGAGTTGCTGCACGCCACGCAGTAAATGAGGATACTTTTACGATTTAATCGGGAAAATCGATTTCAGCGTTCTTTTTTTTAAGTATATAGTAGTTTTTGAGCACTGCATGTTTTTGTTTTTACTTCTTTATATTTGGAGTAGTTTTTGTTGAAAGGTGAGATTTTTTGGTATTTCCGATCAGCACAACAAGCAAGTTGAAGTATGTGGTTAAAATTCCAACTATTAAAGCTTCTAATTGTTTGAAATGTGTGTAAACCGTTTTTTTGTATGTACTTTTTATAAATTATAGCTAAGTAGCCTGATATTGTGGCTTCGAACATATGCATTTTAAAGCCAAAAAAAAGTAATTTTAGCATTGTAAGTATGTATTTGTATTTTTAAAGTGCTTTTGGTAAAATGTATTTTATTGGTTGTACCCAGTGGCGGATCCAGGGGGCTATGGGTGCTGAAGCATCCACTCCTTGCAGCTGTATCAATAAATTAATTTTAGAACAAAGTATACAATGTTTTTTTAGACTTGTGGTTTTCAATATGGCAATACTTTTTTTGGAGTTGGTCTTTTTGACAGCTGTCACTTGATTTATGCTCTGTTTGGTTTGTCATTTCATAATGAATAGACTTACTTCTGAAAAACGTTTGCAAATCGTGCAAATTTATTACCAAAATAATATGTAGTTCGGTTCGCACGCAGCATCGTGAAACAATCAGTTTATTGAAGGGAACTTTTGGTGAGCGGATTATCTCGCGTCGTGTAATAACGTGAAGTCGCTTGTCTACCCAGATAACCCCGAGACAATTGACGCCTTGGAAGAGAATTTTCGGCGCCTCACCAAAAGTTTCCTTTAATAAATTGACTGTTTCGCGATGCGTCGTGCGAACCGAACCATTATTTTGGTAACAAATTTGCATTAAAAAATTCAATTCAAACTCGCAAACTGTATCCAAAATGTCGTCCACACTAAAAGATAGTATTCTTCTATGATTTAAGAAGTCAAAGTTATATAAATGTTTTTACCAAACAAGTTCTGCTATATGTATATTTTCTAGCAAACAGAATTTTGTACCCATGTTCTGTTACTCTTGCATCAATAAAATTCGTCGAAAAATGATAAAAGATGAAAGAAAATTTAACAGATGTAGGAGTTACAGTCGGATAAAACAAGCAAATATTGAAATGTGAGTAGGCTCATTCACAAGAGATTTTTCCAAAGTTAAAGGTTCTCATCTATAAGGGTTAATGGAAAATAAAAACAAAATGATTTTTCTTCCTCAATTTTTAAGGAGCCTAAAATTGCTCGATTTTAAAACACAATTTTAAGGAGCGAGTGAAAAGTTCGAGTAGCGAAATTGGCAATAAGGACCCCGTTCTGGCAACAATGTTCAGAAGTAAGTCCATTCATCCATCTTTGAAATGGCTAGTTAAACTGAGCATAAATCAAGTGACAGCTGTCAAAAATACCAACTCCAAAAAAAGTATTGCCAGATTGAAAACCACACGTCTAAGAAACACCCTTTATATTATACTTTGCCCAAAAAAATTATTTAACGAATCTGCTGCTGGGGGTGGGCTTCACCACTTATAGTGCCCCTGTGTCCGCCACTGGGTACAACTGATAATATACAAATAACCAAAAGCCCTTTAACAATAAGTTTCTATTTATTAAATGAAACCTTGGAACAAACGTTTCAATAGTTATTAAAACCAAAGAATCAAAATTTCAAAATATAAAAAATATTTGTGGTGAAAGCTTAATTTTCATAGAGGGGACGCTAGTGCGGGGTCATTATAATTTCACCCATGAAAAAAATTTAAATTTGCAAAAAAGTATTTAATATGTCATATAGGCACTAAGTACAGGGTGTCCACCTAAGGTATAATTTCTTGAAATAACTTGTTGTGGAAATAGGTCTCGCAGTAATTCCATTGTAATCCTGGTTTTATGTGATGTGGCACCGTCTTTTTGATACCACATGTTAATCAAGCCCAAAGCATGCAGTTGTGGCGTTAAAAAGTTTTCAAAGTTGTTCTTTGAAGACCAAGCCCCTGAGCCCGGCGTCGAATTGAGGTTGATGGATTATTTTGAACACTTCGTTGAGCAGCAGTAATGTTTTCAGCCGATCTTGCAGTACGATGTGGTCCATGCTTGGGCCTATCACCTACAGAACCTCTTTCTTTCAAATCATTCACTACACGATAAATAGTGCGTTTTGTTGTTTCTCCCAAAAATTTCACGTAACTTTCTCATCGTCGCAGTAATCGATGATTGATTTTGATAAAATTATCGAATTATCGAATATTTTTCCATAATAAATTCGCCACGAGTCTACTTCACGCCTGCCAAATATGAACTGTCGAGACTAAATGTACACCAAAATGGCGGCAAAACAAAGTAGTATACCATCCCGGTGGACACCCTGTATATGAATAGTAAAAAAGTAAAAATATAATTTAAAAAGTAGGTTATACCGTCGCATCTTCTCTAAATTATGTACTTCTAAATCAAATAAATTATTCAACAAATAAATTATTGTTATGAGTGGTTATAATTTTTTTTCTTATTGCCTATTGATATTAAACGTATTTTTGACCTCCCCAAAGCTGATATCTGCCCGAAAAGTTAGTCTGTTTTGGTTTGTGGCTGATCACCAAAAACTAGTAAACTAAATTTTCATAAATTAGATTTTGATTGGTCTATAACAGTAAAATTGTTTAAATTTGCTTTCAACAAAGTTAAAAAAGTGCAAAGTTAGTGCATTTCATCTACATTTAAATACAAATGTTTGTATTTCTTAGTCCAAATTTTTAAATGATTTGAATAACCTTTAAAACTAATTGATATAAGCCAGACACTACTTTATAAATTATAATAATAAATAAACAAAACTTGAAATAAGGAAAATATAATCATAAAGTTCAGGTCTTATATTGGCAAAAGCATTATTAATAAACGAAGTGTGATCAAAAAAAGCATATTTATGAATATAAAATGTCTGTAAACATAAATATTGGGGAATCCTCTTTCGCGTTCCGATTTAGGTATATTTGTTTTCGTAACGTTTTATTTAGTGCTTCAACTTTTCATTATCTAAAAATTGTTGATAGAAAGAGGGCCTATTCGACTTTAGGTCTACTTTGAATAGGCTTTCGCAATAAGCCCCAAAATATCTATATGATTGGGCTATAAGGGTTATAAAATATTGATTTTATCGATTATTAATTCTGAACTTAATCAGTTTGGCTTCTGAGTGACTTAATCAATAATCGGAATATTATAAACTTTCATATAAAGTATCTCTGAGCTGAACAAAGCAACAAGTTTTTTTTTTCTATAGGCATCTGGGAATAATAATTCAACTATTAAAAGATTTACATTCGTAGCCCCAGACTGTAATAAAACTTTGAAATAAGGCTTTGTGCATCTTAATCCTCGAAACCTTAAGAAATATTATTTTATATTGAATAAAAATGACAATCCTCAATCGAAGGTCAACGAATTGAAGTTTACATACATATTTCTTTGTCATAAACGAGTTCAGATCAGAAGTATAAAGAATGAATTAATTACTTTACCACCACAACACACTGCACAGCGCATTCGTAGGAGTGCCGTCACTGCATTCAGGCCATAAAATTACCCATCTTAATTTATTGCAGTGGGATTTTTTAGTAACAGTCTACAAAATGACTAAGACATAATGTTGCCGTGGTTTAAGTTTAATTTCGAAACAATTTTATCATTTTCGACGCAAAGAAACAAGTTGAGAAATTTTTAGGAAAATGCGTAAAAATATTTCAAATTTTACTAGGCCATGATGGAGTGGGCGTATGCAGGTATGTGCTTTACTTTTAGATCAAACTCGTTGAAAAAAAAAACAATATTTAAGCACACAATCCACTTTTATAAACATATTTGTTTTTGAATGTGCAGTAAAAAAACAATAAAATCTGCATAGTTACAGATATATTCAGCTGGTCTTTTAAAGGTTTTAGCTTCTTTGGATCATCGGAAGCACGGCGCGTAGGACTTTGCGTCCGGTTGGTCGACTTGGAAGCACTTAGTCTAGTTTCGAATGCAACCAGCGTAGCTGTAGGGTTACCATTAAGCAAATTTATAAACTTGGCCATTGAGCAACACAAAAAGCCTGAAATATGGAGAATAAGACTGCGCTGGAACTTATGCACCTACATTTTTTTAGATACTCACATTTAACGGATTGAGGCAGAAAATCGTTAAAATCTGGGAAAGTCACTTTGGGTGTAAAATTTTACTAAATAGACATCGAAAAAATTTTTTTCTAATGTTTTTGGAAGGCGAGTTAATTTTCTTTTCAGCTCTGAAAGCCGCAATAATTTTGAAGGCTTTGTTTTGGAAATATCGCCATCCAAAGACATTAAGGTAGGTAGTTGGAGGCAGAAAATCGTTAAAATCTGGGAAAGTCACTTTGGATGCTAAAATTTTACTAAATAGAACTCGAAAAAAAAATTGGCTTCGATGCGTCGATTTGGTTTGAAAAGATCTTTCCAGGAAGGTATGCCACGATTTCTTTCATTAACTTTGAGCAAAAAGTAGTTTTTGTTTTGAAAAAAGGCAAGGGGTTAGCCCATGATTTTTTCCGAAATCCATGAAAAATTTGTGGGACAAAATTTTATCGTTTTTAGAAATTTTGGAAAGGTGTATTAATTTTTTTTAAATTTCTTAAAACAATTTACAAAAATTTGTTGTTACAAAACAACAAACACCCAAAAAAACGTAATTTTATAAGGGGAATATTCCAAAAACGTAGCCCGATGGAATTTTTCTGACTTTAGAATCGAGTTCAGCACACCAAAAACATACAGAAAAATATTATTTGGTATTTGTAACAAGAACTTTGTTGACCAGTGTAGTTTGAGGTGGGAAAAAGAGAATGCCGTCTGAATTCTTCATCAAATATAAGAACAAAAAAATTAAAATCTTTGAAGCGGTTTTTTAACAAAATATTTTTTATATCAAATTAATCATTTTTAAGAAAAAATTTTGGTATGCAAATTTTAAGTATTTATTTAAGTTTAGTTTACAGTTTCGAAGTTAAAATCGAAATTTTTTAAACAATTTTCCACCGATTCTTTGAACCAAATTGTATAATATTCAAAAATGTTTGCTTTTGCTTAAGCCACCCATTGAGTCATTAATTTACCCTAAATAAATAAACTATTGGCCAAAACATGGTTAATAATTATTTTAGGATGCAAAAACTATTTGCATGCAAATAATGTCTTGAGGTGAATACATATATATTTTTTAAAGTATATATAAACCTACAATCCAAAAAAAAAATATTTTATCCACCACACTTCTCTTCGAATGCAAGACATTTGCCGGTACATTGTTTTGCATGACATTTCATGACATCAATGGTTTTTTTTCAGATTGAAACTGTAAATCAATCATGAAAAAAATTAACTTAGCATTTTTTATAATTTAAGGAAGTAGATCACACTAATTTTAGCATACAGAAAAAGTTTTATAAAAATCGTAGAAGTTGTTTTTAAGAAAATAAATTTTCCTTAACGGTTTCTCAACATTTGTATTGACCGAAAGACCCAATTTTCGACTGTTTTCAAGCATAAATTGGCCGATACTGCTGCAATTTCACGTTCGATATTCGTACGAAGTTAATCAATCGTCGCTAGCTTGTTGGCATAGACCATTGACGTAGCCCCACAGGAAATAGTCTAACAGCGTGAAATTGCACGACCGAGGCGGCCAAGCGACTCTTCCATTTCGTGAGATAACACGTTCTCCAAACTTGGTTTCCAATAAATTGATTGTGACATTCGCTGTGTGGCTTGTGGCGCCGCGCGCCGTCCTGTTGGAACCACATGTCCTCCAAGTCCATATCATCCAATTGGGGCCAAAAATATTCGGTTATCATTGAACGGTAGCGATCCCCATTCACAGTAACGTGCCGGTCTTAATCATCACGGAAGAAGTACGGCCCAATGACGCCGTCGGCCCATAAACCACAACGACGACACAGACATGCCCAACGCTTAAGAACGACGTGTGAGAGACACATTTGGGCTTTCTGCAACTGAAGCCTCAGCGGCAGCAATATTCTCGACACTACGGACACTTCTTTGTCTCACTGGCACGGGAACATTTTGTACTGTGCCAGTGGATTCAAATTTATCCACTAGACGCTCAGTTATTGATCTGCTAGGACGATTATGACGACCATAAATTGGACGTAATTGAGGCAACTGACCTCCGAATTTCGGTAGTAAATTTTAATAATTTCGACGTTTTGTTGGCTCGTATATCTTTCCATCATGAAATGGCAAATCTTACTAAAGAGAAATGTCAAAAGAGCGGCAAGAAATATGGCGTCGTTTGCTGTCGCTGTCGCTCTACTTTTGAAGCCTCCCTGTTGAAAAACCCTTTACTTTGTTTTCAACAGCTAAAATTTGAACATTTTTTTTAAATCCATAAAATATTTGTTTGAAATTTTGGTGGTCCTTCGAGACTTTTGTATAAAAAATTATTAAAATCTGAAATATCGCTTTGAATAAGAACTATTTAACTATTTAAAAAAAAAAAGTTTTCTATCCAAAGGTAGGCTCTTCTAAAAGAAATTTATTGATTTTTTTAAAGAAAATTTTTGAAGCCAGTTTTGAGAAAAACAAGACTTTGCTACCGTTATTTTGGTTAAAAAAAATTAAAAAAAAAGGTCTAGGGAGAATCACCAGAAATTATTATGTACCAAATATATATAAGAAATTCGATCCAGCCGTTTAATCTGCAGTCGACAGACAGAATTATTGTGAGACCCACCTTTTTGTTTTTGTATTGTTAGTTTGTTACTTGGATGATTACTTTTAATGGTTACTTTTGTTGGTTAATTTTACTGTTTTCTATTTTCTTTTATTTCAACTGGTATTATTGAACAACGACTTTTGGTATCAGTTTCCGTTGTCTATGTTCAGAGGAGCATTATCTAATCTAGGGAAAGGTGAAAACCATATTTTGAATTACTCAATTACTTTCGAAGCTTCAATCACATTTATTTTGTTCTCGATGCACTGTTTAATGATGCGTGCCGATTATGAACTTCAAGAATTAAATTTTTGAGTAAGCTTTTCTCAAGCTTTCAAGGCATATTTATTTGTACTACTTTTTTTTTGCTATTCTTCACACCCAAAATTTGCAATGGGCTTTCAATCAGAGTTGGGAAGTAATGATAAAAAAAGTTTAATTTCCGAACACTTTTCAATTATATTTAAATGATATTAAAGAAATTCAATAACTAATTAGATACGTGTAATTGCAAAGTGTCAATTACTTGTTATTCAATTACATTAATGTAATTGGAAACTATGTTGGTAATGATTTTTCAATAATTTAATATTTGTAATTAATTACTTGTTTTTTTTTTTACATTTTGCCGGATATTGCACAAATATTACCCGTTAAATCCCTGTATGTGTGTTGTTTTAAACTTATTAACATATATTTAATTCACTTTGATCTGGTTTTTAAATTACTATATTTACTATCGTTTTTCAAATAATCTCCATAAATCCATGAAAATAATGAAATTAATTAGTAAAATTTAAATTATAAAATGGGCAAATTTCTCTTCTTCTTTTTGTATTAGTTTTGTTTAAAATTTAGAATAGCTTTCTTATTACTATTTAAATGTTTAAAGAATAAAAACATGTAATTAATTAAAATCAAAGTAATCAATTACTTAAAATGTAATTAACACAGTGCTTTCCTTCAAATACTTCCAAAAACCCATTACAATTTTCAATTACCTGTAATTTGTAAGTGAATTTTTTTCAATTAGAAGTAATTGGAATGTATTTCTTTAGTTAAAATCATATGTACCTAATTGTAATTGAGAAAAGTTCAATTACTAGGTAATTACATTTAATTAAAATAGAAGTTGAAATAAATTACAAAAAATAATCATTTTTTCCCAACTCTGCAATCGATCCCGGTCTATGTTTACAGTTTCTTCAGTTACAATTAGAAAGCCTAGACTTTTAAGTAGATATCCTTCCTATCACGAAACCACAGCAAAATAGCTGCTAGCTTTGCTCCTTAAAAGTGCGTTTCCATTTCAGAGTAAAAAGACCGCGAACAACTCTCATTCAGCTCTCGAAAGCAGAATTCACTCACAGAGGGGTATACTGTAGATATCCAAGAGTCGCCTTCAAGAGTTTTGTAGTGAAAGTACTCTCAAACAGAAACGAATCTTTATAGGCTTATGCTCCGAATAGTCGGAGTAGTCCAAAAAAAGGTGTTCACCAAGTACTTAAACCTTACTGGAACTATAAGCGCCACCGTTGGTTTCATATCAAGAGTTTATCTACTGCCATGCAATCGTTGGAATGAATTTCGTTGTACTTCTTTGTACATCAACAAGTGTCCACTTGCCCGGTGCTCACTGAAACCAATCTTGATGCAAGTATACCACATTTCTTTAAGCTATGAACTACAATCAAAAAGTTGTTCAAATATACATTCAAAAAGTTAAGTGTTTGTCCGTTAAATAAAAAAAGTAAGTGAATGCATGCTTAATGTGCCATGATATAAAGAAAATAATTCTCGAATCAAAATTTTTATACGAAAAGGAAATAATAACAGCTTAAAAATTATTGCATAACATTTCATTAATATTATTTGCATATTCATTATTTGTTTATTTTTACTCTAAAATTTTTTTTCAATTCCTAAACACATCTTCCATACAAGCTTGCCGCATATCTGATTTCCGCAGCGGCAACCCTAATATGAAGTTGTTTAAATCACTGAGCGTGAATTAATAGATACCTACATGTGCGCATAATTTAAACAATAAATAAATCGATTGAAAAAGACATTGCAATGCAGATTAATGTTATTGATGAGTGACGAGATGACGACTTTGACTTTCATCGTAACCGATTTTGCCGGATCTTGATTTACCTCAGTATTTTTTTTGTTTTTGGTTGTATCTGGTTGAGGTGCGATACGATTAATTTGGCTAACCTTGTATTGAGAGCGTACAAACCCAACGCACCTTTCCGTGAAGGTGCGATTATAGCGCAAAGTCATACACATTATAGCAAGGGCATAATTATTTTTGTCTTAATGCACCAGAGCATAAAAAGACAAAAAAGTATCTCAAGATACATTATGCGCGTGAGGTTCTTTAGGAACAGTTTATTTGTATATTTGCATTATATCTACTACTGCTGTGTGTTATTAAAGAAGAGATTATGCATTTAAATCTTACAAAAAATGATGATCAAACAAGTTTGAATAGCCCCGCTCCAAAACGGAAGAGAATTTTTTTGTTTGATCTAAACAACAAGAAGTATTGCGTAGGTGATAATTTAACAGATTCTGAGATTGTTTTATATATTTTTCTTTGTCTTGGAGGGAGCTTAAACACATCCAAGCTGTTCTGGTTTTAATCATTCTATAAAAAGTGACAGTGATGGCACTTTGTCATTTAACTTGATGGTATCCCGAAAGAACACAATTGGATCACAAAGAGTGTTTGTAGAATTAAATAAAGAATTTTTGCAAACAAACATTTCGACAATATTTAATTCGTGATCTCACTTTTCAAGTTATTCTTAAATGGTTTTCAATAAGTGGATGCTTTAAAAAATAATTAAGCACTTAAGCTATAAAGAGAGTACTAACTTAGGTAGGAACAACACCTTGTCCCTATAAAAATAATCGATTAAAAAAATACTTGTCTCTTATTAATCAGCAAGTAGGTAAATAAGCAATTATAGCTGGAATAAATAAACCGGTTGTATTCTATTAAGATTTGATAGTTTATAAAAAAAGTGATCTTGAAACATAAGCCTTAAATGGAATTATTGTAACTTCAATAATTTTTGTAAGAACTTATTCAGTAGAAAAAAAAATGGATCAATATATCAAAATATTGATTTACTGCCTCCAAATTGGACCCATGCTAAGAAAAATATTTTAATATAGAAGAACGAAATATTTATTTTCTTTTGTCAAAAATGATTATAGAAAAACTTATAAATGCACGGGCATGAATTTGGTTTAAAAAAAATGACAAACTATTGCTGAAAGTAGGTTCTGAGAATAGATAGAAATTTAACCACATCTGAAAATACGTAATCGGACCTTGAAGATAATCATCAGAAATAAATGTTTGTGGTATTAGAAAGATCACGGAAATAACGACATAAGAAAATGACGTCGAATTTTTTATATTGCATTACCTATATTAGTTGTTCTTGAATTTTTATAATCAATCGGAATATAGTTACCCTGCAATCTGCAAGTAATTAGATTAGGAGCTAAACTGAAATTTGTCTGGTCATATGGTCAATTTCAAACTTAAGAACTAAGATTTATGAAAAAATTAAAAAAAAAATCCTAACAAGAAGAGTAAGTTCCGCATATTTGAATTTTTTGAAATTTTGTCTATTTAATGAGTTTTAACCAATTCTAATTAAAAAAATAGAATTCACACCTTTTTTTGCCAAATATTTTTACTTGCGATATACAATAGTACTTCTTGGATGGTGGTGATGCCCGCTTTGTAGCAGGAAAAGACCTCCCCAAAATGTTCAGCTGCACATGGTCTTGAGAGAGATAGAACATTCCACGTGCAGATCCGAAGTTCGTTGTCCTTGTTTCGTTCGCTGGGTTCGTCAACAGTTAATTCGTGCTTGCTGTTACTTCGTGACAGCACGACTCCCAAACCTAGAGGACCCAACCTTTAGTATGATTCCAAGGTCAGGTCAGCTGAATTTACCACTCCTTATAGGCCTGCGCTCCGAATATGTTGTAGTAGCCCGTATAAGGTGTTCACTAAGTAGTTCAACCTGAACTGAAGACGCCATTTTGGCCATCAATCGGTGATACATATTGTAATTCGTTTGGTAGGCTATTCCACATTTTGACAAAAAATAGTCTTTGGGATTGTAAATAATTAAATCTAGGAATTAGGAGATTTTTGGAGCAAGTGAATGACCGGAATTGAATATTTTCGTACAGCTGATGAGATATTGAGGTGATTGGTACCTACCAAATGAAGTTATATAAAAAGGGCATGTTCGTTTTTCAGATAGGTATCTAGGGAGCATCCTAAAATGTTAAATGCAAGGTGTGATATACGGTCACATCTATGCGACCTATAAACAATATCACCATTTGTTATAAGAGGAACAATAAGTACTTTGACAAGAAGTAAACGGATGTTTTGTGGAGTATACGTTGCTGAGTTATACAGTTGTTTTAGAGTTCCTACGATACGATACGTCACCCCTAAGTTGCAGACCGTTTTGAGAATTATAAGGGATCATTATTGAGATGATGTACTCCATCCTCAATGAGTTCTAAAGAACGGGAAATGTAAAGGGTTTTGCAACAGGGACTCTACAAAAGTAGAGCGACAGGGACAGCAAACGCGCCATATTTCTTGTCGTTCTTTTGACATTTCTCTTCAGTAAGGTGTGCCATTTCATGATGGAAAGATATACGAGCCAACAACGAGTCGAAAATATTAAAATTTACTACTGAAATTCGGAGTCAGTGGCCTCAACGTTAAGAGCGCTACGTCCAATTTATGGTCGTCATAACCGTCCTAGCAGATCAACAATTGAGCGTCTAGTGATTGAACCCACAGGCACAGTACAAAACGTTCCCGTGCCAGTGAGACAAAGAAGTGCTCGTAGTGTGGAGAATATTGCTGCCGCTGAGGCTTCAGTTGCAGAAAGCCCAAATGTGTCTCTTACACGTCGTTCTCAAGCATTGGGCATCTCTGTGACGTCGTTGTGGCGAATTTTGCGAAAAGATCTTGGCCTACATCCTTACAAGATTAAATTGACGCCGCAAGGACTGAAGCCGCTTGACCACCAGAAGCGTCGTATGTTCGTGAATTGGGCTGAGCAACAACTTGAAAATGATTCGGATTTTCATAGAAAAATCATCTTCAGCGATGAGGCTCATTTCTGGCTGAATGGCTTCGTCAATAAACAAAATATGCGGTATTGGTCAGGCAGCAATCCACACGTACTCCATGAGTTATCATGGCATCCCGAAAAAATTACGGTTTGGTATCATTGGGCCGTACTTCTTCCGTGATGATCAAGACCGGCACGTTACTGTGAATGAGGATCGCTACCGTTCAATGATAACCGAATATTTTTGGCCCCAATTGGATGATATGGACTTGGAGGACATGTGATTCCAACAGGACGGCACCAAAAGCCACACAGCAAATGTCACAATCAATTTATTGGAGACCAAGTTTGAAGAACGTGTTACCTCACGAAATGGTCCAGTCGCTTGACTGCCTCTGTCGTGCGATTTGACGCCGTTAGACTATTTCCTGTGGGGCTACGTCAAGTCGATGGGCTATGCCGACAAGCTAGCGACGATTGATGAACTTCGTACGAATATCGAACGTTAAATTGCAGCAGTATCGGCCGATTTATGCTTGAAAACCGTCGAAAATTGGGTTCAACGTCTGGACTTCTGCAAGCGTGCCAATGGTGGCCATGCAAAAGAAATCGAGTTCCATACATAATGGCATCAAACGTACTTTCACAAGAATAAAGAATTTCATTGATATCCAAAACCATTTTTGTTTTATTTAAAAAAAAACTTTTGTAGCACTCTTATTGAAAAACCCAATATTATAGTAAACAGAGTTCATTTTCTGTAATTTGAATCCGAAAGGAATTTAATTCTACATTGAATAGATTTTGTGGTATTCAACTTCAAAAGTTGTCCCACACGTAACGCTTGCAAACCTGAAATCATAAAAAAGGACTTTGATTTCATTTTCTCAGTTATTTTTAGTTATAAATCTATTATTTAAAATTTTTTCAACTTGCACAATATTAAACCTATTTTATACTTGGGCTGTTCAAATATAGATGCAGTGTACCTTGTAATCTGTTCATTAGGTAAAAATTCGTGATTAAATTGTTTTCAAGAAAGCAAATTTTGATGATAAATCTGTTAGGATTAAACATAAATATATTAATGGAAAAACAACAGTTTTAGTTTAGTTCAGAATGTCAAAAAGTGCATATTTCAAATAAAGGAAAAACACATTAATAATTTAAAATATCAGTTTTATTAATATTTTGATGTTAAACAACTTAAAAAAATATATACTGCAAATAATAGCATATAAAGGATGCTTAAAAAGGCACGAAAATGTCAATATAGCAACAGCAAATTCAAATTTTAAAAAAAAACAGGATCAAACCGCTTTAAATTCCAAATAAAAGTTAATTTATTAATAAATATAAGTATTCATACATTTTCAGCTTTATGTTAAGAAAAAAGTTTTAAAATATTGATTTCGTACGTGTCCCGCACGTACCAAATTCGACCCACACGTAACTGTGAAATAAATTGATTTTAATTGTTAAGTATCATAAATTTTTTAAATTTTAGTTATAGTTTTGAAAAGCCTTTAAGCCTTAAGCGCACTTACAACTACAGGCTTAGGAGAACTTGGTCGTTGCCGTACAATTTACCAAAATTTACCACAACAAGCTTCACCTACCTATTCTTTACCATTAACCATTTTAAGCCTTTCATTGTTCAGTTTCAGCTCCAAAATACTTGTAAGTAGATAGAATAAATTAAAACAATAAATAAATAAAAAGAAAACACTAGGATTTCTAAATTTTAAAATTTTTTAATTTAAATTTAAATTTCAAATTATTATCACAACTTATTTACTTAATTTTAATTTTATATTTAGCGACGCGTTTCGGAGTGTATGTGTATCTCCATCATCGGGCTAAGAACTTAATTTAAAATTGGTGTTTCTTGTCAAAGCCGGTGTCTCTTTTTGTGATGCTGTGGAGTTTTGCTATTGTGTCGTGTTATGTTGTTGTCTTCTTTCTTCTATTTTGGTTCTTATGGCTGTATCGTATAGTGGATTTGTTTTAAATGTCAACTTGTCGTTCATTAGTCTGTCTTGTTCTAATTTACTGGCCTTATAAATTTCATATTCTTCTGTTGCGTCAAGTATTTTCCCTTTTTTGCATATGTGCAATGGTATTAGGTTGGTGTCGAAGTCGGTGTAATTATGGTTGTTGTCGATCAGATGCTGGGCGAAGTTTGATTTGGTGTTGTTTTTTGGTTTATGTTCTAGAAACCTATCGTAGAACGTTCTGCCTGTTTGTCCAATGTAGTACATGTTGCAATCGTCGCATTTGAGTTTATAAACTCCGGAGCATGTTTTTGTTTCTGTTTTTAGTTTTGGTTTTAATATGTTTTGGATGTTGTTATTAGTTTTGAAAGAAATGTTGATGTTTAGTTTTTTAAATTCATATTGGAGTGTTTGTGGTAATATGTTTGTGTATGTTACTGAAGTGTATTTGTTTTCTGTTGTTAAGATTTTGTTTATTTTGTTGTTGTAAATTTTCTTTTTCTTTTTTGATATTAGTTTTTTTTACAATAATAGATAAACTAATATCAAAAAAGAAAAAGAAAATTTACAACAACAAAATAAACAAAATCTTAACAACAGAAAACAAATACACTTCAGTAACATACACAAACATATTACCACAAACACTCCAATATGAATTTAAAAAACTAAACATCAACATTTCTTTCAAAACTAATAACAACATCCAAAACATATTAAAACCAAAACTAAAAACAGAAACAAAAACATGCTCCGGAGTTTATAAACTCAAATGCGACGATTGCAACATGTACTACATTGGACAAACAGGCAGAACGTTCTACGATAGGTTTCTAGAACATAAACCAAAAAACAACACCAAATCAAACTTCGCCCAGCATCTGATCGACAACAACCATAATTACACCGACTTCGACACCAACCTAATACCATTGCACATATGCAAAAAAGGGAAAATACTTGACGCAACAGAAGAATATGAAATTTATAAGGCCAGTAAATTAGAACAAGACAGACTAATGAACGACAAGTTGACATTTAAAACAAATCCACTATACGATACAGCCATAAGAACCAAAATAGAAGAAAGAAGACAACAACATAACACGACACAATAGCAAAACTCCACAGCATCACAAAAAGAGACACCGGCTTTGACAAGAAACACCAATTTTAAATTAAGTTCTTAGCCCGATGATGGAGATACACATACACTCCGAAACGCGTCGCTAAATATAAAATTAAAATTAAGTAAATAAGTTGTGATAATAATTTGAAATTTAAATTTAAATTAAAAAATTTTAAAATTTAGAAATCCTAGTGTTTTCTTTTTATTTATTTATTTTTTTAATTTATTCTATATATTAACAACACAACTTGGAGACTTCATCAAAATGCATCATACTTGTAAGGTCAGTAGATCCCTGGCGTTCATCAGCTAGAGACCTAGTCTTAAAATATTTTATAAAAGTAACAAAAATAGTTTCAGATCGATTTGCGATTTGAGTGGAACAGTTGGTTCCACAATCCACTATAACTATCAAGAAGACGGGTGGTCTCTTCTCTTGTCGAGGCATCATTAACTTAACTCAACTTAACTAAACGTAAAGAAGCTAAATATTCTATCAGAAAAATGGGTTGTTAACTAGATTTATAATCCTTTAAACTTAACTTTTCCTAAATAGTAATGAAATAGATCTATCGGAATTGACACGCGAAATGAAAATTGAAAATCGCAATTGTTTTGGAGTAACTAGGAGAATGTCTAGAAGAAATTTGATCTCGATATTAGTTCTTTTAAATTTTCTCGAAAAAGTTAATTGAAAGGGTTCTGAACTCGGCCATTTGGATTCGGTAAGTTTTGGAAAGACATCCAACAACTTGCTGAATCATTGAATGTGTGTGTGACGGTTAAGTTCCGATGAGATTCAACAACAGTAGGAACGTAGGTTTTCGATGAGAGTAGCTTTCCACGAAGCCGTGATCCCATGACTGAAGATCTCGAAAACGATTGGCTGGTTGCGTGAGAGAATGGAATGGCCAAGGTAGAACATAGGTTTAGCATGGAAAGTTCACTCTTTGGAGAACCTTACAAGCGACAAGTGATTAAATTTTTAAATTCGGAAAATTGGAAGAACGTGAATATGAGAAAAAGTATTTTTGTTAAAAGCTAAGAGTCAAGGAATTTGTCAAAAACAAACTAGTGATTCGGGGCGGAGAACTCAAATCAAATTCAATTAATAAAATAATTTTGATTGCTGAACCCACCACATTGCTGAGCTACTGGGTGGTAGCACTTTATGTGTTGTCAGTTGTGGACTGCATCCATTCCATAGTTTGACGGTTGATCTGTTCTTGTGTTTCTTTTGTCAGATTTCGTACTCGGTTGTTTTAATTGATTATTTTTTTTTTTAATTAATTAATTCGTTTGTTTGGATTAAATAAATCCATTGAGTTCATGAGTTAAAGTTCCACTGTCATTACATTAAAAAACACGTTAAAAAATTTCACAACAACTTTTTGTTTGTTTTAAACAATGGAAGTTTTTATGTCCCAAATGTATAATGCTTAGTGCTCTATTCCACGACGACTTTAGAGTCATGCCTTTTTTCGAAATTAAATGAGTGCGAAGGTGAGATCAGATGTTTTTTCTTATTTTTCTTATTTCAAAAAAAAGTCATGACTCTAAAGTCGTCGTGTAATAGGGCACTTAGCGAAACTGAGATAACGCTTAGATACTTGCAAATATTTCAAAAAAATATTATTCTATAGCTTTAACATTAGTTTGATGTATCTGTTTTAAAAAAAGTATTTGAGCTCTTTTAAACAGTTTTAAAGTTTAGTTAAAAGTTTGTCATCGATTTTTAGTACAAATGTCCCATACGTAACAATGGAGGAATACTTCATTGGTCCCTTCAATTCTAGTCATGAAAGAAAACCATAAATGAAATATTTGGTGAATTAATTAAATGCTTTTGAAGCTTGAAATGTATTCAACATCCTGTACCAAGGATTTAATTAAAGTTTTATACAAATAAAATAAAAAAAATTATATTTATATTCTCTTAATTTAAAAAAAAAAATAACTACAACTTATTATTTAATTTTTTTTTTTTTTAAATAAACGAAAAATTTCAGCAGTTCTCACATTTGTGATAATTATCTTTCTAGGGTTAATGACCACTCTGAGGTGCCAGTTATTTCATTAATTGATATTGATCATTTCAATTGTTATTTCCTTACTTTAAGACTTCACGTCTATAGGAAGCAAAATTAGTACATACACAACGAATTCTAAAATAAAGCTTAGCTAATATTTCTATAGTCGAAACAAATCATTTGAACTCAACTTGACTTAATATTTCAATGATCATTGGTAGGGTGGTTCAATCTTTGAAATAATTAGTCATTTTATGAGGAAGCTTGAGCCATTTGTTGTGTCTAGAAATAAATACATAATTGAAAAATAAAGTTTGTTTTGGCATTCTACAAGATCATTGATTTTGCTTTCTAAACGTCACGAAATAAAAATTGTAAATTTTCAATAATATGAATAACTTCAATGAAATTTATAATTGGCTCCTAAGCAAAGAAGGCACCTTAGTATTCTTGGTCTTGTGAGCAGTGACACAATATTCAAGTCTGCTAAACTAGTGAGTAAGCCACTATAATACGTCATATTATAAGGTGAGTATAATATATGCATGCATTAAAAATGTGAGTTAATCGCCCTTGAAATATTCCAAAAAGTTTTGGAGATAGAGGTGTAGAATCTACTACATCTTCCTCCAAATGTGGAATGAGCAATATAAACCTGCTCCAGGTGGTGACACAATCTTTAGACAGTGACACAGTCAATCTTAAAGTTGTAGTGCACTTCTATTCATTCACATAGTAGTATCTATACTTTAAATTTAAAAAATCGGTTTGAAGCAAACCGATGTTTGTTTTACGAAAGTGCGCCATATTCAAATGGTCTCCCAAACAGCTATCTAGCTATTCTCTAAAATAGTTGCTACAACTTTTGTCTTGAATATTTGTCGCTTAAATTGCTTTAAAATTCTATGTTAATGTATGCATGGTAATTAAGGTCCGATTCGACCATTTGTTTCACTGCATGCTAAAAATCCATTAAAATTATTGTTATTTGTATAAATTACTAAGAATTTGAATATTTCTTGTCCTTTTAATAGGAAAATAATTGAGAACCTTGATGGGACATTTAAAAAAAAACAAAAACAGGATTTGGCGTTAAGGTAAATGAGTCTAAAATATGTGAACGTGTTATGGGGCGTATGCGTGTTTTTTAAAGTATTTTTTTTAGAATAATATTTTGACTTATATAATTTAAGTTGTTGTTGCAAATTTTTTGCCCAGTTAATTTATCAGAACAAATATAAAAATTCATATTCTTAAATTGACCTCTTAAAAGAAAATCTTTGTAATACCAAAAAAACTTTAAAAAGAACTATTTCAAAGGTAAATATTTAAACAGTATTCTTTTCTTAAAAATGAAGATCACTTGAACTATTTTTAACTAAAAATACCAACCTTTTATGTTTAACTTTTTCTTATGCAAATAATTTTATAGGCGTCTAAATGCAAATGACTGTGTCAATTAAATTATGTATTGGACCACCATATCATCACACCCTAAATGAAAACGAATATTTTTATTTTTGGTTTGCTTTAATTAATTTATGATGATCAACAGATATCTTACTTAAATGCAACACTGACAAGAAGGTCTGATTTGCTTCCGGCTTTGAACTAGTTTCCGTTACAAGCTTCAAGAAAATTAATTGATTCAGTATAAGATCTAATAGGGAATTGTCAAAGCTGAAATTTATGTAGGCATCGAACATTTTTAAGTTAAGATATCAAAACATTTCAAGTGGATAGTTTTTGTTTGTTATTAAATTTGATTTCAAATTTAAAAGTGTTAAAGTCTTTCTATTTCCTTTTCAAGAATGGATTTATACAAAATTGAATCAATTTCCATCAAAAGTAATTGCAATTTATAATTAATTGGTAACTTCTCGCCAAGCTTTGTACGAATGACGAAAAATGTTTTTTTTTTCTTTCAAATTTTTACTGTTGTTGATAAATTGAAAATATGTTCTTCTTAGCGAGCAACAAAGAATGGGTTGGGTTCAAAATCCCGAAAGCGAAAATCCCGAAAACTTCAAATCCGAAAATCCAGAATCCCAAAAACCCAGAATCCCAAAACCTGAAAACCCAGAATCTCGAAAACGTAGAATTCTGAAAACCCAGAATCCCGAAAACCCAAAATCCAAGAAAAACAGAATCTCGAAAACACAAATCCCGAAAAATTTGCTCAAATTTTTCATTTTATATAATTTTTTGGGATTTTGTATGTACAGTAATGGATTCTGATTATGCTTTTATTCCAACCCATGCTTCTACTCTTTGTTTCTAATTTAATTTTTACTTTGAAATGTTGACGGAATGCATTTAGTTCAAACTTTTTCTCTTCAAATTAACTTTTTTTCTTCAAATTTTGTATTTTTTTATAGTTTACTTGTTTTTTCAAAAAAAATTTCGAGATTTTGGCTTTCTGGACTTTGGATTTTCAGGATTCTGGGTTTTCAGGATTCTGGTGTTTTGGAAATCTGGGCTTTTGGGATTCAGGGTTTTCGGGATTTTGGGTTTCCGGAACTCATGATTTCGGGATTGTGTTCGTCTCCCACAAAGAACAAATATTGGGATGTGAAAATAAAAATTCAAGCAAATTATTTAAATTCTGTAATTGCTGTTTCGTTAAATTTATGTTCATTGTTTACGTTTTTGTTTTCGAATATCCCACAATTTGGGTGCCAAAAATGGCGGATAACCATTAAAACATTAGAAATATTCTAAGGTTAACCAAATTCTAATGCTATAGTTGACTTTTTGACCAATTACTGACCAATTAGAATGGTTGGGCTTTGTAGGAAGCGGATAGTCACTCTGAGTGATGGAACATTTATTTTACCTCACGAGGTATAATACGATACTGATTTCGTCTATCTGAACTTGATTTGCTAAATTAATAAGCACGAGTGTTGAACAAAAGACAAAAATAGCTAAAAATAACTGTATGGCTGTATAATTCGGCTGAAATCTTGGACGAGCCTTTATCAGAAGGCTGGTGTACAGTGGATGAATTTAACATTGAGTATCAACGGTGTCAACAACAGTCTTGAAGACAGAGAACTTACCTGCCTGGACAAATGGCAAGTTTTCGTCATGTTTAGTCAAGACCCTGAAAAAACTACGGCGCGGGCAATCAAGACAAGGAAAACATGTTAAATACTAGTGAGGACCTCGCTAGAAAAAATTTGTTGGACAAGTCGAATTTTTGTTGGCGTCTGTCGAGGCAAACGGTTACTTAACAGGTAAGGGCCGAGAAAAAATATAGAGTTATCCTAGCTTAACCCTTATTAGGGCCAATCTCTCTTGTGCCCCGTTAAAAACTTGATTGCTTTTCAAGGTGGGTACATTAGCAACTCTAGCTTTATTAAAGATAAAGCTAGTAAGGATTTTCAGTACTTGCTACAGTGCTCAGTGGTCAGCTTCCCTACCACGTAAAAAATTTCGAATGTAAGAGAGGCACTCGAAAATAGATTAAAAAGTTCTTTACTGTATGATTTTTATAACTTCCTGGTTAGAATTTACGGGGAATGTCCGGAGTACGATGTTAACATTTTGAGGATATCAATGCTGCTCAAATTGGAAAGAAAGACAATTTCGGTGGATAAGTTCGGTAGTCACAGCTTCCACGAAGACACAAAATAGAACGGCCTCCGACTTATAGACTTTTCAGAAGCTCATAATACGGTGATAAGAAGCACTAGCTTTCGACGGTTATGAATCCACAAAGGAACTTGGTGCTTCCCAAATGGACGATATGCTGACCAAATGGACGATGTGCTCATCGATGGGGTCGTACGTACTTTTCGAGAGGCAAACGTTGACTGTGACCATTTCCATGTTAAGGCTAGGTTAAGAATGTGACAGTCAAATGAAAAGAAACTACGAACAGATTTAAAGAAGGAATTCAACATTAGTCGCCTTAGAATTCCTGGAATTGCTAGAGCCTGCCGTTTGCATCTGAACAAAAAGCAATTTGCAGTGCGACAAAAACTTACCATACCGATACCATAATGGACTTCCAATCACCCCCTAAAAGGAACCGGTGGTATGATGATGAATATGAACAGCTGAAAAAGGTGATAGAAGATGCGCATGTGAATACCTTTGTTGTAGCGTAAGACAAGAGAACTGAGAAAGAAAAAGAGTGGAGAAGAAAACAAAGCATAGAAAAGAAAAGAGTTTACTCAGCTCCCAGCTCAAGGAGATCAAAGAACGATCGAAACAAAACCTGGAAGGTTTATAAAAAAAGCCAAATAACTGGCTACTGGCTGGAAAATTGGAACGCTGACTTCAAAACAATGAAGATTACCTAGTCTAGTCTAGTTTAAAAAGATCGGTTGAACTTCTAGGGCATATTGTCTGCCAACAGGCTACTATAGATTATTTTATGGCAGTAAGAGAACAGGCAAAATTCGCTGGTCTTCAAGTAAACGAGGACAAACCAAATACATGCTATCAACAAACAATGAAAGGTCTGTCAACCAGCTAGAACAAAATGTCACTGCTAATAGCAACCTCGGAGTAAACATTAACCCCATGAATAACACATCTTAGTTTATAGTGGAGATCAGAGGAAGAACTACCTTAGCTGGCCGATGCTCTACTTTGTGTGAAAACTCTACACACGAATGAAGAAGTGCACGCTCTATACTGCCAGTCCTGCTTTATGTGTTGGGTGATTAGCAGAAGATGAGAGTTTGATATTGGGTTCTCCGGAGACAAAATTCTTTGACGGAAATTTGGTCTTGTGTGCAAGAACGGCGAATGGAGGAGAAGACATAACCAGGAACCCTATGAGTTATATCAAGATGTGAATGCTGTACAAAAAATCAAAACGCGTTGACTACATTCAAGGGCGTTTGCAGAATTTCAGATAGGGTGGGCAAAATCATTCAGGATTTCGGTTAAGGGGCAACCTCATTCAGAAAACAGTTTAAGTTCAGAAATCTTGCTTTAAAATGCTTTCAAAAGAAGATAAATTGCCTAATGTATGAAATATATTATGATTATGGGGCTAGGGAAGTTTCCCTACCTCTCTACCTTCCTGAATTGGCAGCCGGATAAGTAGGTTAGGTTAATTAGAAAGGCTGACAGTTGACCTTGCTACCATCACACTAAGATCTATGTAGATCCGTTTGATGTCCGTTTTCCTGGTTTGTACCCTAGGAAATTGTATACCACTTAATGTAAAAACCTATGTGTTCTGTTAGCCATTTAGAGGCGTTGATGAAATTCAGAAGAGTATAAGCCGAAGTTCTAGAAAGTTCCTCTAAGTCGTCATAGAAATGATTTCCTAGATGTTTCTTTCTTAAATGAGAGAGTTCTTCGCAGTGGCAAAGGAAGTTTAAGGTATCTTCATACGCCTTCTCGTCACTGCAGCGTCTGCAAAGGTCGTCAGTACTGAGCCTCATTTTCTTTTTGTGGTATCTCAGTATCAGTAGGTGATTATGCTGACAAGAAGGGAACGGAGATGTTTCTTGTTCATTTGTATAGTTTTGTTTGTCCTCTGCTTATTGAAATTTGGCCATAACATTTTAGTTGTGCCGCATGTTTCAAGCAGATTCCATCTCTCATTAGTTTTTTTTAATATTTTGTTCCCAATATCCTGTTTGATGTTTCAGGTTGGTACTTTGTAATGTTGTTCCACTTGACTCAAATCAAGTGGCGAACCCGTTCTTGCCGGAAGTCTGAAGTAGCTAGCTAGTCCCAGAGCTTCCTGCATCAACTCCAGTGTCCATCTTAGAACCATCAGCAAAGACAGTTATCGTTGATTCGTTACTGAAAGGTTGGTTGTTTTCCCACTCCTCTCTTTCATGAAAATAGGTAAAAGGTCTGTTGAAGTTTAAATGGGGTGTTGTGTAGTCTGTGCAATCATTTTTTCGCACATAACTCTGCAGAATCTGAGTATGGCCTGTGGTGTTTTGTTTCCAGCATTTAGCCTGGCTTAATCGCAAGGCCCTGTATGCTGCAGATTCTTGCACGAAAAGATCTAGAGGGCTCAGGTCACGTGCCGTGTACACCCACGTGATAATTTTTGTATTGGATCCCCAGGATTTTCCAAAATCTCTGCTGCAGAAATAGAAAGCAAACAAAGCTTTCTTTGCTCTTTCTTTAGTGTTGAGACTCCAGTTCAGTTTTTTTATCAAGGATCACACCCAGATCCGATATTTTGAGTGGAGTCCCTTTGATTGAGGGTGTGTTTTAAAAGGATTGATCATGAGACAACAATTCTTTGTGCAGGTGTTGACCTTTGACAGGGCGTACTCTATTTGTTCACTAATAGTGGATGGGAATTTACCTGTCGCAAGTAGTGCTAGGTCATCTGCATAAGCTACTTCTTTGACTCCACTAGCTGGATAAAGCCGGATAAGTAAGTTAGTAGTTGAAAACACACAAACCTATTATTACTCAGCAAAAAGAATTTGTAATAAGAGATCTGTAGGCAGACTCTTCATGAATATAAATTCAAATTCCTTTACATAACATTTTTTTATCTGAAACTTGATCAACCTTTGAATCAAAATTTCAGATTTCAGTCTTCATTTACTTTTTTTTTTTTATTTTCAATTAAATTATTCAAAACACAAATGTTTAAATTCAAATCGAAGAATTTTTGTTTGGCATCTTTAATCTATAAACAGTAAAAGAATTCAAATGTTGCCATCTATTGTTCTTAGGTAATATTTATTGTTTTAATTTATTACTTAATCTACATTTTTCTTAATTATTTTTTCAAATCAATTCCTAAGTATAATGAACTGACAAAAGTCAGTTTAACAAAAAAAAAAAACAAAAAACAATAAAAAAACTTGTTTTTGCCATTTAAATCTAAACCATTTAAAGTCGTTTATTTGTTCATTGGCTTTTTTAAGCAACATCAGAATCAGAATCTATACGTAAAACAAAAAAATAATGTTAATTAGGTGTTGCGTGGATCTCATATAATCATTAAACTACATATACATACGCACTTTGTAATTTAGTCACTTTGCCTAAGTAAAGCTATATTATACCAATAAAAATCATTTTCCTTGTCTAAAAGGTTATTTTTATTAGAACCTGCCTCCGATATCAATGCTATATGCCTACAAAAACAAGAATACAAAAAGAGAATGTTCCTTCTTTAAAGCAAAATCTAAGTAACCATCAGCATTTGCATTATAGGCCTACCAACTTTTCAATTTATGCTAAAAGACGAGTTATAAACGGAAGAGCGTAAAAAAAAACAAGTGAACAAAATTTATTAGTTATAAATGTTATCCGAAAAATTAAAGTTGTGTTAATTATAGAACATTGCCAAAGGGCAGTTACATTTTAAAATAAATTTCTGGAACTAAATTCAAGGCAAAAGGTCGTGTAATCGGAAGCGTGATCTACATTTAACACCATATTTTAAATTCATTAATTGGAAGCACTAAATTTTAGTAGAGTTATTTTTTCAATTTTCGTGTTAATATATGCACTCGTGTGTTTATATTTCTTTTTTTTTAATTTCTTTAAAAATTTGACCTCATAGAAAAACTACGCATTCCAGTCTTAATTTTTTATAGTTTGTCAACGCATGGTTATTGGTTATGTTCATATTTTGCCTTAATTTGACTTGTTTGTATAATTTTACTTGTGATTTAAATTTTGCTAATCCTTTTGTAGATAAGTTTGGTATATTTTTTTGAATATATTTGCATATTTGTACCAAAAAATATATCCAACAAAAAAATATTCTTGTTTTGCCAAATATCTAGCAACTGACTTTGAAATATCAGTCATTTCTTTTTAAATTGGACTAAAAATAATATCTGGTTTGTTTCACCTAAAGAAAAACGTCAGAAAGCAATTAAAAGAATGTGGGCAGCGGGACCCCTCTCTCGAGTTCTTGTTTTTAAAAAACATTTGCAAAGTGAAAGTACTTCTTTTTTGAATAAAGACAACTTACCTTGTTGAATTTGTTGTTAAAAGATCATCCACTTTCTTACCAAGATAATTATATAAAAAAGATGAAGTAATCAGAACGTTGAGAACAAAAATATCATGTCACAAAAATATCATGCGGGATGTATTTTAATGGGTGAAATGTACAGTAGAGGAAGTTCCCATAAGATCACTGCAATAAATAAATTTACTGATTGGAATCTTGGTAGAACTTTTTTTGGAGAATAATGGGGAACAGGACTGAGCTTTTTTGTGCCAATGGGAACCTATTTGTTGGTCACCAATGTTTTATCAGAGGCAAATTTTACGGGCAATACGTTTGAGAGACGTCTGGTGATGTTAGAAGGGTAACTTCCTCCCACGCAAATGTGACCTTTACAGGAATTTGCTGGAATTTTTTTGTTGAATTTTTTTTTGAATTTCTATTCCCGATTTTGCAGTTTCCTAAATAGGGGTGTAATCGAGATCACATCATGTATCTCAGGAACCAAGCATGCTAGGAACTTGTATAGTAAGGCTCCAAATTTGCAATTTTTTTTTTCAAGCTTGCTACATAGTGCGGTTCTTGGTGATTCTGCTCATCGTTTTTTTCATATTTCCTTAGAGCCTAAAATTACGGTACCTGCTATATGTATCTGTTTATCTATTTTTTGAGCAATTTCATAAAGTCTTATTTTTCTCAGAAACGGCTCCACAACTTTTCTTAAAAAAAGTTTAATTTCGTCAAAGCTACATATCTTTGGATGGGAAACCATTTTCCAAAAAATGGTTATTAATGGTACCTTCCAAAAAACTGTTTTTTTTTTGTTTTTTTTTTTCAAAACGGTTATTTTGATTTAAATTTTGTTTGTATACAGAAGCTTCTAACCATGTCAATAAACTTATTGTTTTTTTTTTGATTTTTAAAAAATGTTCAATTTTTTTTTTTTTGAAAATCGAATCACACTAAATGGTCGATCTTTACAAAACTCGGTATTTAAGATTTTTGTTTATACTTTGTAAAATACACTAGTCACGGAAATTAGAGGAACAATATTTTTTCAATTTTTATTAGTGTTTTTTTGAAAAGCTGTATCTTTGTAATTAGTGCTCGTATTGTACAAAAAGCATTACACAGCTTTACGTTTTTTGTCTCGATATGGAAAATATACTTTTTATTTCTTTTCGATTCAAACAAATATTTTAATAATTAAATTTAGTGGTGCAACAGCTTATGGAGAACCAGGGCCTAGTGACTAACAACTCCGAACCATTCCTGTGTGCGTGTTGTGGGCAGGAATGGAAGGGAACTAGAATTTTTGCCAAGTCCGAACGGCTAGATGAAAAGCACTTATTCATGAGAAGTAAAGTATACACTTGGAGGATTTGTCAGTCCCTCGCAAGAAGCAGTACCTCGGAAAAAACATTTCTTATTTTAGGTGGCAGTGGCCTGGCACCGAACCCAGGCTTTTGGCATGACACTCCTACGCACTAACCATTATGCCACGAGGTACTACGAAAACAAATATTTAACCAATACAAAATTCTGAAAAAAGTGAAAGAAAATTGTAGTTTTTAATTAATTTTCCGGGCGGCTACGTGATGTATAGGAACAACACAATTTTGTCATTTTAATTGGTTTGTAAGACTTTGAAAACTTTGTGAAGAAAAACGGTTCAGTGAATCAATTTGAAAATCTACTGAAATATTGATGTTGTAAGAGTCTATAAGTCTGCATACCAATGCAAGTCATCAAATCAAAACATGAAAAGTATCAAATGATTTACCGAAAGTCCACAAAAAGTTGTTTCTTAGAACTTTTTTTTAACTAACGGTGTAAAGTAAAAAAATAAATAATTTCTACAAAAACTTGAAAAAAAAACATGTAAAAATCTTATTCAAATTTCCAAACCTGTCCTTGAATTTTTTTATGACGTCATTTGTTGCTAAGATATTGGTAATCAAAGTCAGACATACTTTCTTCATTAAATTTAAGATAAATCATTTAAAAAAATTGTACGACCACAAAACAATATTAAACTGCAGCTGAATAAACAGGTTATCTGACCATTACATTTGATTAACTCAAAAAAAATTACCTTTGAAAAAAATTGTTTGGTGTCAGTTCTTACAATAACGCAAAATCAAAACATAAAAAAAACATTAAGCTGTATAATGCTTTTTGATTTAACACAATACAACCACTCATCACAAAGATACAGCTTTTCAAAAAAACACTAATAAAAATTGAACAAAAAATAGTTCCTTTCATTTCGGTAACTGATGTATGTATTTTAACAAAAAATTTTACCTTTATGAAAAGATAACAGTTTAACAAATATTTAAAACTTGCTAATGAAAATATTTTTCATCTTAAAAACGGCTCCTATGATTTTTATTGAACTTTTTCTGAATGCTAAAATTGGTGTGATATAATATCCAGAAAATATAAAAATTTTCAAATATCAACTATTAATAGTACTTCTCATAGAACGATTATTTAGATTTTGAATTTTCTCATTACTGGCTAAATAAGATTTAGATTATTTTTATACACAAATTTCAAATAAGATTATAAAACATCGCATATCAAAATTTAAAAAAAAAAAACACAAAAACATTTTGAATTTTTAAAAAAAGGTTAAACTTTATTCATTTCGAAAATTCGGTACCTCAAAAACGGGTTGACAATTTAAAAAAAAAAAAATTTATTTTTATATGCACATAATTAATCACTTACGATTTGCATACCAAAAATTATCCTTGAAAGTGGTTTGAGAGTTTGAAAAATAATAAAATATTTTTTAAGAAAACCACTCCAACTATTTTAAATATTTTTTTTTTTTTTCATAAACTCATATTCAATCAAAAATTATGATGGAGTTCCTGTTCTTTTTTTTAATCTCAAACTCTCATAGAAGTTTATTATTATTATTTATTTAAAAAATCTTATTTTTTGCTTATAAAAATTTTTTACTTCGCTTTAGAAGCTATTATAACTGGTTTTCATTTGTCGAATCGAAAATTAATTTAATAAATTAAATTTTATAAGTTTTATTTTATAGATGAAAGTTTCAATACATACAGAAAGGACTTTTAAAAGATTTCAATCAACGGTTTTTTTTAACTATAGCAATTTAAAAGGACCCTTGTCCGTATCTTAAATGCAAAGTATCTTAAAATGCAAAAAAAATGGAAATTTGGAGCCTTACTGCAAGTTCCTAGCATGCTTTGTTTCTGAGATAGACTATATGTGACCGGTTAACTTCACTGTGTTGTTAGAAGGCCACTCGACTACACCCTTATTTGGCGAGCTGCAAAGTCGTGAATAGCAATGCAAAAAACTGCAACTTCCCGTCAAAGTCCCATTTGCGTAGGCGAAAGTTGCTATGATAACTTCACAAACGTTCAGAAATGGCCTCCAGAATATGTAAATATAGCGCAGACTCTTTTTATTACATTTGTGGTGAGTTTATTAAATCGAGAAATGCAAAAACAGCTTTAAGTACTAATTATTTAAGGCTTTTCGAAGCCTATGAAGCTTATTTTAAGCTATTCGAAGCAAAGATAAGTCCTGGGCTCCTCATTTTTCATGTAGCTGCTGCAAAGCCATTAAATTTGTTTTGTAATTGTTAATAACAGTGTTTAAACTAATTTTTAGACTGGTATCGGGGAGGGAAGAAAGCTATGAGGAATGTGGAGGGAACCCACTGACCATGTTGAAGATTGTTATTTTTGTGTTGTGAATACAAAGAAGCGTCGCGTAGGCAAACATGTCAAGAAGATATTGTATCAAAATTTACCATCATCATCTGCTCCAGTACCACATAATGTAAACCATTTTGTGACTTCTCCTCCAGAGCTGAATAACAATGATGTTTTGCCATCACAAACTTCTAGTTCCAGTCAAGATAATGGTGATGATGTCTCTGATTTTCGAACTGTAAGCAGTGAACGTCACCTCATTAACTCAAACGATTTAGTTAGAGATCTATATTTGCCTAAATGTAGAGCTGAAATCCTAGCTTCTAAGTTAAAGCAATGGAATTTACTTCAAAGTAATGTAAATATAACTGCACAGAGAAAGCGTCATGAAGCATTTTCTTGCTTTTTCACTAAAGCAGATTGATTTTGCTTTTGTAATGATGTGCAGGGCTTGTTCAAAGAAATCGGAATACCTACCATACATTCTGAATGGCGTCTTTTCATAGAAAGCTCAACAAAAAGCTTGAAAGCTGTCCTTCTTCACAATGGAAATAAATTTCCATCGCTTCCTCTAACCCATTCTGTAATTCTTAAGGAAAATTACGAAAGTGTGAAGATGGTACTTGAGAAAATAAAAGCCGTGTTTTGTTGAAAAGTTGCCAGCCAGCCAGTTGAAATTTTACAAGCAGTGCAACAACAATCACCAGCTGCCAACAACTTTACTTTTTTTCTGCAGTCAAATGTGACTAGCGAACAGTGCTTTGGAACAGTTTGGAACTATGGAATTCTCATACGAAAAAAGCTTTATTAACCAATTTGCTCCGCACCGTTTTGTTGAAAAGCTTTTTCCTACTGTGTATAGTTTTCAACAAAACACGGCTAAAGTATAAGGAATACAACTGGCAAGTGATAGATTTCAAAATGATTAATTTTCTGATGGGAGTTCAAGGTGGTTATACGAAATACCCTTTGCTACCTTTGCTTATGGGAAGGTAGAGCCAATGAGAAGCATTTCAAAAACTATTCATGGCCTAGAGTCTAGACAAGGCGAGTTCTAGTTAGGAAAACAAAATCTCAAATGAGACTCAATAGTTGAGACTAAGAATGTATTGATGCCTCCATTACATTTAAAATTAGGCCTTATAAAACGGCTCGTTAAAGCTCTTCGGCAAGACTCTGAAGCTTTTAAATATTTAATGAAATTTTGTTCGAAGTTATCAGAAGCCAAAGTGAAAGCCGGCATGTTCGTCGGCCCACAAATAAAGAAAATTATGGCCAGCAACGAATTTTCAATGCTACTCAATAGCCAAGAACGGCAGTGTTGGGATAGCTTTAAGTCTGTATAGTTCAAAATTTTCTTGGTAACAACAAAGGTGACAACTACTTGGAGCTTGTACCAAGTATGCTCGATAATTTTAAGATAATAAGCTGTCTGTCCCATAAAGTGCATATGCTACATGCTCACTTGAAATAATTCAAAGACAATATGAGTGCCTATTCGGAAGAGCAAGGTGAGCGTTTTCTGGATTTTGAAAATCGGTATCAGTCAATACAATGAAATAATGATGGGAGACTATATATGAGCTCTTATAAGAGAAAGTCATTACATTCATAAAAGAAATTAAAAAAATATGCATTTTTTTATATTTAAATTTATTTTTTCTTAAGTTTTAAGATATTTAAAGAAAAAATAAATAAGATTTATTTAAAGTTATTTTAAAATTTAAGATAGGTACCATTAAAAAATAGGATTTCTCTTAAATCTATAATATCAATTTTCTGGCTATACAAAACTAACTTTTTCAGGTAAAAGTTTATAGGAGAGGAACAAGAAAATCATTGCAAGAACCCAGAAGCAAAAATAGTGTTGACTTGTGTTTTTTTTTAAATAAAAGAAACTTTACCAAAAATTGTTTAACAAATTTTTTCTTATGAATTTCTTGATAAAACCAATGATATTGACTTTGCGTTAGAGTTATTATAATATTAATAACACCTAAAAACGTTTTAGAAGATCTTGGTGATTTTTTAAATAAAATTAAATTACTTCGGGCATCTAGCTTCCGAGGGCAACAATGGGAAGTTACCAGTTTGGGTCGCACCCAGCCTCTTTTTCTCTCATAATTTCCATGTCTTTACATATAATGATATTAAACCTTCAGCATCTTGCTCATATGAGCAAGTATGAGCGACCTAGTCGTGCATTTTATTTTTTAACATATGAGCAATTGGCATTTATTAAAAAAAAGTTATTTTATTTAACGTTCAAGGTTATAATTCATAATTATTAATTATTATTCTTTTTTGCAAATATGTAAGTGTAGCTTCGTTTTAAAATAAATCTTTTGACAAATAGAGTAGGAACCAAATGATAATTTTTATATACAGGATCTAGCAATATCATTTTATAGGTCTATTCAAACCCCAAGAACTGGTTAAGAACAACTGTGTTTTGGTTGTATTTATTAATAATATTCTTTTTTATTTCAATTTTATATTACGAAAAATAAAACAACTATGTACGTGACATTAATGAGAAATAAATTCGTTTAATTTAGTTTTTTTTTATCTGGAACAAAATGAGACTAGTTTTGTTTTGTATTCCTTTGTGAAATCAAAAACAAATAAGTAAATTTTTTTTTATTTTTATAACGTTGCTTTAAGAACCAAAGTGAACAGCAGCTAACTTGAATTGAACTTACAATAGCAAGCGGATGTATGAGTATAAAGAAAAAAATTGTTTTAATGGAATACCTATGCAGTTTAAATTAATTGGTATCATTACAGATTTTAATTATTAAAGGTAAAATCTCAAAAATGGCAAAGAAAACCAGAGTTTAAGTTAATTTTTTAATACATTAACATTTTCAAGTCTTCTATCTTTTCTCTTGGAAATGAGTTCCAAATTAGATGGACATGGGGTTGGCAAGGAACTGTCATTCGTATAAAAGCCATAATAGTTATGGATTTATTAGTGGTTTGATCTGTTTGAAGTTAGTGTGTTGTTTTTTAGTGCCGAAAATGTTTGAACTGCGTTAGAAGTATTAGAAAGATCAGAAATATGATCATGTAACTGTAAGTTTTCGTCTACTCCCAGCATCACAGTTGTAGTAAATTTAACAACCATGCGTTATTATAAGGATGATCAAGGTTTTTGCTAATAATATTTCTAGTATCTGTCGGAATTATGTATTGGGAATTTTGAAGAACTTTATATAACTTATTTTTGACATGAGACCTTATCCAAGGTTTTTAGCTGCTTTTACAATTCAATGGTGGAATTAGCATTTTTTTTGGTGAGACTTAAAAACAAGAAATATTATTGGGACCATGAATGTTTATACGCTTTGAATTTTATGGTTTATAAGAAAGTTTTTTAAAATACAAATCTCCGTATACTACTGAAATAAAACAGCCAAGTACAAAGACTCAGCGTTAAGGATTGGTATTATTGATCTATTGATTCAAAATAGATTTGTATGACCTTTCCCAACTAACATACTCTCGAGAGCTAAGCTCCCATTTTCTCAAAAAAACGCTCATAGTACTTTTTTAGATCTTATTGCTAAACTTAAGACATGATCTGTCATAATGAAACATAAATTTGTCTCATAGTGTTTTCATTAAATGATTTAAGCATTTTTCTTGTATCAAATCACTCTAATCTTATACCTAGAACAATTATTACTCCTGTATGTAAATTGAAAGTCTTATAATAATTTTGTTTCCAAATTTAAACTCTAAACGTCATTTTTAAGTCTTTAAAATCTCTTAACAAGAGCTAATAAAGTAACAACTACAAAACTCTAACTATAGGATTCATATGAGATGTTGCACTGACAGCAGCTTTATTTGATTCATACAACAGTCGTTCTTTTTTTTAACGTTTTGTATGTACATTGTTTTCTGGCGTTCAGTTTTCTATTGGTCTGTCTACCTGAAGGAAACATTGGATGCTGATGCCGATTACTGTTTAAAATGTATTTTATTTTGTTACAAATGTGAACTTTCGGTTATAGACTTTCTTTTTATTTTATTTCGATGTCATATAAGGTTTTTTTTCGGCGTAAGCCCGTTGTAAACATTTTAATGTTTTAAACTTCGAAAGTCTGTCACAATTTGTATGGAAAATTAGAGAAATTTACGAAGCTTAAAATTTTACTACGTCTATAGTTTTGTTGCGGAATGTTAATTTTTTATATTCTTTGTTCATTTCTTCCAAAAATTATGACGTTATAATGAAGATTTATCGTTCGGAAAAGGCAATGCATAAAACTTAATATTTCTAACTTTGAGATCTCATCTTTTTTTGAAACATCAACAATAATTCACATTCTTAAGAAAAGAAAGAACGCATCACCGATTAATTCTTGATTCGTTTGATAGATGTCAAAATAAAGTCGCATAAAAGCATCAGACTTCTCATAAAAAAGTGTTTATTTGCATACCAACATAAATGGACAATACTCTCATAAAAATGTCTTTTTAAGAGTTCAAAGTATCGATATGACAGCAGCCATATTTAAATTTGAACGAAGTGTTTTTTGTATAGTTTGAGGGTTACCGTGATATGAAATTAAATTTTGAAATATTTTTTTTGGTTTTCCATTATGATGAATTTATTTAAGGTATATTTATATATATACATGTATTTATAGTGATGTTTATTTTGTTCAACATTAAATGCAAAAGAAGTATTTTTACAAGTATATTCGTAATGTGAAGTTTTGTATTTAAATACTGTGCTTAAGTTCTTTGTCTCTTAGGAGCATCATCAAATTGAAATAATGACATTTATTTACAGAGCATCAGAAATTCGCACTGTATAGTGACAAAATTGAAAGTCAGTAATCATTGACAGTTTCGTTATAAGAAACGTGAAACAAATATTTAAAAATATAAATTCTAACTTATTATTTTTTCATTAAAACGTCTCTTAACCTCTTTAAATTCTTAGATTACAAAAAACAGGTATACAAGAATAAGACCATCAATTCGACATATTATCCGCTATTACATCTTTTTCGTCATATACCATGAATAAGTACCATAAATAATGTCAGCATAAAAAGTACTATTTTTGTTCAAAGCAAACATCAAGGTAACCCTTTTTCCAATTCAAAATAAAATTAAAATAATTTAAATATCAATTATTTTGAAAGCGCTTCGTTATTTTTCGAAGTAAAATGTGTAAGTTAGTACAAAAAGTTTCAATCGCACTAAGATTTAACTCCACATATGTGACAAACTATAATTATACTAACGTCGCTATGAAATGAAAATATAAATTCACACATTCATTTTTCAACATGAGACAATGACGATGACACATACAGACATACAGACATAAATACTTCGTACCAAGTTTCCGTAGGAAGTATTCAAATGTGAAAGATAAGTATCTGTTTTTTTTTAATTATGCGCATACTCCTTCTCTTTTCATCAACTCCCACAAGAAGTGACGCATTCTCCTAACAAGATTAATGGAGCATTTGTCATCCCATAGGAATAATAAAAATGTTTCTATAAGAGGAAATTAACTCCTATAAGTGGGCCATTTAAGGCTTTTAACATTTTCATAAGGATGTAGGAGTACTCTTCTAGAGTGAGAATAACTCCCGGAATAAAGTCTCACAAGCCTCTAGGAAACTCTTATGAGAGGAAAATTGTTACTTGGGATTAGTTCTACAAATTGGCGTTTTGTCTGTCAATCTCACTTGGAATAATCAGTGACATAGTCAGGGCCATTGTTATACGCAATTTGTATATAAAGTTCAGTTTGACTTACGTGGTTCAGGTTTATGTTATGAACACAATTTTCAAAAAGACTACAAATGTGTACTACTTAAAGAAAGTTGCACATCATCTGCAAACATGTACGCTATCAATAAAAAACGCTTATTCCTCCTTTAGTTCAGGATTTTACTAAACTACGGAATAAGAGTTAAGCCACGGGTTAAAATTACTCATAAAAAAAGAAATTAAATGTTCGTGTATTAGTAAAGTGACGTTTACCCTATGAGGCCTGCTTAGTATCTTGAAATTCTAACCAAGTTTCGCAAGCTTCGGTTTTTTTTCGTATGGGTTTTGGCAGCTTAAAATTTCAAGGGCAACAGCGCTGTAATCAAATTAGATTCCGATAAAAGTTGGTAACCGCAAGGGTCTGGAGGTGGGTCTGCACCTGGGACAAAGTGGTGGTTGGTCCAATGATGGCGTATTGTCTAACGAAGGAGATTCTGGAGATGGGTCTGGAATGCAGACAAGGAAATTTTTTAAAAACATTTTTCCAGATTTTGTTGTTGGTGCGTATGATGGTGTTGGGTCTGGAGCAGGAGGCTCTGGAGGTGGGTCTGGAACCGGGACAAACAACAACTTTTCTTTCAACTTTTTCATATATCGTATATATTTTATATTAGGTCTGGATGGAGACTTTTCTGGAGGTGTCTCTGGAACTGAGGCAAAGGAACGACTGTGGTTGGAGAGATTTATTAAAAAAAAACTTTTTCATTGATTTTTTTAGTATGGTTGTATGGCCTGTATATACAAATATTTGATGAAAGTACCAAAAAAGTGCACAATAGATGAGTTAATCCGCTGTAATTTTAGGAGTTAAGTAAAAAAATCTAGAAATTTGGAGAAAAAACAATTTTTAGATTTGTTTGTTATTTCGGTACTTTTGACAATTTGGCGTGATGAAATGTATTTGAATGAATTTTCATTTTAAATCAAACGTTTGCAGGCACTAAAAATATTGAGAGTTTTATTGAGGAACAGTATCTTGAGTGGCCAGTTTTGCGGGTACTCAGAATTTGAACTCTTCTCTTTTTTTTTTGATCCTATGTCTCGCTCATGCACCTGTTGCTCGGCTTCAGGTATTTAAAGTCGTGTGGCAGGTGCCAATGTCAGCAGTTCCTGATGTGGCTCGATCAACGCAGAAAAATTATAATATATTCATAATATTATAGGTTTATACAACAAAAATTGTTTGTCCCGGTTTCAGACCCACCTTCAAAATTTCATGCGTGAGGCCCAATTCCATCATTTATGAAAAAAATAATTTTAAATAAAAATAAACTTTTGCCTCGTTTTCAGACTCACCTCCTCCGCTAGATACAACACAAGGGGTGGATATCGTTTGGTATCGGTAACCGAAGCGATACTGAGATGGTTCCAGCTCCAAAGCATCCAAAACGACACTGAGACGATACAAACCCGAGACTTCATTATACAAAAGACCAAACGAGATTGAGTTATACGAGATAAACTTGTAGGAGACCATTGGGACCAAAACTTACCGATACCGATAAAGAATAGATTTTTGAATAAGTTATAATTAATTTATAACAAATAAACGATTCTTGTAATTGGTTCAACCATATCAAGATCAAGAACATGGTAACCAAGTTATGCATTTTAATTTTGTTTATGACTAAGACTAGACTAGAACCAGATGAGACCGATACCGATACCGAGACGAGACTTTGTTATATGAGACTGAGTTATACGAGACTGATACCGCTACCAAGATGATACTGACATTTTCCAATTTTGACGATACCGAGATGGTATCGTTTGGTTTGGTATCGTGGACAGCAATACGCATCACCAAAAAATCAAAGAAAATGTTGCAAAACAAATATTCATTTATCCAAATTTTCAGAGCCACCTCTAAAACCTCCTCCGTTAGAGCATACTCAATCAGACACACCACAAAAAAACCATATTGATCCTTTATCCCTGTTCCAAATCCACCTCCAGAACGTTATTTTTCAGACCATACTTCATCAGAAAATAATTCTTTATCCCAGTTCCAGACTCACCTAAATTTAATACATATTCTTAAATACAAAAAGGTTGTGTTTCATTAGTACTGAATAGTAAAAGTAATGCCAATCCATAGAGAAAATGTATGGGATACTATGCCACGGGATATCGTGCTGCTGAGTTGGAGTAAACAAAGTACATAATAGGCGGGCAAACTTTACACGGGCAACTGATTTTCAGGAAAACGTAGTGTTCCCTTATGGCTTAGGATGAAAATTATACTGAAAAGGTGTCAGGTGTCACTTGGATAATTATTTACCTTCTTTTCAATGAGTTCATTTTTTGGTCTATTGGTGATAAACCAGAAATAATTGATGACAACAAATTTACATGTTGCCAATAAATGGCCTCATCAGTTGCTCGAAAAGTGATCGCTAATAATAGAACAAGAACTACAGTCAGATTGTGCTTTATATTCAAGCTAGGTGCTAGCATACAAAATTTGTCTTTAAAATAAATTAAATACTATGGTCCCTGTCACCATGTTTGTGTATTTTATTTCACTTTAACAGATTTTTATGTCGAAAAAAAAAACAAAAACATAATAACCAACTATTAATGGCAACTATAACAGCACACCGTCTCTGATTCCGCAAATTATTTTTTTTATGGTTCCATTACCTTAAAATTTGGAAGAAAAAAAATCATTACGTCAGCAAAATTATTGTCTGTCTTGGAGTTTTTACGAAAAACTATCAATATGCTTGTCCAGCTTTTATGTAAATATAAATTCAAGATACAAGAAATCTTTACTTATTCTGAAAAAAAAGGAACATTTTTTTTTCATTTTAATGCCTGTAAGACCTTAGTGCACAATTTCACAAAGGACTTTTAATTATATTAACAGCCATTTGGCATTAAAATGATGCTTTTGTTTGCACCAAATACTTTTATAATTAATTAGATTTTAAATGCCCTTGTACACTAAAAGCTCGTTTTTCCATTCCAGTTAAAAACAGCTGATATTTTGTTGTCAAAATAACTGTCTCATTTTCCATAATTCTTTTTCTCATACACTTCGTATGTGCGAGTGAAACAACCTCTTCTTTTATATCCAGGGATGTGAGGCAAACTCAGTTTAATTAAAATGTCCTTAAAATATCCCTTTTCTACATTGATGAAACTTGGAAAATTTTCAATGTCTGATATAATTAAGAAGGAAATATTATTCACTCTGGATTTAAATTGGATTTAATTGTGTTTTATTTTAGGGAATTTTAAGTACAACAACTGAATACGGATTTATTAAATCCAAAAAATTAAATTCACGTCTATTTTATTAACTTTAAACATGCCTTAAATCCATTTAAAATGCCCTTAATCCAGATGTAAAATGTTTTTAATCCAGATTAAGATCGTTTAATTCAAATGTCAAATTTGCGAAACGTCAAATTCCTCCCGGGGAAGTTCTTGTGGTTAATAACAAGTTTTTTAATCATATATTTTGATCAAATTTAAATTGTATTTTATTGTGATGCATTTTGTGTTGAATGTTTAATTTTTTTTAAGAAATGAGCCAATTTGGTGCTATTCTCTACAGTGGAATACGGAAACACTGCCTCATCAAAACTCTTCAATCAAGTTCAGCAAGCATAAATTTACCGAGCCGAATATTTGTTGACTGTTTTACAAAATAAAATCCAACAAAATAATCAAAAAAACTCAAGTATAATAAGTTATTTCTTTTTTTTTATAAATTGTTTACTAGTTGTTTACTTAAATTAATTTATTTCACTATTTTGGTAAGCTTCAGGGAGTGTATAAACAATCAAAAACTTCAAATGTCAAGAAAAAGTAAATTATATAAAATTGAGTTTTAATCTGAGTTAAAATCTGGCAGTTTTAATCTAATTGGATTAATCGAGATTGGATTTAAGTTTGGATTTAAATGACTTTTATTCTGGATTTAAGTTTTAAACTGGGTTAAACGAGTGAATAAGATGGGCGTTAGTGTTTGTTTATGAAATTGATGGCAATAGGTCTTTAAAATGCAACCTGAAATGCATTGCACTAGTCAGAAACAGTAGGAGGATATGAAAGGTTTGGCACAGCGCACCGTGGATTGAGATCAAGATGTTAATAATAATTATATCATTGAATACAATAGGTGGCGTCCAGTTAAGCTGGGGAATAAAGAAAAGAGTGCAGCCTAGAATGGGGTTCGAACCCACATCTCTAAGTTAGCAGTCAAGCACAACATCCACTGCACCATTGCCACCCGCTATTTTTGAACCTTTTTTTTTGTAAAATTAAACAATTAAAATTTCGGTGGCATACCACCCTAAAGAAAGCAGACATTTTTATTATTTTTTTCTCAAAGCTTAATTAACGAACTGACAAAGGTCACTTCATTTTAATATTTTTTAAAAAAAAATATGCTGTTGGTAACATGTATAAAAACAAATTATAACGTAGAAATAATATTTATTTTTTATTTGAAAGAAAAAGTCTTAATCTAGAAATAGTGTCCTGGATAACCCAATCCTCCGTAATATGGCGAGTATCCTCCTATCAAAATCATAAATAACATCATACAAAAATAATGTTTAAAAAGCTTTGTATACAAATACCGTAATATCCACTGTGCAAGCTGTATCCATAAGGATATATTCCGCCACCATATAGTCCACCACCATATAGCCCTCCGCCATATCCACCAAATGGGTATCCGTAATAGCCATAGCCATATGAAGCTGATCCTTTAAGATCATCCTTGTCACCTCCATCTTCGAGATCGTCACTACTTTCCTGTTCTCTAGTTTGCACACGTTTATCCAAAAGTTGTCTTTGGAATTGGGGTCTAGCAGCACTAGTTGTTGATAAAAGTACCAACAAGAAAATCACACTCAAAATTGAAAGGAGTTTTAACATCTTTGGAACTATATGGTGGATCTATAAGTTAGGAAGTTCAAGCTATAACTGACAATTGCAAAATTCTCGTTGCACTTTTATATACAATTCATTTAACCCTACATATGAAAGAATCGACAACCCATTAGGAATTTTAGCCTCATGTCAAGTCACGCAAAGGTTACATTATTTACAATAGTAAATGTGTTTAACGTTTTATCTTTTTCATTGTCTTAAAGAGTCACAAAAAGTCCCCTCTAGCTTTCGTCTTACATGACCGATCGCTAATTACTATCTGGTCAATGTCAAAGAACAAGAAATAATTATTTTGATTCGCAGCTACCCAATTCTCACAAATAATGCTTTGAATAGAATTACCATACCATACCTACCTACCTATGTATATATGCTTATGTGATAAACGTATGCGTACTTTAATAGCAATTTATTTTTTTTTTTGTTTATTAATAGACATTTTTTGTTGGCATAATTTGCTTATACAGTTAAATAAAACCGTTTAAATCATGGTTAAGACCTAGTTATTATGCAGATAAGTTCTCGTTTCAAGTACTTTTGGTTTCTATTGATGCAAATTATTCCACTATACCAAGTGTCTGTTCATTGAGGAGAGGTTTTGATCTTGTGGCTAGCATCTTTCTTCGAAATTTACACAATTATTGCACTTTTACATTTTTGGGGGAAGAAGCCATTGATACAGTTGTTGAGGATGATGGCTTAGAAGATAATGATTATTTATGGGAGCCTCTTAAGGTTAAAGTTTGAACACCATGTCGTCTAGCTGAGTTGCTTATAATATAATCTTAGCTATCACTCCCGGGGGGGGGGGGGATCTAAGACTTCGACTGTCGATTGGATCACTTGCAGGAAAAGTGTAATAGCCTTGATTTTGTCCAGGACTAAGACTGGATCAGCATATGGGTTGGGAATAAAGTTCTCTTCAAAATGGGAAAGAAATGCAATAAATTTGTTCTAGATTGATATCACTTTTTTATTGATGATAACACTAGTTTCCTAGATTGGTGATTTTTTCAATAATTTTGTTGATATTCTTGAAGGTATCGGGTCTAGGTTAGATTCATTGCAGCTTTGTCCCGATAGAAGGTAAGAATTTTTTCGATTGGAATTTAATTCCCACCTTCTTTGGGAACCAAGTCTACTTCTCGATAGTAAGTGCATTTAAATTAAAAAAATTAAATTTTGTGGCGCAACAGCTCGTGGAGAACCAGGGCCCAGTGACTTACAACTCTCAACTATTCCTTTGGGTGTGTTATTGGCAGGAATGGATGGGACCTACAATTTTTTGCTGAGTCCAAGCTACTGGATGAGAAAAGCACTTATTCATGACAAATATATTCTTGGGGGATTTGTCAGTTCCTCGCAAGAGGCAGTACCTCGGGAAAAACTTTTCTGTTTTTAGGTGGCAGCGGCTGGGAAGCGAACCCGACAAAGTCCAAGGCACTAACCATCATGCCACGAAGTACTACTGCCAGTAAGTGTATTTAGTTCTCATTTAGTGGACCAAGTTCCCGGGGCCTTATAGTTCCCTCTACCCAAATGAGTACTCATTTAAAGATTTCCAAACATAAGAAACAAAATAATTGGTTTATATATCTAAGTGGAAGGACCTGGAACGAATAAAAGACCACCTCGAAGACACGCTTGATGCCAAACAAGCAAGATTCCGTACAGGATCTTCCTATGTAGACCACATCAACATCTTGCGGATCATCATCGAACAGTACGTTGAATATCGATCACCACTTCTCCTGCTATTAATTGACTTCGAAAAGGCATGTGACAGAGTCAACAGAAAATTCATCTGGCTTACTTTGAGCAGGAGGGGCATCCCAGGTAAACTGATTGCTATAATTAAGACTTCATATGAAAGAACCAAATGTCACGTTCTGCATAAAGGAAAGTTGTCATAGGAGATTGAAATCCAAAGTGCAGTAAGTAGGTTTGTTCATTCAGCCCTGAAGTCACCCTGGAGTCTCTCCAAAGCGTTTTTTGAAAAAAATCTAAATTAACCCTGACGAGCCAATTCTATATGTTTTAAGAAACCTGGGATCGTCCTGAACTCGCCCTGAAGTAGAACTAGGTTTTTTGCTTTGGCGTGAGTTGAGGTAAAGAATAAAATGTCAAAGTGGCAAGAGCTCTGATGCATTTTTTTTTTGTGGATTCAGCTGCTGCAGGTAGTTTTTTTGTTTTTGAAATGGAAATTCAAGGAATACACTTATTAACTCAAATACTCGTAATAACAAATAGAATTAGAAAACAGAAAGTTCCTTTCACAATTGAAAGCCGTTTGGTGTTTTTTGAGGACCACAAAACCCCGTTTCTTTTATTGGCAGTTCTTGGGGCTGTCAAGAAAACCCTGGGTCCGGTAAATTTTAACGAATAAACCTTGTAAGTGATAAAAAATGTGCTGTATGCAGTTTTGTCGATTGCAATTTGAGGAACTCAACTGGAATCTGCAATCACACCTCAAACATCTGGACTACGCAGACGACGCACGTATGCTTACTTTACTCTCTCATGGGATCATGGATCTTTATCAAATGACATTAAGGATGGATACAGATGCTGAAATCGTTGGGCTTAAATCAATACGACAGAAAAAGGATCAGCCTTGGAACTTCCATAAGCCTAAAGACCAAACAACGAGTGTTCCGTTGCAATGTTGAGTCCATGCTTCTTATGGATCCAGCATTTGGAAAGTTATAGCCGCTGTCACAAGAAAGCTGCCAACGAAGAACAGTTACATAGGAATCACCACAATTGGGGAAGAATTGGAGACAGCTGAGGTACCTTTACATTTCCAGAAACAGTACACAATGGCGCAAAGGAGTAGCGGTAGCCCTATGCCCCGCAAGGGGAACCTCACAGACGTAACAGGCCTGAGGATATACGTAAGGCAGGAGAAGGTTGGTATTTTCTCTCCCACTATTTTTACATAGAATTAATTAATGTGAAGAAAAATGATATTTAATATTTAAATTTTATTGGTAATTATTTTTTTTTTTGCTCTCATGAAGCGGCGATTTCTGTTATTTTTTTTTTTATTTTATAGGTATCGTACTAGGCTGTGAAATGCGAAAAGGTATATTAACTAACAGAAATATGAGTGTATTATTTGAAATTTCAATTCAATCAGACGTCATATTAACAAATTTTATATTCATGAGCAAACAAGTTACCGCGATACCAAAGCAATACTCAAATTAATTGAGCGTTTAAAAGTCCCTAGAATTATATTAAATTTGCATTGGGATCCTATTAACTTGTTTGAATTTAGAGCTATTTTATAGTCTATATATGTATTGATTTGTATATGATTAAATCAGTGATTGAATATTGAAATCAATTTTGGAATTCAGGAATGCAAAAAATATTTTTTTTTTTAATTTTCTAGAACATGTTTGAAATTTTGAAAAAGAAAGATAATTGATTTGAAATAGAAAAGAGAAAGAGCAAGTAAAGTAAAAACATTCAAATACAGTAAAACTCATATAAACTGATAAATCTACTTATCTAAACAACTTAACTTATATAATGGTCTTTAGAACCCTTTGTCTTATTCTCCTTTCAATTTCTCCTTTCAATTTTTTCAATATCTCAAAAACTTGATTTTGACAATTATTTTAAATTTTGAAAAAAATTTGATTCGCAACTGCAAACATTTTGAATTCTAATATTATTTTTGGCTTAACTGGTCATGAATGTACCACACCCAGCATCTAACAAAATTCTCAGAAAGGCAAATAATAAATCAGCTTAGTCTCCTCAGGACTGTTTCTCGGTCGACATTGATTCTCAGGGTGAATAATGTATAGTCCAACACAAATTCTGAATGATTTTTTATTTAAAGCCTGGTTTACAGTTCCCATGCGAAAAAAAATCAAGTTACCTTAAATTAATAAACTTTAGGCTTTAAAATGGAAAATAATAATTTTTGGATTCAAAAACCATTTACATGCAAATAATTTCTTGAGGTGAAAACATAAATTATTTTTTTGAAGTGTAAGGCGACCATCCAAACAAAAATATTTTATTCACCACACTTTTTTTCGCATGCAAAAATTTTGCCGGTCCATTGTTTTGCATGATATTTCATGACAGCTATGTTTTTTTTGCACGAAACTGTAAACCAATCATGCAAACAATTAATTTTGTATTTCACGTCACATGTTATTTTTGACATGTGAGAATATTTGCGAAGATTTTTCTTGCGCATGGGAATTGTCATGCAAAACAATGGACCGGCAATTATTTTGCATGCGGGAAAAAAGTATGGCGAAAAAAATGAAATTTGGTTATTTAAGATTTGGTTTGCGGGATTTCATACTGCCCTAGAGATTTCTATAAATGATGCCTTTGTATTTTCTTTCTAAAATTTGCACCACACACTGCCGTAAAATTTTTTTTTGCATCTAAAGAGTGTAAAAGTAGATTACTCCGAACTGATGCATATTTTCCACGATCATTGCATCGATAAGGACATCGATATCGATAATGTTGTATCAGCTAAATCGTCGGGGTCTTTTGAATTGCAAAACTAAAATATTCGATTGGAAATATTTGTGTAAGTAAAACATGCGTGGTGTGACGATCCAAAAAATTACTTGCAAGCAGTTAATTTCTGCAAGTGATTTACTTGCTTGCAAGTACTTGCAAGCACTTGGACGTAAGTGAATCTCTTTAAATCACTTTCCACAAGCAAGTATTTAACTTGCTTGCAAGCGAACGTGTGTTTTTCGATCAAAATTATAAAAAATCGTTTTCCATAGCCCAGAAGTCTCTCATCAGTGTTGTGAAGTACGGATTTTAAGCACCACGTTCCCAAAATGTTCATCCCGAAATAATTTGTACTCGATCAACCGTATTTTGTTGTTTTAAATGCTGCAATATAGAATAGTTTAATAGTTGTTGCTTTTAAATTCGTATGTTTTTATAAAACAAAATATGAACTACTGGGTCGTATGTAATTGCTGTTATAGTTCAATTTGCCTGAAACTTCAGATCTTTTAAAAATATTTATAAATATATTTATTTTTTTCTGATGAAAAAATAAACCAAACTGAACTGAAAGTGGCGAAATCACATCCGTCGACATACGCAAGTACTTCCAGCAAGTTTTTTAAGCAACAAATTTTGCCAATTATTTGCTTGCACGGCCCGATGAGATGGTGACCTTAAAATGGGAAACACAGTCCCACACAGTCTAAATCCCGAAAACCCAAATTCCCGAAAATCCAGAATCCCGAAATCCCAGAATCCCGAACACCTAAAATTCCGAAAACATAGAATCCCGAAAACCCACAATCCCGAAAAGCCATAACCCTGAAAATCCGATATCCCGAAAACCCAAAATCCAGAAAGGCCAAAATCCCGAAACAATATTTAAAAAATAGAGTAAATTATAGAAATATACTTAATTTGAAACAAAAAAGTTACTGCGACTTCTCTGACGAACTTTAAGGCCAAATCCACTTTAAAGCTTTCTTATCGATAAAGTCTTGATATAATAAAGTATTTTAAGACACAAAACAATGAGTGAGTACCTATGCACATTCACATCATCGAAACCTGATTCGCTTACGCTCTTTTCAGTTTTTCTTATGTAAGAATATTTTAATATAACGATAGCGTATCGGTATCGGCAAAATGGTGTACATCAGGTACAGGTTTCGGGATTCTTAGGAGAGACGGACAGAATCCCGGAATTTTGAATCCAGAAAACCCAAAATTCCGAAAATCCAGAATCCCGAAAACCCAGAATCCTGAAAACCTAAAATCCAGAAAACACAAAATCCCGAAAACCCAAAATCACGAAAACAATTATATAAATAATAATATAAATAATATAATTGTTTTCAGGATTTTGATTTCGGGATTTTGGATTTAGAGTTTTCTGGATTTTGGGCTTTTGGAATTTCGGGTTTTCAGGATTTTGGGTTTTCGGGATTCTGTATTTTCGGGATTTTGGTTTTCGGGATTTTGACCCCAACCCGGATTCTGGGTTTTCTTGACTCTGGGTGTTCGGAATTCTGGATTTTCGGCATTCTGGGTTTTCGGGATCTCGGGTTTTTGGTATTCTGGGTTTTCGGAATTCTGGATTTTGGGGATTTTGGGTTTTCGGAATTTTGGTTCCCAGGACTCTGACTCCATCCCCTTTAAATTACTTGCAGCAAGTTTGCTTGCAAACAAGTGAAAATTCTTTTTAGTTGGCAATTTATGTGCCTGGTCTCTGTTGTGACTGCTTTCTACATGTAGGTCAGGTTAAAAGATTAATTTATTTAAATCATTATTTTTATAATTTGTACTGTTCATATGTTTGTATTTCTCAAAATATATTAGGCTTGACTTAGCCGTCTGCCGATTGGTATACTGATTTTGATTTCTTAAAATAATTACAAAAATTTTTATTTTTTTTCAATTAAAAAAATATAAATTAAAAATTAGCAAATATTAAAAATAGCTTTGTTTTTTGTAAAACTACATTTCTTTCGATAATTTTACGATGCTTTGCAAAATTAAAATCAAGCTGGGACCTTCATCACGTTCAAGAGGTTTATACTTTATAAGTTCCTGTCATTCTGAAATAATAACGCTGCCAAAAAAATAATGTCTTGTTTCCCTCTGCAAGTACTTGCGCACGAATATTTCAAAATCAAAATTTCTGAAACAATTGCCGCAAGTATTTACCTGCACGGTTTGACGGGGCCTTAAGATTTTGAATGTGGAAAGGTTTCTCAAGCAAGCAAGTGAGACCTAATAATTAATTTGTCTTTAAATAACAGTAGGTCTAAATGCAGAAATATTTTGTCCACTACTCTAAGGGCCAGTTTTTCAGTGCTGAGTTGACTCTGAGTTAAATCGAAGTAAGCTAATCCTGAAAATAAAGTGAAGGATTAGGACACACTTACCAAAATTTTGATGACGCATCTGTCATGAAAATCTCTTCACTTTAATTCCTGAGTTAAAATACCAAATAAGGTGAGTAATTATCTTGGAGTTTAAATTGACTGAAAAACGTGTTTCAGGAGTAAACTCTGGTTTAATCCCGGGACTACGCTAATCTCGCCCTGAAAAATTGGGCCCTAAGACTCGTTCAGTTTTTTAAACATTTATCATAGTTATCTACTGAAGCTATCCCAGTTTGTGAGTCATCTTTTCCAAACACATTTCTCTTAATTGTCATTTAAACAAAAATGAAGCACTGGCAGTACCTCGTGGCGCGATGGTTAGTGCATTAGACTGTCATGCCAATGGTCTGGGTTCGATTCCCAGCCGCTGCCACTTAAAAAAAAAGACATGTTTTCCCGAGGTAGTGCCTCTTGCGAGGAACTGACAAATCCTCCAAGAGTATACTTGTCATGAATAAGTGCTTCTCATCTAAACGTTCGGACTTTTGGAAAAAATTGTAGGTCCCTTCCATTTTTACCAATAAATAACACGCACACAGGAAGGGTTGGGAGTTGTTAGTCACTAGGCCCTGGTTCTGCATGAGCTGTTGCGCCACCAAATTTATTTTTTTCTAAATGAAGCACTGATATACTATTATCTCTTTATTTTATTTTCTAAGCAAACAAAAAAACAGAACCAAAATATTTTCAGTCAGTTCACACGAAATGCAAGTCAAACCATTTCATTGTATAGATGCTGATTGGCTTAGTGACAAAGTTTTCTCAAAGCGTATGCTTTCGATTACAACCAGATAACTTTGGTGTGTTTCAAAATATACTGAGTCCGTCCTTTTTTTTTGAATGTAATCAAATATCCTTTAAAACTCCATCTCTCCAAACATTAATCATCAAAGAATGCTGATTCAAAAAATGGTAGCCTTGGTGGTCCATCGACAAAAATATCAGCATTTGGAATATCAGGAAATCCATGGAAAATTGGATGTTGATGCGAACTTCGATGTGTTTCCATTTGGTAGATTCTGCCATCTGACTTAACGACATACCATATTGGCATTCTCGGTTGAATATGTTCGTTGAAATAGATCTTCCGATTTTGATAACTACTTGGTGTATATTGGGAAGTGTGTATTTGAGCAGGCGATATATAGTCTTCAATTGGTAGTACAACTTGTTGCAGATGAGTAAGCTCGTCAACTGGCAATGAATAGAATGCGATTCCATTTTTGGGACGAACTAGGTTTTTGATATTTGTCATTACATCCGCATAGACCAGTGCTGCCGGAAGATTACTTATGGAATACCGTGACGACTCGCTGGTGTCGAAATTACTCCTGTCAAACATTTTTCGCTTCATACAATCAATTTTGTTTTGCAAGGCTTTGAAACGATTCGTTGTTTTCGATGAATCAATGCAATTTAGATACTCATTGACATACGAATTGGTCAGAAGTGATGAATCGTTTAGGGCGTTGATACCTAAGACAGTCAACATTACAGGATCGGTGAGATTCATAGAGTTATCCATAATTCGATGGAAGTCTTTCTCATTTAGGAGGACATCTTTGTTGACAAATTTGTTGAAATTACCTTCGTCCGTTGGAGAATCATTTGATTCAAATGTTGAGGCATTCTTCAGTAGAACGGTGATGTGCTGAAGCAATGCCCTCCCTGTCAAAAGCTCACCATTCTCCCCCATAATTGTAAGGGCCACTGGTAGCAGGTTTCCACGCATTACTTTCCCAGACTTGTGGCGAGCGATCGTATCTCTTCGTGCTCTAATTGAACGCTTTGAGCTTGTTTGATTAGTCTGAAGGGAATCTAAGTGCATATTTTCGGCTTCTTCCTCGAAGTCAAAGCTTTTCTGTTGTATTTTGGATTGAAACGTTTTGAACTTCTTGAAATGCACTCTATGCTTGGCATGGGGAATTATTGCAGAGGGATGAGTTCGAATGGTGTGTTTATGTCTCACCGCAGCTGTGACTTTGAGTGGATAAAACTGGGAAGTAGCAAAGTGATAGCTGAGAGCCTCCGGGGGGTTTGGCGAGATCAGATTAGGTTTACTGAACTGCCCTAATTTTGGCGGAGACTTTTTGATTTGGTTTGAGCTGTAGTGAGTCGATTGTAGCTGAGGTGACATTAAATTGTTGCCATTTGAAGGCTGTGGTCTGATGAGAAATGCTGCTGTTGGCCGATTCGAATGAAACGAGTAGCTGGGATTCATCAAATGATTTGACGGGCTTGCTTCATCCCCGGTAGGGTTGCTCACGTGATCCTTTGGTATGTGCCGCAGGTATTGTGGGATGGGTTTTGTTTTCTTATTTGTTATTAATACTGGTGGGTCAACTATGTGTATAACATCCCTATTTGCTGCATTGTCAAACTGAATATCCTGTAAATGTTGAGGCACTCCACTCAGGGGTAGTCTTGTCTTTGGAGTAGAAATACGATAGTTAGCTGACAGAGAGGATGTTGATGGTAGTCCTTCAATGTTTTCGTACAAAAATTGTGTTTTAGCTGTTGCCAAGTTTAGCTTCAGGATCAACGATATTAAAAAACTACCGAATAGCGAGCACGATACTAGGCTTAACATGACGAATAAATACAACCGACCAGCAAAACTAATCTAAGACACTTTCGCGCAATTTAAAGCTTTATATAAATTTTTCCGTTCGATCTCTATCGCCTCCTGGATGGTATGGGGAGTGTTATAATAGCTGGCCATTATAATTGAATCTTACTTTCTGCTACCGTTGATGTCTTGTGTTCGGTTTGCAGTTGCAGCAGAGATGAGATGATGCTGTAAGAAAATTGAAAGTAAAAAACAAATTTACCGGTGAAATTGAAAGTGGAAGTTGGCTAACAGCAGCGGTGACGGCGATACGCACATTGCACATAGGATCAATGCAGTCGTGAAATTCAAATATTTTTCAAGAGTTCCATGGCAAATCAGGCGAAAAAGTAATTTCTCTTAGAGATTTTTCTCCGCGTCCGAGAGGTTATTTGGGTCGAATGTGTGGGTATTTGTTTGCTTTTTTGTTTTTGTTGTTTTCTTTTATATTGATTTCGAGCTTGTATAGTTGTGTTTTTTAACTAAAGCAATGTCAATAAAATATTGTATGTACTCGCTTCCCACTTTATGCGAATCACCTTCGAAAAGAGTTACATCTATTATATGAGAAGGCTATAACCTACCTATGGAAAACGAAATGAATATTGTGGTCGGAATTGACAGTGTCTGATGATTGTCTTTAAGAGTTCTGACATAATATAAATACAACAGGAGCTAAACAAGTGTAAAATAGATGTAACATTATTTCTAAAAAAATATAATAAATGATAAGTTTTTAAGGTCTTCGTGAGTGAATAGTTTTCAATACTGCAACTAGACTTCAATTCATTAAGGCCAAGAAAATGAACAATGTTTTAGAAATATTAGCCCTGATTATGAATAGCGAATCGGGCGTTCGTTTAAAAGAGAATGATTTAGCGAATTCCCTTAATCACATTCGCTTCAGAAATGAATGCGAAATAATAATATTGCGAAAATAACTCATAAGCACATGTTAAACGTCAAACAATGCCTAATTGGAAATTCGCAAAATCATTCGCTTTTAAGCGAACGAAAGGTCGTTTTTATGGTGGTACAGTTGGAACGACAATACCTCCGATAGCGGACTCAGGCAATTGCCTTATGGTGAAATACTGTCGTAGCTTAAGTACACTCTTTCCACGTCTTAACCTTCACTAGGGAAAATGATAGAGTTCTTGTGATCAATAAACCGACAGCGGAGTTGTCAAAATTACCATCTTTATCAAGCATGTTCAGAAGTTCGAAGGAGCCAAATTGACTAGGATTATTTCTCGTTGAATACCCAGGGCTGTAGATATCTCCAAGAAAATATGGAAATACTACAAGAAAAAATTGGACGTTGAACCACTGTAATTTCAAGAGATCGCGAGGTCTTCTCCAGATCGAGTAATTTATTAACCTTTCTTGAGAAGTTCCATTCTATGCCATACAATATTGCCTCTGCGGTTTGCTGGACCTTATACGACCACTACAATGATATTTTGGTTTTCCAGTGAGTGCTAATAAGCACATACAAGGATACAAGTGTAAAATAGAGAGCAACGAAGCATAAAAGAATAAGAGCTGCTTGCGAGCTCTACAAACAGAAGCTAAATTAGAAAACCGACTTCTCGGAAAAAAGAGAGGAAATGGATAGATGTGATAGCGGTATTAAAGCTCCGGAGTTTTATTAAAAGATGATACAAGCTTTCTAATGTAAAAAGGCCAGAATTGAAGCCTTTAAGATTGTGCTGTTCACGAACAAATTAGTTCAAATACCAATACCTATAGGGCGATCAAGTTCAACATTCTCTGCATAGTTCAATTGGCTCAGGTATTATATAGTTAAGAAGTCCAATCATGAACTAAAACGCTATCAAACTTAGGATCTAATGTTCCCGAGAACGAGATACACGTGGGACAACATGACGGTGGCAATTGCTTCGATTTTTTGAAACGAGACCAAGAAGTTGCGATTTTGGAAGGTTTAAGTTTTTGTATTAGCTATTTGGTGTCTCTATCTTTTCAACACATATATTTTGTCTAGTATATATATGTATGTAGTAAAATTCCTATAGGAATTTAACCCAAAAAGACGATAAGGAAGACATTTTTTTCTCGTAGTAAGTAAGAGAACTGTATAGGAAGCTTAAACCAAAGTGTTCGACCATCAACACTTTGCAGGGTTTCCGCCATCTTAGATTAAAGACTGAACTCAGTTTTGGCTATTTTCTAAACGGGAAGAGGTAGAAAGATATTTTTTTCGGTATTTGATAGATTATGCCAAAAAAATAGATAGGTGTAACAAAAAACTGGGAAACAATAAGGACATGGAGATATGGATACTTAGAAGTCAAAAACAAAGAACTAGATGTCTAAGAAATAATTTGCAATAAATCAGGATGGTACTTGGTTATAGTAAATTTTATATTTTTGGAAAGGTAAGAAAAAATATTGTACCCATGTTTGTGGAATTTTCGATTGATTTGTTAATTTTTGGCGTATTTTTTTTTTAAATCTCAAATTTTCGATAGCAATTTTTCAAGTACCTTTTAAAAATTTAAAAATCGGAGATCATAAGAAAAGACAATCAATCTCAATTTGTGATTAATCGATTCTTCACATATTATTGAGAGCAGAGGAGTCTAATTTTTTCATTCATTTGGGTTTTCAAATAAATAATGTATTTTTGATATATCAGAAACGTGATTTTACTTGTTCAACAAGCTTCCACCATCTTGGGTGCAGGAGTAATTTCGGTCTTCACGAATAACAACCAAGCATTGGTTTTGGTTCAAAACAAGCAAATAAGGTAGGTACAATTTTTCTTGCAATATTTTATGAGAATTATCATTATCACAAATTATAAACGAAAATGGATTTAATAAAAATTATTTTAAAGAAAACATAAAGAAAAAATAATTATTAGTAAAAATTATCAATAATAATTCCAAAACTATATTGTTTTATGGAGTTTCATGAATAAAATTCAATGATAAAGTTAATAAGGGCCAATAAAAATTGCGTTTGCCGAAACGCCACTAAATGATAACTATTTTTTGATTCTTTAAGTGAAGCAGGGTCAAAAAAAAGCTTTCTTTTTCGCTACAAATACCTAATACATAATTAATCAAAAATCAAATATTAAATCGTTTTACTTCCACCGTCTTTATACCAAATCAAAACTAGCACCAACATATTTTAGTAAAGGATACCTACAAATTACTGGCAAAAAAGGCAATGTTACCAGTTAAAATGTCGGTTTAAATTAATTTTTTTGGTAACTAATTCATAAAATATTGAATTAGCTTCACATCGAAAATTTTTGAGTATGTTTAAAATACATTTTCTTCCGATTGACTTTTTTGATTTACGACAATCCAAAGCAAGTTAAGTGCGCTTTTAAACATCATTCTTTAAACTATGAACTGATCACAATATTCACCTTTTTCGAAAACGACAAGTCAAAGTCGATTTGATCGTCATTTTTTGAAGCAGATATTGCATCATGACAAGTAGTATGTAACCGTCCTGTTTGCAGAAAATTTGTTTGATCAACTCCCAAGTCAATACATACTTGCAAATGCATTTGACGTTTACAAATCCAGTGTTTCAATATTCGTCAACTCGAGTTGCACCGTAGATGATGAATTCAAGAATGTGACTTTAGCAAACTTGCTAACTTGCTAAGCCCTGAGCTCGATCATCATTGATCCGTTACTGATGAACTGGATTGACTCCATGCTTCAAACAAAACGAAATTTCCAACATAAGCCCACCAACCATCAACGGAACTCCACTTTAAGTTTCGGATACCACCAAATACCTTGGTGTTGTACTTGACCGTAAATTGAACTGGAAAAAGAATATTAAAGAAAGAGAGGAAAAAGCCTCAGTAGCATTCTATACGTGCAGTCGAATTTTTGGTAGAAGATGGGGTCCCAGCCCTAGAACCATTCATTGGATGTACACAGCCATTATAAGGCCAATCCTAACGTACGCATGTATGGTCTGGTGGCCAGCCTTAGATAAGGAGACCAATCTAAAAACCATGATTAAAATTCAAAGACTAGCGTGTATCGGCACAACCAGTGCTATAAGAACCACACCAACGGCCGCCCTAGAAACTTTCCTTTCACTTGCCCCACTCGATCTGTTTACGAAAGAGCTGGCAGCAAAAAGTGCTTTACGACTTCAACAATGTAATAATTGGAAAAGGGGCCTCTTCGGTCACAGAACTATAATGAATTTTACAGACATTGACATTCAAACACACTACGTATCACCGCACATTGATTTCAACCCAGTAGCCATGACAGATATCCCCACCAGGGAACTCTGAAATGAAAATAGGGTCATAAATGCAAATCATGTTTCGGTCTTCACCGACGGCTCCAAAACCTTGGAGGGTGTTGGGTCAGACATCTATTCAGATAACCCACCCATAAATAGATCAATGAAGCTTCCAAACTTTTGCAGTGTATTCCAAGTGGAAGTGCTGGCAGTTTGTGAAGCATCTTGCCTCACGTGAATTAGTCAACAATAATATTGACATTTTTATAGATAGCCAGGCGGCTATTAAAGCCATTTCCTCAATCACCATAAAGTCCACACTGATCGATCGTTGCCGAAATGAGTTAAGAGTACTCAACGCAACGAACACAGTTACCCTACAATGGGTCCCAGGACATAGGGATATTCACGGAAATGAAATGGCAGATGAACTGGCCAAAAGTGGATCATCTCTTGATCCGAGCTAAATCGAAGCCTCGGTGCTCATGCCACTAGAGCAAGAAAAAAGTAGAATACACCAGGGTTTCTTGGAAGCTGCAAATGTCAGATGGTCATCTTTCGACACCTGTCGGGTTTCAAGGAACCTTTGGCCAAATATTTCGAAGAAAAAACTTAATACCTACTCAAGTTAAGCAGGCCTCAATTATCACTCATAGTTGGCTTCCTAACAAGCCACAACTTCATGAGAACCCACATTAAAAGAATGGGCATCAGCTCATCAGACTTATGTAGAGGGTGTTATGACGAAGAGGTGGAGGAGGGCTCACTACAATTCTTGTGTGAATGCCCCAGCCTAGCTAGAACCAGAAAAGCAGCTCTAGGAGAATATTTCTTCGATGAACTGGGGACATCTCTGTATTGCCACTAAAAAACATCCTATAATTCATTCAGAACCCAGGATGGTTGAGGGAGGCCCCCCACAACTAAAACTTCCCCTCAAACCCCTCCCTATCCCCCTTCACCACCCACTTTTCACCCTGGGGAGCGCAATGGATCCACTGAGATTCGAGTGAGATAATGCTGCTCGCGGTATTATCACCCTTTCTAACCTAAACTTGCTAACGCACAGTACACAAATAGATGGTATTAAATGTGTTACACACCGGGTTTCAAACAGTTTCAGACCACCAGATTTAGTACTAACCCGTTCCACAAGTGAAATATTGTACTGGCCAGCACTAAATTCGGCGGTCTGAAACAGTTTGAAGATATAATATATTTCAGAGGTTGTAAAAATTGGAATTTCGAATTGTCAGAAATAAAAAATGTCATGCAAACACAACAAAAATATTGACTGAACAAATGTCAAAAGTCTAATGATATTACCTTATTTATATTGTGATGCTAACGCAGTAAAATTTTGGTTTTCGATCAGAAGACTTGCAGTTAGCGTTTAAGAATATTCTGCAGACACTTTTTTGAGGCAGATGGTATTAAAAACCGCTCATGACTTTAAAAACATCGACTTTTGAAATCTCGATTCATAAAATGTCGATCACAGTCGAAAATTTGAGAAATTCTGTCCATTTTTTGTTTAGTTGGTCTCTAAAAGAACTAGAAATTTTTGCTGCCAAGATTATAAGAAATCGAATCACATCCATTTCATATTTTGGTCAATATAAAAGCAATAATAATTTCTTAATTTTTTCTTTACGACATGGTGACGCCCATGAAACGTGGCGAGCCATTCGCGGTACGGTGCAGCGCCCATCATAGCTAGGTGCAAAGCCCTGAAGTAAAAGGATAAATTTATCGATGTTGATAATTATTTCACTTGAAAACTAAACAAGTTTGTAGCTTCCATTCCCTGAGGAAAAAGCTGCGAATTCCTCAGTGAAATTATGAGAATTTCCACTGGGCTTACTCAACAATACAAAAGGGAGGATTTAAGTGATCAATTAGCAACTCCCACCAATCTTGTGATATTACAATTGAATTTTCATTACTTTTTTCATCAAAAATATTTAACTGATGAATAACTCAAATACATCTATGAAGTGTATTCACAGATTATATAATCACCGAATTTTTCATCACCTCGGCCGGTGAAGAATTGATGTATTGATTGAAATATTGATTTCATGGGTGAATTTCCATGGAGAAAGTGTCATGTGCTTCCCGCCAATTACACATCCATGTTAAATTCATCAAAAGAATCAACTAAAAAGTGACAGGTGCAGCTTCCATTCCTCAAGGGAAAAATCTGGTTTCTTTTCATTGAATTTTAAAATTCTTTTCACAGGAATAGGCTTAGGTACTTACATATCTTACTTACAAGTAACACCCAAGCACATTTTGGTAGCTTTCCATACTCTACGATCCTTATCTCAAGCACGCTGCCTCCAGTCATCCAGACCAAAACTTGATCACTCGGTCTTCCTTCAAGGACTCTGTTGATTGAAACTTTGTCTGATTTACCTGGACTATCTTTAGATTGGTTCCTACAGCTCAGCTTGTGGGGCAAAGGATCACCTTTTTGAAGATGGGGCACATGAAAGTAGGTACTAAGCAGTTTTATGTAATGACTGTAAACGAGAAAAGTTGACCAACAGTCAAATATTCACATTTCAGCAGCTGTTGAAAAAAAACAAGGAAATTCTACAACGGACACTACTAAAGCTAATGCTACCTTTGGTGGCATCTATGGAGATGAGTTGTATGCTAAGAGCAATATCTAGTATTTCATCTGAACTAACCTAGTTAGTTTGCGTTTTAGACAAGGCGATGTACTATAATGCTTCTTCTTAAATATCTTGCTTTAAAAAAATCGTAGTGATTCCCAAGAAAAGTTCTAGGAACATGGTTACCAAACCAACTATAAGCCAATATCACTCCTCAAAAACGTATGTATAAGATCTTGGAAGGGCTGATACTCAGTAAAAGCTCATGGAGTTCTACAACGAACACAAAATCATCACTAATATGGAGTTTAGTTTTTGCAAAAACCATTATACACTGTATCTGTTCCTAAAATTTCATCATGACGACATGAATGATTTCTAGTTGTCAAGGAAGCATTTGATAGTGTATGGATTAAAGCCCTTCTTCAAAAACACCATCACATACTGAGCTATCCGCATCCGAATCAATTCATCCAAATCGGAGCTTAAAAAACTAGGAGGCATATGTGGTTGCTCAATTGGAAATAACAAAAACATCACCCTAACACTTTAAGGTGGAACCAGACTATCGGCAAGCGTAGCGCCAAGTACTTAGGCATCAATTTCAACGAACTGCTGAGATTCAGTCCACACTCTTATACGCACAGTTCTCAAAAAAGCCAACTTTGCTTCCCATCACCTTAACCCGATGGTAAACAAGAGAATAAGGCTACGCCACGACACAAAAAGCTCCTGAAACCATTTATCAGCTATCCTATAGCTTCGAAGTTTACTCCACCATCTCCGAAATAGCTATGAAGTGAACTGCTACTGGAAATGTTGAGTATCTGAACTTGAATTAAATTGAATATCTTTGAGCTCGGTTGAAACATCGCCATCGACTGATGAGAATGATAGCAAGCCAACAACAACATCCCGAACAAAAATACCTAAGTAATATGGAAACTTTTGACCGAGATATCAACCCAATAACCAACAATGAAGCACTCTGACTCCAGCCTATATGCCAACCCTTCCTAATATCACTTAACTGTCACAAGGCAGACGGGACTAATCTACAGGTGACGCACATAAGCTAAAGAGAGCCTTAATAATCTTGGTATGCAAAACTAGAGACAGCTACGATTAGTCAGAGACTGAGGACTGAGATGACTGGAAAAAACTGGTCGGTTAAGAGCCTGGTCTACACTGGAGTGTAGTGCTCTCTTAAGAAAATAAGTAAATTTGAAAATTAAATCGCCCAAAGAAGCTTTGTCCATAACATCCCATCATAAATTTCAAAAAGTAAAATCTTGATCTTAAGACTTATTTCGATAAATTTTAATATGTGAACACAATTAAAACAATAAATTAATTAAAGTTAAAAATATAATAAATAAATGAAAACTCAAATTGTTAATAACTAATTATGTACGACGAGTAAATAAATAATATAAATTGGAATCGACGAATCAAGCTTTTACAACAACCGGATGCCAATTGCTTTCAGCCCCCTCCATCCCGAATCCAATTCTCCGATCTCTAGACGTACTTGATTCAGAACTCATCGAAATAGAGTTTGTTGCACTGTTTCGAACTCCGTGTTGCCCTTTTCCAGACTTCTGATGGCTTTCGAAAAAATCAATAATAGGATGATAGTTGTAGTTAATGCGTTTACCGTTGATAATTTCTTTTCGACCATTTGAACCTTTGATACCAATATTATGAGAAGTTATTGTTGTTGTCCGTTCTGACGACGAAACATAGCTAGGATTAGAGTTAGAAGAAATAATTGGACCTGATGACTGAAATGTATTTCCAGTACTTGTTGCTGCTCCTAAATAAAGTCGTTTACGCTTCTGATGTACTTTGACTCCATCGTTTGTAGTATAACCTTTAATTTCTAGGTCTGACTGTTCAGTACTTGGTACACCTAAATCGACTCTTGATTCATAGCTTTTGTAGGGCTTTCGACTTCTTCCATTAAGTGAATTACTCGATTGAGTATAGTAAGTTGGTCTTACAATTTTTGAAACAGTTTTTGAGTCATATTTATCTGATGGAGGACTCAGATACGACCCCACTGTAGGGTTTAGACCTGATGGATGATTGACTTTAGTTTTGATATTTTGACTTTCCAATAGAAGCTCTGAGTGCTGATAGTTATGTTTGTTATAGCCATTTCCGAAATGATAAGCATTTGAAGGATCTTCATCGTCTTCATCTTCATAGTCGATTTCATCGTTAATGCTAATATATGGGTTGTTATCGGGCACTGGTGTGTAATCTTTGTGTTTGGTGCCTCCGAGGGGTGGGAAAGTTTCTCTGTAGCCATCGACTTGACATGAACAACAGCTTGGCACTTTGAATATATCAACATGAAGACCTCTTGTCTTGTCCCAACTAAGAAGTCGATGGTAGTTGTAAACTTGAGTACAACGTGAACGATAGTTGTGAGACAAATAGGAACAACTTTCCTGGGGAGTACTAAAATAAAAGTGAAAATTAGACGACTGAATCGATTTTAAATAATAATATCCAAGCTATACCTGCATTTTTCTAGGCGGAGGGTTTGAGTATGACGTCCTGTATTGACAATGTACTTCCATTCACCTGATGCTGATCGGGCCTTTTGTGGTCGAGCGTATCGAACAACACTAGCACACATCCCTCCAGGCGTTATTACGCTTCCATCTTCTCTTCTATAAAAGTGATACAGTTTACCGTTTAATAGATTTTTTGTTAAACATTTATGGAAAAACTAATTCAAACCTTTTGCTGTTGAATTGATATTCCTCTAGTTGCTCCTGGTATTCCAATTCTGCTGCTTTGTCACGATACTCAGCCAGAAGTGCTGACATTGCATTTTTGTGTCTGCGAATACTTCCCATAATCTGTTCCCTGAAAATTTAACGAAAATTTATAAAAATTGAAAAAATGATCACTTAGAAGTTCTACTTACAAAGGATAGTCATCGGCTTTGATGCACATTGAAGCTGTGAAACGTTCACATTGCTTTTGGAGTAATTTAACTTGATGAGCTCGGACTGGAATTCGCTTCCGCTTAGTATCTCCTTTGATATAATTGATGCGATGTTTCGATGAAATCCTATATCGAGGTCCACCAACCAACTCTTCTGGATTTGGCAACTGTTCATTTACTCCAGACACACTTTCATTTGACTCGATTTCAGTTCCGTTTAAATCGGCAAAGGCAAGATCTTCAATCTGCTCATATGACAGTACTGATGTTGTGTTGTCCGAATTGGCTGGGATTGTTTCCGTAACCAAATTTGGTCCCATAAAACTGCTTGTGTTTAATTTCAATTCGGAATTCTGAGATTTTGGTAATTGTACTTCTTCCATTGTTGATGAATCAGTAGGAGGTATACGGATTAGTTTATGAAGAAGTTTCGTTACCGCACGTTTATGACGCTTTTTTCTTTCGGGCTTAGACGATCCCGATTCAATATCCTCCATTAATTCGTCATTTATAGTTATTGGGTCCATTAGTTCATCTTCAGATGACGCCTTCTGTCTTTCAACTCTCAGGTCATTTGGTGTAAGTTGAGTTGATTTCCTATTTATTTGAGTATCTAAGACCCCATTTTGATCAAGTCCATTGAATTTTTGAGCAGAACTTCGAACAAAACTTGCTAAATCATCAACAAGTTTAAGTATCTGAGCTTTTTTCCTTCCGAATTTTTTCAAAATCTGCAGAAGAAACAAACTTCATTTTATGTAACAAAAATTGTAATATAAATCATACCTTTTGGATTTCTTCATCATTTGATGGTTTGGAACTTCTTATTTTTGATGAAATTAGATCAGATAGTCCTTGTGATTGTTCTGGTGATAGATCACTTAACAAAGGCATGGCTTCCAAGAACTTTTGTCGATATAATTGATTGGTTAATGCTCTTGACAGAATACTCCTTACATTTACTTTTTCCACATCAGACTTATGTGATTGAAGGTTGAAGCCATCCAAAGAACGTTGGCTGCTTTGAGGTCTGAATTTTAATGGATCGGATAAGCTTATGTTATAATTTCCATCATCTTTTGCAGCATTCCCTGGATGTATAACACAGTACATAAATGCACAAAAAGTGCATAGCAAAGATGTATCGGCTTTCATTGTTCATAGGTGTCCCTTGAAAAAAAATTACAGAATCGAAGTAAATAATAAATTTATGGAGTGTAAGATATGAAATAAAATATTTTAATGATGACGATGAGTACTTTTATATTAGAAATAATTATACAGCACTATGAATGCATTGTTCTGCATTCTTCTGATGCTCTTAAGAGAGAACATTTTCAACCAGATAATGCAAATAAGTCTATAGTCTATTATGGAGTACCTATAGCAGACCTGTAAACTTTCAAGTACAAGTACCAGTCAAGTAGCCAGTAACTTTTACTTGTACTTGAAAATATATTGGTCGCAAGATGTCACTAGTACTAAGCTCTCTTCGGCAAAAATCTGATAGTACATATAAAAAAAAAAAAACAAGTACCATGTACTGGGTACTTGAAAACACTTGATTCTTATAGTGGCACCAGCTAATGAGAGTCATTGAAATAGAATTTCAATACTATTTTTGATTTTTGACAATATGAAGAAGACTTCTCCTGTGTTGTAGCCGTCTTTTAAAAGATATATAAATAGTAGTGCATGCGATTTTCCTAGAACTCGGTAGATGCAAGGACTATTAAGAGATAATAATTGGACTTTCTGTTAGGTTGTTGGGTTTGGGTGACAATGGGTAACTGACAACGATGGAAACGACGATGACGGCGTCGAGGTTTTGTTGTCGCTCAGAGGCCTTTGGCGGAGACTTTCTTTTTTAAATTTAAGCTAGAAATGCATTAATTTAGCACCAATGTTACGTTTTCTTGAAAAACAATACCTTGTGTGGCAAATAAACGCTAATAAACAGCGAGTCATGTATCGGGGGGCAAGCTGCCTCCCTGCAACCCCCCTGCTTGGGCTCACTGTAGGATTTGCGGTACGTAAAATTTCTTTTACCCCTAAAGAATCTGGATCATAAGTCGCTGGGACGTTAAGTTTAGCCGCAAATCATGTTAAGAGATGTAATCTTTGATGCCTCTAGGACGCTTAGTTTAGCCGCAAATCGCGTTTAAAGATAAAAGTCAATTTTTCATATAATTCGATGCATTAATTGAGCGCCAATGTCAAGTTTTCTTGAGCAACAGTACCGCGGGTTCTCTGGATTTGAACCGTCTTCCCCGCTCACGCACCTCCGTTGCTCCACTTTGGGTATGTAAGGTCGTCAGGCAGGTGCCAAAGTCAAAATTATCTTGTGTGGCTCAGAAGCGCATAAAATTACCTTATATTCATAGCAAAATAAACTTAATTTCCCTTTGCAATGCTTTGTATAGCCCTAAAGAAAACTTTTTATAGCTTAACTGCATTTCAATAGCGTTTCAAGCTATATGACAGAGAAATTCTTTAGCTATTTCATATCGTTTTCGCTGTCATCAGCATTAAAATCGCCCTTGAATCTTCGCCACGGCACTGTTTAGAGAATTTCAATAATATTCAATCATGTTATATAAATTCGAGATTTGAAACTGTGAGAATCAACAAGAACGAACATCCAAAGAAGTTAACAGATAAAAGTATAAAATCAAGATTAATTCCGGAGTAAAATTCAGCCCTCAGTCCTCACTAGGACTAGGAAGGGTAAACATCTGTAGGAGATAAAAACAGAAACAGGACGCTTAAGATAATTTTAAGCGTTTAAGGGATTCCTAAGAGAAATTTACTTATGCACAAAAATTGTTTTAAGCGTTTTGAAGAACAAAAAATTGTTTTGTAATTAAATTTTTTCAAGCTTAAAATGGTTTTTAAGCATTTGGAACAGGAATTAAATTTTTTAAGCTTTTTTGATAATTTTAATTTTTTCGCACTTAAAATCCATGAAAATAGTTACTAAAATAAAATAAATTTGTTCGTGGTTAAAATCTATCAAAATATGTAAGTTACTTAAATAAAATATTTTTTTCAACAATACGAAAAAGTACTTTTCAAAAGTATTAAATACTTTTTCCAATCCCGCCAGAAAATCCATAGGATACTGTGCCACGGGATATCGTGCTGCGAGATTGGAGTCAAAAAGGTACATATATAATCAGCGGGCAAACGTTACAGGGACAAATGATTTTCGGCAAAACGTAGTGTTCCCTCACAACGAGCTAACCTAAGCCTCGATTAAAAATATCAGAAAATTTTTCAACTTTTCTCAGAACATGAGCCTGTTTACCAATTTTTCTTTCGGGATCCTTAAAAGAATTCCGAACCTAAAGTTTAATTTTTATCATTTATTCCAATTTCTATACTAATATTGAATATGAGAAGTTCTTCAAAACCCCGAGAGAGAGAGAACACAAAAGGATAATTAGTCGGAATTGAGCCAATTTGTAGGACTAAATGCCATTTAAAGCTGTTTTGAATCAATAATTCAACAAGTTCAATCCTTATGCCAAGTCTTCTTCTTTCGGCTGATTTATTTCAGTCGTCTAAAGAAATCGTAATATAAAAATCCTTCTTATAGAAATTGAGAATATCGCATCCATCCAATACAAACTAAAATGACCTTTTTTCAATCATTTTCGTTTGCAAGCTCTTCTTCTTTCTCAACAATTAAATCGGTTGGCATTTAATGATGAATCCATGCCTTTTTTATTGTTGTTTATATCTATATTCCAGAATGTCTTAAGGCATGTCGTGTTAACTTCACAGTGTTACAGTCAAATCCAGCAAGCAATGCTCTAGGTAAAAATTACTATGCGAACTTCCCGGATGTAGGTATCTCTATACAAAATCGACAGTAGTTTGTTGCGTATATCTGCGTTTCATTCTACACTTTTACAATCATAAAACTAAATATTTAATTTGAAAGGGATTTGAAAAATCTAAAAATTCTTATTTCAAGGTCTTTATATTAAAACGATGTATGTAGGTAGGTTGGTGTTTGTCTGTAGTCGTTTGAATTTATATTATTCAAAATACAAAATTACAAATCAGTCAATCACTCATCAAAGAATACACGAATTAAAGTTAGAAATATTATTTTATGTAGAATCAAACCTCCCAGTAGCTAGGTATATTCAATGTTTTCATTTTGGTTTCATCGTTATCTGTTATTCTATTTTATATTGATTACGGAAGAGATACGTTTTATTTTTTTTGTCAAATCCAAACACTTTCAACAACTTTTAATGAATAATTATGGTAAGTTTCTTAAAAGTTTGTTAACGTTTCCTTCATTTTTGTTTTGAGATACAATTTAACACTCACTTTTTCCACCTGCAACAAAATGTGTTTATCTACAAAAATATTATAAGGTACAATTAACAAAGAGTAGAAAGCATCATCAAATTTCAAAGTGAAATTAATTTCGCCATAACGTAACACTCGCTAACTACCTCTACCATTCTCATATAAACATTGTTGTATACTCGCAGAGAGTTCGTTTACTTTTGACCTTAGGTAGAAAATAAAAACAACAAACCGAATACCATTAGCATTGAGGCGACTCGACTTAACAAATACCTAATAAAGCATAATGTTTTGCATTACTGAATAATATTCTTATTTACCTAAAGCTAAAAGAAAAGTGGTTTTGTGATCGCCTCTGGAGATAAAAAGGTTCCTTCTTTCTTCTTTGCATCTCTGCAGCATGGAAGCAACAAAGCGGGATCATTTATTATGAACACCTGAGGAAGTTGCCTGATGTGCACTCAGAGAAAAGAACCGAGTAACACAGGTAGGTACCTCTACCTATTAGTAGGTTTCCTGCACGATGGAAAACCACAAACAATTATTATTATTGAGACAATTTGAAAAGTGGTAGTTTGAAGTAATGCGAAAAATATTTGCATTAGGTTTTATACGAGTATGTATGTATACAAACCTATACATAGATTCTTATTTAGCCTGAAAATGTTTGAGTTTTTAGTTATAGATTTTCCTAAAACACAAATTTAATTATTTTACCCTAGGCTTAGACAGACAAAGTTGATATAAGCCACACTGTCTTCCCCACTGGCCAGCGTTCGGATCTTACTCCAAATGAAGTAAATCAACTCCGATTTTAAGTAAAGAAATTATAACTACTACGAAATGCGCTTTGCTTCATTGTCGTTACGAATGTTGTGGCATGATTTTGGAGAACCTTAACTTATTTCTATTACAAAATAATATGTGTTTACCCTATTCTTATATTTTATTTTTCGTTCACTTCGTAAGTTAAGCGTTAAGCCTAATACAAAATTGTGAATCATGTCGTGAATCCATATAAAATGAAGTTGTGTGGAGAGTTTTCGTTCACGAGCAATTCCCGTGCAAAATGTATGGGGACTCTTGGTGAACAGTTGACAGTTTGATTACTAGTCATTTAAGGCACTGTGGTTTTAAACTTTAAATGATCACAACACATTCGCAAGTCTGTACCAGTGAGAAATGTCAAAAAATCACTTTCTCCACTGGTGATTGTTCACTTCATGAGGAAGTATGTACCAGGCTTTTAGGAAAGTCACTTGGGATGAATAAATTTTGATGGTGATAAATGAGAGGAACCACACTTACAACATTTACATATTACATGTGATGTTGAAGGATGCTTGCAGAACACTTCGGTTCTTTGTATACCTGCATCGAGTTGAAATAAGTTCAATTCAACTCGTTGGCACTCGGGGAACGGATTTAAGTAGAAATTTGTGCCGAAAAACTTAATGCATAAAGGTCTGCTCACTCGCATGTTCTTGTAAAAATAAAGTTTTGTTTTGAAAGATATGCGTAGGAGTTAGGTTGGTTTCACATACATTCGGTTTCATTCGGTTCGTTTTAAATTTCAGTTTTGAATTTTCAATCTTAACGGTTTCATTTAAAAAGAAATATTGAATGAGAGGATCGATATGGTATCAAATATCTATGATGTGAATATACTCTTTGTTTCTTGTGTAAAAATCTTTTATCGTATCGAACCTTTATCGATACTAGAACTATAATGCGAATCTGGCTTTACTCGTCAATTTTATTTCTTTTGTATTGGGTTAGATAAATTTGATTGCATTAATTTTTCTTTAACCTCAATACCATATTTTAACTCAACTCAAGTGAGAAAAAACCTTGGTCGAATATCCGACCCTTTTCCAATTCAAGCTTTTGATTCTACTCGTAAACGTATTAGTAACTGACGCAATGTGAATTCACTCCAATATTACCTTTGGTTTTGGGAGAGACTTAATACTTAATCAATTCATTCACCAGTTTTTTGGTTCTCTTCTTGAACGGCAATAGGACCTTACAACACACCAGATGAGACATGTGTGGTTTTGGCTTAGTTCATCTTCAAACATATTTTTTATCGTTAGAAAAAATGTATAACTTTGAGTTCTTCAGGACTGGACAGGGACGTTAAATCCCACATTCTTATTTTATTAATATTTGGTAAAAAAAAATTTGAGTAAATTTTAGTTCTAGTTCTAATTTTCCAAATATGTTCCAAAAAAGTACTGCCAAATCCTGCGACAAACTGGATGCTCTGCTGGCTTTCCAAATTCAAACTGCTGCAAAAGAAGCGAGCTAGTTGCTCAGGCTTGTATGTGTTAGTAAATTAAATATGAGTGTATCTCGACTGGCTAGTAATTGCTGGCTGGTGTGGCCTCAGGGTTATTGAAATCAAATCTTTATATACGAGTCATTCAATATGAAATCGTCAAATCGAAAATGCCAACCCGTTTTAGATTTGTGAGAATATCCCTTATGGTTCAAAGGAAGGATGTCCACAGTGTTTTAATTTTCTCATGACTCATTCCCCTCCTGTCTCAATTGAAGTAATTGAAAATCGTCATTTTAGTGCTTCAGTATTTTTGCTTTAAAAAATGTCTATTAAAGATATCAAAACTTTTGATATGACATAATAATGCTTAAGATAGAGTCCTAATTGTGACTTACATTTTATTTCATATAATCAATGCCAAACAATATCAAAAACGGTCCCGAAAGTACGAGTTTTTTCTGATTTTTTGTCGTTTTCAACTGACAACTTAATAATTATTCTTGAATATTAAGTACACCTATTATAAAAGAATTCAAACTTAAAATTGACTTTTTCAACTGACTCTTTGTATTAGAAATCTCTACTTGAAATTTTTTGATTTTGAAAAATCGCAGTTTTTGGACTAGAATATCGACATGTTTGACTGAATGAAACAATTTGAAACTTCAAGGACCTTTAGCTCTTATCTTGATCTTTAAATCCTGTAAGTTTCGTTTTATTATTTCAATCCTTTATACGTTTGCCTATGGTTTAAAAGAAGAAGTATCAGTCAAAAAATAAAAGACTATTGAAGAGATTAATGTCTTACTATATTTACATATGTACTAGCGTAGCACCAAGGCAATTTTTTTTAACGTTGCCGGCAAGTGGCAAGTACTTGAACTTTCCCATACAAAATACTTGGGTATTTTTTCAGTGTTTTAATCGAAATTTCGGAAAAAATGTTTAAGTGGATGGAAAATCTTCAATCTTGATAAATGTATGTATTAAGTATTATAAAAAGTAAATAAAAAAATTATTTTCAATTTTTTAAACAGTATTCAACTGAGAAAACCCCATGTATTTTGTGTAGGAAATTTCAAGTGCTTGCCGGCAAGTGTTAACGTTAAAAAAATTGCCTTGATCACTTTTAGGGGGGGACGAAAGAAATAAAAACATTTCAAAAATAAGCGCCACCCTAACATTTATGTATGTATATTCCCAAAATTTTTTTTATAAAAACAATTAATGAAATCGCATTATACATACTGTTTTAAAAATTGAAAAAAAAAAATTGTTCTTTGGCAGTTGGGCCACGGGGCAAGTTGGACCATGCGAATAACTCAGAAACCACAAGACCTAAATGAAGACTATCTTACTCGGTTGAAGTATGGTTACTAAATCACATGTGCCTAGCTGGTTTAAGTTGGATTTTGTCTACCAAAGGAGGACAACAATTTGTGTTTTTTTTTGGGTAAAAAGTAAAATTCGAATTTGTTTCTTTTTGTGTTATCGTGATGGAAACGAACGAATTTTTCAAAAAAGTACAGTAATTTCGTGAGTTCTTTTATTGAATGCTTGTATTTCATTTTTAAATTGAAACATTTCAAATTTTTTTATATTCATCAAGCTTGCGGTGTGGAATAAGTTGGTCCACTGAATTAAAAATAAATGTTTTTTTTTTTTGGAAAATAGCATGAAAAAATTTGGAAAAATAAAGTTCCAAAGAAAAAAAAGAATATTATTGCTGTATGTTGTTATCGATGTGTATAGAAACATATTCTGAGACTTTATCTGACGGATAGTGGGTGCAATGTCATTCTTGTCAAAATTGAATTTACACGATTATCTATTTCTGGCCATTGGGTCATTAACGTTACGTTATCATAGTTGTGCTTTGAATTAAGTATTAGTTTGGGATCAATTTGAGTTCAAACGAACAGAATTTATGTCCCTTATAGAGCTTTTCTGTCCACGTTTTAAGCTTTGGTCCAACTTACCCCATCTACTGGTCCAACTAGCCTTGATAAAGGGACAAGTTGAATCACTTGGTCTTGATGCATTTAAAGTAATCTTAATAAAAGAACAAACGGGTGAAGAAAATCAACCTAAACTACCAAGTTTTAAGAAATGTGATCCAGGCACTCAGGATGTAGCCGATTAGACAGACTAGAAAGACAAATTGTGAGACCCACTTCTTTCATCTTCCCTATAATCGTAATGAACAAAAGTCTGAACAAAATCTTGAGTTCAATCTTTTTTTACGAATGCATAACTTTCAGTAATGAGTGTGAAGTTAGCAAAGAAAATTTGAATAATCTAAAAATGAAAAGGTGGAATAGCAAGTAAGCCGGACAAAACGCCAATTTGTAGGACTAAAGGCCATAAAAAGTTTTTTTTGAATAGGCGGATAATTTGCCATTAAATAGTTGTTAATTAGTTGTGACGATTTAGAATTAGGAGTTCAATGATTATTGAAAAAATTAATCTATTCGCGCAGTGTTTTCTATGTTTTTTTTACGTCCTTTGCTAGCTTGATATCAAGTTGGCAAAGTATCACCTAAAACTGGGTTAAAAACTGCTAATGCCGATTGGTTTATAGCTTAATAATTTTTTGTTAACTAGTCTTGAATTTGTTGTGACAGTTTAGAATTTGTCGTGCAAATTTTTCTACGTTTTTTTCCACCCTTTGTTAACTTCACATCAAGTTAGTACAGTATTACCTCACAAATTGTCAACAACTGTTCAACCCAAACGATTTATGGCTCAATAATTCATAGTTATTTAGTCGTTAGTAAGTTTTGACAATTGCAAATTTATCGCTCTATTTTTTTTTTAATCGAAAAGTGGTATTAACTTCTAGAATAACATTTTACTATTGAATAATTTGCCTTTTATTGTTCGTTAATTAGTTGTGACAAAATCAGTTACTCGTTCGATGTTTTCTATGTATTTTTTAGCAAAACTTAATGTGACCCAGTAAAAGCGTAATAAAGCAGAAACAGTTCAATATAATCAAATTTAAAGCCTTTTCGAATGTTGCTTCATATGAAATAAGAAACTAAAAAAAACATAGAAACATTGGACGATAATGATAAAATTGTGACATATAATCAATGTACCAATAAAGACAAATTATAAATCAATTAAAATATTGCAATATAATAAATTCGAAGATTTTTTCCGAAGCTCTTTGGTGATTTCATATGAATTTAGAAAAAAAAAACAGAAAACATAGAAAACATCACACAAAAAATTGATTTTGTCACAACTAACTTATTACTATTTAAGGCAAATTATTAAATAATAAAATGTTATGTCTAGAAGTTTTTACCACTTTTGACAAATTTCAAAACTTACTAACGACTAAATAACCATGAATTATTTAGCCCTTAATAATTTGGTTTAAACAGTTTTTAACACTTCGCAGTTTTTCCTCTTTTTTAGCTGATACTTTGCTTACTTGACATCAAGCTAGCAAAAGACGGAAGAAACAAAAGAAAAATTGCGCGATTAGATTAAATTTTTCACAAATAATTAAAGGAAAATTTGTAATCCATTAAACACTAAGTATAAGAAGTTTTTAGCGCTTTTCGAGATTTGTCAAGTTGGCAAAGTACCCAAAACAAAAAAACATAAACACATTGAACATTCGATCCGTGAGAGTTGCTTTTCTTACTTGATATCAAGTCAGCAAAGAACTCAAAAAGTGATAGAAAACATTGCACGATCAAATTGAATTTGTCGTAATTAATTAATTAAGCCATCAACCATCAGTTATACTTATGAAGTTTTTACTGATTAAACAACAAATTCTAAACTGTCACAACTAATTAATGACTTATTAACGTAAAATTATTCACCTATTCATTTTTCGGCTCGTCAAAGTTGCTTTGCTAACTTAACAATCATCTTTCAATATTAATTTTGGCATGCTTCACAGAATCTGAATATGTACATGAAAATCATTCAAAAATACTTTTTCAAAGAATATCAATATTTAGGCACATAAAATGCAGAGATAAAAAACGTAGATTCAAAATATATTTCAAATTTTATCATTTTCAAGTAAGCCTCTTCCAGTGAGAGTGTTATGTTTAGATTTCTTGGGTAGGATTGAACAAAATTTTAAACTACATCATATCGACTCATAGCACTCATGTTATAAAAATCACATTCATTGTGTTAAAACTACAATATTGTTCGTCAAATTGAGTTATATCATCACGATAAATTGTTAATTTCTTAATTGATTTTTTCCCTCAGTGTAACCAAATATTCAATACCATTAAGATAAAGAACAACTTTTCTTCGTTAAAGTTGACGCAAACGAAAGAAAGTTTTTCTAACGTTGCAGACACAAGACACACCACACAAGGTGCGCCCACTCTCTGAAGTAGCCTTTATTTTTATTTGTGTATAGCTTCTTCAATTTAGTAAAAAAAAAAGGTAATAATTATATATACAAGTTCAAGATGTAACCTTGATACTTAAAGTCACAATAATAAAAGAGTTTTAACGGCTTTTTTTTAATTAATTTAAAATTCATACCTGCCGGAGGGTTTAGTTGTTTAGAAGAAAGTTTTTTTGAACAATGCAATAACTCAAAATGGAATCTTTAAGAACACTACCGATATGCGAAACTTGTTTTAAGATAATCAAAATTTATTAACAAAAAAATGCTTCCGATAACATCTCTTTAGCATGAACTAATGTAAATTGACACAATTTCCAATTGAAAGCCATTGATTTAAAATTCACAATTTCTAGAAAAGAAAAACAACACAACACGCACAATTTGAATATACTCGTATTTGTGAAATTTATCACTCATCCATAAATGATTTTAATTAAATTTATTAATTTATAACTATTAATGATATTGCACTTGAAAAACATTCCGAAAATCCAAGCCTCGATTGCAAGGTGTCTTATTTTATGATGTGGTTATATTGACTCTCACTGTGAACTGAACGATGGAATTAAGTCAAACAGCGCAACGACTCCTTCAATCCGTAGAATGTGGTATTCCTTTTACCACTAGATTCATCAGATAAATGCTGTTAAGATGTTAGGCCATGCCATAGAAGAGGAAAACAAAACACAATACAAAAAAAAAAAATGTTTCGCTTTTACTTTATGCACCCAACCATTAGGAAAAAAATAATAAACAATCTTGTGCTATGATTAGGGTTACCATCATGCTGTGGAGGTAATATACAGAAATAAAATGTCCACTATGATTCTGATAGAATTTTTGGCAGCAACTCGAGCCACAAATTCAGTCGAGTCACGTTTTATACGTTCAGAGTGCAACGAAAAAAAAAACTTTGTGCTCTGATGTCAAACCGAATAAAAGTTATTAAATGGCTAACTAAGCCTCACCATATTCATGCAAGCAATTATTATAACAGAAAAAAACATACTTATATAAGAATTATAACTATTTACAGGATGACAATTGAAGTGAAAGCTTTTACGTCATTTAATAAAAGCATTGTAAAATGATGAAAGAAAAATTGGTTTATCATTCCTGTTACGCTGATATAAATTGCACCAGAACACATTTTAGAAATGAGTTTTACTTCAATAAAATCCTTATGTCCTGACAGAGGGGTAACAGGAGTGTTATAGCAACAAATATTCTTTAAATATGTGAAATAAGAAGCCAATTTTCTTAGCTGAACAGGGGAAATTGCTTTTGTGATTTTAAAGCTTATTAATACAAGCTTTTAAATTACAAGAGTAATTATGCTGTGCATAGGGACTTCAAATACATTTTTAGCATACAAAAGTTCAAAAAAATAGATTTATCAATTCCAAGTGTATAAAGGAATATACAATAAGATGGTCACCTTAGTTATGATTAAGATGCTAGAGCATAAGAAAAGATGCTTTCTGGATTAAATAACGGTTCGTTAGCTCTATTCAGTTAACAAACTATTTTATAACTTATTTTCTCAAATGCGTATTGACTATAAAAGAATTTAATAATTTACAAAAAAAAAATATATTCTTGGATTTATTAATTATTTTCTTAAAAAAGTTGATTGGAAAATTGACTTTCATTTCTTATAAAATTAATAGAATGACAATAACTTCTTAAACCGGATGTTAAAGTGCAAACTTTATTGCAATGATTTTTAATTAAAACAAAAAAAAAAAACAATAAAATGTTACTTTATTTTAAGATTTAAAACCATTAATTTTCTCACAGCTTATTGCACATTATCACTTATAATATTTTATGTTGCACTTTATCAAAGAAAACTAGAGCAGAACATCACAGAATGAAACATTGTCAGAACCAGTTGTATAGACAATCGCAAGATTTTTTCGATTTGTATGAGGTTGAAATTGACAGCGCATTATTTACTATTAAATGATAAATTAATTTTGCCAGAATAGGTGAATTTAAAGTTGTTTGAAATCTAAACCTAGTTTTCAGGGAAAATTATTTATTAACTTCCCATAATTGTCATTGGTTCGATTTGTCAAATCGCACATTTTGACTTATATTAGGTCTGTTCGTGTACTTCTAATAACTGCGAGTTTCTACGGATTTTATTTTTTTATACAAGATATGCAGAAGCTTGGGCTAAATTCTTAGAAATTCGTAGTCTTGGGAGGTACGCGAACAGACATATTTTCTTCACATTTTGAACTCCTGAGAATCGGAATTCATCATTTTTTAAAAAGATTTCTGTGTTTGTACGTATATTCTAACGTTCGTATGTTCTAACGTTTCTTTACTATTTTTCATTTACCATATCGCAAAGGCGAAAAAGTATATCGACTTTAGATAAAATTCATTTAATAGATTATAACTCTGATAAATGCAAAAAGGACTTTCAAGAAAATTTCATGAGTGATTTTTTACTTTAGCAATTTAAAAAAAATTGCTTAATTCCTTTAGTTTCAAATAGCTCATGAATTAATGATGCTATCGACCTCGGGTGACTATAAAAGCAGATCAACAATCAACTTACAATTTTTTTTTACAAACAAAATTCCTGAATTGGTGAAAAAGTTTTTCGGAAATACTTTTACCTAGAGTTTTTATTTAAACTTTTTTCTGTCCGAGCAGTTGTTAACGTTCTGTAAGTCCTGAAAAGTATCCGCAATTGTTTCATAAAGTGGAAGCCATTTTCTTAGTTCGTTCGGATACCATAAAAAAGGCTTAAATCCATAATTTCGATCATCAATCCTTTGCAGGGTTACCGCTATCTTGAATTAAAGAGAGAATTAGTTTTTTTCACAAAAAACTTCCGTCTTTGAATTGTTAAGAACAAGTAAAAGTCTTACTTTTTGATCAGTTAAGCTTGCCTGGAGTCCAATAATATCATGATCTGATCTTTCTTTTTTTTTATTATCCGATGGAAATCTTCAAAAGACACTCGGTAAGAATCGGTACCAAGTAGTGTGGGACTCTTACCGCACTAAAACCACCGGTGAATCAGGACCAATCTATGAAAGATCGACAAATGATTTTTCTTTCTTAATTTATCAGTCGCATTGTGGGAAGTTTAAGTTATAACACTTTCCATAGCTTTTAGACCATCAGCTCATGAGGCTTGGTTCTTCTTAATCTCCGAACATTGTCTCGTACATTTAAGACGGTCTCCATTTCGGAGTTGGTATGACTTTGCAGTCGCTGATTGTGTGATACAGCGTGTTTTTTAACCACTTCTGTAACCATTTCAATTTGAAGGTCACGATGTAGATCGCTATTTCTTATATACCAAGGGGCATTTATTATTCCGCGAAGGACCTTGCTTTGGAATTTTTGGATGGGTTCAGCATTTGTTTTCTTTGTACAGCCCCATAGTTGGATGCCATATGTCCAAACGGGTTTCAGTACTTGCTTATATAACATTAGTTTGTTCTGGATAGATAGGTCAGAGTTCTTTCCTAGTAACCAGTACATTTTTCTGTACTTCAAGTTTAGTTCGTCTTTTTTCTTTTTGATGTGCTCTTTCCATTTAAGCTTTGCATGCAAAGTCATTCCAAGGTATTTGGCAGTATTGGAGTAAGGTACTGTTGTACTGTTTATAAGAATAGGAACATTGTTTATTTTTTTGTTTGTAAAGTTTATATGCGTCGATTTTGTTTCATTTAGTTTGATTCGCCATTTTTGCGTCCAATCACTAACTTTATCGACTGCATTTTGCAGTTTTTGTGTAGCCTTCGTAACGGATTTATCTGGCACAAATATTGCAGTATCATCAGCAAAGGTGGCCATGATAGCGTTGATGTCCACTGGAATATCCCTTGTATATAACAGATACAGGGTTGGTCCTAGGACACTTCCTTGTGGTACACCGGCTTCAATTTTCTTTAGTTCCGAGTAATTTTGGTCGTACCGTACTCTAAAGAGTCGGTTCGTAACGTAGGATTTCAGTATTTCGTAGTACTGCCTGGGAAGATCCCTTTGCAGTTTGTACTCAAGTCCCAAGTGCCAAACCTTGTCAAAGGCTTGAGCAACATCTAAGAATATAGCCGAGCATACTTGTTTTTCTTCAAGTGCTTTTTCCACAACATCCGTAATCCGATGCACTTGGTCTATCGTGGAATGTTTATTTCTTAATACAAACTGATGGCTCGGAATTAGTCTTCTTTCTTCTATTATTCTGCTTAGTCTTTTCAGAAGCAGTTTTTCGAAAACTTTTGCCATGATTGGTATAAGCGATATAGGTCTGTAAGATGTTACTTTTGTTGGTGGCTTACCTTGTTTAGGTATAACAATGACTTCTGCAATTTTCCAATGATGTGGCACATATCTTTGTTTAAGGCATGCATTTATTATAAATTGGAGTTTTTTGAAGGCTATAGAAGGCATTTCTTTCAAAACCTGAGCAGTTATTAGATCGTACCCTGGTGATTTTTTGTTAGACAACTTATGTTGACACATACTTCTTACTTCTTTGAGCGTGACAAAAGGAATTTCACATTCGTCGTTTCTATCAACAAACTGTAAGGGATCTGTAGCTGTGCTTGGTGGAAATGGCTTAAATACATTCGCGAGATGTTCAGCGAAGAGATCAGCCTTTTGTTTTGGGTTTCCAATCCATTTACCATCTTGAGATTTTACTGGCGGGTTTTGTGCCTGTGGTCTTTTTTGGCGCTTAGCTGCTTTCCATAAGGAGTATTCCGTAGAAGCATCCGCCGTCAGACTATTCAGGAATCTACTAGGTGAATCACTTTTAAATTCCCAGATTCTTTTCTTAAGTTCATTGTTAAGACGGTTAAAAACTGCCTTATCACCTGGAAATCTCGTAGCTTGCCATTTTCTTCGAGCTCTTCTTTTCTCCAAGATCAGCTCCTTTATTTCGACAGGATATTTTATTTCTTTTTCTCTTGAGTTCGAAATTGTTGGAGTACTTTCTTCTGCAGCCTGTTGCACATCAGCAATAAATTGTTCTACTTCATGATCAATCTGTTCAATTGTTTGCATAGGGGATCTTAGGTTTATAAAACTTTCAAGTTTATCTCTGAATTCGTTCCAGTTTGTTCTTTTGTTCACGAGCTTAGGATTACTTTTCTCTATTATTTCTGCTTCGCTCAGTGATAATATTACTGGAGTATGATCTGACGATAAGTCGTAATTACCTTCGACACTTATATGGTTTCGTTTAATACCTTTTACTACGAAAAAGTCTATAAGGTCTGGTATTTTGTTAGAATCAGATGGCCAATATGTTGGCGAGCCAGAAGAATAAAATTCGCAGTTGTATTTGCGGCCTGCTTTCGTTGTTATGAGCCTAGATCCCCATTGGGTGTGTTTAGCATTGAAGTCGCCACCAACAAGGAAGTTATGTCCTAACAAATTTAGAAGTTCTGCATAGTCTTCTTCAGTTGGAGAGCGCCTCGGAGGGCAGTATATAGATGCTATCTTAAACTCTTTCTTTTTTATACCAATACTAATTGTGGTTACTTGCATGTTTTCATTAGTAAACTTCGGCTCTTCATAGTGTGTTAAGCACTTTTTTATTAGTATTGCTGATCCTCCCCTAGCTTTGTCAGCTGGGTGCGGAGCGTGATAACACGTATATTTAGGTAATTTATTATCAAGATTTTGTTCTATAGCGAGGTGAGTTTCGGACACCAAACAAATGTCTATATGCTCTATGTCTAAAAAGATGTTTAGTTCTGATACATGTTTTAAAAGACCGTTTGCATTCCATGTTGCGATTTTGAGTGTTCTGTCCATCATTGTTTTTTAAGAGCGACTTCTTCGCTTAGCTGTTTTATGTTTAAATCTTGTTTGTCAATCCTTTTCAGGATAAGTTCAAGCATTTCTTTAATAGATGTTTCTTCGTTCTTCCGCACATTTTTAACAATCTGGGAATAGGATTTATTTTCATCACTTTTGCTTAGTGCAATTGCTTTTGGCGGTTGATTTTTAGTTTTGTTTTCAACGGCTACTTTTTTGCTTTCAACTATTGCTTTTGTGTTTGTTGGGTTTCTTAGCTTGTTCCCAGTTTTGTTTTTTCTTTTTGTGTCTTGGAATTTTTTGGCAACTGGACATCCTCTGTAACTTGCAGGATGGTTGCCTTGACAGTTAACACATTTCGCTTTCTGTTCTCTGCCCATGGGACAGTTTTTAGTTGCATGCTTGCCTTCGCATTTAACACAAGCAAACTCACGATTGCAGTATTTTTGTGTATGCCCAAAGGCCTGACAGCGTTTACATTGTGGAACAATTTTTGACTTTCGTAGTGGTTCAATTTTGACAACTATACCCATAATTGATTTTATACTGTAGATCTTATCAAGACTTTCTTTATTTTCAAAGGTGAGCATAAACAAAGGTAGAGATCTCCTTGTTGTCGTTGATACCCCAGTGGAGTCTTTGATTGTCTCATTTTTAATAAGATTATTCGCATCGAGAGCTTGGAAACCTTTTTGAATAAGGTCTTCGACAATATCTTTGGCATCACATGAAGAGTGGAGGCCTCTTGCTACTACCTTTATCGACCTTGTAGCTTTATTTTCGTACGAGTGCCACTGAATTCTCTTTTTGTTCAATTCTCCAGTGATAGATCTATACGCATCGGCGTCTTCAACTATGACTTTCCAATTGTCTTTATTGTATGATGTATATTTACATGCCTTATTACTGCATTTTTCTACTATGCTCTTTCTGACATATGACATTTGTTTTAATGAACTCCCAGCTCCTGAATGTTTCAGCTATAGGGCCTAATGTGGATGACAAAGTTGAAGTATTTGAATCTCTTGTTTAAAAATTACTTGAAAATCATATTCCAATAAAAACAGTTACCTCAATTGATCCTCGTGTTCCTTGGTTCAGTAGCGTTATAAGAAATCTTATTAAAGAAAGAGATAGATGTAATTCTCGCTGGAGAAGATACAAACGTGATACAAATTTGAGAGCTTTCAAAATGGCTAGAAATTCAGTCGTTTATCAATTAAATTGAGCAAAGACACAATATTACTCCTCAAAACTCAATCTTAATCTTCCTAGTAGCCTCTTGTGGAAAAATATCAAAAGATGTGGTATTCAGAGTAAATCAAATAAAAACGTTTGCATGATTGACCCTAATCATATCAACAATTATTTTCTATCTCATGGTTCTTCCTCTCAACGTGGCATGAGTTAATCAACCGGTTTAAGCTCAATGGCCACTACTGATAGAAGAACTGATATTCCACTTTTGGAATTTTGTTCTGTTCTAGAAGTTGATGTCCTTAAAACGGTGAATAATAGCAAATCAAATGCCATAGATATCAATGGAGTTCCGCTTAGGTTTATTAATTTTGTTTGCATAATAAGCAGAAAAATATCTAAATTTCCGGCTTCTTGGAAAAGGTTACTGACCAAAAAAATTCTACCTTGCCTCTCCAAGATTTTGGAAATTATCATTCGAAACCAAAAAAATATCCATATTTCTGAACATAAATTGCTTTCGAAGTGGCCTTTCTGAAGACTGTGTATTCCGAATTAACGAAGATTTGCAGGCAATCACTATTTGGGCTTTATTTAATAAACTTATCCTTAACCCAGATAAGACAAAAAGTATAGTTTTTTCCAAGCATAAAATCGATACCTCATACTTGCCTTCAATTTCCCTATCTTCTAAAATAATACAATATCTAGATACCGCTAAGATCCTAGGAATTTATTTAAATTCTTCAATGAAATGAAAAACATCGTTGAGATGAAAAACAAGAACGCCATCTTAATTTTTATTAAGTATAATTATATGGACAGACCAATTTTAAATCGTTGGAGTGGTTTTCCTAAAACATTTTTAAGAAAAATATTTGGTATGCAAATCTTAAGTATTTGTTTATGAACATGTAAAAATAAAATTTGAAAAAAAATTTTCAACTCGTTTTTAAAGTATCGAATTGTCAAAAAAAATTTAACTTTTTTTTAAAAATTCAAAAACCTGTTTTTGTTGAAAATTTGGAAAATTTTGGTATGCAATGTTATTAAATCTTATCTGAAATTTTTATATAAAAAATTTATTTAAATCCGTTCAGCCGACAGTTAGAAAATTCAAAATAAGAAAAAAAGGTTCTATGACAGGTACTATTAATAGTTTCTCACTGCAAAGTTTTATAATTTTTTGTGCTAGATCGTATTAATTATAGTATATGGAAGAAGTTTAATCAAATTCATAGGAAAAAAATATAATAATGTCGTGCATTTTATTTTCTTATCAAAACGGGTTGGGTCTTAATTCTGAATGGGTCATAATTCTGCTTTCAAAATTCTGTATGCCAAAATTCAGTTTTTCAAAGTTCTGGTTGTACAAGATTCTGCATGACCAAAATTCTGCTTTTCATAATTCTGTATTTCAAATTTCTGTTTGTTCGAAATTTTGTACGTCAAAATTATTCTGTTTTTGTAAATTCTGTGGGTATTTAAAAATTCTGTTAATCAGTTGTAAAAAAAGGAAACCGTTTTGATAATGTTGTAAAAAATTTTAATCGTTATCAAAACGATTTCTCTTTTGGTTGGAACAGATTTACAGAATTTACAGATTTCTTGTAATGGAACACACAAAACTGAAACAATTTTTAATTAAATAATTACTATAGGCAGACGGCAGAGTTTTGATCTGTTTTTGATGATGAAAAGCCAAATACGAGAGTTGTTCCCAAAAACATAAAAATGTGTTAAAGCCTTGCATCGCCGACTAAAAAACATTTTTGGAAAATGAAAGGTTGGGTTGTATGAATTGAAAGCCATATTTCTCATTAACAACTAGAAAAACAAACTTCTTAATGCAAAAGCGCAGTTAGATAGAGTAAAAATAGTTAGTACATAATAAAAAAAGAAACCGATTTTCAAAAATAAGCAAATCGCCCGAGTCATAAAAAATTACTTAAAAGAATCGCAAAAAGTATGTAGTTTGACTATGGGTATTCATTCAACGGTGACGCACAGTGGCCCGTTTGTTGAAATTCAGCTACAAAATTTATTTTCCAAGCCAATTATTAATACAAATTAATGAAATGTGGTATACTAAATGATTTAGAGATGGATGATACTTCATACAGGTTTTTACAATTTAGGTCAACATTCTAAATGAAGAACTATCGCTGTCAAGATCTGAGTTAAGTTTAAATTTGAAATGTCCTAAAATATGTGCCTTATTGTATACTTTCATATAAAAATGACTCCAATAGTAATTTGTATAAAATTTAAATAGTATAGTCCAAAATGTTCAGAAGTGTTTCCAAGAGATTAGAACTAATTTGATCGAAAATAATAGATACTTATTTCACTAAAATTTTGATCGAATTTGAAAGAAATCTGACAATTTTAACGGCAGGAAGTAATGAATCAAATTTAAGGTCAACTACTCAATAACTCGAAAAATAAAAAATAATCTAAATTAATAATTTTAAAAATTTTGTAATTTTTTCTGGTTGTGTTATTTAAATCTGACATCTAAGAACTCTGATAGTTGACAGATGGAAAAACCGTTAAATTATCATTATTTTTAAATATAAGAATGTTTAAATTGCTTCATGAATAATAGTAGTTTAACGGTTTTTTCTAAAGGTCGACTCCCATTTTTTAATTTTATATAAATATATTTCTAATTTTCTTAGCTTTGTCAAGGGTTGATAAATTCAACAAAGGTTCTCGGGTCCTCGTCCGAAATCTTGTTTTTATGTTTTTATGTTATTTAAACTTATATGTAGCAACCCATCTCTCATCCTTCTGACAGTTTTGCCACCTTGGCAACACTTCTTAACAGTAAAGTTGTGACATAGTATCCACTATGACATAGTATCTAATACAAGGATTTCGTTTTCGTTTACAATATTACAAATAATAGGGTAAGAGCTTTATCATCCTCAGAGAAAATCCAATTGACTCTGTACTCAAATTAAAACCACCTAAGAAAACTATGTACGAATTACTATCGAATGAACCTATTCAATTCTTATAATATTGTTTGTATGCGCACAATAAATTCCAATGTTTGATTTGTGAGAATCTAAGAAATAAAATAATAAATTTGGTGGCGCAGCCGCTGGTGGAAAACCAGAGCCTAGTGATTTACAACTCGCAACCATTCCTGTGTGCATGATGTTGGCAGAAATGATGTTTGCCGAGTCCAAATAGCTAGATGAGAAGCACTTATTCATCACAAGTATAAATTCTGGAAGGATTTGACAGTACCTCGCAAGAGGCAGTAGCTCAGGAAAAACAATTCTGTTTTTAGGTGACAGCGGCTGGGAATCGAACCCAGACCTTCGGCCTAACGCACTAACCATATCATGCCATGAGGTACTACAAGAAACAAAATAATAGATACTTATTTCACTAAAATTTTGAGTGAAGCTCACATGAAAACATATTAGTTCTATCAAACCTGAAAGTTTGTGGAAGATATTTGCCTACTCTTAAAATTACTCTTAGCTGAAGTTGCACGCCGTCTCTTTGTACAGATTTTGTCACTATCTCTTCTGAAGATTTCGTAATTGTTATGACAGGTTTCAGCAATAAAAATGTCCCAACCAAGTTTCTGTGAGAGCGATGATAGCGTATAATTACAATCAATAACGGCATTATAAAAAGTATATCAATTTAGTACTCATTCCTCCAACGTTCTGGAAGTAGACTTGTATGTATAGGATTTAACTAAGCAATAAAAGTTATAATGGAGTTTGAATCTTCAAAACTTTTTGAGCCAAAAGTTTGTTTGACAGCATCGAAAGACTCAGCCAGAATACAAACTTAAAAATTAACCTTCTTTACTTGGTCCAGATTTACATTTTTTCCTACTAGCTTAGAGTGAAAATCCTCGATGGCTCAATACCACTGGATGAAGCAATATATTTTTTAATATTGATTCAGAACTTTTTGGTGGACAAAAGCTGGATACGTAAAGCCATTTACGGTGCTGGATAATAAAATCACCGAATATAAAGTCATCAATCATTTTATTGCCTTTGATTTCTCTAACATTTTTAGTTTTTTATTGACTTGACTTCAATCAAACGAACTTGAGTGTAGCATCATCATCAACAATAACAACAATAGCAGAGGTGTTGTATCTGTGATTAGTGCCGGTTGAATTTCAACCACATTTACTTGAAGCTATTCAATCATTCCTCAAAAAAGTAGTAATTTTCTCGTAACTAGAGAACTTGAAAAATAAACTTACAAGAACAAAGAAAACTATGTATAGGTACATTCAATTTCTTTTTTATTGAATATAGATATCAATTTCAACACAAATAAATATAACAAGAAAATGTTAACTACAAATAATAAAAACATGATTTGTTTAACAAATAGCTTGTGTGTGTTGTGTGTACGTATGTTTGTATGTATGTATGTCATGCTTATAATAATTGCTTAAGTGTAAAATATATAACATTTTCAAAATATTGTAATATAATATTTTTTTTTATAATAATTTGTTTTTTATTCTAATAAGCAGACTAGATTAAACTAAATTTAATAGCGGTGTGATTTTGTTTTTTTTTTTATAAAATACCTAAATATAATTAAAAGACAAAATAAAAATAAACAATGCACAGAAATATAGAAGCAGAAAGAAAGAAAAATTGGTGCTTGAATTTGAACTACAACAAATAAAATGTGGGTTTATTATAATATATCAGGCATAAATAACTATAATACTGTCCAAGACATCTGCATTGCATTAAATCTTAAAATTTGAAGATGCACAGACGAGGGGGTTAGGGGAGGCAAAATTATTGTCATATATCGCACTCAAATTCCGATATCCTTTGGTTAAAGTACACCATTCCATGTTCCAAGTCCTCACTGAAGCCACTAACGTCCATATAGTCAGAAGTTGCTGCATCTTCATCCAGCCACTTGCAGACTGATCGAGCTATCTCTAAACGGGCTTCACGGAACGTTGGACGCATTGAAGGTACTTTGTGCCAACATTGTAACATAAGTTCGAAAAATCCATGACGGCCATCTTTGGGAAGCTCTGGCCGTGTCCCTTGTAGAACATGTCGAACTACTTCACGACCTGACAAATTGGAATAAGGAGTTGCTCCTGAAATAAAAAAAAATTGAAAATTTAATTTTCAATGGAATTTAATTTGTTGGTTTGTATAAAAACCTAAAGTAGCTATCTCCCATAGAACTATTCCAAACGCCCAGACATCCGTTTCAATGGAAAACTCATTATACTGCAATGCTTCTGGTGCCATCCATCGAATAGGCAAGGCTGGCCTTCGGCCCAATGTGTCGTTTGTTTTTTTAGTGTTATTAGCACTGAAACTATGACTCCAATTATTTATAATCCGTTCTCCTAGATCAAATTTAAATTTGTCTAGCTTGCTTGAAGCTGTTCGTATGGTCTTTACATCGTAATGTTTATCGTTGTTTTTCTGTACAACATCCAAGTCGGTAGACATGCCAAAATCACAAATTTTACAAATACCATTGTGATCTATTAAAATATTTCGAGCAGCAAGATCTCTGTGAACGATCTGAAATTTAGAAATAAAAAGAAAATATTATTAGTTTTATGGTATTCTAATCTGGAAACATAAATTAATTTACTTAATCTACGTGATCGTTTGATACACCACAGCTTTTCCTCCTTACCCAGCCCCCCCCCCCCCCCCCCCCAAAAAAAAACACTCTTCCATGTGAAATATTTTTATAGACCCTTTTGGTTCTTCATTCTCATGGTACATCAAACCTTCTCACCAAGTTTCATGGTGGTACCATTTTTTTCGCAGACCCTGCTAGGTGCTATGCTATTTTAAGTATTAGGTTCGAATACTATTATTCGAACTTATTCTGTATTCCAAAATTCTGTCTGACCAAAATTTTGTATATGGATCAGAAAGTTTGTATGAACGTAACTCTGTTTTATATTATTCTGCTTTTTCATTACTTTGAATTCTTAAATTCTGTAAATCGAGAATTCTGTATTTCAAAATTCTGTAAATCGAAAATTCTGTAAGTTCTAACATTCTGTTTCCAAAATTCTGTATTTTTCTATAAATCTAAAATTCTTTTTTCTAAAATTCTAATATTTCTTCAATGCTAATTTAGACTTGCCTCCCAAGAAATATTTTTTAGTTCCAATTCAGGTTCAGCAATTTTAACTGGTTGTTTTCGGAGGAATGACTGAGGTTCAACGATGGAGGAAGTATGTTCTACAAACCAATTTAATGTCTGAACCATCACTTTTTTTCATTCTCAAATCAATTCAAAATTTTGGAATATAGAATTTTGAAATCCGGAATTTTGGAATAAAGAATATTAGATTTACAGAATTTTGAAATACAGAATTTTGGAAACTGAATTTTGGCACTTACAGAATTTCGGATTTACAGAATTTGAAGTACAGAGTTTTAGAAAACAGAATTTTGACACATACAGAATTATGATCCCATCCCTGTTTTTAAGTTTGTTTTAAAAGCTGAATCCAATGACACCAAAAACCAAGTCGATACGATTTCTGTTCTGTACCATGTAAACATGTTTCCATAACTTCAAAAATGTTGAATCGAAAGAGTCTATAAAAATGTTTGTTTTTTTTTTGTGGGGTTTGGTTATGGCTCTGGACCTTTGTCACCTCATATATGGGAAATTTAAAAAGAAAATTCCATCTTATTGGTCAGTATTTGCTCAGAAAAGGTCAACCAGTCCTAGAAATTGGTAAGCCCTAGACAATTTGTAATCAAGGCATAAAGCTTATCAAGGTCCCCCAATATCTCTCGTGATTTTGGGCACCTCATTTCTGGGAAATTTACCAAAAAAGTATACCATCCGAAAGATCTCTAGATCGTGATAAAAGGCCAACTATTTTCAGTAATTGGTCAGCCATACGTTTTTCTTAGATAAATTCATAAAAAAAAATCTATGTCTGGCCAACTACTAAAACTAGCTGAGCTTTTATATAGACCTAGAGATCCTTCATTAGATAAGCAATTTTTGTAAATTCCCCATAAATGACGTGCCAAAAATCGCACGTGACCTGCGGTGACCTTGATAAAGTTTAAGCCTTGATTAGAAGTAATCTAGGTCTAACTAATTTCTAGGACATGTTAACCTTTTCTGGCCAATTACTGGCCAATAAGATGGGATTTTTTTTTCAAATTTCCCATATATGAAGTGCCAAAGTTCCAGAGCCTTTCGTAAAGTCAAGGCTTATTACCAAAAAAAACCCGAAACAAAAATAGTACCATCATGAAACTTAGTTAAAAAGTATCCTTGACTATGAGAATGAAGAATCAGAATAGTCTATAAAAATATCTAAACTGAAAAGTTGTTTTATTTAAAGGAGGAGAAATATGCGATTATTGTTAAAAAAATCTTTGATAGAAATATTTTATTTGCTATAAAAATGAAAAATCAAGGGTCTATACAAATATTTATATTAAAGGGTGTTTTCTAAGTGTTGAAGGAAAGTGAGATACTATTACAAAAAAACATGGTAAAAATGGTACATTGATACAACTTGGAGAAAATGAAAAATTTGTCATATGATGAAATAAAAAAGATTCCATAAAAATATCTAAAGGCAAAGGGTGATTTTTATAGGTAATGAAAATGTACATACCTCATACAAAAAAAGACTCTTTTACCATAGAATTTTTTTTAGATTTTTCTGATTATTGATTAACAAGATAAATAAACAGATGCCAAATTTTAAAAATGGACTAGTCAGCCTTAAATAAATGTGACAATAACTTTCACGCGAGTCATATAGACTTGATTTTGGTATCATTAATTTCAGCATTTAAAACTACCTTTAAAACATGTGATATACCTATACTCAGATTGCATCAAGCTAAATTTTTTCGTTTAATACATCACAACATCTCCCCCACTCCCCCTCAAAGAAACACCCTTCCATACGAAATATTTGTATAGACTCTTTTGATTCATCATTCTCATGGTAAATGAAGCGTTTCCACCAAGTTTCATGGTGGTACCAATTTCTATCCTATTTTACCTGTACTAAAAGTTTTTCTCGAAAGCATTCACCATGTGTTATAGCCTATCTAAAAGTTACCAACAAAAAGAAAATTTTCAAAACTATTTTCCACCTATTCTGTGCACTTAATTGTATAATATTCAAAACCAAAAATGTATGCCTTGGCCAAAACCATTAATTTACCCTAAATTAATTAACTATAAGCCTCAAAATGGAAAATAATTATTGTTGGATGCAAAAACAATTTGCATGTAAATAATGCCTTAAAGTGAATATATTTTTTTTTAAGTGTAAGTGACCATCCAAAAAAAATATTTTATTCACAACACTTTTTTTCCATTGTTTTGCATGACATTTCGCGACAGCAATGGTTTCTTTTTGCATGAAACTGCTTAACTAATCATGCAAAAAATTAATTTTGCATTTCATTTCAATTATTTTTGACATGTGAGAATATTTGCATAGATTTTTTTTTGCGCACGGCAACTGTAAACTATGCTTATACTGACAAAACCGAACATTTTTGTCATTTCAACCTTTTTAAAAACAGCGATATTTACTGTGTGACTAGTTGCAGGAGGAAAAGTGGTGTTATAGTTTTGTCTGCAGAAAATTGCATCACCTACAAGTTTTGTATCAAGTAAAGTAGTGCATCGAAAAAAGTAAAAGAGTTTACCAATTAAAAGTTTAATCCGAAAACTAACACGATTTGGCAATGGGCTATTTGGTTACTGTTTCTATTTCATAAAAATTATTTTAATTAAAAATACAAATTTCACTTATAAAAATACATATAAGCTTTTTTTTGGCACTATTTTTTGGGGGGACTTAGCTATTGTTGCATTAAAGATTTATGCTTCAGAAATAAAACTTCACGTAGCCTTGAAATATTGCACCGTATGTGTTAAAAGCTAGTAATAATTGTGTAAACTCGAAATCAAGTCTACTTAGTAGAAACAGAAACATGATGAACTCCAGTTAAAAAATATTTAAAAAAAAATATAAATATAAAAAAAACCTCAACTGTTCAATGCTTTTTTCCTCATAGACCTCAAAAAACCACCCACTCACCAAAAAATACGAATATGCGGAAAAGTAATAATGTGGAGAGCAAAAAATGTTTTTAAAAAAAAGTAAATTAAAAACATTTTGCTTTTTCTAAGGCATAAAGTATGTACACAAATATGTACCTTTACCTATACCTAATTATTTGTTTTTATTTAGAACAGAATTTTCAAAACATTTAACTACTACCAAGTGGCTAACTTTCGCTAAAGTTCGGCACAATCAACCAACCAAGTGTCTTTCTCTGATATCAAGCAATCTGGGTGGTCTGACTTCATTCTTTGTTTTAAATCCATCGTCATCGCGCACATGCTCAAACAGATAAAGTTTAAACATACGAGTATTTTAGTTGTTTGTACCTAAAGTATAATCTGTTAGACTACACCTTGGCAACAAAAAATACTAATGCTTGGCAAAGACCGCATCTGCATTCTAAGGCTTGGCTGGAACGAATACGACTAAAGAACTTTAAATAAGTATAAAAGCCTTGAACTGCAACAGAGCAAGTAAGTACGTGGGATGCAATCCTGTGCAATTTATTTTATTTGGACCAAAACTAATTGGCATGAACCATGCTTGACAAACTATACACAAGTGTTAATCTGCTCTTGGCTAGGTATTTCTCTTCTGGTTAAAAAGTAGATGTCTTAATCTTTGCTTGTGATAAACATTCATAGGTCGTTTGTGTTTTTTTGTGTGGCCAACTGCATACCAAAACTGATTTGCCTCAAGCCTTCGCTAAACTATGATCCCAATCGTTTCATGAACAAGAGGATAGTGGCATATTGTGGAATTGCATCTTGGTATTGAAGAACTTAAGCAAACTTTCAGAGATTTTCAAAAACGTTAACGTAAGTATTGCTACTACTTATAAGGACGATGACGGTACTTATGTGGGTTGTGTCAGTATTTACTCTTCAAAGGATATAGTTTGTTTTGATTTGGGTCCTTACGGATGGGCTTTCACATTGAAATAATTCTTCAAAATGATAGGTTTTTGAATTGATTTCGTTAAATTAACGAACCATCTTCGGGCTGAAAACTTCTTAACCGGCAAATCAAAGAAATGCTCCGAGCAAAAAGAAGCAGTCAACAAGGATTCTCTCTGCATGTCCATATTGGACATACAAGAAGAAAAAAATTTAAAGACCAGTTTCTTGCTACTGGTCAGAAGGAATGTATCATGCAATTCTCTTTCCTGAATTTGTGTAATTTTCTGTTCCCACTTTTTCGTATGTCAACAATGTTGAGAGCTCTTCAAGTCTATTTATTCTTGCTATTAATGATGTTGTCTCAAGTATACGTTCAAGTGATATTCTTATATTCGCTGATGACATGAAAATTTTTAAGACAGTAGAAGCTAACCATGACCATATTCTTTTGCAAGCCGATATTGATAGTTTCGCTACTTGGTGTGATAAAAACGGTCTTTTACTTAACCCTGCCAAATGTCAAACAATTACTTTCTCTAGAAAGCGACTTGCAAATGCTTTTAATTATTCTATTTCACAACACAAACTCTGTCGAGTCTTTAGTTTCAAGGACTTGACTGTTAACTTCAGCTCAAATTTAGAATTCACTGAACAGTAAACTTCATTGTTAATAAAGCAAGCTCTATGCTTGGGTTTATAAAATGTTGGGCAAAGGAATTTGACGATCCGTACGTTACGCTTTCCTTATACAATTGTTATGTACGACCTCATCTAGAGTACGCGTCTCAAGTATGGTCTCCCTTTTATGAAATTTATAAAAATCGTATTGAATCGATACAACATAAATTCATTCGCTTTGCTCTGAAAGGTCTTCCTTGGGCAGATCCATTCAACCTTCCACCATATGAACATAGGATCCAGCTACTGCAAGTCCAAACCTTATATCAAAGGCGGGTGAATAATGATCTAATTTTTCTTCACCAACTTATAAATGGTCAAATCGATGCTCCTGATTTGTTGGCCTGTATTGGCATAAACTTCCGTGGAGGATCTCACCATCTGAGAAGATTTGAACTTTTACATGTAAATTTTCATAGAACTAACTACGGTTTACATGAGCTTCTTAACCGTATGTGCAGGATATTTAGTTTAAATGGCTCCACGGTTGATTTCAACGTTAGTAAGATGGGATTGAAAAAATTGTTTCGAACCAGTGCTCCACTTTCGTGATTGTTTTTTTTTTTTTACTTTTAGATCATATTTAATTCAAATGTGATATATATTGTTTAATTATGTTTATTGTTTGTTTGTTTAACTATGTAAATGTATTAATTTTATTTGTATGCATGTGTTAGCTCGAATTATTTTACTAACCACTAACACATGCACTTATGATGAGCCTCTGATTGTAGGTTTGCAGCTTGCTCTAAGCTCACTACAACAAAGAATCTGAAGAAAAAAAAAAAAAAGAAAAAGTAAACAGGTGCATGCATCAACTCATCAACCAAGTTTGGATAGAAGGAAGCATGCCCGATGACTGGCCGATCAGCTCTATGTGTCACTTCTCCAAATAGAGGCGATCCAATGTCCTTTAAGAACTATCAAGGCATATCCCTGATAAACGTCGCGTCGTATTAAAGATCCTATCCAATGAACTGCGTGAGGGTTTTAGTTTGTTCTGCAACACTATACCCGGCCAGAAGCAGGGTAGTTTCCGGCAAAGCAGATCCACCAAAGACCAAATATTCACTCTCAGGCTGTTTAGACTCCCCATCTATTCATCAATTTCAGAGCCGCATATTATAGCTTTCACTATCAGGAACTCTATATAGCGATGGCTGAACTTGAGATCCTGGGAAAACGGATGCAGTTGTGTCGCGTGACATTGGAAAATACGTGACGCAATGTGCAACAAGGGGAAATGCTCTCTCGAACTATTCAAAACATGCACAGGGTTTCGGAAAGGAGATTTGCCACCATGTGATTTCTTTAACCTCGTTTTGGAGTAAACAAGGGCACAGGGCAGGCGTTAACACTGAAGGCACTTTTTCGGCAGACCGCACAGTCGAAACTTCTTTGTCTTCAAGCTAACGAGGACAAGACCAGAACAAACAATGAAAAATCTATCAACTAGCTGGGACCAAATTTCACTGCTGATAGCAAAAACTTCCTTGTTCTACCTCGGAGGAAAAGTTGATCCCACGATCCACGAAAGACATTTTAGTGGGGATCGTACGAAGAATTGCCCTAGCAAACTAATATTTGGGCGCAGTAGGTAAGTTCAAAACTCCTCCCATGAAAGATAAAATGCAAACTCTATAAAACCCTTATGTCGCCTGTTCTACTTTAAGTCGCCAATTTTTTAGCGACAATCAAAAAACGAGAGCTGATACTGGGCTCCTTCAAAAGAAAAATTCTTCATGTGTGAATGAAGGAAAAAATATAACTGCGAACTCTATAAGCTGTATCAAGAATCAAAACACGTCTACTACATTGGCTTGGTCACATCAACCGAATGAACTTTAATGATCCAGCCAAATGAGTCTTTGAATCCCCCAAACTAGAAGCAGCGTGCTCAGAGTCATAGAGGGTAGAAGGCAGCCAGGTCTCAGGCTGTGACCCTCCATTAATTTGAAGCTTCTTCAAAGTTTTACAGTTTATGAATTAGGTGCAAAAAATAAAGTATTGTTGATTTTTGGGGAGCAACAAAAAGCTCTTCCAATGCCCCATAATACTTAGTTTAACTGAGTTTTTCCATGTACTCTATTTTTTAACGTTCAGACTTGTCTCTTCAAGAAACTAAGTGTTATATTATGTAATTAAAAATTCTTCTATTCCTCTTACCCTTTTGTCCGCTATATACTCCATCCCTGCAGCAATGTCAAGGGAAAAGCCAGCCAAAGTTCTTGGAGATAATGGAGCTAAGCTCTTCCCTCCAGGAACCGATGCTGGTAAAATGTTTGTAGCACTTCTGGCTGCCCTTAAGAGTGATAATAGCCGTCCACGCATTGCAAATTCCATAATCAACATTTGGGGCTCTAAAAGTTAAAACACAAACAAAAAACTTTAATAATTTTCAAAAAGAATAAACTTCAAATACTTACCACTTTCTAGACATGCTCCTAACAAAGTAACTATATTAGGATGTGATCCCAGCTTACGCATAATAGTTGCTTCTTCTCTTAAATCATTTTGAGAACTTCCCGATCGAACTGTCTTAACAGCCACAATTCGCGTAGCACCAATGTGACCACTTAAGTCATCTGCTTCAGCTTTCCATACTTTTCCAAAATTGCCTTCCCCAAGTAAGCTCTTCAGTCTTAAATTAGCTCTGTTGAACTCATCCCTACTGCTGATCGAACACTGTTCGTATTGTCCACTTTCTTCCTCTTCATCATACTTATCTATCTTTTTCACAGGACTTATAGGCTTTTGATCGGTTATACAAACATCGAAGTCCTCGTCATGTTTTGAGTATCCCTTTAAGATCAATGATCTTACCAGGTATACTACACCAATCACAACTGGAATCATTCCAAGCCCAGCTAGAGCATACGTAGCTATATTTAACCGTGACAATTCACTTTCCTTAGACAGACTACTCTTGGTGTCATCAGTGAGTTCTGTCAGAGCGCGTATTGTGATATCTGGGTTTTCATATGCAGGTGAAGTTATTTCAACGTTTTCCTCACCAACTGCAAAGCCTGTTTCTAAGTCTTTCTCAGTAGTACTCATGGAATCAAAAGGCTTGCTTGTGACGGTGGGAGGATATACTGTAGACCGAACTGATGAAAATATGGTAGTTTGGACAAAAGGTGGTGGCGATGGAGTGACAGTGTTCATGCTTTTGTTGACGAAAATTATCAAATTAGTTTTATCTTCAGAAAAGTGTGAAGGAGCCTCTATTTTTGCAAGTTCTGTGCTTGCATCTTCGATACCTAAAGCAGTTGGATTGGTGGAATTCTCTGGGTCTGGGGCAATAGTTGTTTCCTCTTCGTCAAATACACTTATTATTAAAGGAGTCGATACTTCTGGAAGATTTGCCATCGCAATAGCTGGTTTTTCGGAAGGTAAACTCTGGGTGGAATCATCCATCCTTAGGGAAACTTCTTTTGAAATTGGTGGGTCTGCTATTAGTTTAAGAGATGGTACTTCCGCTTTGCTGTTGACTTCACCACTGATATTCTGTTGCTCAGTAAGTTTAGGTATTGTGTCATTTTTCAAAGAAGCTTCTTCAGTAACTGGTATTGGTTCTGCAGAAACCAAAGGAGCAAATTTACCAGCATTCAGCTTTCGAGTGAATGTTGAACTCAGTCTATCTCTGGGATTGAATTTATTATTCAAACCCTTAGATCGAGGTGGTTTTTGTGAAACAGACACTTCGAATAATTGGGGATGTTCATCGCTGACAGTGGATATACTCAAAAAAGACGGGCGTAACGATGGTATCTTCCTTCCAAAATACAAATACGAATCTGATTCAGGTGAATCTGGTGATGGCAAAGAGACATTTGGCTTATTTCGTGGCCTTCCTTTATACACATTTCCCGACATCACACCTGGAATCTTCCTCAGCTCTGGAATATGATTCATTGTATCATTGGCATCTTTGGCAACAACGAAAAACCCGTGCGATGATTCGTCAGTGAAAAGTATTTCATTATTGTCTTTTTGTGACTTTTCTTCTTCCGAAGAATTATTATTGTTTGTGGTGGAAGAAGTTGCTGATGTTGTTGAATTGCTGCGTCGATGAATATTCGTGCATTGTCGCATGCAACTAGCACTTGTTCTGCGGGTGAAGTTTTTCGTACAATTTCGAACGCATACAGTTCTGGAATCGGGTGGAGCTCTTGAAGTTGCTTCGGTTGAGGGTTTCGTTCTGCCTGTTGTAGCAGCTCGGCTATGGGTTCTAAATCTGTCATGATGAAGAGCACTTCGCCGGGCAGCTAGAAGATTCATTAGTTTTGTATCTCTCTGGTGGGGGGAACTTGATGAACTGTTTAGTCGGGCAGGGCGAAAGGTTGTCGTTGAAATAGTGTCCAATGAATCTATAAGGAAATAAGTGTACAATTTCTTTAGAAGTGAACATTTTACTAGTTCTAACTTAAGATTAGTAAAGAGTTAAGGTAATAATTTTCTTATTATTGCAAAAGGCCACTGTACCCTTTAACATAAAATTATAGGTGGCATGGACTAGTCTCGGATGTCAACCAAGACCTCCGTCTAAATAGTCGAATGAACTACCAACGATTTGTTTGTATTTTCTATCTAATCACTCTTACAGTTTTGAATAAATTTCGTATAAAAACACAGTTAAGATAAATGAAAGCCTGAACCCCAAAAGAGTGAGTTCAGGCCATTTAGAAGTGCAGTACTTTATTTGTAAATGCCTGTGAATTCTTTATCAATAAGAAAGTATCTCACTGTCTATCTGCTTTTATTTCTTTGTGGTGTTATTTGAAGTATATTTTGCCTAAGGGCTCTAGATTATGTTCAGACCAGCCGGTGTCATGCCTCGGCGCTGCATAAATATCACAAAATTTATAATATTTTTGTTTATTCAATTTGTTCAGCTAGTAGATATAATTCCTCGTCTGATTGACCTGCAGACAACTGTGGCAACATACCAAAGTGTATGCTTTGTTAAGAAAAAAAAATGATAAAATCACAGACGACAACTGAAAGACGTGACGAGACAGCTTAATAGTACACAAGTGCGGAATACTTACGTACAGAATGAGAGTGAGGTGACGCAAACGCAATTCGTATTTATTTAAGGTATGTGCATGATTATTCATAAGCCTTGGCATAAACTTATATGCTAACGAACCTGCTTTATCACATATATTTAGGTAGCTATCACTGTTTTAAAAATATCGAACTTTTTTTTACAAATTCAATGGAGTTACGATAATTAAGTAAGTAAACTTATTATTTGAGGCCTAGCCTAATTTAATTTCTGCATTGTAATAAAATTAGAATAAATATTATAATAAAATTGAATAATCTCCACAGCTTTAGAAATTAAGCAAATGAATCACTTGAGACTGTTAACAATAATAAAATATTTCACAAAGTTTTTATCAAAAACTACAAAGAAAAAACTGCACAACTGCATCAAGTGATAAAAAGCTATAACGTGACAAAAGATAAAATTTATTATTATGTTAAAATTCTGAAAATATTTAAATGTTTTTAAGATTAAGTACTTTTAAGAAAGGAATTCCAAATTGTGATCTATAAGCATACTTAATTCACAATCACAAAATGTTACTTAATTCATCCGTGTGCTTCTAATGGAATGGCCACCCTGGTCAATGTGTACAATTTTTGGCAAGTTTTTCATTTACGAAATGATCCAAAATCGCGATTTTGATAAAATATTGGGCGTAGAGACCACTGGTATAGTTTTTTAAAAGTCAATTCAATAGCTTGCACATATGCATATGCAGATGCCATAGACATTTTCGGTATAACTATGTAAGTGAGCTGTAGTTGGTGCATTTGCCAGAAAAGCCAATCCTTTCAATGAAGACGAAATGTATTCTAACAACGAAAAAGGAATCTCAATACCACTGTTGACTCGGGAAAAACATCGCAATTACTCCGCTAAATAACATCGATGCATAGATTAAATAAATTAATCTTGTCAGTGACTGTTTCTTCTGCCTTATAAAGCATTTTAGCAGTTAGGCTCTCTCTCATTGAACCAAAAAGACTTTGTATGAGACCTTAATCACCCCTGTTGTCTTGCTGTATGACAATCTTCGGTTCATAAAATATTGACATGTGACATAATTTTCATTTCAATTTTGTCATTGTCAGATTATAAAAAATTTCTCACCAAAGCTTGAGACAATTTTGTCGTGAAGCTATTTAACTCGTATTTTTTAATTCATTATCATTACTTGACTGAAACTTAAATTAGGTGTGTTTAATGAATCTTTTCCGAACAGAAAATTACAGAAAAGAACAGAAAAGTACAGGATTTTTTGTTCCATGAGTAAGAACCTTGCCCTAAACTGTTCTACATTCTGTCACTTTGTGTTCCATGAAGTTTTTCAGGACAGTTTAGAATAGTATTTCCTGCACCTACTTTTGAGGTGGAGCAAGTGAGTGAGAAATGTCATAGTAACAGTTGATTTGTTTGTTTGGGATAGTAATAAGAAAAATTACATGACAATAATACTTTTTTTTTTGTATTTTTGGACTTAACATGAAGAAAAGACATTAAAGAATATAAAAAGTGTGAATTTATATTAAATTTGATTTGAAAATCAATGCAAAAAAAAACAACAGAAACATTTTTAAATTTGAAATTTCACCACTGATAGGCAACGATCAATTCCGTCAACACATAGCTGAACTTTTCTGTTCTTTCTTGTTCTGACAGTTTTCACACACTTGTTCTGTTCTGCTCTGTTCTGATCTAGTTTTTCTTCATTAAACACAGCTATTCTCAATCAAATACAGATAAATATATAAAATGAAGGTTGTGTCTGTTTCATGAAAAATTATGTCTACAAATTTGGCAGACAATTCATGACAATCCTCGGACTAATTAAAGACAATTCACTGTCATGACAAAATCTTTATGAACCGAAAACTTGAAAATTGTCGCATATATTCTGACAATAATACAAAACTGTCAAATTATTTTTGTGACAGAAATTTAGCAAAAGTCAAGTTGTCATTTTACAAATTGTCACCGTTCACCTTACGCAATTGTCAATTTTTATGAAACAGGGCCCTGATCAAAAATTTGAAAGTACAGCGGATGAGATGGCTGGAATACGCATATGGACAGCAAACGCACTTGCCCAACGAATCTTTGAATCCAACCCTGATGGCGATGTATGAAGCAGAGAAAGACCCCCAGCTAGCTAGGAACAGGACTGGCTGGAGAGGCTTTTTGGTAAGGTACGAGTAGTATAGCCCATCATGGGATATGAGTGGAATCAAACGTGTCAGTAAAAGACAAAAACGTAACGGAATTTTATGAGTCTGTTCCCCACCTTCATCATTTCGATATATTTATAAAATATCACATACTTACTTTCAATAAACTATAGGTAAAAAAGACTCAGATTTTGTTATTTTTGTTTTCATTCAATTTTAAAAAGGAATTTCTTCTGCTAATAATTTAGCCAAAAGTTGGAAAAATTATTAGCAGAAAATGAACTATGGAGAAAATTAGAATAAATAGTATATAAAAGGGGAAAAATAAATTTTCCCGCAGCAGATAATCGAAAAATAAGTTTTCTTACGATTTCTGGCAGCAGTAGACCTCCTATAAATAAAAGTTTTATAGAAAAGTTGTAGATATTCAAGAGACCTACAACTTTTATTAGATCATTTTTTATATAACCTCAAAAATATTGAATAAAATACCAAAAACCAATTTTTGGTTTTTAATTTTCTTAGCGAATAAATAGTATCATTTATTTTCTAAGCTTGTGTGTTGATATCTTTCGGGCTTACCTGGGCCCAAAAAACTTTTTGAGCTTAAAATAACATAATTTACCAAAGCCAAAGAGAAGAATCTATGCTTTTTCATTATATTCACTTGAAATATTGAAGTTTTTTTTGGAAATGGTTGAGTAAAATTTGTATTCAGAAAACAGCTATTTTATGTGATATTTTTATATTTTATGGACATGCCAAAAACTTGATTTTTTAATGAGGAGATGCAGTTTAAAACATATTTTTGACAAGACTTTGTATAGAATTAAGTTTTTGCATGTTTTCTTCTCTAAATCGATTTGTCTAAGAGCCGACAGCAAATTTTTGGAGTGGATGTATCACCAAAATAAGAGTATGAGGGTTTTAGATGCATGTATCGTGATATCAAATACTAAAGCCTAGCAGGGTTCTTTTTCCGCGTTTGGCATTTTCTCTTTTTTATGTCAGAGTTATAATCACTTCAATTTATTTAAAAAAATATTGTACATAATGCTCTGTCATAAGCATAAATAATTAAGTCTTTACGAAACGATTAATAGAACTCAAGATATAGATATAGATATAGATATATCATCAAGACTTCAGAAAAATGACAGAGCATCATTTCCTATTTCTCAAAACTAAATTAAAGTGACTGTTAATGACCCTAGCACGTACACAGGAGTATCAAGCGGGTTTTAAACTCCCATCCCTCCCAAAGGCTGAAAAAGAAACCTACCAGAATTTGGTATTTCATATCACGATACATGAACCTGTAAACCCTATCTATCACTAAATAAAATAAAATAAGCAACAATTTTTCCCTTCATATTTTGTTCAAAAAAACTTATAGTTTTTGAGAAAAAAAGCAAGAATATTTGAAGCCAACCTAAAAATTTTTACTTTTGCTTAAGAAAAACATCACACCAAAATTCAGCCAAAAACCAAATTTGACCATGAGACACTTTTTAACCAAGTGCCAAATGCACAAAGATTGATTGATATAACACAGAAATATTTTGTATGCAAAAGTTATCAAGTGTTGCAATCCTGGGTCGCAAGCTATTGAACTTTTTGCCAACCTTTGATCAATTGAATCGGCAGTTTGAAGAAGGGAATAAAACCAAAAATGCGATTTTCGGGAAACTAAAAAAAAACAACTTTTTGTATAATTTAAAAAAAATCAAAATAAATACTCAGCAATCTTGTTTTAGTTTTGGTCATAATGACTCTCAGTTTTTATCAAAAAAGTAAACGAAAGTGAGAAAAAATTACACAAGAGTACGATGGATTTTTTCCCTTCTTCAAACTAATGCAGTGCTAATAGTAAAAAAACCACACCACCAAATTTAATCTTGTCTTTAAAAGTGTTTTATTTTCTATGGCAAAACATTTATGTGCATGAAATTAACACCGCCATTTTTGATTTCAAAACAAAAATTGTGTTGTATTGTGCTCAATTTGTAGCACCTTGTGCCATAAATATTAAAAAAACCCACATTTGCAAATACAAATGAAATTTTTTTTAAATTTCTAAGTTACCTTACAATGCAAGTAGCATATTCCGAGAAGATAACAAAAAAACTTGCATATCAGCAGCTTTTAGGCTTTAAACAAATTAATTATTTTGTTTTAAGTTTTAGATTTCTCTTAAAAAACTAAGAGCTATTTTGTGTCCAGTTTTTGCTGTCAAAAATTCCAATGAGATAAAAATAAATTTGCAAACATTTTTTTAATTCTTACGGCAAAAAATTAATTTTGCGAAGCCCGAAGCCATTTTCGATGTTCAAAAAATAGTTCTCTATTGAGGTAAGCTTGTGCCATAAACATATTAAAAAATTCGCAAACTTGCACATTTTACCGATTAATTTTTTTCAAATTTTGAAACTTTGTAAAAAATGGAAAATGGAAGGGCTAATTTCACGCTACAGCCCTTTGAAAAGTTTTGTTTTTGCCGTAATAAGTGCAATTTTGCTTTTTTGTTCAGAAAATGCTACCATTTTTTGAGCCCAAAGCAGAACAACTTCCTTTTTTAAAAAAATTACAAAAAAATTAATTCGTAAAATTAGCAAATTTGTGATTTTTTCATAAAATATTTACGACAAAAACCAGCACAATTTGAATAAAATACAGCACCACTTTTTTTTCGAAAATCGAAAATAGTGGTTCTAAGAAAATGGGTTCCCTCCAAAAACCAAATCCTTAGTACAATTTTGTTTAAACACGGCAAATGGTAGCACAAGTTGGGCATATTAGAGTAAGACCTTTTTTCCAAGAAATAAGTCGCCATTATAATATAGAAGGTAAAGAGGTTAGTCAGAAACTAAGATGAAATTCTAAAAAATATTGAAATACAAAATTCAGGTAGGTAGTAGGTAATAAATGCATGGTTTTTAATAAGCTTTTTCTACGATGATAGATTACAATTTACTTTAAGAGTATTTGCATTGCACAAGGCTAGAATAAAACATCAATCCAAAATGCCATGATACTTTAAAAATTATAAATATAAGGCCTTTGTTCAATTTATTTTTCAAAGCTTTTAAGTTTGAATAACATTGACGAACATCTCAAAGTAAACTATGCAATTATATGGTCTTTTTGATTTCCATTATTCATCAAAAATACAATAATTATTATCAATAAAATATAATTATCACTCTGTGATAATATCTTAAGATATTTTAAATTTTGGCTTAACTTTTTTGCTTTGAATTGGAAATGAACCATAAAATTAGCGCTTGACCTTATAGCTAAATAAAATCGCAATATAAATTCAATTTGGTCAAATAACCTTCGATCATATGCAACATAGTTTGAAATGAAACCTTTCTCTTCATCTGAATGGCAATGCGTTTTTCTTGAATGCAGTTTGGTATAGTGCCTTACCCATATAGGTACCTATCCAAAGAATCTATAAAAGCTTTCAGTATTTACTAACAAGTGTTTACATAAACTTTCAATAATAATTCTTATTTAAAGTTACTCAAGCAAGACAATGAGAAAATTAAATGAATATGTAGCTACAAATAAACATATACAAGCCATTCTAAGAACAGTTGGTATAAATATTATTACAATGAAAATAAGTTTAAAATACAAAATTGAACAATTACCCAAGCCTCTTGGGGATTACCATGTTTCTTGATAATCTGAAATTGCAAACAAACTAAAATTTATCTAACTATTTGTTAAGATTTTAACACATTCATTTAATAAAAACAATAAACAATATTTTTGGTGTGATAATCTTACTATAAGGTAATTTACACTAATAAACTTTTTGGCTTTTAAAAAGCTCCAATGGAGTTTTTTTTCGGTATAAATAACAAGTGAAATGTCCACCTGTTATTAAACAAATAAAAAATGATGATCATCAAAGCTCTACTTGCAAAATAAGAAAAGCTCAAATAACTCTGGGAAGGGCTCGGACTTGACTACAATCGGAGTAGTTTTGCTGTGATATTTCTTTTAATGAATGATAGATATCAAATAATGATACTATTTGTAAACATGTCAAAAGCTCTGTCCCTGCAGGGCTGAAAAAAACTTACTCGATTATAAAACAATGAACATTTCGTTGCAAATACCTTACATTTACCATAAGGTACCAACACATGTTCCACTACAAAATTTTAAGAAACAAAATATAAAAGATCAAATAGGAGATAATTCTAAATGTTTAAAAAATGCATTTAACTATGTTTGTTAGGTTCCGTTGCACAATTAAGCTAAAGTGACTTTAATTTGTGTTTGGATAAGATTTCATTGATATCCGAACCCTATATCCTAAAGGTCTGTGTACTATTCTGAGATCAAATGGATTGTTGTTTTCTTTTGGCTGGGCAGTGCTGTAGTGGCCAAAAATCGCTAACCACGTCCATATCTAAAACCTGTTTGAAAATCTAGGTATTTGTGGTTACATCACTATATTATGTACACGAACCACGATTCATAACGAATTAATTAATGCTATGAGCTGAAATAATAATAAAAAAAAGAGTATGAATAAGTGTAGCCACAGCCACAATAACTGCAAGGTGTAAGGCCATATTATGAACAAAGTTGACATGCTGCAAGCAGGCATCAGGCAGGCAAAAGGCGAAGGCAATGTTGTAGGAACATGGTAAAAGTGCCCACTCAAGATAGAGCTTATAATGTAGCTAAGCTACACATTATAACTACCAAGTACCAACCAAAAACAATCATATACATAAATAAATACAAAAATACCTAGGTGTGTAAAGTGGGTTGTGAATGCATATTTTAGTATACAAATACATAAGCCTAAGTGGAGACATAAAATATTTTTGTCCAGTAATTATTTTGCAACTTAATTTAATGAACTTTTAATTTTTTTTTTCTTTTAATGAACGGAAAAGAAAGTTTTAGGTGCCATTTGTAATTTGCAAGTTATTTTACGTGAGAATAGTTTTTAAGTGGGTAAAATGTTTCAATCAAAGGGAAACAAAAATATAAAAGTCATTAGCTGAGGTAATTAAGCAGTCTACTGTCATTGGAAAAACCTTAAACAAATTACTGGTGGTTTGTTAGTGTATTTTATTTTTAGAATTTATTTTTAAGTACATTTGAAAGGCATTATTTGAATTTGGGTAGCTTATTATAGAAGAGCTGTAATAAAAGCATTAATTAAACTTATATTTGTGAATATAATTAAATACTGTAGTTTTTCTTTTTCAAAAATTAATTCCCACTTAATTTTGAAGTCATTAATAATAATTTGATCTGAAACAATTAGAAGATTAAAATAAATCAATTAAATCTATCATTTGGATGTGTTTTTCCAATCGTATAACAGGGATAAGAAATTTGTCAGTTTAAACAAACTTATATTTATTATAAACTTTTAACCAGCTTTATGCTCAGTTAATTCATATTGAAAAAATACAGCCATTCAAAATAAAAGAAAATTTATGTACATATGTAATTCAAATAAAGGGTTTTTCAAAAGGGACGCTACAAAAGTAGAGCGACAGGGACAGCAAACGACGCCATATTTCTTGCCGCTCTTTTGACATTTCTCTTCAGTAAGGTTTTCCATTTCATGATGAAAAGATATACGAGCCAAAAACGAGTCGAAATTATTAAAATTTATTACCGAAATTCGGAGTCAGTGGCCTCAACGTTAAGAGCGCTACGTCCAATTTATGGTCGTCATAATCGTCCTAGCAGATCAACAATTGAGCCTCTAGTGGAAAAATTTGGATCCACAAGCACAGTACAAAATGTTCCCGTGCCAGTGAAGCAAAGAAGTGCCCGTAGTGTCGAGAATATTGCTGCAGCTGAGGCTTCAGTTGCAGAAAGCCCAAATGTGTCTCTCACACGTCGTTCTCAAGCATTGGGCATATTTGTGACGTCGTTGTGGCGAATTTTGCGAAAAGATCTTGGCCTACATCCTTACAAGATTAAATTGACGCCGCAAGGACTGAAGCCGCTTGACCACCAGAAGCGTCGTATGTTCGTGAATTGGGCTGAGCAACAACTTGAATATGATTCGGATTTTCATCAAAAATCATTTTCAGCGATGAGGCTCATTTCTGGCTGAATGGCTTCGTCAATAAACAAAATATGCCGTATTGGTCAGGCAGCAATCCACACGTACTCCATGAGTCATCATTTCATCCCGAAAAAATTACGGTTTGGTATCATTGGGCCGTACTTCTTCCGTGATGATCAAGACCAGCACGTTACTGTGAATGGGGATCGCTACCGTTCAATGATAACCGAATATTGTTGGCCCCAATTGGATGATATGGACTTGGAGGACATGTGATTCCAACAGGACGGCACCACAAGCCACACAGCGAATGTCACAATCAATTTATTGGAGACCAAGTTTGAAGAACGTGTTACCTCACGAAATGGTCCAGTCGCTTGACCGCCTCGGTCGTGCGATTTGACGCCGTTAGACTATTTCCTGTGGGGCTACGTCAAGTCTATTGGCTATGCCAACAAGCCAGCGACGATTGATGATCTTTGTACGTGAAATTGCATTGCAGTATCGGCCGATTTATGCTTGAAAACCGTCGAAAATTGGGTTTAGCGTCTGGACTTCTGCAAGCGTGCCTGTAGTAGCCATGCAAAAGAATTCCATACACAATGGCATTAAATGTACTTTCACAGTAATAAAGAATTTCATTGGTATCCAAAACCGTTTTTGTTTAATTTAAAAAAAAACTTTTGTAGCGCTCTTATTGAAAAACCCGATATTGAAAAATTAAATCAAAGAGAGACACAAGAATAATCACAACATTTAGATGGTTCAAAATAGAAATGAAAGATGATAATTCTTAAACCCCCCCCCCCTCATAGCCAAGCCGATTCGTTAAATTAATTTAATAGCTACGTTTACGATTTTTCAATTTTTTACTCATTCTCATTCTTAATTTTTTAAAACACTTAAAACAGAATGATTCTTTTTTAAATCATTAATTCCAAATTTATTATGTTTTTTTTTTTTAAGTTGGAAGAGAATGGGACAAAAATGGTTGGGGCTAAGATTGTGTATAAGTTAGTTGTGTTTTTCAAAGCCCTTAGGAGGGGGTACTATTAATATAAGGTTGGGGCTGACAAATTTGCTTTGCCTTTTCTAAACCCCAAGAGAATTGAATGAAAAATCAAAGATGAGATTAGGCAATTTGAATGTGCATAGGCTCTTTTTATTCCAAATCTTAAAAGAAGGACGACAAATCAAAGTTAATCAAGGTTAAGAAATTTGCGCCTAAAATGTGTTTTCCAAGCCTTAAGGGAATTGGAAAACAAAATGAGAATGGGGCTAACAAATTTTCATGTTGGCTAAGCTTTTTCTCCCAAGCAATATGGAAATTTACAAACAAAAATGAGGCTGCGGTTATACAATCTTCACAGCTTAAAAGCTATTGTTTTCCCAAGCTTCAAGGAAATTAAAAAAAAAAATCTATGTTGGGGCTTTGCAATCAACATGTTTCTATGCTGTGTTTTCCCAAGCCTCCAGAGCCTAGAGAATTTCACTAAAAAATAAAGTAGGTAGAGAGACATAGAGCATTATTCGAAACAAACGCGGTTGGTTTAGAAAACTTATATTAAAAATGAAATTGAGGAGCTGAGGAACAATGCCTGATATTTTCATCTTATAATTTTTTTTTCATAAATTGAAAATTCAGATGGGTTCTGTATCGAGTGAGAAATGTTAAGCTGGCTATAGTTTCAAGCGAATCAATCGAATTTGGTCACAAAAGTTAGCTTATAATGTTTTTTCATAAGCTAGTCTGTCTTTTGGACTCGTCTGGGCCCAAAGAACTTTTTTAACTTATAACTGTATAACCAAAAAATCTTTAGTATCAATAGTTTGCATACAATTTGTTCAAGCAACCGAATTAAATATTTTTGTTTATTAAAATCAGTGTCCTCGAAATTGAATCTAAAGCTGAATTTTTCAAGCTGGACTTGAAGATATTTGTATGATTTTATAGGCCTCTTTAACACGTTGAGATTCTTAACATCTTTTGGACTAAAAAAGAAAAACATCAAACTAAAAGCGCGCCTGATGATGAAATTTTAATTCCGAAATTCGTCATTAAGTTTCAAAATTCAAAATTAAATTTAAAAAACAATTTAAGATAACAAAATTATAATAAACAAATTATAGTAATATTCTTTTAATTTATTTTATATATAAATCTAACACAACTTGGAGACCAAAATCCAACATGAATTAATTTCCAGCCTTTTAGCATTTACTAGAAGTAATTTATTGAATTTCTTTTAAGAAAAGTTGCACAGCCGTCCTTGAGATAGGAACCTTTATTTTTGGTTCTAAGAAAAACTGAAATGAAATTTATGACTGAATTGCGCGTTAATTAATTGTATAAACAATTAACAACAACAACACCTCAAAACAAGAAGATATGCCGTTTGATTACTTGAAAAAAATATGAATTTATGCAGAAAAAAACAATCTTGAATTGTTGCAGTAGTTTTCTTTAAAATATTTTTTTTATATAAAATCTAAAATCTTAGCAACATTTTTTTTTTAAGTTTTGGTTTGCCAATTTTGGGTGCATTATAATTTTTATTACATCAAATTTTACACCTGTTCGACATGTGCTTAGATAGCAGGGAGGCAGACAAACGGTTATTAGCTAAAAACCTCGAAGATCATGACAATATTTACAATGTTAAGCAAATGACTTGACTTATTTATGTTTATCTTTGGCTATCCGTCTATATTATCTCAATTTCAAATTTGATCAAACTTTGGGTTCTTTTATTTTAAAGGTATATTTATTATATTGTACCTATATTTATATCGCAAGTAAAAATAAAAGTAGTTACCAGCTACAACTGAAATTTATATTTCAAACCGTGTTACCATTCTGTTTTGCAATACGAAAGCTGTTTGAATTTTTACTTCACTATGGCGTATACGTATTAAAATTATAATACTGGAAAATGGAAAAGCAATATCCAAATTGATTGATGACAACATTTATTTTTAAATCGATTAAAAGTTATTTTTTTACACAAAGCCGCATGCAGGTTGTAATAGGATGTTTTCAATATTGATAAATATTATAGTAGGGGTGTTTTTGCACGGTATGGGAACATACGAGTATTTATCATTTCAACCTGACGGGTTACGGTTTAGTATACCTTTTCAAATACTTCAAGTCTTAACTTTTCCTCTAAGAAGCGTTGCCAAGGTGGCAACACTATCAGAAGAATGAGAAAAGGGTTGCCAACCAAGAAATGTTGCATACATTGGACTATAAATCTAGAAGCAGGTGTCAGACTGTGACCCGAAAACTTTCGTTGGATTAAGCCCTTTAAAACTAAAGAACCACATCATTAATTGATTCTTCCTCCTCTCCTTTCTTTAAGAAGGTAGAAAAAAGAAGTTATATGGGAAAAGGAAATAGTTATGTAAAAAAAGTTTGAAAAATATCTATATTTTCAAAATTTTAATATTAGCGTCGGCGCAGAGTTTCACCAACTACTACACTATTCCTTACGTTAATTGAAAAATCTACTTTTGTTTTTTTTTTTTAAGTTTCTTTCAAAATACTGGAGAGGGGTGATATGTAAATTTAACAAACTAAAATATTTGCCTTGGTATAATCTAAACATATTATGACATATTATTTCAGGGTGTTTTTAAATGTTCAGTCTAGATTAAATCAAAATTAACCACCTTAAAAAAGTAATAGCTAGTCTTTTTTAATAATAGATAAATAATAATAACTAATAAAAGAATTAAAAATAAATAAATGATGACTGAATTTGAAGTGAAGCAAGTAAAATATTACCAAACTCCAGCATAATTATGAAACTCGGTTCACATATTTAATTTGTCATAAGTTACAACATATAAAAGAATCTACAAAAATATTTGTAGTGAAAGGGTGTTTTTTTCTACAATGAAATATACAAATTTTTGAACTTCTACCATGAAACCACTTTTAAAACTGGAACGTTAATGAAAGTTGCTGAAAATGTTTAATTATTCATCAGAATCAAGAATAAAAAAGGACCATTCAAATATCAATGGTCTGAAGATTTTTTTCATACCTTTATTCTCGTCAGAAAATACAATCATTTACAGACATTAACTCATCAAGATTAAGAGAATTTTTTACCAAATCTCGGTTTCAACAAATATTAAATGTTATGTCAAAAACTCAAATATTCGTCCCCACTTTAAAAACACATCTGACCACATATATTTGTGTGTAGGTACCTACTCTTTTTATTAATCTATAATAATTATATTCCTCCATTTGCTTATCATTGAAAAAATTTCAATTCATGAGCTACATACATAAAGTGGAACTTTCAATATAATGGATATCGAAGATGTAAACAATCAATGATCAATTTTTTAGACAATGAAGAAAAAAATAAAGGTTAGGAGTCTCTCAAAAACAATAAATCAGGGGCTTAAATTAATGCAGCACCCTATGCCCATCAAGTCTATGTCACTTTAAAAAGTATGCAACTATGCTAGTTCATTAAACAGTTGAGGAAAATCTGTTACATCTTTTAACATGTATTTAATATATATTGAAGTGTAAATAAACTAAAATATATAAACAATTAATGACTACAAGCCATTGACTAAAACACAGTCACAGTGTTGGACAAGTTTAAAAATTACAAGCTGTCAAATACATCATTCTCCCTGTCATTTAGTTTTTTTTTGCGGCTAGTATTGAATTAATTATATTCAGTTGTTTCATATACATACGTATGACCAGCAATTTTCAACGATTTCATAAATTTCATTGAAAAAAATCATTCGATTTGACTAAAAAAAATTCTTACTACCAAAATTTTATGGAATTTTACTGAAATAAAAAATTCATTGAAACAAGAAATTTATTGCTGATAGAAAAATAACACCCACTCATACAAAACCAACACTAAAAATGACATGACTGATTATGTTGTTATATTTTGTTTTGATTATTATTTTACCGAAGCTTAAAAATTTTATAACTATAGAAAAAGATCATAGCGATTCACATCCCGATCTCATTTAATTTTTTGTCGCATTGTGGATCAGGCATTAAACATTTTAAGGAGAAATCTTTAAAGGTGATGCGTTGTCATACAAACGTTCAGGCAGTGACCCAAAGCTTCCATAATAACAATATTCAAGTTATCTGCCTTATGAATCACAGCATCACTCCACAAAACGATGTTATTTGTAAATTAAATGCATTTGTTATTCAAACTTAATCATCAAATTCATAAATCAACAAAAAACGAAAAATATATTACTTAACAAACTAAGTTCATTGAAAATACACATAAAAATTCAACAAAAAAATAAAAAAAAAATGCCTTTTTTTCAAACGTTTTTATTGCAGATCTTTCAATTTTATTATGATTGTTTCTTTAAACTACACAAATAAAAAAAACAAATGAATTACTACTATAACTTTTAACTACAACTTTATCAGTTATTATCTAATAGAAAAAGGAAGGGAAAAGTAGTTAACTACTGAAACTTTAGTTATTTGTTGATTTTGCAGTTGGATTGATGATCAGAAGATGATATGTACTTACGTACATTCTGTACTTAAATACATACGTTTTATGAAAAGTGGCTGTTTGTTTTTCGATTGAGATTGAATATTGTTTAGATAAAAGGGTTAAACACATTTGAAAAATTATTACAACGCTTTATTAATAACTATAACCCGCATCTCAATTTCTATGCAACCCGCCTGTCAAAAAAAATAAATAAACCTAACATCTTCCTTTCTTATGTGTTTTTTAAAGGAGATTTCAAGTTTGATTTATGTATTTACTGTCATGATTGATTTCTTTTTTTGTTAATGATTTATCTTTAGTATAGCTAAGAAAATCCTATTACCTATAATCGTTTTCTACAAAAAATTTCATTAAAATCTGCCACTCAGCCATTTGAGTGCACTGTGATTTGAGGAAAAACATCCCAGCTGATGATAATTACTGGACTAATAATGCTCAAGACTTTATTAATATTTCCAACCAAAAAAAAATTTGAATATGACCAACTTAAAATGACTTTTATTATTTCAAGAATTGAACTACCTTTCCAATGATCATTGAAATATTTAAAACTATTTTATGTGGAAAATATGGACTGTTTTGATTTTGTTTTGCTCGAAGTATTAATTAAGTTCTAAACTTTATTCGTCCATAAAAAAAAAAGATTTTGCTTTCTAGACGTCTCAAAATGATGAAAAAACAAAAACAAAACAGAAAGAAATTCTTTCAGACTTCATATTTCCGTATTAATTTCAAATAAAAAAAAAAAAACATACTGAAATTCTACATGTATATTTTGAATCATCGTCTTATAACAATTTTTAGTTTTATTTAGTTAAGGTTCCATACGTACCTATTCTTTTTTTTATAAAAAAGAACAATAAAATGATTATAGTTATTAAACAAACAGACCAAAGATCATCTACCAAAATAGAAAAGGGTGAATAAAAGTAAAAATAAAAGAAAACCATTCGAAATTCACACACTCAATCGAACTTTCTACAAGTTTCGTGAACACAAGAGTGCGTTGAGTTTCTATGCTTTGCAAAATGGGTAATTTTTGTATTGAAATTGTGTTTTTTTTTTATGGAAATACTGGAGCTACATAATTGATAAAAAAAAAGAGAAAAAAGAAGGAGAATTGACCTATTAATGGAAGATTGAAGTAAGTTGAAACTGAGATTTCTAAAATGTAGTAGATTTCAATAATTTGGTGATGGTGTGAAGTAGGAAGTAGATTTTACTTTTTTGGAAAAAGAAAAAGTAGATCTACTTCAATTGAAGTAAAATTATAGTACTGATGAACGCATTCATTCAAATTCTCTCTATTTTCTTGAGAAAAAGCCAGACCAAAACACCAAATGTTAAAAACCGAAGAATTCAATTTCGAATGATAAATTACATTCTTCAACAAATGTTGGCAATTATTTTCTTAACCGCGATTTGCAAAAAAAAACTATTTCGGTGGACTTTCGTTAGATTTTGGGAATAAAGGGGTAAGCCGATAACGTTCCATTTTTAACAAACATAAAGTTTTACGAGTTGAAAGTATGTATCGGGTTTTTCAATAAGAGCGCTACAAAAGTTTTTTTAAATAAAACAAAAACGGTTTTGGATATCAATGAAATTCTTTATTCTTGTGAAAGTACGTTCGATGCCATTATGTATGGAACTCGATTTCTTTTGCATGGCCACCACTCTGGCACGCTTGCAGAAGTCCAGACGCTGAACCCAATTTTCGACGGGTTTCAAGCATAAATCGGCCGATACTGCCGCAATTTCACTTTCGATATTCGTACGAAGTTCATCAATCGCCGCGGGCTTGATGGCATAGACCATAGACTTGACGTAGCTTCACAGGAAATAGTCTAACGGCGTCAAATCGCACGACCGAGGCGGCCAAGCGACTGGACCATTTCGTGAGATAACACGTGAGATAAATTGATTGTGACATTCGCTGTGTGGCTTGTGGTGCGTCCTGTTGGAACCACATGTCCTCCAAGTCCATATTATCCAATTGGGGCCAAAAATCCCCACTCAAAGTAACGTGCCGGTCTTGATCATCACGGAAGATGTACGGCCCAATGACGCCGCCGGCTCATAAACCACAACAAACCGTAATTTTTTCGGGATGCAATGATGACTCATGGAGAACGTGTGGATTGCTGCCTGACCAATACCGCATATTTTGTTTATTGACAAAGCCATTCAGCCTGAAATGAGCCTCATCGCTGAAGATGATTTTTCGATGAAAATCCGAATTATTTTCAAGTTGTTGCTCAGCCCAATTCACGAACATACGACGCTTCTGGTGGTCAAGCGGCTTCAGTTCTTGCGTCAATTTAATCATGTAAGGATGTAGGCCAAGATCTTTTTGCAAAATTCGCCACAACGACGTCACAGAGATGCCCAACGCTTGAGAACGACGTGTGAGAGACACATTTGGGCTTTCTGCAACTGAAACCTCAGCGACAGCAATATTCTCGACACTACGGGCACTTCTTTGTCTCACTGGCACGGAAACATTTTGTACTGTGCGTGTGGATTCAGATTTGTCCACTAGATGCTCAATTGTTGATCTACTAGGACGATTATGACGACCATAAATTGGTCGTTGCGCTCTTAACGTTGAGGCCACTGACTCCTATTTCGGTGGTAAATTTTAATAATTTCAACTCATTGTTGGTCGGATATCTTTCTATCATAAAAGAGAAATGCCAAAAGAGCTGCAGAAAGTATGGCGTCGTTTGCTGTCTCTGTTGCTCTACTTTTGTAGCGTCCCTTTTGAAAAACCCTTTATATGTCGGGCACTCGGCCATTCTTCAAAATGAGTCTAACGCGTCTTGGCTTCGTCCTCTGAGCTTCGTTTTGTATAGTATTTTGGAGAAGACCGTCCGTCTGTCAATCAATCATTTATGATTTGGGGATCAAATGTGACCTAAACTTCTTCGATATTAAAGCAGACCGCCCGTCTGTCAATTACTGAGTGGAAAACTCATTCACTTTATGCATGTATTATCAATATTGTTCTTTTCAACATACTGAGAGAGTGAACCGATGGCTGCCCTTCTCCCTTTCAGCATGTTGAAAGAAACACCTGTAGGGAGGGAAAAGAAATGAAAAGCTGGAAGCAGGGATTTGGATAGTTGAAAGAACAAATTTTGTCACGGCAAATTTTACCGTGATAAACTCCACCCTTTCCTCCATGGAAATGTGTTTAACTTTTAAAGAAAGGTAAACCATTTCTTGTGGATGAGATTGGTATACAATACAAAACAACAAAGGAACCCATCAGACCAAATATGGCAGCCTATTTCAAAAACAAAACGAAAAAAAAAAACCAAAACAAAGTAATGTTACTCAAAAGTAAAATTGAAAAAGTTAATCAAAACCAAAACAAAAAGTTAATCAAAACCAAAAACAACTTTACTCTACTTTGGGACTTTTAAGACTAAATCGTTTTCCGATAAATTATTGAAAGCTTAAGATCTTTAGTGTGTCAAGTGCCACGAACTTTTCCGTTTTCGTCTTCAAGGACATAAGTCTAAGGAGACAACCGTTTTCGAATTTTGAATGGACCGACATACTTCGGTGCCAGTTTTGCCGCATAATAATTTGCCCATTCGACAAATCGAAGTTTTTGCGCCACACAACGTCATTTGGGAAATATTTGATATCTCTCCTCCTGAGGTGGTAAGGCTTCGAAAATTTCTAGCCAGCTGTCTGAAGTTTGACATCTATATCAGCTCTTAGTTTCCCAAACCTTTCTCCTACATCTACATTATGATTTTTATCTGTGTCCTGATCGCTAAGCATAACATGGCCCCTATCACTTGTAGACATTTCTTTGCTGAAATTGGCAAAGTAAGGTGAAACTCCTACTACTTTCTGTTGAGATGTGCGTATACTATAAGCTATGAGTTATAATACAGGGTGTCCGCCGGGAAGGTATTCTACTTTGTTTTGCCGCCATTTTGGTAAACAGTAGTCTTGACAGTTCATATTTGGCAGTCGTGAAGTAGACTCGTGGAAAAATTATTATGGAAAGATATTCGATAAACCAACGTGTTTTAATCGTTAAAACATTTTATCAAAATCAATCACCTATTACTGTGACGATGAGAAAATTACGTAAAATTTTTGGGAGAAACAACAAAACGCACTATTTATCGCGTAGTGAATGATTTCGAAGAAAGAGGGTCTATAGGTGATAGGCCCAAGCATGGACCACAACGTACTGCAAGATTAGCTGAAAAAATTACTGCTGCTCAAGGAAGTCTGCAAAGCAATCCATCAACCTCAATTCGACGCCGCACAGTAGTCTCTCACATAGGTCAAAAGTCCAAATTTCAAGGTTAATCAAATTGTTTATTTTTAATGCAGTAGTTAACTATGATAACGGAACAGTTAAGTGACAGTAAGATTTCTCATTTGTAATTAGTTGTTGGTTCTCAGTCGCGTCACGAATTTAAGTGTTTTTCGCAGTTTAAAAAAAAAAAATTAATATGAAACTACGACTTCGCATTAATCAATTTTTGTAGATTGTTTAAAGTTGGTTTTGGAAAAAAGGTGATTTTAAAACATTATATTATGAAGGCACTTAAATAGTTTTTTGAAGATTTTTTTTTTAACTTGCATGATTTGTGTTTTTCTCATTTTCAAGTTTTTCTGAAGAAAAAAACATCAAATGCCGATAAATCCCGGTTATTAGATTAACAGAGGCGGACATTTACCTCATATTGTATTCCATACATAATTGCCGACATTAAATAAAACATTTATCAATATAAGATCCATTATCTTTCATTTAATCGAAAATTATAAACAAACAAACTAGTATACCTTCCCGGCGGACACTCTGTACATAAGTTTCCACAAAAATCTTTTTAGAACTCCATTTCCAATGTGGAGACCAAATGGTGGAGCATTCAACACCTTAGAATCAAGTTTTTCATTTACATTGAATCCCCATATACATCAAAAGAGAAAATACTTGTCCAACTCAAATTCAAAGGTTATTTTAACATTTAAATAGACTATTTTTGAAAAAGTCAAACGCTACGGAAAATAGTACTTTTTAAAAATGTTTGAAAATAAAAACATCACAACATAGTAACCACAGGGAAATTTTTGTTCAGAGAATGTCATTAGAACTACTGCAATAACCAATCGCAAGGTTATCCTGCGATTTTTAAACCAAACATCTACTCTATTATTATTTATAAATACCTAAATTCAAGCTTCTACTAAAAATGTAAAATAAAATGAACATAACAGTCATTTGAAAAAAAATATACGAATATTTCAAATATCTTAAACATCTAATCACACCGTGCAAAATATTTTTACACTAAGCCATAGAGCATATTTAAGCTTTTTAAAACAAGTTTTCTTAAAAGTTTCAAGAGTACATATAACTATTATTTTTATAAATACCATAATTTCTGCATTACCCAATACCCAGAAATATGCTTTTGCATTGTCTCGCAAATACTCTTGTTCTTGTTGTTGTTACCTTTTTTCCATCCAACACAACAATCACATTCGATTCCATATTTTCAATGCGTTTCCGTACAAAGCACCGCTTGCACTTTGGCATTAATTCAGTGCAAATTCAATGAGCAAATGTATCTTAAAATATTATTATTACTACCATTCCATTGCAGGTCATAGTCGTAGACATAGTTTTGCAGAGAAGGAACACACTGCTATTGAAGTTGTTGTTATTGTAGTGGTAAATGCAATTGAGTCGAATCGAATCACTTGCGCGTAACTGCATTCAGAAGAAGAGAAAGTTGCACTGTGTGCTGCCTGGCCTGCTTGCCTGCCTGCCTGCCTACCTGAAAGGTATTCACAACATGAACATGAAAAAGCTGAACAAAAAAAAAAAAACTTTCTTTTCCTGGATAAGAAAAACATTTGTTGTTGTGTTGCGAATTTTCTGGATTTTGTTAAATTATGTGGGTGTTTATAGAAAATATTTTGTTTTTGTATGTTGGTGAAGGTCGTTTTTATTTGTTTCATGCACATAAAGTTGCATATAGCTTCATTTGTAATAATTTAATATTAATGAAAAAAAATTAATTTACAAGAACCAATCGTAATTTTGTATTGTTTCTTTATGGGTACACAAAGCTTGTATTGGTTTTGATAGTACCTAGCTACGTAACTACCAACCTGCTATAACTAACTTTAAGTAGCAACAGTTCCTTTAAAGTTTTTACTAGAAGTATACGAGTAGATGTGTATTAATTTTTGAATGCTTATAGGTATACTGAAAGGGCAAGGGAGAGGCTTTCATTGATGACCTTTGATGTAATAGAAGTTAGAAACAATGAATATAGCTAAGTTTGCATGAGATGATCTCACTTGCGATAGTTATAAATTTAAAAAATTGTTTTTTTTTTAATACTAGAATTTTCATCGTGTCTAGTGAAAATATTAAAATATTCCTATAATTGAAAATTAATATTAATTACCTACCTTCATTTTTTGTTGCAACATCATCTGTCACCCGCTTATTCAGCTCGGCATGATGCTCCAGGCTTTCTTCATTATCACGAAAGCTGAATTTGTCCACATCAGCATGGAAAGTATCATTATTCTTATTACTTAAGATCACATTATAGCTAATAACTATTAACAGCACCACAAATGATATTAAATAACTCTTCATTATATTGCTCGTTGAAACACATATATTTTGCTGTATAAATTACTTGTATAGCTCCAAAAGAGGAAGGGGCTTATGATTTTGAAAAACATCTACGACTACATTATGAACAGAAAAAAATAATTTAATTACGAACACGCACTGTTTTTTTGAACGATATCTTCAATCCATTATCAATACACAGGTTAACATATCTGAAAAGAATAAAAATAAAGAAAATTTTTGTTTTAATTTTTTTTATGTGAGTTTCTATGATTTATTTTAAAAATATGGAGTTAAAAAATTTGATTTTTACTTCCAGGTTTTGTATATATAACATGTATATATGCACGTGTTTATAATATTGGAAAATGGACCCAAACGACCAATAAAAAATTACCCCAAAAACGGAGCTTCTTTTTATTTTAAGAACTGGCCCCATTTTCAAAATGGAAAAATCGCCCCAAAATTAATGAAACGATGCCAAAAAAAAAGAAATAATTCCTTAACAAAAAATTAATAATGTTATTGAAAACCAACAACAACAGGAATTGATTTATTTTTACGATTTTGGGTGATTTTTAATTTGGGAACGGGTTGTTATTCTATAAAAATAAATAAATTTGGCGCAAGAGCTCGTGGAGAACCAAGGCCTAGTGACTTACAACTCTCAACCATTCCTGTGTGCGTGTTATTGGCAGGAATGGAGGGGGCCTACAATTTTTTGCCGGGTCCGAACGGCTAGATGAGAAGCACTTATTCAAGACAAATATACTCTTGGAGGATTTGTCAGTTCCTCGCAAGAGGCAGTACCTCGGGAAAAACATTTCTGTTTATAGGTGGCAACGGCTGGAAATCGAACCCAGACCTTCTTCATGATAGTCCAACGCACTAACCATCATGCCACGAGGTACTAATCTTCGTTAGTCTGTATTCCAAAATTTTGTAAGACCCAAATTCTGCAACATATATGGATCAAAAATTCTGTATAAACATAACTGTGTATTCCATTATTCTACTTTTTCATTATTCTGTATTTAAAAATTCTGTGAATCCACAATTCTGTATTTCAAAATTCTGTAAATCCAAAATTCTGTTTTCTAAAATTCTATTATATTTTCAATGCTATAATTAAGACTTAACTCCCTAGAAATTTTTCTTAGTTCCAGTTGTACAAATGTGGCTCAAATTTTGATCTTTGGTTCAACAATTTGTACTGACTGATTTCGGAAAAATAACTGAGGTTCAACGATGGTTCAAGGTTCAAAAGTATGTTTTGGTAACCAATTTAATGCCTGAACCCTCAATCGTTGAAGCTCGGTTAATTCACCAAAGTCGATGAGTTAAAAGAACGCACGTTTTTTCATTATCAAAACAATTTTTTTTCATCATTTACAGAATTTTGGAGTACAGAATTTTAGATTTGCAGAATTTTGAAATACATAGAATTTCGGAAACTGAATTTTGGCACTTACAGAATTTTGGACTTATACAGAATTTTGAATTACAGAAATTTGGAAAACAGTATTTTGTAATCCGAATTTTGACACATACAGAATTATGACCCCGACCCTTTTTTCAAAGAGTTAAAAAAGGCATGGTTTTTATTCCATTTTTTTTGTGGGCGTAAATACCAATTAAAATGGAAATAAAATGCTTCAAACAAAAATAAAAGAGTTAAGAAAGTAATTTTTGATCTGCACGTGGAATGTACTGTCCTTGTACAGACCACGTGCAGACGAACAATTAATGTAGACCCCTGATAGAGGCTAAAGGTTGATTTTACAGCTATCCAAGAGAACTACGACGGGATAGAGAAGGCATACAAAGGATGAAATCATGTGAAATCTGCTAAAGAAAGTGCTATAAGGAGCAGGATCAGTGGGTTTGTGCGATAAGAGCAAGACTTAGACAAGAAGTCTTTTGATTTAAAAGTTAAAGCGAGTGCCTAGTCACAATCCACATCAAATCCAATTTCAAGAACGTCACGCTTATCTGCATCCAAGCCCCCACGGAAAAGAAAAAGGACTCAACCAAGAAGCATTCTACGATCTCCTTTAGAGCACATACGATATGTGCCCAAAATACGATGTCAAAATTATTCTGGGAAACTTCAACGCCAAAATCGGAAAGGAGGGCATCTTTGGTTCCACAGTTCGAGGACAGTGCCCTCACGACGAAACTTACAATAACGGATATAGGATGGTGGAGTTCTGATCGACGCCAACGGTTAGTGATTTGTTTGTTGAGTTTTGGTGACAAAAAGCATTTCTCACGCCAATTCTTGATACATATTAACGATATTTTTAGTACACTTAATGATTTGTTGATGCAGAATTCAGTGGTATACTCCCAATTATTGTCTACTTCAACCAGGGGCTTCACAATTTAGCCCAGAACATGGTCCCAAATTCCAAAATTTTAAATAAAGTACTGTCGAAGTCAGGAACTGAGTCAATTTTATGTTTGAAATGTGCTTTAAATATGTGAAAATATACTTTTATACTAAACACTGATTTGTGAAAAATTTAAGGAAGATAGTCTTTTATGTTGAGAAATGTTCCTAAGGGATAAGAACTAATTTAAGTACCAGTTTGTAAGATTTTTTGCATTGAAAATAATTTTTAGACCCAATCTGATTTAATTTGAAAGAAATTTGATAATTTTGACAGCTGAAAGCTACCAATCAAATTTTAGGTCAACTCCTTACTCAAAAACTCGAAAAAGTCAAAAATAATATCCAAAAGGTAATAGTTTTAGTAATGCTGTTTTTTTTCCTTTTTTAACTCAGTTCATGACTTCGAAAATACTTTTACCTAAAAGATTGTACATAAATTGTGAAGCCTATCTTTGAATCAGACAAAAAAGGCAGTACCAGTGAATTCAGCATCCCCAAATCATTAAGTGTACCAAATGTCATTAGTTTGTATCAAGAAGTGGTGTGGGAAATAATTTTTGTCAGTAAAATTTGGCTTGCCTTGCTTGAAAAGTGAGTACAGCAGCGAGTGATTTAACAATTATTGTATGTACCCAACTCGCTACCCGGTACTCATTCGTGTGGCCTCCAGGTTAAGGGCTGGACATTCCCCGATGCCGATTCTTTATTTATTAATATTTTGGGAAAGAAAATGTAAGTAAACCTTAGTTTTAGTCCTATTTTTCCAAATCTGCTCCAGAAAAGTACTGCTGAATCTAGTTACTGGCTGTTCTACTTGCTTCCCTACTGGCTACGAAAAAGACAAGCCAGTTGGGGAACCAGTTACTCAGGTTTGTGTGAGTTAGTAAAAAAAATGTGAGTGTATTTTGACTGGCTAGCAAGTACTGGCTCGTTTAGCCTCAGGGTAAAGGTCTGGAAGAAATACTCTTCTAGATTTCTAAATGGCGGAGATAGCCACCTTCCAACTGCTAGGCAAAACATTCACTTTCATGAACATGAAGTGCGGTAGGCAAATTCCCAACTAAATTCGTACAAGGCTGCTGGTGCGGATGGACTTCCAGGTCCCAGCCAAACTATTCAAGGCAGTGGGAGATGACTTCATAAGGAGTTTGCACCAACTCATCTTGCAAAATTAATTCGGATAAAAGTATGCCCGATCCACAAAAAAGGAGATACTCTCACCTGTTCTAACTACAGATGAATATGTCTCGCCTTAATATCACATATATAAATTCTAGTCAGCTAAACTGTGTGATCGCCTTAAACCTTTTGTTAACGATCTGGTTGACCCTTATTAGTGTGGTTTTTGGTCAGGCAAGTAAACCGTCAATCAAATTTTCACACTCCGAAAATTTCGGGAAAAAACCCAAATATTCCAGACCGATACACACCATCTCTTAATTGATTTCAAAGTCGCATACATGATAGCGTGGTTAGAGACGAATTATACAAAGGTATGTCTTATCCCGGCATCCCTGCCAAACTCTCCGCTTGTGCAGTTTGGCGATAAGATAATCTCGGTGTTCCTTCGAAGTTGTTAAGAACGGAATGAACCGTTTGATGTTGAGACAGGTCTAACTCAAATCGCAAAACTAAACTAATGATAACATCTCTCCACAGAGGATTTTTAAAACTCGTAAAATGACACAGTCTTAAAGTTTTTGCTTCGAAAATTGAACACAACGATATTTAGAAAAGAAAATCTTGTATGCTTAGGCAACACATAGGTTTTACATTAAGTGTGATACAACCTCCTATAGGGTATCACAACGGATCTAAATAGACGTAAGTGTAATGGTAACAAGACCAACTATCAGCCCTTCTACCTAACCTAACCTTGCATTGTTAATTGCTTTGAACTAGACAAAATAATTTATTACTTTCATTAATTTTCCTTTAAATTATAATCGTTTTTCTAGTAATACATTTTTCTCGTAATCAACTCAAATGGTTTTGAGCCTTTTTTCCCCTGGACCCTTAATGTGGATATGAATATTAAAAAGGGTGTCTCAATAAGAATAAACTATTTCATTTAAAAATACGAAACATGTATTTTATTAAGAGAGTTATGAGATATTTGTTTTGCATTTTAAAGTAGACAGGTTCTGATTAAGTACGGTATTAAATAACCAGCAGATGGCCCCCGCGGCTCTGATGACAGGTTATTGCTCTTTTCATTAAATTTACGATGACTTTTGAAAAACATGTAGCTGTATCTCACCGATGACGCGTTGGACATCGGCCTTGAGCTTCGGAATTTACAAAATCGCTAAGATCACACAGCGCAGTGTTTAATCGCAAGATCTTGGTGACCGTTATCTTTCATACTTTTGGAACTAGTACCGTTCAAAGAGAAGAGGTATAAGCGTAACTTTCCCTACTTTTTGTAATAAATTATCACAATGATAAAGCGCTCTTCTCTTGCATAGTTCTCCATTTTTTTATGATCGGGACAATCATATGTGACAGCTGTCAAATAATTGACACAAAATTTAGACATCCGTTACAATTCTAATAATATTGCATGTATTTGGGTCGAAATGATAAATTCCTTTTTTAAAAGGCGTTTAAAAACTTCACCATCTCTGCAATAACGCATTTTTATGACTTATAAGCTGTCATTTAAAAAGGCGGTCAATATTTGGATATTGACATATCTTTTGTTTTGCTTCATAAAAGGTAATATTAAATAATTAAATTAGTTTAACTTGAAAAGAATTAAATAAACATTTGATTATTTGTTCAAGGCGGCCAAAAAGAACTGGATCGGAGCCTGAATGAGTGTAATTCCTTTAACTCCAATTTAGTAAGAATAAAGTTTAAAAATAAAATTATGAATATTTCTTATTAAATATAGTTATGACAGATGAGGTATACAGGCATCATACAGGCGTCTTAATGGAATAAGTCCATATTTATGTCTATTTATGCTTAATTTGGATACTATGACTTATCACTTATGAGCGTATTAGATTTGGATATTAAAAGCCTTATTTATTAGATTTATTAGATAGTTAAAAATTTTCTTTATTTAATCAAATATAATGTCAAGTAAGACAAATCTTAGACAACCGATGCCGTTGTCCAAGTAAGAAAACAATAAATAAAGTTTATGAATACATTTTTGCAGTTGGACGGCTGCTGTCTAAAGTTAGCCAAAGCTTATAAATACGACTATAAATATACAAATATCCAAGTTATTGATAATAAGTCACACTTTATTAGATTTTTACTTATATTAATAATGTTTTGTTTGCTATAATTATGAGTATCACAAAATGCATATTCACTTGACGGTTCATGAAAATCCAAAGAAATCACTTTCTTACTTTTTTACACAAATCAATAAATAATGAAATATCAATGCGAACCTCTCCAAGATACAGAAATACATAAAATGTGTTAAAATGCTAATACCCGGGATGCAGTCAAGTGGTCAGTTTGATATATATTTAACCAGCTTCATGACAAAAACTTGTTGCAAGCTTACAAATTGTATTTATTTTAATCACAAACATAAATAATAGGAGCGGAATATGGTCTACAAACAACTAAGCAAGTCTTTTTTTCTTTACTATATCAAACCTGACCACCACTTCTTCTTCCGGTACAAGGATATGAAGAAGTGACAAGGCGAGCCACGGAATTAGGTGATTGGTAAACGTGATTCCACATTGATGTTAACAACATTTTCACAAGTTTTATCACAGAAAATGTATGTTAAAATTTGCCTTGTTTTTAGTGCATTTTTATCTTGGATTGAAAAAAATTGTACCAAATTGTTATTGTATCTATTTAATTTTTTTCGGAAATGAAAAAGCAGTAAAAAAGCACAATAGCCGTGCTAGCACTTTTAGGCTCGATATTAACTTAAAGCAAATGGTATAACAAAAACTATTTTAAGGACTATTTGTATGAGTTTTGTGATACATATTTCAATTTTCTCCTTTAAACATAATTATTGCGCTTATTAATGATACAATGTACATTGTACATACTTTTATTATGACTTATGACTTATGACCGAGTAAAAAAAAGATCTTGTTGGGGCAGTTGGTTAAAATCAGTTAAACTTTCAGCACTCAAGCAGAGTAAGTGGGATTCAGTCGTGCATTTTGTCTTTCTTTAAAAGACAAAAAAAACATACCAGTTTCTTTTTATACAAACAACTATTACACGAGAAAATATCACATCAACCAGCGTTGTCGTCGTCGACACAAAAAAAGCTGCTGACCTCAGTTTAATGGTAAGTTATGGGAAATCACTTGTTGAATAAATGCATTCATAAGGATAGTTAAGTAGGTACATAAGCTACTATAAAAAATCTATAAATGCAATCAGCTTTTATTTTCATATACACTCCAACTCACTTTATTGAGCACATTTGTTTCAAATATTCTTAATATAATATTTATACCAATAAAGACCCTAAGTTTTATCAGCTACAAATCTGTAATACATACTAATAAAAAATACAATCTGTTAACAGTGAAAATCTTTGTTTTTAGTTTTGTTGCCATATTTAAGGATTGCTCTAAAAGAATGGCGTAAGTATAGGATTCTGCAAAGCCTTGCAGTGCATACAACTGGATAGCACCAAGGCCCTATTGCACCAATATTAACTAGATTGGTTTTGAAAATCTCTCCAAGCCAAAAGGAACACGTGACTTGAAAGTGTTTGACAAGCTTTACACTTTTTAAAATTTGGTGAAATTAATGAGTTTAAAGGTGATAACAGATATGTTGTTGATGCAATAAGACCCAGGATGATTTAAAAATATGTGGAGCGACTTGTTCTAGGAGGAATGGTCTCGAAAACACAAAGTTTACCTACTCGAGAACTTCTTCTGTACTGAAATTGTTTGTGCCCCCTGGAACATACAAAATCTGAGCTGTAATAGATTATTTTAAACATTAGGCCCCTTAACAAATCGTTTCTTTGCTGCTTAGCTTTTAAAAGAATAATTTTTTTGAAAAATAGTACTGTATAAAACCAATTATTCAATATTATATTTTCCAAAAACGCAATACGACAACTAAAAATTTTCTAAACAAAGTGTGTCAGAAATTAAATTGTACCTTGTTGGCGTAGAAAACCTGCTTCTAGTGAATACGATATCATTGTTCTTATTGTAACCTGGTAGAAAATGATCATCTTTATGAGTTCTGGCAGGTTTCAAGATGTAATTCAACTCGTATCTACTTTTCTTTCAAGTCAAGGTAAAAATGGTCGTGTCTTACTCGCAATTCATATACACTTCTTTGCCTTGTTTTCCGGTTAATTTATCAGATAATAATTTAAGCCAACAGATATGGGCTTAAATTAGCGTTGAAAATATAAATATTCATTCTGGCTGTTTTTAAATACGCACACGCACCTACATATGTCAACCCATTGAAGTTAATGAAGCAGTAACTAACAGTTTTTCATATACATAATTTAAATGCTTTGTCTTTTGTTTTTGTTTTTTGATTGTGATTACTTTTGATTGTGATGACTTTTTCTTTTTCGTTGATCTTAATTTCCCATCAGGGCAAAACTGGTCTCTCAGCCAAGCGGTAGAAATATAATCACTGAGCAACAATCTTCTCATAGATTGTTTCTTTAATGGATATAATAATTTGTATAATGTTCTTAACCTTGTAGTTAAGTTACCAAAGGCTTGTGATAGTTTAATCTTAGAAAGAGACTTCATTTATTATGTTAAAAACAAAACAAAAGTGTGTTTCATAGAAGACTTTAAAGTTATTCTATTTTTTTTATCGTAATAAAGATCATTTTATAATGAGAAAAAATTAGTCTTTGATTTTAAAATGCTGATTACCAGAAAATTAAATGGTATTTGAATAATTTTGACTTATCTGTCGACGCGTGATCGTGAAGCGTTTAAACTTTCAACTGGGGGTCAATGCACTTTCTGTGATGTTTAAATATAATATTTTTTTAAAACTTCACTCCTTATTTGAACCAGTGCTTCACCTAAATGAGTCTTGGATTACAAAACTGCGAAGAAAAATTAATTAAAAGGCGACATAAAAAATATACAATGTTAAATAAAACAACTCAATGTCCGTGGACCTTTGTTCAAAAAACCTCTAATTTGATAATACGAGTAGATAGTACCTAAATAAATAAAATGCATGAATGCACTTGCGTACTTCAAGTTATTTGAAACTTAAGAACTCTTAAGACATGGAAGTAATATTATAAAAAAAGAAGTATAAGCAAACCATAACAATCGTTCCTTTAATAATTAATGTTAAAAACAACCTGTTAAATAACTAAGAGCTGAAAAACAAGTACCTCTGCCATTTAATAACTTGAAAAAATATGAAAATATGCAAAAAAATGCACAAGTGGATCCCACGTACTTACTCTTAAGTTCAAGTTGCTTGGAACTTAAGAACTTTTGAAATATAGGAAAAAGCATTTAAATTGTCTTTCAATTGTATTACTCGTAACAACTTGTAAGATATTTAAAGCTCAAAAACAAGTATGCCATTTGATGAAATAATATCAATAAATGCAAAACAAAATTAAATTTGTTGGAGCGGGTTTTTTTAAGAACAAATTTTTTTTGTTACACTCTCGAAAAAATAAAATTGGTACGCCAATTTTGAGTACTCATTATTACCTGTATGTTTATAAACCTAGTTTCAAAAAAACCCATGAACACGTTTTCGAAATATTGAATTTTCAAAAAAAAAAGTATTTTTTTTTCAAAAATTCAAAATCAATTTTTTGTCAAAATTTTGGTATGTAGTTTTATTGACATTTGAATGAAAATTTTGCATAAAAATTCTGATTGCAATCAATTGAGCCGGTAATGAGAACATTAAAAATCAAAAAAACCGTTATATGACAAGTATCTTTAACAACTATTTTCGGTAAAAAAAATTTACTAAACGCACAAAAATATACTGATTTTCTTTTATCGAAATCTTTGCAACCATTTCTGATATAAAGTAAATTTTTCCCAATGGTTGTATGGCAAGTTCCGTTATTTTTTGAGCTACAAAAATGTTCAATTTCCTCTCTGGAGAATCACCAAATAGCCTTTTCAAAATTTGAAGAAAATCGCATCATTGGTTAAGCCCGTGGATCCAGATACAAACATAACAGACAGACAAGCAGAATTTTGTTACCCCTTTTTTGGTGTTCTCTATCATCGTAGTGTCATGTTTAATTATAGGCCTGCAACTGAACCCTGAAAAGTCTTCAAATAAGGGAGTAACTGGCACATGCGAGAAAAAGGTTATAGCAAAGATAATTCAAAAATATAAAAAAAAGAGTACTATAGCCAAATATGACTGAGAATTACTGTGGCGGAACATACGCAAATCGTGCTTAAAAGGTCCATGCCACTGTTTTCATATATTTCAATATTAACTCTCTCTAAAACTAGAAAAATAGCCCGAAAAAGCTGATTTTTGGTTTGAATACTTATTTTGATTTTTTGTGCATCTCCTGCAAACAATTTTTAGTGTCACTGAAGAATTTTCTCATGAGGGGGTAAAAAGGGGTTAATGGAATTTTACTTACACGTCTTTATCAAATTTTTCGGAAACTTTCAACAAAACAAGGAAAAAGGTCAATTAAATAATTAAAACTTTTGAAATTACGCTCAAAAACAGTCATGGTTCTTTTTTTCTTAGGATCAATCGTTTCGCAGATATAAGCTGAATTATGTCTGAATCAAATATTTTAGTGCACGATATGAGTGCAAAGCTGTGATTTCAACTTAGACGGTTGATTTTAAGTATTATAATATTTAATGTCCTAACTTAACTTTTAAGTAGTAATGCCATGTTGGCAGCACTGTCAGAAAAATGAGAAGAGGGTTTCCACTTTCAAGAATAAAACTGCGATATTGTGTAAACATTGAACTATAAATCGAGAGCCAGATGTCAGATGATGACGCGAGAACTCTCGTTGGACTCAACACACCTGAAACCATAAGACCACAGTATTGATTTCCACCCTTCCCAACCCACGGCATGAGGGGGATGTAAGAAATTCATGATGTGAAAGGGCATTTTTAAAGCCGAGAAAAGTTACAAAAATATTCATAAGGGTAAAATTTGAAGATTGGAGTCAACACTGAATTAGTGAATTTCACTATCAATATCAGATAATTGAAAATTCTACTTTGGTTTTTCAAAAAGTCACTTTTGAGTTGGCGAAGAGGGAGAATATGAAAGTTTATCAATCTTAAATATTTATCTTGGTATAAGTTAAGCATACATATGTCACATGTTTTAATGGTGTTTTTTTAATGCCCAATCTTATGAAATTAAAACTAACCCAATACGGCCACCCTAAAATAACTTACAATCCGTTTTATGAAAATGATTACTAATTAATCAGTGAAACTAGTAAAATATTACGAAATTTCAATGGCACAATGATAAAATTCAGTCCAAATGTTCCATTTGTTATAAGAAACAAGAACTAAATAAATTCTCAAAAATATTTGTAGAAAAAGGTTTTGTTTCAATGAATGGGAAAAGTTTGGAGTCACAACCATGAACCACCTCTCAAAACTGTTACAGTGGAAAGGTAGTGGAAATGTTTCATGGATGATTAATCAAACATTTTCACCAATTTGTATCATTGTATCAGTTTTGAGAGGGGTTTCAAAGATTTTCCGCTTATCAGATATGATAGAATAACGGACGTGCAACCATTCCGTATAAAAACGGACTTTTTAAGTAAGTAATTTATCGTTGTAGAGCTCAATTTTCCTAATTCCGGTACATTAAGCTTTTTTTTTCTTGTTTATTTAAAAACAAAACATTTAAACAACCACCACTCTCCAAATCATTTTCGATAACAAAACTGGCAAATTTTATCTTTAATTGGCAAAAAACCACGTGAAGCTATTCTTACACTACTAACAAAAATTTAGGTACATTTAAGTGACAGTAAATCATATTAGCTTAGAAAACTCCATCAGCTTTTAGAAATTAGTTAAAATTTACATACATATCTTAATTAATCTTAGAAAATCTAAATTGCAATTGAAAAATTTGCAATTGGTGATTTTCCAACGCTTCCTGTGCACCTGTCAGAAGTATCTACTCAGTTAATCCAGTAGTAGCTCACTTAATTTTCCGAGTTAAGCCACGATCTAAATTGTCTGAAAAAATGTTTCAGAAGTTAACTCAGGTTTAACCGAATAACTGGGCATTTGGGTGCAATAAATAGTCTTACACTTATAAAGGGCTTGTCTGGCACGTACATCGAACTTAATAAAACTCACCCAAGTCCTAATTTGCACTATCTGATGGCCATACACATGCTATGATCATGCCTCAGCAATGGTCTCCATTGACTGTAACGTTCTTCTATCGCCATCTTGCAAGGAAAATGGTTAAGTAATTTCAACATTCTCAAAAACCATACACCAAAACTAAGGGCCGTTTTTTGCAAGCTTCAAAAATGCCAATTTTATTTGCTAACACAAATACGAGAAAAATAAGCTCTGGATAGTCATTTTGCTTCTATTGCAGTCAATTGAACCTTGTGAAACGAAAATACCAAGATTTTTATAAAATTCTGTTCATGCTAGTGCTATAAATCGATCAGATCTTTGCCAGGCTGCTGTTTGCCGAAAACTTTTGGTTCGGCAGCATCTGCAATAATCTCCGTTTAGTGGACAAGGTTTTCATGGCAACATGTTCGATGTTATGAGGTCAAAGGAACAAATCTGAATCACAAGTTTTCTTCAAAAACATTATTTCAATTGAAATTTCTATTCAAGATTCAAACAGTTTTGGTAATACAGCATCTACTTTGAAAGTGACTTTGTGTTGAGCGTCTAGTGGAAAAATTTGAATCCACAGACACAGTACAAAATATTCCCGTGCCAGTGAGACAAAGAAGTGCCTGTATGGTCGAGAATATTGCTGCCGCTGAGGCTTCAGTTGCAGAAAGCCCAAGCTCTCACACGTCGTTCTCAAGCGTTGGGTATCTCTGTGACGTCATTGTGGCGAATTTTGCGGAAAGATCTTGGCCTACATCCTTACAAGATTAAATTGACGCAAGAACTGAAGCCGCTTGACCACCAGAAGTGTTGTATGTTCGTGAATTGGGCTGAGCAACAACTTGAAAATGATTCGGATTTTCATCGAAAAATCATCTTCAGCGATGAGGCTTATTTTTGGCTTATTGGCCTCGTCAATAAACAAAATATGCGGTATTGGTCAGGCAGCAATCCACACGTACTCCATGAGTCATCATTGCATCCCGAAAACACTACGGTTTGGTGTGGTTTATGATCCGGTGGCGTCATTGGGCCGTACTTCTTCCGTGATGATCAAGACCGGCACGTTACTGTGAATGGGGATCGCTACGGTTCAATGATAACCGAATATTTTTGGCCTCAATTGGATAATATGGACTTGAAGGATATGTGGTTCCAACAATACGGCGCCACAAGCCACACAGCGAATGTCACAATCAATTTATTGGAAACCAAGTTTGGAGAACGTGTTATCTCACGAAATGGTCCAGTCGCTTGGCCACCTCGGTCGTGCGATTTGACGCCGTTAGACTATTTCCTGTAGAGCTACGTCAAGTCTATGGTCTATGCCAACAAGCCAGCGACGATTGATGAACTTCGTACGAATATCGAATACATAATAGCATCGAACGTACTTTCACAGGAATAAAGAATTTCATTGATATCCAAAATCGTTTTTGTTTTATTTAAAAAAACTTTTGTAGCGCTCTTATTGAAAAATCTTTCCAGCGTAGAAGGTATTGAAATGAAGAAATTAAAAAACAAAAAAAAACATGCCTCCAGATGGTGCTCCATAGACACTTGTACCTGCTCAAAATTGTTACACGTATACCGACCCGCGTGGGTCTGACCAATTGATGTCTTGTACCCACACAAGCTCTCCCCGCACAAAGCCTAAGATTACACTAAATTGAAGATTGAAACAAATGAGGAAGCTAAAATGAAGCAGATTGCAGCAGGATTAACCGTCATTTAAAAAACCGTGAAAAATTGAATTCTCGGTCTGACAGACAAATGCGCGAGTATGAGAAGGTTAAAGAATATTCTTAAATGCAAACTGCAAAAATTTTTGTTCCAAAACGCAATACAAATTTTACTCAATTGGCATTGTGTTCGAAAATGCAACTTGCTTAAGTCGAAAACATCGTCTGCGATGCAGCTGTTCAATAAAAAAACCAAATTGAATGCTAAAATTTTGAAAAGTCGGAGAGCGTGTTCGTAAACGTCAAATAATAAATTGAATGACGTTGATCAATCCTATTTTGAGCAAGCAGGAAGATTGTAATATCTGCTTCGATGATCATTTGGCGATCACGTGATTGACTTTGATTTAACGTTTTCTAAAACGGCCACATACTTAGTTCCTGTCATATTTTTGAGCTCTTAATTTTTTGTTTTTAATTTTGGTTGGGGCAAAACCCGTATTTATTCGGCTTAACAAGCTAATTCTTTATCTAACTTAAAAACTTAAAACTAAAGTTAAGGTAAGTGTGGAAGAGGGTGATTCAGAAGACGGAGTTTTAGGGAAGGAGTACTGAGGTTAACGTCAAAGGAGTTCATGTTCAAATTAACACTTCGCAGCATTCGAGAGATAGGTTCATTTGAGCCATAGGAGGTCCTGTAAGTGGGAAGATGAAAAAGACGAGTATTTCAAGAACGAGGGTTAATGTTAAAAGAGATAGAGGTGTAGAGTGAAATGCAGTCAACAGAACCAGAAAGTAATCGACGAATGAAGAAAAAGTCTGATATTTCTTTACATTCTTACAAAGAATTCGAGTTGATTAATTTAGCGGTCTAGATACGGAGGCAGGATCAGAGGATTGTTCCAGGCAAGGCCTCAAAGAGCAAAGCAAAGGAAACGCCGCTGGACGCTCTCGATTCTGGAAATGTGAATAAGTTGATAAGGCGACCAAACTTGAGAAGAGTATTCAAGGAGTGGGCGAACAAAGGATAAATATACTGATCGAGTCACATAAGGGTTAGAAAATTCCTTTGACCATCTTCTGACGAAGCCGAGCGGTGAATTTGGCTGAGGATGATATCATCTCTATGGGAGATAAAATTAAGTTCCGGATCAAATATTATGCCAAGATCACGAATATTATCAACGGTGGGTATGGGTTAATCATGAAGGAGGTAGAGACGGGGAGGAGATTTAATACATTTACGTGTGAAAGTGATTGATTGGCATTTGGCAACGTTGAGCTCCAAGCAATTTTTAAAAGCTGTAAGACTCAAAACAACATATTATTTAAAAAAAAAAAGAACAGAAGATAATTTTTTAATAAAACTGCCTTAAGGGTCTGGCGCAAAACAGGTACATTTATCGTTATTTTTTTCAGGATGGTGAATTTTGTTGGGGGAATTTCTCTATAATAAACAATAGTGACAATATTAAGGGTGCATCTTATTGCTTTTTAATGGTGGCACTTAATGCCAATTTGGACAAGAATAGCTGACCGCAGTCTTATGCTCTGTAAGATTTCTTCGAAATAAAACTGCATGCATATTTTACGATGAAACAAGTGAACATGGTTTGTGTAAAACAATAAAAATGCAACCTCAATCAAATAACGTGGAGTGTTTAATGGCTCAAGCTTATAGCTTTAAGGCCTCACAACAATATCTATAGAAAATTCTTTCTTCATAATTCCAAATATCTTTCCAAGACTCAATATTGTTGTTGTATATCTCTCTGTATATTATATATGCATTGTTTTGCAATTATACCATCGCAAATAGAAGGTTAGCTTATTGCATGCAACAACTTCCAACAGCAACTATACTAACTACAGACGAGACTTCACTCATAAAGTGCTATGCTAATGGCGCAGTACGCTTCGCTATTGTTCGCTAGAAAAATATTTGAATTAGTATGGGAACTATTGAGCTACTGATCCGGTCGAGTAGCTCCAGCTACCGCAAACACAATGGTACAAGTACATAGATAGATACCACCAACAATGTATATTGAGTACATGACAACATGGACGGACGGTTTTTTGCAATCGCTCCGCACCGCCATAGCACCGTGCATGCCGCATTAAACTCTAAAGAAGGCATATCCATCCGACCAACTATACAACTATACCGACTTTACCGACAAATAATGTTTTCTACAATTACGAGTACAATTGCACCTCCATGAATACTTTTCAAAATGTTAAATGAATGAAGGCGCACGTATATGTTCTCATCATCATATACAGGAGCATTTTTCGTTTCACATTGATGCGATGCGATGGCTTTTGTTTTGCTTAAGCTAAGAAGGCCGTGGTTGTGTACGAGCTTCTTTTTTTAACTTTTTAATTTAAATTTATTTAACAACAATAACCGAGCTTCCTGAATTACCTTTGTTCATACATATTTTGATGAACAAAAAAAAAATGGGTGGGCACCCACTTCCCTGGCTTTCGAAATCATTCAATAGTCATTAATCGATTTGTTCTCGTTTTTATTGCTTTTACGTGGCTAATAAGTTCTATTCTTGTTTATTTATCAAGCTAGGTTCAAATACCTATTGTGAAGGCATCGTTATTCTGAGCAGAGGGTAGGGGTTTTAAAATTCAATTCAAAATTTATTTTCATCAAATTAGTAGTTTCTTTGAGTGCCTATAGGTCTAGCTTCTAACTCCTCGCCGGCGATATTTTAATTTATTTATTTTTTGCAACTAATACCTACCTTTTTATATAAACAAAAAATATTTTAAATGTATATATTATGTTAAGTTAGTTATTGGAATCTCTTTTCATAGTAGCGAGCTTTCAGATGCTTACCAGCACAGTGTAATTATTTAGTATATCCGACTATAACTCCAATGATGTTTGTGTGTAGGTTTATTTATCCATCTAACAGTTCGAAGTCCAAATTAAAAAAAAAAAATAATAAAACAATCTGTGTATTGATCACAAAAGCACAATCGAAGATCACTAATTAATTAATCAAATTTTTGTTTTCAAATTTTGAGAAGAAGAAAACACACAAAACTGAATAAATAGATGAAATATCTTTAAAATATTCGTTACACATTTATGTCGAATTGAATTTTAGGTAACCTTTTGGAATTATTATCTAAACATCACTTAGTCAGGTGTACCCGTTGAATGAATGATATTATCTTCTTTCAAAAAAACAATAACTTTATAATATCAATATCACTTGTTTCAATTAAAACGACGAAAAATAAATAATCACAACACAAACATTTCATACGCACCAAAATACTACCAACAATAATTAAAATTACATCGACATTTTCATATTATTTTTATTATTATTATTTGTTTTAAGAAAAGAGAAACCAAATGAGTTTAGCCGAACTCATGTGCTGCTTTCAACTTACTGAAACAGGTCTACCAAGGTAAGGCTCAAATGGCACGATTCATGTGAAATCGACGAAACGATACACAACCAGAGCTACCTTTGTGTTACTTTATTTTGTCTAATATTTGCTTTTGATGGGTAGGTAGGTATATGATTTTGATTTTTGTTTTCTACTACTATAGGAGTAGATTATAAGATCATATTAAGATTTATTAACATTTTTACACCTGCGTTTTTTTTTGCCTTTTTTATTCAACCTTAAAGGAGTCTCCAAATAACAATATGAACACAAAAAGCTGATTAAAATTTTAAGACAAAAAAATAGAGAAAAAAATGAACAGTATAATTAATGGCGATAAGGGTTCGGACAATCCGGGGCCTGCATCACAAAACTTATTCAATGGTTCCGGTAGAGCTTAGTTTTCTTTAAATTCACTTAATACATGATGTACGTGTATTATGTCACACCTAAAGAGTCACAACATCGACACAGGTTTTTTTCGAATGCAAACCGCCACACAGTGGTCTAGTTGGTTGAATTTCGAATTATTTCCCACGCCTATTTTTAATACAAATTTTTGAATGATTTGGGGATACTGAATTCTGTGGTAGGTACTACCATTTTTTTCAACATCATACAGTGGTTTCCCAATTAAGGTAGAATATGGTCCCAAATTTCAAAATTGTAAATAAAGTATTGTCGAAATCAGGAACTGACTCAAAATTATGTTTGAATAGTCCTAAAATATGTGCCTGAATGAATATACTTTCATATAAAAATGACTGCAATACAAATTTGAACAACATTTAAGGAAAATGGTCCAAAATGTTGAGGAATGTTCCCAAGAGATAAGAACTCATTTTAGTGCTAATTTTCAAAAAATTTTTGTATTGAAAATTAATTTAGACCTAATCTCATTGAATCTGAAATCAAATTTTAGGTCAACTACTCAAAAATAATTCGAAAAAATCTAAAATAATATAAAGTTATAGTTTCTATAATATTGATATTTTTCTTACTCCATTATTTAAATCTGACATCCGACTTGACTCCTTGGAAAACTGTTGAACTAGGTACCATTTCTTATAAGGCAATTTAAATATTCTTATAACTATTTAAAAAATAATAGGTTTTTCCAGTGTCTAGTTGACAGAATTCAGTTCTAATTCAATTCTAATTAGCACAAAAAACTAGTTTTATGAAAATTACAGTCGTTTTTGAGAAAACTGTTATTTGTGTCGATGGTATTTTAACATTTGTATGGAAGGAACCGTTATTTTTACAGAGAAGCGAAATACATGTTTCTAATATTCTAAAAAGTGTTAAAAACCCATTAATAGCCCATGAAAATTAGACAAAAAAATGGTAAAACTACGAAAATATTTCGACAAAGCTGAATTATGGTGAAGAGCTTTGTTTTGACGTCTTAAGCATTTTCGTTATTTGTACATTAACAGTACAAAATAAAGTGTTACTTTGATACGCTGTAAGTTCAAGATTAATCAATCTACAGTGTTTTCTAATACGTAGCTAATTTTTTAGATAATTTTACTGTCTAAATGTTATTCTGTCATGATTTTGCTGTAAAAAGAAATTTCATCGAGTTGTTGAACAAAAACCAAATCACTCTCTATTTCAAGATGGTGGTCTTCCTCTTACCCCGGGCACCCCAAAAACTTAGTTTTATAAAGAAAAGATGTAGCCAAACTCAAGCCGTACAAAAAATTTAGATTATGGAAATTTTAATAAATTTTTTGACAAAATTTACTCCACCGTGAAGTTCTTGCATGATTTTCTCAGAATCTTTTGCTTTTATTAAAAAAGTAGCTATGCGAATACCTTTTTTGTGTAGAGTGACATAAGCTACAATTTGTACCTTCAAATTTTTTCACAAAAACTTTTAGCTTTCGAGAAATTAAGAAAAAACTGAATTTTACCCCCCTAAAAAAAAAAGCCCAGCCCAAATTAATAAAACTTTTCAGGAAATGCTTAGACGTCCAAACAAAACTCTATACCAAAATTCAACCTTGTCGGAATTTTTTCGAAGTGAAAGTCTAATTTTCCTGGGTTATGGAGTTTCAAATATTAAAGGTTTTCATGTAACTTCGTATGACTCTAGATAAGTATAGAAATTGGTTAAGTTTATCTTTTGGTTAATGGACTTCAAATTTTGTATGGGAATTGATTAACACAATTTGGTTGAACTTATCCAAGGATTTTGCTGTCGAAAATTCAAACCAAAGCGGTTACTTATCTAAATTACTCTGATCGATTTATGTACCTAGCATTTAATCACATGTATAAAAAAGGTCGTTCATTCAAGCTTTTGCGTTAACTTATCATTTTACACAATCTGTTAACTTACGACGTTGCATGAATATTCATATTGTTTTTTTTTTTCATTAAGCCGAAATTAAAAGCTGGAAAAAATTGTATTTATCTTTTGGATTTGTCTGGAAATAATTTAAATACGAATTTAAGAAAAGAATAGGTTCGTTCGTTGAAATTTATTCAGAGTTGACCCAAGGTTTCTTGACAACCCCAATTGTAAGAAGCCCCTGGGTTTTGAGTTCTCAAAAGCACCAAAGCGCACAACTTTTCACAACAACACCAAGTTGTTGAGAAAAGCGAGAAACAAAATTTGTTTTAAAAATGGAAAAAAAACACAGTTTACATTTTCTATTCCTATTTATTATAATCAAAGTAAATTTGGGTTTTGGTTAAATTTATATTCTAAAAACAAGAGAATTATTTGCAGCATGTGAACCCACAACACTTTGACAGCTTATTTCTTACCTCAACTCGCCCTATAGCAAAAAACCTTGTTCTACTTCAGGGAAAATTCAGGGCGACCCTAGGTCTCAAAAAACACAGAATTTGTTGGTCAGAGTGAGTTCAGTGTTTTCAAAAAACTCTTTGTGTGACCCCAGGGCGACTTTTAGGGCTCAACGGACAAACCTCTAAAAGTGAAAGTGCTCAGCACATTCTTTATTCCGTTTTATTTAATTTTTGTTCACTAACCCTGAGGTCATGGTAAAAAAAATAACAGGGCATGACAGTTCAATAAGACAATTCGTGACGTCATTGCGAGTGAATAATCTCAATTGAACTCAAATATTCTTTTAATCTCGAAGATTTACCATTAATACTACATTTCCACCTAACACTTATCCCAGATTTAATAAGATTTACCTCAAATCTTCTTCATATCTCGAAGATTTACCATACAAATATGATTTCGTAAATCTTGAAGATTAGAAATAAATCTTGCTAATAGCCTTTTCACACCGAATCCAAAACGCGGTTTTCGCGAAATTATCGATTTTGGAGAAAAACATAATCGAACACACAAGTTTTCCCATAAATTTTTTTATACTTCTGGTTTTCGTAAAACACAAGTTTTATATAAAACCAGTCGAAAACATGTTGGAATTCAGAGATGAACGAAACAAACGTAACTTTTAAAAAGTTCAGTGCCTAATAAAATGTCAAAAAAGAAAATGATTGAATGCTTTACTTTCATAAAATGGAAGCAAACAACAAAAAGAAAAGAAAATTGTGAGTTGTTGGTTAATGAAAATCTGTAATGTCAAACGAAACGTGTAGTTTTCGGTGTGAATGGTTTTCGAGTTTTTGTAAAGTTTTCGCCAAAAATTGGGTTTTCACAATCACAATCACAATGGTGAAATCAACTTTAATCTGTTTAATGAATGAGTTAAGTAAAATCCTAAATTTTATTTAATAAATTCATATTAGTTCATTTTCATTTTAGTGGTTTTGCAAAGTAAATAATCAAAAGGCCTGTATTTTGCTTTTAAATTTTGTTTTATTAACTTTATTAGGTATTGTTGCAGTTATTAAATACCATAACGCAAATTAATTTTCTGAAGATGATTAGTTTTTTTTTAATGTGTTGTAGTGTTGACAAGGTTTTCATTTGCATTTATTTTGTTTCAGTGGTGTTTTTTTTTTTTTGTGAATCGTTTTTTTTTCTTGCAATGAATTTGAAATTTGGCCTGCATGTTGCATTTGAAAAATATTTTTAAGAAATTCCATTGTGTTTCGCATAAAAATACTTGCCCAACACAGCAAAACATACCCTATCATAAAGAAAAGTCAAATTGAGCAATTGGCTACCTGAGCACAAATGACACTCATGGGCAGAAGCTCACGGCTAATTGCGCACATTGCTGCTCCTTTTGTTGTGTTGATTAAAAGTGGAATTTATTCAAGAAATTTAATGTTTCTCTCGTTAAAATAAACAAAAAAGTGTCTAAAAATAAAACTAATAGCTAAATCAACCAATTCCTCACTAAACAGCAATTAGTTTACTCGGTCTAACTGGATATTTGATGTTTTTTGTGCAATAATTGAATTTAGTTCCAAATGGACCCTCAATTTTTATTTTTACCGGAATGTCAATAGATTGACAAAGCCGATTTGTGTGTTCTATTTATTTGGATTGAATTGAAAAACGATGAAAAAATAATCCCGAAGACTGGTTTGCTTGGATTTTGCTACAATGTTTTTAGATTATTGCTAGTTCGGTGTGATTTCGGTTGCTAGCAGTGCTGGAGCTCTTCCCAGAAGCGAGAGACGGACAAAAACATGTCGAATGAATTTATATTGGAGCAGGAGCCCAATGACTGCGGTGGCGGTGGGCTGACTGAAAATATTTCCCTAGAGACGCCATCTTCTTCGGAGACCTTCTCCGTTGGTGAATCGAACACAATTGGGCTTCCGTATCAAAGTGACGGCATAACTGGAGGCTCGATAATACAATCGTCGCCGCCGCACTATCGCCACTCCCGTGCCTACAGACATTTCAAGAATCCCCCGCAACCCCACATGTGCATTCGAACAACAACGGAGCATGGCGAAGAGCTCTTCATCAATGTCCTCAGTTGGACACGAATTGTGATTCCACAGGAAGCTAGCGACCCCATACCACTGTATGGAGGCATGAGGGTAATTTCTTGTTCGTTATTTTTGTTTCCTTTTCGATTATTCGTGTTTGTGTTGTTGTAGGTGCCTCCAGGTAGTCCACGAAATCCTCCAGTTGTGTTCGCTGTGATGGCAAATCCAGAAGTGCTAAAGGATTCCGGAAGGCACAGCAAAGATCCGGAGGAACGACGAGCAATGGTTGAACTTATGTGCGATTTCGTTGAAGCTATGAATCCAGGCGTAAAATTGATACGGTAATTGAAAAGCTGTTTACTGATCAGACAATAAGTCTGATTTACATTGATTACATTGACAGTTTTGGTTTCCTAGAAAAACTTAACCTCTTCATGTTTCCTAAATCAAACATTTTCAAAACTCAAAAATCTGAAATTCCTTCCTTATTCATTTTTTTTTTTGAGCAAATTGTTTTGAGAATTCAAAAACGCGCATCATGTAGTACCTATTAGAATATTACAAAAAAGTAGGTACATATATTCTTTAACTTTAATAAAATAAAAAGAGAGACGTTTCCTGCAGAACTTCCACTCGAATGTTTTGTAGAATCCAGCAAAGTTTTATTCCTTACTTCTAAACAAAGTTAAAATTAAAGTTAGTAATCTCTCGTGCTTAAAAATAATATAATAATCATCCAAACTTCTATTTAGGGTAGAGGAAAAGATAAATTAAATAGATGGCCTTCAAAGTTTCGTTGGTTCAAAAATTAATCGATAAAAATATTGAGAAACTCATATCTAAGGAGGATATGATATAAAATGCTAAAGTTGATGAATAGTTTTTTTAATTTTGAAAAATAATATTACCCAAAGTAACTACCCACAACCCTTTCCAAAAAACGTCACAGAATGTGCATTATGGTTAGTGAAACATGCGATGTTGTTGGGTTGGGAGATTAAAATGCTCTTTTCACGAAATAAAAATTAATTTTAATTAGAAACGTCGATTATAGCCCTGCTTTTTAGTGCATTTTATCTTCGTTAAATATACCAGTTTATTGTTGTAATTAACATTAGGTTAGGTTAGGTTTAACGTGGTGATGATACGAAAAGGACGCATCACCTCACTCTGATTTCAATGGATCCATTGTGCTCCCCAGGGTATAGGCAAGGTAGGTATAGGGAGGGGTAGGAAAATTGATTAGTGGAAGATTAGGTATGGGGGCCTTGAACCATCCTGAATTTTGAGTGAATTTAAGGATGTTCCTTGGTGGCAAAAACGAGACGTGGTCGAGTTCATCGAAATAGTAATCTCCGAAGGCTACTTTCCTAGTTCTGGCTAGACTGGGGCATTCACAGAGGAAGTGAAATGAGTCCTCCTCTACCTCTTCATCTTGACACCCTCTACATAAGTCAGGTGAGCTAATGCGATTTCTGCTTAGGTGGGTTCCCATTGTGTTTTGACCAGTTAGGATTCCAACCAAGAGAGACATTGAAGGCCTGCTTAGCTTAAGTAAATATTCAGTTTTATTTTTTTGAAATATCCGGCCATAAGTTCCTCGAGGCAAAACAGGTATTAATTGTAGACCATCTTTCGTTGTCAATTTTGAGGAAACTCTGGCAAATTCTTCTTTTTTCCTGCTCCAGTGGCATAAGAACCGAGCATTCGATTTGGCTCGGATCAAGAGATGATCCGTTTTTGGCCAATTCATCTGCCATTTCGTTTCCGTATATGTCACGATGTCCAGGGACCGATTGAAGGGTAACTGCATTTGATGCACTGAGTAATTTCAACTCATAACGACAACGAACTACCAGTTGTGACTTTGTTACAATTGAGGAAATGGCTTTTATTGCCGCTACAATTGGAAAGGCTCTTTTCAGCCTCGCACACTGCGAGCACTTCCGCTTGAAAGACACTGCAGAAATCTGGAAGATTTATTGATCTGTCCAAGGGTGGGTTAGTTGAAAAAATGCCTGACCCCGTCGTTTGATTTAGAGCCGTCCGTAAAGACCGAAACATGATTAGCGTTTATGACCCGGGTTTTCCGTTCAGAGTGTCCTTGTGGGAAAATCGGTTAGGCTTAACGGATTAAAATCAATGTGCGGTAAGGTATATTCTGTCTGATTGTCCATGTCGGTAAATCTCATAATAGTTCTATGACCGTAAAGGCCCTTTTTCCAATTATTGCATTGTTGAAGCCGCAGAGCACTTTTGGCCGCCATCTCTTTCGTGAAAAGATCGAGTGGGGATAGTAAGAGGAATGTTTCCAGGGCTGCAGTTGGTGTCACTCTCATGGCACTGGTTGTGCCGATACATGCTAGTCTTGGATTTTTGTCATGGTTTTAAGATTGGTCGCATTATCTAAGACTTGCCACCAGACCAAACATGCGTATGTCAGGATTGGCCTAATTATGGCTGTGTACACCCAATGAATTGTCTGGGCTTGGACCCAATCTTTTACCAAAAATTCTACTTCAAGTGTAGAATGCTATTGATGCTTTCTTCTGTCTTTCCTTTATATTTCCTTTCCAGTTGAGTTTAGATCAATAATCAGACCAAGATACTTTGCCGTACCAGTTATATGGAGTGGTGTCCCATATATTGTGGGTTTATATTTGGAAAGTTACGTTTCCTTGTAAACAGAACTAGGTTGATATTTAGTCCACAGTAATTAACATGCTAGTTTTTTCTAAGCGAAAATAATGCAATAAAAAACAGGGCTAATACATAGTAGGCAAGTTTAAGAAAATGAGATCAAAGAAGCCTCAGTAAATTTTGATCTTTCAAAAAGTAAGCTAGTGAATCCAATATTTTCTTTCCTCATTAATCAAAATTGAGAAATTTCCTGAGCAATCTTGCTCGAGAGACTGATATCGCTGAAGTCTCTGAAATCTCATTTAAATCTGAATTAGACATTCAAAACTTAGACACAGGTTAAAGCCATCATTGAAAAATGTATTCATCAGTCTTAAGGCTTTTTGAAAGGGAAATCATTTATTATTTTGATGAACAAATAAAGACTTAATTAATATTTCCAGCCAAAAGATTGAACAACTGACCATTGAAAGATTAAAAGTCATTTTATGTGAAAAGTTTGGCCTATTTTGAATTTTTTTGACTAGAAATATTAATTAAGTCTTGAGCTTTATTTGTCCATACTAATAATTGATTTTGCTTTCTAATGTCTCAAAATCAAAATAAATAAAAATAAATTTGGTGGCACAACAGCTCGTGAAGAACCAAGGCCTAGTGACTTACAACTCTCAACCATTCCTGTGTGCGTATTTTTGGCAGGAATGGAGGGGACCTACAATTTTCTGCCGAGTCCGAACGGCTAGATGAGAAAGCACTTATTCATGACAAGTATACTCTTGGAGGATTTGTCAGTTCCTCGCAAGAGGCAGTACCTCGCGAAAAAAACATTTGTGTTTTTAGGTGGCAGCGGCTGGGAATCGAACCCAGACCTTTGGCATGACAGTCCTACGCACTAACCATCATGCCACGAGGTGTCTCAAAATCAATCATTAAAATTTCCAATGATGTGTTTCAATGGTGGCTATAACTGGGGCCTAACCACGCCCGAAAGGAAACATTTTTTTTTTTTTTTAATATAAACGAAAATGGCCTTAAGCCCAGGAAAGATATTTAATTTACGATTGAAAAAAGTCACGAAAAATTATATAATTTACTAATTCAATAATTTTAAATCTCCTTATAAAAATGGGCTGTACAAAATCTCCGTAATTTACAATATAGGTTTGTTCGTTTTGTGAGACCCTGGGGTCGGCCTCAGCTCTCCCTAGACTTGATCTAGGCTGGTGCGATCTTAGGTAACGAATAGACTGTCAAAGTGGCATGAGTTGTGAAGAACTATTTTTTTCTTTTGGATTTGTGTGCTTCAGGTAATTTTTTACTCTAGTAGAGGCTACCTTTGGCTCGAAAACAATTCTTCAAAATTGTTTATTAGTTTTACTTCCCAAAGAACTATTTTTTTTTTTATTTTCTTGAAAACTGTGTGACTGATTAATATTTTGTGTGCAGAAGTTTAAATGGTATTGTGTACTAGAATTTTCAAAAAAGTATTTTTGGATATAAAACCAAATTCTAATTTTTCGAACTCGATATTTAACGATATTTTAATACTTCAGAATATTTAAAAAAAAAATATTTTAAATTTTCTTATTGAATCGCCAATTCCAGATCTTCGAAGACGTTTTGAGGTGTTGATGTACAATCAATTCAAATTTAATTTTTTGTTTCAACTCAAACTATGACAGAAGTTGTTTTAGCGAATTTAAATGTCGAATTTCATATTTTAAACATTTTTCTCTCATAATTTCCATGTATTTATATACATTTTTTAAGTAATAGCTTCGTAAGAGCCAGTTTGTGCGATCAGATAGTGCATTTAAAAATTATTAATTTTGTTTTAAAAATGATTGCCTATCAGCAAAAAACGTTTAAAATTTAGCCAAATCAATCTGTGGTGTTTGGTAGAAACTCCATAAAATAATTAACGGCTGTACGTCCACTTTATACTGAGTAAGAGACTAAACGGGTTGACCAATTTTCTTCAAATTTGGAATAGTTATGATTTATGAACATGTTCTTTTAAAAATATATTTTCGAAATTTGAAGAAAATCAGTTGACCCGTTTAGGTTTTAGCTCGGTGTAAGGTTGACGTAGATATACAAATTATTTTATTGAGTTATCATGTTTCTAACAAACACCATAGAAACATATGACATTGATCTCCTAGAAACAAGGTTTCGCGTAAACTCAACTTATAGCTTTTTATGGCCTTTAGCCCCACAAATTTGCATTTCGTCCGGCTAACTCACTAAGACTCATCAGTGACATACTCGTAGTAAGGGCCTTTGTCATATGTAATTTGTATTAAGTTCAGTTTATCTTACATGGATTTTTTTTACAAAAAAAACTGTAAACTATATCCATCAAGATTAGAATTTCTTGTCTAATTTGTATTATAAAAAAAAAACTTATGGAAACTCAACTTATTTTCAAGTAATCTTGAACCTACTCACTTCCCAGACAGGATATAGGGTCCTCGTTGCCTTAGAATGAAAATAAATAACCTCTTTAAGAAGTGACCTACCAAATTTATCCATATATTTATTTTATTATAGCAATGCAGTTATATTAAAGGACAGAGATATATCAGGTGAGTTGAAAGATGTATGGAATGCCGTGCAAGTTCAACGTGACCGAGAACGAGAAGAACAAATGATTCAACAGCGTCAGCAACAACATTACCACAATACAACTACCCAACAATTATTCCCGAAAATCCAGAATTCTTCATTTGATGAAACACAACCAAGTGAACAACAAATGGACACCAATAGCTCTTGCAATGGAGCCGAGAATAAAATTACCTATACTGAGCCAGATTCTGCGGCTGTATTAAAAAACGATAAATCACCGGATGTTTTGCCAAAAATTGTACCAGACGAATCTAATACAAAAGTCGAAACAGTCGAAAGTACAATAAACATTGTAACAAATGAGCCATCAAAAGACCAATTGCCTGGTGATGTATCTGAACAAATAAGTCTGGAGCCTGCACTTATCCAAGTTAACAACATTCATAATTCGAAACTGTGCTCGATATCGAACACTGAGGATCTAACAAAGCCGAATAATTTAACGAATGGCAACAACAAAAAGGCCTCAACCACCGATGCCGCCATTCCAAGTTCTACTGCAACCAATAAAACACCAACGACTGCTCCACCAAAAAAAGAAAAACTTGGTGGTTTTCTTCCAAATGGATGCATTTTTCCACGATTCAAGAACAACAAACACAAGGACAAGGATAAAGATAATTCAAAATCTACCTCAAAGGACAGAGAAAAGAACCTATTGCATGTCCTCAAGAAGAACAAGGATAAGCAGGAGGATCCCTCAAAGACGCAATATGAAAAAAACTGCATTAATCTCGAAAGTGAAGTCGAGAAACTAGATCTCAATAAGCTTGACACTGCTGCAAGCAATGACAATATGTTTATGAAGCTTAAAGTTGCTACATCAGCTGCCAAATGAGAAGCAACATGCTTTGCTTGCCCATCTTTTTGTCAATTTAAAACCTCCTAACGGACTGGAGTGCTAATTTCATAAACTCACTTATCATGCGTTCATACATTTTACACACACGTTTGTTTGTATTTTTGTTTTAAAATAACTCGTGTAGCTTAGCGCAAATCGAAATGTTTCATAAAAAAAAACTCATCTCATAATATACGAATATATATTTTCACGAATTCATACGTTACATAAGCCTTGCGTAATGCCTTTGCAAATGTAATTTAGCAAACGTTTGTGCCATAACAGATATTGCATTTTATACACAGAAGATTTTAAGTCTTAATTTTTTGTCAAAAGCACAAAGTAAAAAGAAAAAGGTATGATTAAAAAATACGCACAATTCCAGTTGTTTTTTAAGCACATATACTTAGTTACTACATACTAATGTTGCACCTAGAACAGTGATCGTCGACAAATTTCATAGGTAAGACAATTTTCAACAGTGTTAAGATGAAATATATGTATAGCTTTTTTGTTTGAGTATTTGCACAACACAAGCGACATCTTTAAGTATATAATTTATAAATTACAAGATGTTAAATGTTAAATTCAAGCCATAAAAATATAATGTTAATGTGCTAAGTCGAGCTTATAAAATTTCAATTTAATTGCATTGGAAAACTTAAATAACACTGCAAATAGTACACAAATGTATCCACACTATCACAAATATTTGTTGGACCACAATAATGCTTGTTTTAAAATTTTTTCTTATCACTCTTGACAATATTCATTAGTATAATAATATTATGTAGTTTGTTGATTTGTTAAAAAAATTGTATGTGTCATTATTTATCATTAAAGGAGCTGGTGAACAAATGGGGATCTGTCCTATTTGCTTTTTTTGTATCAAGAGACATAAAAAAGGCATCCTTTTTACCTAGTTTATACAGGATAGAACTATTTTTAAATGAAAATTCTTCAGGTCTCTATAGATGCGATTTTTAGGAACAAAAAATAAAAATTAAAGCAATGCTTCTAGTATTCACCAGCTTCTCATTTATCATATCTAATTTTAATTGGTTGTGACAAGTTTCATCTCATTGCTAGGTGCTTCGATTAAACTATTTACTTTATTCTGTTTAGAAATATCTCTATTTTTAAATTGCAAACTTAAAACTCCCCAGTATTATTTATTATTTGATAATGGGAAAATATGAGTTAATATGATTCAACTCGTATGAGTAAGCCCATGTGAGTTAACTTTGTATGAATTGGACAAAAAACATGTTCGAAAATGAATACAGTGGTGTTCTAGCTTAACGAATGCAGTTTTAATGAATGATCGATTAAATGTTCATTGTGTAATTGCTCTAAATAGCAAGTATTGGTTTCTTGTAAAAAACTTAATTCGAGGTTTTAATCACACTTAATATTACGATGATGCAGAAGTCCAAAATAGTTGTTTTATTAGAAGACTGAAAATCTTTTAAATAGAAGTCAGAACATTGCAAAAGTGTGAATACCAACATCTCCAAAGCAAATAGTTATTGATAATTCTTCCGAGAGTAACAACGACCATGTAGAAATGTTTGATTGTTAGTTGTAAGTAACTAAGCCCACCAAATTTATTTATTTAAAAGGAAAATGTGCTCTATATATATCGATTATGGAGAAGTCTAGAAAAGTGGTTTTGGTTTTTGACTCACCTTCATTCGGGTTGTACGACTATCTGCACGTCTAACTATATAGGTCCTAAATGAATGAACAGATGGAAATTACAAAGCATTTATGTTTACATAATTATTTCTGTACCTTGGCCTTAAAAGGGCCAATGTTCAGCAAAAGATGTTTTATGAATGTAATGAGGACCAATGTACTCCAATTTTTTCTTAATAAGATACTGATGTTTAAAGGAATTGTAATTTTCAAAATTAATGAGCATTTTTAGCAAATAAAAACAAATTTTCGATTTTCCAAAAGTTATCAAATTGAACATTGGACCTTTTAGAACCAAGGTACAGATTTAGATGTTTGTTTTAATTTATACAGAACAGGTATCTCCAATCCAAAATTAAGTTTTTTTTCAAAACCTTCTCCATCAGTTTTAATCTAATTCATATCTGCGTTTCAGGCCTTTTGCTAAAAACTCTCAGAACCTACGAAAATATGACGTTGGCGTATTTTATTTATATTTCTCGTTAGTAAATCCCGCGATTTTATTCTAATTTATTCGATTTGTTATATTGCATTACTAGATTCTATATAAAAAAGTTTTATTTATTACATTTTCTTAGGCGGTTGACTAGTTTGATGACAGAATCTTAAATGTTCTGGGGTGGAATCGGCTAAGGTGATTTCTGATAGTTGACAGTCACAACGCCACATAATTTCTATTGAATTGTGACTGCTAACTATCAAAAATTATCTTAGCCGATTCCACCCCTGAATAAAGTTGAAAATATGTATTTTTTAATTCCACCAATTCCGTTGTGAAAAAAGTTTTTTAATGACTTTTTAGATTTGGGCGTCTTTCTAAAGCTAGAAAAAGTTTAAAGGTAATACGATTTTTTCCACTATTTCTCCTTAACTATCCCATTGTATTATTAAAGCACTTTCTTAAATATTGGAAGCATAGTCGCTTTCAAGATCTTAACCAAAAGAGCAAATTCGTGCAAAGTTGAAAAGACATTATCTTGATCTTGACAAATCATTCATTAACATAAATCACCACTGCATATAAAACATGAAAATAACAATTCCTTCCATGAGTGTGTTTGTTAAAATATTACATTATTAACAAGCTTTATGAAATAACGACCTGGGTCAGATTTCTTCGCTACTACATCAATTACATTAACTAAATTCTACAACTTCATCCCATAATCACAGCATTTCATAACTCCAGTTGTATGTTTGAACGAGACAATGATGAAGTTGCAGGACAATGTAGTTGATGTAGCTTTGTTTTATTAGCGCTGAAATTGGTCCCTGTACGTAAGACTGCTCTTCACAGCCTCCCCCTTAGCTTGCTTGTCATTACAAGGCGAAGTTTTCCATCACACTTTGCCAATTCTTTACTTAGATGGGCATCTTAAGCTCGTTTGTCACCTTTTTGATATACAGTGGTGGCCACATGATTAGAAAAAAAGATTATATGAAAATATCAAAACGCAGAACTTTTTTTAGGGAAATGTGTTGGGTTTGATAAACCGTTTCTTTTAATAGCCCATAAAATAGATTAAACAAATTATAAGCGTTACCATCTATGAATAGTCATCTGAAAATGGTGAGAAAAAATTGGGGTACTTTCTCTTGGCGCGATGCCAATGGTCCATTAGTGGAAATTAACGATTAAATAGAACAGAATGTTAATAATGGCATCAGGGAGAACCTTTTTCTTTTGCACAGAAGGCCATTAGTTATATATTAGAGCACGTACGACAACGATCCAAAATATGGATTGCAAATTGTTAAGGAATGGTTTTTGGGATACAAAAACTAGTTTTTGGGATTGGCTCGCCAATAGAGAACTTTTGGGCAGTTAGTCGTCGAGACATGATTAAAGTAAAAAAAAACATAAGTAATCGAACCAGATTTTTAAAAATATAAAAGAGGTCCGGTGGTATATCTACCATCAAGATATTGTGGCTTGGACGAAAGTATTCAGGAAATATTGGCTGGAGTCATTTAAAATAAAGGCTTCCTTACTAATTATTTATACTCATGATATGCAATTTTGAGGATTTTTACCTTTCGTTGTTGTTTCTAGTTTTAAAGCCAGATGCAATTTGAGTTTAATCATTCTTTTTTTTTTGTCGCCCATGTGTTAACGCTTATAATATGCATTATAAGCCTTACCTTACATACAATGTGTAATCCAGTTTATGGGCTATAAAATAAACCGCTTATCAAACCCAACACAATTCCCTTCTTTATATAATTGTCGCATGGTTTCTAATTTTCTGGCCACCAGTGTATCCTCAAATGATTTGATTGCCTTTCACTACTATAGCAATGTATTATATATAGTTTTAAATAGAATTTGGAAACTTACAGGCATTCTCGCAACTCATGACACATAATTTTGATTTTAGATTTGTTTTTTGTTTTCCTTCAACAATCTTATATTTCTAAGTTAGAACATTTTTTCCACGATTTTTTTTAATCTACGCTTCATTTACCCTAAATTAAATTCACAAAAAAAATCATTAAAAATAATTTGCACAAGCAATTTCATTTAAGGCGTTTATTATTTAAAGTGAAGAATAGAAAAAGATCAACTTGAGATGATAGCATTTCAAAGCCAACAGAATAAATAATTTAAAAATTAAATAAAACTATCATTTTGAAAAATAAATTCTCTCCGGTACACATTTGTGACTTTTACGCCACCTAGGGTATACAAAAAAATACAGTTTGCTGGTTTACATGTTCCATTTTTTAAAATTTTTTTAATAAATGTTTCATTTCAGATATTTGTTTAGATTTTTTTAGTATTAAAAATTGTGTTCACTTATGAAAAAATGATCTCAAAACTTGTAAAAAAAAAAACAAACAAATTTGTCCGTTTTATTGTATAATTGCAAATACTAACATTCATCATCATTTTTGTACTCAATATATTATTATGTTGTGCATTTATTATTTCATCCGACATTTATTAAATATTAAAGTTTGCTACTTTTTACCTATACAATACAAATTTTTTTGTTCAGTATTATTTTGTATCTTTAAAAATGCTAAGAAAAAAACATATAAAGCTCTCTAGATTTCTATCAAATTTCTTCTTTTTTTTTATTGAAAGCAATGTTTACACTTCAATTTGACATAAACAAAAAAATTCTATACATATGTAAAAAATTGATGTATACAAAAAATAAATCCTTTTTTGTCACCATGTGGGTCATATTCATAAGCATTTATATACTATTTCTAAGTTTTATCTATCTAAGGGTCACTTACACCAGACAATAAAATAAAACTGAAGATAGCTATACCTACTTGTAAAAAAAAAGTAAAAGGTTTTTTTTTTATATATTGCACGAACAAACAATAGATTTAATATCACTCTGAACACAAAAACAAACAAATTTTAATGCGTTGACTTACTTTTTCCTATAAATTTAAAATATGTATAAGAAAAGTATCAGTTATTATAAATAATTTTATATCTTGAAAAAGATGTAGACCCAGAAAAAAGTGTTTTGTTCAAATCGGTCGGATATCGTAAATTAATAATTAATTTGAGGTTACTGCTGTCAGAATGCTTTTCGTGATACTAAAGGTAGAACTAGAATCGGCGAAAGCCAGCGAAAATGGTCGTACGAAACCGAGCGCAAAAATTCATATGACGCACACACAATTGCGAAGTGGTACTCTTCGTTTAGTTTTCGTTAACTTTTGCCGACGGGCGAGAGAGCGCTCACCGACCGCTCTTTCGTAAGTGGACTTATACAAAATGAGAATGGTGGAAGCAAATTAAAAAAAAATTGACGCTTGGTGTATAGTTTTTAACTGTTTTATTTTCTGTGTGATGTATGAGTGAAGTAAAACCTTTAATTTTTTTTTTTATTTAATTTTCGTGGTCTTGTAAAATAAATAATTAAAAGCCTATCACTCTGTGCTGTGAATAAGTAAAAGAAATTTAATATTAAACAAACAATTATTTACTTTTTTTACACTTTCCACCACTTGTGCATTATGGGTCACTTGTGAAATTGACGTTTCGGAAACCTACTTTTCAGTCGGTTTTTACATAAGCTTCCGACAGCTTCCACCTATTCTAGTTCTACCTTAACCCTACTCTATTCCTCGTTCGAAACTGTGCGGAAACAAGAAATTCATTAGACGCGCACATAATTGCAACTTGAAACTTTTCGTTAATTTTTGCGGTCAGACGGGAGAGCGCTAACCGACGGCTCTTTTCGTGAGTGAATGCGGATGCGAAAAATCAAAATGGTGGAAGCAAACTAAACAAAAATTTGTGCTTGGTTTCAATTTTTTTTCTGTTCGAAACTTAAATGTAAAATCTTAAGTTTCCTTTTAATTATTTTATATCACATCGAATTTAAGTGGTTTTGCAAAGTAAATAATTAAAAGCCTATCACTCTATGCTATGAATAAGTATGAGAAAATTAACATTGAAACAAACAATTATTTTCATTTTTTTTTCGCTTTCAACCACTTAATTGCATTATAGATTACTTGCGAAGTTGATGTTTCGGAAAGCTACATTTCGGTCAGTTTTGTCACAAGCCTCTGACAGCTTCCGCCTATTCTAGTTCTACCTTTAAACTTAAATAAGTTTTAATGAGAAAGCTGAGGGATAAGTTAATACAGGAATGCTTATATCAAACAAATTGAAAGTCAAGGTTCTTCCATCGCAGATTACGTCCTAAAGCTCAACTATTTAAATACCACTCTTTCTCATCTGACTGCAATTATAACTATCCAAAAAGAACACCATTTGGACCAGTGTTGATGCTCATGATGGACTGTAAACAGTCCGAAATGCATTCAAGTGCGTTGTTTTAATTGTTCATTCGTTTGGGGTTTATTATTCGTGAAACTGTCGGGAAGAAAAAGTGTAACGAATCCTAATCCAATTTGAAAACAAAAAGTGTGAACACAAAAAGATGTTTGTTTTTTTACGTTTATAGTTTTCACGTGATCCATTTCAATTTATTACTGAAGCTTTTGGCGCTATGAAATGAACTAACGTTATCTTTTTCGATTTTTTTTTTGAACAAGAAAAACCATTTAATTCGTTAATTTCGCACAATTTTGCACTGCTGGTAATTTAATGGCTCTTTTACAACTGATGTTTTTATTCTCAGCTATTCGGATAGCTTTGTGTTGTTGTAATCCCTTGTACAAAAAACAGCTGATGACAAATCATCTGTTCTCAAAAACAAATCCGAAAAAAAAGTCAAGCCAGTTAGCTGCAAATACATACATATGCATATTTTCATCACCTCCACTCCCTTCACTCAATATGAAAATATAAATATGTAGATAAAGCTTCGTTAAAAAAGTTACTTTTTTGCCGATAAATACAATTTAAAATCAATTTCTTTGTCAGCTGTTTTCAGCTCCTACATATCCGGTTTGGTCGTTCACAAATGTATTGGTTACTGAGTTATCTTAGATAATTTATCCGATAGTGGGCGGAACGATAGCTATAAAGTATAACTCATGAGAATAATGAAGTTCGAGTAGTTTAATCTCAGCTTAGTTTCAATGTCGGTGGAGTTAAGTCGAACCATATTCGAACGATTACAGAGCCTACCTAATATTAAAAAAAAAATTCTTAAAATTAAAAAAATATTGTTTTAATAAATTATTGGTTCAATAAAAATTAAAAAAAAAAAAAAAAAAACATAGTAATTATTTTGGAAGCCACCCAGCCAAATGTTTCATTCGTAGTATTAAAAATAAATGAATAAATTGTTTTTAATTGCATAAAAAGCTCGTAAAATTAAGTGCAATTAGCAAACACCAAATAACTTTTATTTGATTTAAAACAAGTTGAGTCGAATTGCATTAACGTTTTTAGCACTGAGAGTCTGGTCAAGAAATCGAAATCTCTGGGCTTTTTGTTGGGGGATCTTATTTTTAATTTCTTTTCGTCAAGGATGAAATTTAACTTGAAAATCATTGTTGGAATCCTGTCGTGTGGGCGCTATTTTATAAAATCTGTGAAAACATTGTTGATTACAAAAAAAACTTCTAAAATTTCCATGATTCAGTTCAGTAGAGAGTAAAATGCCAGTGTGGCCACTTTTCGGGAACATACCTTTTCATGTCAATGGGTGGACCTTCTCATTTTTCATAAAAATGTTTCAAACGCACTCAGATGATGTTTTAAAAGATAGGGGTTAAGTGGAAGTACCTTCGAGTTAAATATCAGTGCTGCCATTTTTCGGGAACATAATTTTGTATGTCAAAAGGTGGAATTTCCCCATTTTTGGTAGTTCTTGATATTCTAAGCATGACAAATGTTATGGAAACTCCCCCAGACTCGAAACGTGGTTAGAAACAAAACATTGATGTCATAAAAGATAGGTGTTGAGTAGAAGGGTAAAATTTTAGTGCTGTCATTTTTTCGCAAACATCATTTTTATTTATAATATTTTAAACATGAAAAACTATTCAATTTGATGTAAATAAATATAAATCAAATATAAAAATAACAAAAAGTTCAGGAATTGCGGTTTCCTGCCTGGACCTGGAAAATTGGGGTTTTAATAAAATAAAACACAAAGACGATAGGAAGTCATACCGTCCGTCATCGATCTGCTTGCCTTTGCGTCTATGCCCCAGGAACTGAACACTGTGTTATGCCCTCATTGCACCTAATGTACCACTTGGTCATGTCGACTGTTGGCATTTCCATGTCAAACCTGCATATAGTGGCTCAGTGGGGCAAAGTTAGCTTCTGGAATACACCTCAGCACTAGCTGAGCAATGTGTTCCGTAAGTTAACCACAGTGAGTCAAAGATTTACATCGCAACAGATCGGACGTATCACTTCTTTTAAATTACCTCAACATCTATAGAGCTTTAGTTCTCGCTGCGGCGTCAAGGATTTGTGGCCCTCCTTCTTATATGCACACGCCGCCACTGGGTACTGATAAACAACCTTAGTAGGGGGCTACTTAATGTTTATGCAAATCTGGCATTTAAGTTTTTTTATTTGAGACAATTTGTCTAAAATTAACAAAATGATTATATTTATCTTTAAATTAAAAATTGCATACTTAATCCGAGATTTTTATTTTTCTGAAAAAAAGATGTTTTATGTATATCTTTGAATCCACTGATATGAACCAAGCACAATTGAAAGCAAAATCTTGATTAATTTTATGATTTAAATATACATAGGTATGGTTATTTAGTTCATTATTTAAAAATGTTTGGAGTATATGAAGAATTGAATAAATATTAACTTTGTTAAAAATGCTTTCTTAATATGCCCCTTGACCTTTATACTAAAAATAATTAAACAATAAATACTGGGTTGGCTAGTGTCATTTTCTATTCCAATGGAATATTTGACAAAATCATCTTCCAAAACGTATATACTACAAAACGTTGCTGTTTAACAAAGTAACCACTCCTTAAGCATTTATCACTTTTGAAAGTAATTTGCCGAAAGACTCCATGTTTGCTTCACCGCCCTAATAAATGTGTGAGTGTTAGAAGTGCAAATAAATCTAAAAAAAGGTAATAAAGTAACCAAAGGAAAACCACAAAGGACAGTAAAAATTTATAAGAAAAATGTCATTACTTTTTTGTTCATTTTATTAAAAAAAAAAACTTTAAAATATTCAAATGAATGCAATTTCTAAAATTATACGTATCTTTGTTTTAAATTCAGAAATAATTTATTATAGATAATATTATTATATTAATTAGCCAAAATTTAAAAGAAAAATTATTTAGAAATACCCTCAAGTCAAAACATAATTTTTTTTTTTGAAACTGAGATAGAAGATACATTCAAGCAGCACAACTTTATGTACATAATATCGAAAAGCACCTTACAACCTTTTGTGCTACATATGTGCAAAACTATTTTTTTGCTTCCTATTAAAACTATTTGTGTGTTAATATTTTGTTTATATTTTAAGTATTTTATTTTTAAATATGTGTTCTTTGCCTATAAATTGTTATATATCTATACATCCTCCTACATAATTTAAACAACATTATTTGCAGATAATAGAATGTTTAATTAATATTTTTTTTTTTTTGGAATTGTCTGCATGAAGTACAACATATTTTGATAATCAAACTATATAATCCGAACTCCCAAAGTTGTCTCAACCTTATTGTGATGGTTTTACAATGGAATATTTTGAAATAATAATTATTATAAATGTATAAAAAAAAAACAAAAATGAACTTGACTTGAACTTTGTCAATAAATGAAATAGAAACTTATAATAAAATGCATTAAGTAAATCGCACATTAATTTTTCTGAAAATATAAACAAAAATATAAAATCATTAAAAATAGTTAAGTACAATTTTACATGATAATTATATCACATAATTTGAAAACAAACAACAAAAACAAAAAAAAAATAAACAATAGAAAAAAAAATAATATGTAGAGTTGCACGTTAGGCAACTGTTTTTTTATATAAAGATGAAAAAAAAGTATTTGATATGCTAGATTAGGATAAAAATAAAAACAAAAATAAATTTGGTAATATATTATATAAAATAAAATATTTATAAGAAATAGAAAAAAAGTATATATATCTACATATGTATTGAAAAAGGAAAACAGCAAATAGATGACTGCTATTTGTAACCATTTGTACTAATTTAAGCATGTATTTTATTCAAAATTATACAGTTTTTATATTATATATAAAAATAAACAACATTTAGTATTTTCAAAATGAGTTTGTTTTAAAGAAAATTACTGACAGTCCTTGGCACTAACAAGGGGTTGACAAAATATCGATGTTCTTTTTTGTCAAATAAGGAAATATGCATTTTCGTGTTAATAGTAAAGTTTACTAATATTATAATTTGTATTAACTGTTTTTGTTTTAAACTTTGAACATTAATGCCATTGCAATTGAAAAAAGCTGACCAAATTATTCTTTACTATTTCTCATCTTGAATAGCCACCCCCTCCCACCATTCCAAAATCTGCAGATTCATTCAAAACGTTGTGTTGAATAAGGCAAAGTTTTTTCACCTTTTTTCGATAAAAAAAATGATAATAAACAACGTCCCGGATGAATGTTAATAAAATAATATATGAATTTTGTTTGAAAAAATATTATTTTGATTTGTTTTTAATTTTTAATTTATACAATTTGTGTGCATGCACAAATACATATCCACAAAGCAATAAAATTATAACCTGAACCACTTAACTTGTTTTGTTCACCTAAATTTTAATTTAAAAATTTATGTTTTTTGTTTTCTAATAAATTTGATTACTTTATTATTGCTGAATCATTCTCGAAAGATCCTGAGGTTTATTTTGCAAGTGCGTTGGAAAAGGCATTTATTGTTTTTCAATCACCTACGGCATCATTTAGGGATGATACACTCTACGTCTCTTGTTTTAAGTAACATTTTTGATTGCAATCACTAATGAATAAAGAGATTTTTTAAACTTTATGACTTCAATGACACAGGATTTTATCTTTGAAGTATCATTTTACTGATGCATATACAAAGTAATTAAGCCAGTTTCTTTATATTTGATTCTGTTTGTTTTAAGTTGGTCAATTCAATTAAAAATTTTAAAAATTAAGTTTTTTTTCATTTGAAGGGGATGCCAATTCTGATCAGTATACCTTACTTAATTTGTTGATCAATGGGACACTCAGGCGTATACGATTTTTTTTTTATTTGATGCCTTTTATACGCTTTTTGTTTTGTGAAACTTGTATTTTGTTAGTCGTAGGTAATTGTAATCTATTATTACGATCAGTTACCTTATAGTTGATTGATCAAGGGGCCAAGTAATGTTTCATATCATCTGCACTAAACTGATGGCATACTTTGGCAGTTGCTTGATGTTTTACCGTGAATTTTTTTTCATACAATTGGCAAGAGTACGATAACTCAGGTGGCAAAAAAAAAAATAACGGCTTTTTAGTAGAACAGTTGGATTTAGGCATTTTTTTTATTATAGGAAGGGGCTCTATCATGCCCGGCGGGAGGGCCGATTTTTTACTACTACTACTAATTTCAAACTCAGTTTCTGAAAAAAAATTAAAAAAAAGTTTTTACTATCTTTAATCGACATTGTGAGATTACATACTAAATGACTAAATTGTTTACTATTTTTTCGCTCTTATTAGTTTTTAATTGAATACTGAAAAATAGATGGTTGTAATAAGTGTACTAGTTTTTGACAAATTTGAATTACCAAACCTACTTTTTATTAAATTTTTATTTATGGACTTTTTTTCCTTGATAATGTAGAAAAATCAAAACGAAAACGGCAACGCACAAGAAATTTCTCATAAATTTCACCAGAGACCTTAGTTGCTAGGAACAGCAAATTTAAAAGGGTTGTCCTTTCGGATGAAAAATGCTTCAATTTTGACGGACTTGATGGTTAAAACTTCTATTGGCGATTTAAGAGAAGATAAACTTATTTTGACAAGTGTTCATTGCCGAATGTTGCGTCACGCTAGGAGCTACAGTAGATGACGGATATTAAGAAATTCAATAAATGCAAAGAGTTCTTTTCTTATATCCATGTTTTCTTACATAAAAAATTGTATATAAAAAAGAAAATTTCCTGTAAATATCACAAAATCAATTGAAGCAACTTTCCAAAGTATTCACTGAAAAATTGTATGTACATTAGGGTGGTTCTTAAATTGGACGTAGTCTTGGATAGCCCTCATTCGATTCAAAACATTGAAAAACAATTTCCCTAATTTTTTCAGATTTTTATTTCACCCCCCTGGTCTGCCTATTTTCACTTTAAGGTACTAATTATGGGTAAAGGATTATTCTTATAAAGCGCGAAAATAAATCAGAATGTATAGCTTAGATGTGTACGAGAAAATTAGTATTGGGGGGGGGTCTATTCCCCCCGTTTTTATTTTAAATAGTTTTTGAAACAAAAATTTGTATCTTAAAAAATTATGATTTTTTGTTTTTTAATTTTTAAGTTTGAAAATTATTATTCAAAAACTATTTGAAAAAAAAAACTTTATTTAGGAAGCATATACTTAATAGAATGGAATCGTGGCTTAAAAAAAAGCTAAGGCTTGGCATTGTAAGTGTTCCCGTTTTTTTTTTTAAATAATTTTTTCTGTTTTGACCGCGCACCAATACTATTTTTTTTCTCGTCTAAATCAAATCTATACCCTCAGATTGTTTTTTTTTTTGCGTTTTATAAGAATCACCATAACCCCATACTTTGTATCTTAAAGTGAAAATAGGGTGAAATAAAAATCTGGAAAAATTAGGAAATTTGTTTTTTCTATGTAGAACCTTATTTCAAACTTTCAAAAAACACAATAAACGTTAAAAATATTGTTGGACGTGTACTTTTGCTCTCCCAAACAAGACAACACGTATTTTATCTACATAACCAGAGTATCTAGCAGTTGAATTCAGTCGAAAAACGTGCAATTTTTGCTATGGCCAGTCTATATTCGCTGGACCTAAACATTCTCGAAAACGTTTGGGGCTGGCTTTATCGTAATGCCTATGGGTCTGGTAGACAAGTTTAAAAAAAACTTTATGATTCTATTCTAAACCGTCTTTAAGCCCTATTTTCAAAAAACACTAAGCATACTCATTATTTATTAACAAAAAATATGCATACATACTTGACAAATAATTTGTTAATTTCCAGAAGATTCTTTAAGTGGCCTCATTAAAGTGACGCAGCTTTCTAAAACTTTTTTTGCAATTAATATAATTTAGTAACCTTAAAGTGACTGCTCAAGCGTTTTGTAAAGTGTCTGTATATATCCCAGTCGGGACAGCATTTTAAATGCAAAAAATTAGATTGCGTTTTTTTTTCATGTTATATGTTCATTATGAGTCTAAAAAAAAGTTTTCGACTTCCTAGCTGCATTGCGTTAGCCGCCATCTTGAATTTAACGAAAATCGTTTTTTGTGAAATAACTCGCCTATTTTCAACTTTTGAGCAAAAATGAACTTAAGAAAAGTTGTTCTAAATGTAATTATCTACAACTTTGGTCATTTATGTTTTTGTCTACGGTTGATATTTTTCGACTAAATAAAAAAAAACTATTTTAGACATTTTATTTCGGTTACTCTGAAGTGCATTGCATAAATAAGCATTTTTAAAGTACAAACAAAAAAGTTATAGGTATATTTGTTTTGATTCATTAGAAGAGTATGGCTAAGGAGTCTAAAAAAAGTTTGGCCGCCATTCATTTCCTTCCATTTAAGGAAAATGAGGTTTTTGTTTAATAATTTCTTTTTTTTTGCCAAAAATGTATAAGGACAAATAATATAAATTTTTCAACTAAATTAAGCTAGATTAAAAAAGCTAGCAAAACGCCTTTAGCTACTTTTCAAAAGATTTAATAGATAAAAAGGTGAAACGTTAAATTAACTGGCTAACCTGAAAAGCTGTATACAAAAAATAAAGTTATCCTACTTAAAATAAAACATTTTTCCACAACAACGCACTTAAGTAATTACGCATATACAAACTAACGGCCTCTACTCCTGCGTGGTGGTGTGGAAAAGAGTTTTTTTTTTGGTAAGATAATTTTATTTCTTATCCAAGAAAGCAGCTAACGTTAAAGAATTGAACGACCAGCACTTCTCTATATAACTCTTTAATTTTCTTTCCATTTCAAAAACAACGAAATAAAGTGATTACTTATTTTTAATAAGTAACAAATAGACAAAAAACGATGATAACCAAAGTTGAAAATATCATATAGATATAGAATTTTGAACAACTTTTGTTAAGTTCATTTTTGCTCAAAAGTTAAATTCAAGATGGCGGCTAACGGAATGGAGATAGGAAGTCGAAAACTTTTTTTAGACTTCTAGAACCCCTCTAACGATTAAGATAAAAAAAAACCCTATCTAATCTTTTGCATTTCAGCTGATTTTTTTGTTTGATCCGACTGTGCTAATAGGAAAAATACGAAAATACGGAAAATGCTAAAAAGAAACGCCAAACAGACTCTCGGAAATCTTGGCCCACGACGCGACGCACAGAGCAACTGGTCCTCCATGTCATCTTTTTTGTCTTTCGCACTCGTTATGTAATAGGTGACTTAGGTACAAATATTTATCGCGAAAAAAACTAGAACTAGATTCAAATGAATGCCACTCTCCACAGACAACATTTTTAACTCCACATGCAGTATTTTTCAGGAGAAATACATTGCCATTTGTTTAGGATATGAACTTTTGTCTCAGGGCGTGTCTGCCATTAAAAAATGTTTATGAGAAATAACGGACACCCTAATATACACATCTGCAAACGTTCCAAATACTGATCCGGATAGGTCTATGTAAAATCAAACCCATTAACATGGTCAACTTGTTCCTTACATTCATGTTGGAATGTTATTTATTGACAAAAACCAAACAAAAGTACTTTAATCTGTATTTTAAGAACACCGAAGAAAATATTTTTAGATTGGCTTCCTCATTTATTGTTGATGAAAAATTTTATATTCTATACTCACTAATGTATATCAACAAAATTTAACTATTATTGACATATTTTGTTAAAGTCTCCAAATTACTATATAAAAGTGAAGCCTTAATCTGGTGCCATGGAGTGTATTATTTTAGAAATTCAAATAGACTGTAGTTGTTTAGACTGATTTAGAGTAGGTATGTATGTTTATTCATAAATTATGTACCTGTACGGTTTACGTCTATTATGATTTGTGGATAACAGGTTTGGACTGTGAAGAAAAATCGATTATCTTAATCTTGATTAAACTTAGCTGCTCGGAGCCAAAATCTCGAAAACTATGAATGAACAAAATCATAGACAGGAAAATAAAATGTTGAATCAGCCCCATGAAATAAAGTTAAATATTTATTTAATTTGTGTAAACAACACAAGGCACATTTATTTATTTAATAAATTAGTTTTTTCATTATTTACATATTTGTGTTTGTTTTTCGCTTCAAATATATAATGAATAAATGAGTCATTTTAAAAACACGAAAAGGATCTATTAGAGTCAAAAACCATTCACTTTGATAATTTGCTGTTCGATTTATGTAATTAATACAGAAATTATAATAAGTTCTGAGAATCGATTTAATAAGAATTTAACAACGGAAGTCTCCTTTTTTACTGCACTTACCCTTGTCGTTTGCTTAAGATACAAATATTTTTGTTCAAAATTATTCGATTTTTTATGACTTGAAATACATAATAATGTGGATCGCTTAAGATATATTTCAAATGCGTTTTCGATGTGAAATATCATTAGATCAGTTTATATAGGAAGGCATTTTAGGCTCTGGACCTTTGGTACCTCATATATGGAATTTTGATATTTGAGAATGCCATCTAATTGGTCAGAAAAGGTCAACTGTCCTATAAATTGGTCAGCCCTAGATAACTTGTAATAAAGGCTTAAAGTTAATCAAGGTCACGCGTGATTTCTGGCACCTCATTTAAGGGAAATTTACAAAAAAGTATACCATCCGAAAGATCTCTAGATCGTGATAAAAGGTCAGCTATTTTCAGTTATTGGTCAGCCATAGATTTTTGTAAGTGAATTTTTAAAAGCTTTCAAGGTCATTGTGATTTTTGGCACCTCAGTTATGGGAAATTTGCAAAAAAAAAAATACCACCTGAAAAGCCTTAAAATCTTTATAAAAAGTCAGCTTGTTTCAGTAATATAATATAATCAAGGTCACGAACGTTTCTTGGCATAATGATAAAAATTCATAACAACAAATCTATGGCTGGCCAATTACTGAAACTAGCTGACCTTTTATGGCCATGAATTGGCGTTTCAAATGGGATACTTAATTTTTTAGAATGACCAAAATGAGGTGCCAAAAATTTTGTTTGTGCCCTTGAAACGAATTTTGAAATCTCATTGCAAAAAAAAACTATGGCTAACCAATTACTGTAAGTAGTTTACCTTTCATCACGATCTTAAGATCTTCAGGATGGTATACTTTTTTGTAAATTTCCCTTAAAGGAGGTGCCAAAAATCGCACGTGACCTTGAGTGACCTTGAGAAACTTTAAGTCTTTATTACAAGTTATCTAGGACTGACCAATTTCTAGGAAAAAATTACCTTTTCTGATCTAATACTGACGAATAAGATGACATTCTCAAATATCAAATTTCCCATATATGAGGTACTAAAGTTCCAGAGCCAGCATTTTAGTCTAGTCAAATGGTGTTCAAAAAGGACTCGAAGCGGAAAGTTGTGGTGTAATTATGTTAAGTGGCTCCTCTTATGTTTTTTAGGTTGTTAAAAACGAATCTGAAGTTGTCCGACTAAATTTTTCACGGCAAATATGAGAAATCGTAAAAAAATGTCGAAAATTTCGAATTTTTTTGGGTTTTTGCTTAAAAATTGATTTTTTTTTTGCAAAAAGTATTTATGCAGAAAATCATTAACTTTTGAAAAATCACAATTCTTCCCTCAAAATAGTAAAAATTAAAATTTCACTGTTAAGATAATCCTTTACTTTTAAAACAAGACCGTGTAAAGTTTAAAATTGTTGTAGACCGCTAAATATTGTGTCTTAGAATGGTTACGACAGCATCTCACTGATGAGCCCATACTATCTTAACTGGGCGAAACGCAATTGGACTTAAGGTCATAAAAAAAAACTTTGGTATTTATTGTTTCTGTGAAAACTGTTGTAACGGTATATTAATTACCTACTCTAAAAAAGCAAACTTTAAGGGGGATTTGGGTTTTTTTCCATCGCTTGGAGCATAGAAAATACAAAAGTCATAAAATAAATCCAGACACAAAAATGATTTTTTATTTTGTTGAGTTGTGTAATCCAAGTTTTTAATCTCCCCACCAAATTCAATATGGTCAAAAATCCAAAAAAAAAAGCAAGAAATTTTAATGACTAAAAAGAAGCTACAATCCAGGAGGTGACCGTTTGATTAGCTATACCTCATGCGATCTTTGAAAAAAGGATCCCAATCGATTCCAAATATTTACATAATCACTGATTGGTCAAGCTACTATAGAATTTCATAGTCCAAATATAGGTACCTACTTGATGGTTTTTATTAATCGTTTTTCTATTTAAAGTAATTTTTTAGGTTACTGCCTCTCCCGCCTGAACGGGCAGATATGAGTCCTCTTTGCCACACTATTTCTGTGCTACCCTTTTTTTGTTATAAATTCATTATTGTTAATTTTTAAAAACTTGTCTCCTGAAAAATGCGATGGGAATCTACAGCGACGGTTTGGGGTTCAAATAGAAGAAAATTCAATAATTTGAAATCGAGAACGAAAGTTTTTGAACAAAAACTAGTCCGTTTAGGTACCTATCAAATCCTAAATAACTGAAAAAGCGTGAAAATCTTGTGGTGTTTTAGATTTCTGACCATGTTGTGTTAGGCCTTTGAGCTGAAAACTTGTATTTATTAATTATTTTTAGATCAAAGTACATATACATTAGGGAAGTCCTATTTTTTTTTTTAAAGGGTCACTCTGTTTTCTGTTTTGAGTCAACTTTTTTAGAAAATTATCCCTCCCACCTGAACGGGGGAAAAAAGATCCCGCTCCCATACGATTTTTTTTCTCGTCGAAGTTCTGAGTCCAATCTATACGCTCTGATATTTTTTTGGGGTTAGAGTCATAAATCATAATTCTGTATGTATCAAAATTCGGATTAAAAAATTCTGTTTTCCAAAATTCTGTATTTCAAAATTTCGGTAGTTTTTACAACAACTAAAAAATACTTTCCTTATCCGAAAAAAAATTTATCAAGTATGACTCGCTTTAAAAGTAAAACCATTCATCCAAATGAAATAATTTCTTCGGTTACTAGAGTTCCAAACATTTTTTAATTCACTTTTGCATTATCGGGCCACTAGCTGGAAGGCATGGCCATAGAGATCCCAATATATGACATTTTAAATTTTTTTATCAGCGATCCATTTTTTCGAGAAATTGAGAGATGCTTCAAGAGCCATGAAGAGTACCTATCATCTTGGCTTTTGAGACTCAACACAAAATTGTTAGTTACTTCGATTCCTGCCGACTAACACATATGCACACAATAATGGTTGAAAATGTAGGAAGCCACTTAGCCTTGATTTTCCTCGATCTGTCAAGACACTAAGTTTATTTTATAAATCATTAATAAAAAAACGAGCCAATTTCAAAACATTTCGAGACTAGTTGTTTGATCCATGAATTTCCAGCAAAACTTAAAAAAAAAAAAAAAAAAAGTAAAACAGCTTGAAATCCAAAGATTATTTAGATTTACCCACAATTAGCTTACTAAGGGAGATTTGAACAAATATTTGATCCGTGGTTTAGCAATTTTAACTCATAGACTTTGGCGAATTGCCAGAGGTTCAACGATTGATGGTTTAGGCATTATTTTGGTAACTAAAACATACTTGAACCTTGAACCATCGTTGAACCTTACTCATTCCTCCGAAATCAATCAGTAAAAAACCACGAATCAAAATTTGAGCCACGTTTGTACAACTGGAACTACGAAATATTTTTACGGAGGGAAGTCTCTAAATTTACATTGAAGAAATAATAGAATTTTAGATTTACAGAAGAATACAGAAATTTGCAGCTTATAGAATTTTGGATTAACAGAATTTTGAAATACAGAATTATGGATTTACAGAATTTTAGAATACAGAATAAAGGAGAGGCAGAATAATGGAATACAGAGTTGTTCATACAGAATTTTTAATTCATATACAGAATTTCGGTCACACAAAATTTTGGAATACAGAATAACGACCCATTCCCATTTGTTTGTGTTACAAGAAACCACCTATGTAAGTCCGTTATAAGTAAGTTAAAGTGAAAATAGAGAGATCTGAAAAGATTAGGGAAATTGTTTCTCAATGTTTTGAATCGAATAAGGGCTATCCAAGACTATGTCCAATTTAAAGACTACCTTAATACACATTTATTGGTATTAATGAACTATTACTAATTTTAAAGTAATTCTCAAGAGTGATTTTCTTTTGTAAATTTTATTTTGATCGCATTTTTTTTTTAAATGCGTTTTATTCAGTTTTGAAACAATTGATTTCATCAAATTGACGTTATAATAAATAATGACGTTATAAAAAATAATAGCAAAGTCCACGCGGACGAATAGTAGAATATAATTCTAACTTAACTAAGTTTTTCAATACAAGTTCAACTAAATTTTATGCAAATTTACTTTCGGAAAACAAGACAATCAACAAATAGTCAATAAAACTTACCACTCATGCACACTTCTTAAATAAAATAAAGATAAAATCGTTCTAGAACATCTCTGCCGGCGAGATCACATTCTAAATCCATAAGAAACTGGTTTGCTTTAAATCTAAGCATACAACACACTTAGTTTTTTGATTTATCTGACCTAAGGGATCACAGCCATAGAAACTAAAACAATGCAAAAACATTATTCTTTAATTCAAACATATTAATATCTTTTAACTCGTGTTAGAAATAGAATAGTCTATTGTATATTTCTCTTTTAATTAATAGCTTATATATCCAAACTTCAAATTATGCTGATGCGTATTTTCCCAACAATAAACTAGCAAGTTAATAATAAAGTTCGAAAGATATTATTTACATAAATTTGATCGATGAATCCACAAACATTGAAAATAACTATTATCTAATATTTACCAAAGGCATCGACAACGGCTACTTGATTATTATATACGACATACGAGTAATATTAAGTCCTAAATTTTGCAACAAAACAAACGGATATCGCAAAACATCGGTCAAGATATTGAGTGACTAATAAACACGATTTTCATTTAGAGAACATCTTAAACTTAAAGCAGACCCATCAACGAGAATATACGTAACTTAAGAAGCTAATTCAATATAAAAGATGTTCTTGCCAACCGGAACATTAATACGGCGCTGAAAGTCGTGCTGTCTACTGGCTATCCGTTCTATCTCATTAAAAAAAAAAACTTATTTAATCATTGTGAAAATTATTAAATTGTGTACTGAAGGTGTTAATTAAAAATATAAACTTTATAAATTATTTGAAGATGCAGTCTATTGTGATTGCCGTGTTATTTCTGGTAAATTTAATCTATTACAAATTATAACCTACCTCTTACCTGCTTTATGGGAAATTGTGATTTTCTTGTTTTGATATAAAGATAAAGTGCAATTTATTCAATTATTTATTTGTTATTTACATAAGTTGATCAAAATAATTTGTTTTCTTTAAATTCTGTAGATAGTGACAAAAACAATGTTGATTGTAATAATAAATGTATTTTTTTCAAATCCAAGTTAAACAACACTATTAAAAAAAAAAAACCTTCATGGACACAAAATTTTCTAGTCGTTTATAGAAAATCAATTGACCATTGGATTTTTTAAAAAATTTATTTGAAAACAAATAAATTATTCTTTAAATGTAATTGAAATTAATTAAATCCTAATTCAGTGAATATCGAATGAAATTAGTGTTTGTTCGGGTTGTTCTTTTTAAATTTTTTTAATGAACTGTGAACTCGAAGTTAGTGTGGCAAAAAAAAAAAAACGTATTTCATGGATTTTTGGGTGTGAAAAATCTCAAAAAAATTACATACATACACACTATACAAAAATAATAACAATCGATCGATTTCGTATTGCTTATGAACCAAATATAAAAGTGTTGCAGGATGTTGTTAAGAAAACAGACAGTTGAATTGCTAAATTGTTCTATTCTTCACGATAACGAAAAGAGTGAATTTAAACTAGGCCTACTATGTGTTCTTAATAATTTTATTTTTCACTACTTCAATAACTTTTCTACTACAATTTTTGTGTCTGAATTCTATAAAATCATACAGTGGTTAACAAATCACAGCAAGTACTAGCAATCATAATTCGTAATTAAAATAAAACAAAATTAAATATTTTGTTTTCAATTTTTATTATAAACAATCTGTTTAAAAGACAAATACCTTTACAAAAAATTTAATACAAAACCCTTATCACTTGGATTTATTTCCGTTTTATTAACAATTCTTATAATCGTGGGGTGGCTTGTTTCCAGGAGCAAGGGTCCCATAACGCATAGCAACACTTTTCTCTTTTTTTTATAAAATAATTTTTGTAGATCTAAATGTCAATAATCTCTTTTAATTGAACTGGATATTTTCAGTAAATCAAACACATTTTTTCGGATATGAGATAATTCTAGAAAAAAATCACACCTTACTATAAAACTTACGAAAAACAAAATATACCTTTGACTGCTTGCAAAAGTTGTCATTGTTTTGACAGTGAGATTAGGACTTAATGTAAAGTAAGATGCATATCAATTTGCCAGTATGGTAATTTTGAAGTGTATTTTAAGTCCAAAATTAAGAAGCATCGCGGTGCCTCAAGGTATCATGGATCCCTCAGGTTCCCCTATCATAACATTAAAAGTAGCAGCAAAAAACAACAGTTGTTCTTGTCATTCTTGGAAAGCTTAACGTTTTTATATCTCGAAAACGCTTTTTCAAAAAAAAAAAATAGTGTCATTTTAGTTTTCTTTGTTCTTAATAACAATGTTTTGCTTTATCATCTACACAACACATTTTATTCTCTCTTGCTGTTGTTGACAATATATGTTTGCAATTAAACAGTTTAGTAACAACATCAAAGCTTCATTCCTGATCTTGACTTTTCGGAAAATAGAGAAAAAAATATTTTGCTACAAATTCTTATAAAGGGGTTTTCAATAAGAACATAACAATTTGTATTTAAATAAAATATAGAATACTTGAAATATTGAACCGAAATTTATTCCAGACTCAAGGAAAAAAATTAGATCTATAATAACCACCAGCAATTTTGCAGTGATCAATTCCTTGGAGTCAATTTTTGACCACTCTTCCATGCTAACCGCCCGAACATTGGCCAGTTTGCATTCGATATATTATTCTGGAGCTCCTGTTACGTGTTGCTGGCATGTTTGCTTAACTAACTATATACAAATTCTTCTCATAAACAAAAATACAATGGCGTTAAATCGCATAATCGAGCTTAACTTGCAATTCCATCGTACCATTTCTCGAGATTAAAACATTCCCGAACTTCCTTTTTCATAGATCAGCTGTGTGGCATTTTGGTACTATCATGTAGAAACCATATTTAACTGATATTGATGTAAACTACAAACATTTCTGGACAAAAATATTCTTAAGAACATGACATGATAGCAAACTCTTTCGCACTATTGCTCTACCATTAAATCCACACCACACGGTCACTTTTTATAAATGAAGCACATTATGGGTTTGTTGATGTTGATGAAATTCAGACTTTTCTTCAAACTTTTGAAAAACTTGAATGGTAGAGGTTTCAGCCCTTGAAATAAGTAAAAGGCTTAAGTTCTTGAGTTTATTCGATCTTTTAATAATAAAAGGCTAAAATTTGTGTGCTAAACTTGCTACAATGTGAAGTGAGAGATTCCTAATTCCCTTGAATGTCTTGGATCTTGGAATAAACACTTTCATTACAGTTAATATTTTGTTCGGTACTTTGACTATGAAAAAATTAGAGTAAGAGATTCAGTAGTAATTTTAAATAATTTCCAAATGCTGCTAATTCTTGATTTTCGCCATAGTAAAATTGTAACCATTGACTGTGGGTTTTGCCTTTGACAAATTATAAACAAATTTAAGGGTGTGTTTGTATTAGAATACAAAATACTTATGTCCCTATAGAAACCCCCTTTCATTGTGAGTTCATCTGGCTACAGTTTAGAACAATATTGTATCCACTTATGTACTTTCTAATTCGTTTCTGAATCTAACTAACTATTATTAAATACTTGTTCTATGTATTTTAATCTGAACCGACTTTTCGTCTTAAATTCCTATTAACTAAATACCCACAAGCAATCATCCCTTTTTAAACTTAACTTGCCTACTTAAGGTGAAACTATGCAGTTCAGTGTAGACCAGGGTCTCAAGTCTCATCTAAGATCCAACAAGTATCTTCCAGCCAGCTCAGTCCCTATTTATGAGGTCATTTTCCTTTTTTGTGTGCTACCTAAGGCGTGGTATTTCTTTACTGCGCAGTCCTTCGGTGTATCCATTTCATTTAAAAAACATTCGACTTCGACTTGCCAAGCAAGTTTCTTGTCTTGCAACTTACTTGTCAACTTGGTTTCTCATGCCAGTTGATGAGCAAGTTGCTTTAGTTTGCTTGTGTTAGTGAACAAATTAGTGTGTATTGCAACTTGCTTATCAGTACTTGCCCATCTGGCCTTGCAGTAAGAGCTTTTCTTTTATTATGGACCTTTAGGGTTTTTGACGTTGTTGTTAGCTTCAGCAGTCCAGCATCTAGCTGATTAATGCCTAGCAAATAAATTTAATTCACCCTCAACGTTATTGAATAGTTTGCAGAAATGATTTTCCCATATCAATAGCACAAACTGCAATTCTACTACAATGTTCACCTGACCATCTGTGCAGCCTTTCGTTCGGTGGTTGACCTTTTAAGAGGTTGTTTAACCTTTCCGTAATACATTTGCACTTCATTTCTACTATGTATTTCTTATATTTTCTTGATAGTTCTCTTCTATTTTTCTAAAAAGGCGATGTTTCTAACTAGTCTTCAACTAGTAGAGTTCACGAGCAGCTCAAAGAAGAGTTCAAGCTATTGGAGTTGGTTCATTTTCAGCTCTGAACAGAGTATGGAGTAGAGCTAGATCTATGAGCTCATACTCTCTATGAGTAGAGCTCGAGAGTATGACCAGAGCTCTCCGATATAATTTTGAAAGTCATCTGAGGACTGAACTGTCATACGATTGCGATGCGTTCAACGCACCATCATTGAGTACTGACATTTAATTATCATCTGATAGCTGATGCTAAATAAAAAACTCGAAAAATTGAAAAATGTGAACTGAAATTAAAGTATTGAATGCGTCCATGTGAAATGAATGAAAAAAAAAGAGCGAAATTGGCTGCGCTCAGCTATTTGCTCGGTCTTTTTATTCTGAGCTCATGGAGCGTACCCCGAGCTAGCTTTGATACAAAAAAGAAACACAAGTTGAGCGCTCTGAGTGATCTCCTCTAAGCTAAAAAAAGAAACAAATCTGCTTTTGACAGCTCAGTGCTATGCTCGAAGGTACAAAATAAGAAGCAATGAACTGTCATACAAATGCGATGCGTTCAACGCACCCAAATTAAGTACCTAATGACTTTAAATTTTGAATGACCCGAAAAATTCAAAAATGTAAACTGAACTTTGATGTGTTGAACGTGCCCATTTCGAATGAGTGAAGTCGGCTGCGCTCAAGTATCTGCTCCATTCGCTTGGTCTTTTCTCTTTTTATTGTAAACTCATAGAGCGTATTGCAACCTAGCTATGATTTAAAAAAGAAACCCAAGTTAAGAGCTCTGAGTGCTCTGAGCTAAAAAAAGAAACATACATAGATCTTTTTCAAAGCTCAGTGATATGTGGCATTTCAGGAGGTAGCTTCTTGGCAGTGTTGCCACTGATTCTCATTGTGCTAGTAACATCGGTCTCAATCATTTTATAAGACTTATCATTTTATGGGAAAAGAACCTTGCGTTGTTGAGCCTACATTCAATCTCTTGCTACATAAACTCTTCTAGACTTTTGCATGGCCAGAAACACATATTCAATTCTTACTTAAATGATTTTACTAAATTAAAAATAATGTTTAAAAAAAAAACAAGCAAATCTAATTAAAATAAATTTCTTTCAGGTTGTTCCAACTATATACTGTGAAAACATCTTTAAAATCAATATCACTCCCGAGGAAGCGCAACAATTTCTAAAATCAGCTAATCTCAATATTGAATATGCTCCAAAAACCGGTGAAAATCCATTGCCAGTAGTTCAAAATGAAAAAGGAGAATTCATCTATCAGGGACGAAAAATTGACAATCCATCGGAGTATGTTGAAGAACACTACACTGCACACCAATACCATGGTCAAGATGGTTTAGGCCAATACGTCTATGGCTACAAAGACTGGAACCAAGGCAAAGCTGAAGAAAAAACAGAAGATGGTGTCGTTAAGGGCACATACAAATATGTCAATCCAAGGGGTCGAGACTTCATTGCCAACTATTATGCCGACCATACCGGTTTCCATCATGAAGACAACCGACCAGCGGCAGAGAAGAATCCAGCTACTGAGACACCAGCTGTAATGGCCGCCAAAGCAGAACATTTCCGTCTGTGGAGTGAACTTGCAGCAGCAAATGGTCAAAATCCAGATCCTTATAGTAGTGATTACCAGAGAGAAGGACAATACACTCCTGCTGAATCTGATACTGCCTACGAACATATCGAACCTAAGTATATTCCATCAGATGAAGAGAAGGGTGATCCTCATGGTTTCTTCTATGCATTTGATTATTCTGTGCCTTTGGGACGTAAGATTGCGGAGAGAGAAGAACTAGAAAGATTGCGTGCAGAAAATAATCATTAGACAAAATTTATTGATCATTTTATAATGTAGTTAATGCTTTAATGTGTATTATATGATTGTATACAAATTATTGAGCCATATATAAGTTAAGAATACATTTTTATTTAATAAATTATACATATTAGAATATTCTGAAAAAAATAAAAAATTCTTTGGTTGAAATAAAATATTTTGTTTTTATTTACCTGAACATCAAATAAATACATAATACCAATAAGGTAAAGGCTGTATTCAGCTCGTGGAGAACCAGGTTACTTTTGACAGGTTGAATTTGTATTGTTATAGTAGGATTGTTCGTTGAAGTTTTTCCAGAGTTGACTCAGGTTTTCTTGACAGTCCTAAGAATTATCAAAAAAACCAAACGGCTCTGTTGTTGAGATAAGGAAGACATTTATTAAAAAATAAAAAAAGAAACCACAGTAAATAAATAAGTAAATTTGTGTATTGATTGAATTTCCATTTCAAAAACAAAAGAATTACCTGCAGCACTTGAATTCAAAACAAAAAAATGCTACAGAGCTCCTGTCACTTTGACATTTTATTCTTAACCTCAACTCGCCCCAGCAAAAAAACTAGCTCTACTTCAAAAAACACAGAATTGGCTCGTCAGGGTTAGTTCGGGTTTTTCAAAAAACACTTTGGGCGATCCCAGGATGACTTCAGGGCTCAACAAACAAACCAAGTAGGTATTAATATGCCCTAACCTTTGCAAATGGTGTCAAAATGTTATTGTGGTTTTATATTTACATATGTGACATTAGTTAGTTTGAGTTTAATGAAAGATCTATTTCAACTACTGGACTTCTCTATTCTAACTGATAAGCACTTAGACTACGCGAATTTATAATTATTTGTTACATCGTTTATTATATAAAGTAGTCAAAGCAGTATAACATCTCGTCATTGAATAGTTAACTTCCTATTTTAACTTCAAGTAGTAAAGAACAGCTTAACATTAAGATTAATCGATATCACATGCATTTCCTGTAAACATCTAAAGTTAATTCATGTTATTTAAAATTAAAATTTTATCAAGATTTTCCGAATCAAATGCGTTTTCCAATAAGAAAGGAATTTCTACGAAAAATTCTGCCATCTCCAAGCTGAATCCAGTATGAATGAAGTGAACTTGAATGCTTTTTTAAAAATTTCCTGGTAACCAAAGCTTAACATCTTTCATGCACATGTTTTTATCTATTTAAAAATCATTTTTCTCATCTCTGACGATACAAATCGTCATATTATTTTTCTTATTAACTTAACTTATGTTATTATTTTAAAATAATTCCGTTTTTGCAAGCAACTTGAGTTCTAGTTTTTCTACCCATAAAAAGTTCACACGGTGAGAGATATGAGTTTTTAATATAGACTAAGAGCCAACAGCAGATTTTGGGTGTGAAAGATAGCAGAGTATATGGGTCGTCGAAAGCTTCATTAAAAGGTATTCAAAAAATTGAAATCGTGCAGTCCTCAACTAGGGCCCTTTTTCCATTTCCATTTGAAAAGTAAAAATAAAATGAGTTAAAATAAAAGATTTTTAAAATGATTATAAACTAATACAAATGAAATACTGACTCACACTTCTTTTTAACAAAAAGTCAAACATCAGATGAATCTTAAAAAATGACTAACTAAACATAAAAATTTATTATGTTGCACTTTGAAACATTCATATTGACATTTGTATTGCACTTTTTTAATAAATAAAATATATTTACACAGTACTTTACTTTATACATTCTAGACCAAGATTGATAATGATGAAAGACTAAGACAAATCAAGAAACATTGCAAACAAATATTCGCAGGGTATTAGGGGGATCTTGATCGTTTTTTCTTCTTTTTCCTCCGCTCGATCAGGTCCTTATAGTGGGGACTTACACTGCTCAGATCGGTTTTTCGGTTCATCGTGTTGTTGGTAAAATATTCGCATCCAAAGCGATATTACTGATTTGCTGCCCCAAACTACCTACCTTAATGTCTTTGAATGTCCATATTTTCTAAACCAAGCCTTCAAAATTGATGCGGTTTTCAGTGCTGAGTAAAAAATTAACCCACCTTTCCAAAATCACTAAAAACATTTTTGTCAAGGTCTAGTTGGTAAAATATTCGCATCCAAATCAACTTTACCTGATTTTTAACGATTTTCTGCTTCAAACTACCTACCTTAATGTATTTGGATGGCGATATTTCCGAAACAAAGCATTGAAAAAGGTTAAAATAAAAAATGTGGTAATGAGATTTTCTAGAATATTCCAAAACCAAAAATAAGAACCTTTTATGACATATGGTTTCCGAAAAATAGGCATCCATAGTGATATTCGATTATTTGCATTTAGCCTGAAAATGCTTTTGGATAGATATATTTCTACCACCAAGCAATACAAATGGTTTTGTTTTTCAAGTTCTATCTTGTCTTTTTTAAATCTATTTGTTTCTGAAAACCAAAAGCTTCTGCAATGTCTAGTTCAATAGATATTTGCATCCAATGTAATTTTACTGAATTTTTACGCTATCGGTTAAATGCCAATATCTAACGAACCGAGCTTTCAAAATTGTTGCGGCTTTCAGTTCTGAGTAGGAAATTAATACACCTTTACGAAAATGTAAAAAAAAATCACAAAAATTTTTCATGGATTTCGACAAAAACCATGGGCTAACCCCTTGCCATATTTTCGAAAAAAAAAACAAACTTTTTTTTCAAAGTTAATGAAATAAATCGTGCCGTACCTTAATGGAAAGGTCAATTCAAACATAATCGAAGCAAAATTTTTTTCTTGGTATAATCGAGGAAATATTCGGTCCATAGTGATTTAGCGATTTTCTACCTTACCTACCTTAATGTGCTTGGATGACCATATTTCCAAAACCGAGCCATGTAAAATAAGAAAGAAACAAAAATCTATATACATTTTCCAGAGCTTTTCAGAACTGAAAACTAGAACCATCTACGACATCTGGTTCTAGAAATATACGCATCCAAAGTTATTTGCGTAAACTTGCGAAGACTTGCGTATACTTGCGTAAAGTTGCATAGACGTGCATAAAGTTGCATAGACTCAGTGCTGAGTAGAAACTTAACCCACCTTTCCAAAACTACCCAAAAACTTTTTTAAATTCCTACTATCGTTTGGTCCAAAATTCTCTATAGCCAATTGCATTGACACATCCTCGAACATTATGTTCAAAATAATTGTGGATGGCGAAGAATGCATCCAAACAATATCAATTCTTGATATAGATCATTGTGATTGAACCCCAATGCTTGATATATGTATATAAATACATACTTACATGAACCTTAGCCTAGTTTGGGAAAATACTAAAGTTTCTTTAAAAAGGCCATTCGCTTCCAAATTATTTTGTCTTAAATATATATATAACAATACCATCTATGAAATAAAATTCATCTGAAGTCGTTCTTGAGATGTAATAATCTAAAAAAAGTAAAGGACCGTACGAAAGAACAACGAACAAACGTACGATATAACCTGATAATTACTGCTAAAGCTGTTTTTTTGAATGGATACTATTTCAACACACTTCGAAAAATATACTGCTGCTATTAAATAATCGCTGCCTTCTATTTCCATACTATCAATTCCAATTTTATTAAATGGAATGTTAGAGATTTCATAATTTATCAGTGGATCTTTTTGATTATCAGATTAAAATGTCTGACATGTTATGCATTTCCAACTTAATTTTCAATTTTTTCGTTGTGAGATTGCTAAAAATAAGACTTATGGCTCAAATTTTCATTTTTTTTTTCTAAAACATCATTTTTAGTGACATAAGCACAAATATTCTATTTCCATGAAATCTAAAGTCTAAATTTCCACAAACATTGAAACTTCTCGGGTAGCATAACTTTCTTTTGTGACCAGCCCTCCCACATGATTTTCTGCAACACTGTTAAAAACTCATTTTTACCTGATTATATTTGAAACTTTTCCTTCTTCTCTTCACTTACATTTATTGAATGTACCATTTCATTGAATTCATTACTTTCTTCTTTTACTTTTGCAGTAAGCGTACCTAAAATATAGACCATGCATTTCAATCTGCAGCTTTATTCTTTGTTATCGAGCTGACAGAATAGTATGGTAGTCTTTGGACATTACTCCTAAAAGAATTTTATGGTCCGTTATGATCTCGACGATATTACCATAAACATAGGCTTAAAATGTTTGCCTTACGAACAAAACTGCCAAAAATTCGATTTCAATTTGTGCATAAAGCTCTTCCGTTTTTGACAAGCTTTTTTAAGCAAAACTCACTGTCCTACCTTTTTGCAAAAGTCAGCATCCTAAGCCAAACAATAATGCATCCGTTTAAATTTAAATATTTTCGCTACTGTCAAATGATTACAAAACCAGTGCATTTGCAATTAACAGCTTAATTTTTCCAGCACTTTTGAGTGACATTCAAACCACTGGTATTAAACTTCAGTTGAAGAGGTTTTTTCCTCAATACTTAACCTATCTCACTCTATTCCTTGGTCTTCTTTGAACTATCATCTAATTTGACCTGTCAATATCCACCTTTTAAGACAAATACCGAAAAAAAAAACTAAACAGACTAATCTTGACTTAATCTGTACAAATGAAGAAAGTGGAATTCTTCTTGATGGTCTTGCTATTAAAACTATATTTGCTTTGAAGTTTAATGTATAAATTTGTGCCGAAATAACCTAATCCTGCAAACAAACTATTAAAGTTAATCCAAAAATTGTTTTCTGTGCTCAAATCAACACTCAAAACCCGATTAACCAATCCCATTTCTACTCAACTTGTTAGCCCTTAAATAGACACAAAAAACTTTATTCTGCTTATTTTGCCTTTAACCTTGTATAGGCCAGTTGGCAGAGGCAAAAACCATCTTCCAATACTCGTTTCTGAGTATAAAATAAAATGGCGAATTTGTAAATGTTGTGCGTTGAAAAACGCGTTTAGCCAATATCTCGAGAACGGTTCACTGTACGAAAAATATATCTTAAGCTTTTCCATAGGAAATTTAATTATCTATTTTTCTGTTCTACAATATTTTTTTATAGAGTCCTATATCTCCTGAAGGGTTGTTGCTGTGGAAAAAAATGCATTATTAAATTGTAGAACATGTAATTTCTAACAATTTTTGTATGCACATTTTTTTCTACGACGTATAATACCAAAGTTATTGATCTCTACAGGTTGAAGTGGCCAAATTTGGAGTGCAAAATATTTTCATTCTTCCAATTTTTATATTTTTCAATAGATTTTTCCAGTTCCAAAACAAAAACTGCAAGCAACACCGTTACATGTTTCAAATTTAAATTTTTGCCCGAACTTCTATTTGAATTTTATCAACTTTTCTATTGTTAGAACTTTGTATAATAATTATTTCTAAATTTATTCCCCCTGTTTCTGTTTTGAAACTTTTCCACGACGTTCACTGTATTCTCGATGTACCAGCTTGCTCTTCCATTTTTTTCAGTTTCTCCAATTTAGCCTCTGCTACTTTTCCCATTTCAAAAAACTTCTGTGCTGTTAAATCATTCAACACAAGTTATATTTTCTGCAACTTCTGATCATATACTCCATGCACTAATCTGTTTCTCAACTTTTTGACTTTCTTGATCACCGATCCAAACCCAAATTCCTTCAGCATTTTTTAATATTCATTAAAAATTTTAATATCCATTAAAAATCTAAATATTCTTTAAAATTTAATTAAATTAAAATTTTTAATATCCATTAAAAAAATGAAAAAATGGCTCCCCAGCTTTCTGAGTTCTACAGTGAAAAATGAAGCTCTCACACACCTCATTTCACTTTGGTTTACAAAAATTTTTCGAATGCCCCAACAGCTTTGATATATTTTTCCGATCTTCTTCATCCAAATAAAGCGAATTAAATACTTCGATCTTTTCAAATAGCACTGCAATGAGGATAATGGCTTCTTTTATTTAAAAAAATTCCTAAAACACAATTAAATTTAAATTTTTTTGAAAATTAAAAGTATGAACTTTTATCAAAGCCGTTAGTGTCTTTTCTCAGAAAAAATGTCAAACCAAAATAATAGTATGGGAACAACTCGATCTTTATGGGTGAGCTCTTATACTCTTCTAGAGAATCATCTAAATTTGAATCAAATCCGTCCTCTTTTGTTTTTGTTTTCAATGCATAATTTTCTATCATCAATTTGCTTTATCTTTCCTTCTGAGATTTCTTCAAAACATTTCTTAAAAAAATTAATCAATAAATAAATAAATGTTAAAAAAGAGTTCGAACGTCAGCTCTTTTGTTTTCTTGTAAAAAAATATTCACGTTCATAATAGACTGTCAAGAATCCATTTGAAAAAAAAAACTATTTTTATTCTTTGTATTTTGTTGGCTCTTTCAAAAAATATTAATAAAACTCGGATTAAATTTTATAAGTTTTATTGTCACAAAAAAAGTTAAAATAAATATTGAATAAATTAATTGAACAGCTTTATAAATTATCTTCTTTCTTTGTGACCTTCTGATAAATTTAACGTATAAGTTCCACTCGTGGGTTTTAATTCTGTTTTATGAAGCAATTACAGTAGAAGTAGATATTAGATCAAGTTTTACTTTCAGTTAGCTTCGGTGGTTGCCGCATCTACAAACACATCATTCTCAACGGACTCCCCAACGCTTATAAATTCATTATCTTCACCAACAGAAATCAACTCGTTATAATCCTGATCTTCACTTAAATCCACATTGGTTGAGTTTGACTTTCTTATCACTGCTTTTTTCGTTGTAGTTGTTGTACTCAATGTTGTTGTTAAAATTGGTATTAAAGTAGAATTATTTGCAAATAATGGTTGTTGATAAACAGAGAAAAATGATTGGATCCTTTGCACAAACATTTCCAAAATAGGTGGAAATTTTGATTCTATTCCTTCACCATATATTTTAAGGAAATTATTACTTAACGAACTATTTACAGTTTTCTTATTGGATAAAGTTGTATTAATCATTGTGGTTCCAGATGTAGTTTCTTGTTTAATGTTTGAACTATTCACTAAACACATGACACTATTACAAAACGATAACAAAATTATTGACAAAATGATTAAGCGTTGGGTTAGCAAATAGTTGAATTTAATTATTTTAAACATTATTCATGAACTTAAGTCAAGATTGTTCTTTGAATTAAATTAACTACTGTCTTGGTGAAGCTTTGTATACGTTCTCCGGCACAAAACAAAATATCTTTTTAGTTTGTAGCTCTTTTTGCACATACGCTTATAGCCATACTATAAATAGATGGTAATGTGAAGAAATTGCATTTATATTTAGTAGTAGGCGAGTGAAAGCTATGTACGCATGCAAAAACACATAGGCGTAGTATGAATGGAAAAGTCGCAGGGGAATAATTGATTTAATTTTTAATTACAAATATTTGTGTAGTTTGTGAGTTGATTTATTCATAAATATAATTTATTTGTAATAAAATAATTAATAAAAAGATTAAAAGCATTGACAAATTTAAAACATTTTTTTGTTAATAAACTAGATTTATAGATTTATAGTTTTTGGATTGTTTTGATGCCTTCTTAATCCCAATCCGATATAGATTTGATCTATAAATGTCAGAAGAGTATCAATTATTTCCTTTCATGCTATTTATCTGTCACGATGGTTTTCTAGTAGTACCTCGTCGCATGATGGTAAGTGCCTTGGACCCAGAAGACTGTGTCGGATCGGGACCGAAGAGATAGGGTAAAACAGGAGAACCAGTTCTGGTGATTGAAACAGTAAAATGAAGTTAGTTCCTTCAGATAACTAAAAGTTGACCATTATTTTTTTCTGTCATGTTCCAGTTTGTAACTAGTTTGTTAGTAATTTAAAGTAGCTTTAAGTAGTTTTAATTAGCTTTAATTCAGTTTTATGTACTTTGAAAGTTAAACATCAAACCAAAAAAAAAAACAAAGATAAAGATAAGGATATCGAGCTATTTTTGTATATTCTTCTCGGTAAAAATAAAAACCGACATGAGTTTTAGTATTAGAATAGTTCTTAGGCCAAAAAGCATTAGCATTAAGTTATTATAGTTTAACTAAGAGCTCCCGATTGGGGCCCAGTAAGTTAGTTGTAAGATATGGATAAGTAGGCTAGTTTTTATGAATTTTTGTCTAGCTTAAAGATAGTTTTTAAGAAAATGAAAAAATAAAAATGAATAAAAAAAAAGAATGAAAAGTGCATTGGACTTGTTCGATTCTTAGCCACTGCCACCTAAAAACAGAAATGTTTTTCTCGAGGTACTGCTAATTACGAGGAACTGACAAATTCTTCAAGAGTATACTTGTCATGAATAAGTGCATCTCATCTAGCCGCTCGGACTCGGCCAAAAATTATAGGTCCCCTCCATTCCTGAGCACAACACGCACACAGGAATGGTTGATAGTTGCAAATCCATAGGCCCTGGTTCTACATGAGCTGTTCCGCCGCCAAATTTATTTTTTTTAAGATGGTTTTCAACCATGTTTTAGTTTAGATAAGTTTAGTTTTTTTTTTCATGTTACTTTCCTATCATGATATTTTTAATCTGATAGTTTTCTTTCATAATAGTTTTCTATCATGACAGTTTCATATCACGATAGTTTTTATCATAATAGTTTTCTGTCATGATAGTTTTCTATCATGGGAGTTTTCTATTATGATAATATTCAATCATGACAATTTTCTATCAAGATTGTTTTTTATTATGATATTTTTCTACCTTGATAGTTTTCTTTCATGGTAGTTTTTCAACATGATAGTTTTCTATCATAATTGTTTTCTATTTTGATAGTTTTCAGGCTATATCAATCTGTTAATTGAAGATGTTGCGTGTTCTTTGCTTTCATTTCTCTGGAGAATGTCAGATACTCGTACTTCCTAGACTTTATAAAGCTGCTGTTTTAAAACTATTGGGTTATCATATTGTATGCTTAAGTTGATATCGCATTTTTCGGCCAGTGATATCCACTCTTTAGCCCTACTCTCTTCTACTCTCTTATTCACACTATATTTTGTTAGTATAAATGGAAGGCTGTGTGCCGGATATTTGAGCACGTAATCAAAGTGTAACTTTAGAGTAAAATTAAAAAGATTCGATAAACCCGTTTCTAGGCTAAGTACATAATTATGAGTAGTCAGGGGAAGATCGAAAAGTTTTTTCAAAAAGAATCGAAGCAGTTTTTCGACTTCTTCGTACTGTTTGTACCCCCAAGTTTGAGAGCTATAGTGCACATGACAGATCGCATGACTGATTCGAATACACGATATTTTTCGTATTATGTTTTTCCAGGACGCCTTTATGAGACTTTAAGCCATTGACAGTTTTTTTTTCAACGTGCAGATTGAGCTTCATCTTAGGGGTCAAAATTACTCTTAAATATTTATCGTACGTTACTATTTCAATTTCTTCACCCTCAAAGAACCATTTTTCGTTCGTTTCTAGTTTTGTTTGCCTGCTGCGAACTATCATAATTTTAGATAAAAGCTTATAAAAGAGATACCTTGATAGTTACTTGGCGTGTTGACATCGCCTTTTTTGTTTATTGGATACACAATTGCATCTTTGAACTCTTGAGGTATTTCTCCTGAAGAAAAATAGAGTTGAAGGCAGTTAACAGATTGCTTAAGAACTGGGTCGGGACATTTTTGCAAAATTCATTTCTTATGCGATCAGGGCCGGGTGCTTTTTTATTTTTGGCGTTTTAGAGACTAAGCTATAGTTCACTCATCTGAATATCCATATCTAGCAAGTCATTTAGTATATATGGCTCTGCAAATTGGATGGTTTCCCTAACATCAGTGGGATTTAGTGAAAACTTAAAGTACCCTGCAAGTTTAGAAGCGGTTACATGTATCCCGCAAATGTAATCTAATAAACCTTTAAATTTCCTTATTTTTTCCCAAAAGCTTTTACTGTTGGTTGCGGTGGATAGTGCTCTTGCAAACCCTCTGAAATAATTTTCGCGTTTTTCTTTGCTTAAAAGCCTATAATTTTTACTAGCGCTTACGTACTGTTTAGTAAAATTTTCGTTCGGGCTCGTTGAATCTTTTACTTTTCTTAAAAGTAAAAAACAATAGTTCTCTTGCTGTGAGGCATTCATGGTCAAGCCACTTCTCCCACTAATTTTGTTTTACCGTTGGCGTACTAAGTGGTACGACTCTCTCTCTCTCTTCCGCGGCGGTTGGTTGTACTATAATTGTTGGGCAGGCACTCTCTAACTCAGCTATTAGCTTACTTGCATAAACATCTTTATTTTCTTCTTTCCAAACTGGCAGATGGCAACGCCATTAAACATTTAAATTATTATTATTTTATATTGTACTTTGTACTGTATATTTAAAATATTGAAATTTAATAATAAATATTGAAATTGCTAGATTTTGTACGTATCACCAAAATACGGTATTTTCAACAAAAACTAAAGGAAATCGTAAGAAATTTTAAAGTTTGTATGGCTATACCCTCTGTCAGTTTTAAATAAAAACTTTCTTTTTGAAAATGTCATATTAAAGACTTAAGCCTCTATTTTCTTATTTAAACCTCCAGTCTAAAAATGAGAAAAAGCTAAAGTTTTTGACACTTTCTGAATAGAGACTTATTTTTTGAAAATAAATAATTGTTTCTGTATGAAGGTAAATACGTACGAGTTCGTAGGTTTATTGTAAAATAATATTAAAGAATAGACAAATTTTTCATCAAATAAATACATAAATATACAAAGCAACGATTCAAGTGATCTTGAAAATGCAGAGACATCGTTTTCAAACTTGCAAGCATAGTATGGACCTTTTTTCATTACTAAAAAAGTAAAAATGAAAGATCATTTTTTTAATTTTTGTCACATGAATGATTTATTTTTTTTATTTTTTTATGTTGATGATGATAAATGGTAATGAATGTCCAAATTGAATTGGTCATGTATGTTAGTCTTGATTTCATGAAAATAAATGTTAATTTTAAGACGCAAGAGTTTTTTTTTTTTTTAATTTTAATGTTCAATGGTCGTCTAGGAGGATTTTAAGCCCTTTTCCATATCACTCGATCCTGCAATAGCTGTTCCTGATGGAGCTGAATATGCAATACCATCTTTTCCAGTTATGGCTGATGCAATAGGTCTTGCTTGTGCTAAGCCACCTTCACCACTAATAGCTAATCCAGCTGGTAATGCTTCGGCAATGCTTTGTTGCTGACTACCTGGTTCTTTAAGTTCAGCAATATTGGCTGTGATAAAAATTTTACAAAAATTTTAAAATTAGTCAAAATGTTGTATTACAAGAAAATTTAGAATACCATCTTTTAAGTTTGATTCTAATGGAGCTTCTGGCAAAGCATCTCGTTTCTCAATTGAACCCAAAAACTTTCCGAACTGAGAGTTAACTTGAGCTTGCTCTTGTCCTTTTTGGATTTTTAGGCTTTTGTCATCGAAATTGTCTGCTTGTGATACTTGTTCGACTGGTACTTGCACATTCTCAGTGTTTCTTGCTTGATTTTCTAGGAACAAAAAAAAAAATAATAAAAATGTCAATAGAATTTAAGCAATTTTGATTTACCATTTTCTTGAGATTTCTGCTCCAAAACACCTTCATTGGCTATTTTTGCTAGATTTAAATTTTGCGCATTATTTTGTGTAACGACATTGGCAGTAATTTTGTCCTCTGGATGTACAACACTCCTAGCACGAATTGTCTGGATTGGTTGAATTGTGAACAATGGATTCAATGGTGTGTGGATGACTTCGAAATTGCTGTAGAATTGTGGAATAGGTGAAGGTAAACTATAGAATCGACCAGAATCTTGACGAATGGTTTCTGAAGGCTTCACTATGTTTAGACTCTCAACTTTCTGGGCAGGTTGGATGATATTCTCTAGCCCTTGCGACAGTTGCTGTTGTAATGCTTGTAACTCAGCCTGCACAGTCTGACCAGCAGTAACAAATTGATTAACTACATTTGTGATATTTGTAGTCTCCAATTGTTTGCCTTGTTGGACGGCTGCTTTGGGAAAAGCATCGATAATATTCTCATTGGGCACATACACAACTGTCTGATCTAATGGGCTATCGATGCGAGCCACTGGAGCTAAGTGTTGTACTAATGGCTGGGGATATTTCAGCGATGGCTCAAGTTGAACCTGTGCTTGCGGGGTAAGAATTAAAATGTGATTTGTTGCAGGAATAGCTGCCAGCGTTGCAGCAGGACCTAAGATCTGCTGTGTTGGAAGGGCATTTGTGATCGCCACAAAACCAAGAAAGGCTATTAAAAACATCTAGAAAAAAAAAACAAAAAGGCACTTTAATAGTTTTCGAAAAAGAAACAATCACACGATCCAATCAAGCAGGAAAACATTTTGCATGGATTGAGATAAACAAAAGAAAAAAAGTTCGCATCCAGATGCAGAATGAAGATTTAAATGGAAAACCAGTAAAAGAAAACACTTGATGGTTGGCTGGTGCTTTCATCTTCAATGCTTGTTGAATGGATGCATCCAACTTGCAGATGCAACGAACAGGTTTCTTAAGATTCTTGTGCGTTGTCGAGGTCAAGATCTTTGCTTTGAACAAATGTTCATGCAAAAAAAAAGGAACAAAGTAGAATAATTTCTTGTGCTTGTTAATGTGGAATAAAAACTGAACTTATTTAACAGGCTTATACAAAATTAAATCAATTGAATTCTAATCCAATAAAAGTTTCCTAAGACCTCAAAGCAAATTCACTTCAAACAAAAAAATTAAACTGTACTCACCTTTTAAATGATTCCTAGTTGATAATTTTTCTTATAATAATAGAACAATGATGATGCTTCTATTCTAAACTAGTTTTATTTTATTTTACACTGCGTGCAGCACCAGGTCTTAAGGGAAAATGATACAAGGAGCAAAGTCCGAAGCCCTTTTATAAGATTATCTTCAAGTTGCATTTGGTATATATTGTCACGCAAAGATGCAGTGCAAATAGTTTTTTGTATCTTCTTTCTTGCAGAATACAAACTCGTTATGGTCATATGAAGTAAGGAACAGCACAACAACAAAAAAAAGCTGCTATGATGATAACGACAGCAACGAAGACGCATCTTGTCCAATAGCATTCCAGGTGTAGAATAAGTTTTATACATAGAAGAAGAATTACTAGTATTCCTAGAGGTTTGATTCCTTTTTGTGTGTCTATTTATAAAAGATGCTTGCACTATTAAGGGCAGGTTTTTTTGACCATCTCAACTTGTTCTTATAGCTAATATTTTTTTTTGTTTTTGTGCAGTGGATGAACTAGTGCATTGCGTTCGTGAACTTTTATAAATAAATTTAATGTGTTCCAGGATTAAATTATAAGAAGTGTGCGTACAAATATAGACGTACGCAATTACATGGATGAAATGCATTTCAAATTTTAACAAAAATTATTTCAAACTTAATGTAGAAAGATAATCTTCCAAACTAAATAGTGCAGAGATATAATCCTAAAAGTTTTCAAATCGATTCTGCGGTCCTTTGTTTTATTTTTAAATTGTCTTTTCATCTGAGATTTTTGTAATTATTGTACTTAACCTATCAGTGTGTAAGTTCTTTGAGTATAGGTGCCTCTCATATAATTGCACTTTTTCTTGTGCAAAGCTTCCACCATCTGCTGGTAGACTATGTAATTTGTTAACAGCTTATCCATCAGCAATAATAATTTGCCCTGAGTTCTCAAGTTTTTGAAATATCCTTTTTATTTTTTTATGATAAATTGAACAGATTGATCATGAAGTAGAACAATTCATTGCTGATGTGCAACAGGCCGCAGAAGAAAGTACTCCAACAATTTCGAACTCAAGAGAAAAAGAAATAAAATATCCTGTCGAAATAAAGGAGCTGATCTTGGAGAAAAGAAGAGCTCGAAGAAAATGGCAAGCTACGAGATTTCCAGGTGATAAGGCAGTTTTTAACCGTCTTAACAATGAACTTAAGAAAAGAATCTGGGAATTTAAAAGTGATTCACTTAGTAGATTCCTGAATAGTCTGACGACGGATGCTTCTACGGAATACTCCTTATGGAAAGCAGCTAAGCGCCAAAAAAGACCACAGGCACAAAACCCGCCAGTAAAATCTCAAGATGGTAAATGGATCGGAAACCCAAAACAAAAGGCTGATCTCTTCGCTGAACATCTCGCGAATGTTTTTAAGCCATTTCCAGCAAGCACAGCTACAGATCCATTACAGTTTGTTGATAGAAACGACGAATGTGAAATTCCTTTTGTCACGCTCAAAGAAGTAAGAAGTATGTGTCAACATAAGTTGTCTAACAAAAAATCACCAGGGTACGATCTAATAACTGCTCAGGTTTTGAAAGAAATGCCTTCTATAGCCTTCAAAAAACTACAATTTATAATAAATGCATGCCTTAAACAAAGATATGTGCCACATCATTGGAAAATTGCAGAAGTCATTGTTATACCTAAACAAGGTAAGCCACCAACAGAAGTAACATCTTACAGACCTATTTCGCTTATACCAATCATGGCAAAAGTTTTCGAAAAACTGCTTCTGAAAAGACTAAGCAGAATAATAGAAGAAAGAAGACTAATTCCGAGCCATCAGTTTGGATTTAGAAATAAACATTCCACGATAGACCAAGTGCATCGGATTACGGATGTTGTGGAAAAAGCACTTGAAGAAAAACAAGTATGCTCGGCTATATTCTTAGATGTTGCTCAAGCCTTTGACAAGGTTTGGCACTTGGGACTTGAGTACAAACTGCAAAGGGATCTTCCCAGGCAGTACTACGAAATACTGAAATCCTACGTTACGAACCGACTCTTTAGAGTACGGTACGACCAAAATTACTCGGAACTAAAGAAAATTGAAGCCGGTGTACCACAAGGAAGTGTCCTAGGACCAACCCTGTATCTGTTATATACAAGGGATATTCCAGTGGACATCAACGCTATCATGGCCACCTTTGCTGATGATACTGCAATACTGGTGCCAGATAAATCCGTTACGAAGGCTACACAAAAACTGCAATATGCAGTCGATAAAGTTAGTGATTGGACGCAAAAATGGCGAATCAAACTAAATGAAACAAAATCGACGCATATAAACTTTACAAACAAAAAAATAAACAATGTTCCAATTCTTATAAACAGTACAACAGTACCTTACTCCAATACTGCCAAATACCTTGGAATGACTTTGGATGCAAAGCTTAAATGGAAAGAGCACATCAAAAAGGAAAGAGAAGAACTAAACTTGAAGTACAGAAAAATGTACTGGTTACTAGGAAAGAACTCTGACCTATCTGTCCAGAACAAACAAATGTTATATAAGCAAGTACTGAAACCCGTTTGGACATATGGCATCCAACTATGGGGCTGTACAAAGAAAACAAATGCTGAACCCATCCAAAAATTCCAAAGCAAGGTCCTTCGCGGAATAATAAATGCCCCTTGGTATATAAGAAATAGCGATCTACATCGGGACCTTCAAATTGAAATGGTTACAGAAGTGGTTAAAAAACACGCTGTATCACACAATCAGCGACTGCAAAGTCATACCAACTCCGAAATGGAGACCGTCTTAAATGTACGAGACAATGTTCGGAGATTAAGAAGAACCAAGCCTCATGAGCTGATGGTCTAAAAGCTATGGAAAGTGTTATAACTTAAACTTCCCACAATGCGACTGATAAATTAAGAAAGAAAAATCATTTGTCGATCTTTCATAGATTGGTCCTGATTCACCGGTGGTTTTTAGTGCGGTAAGAGTCCCACACTACTTGGTACCGATTCTTACCGAGTGTCTTTTGAAGATTTCCATCGGATAATAAAAAAAAAAAAAAAAAAAAAAAAAAAAAAAAAAAAAATGATAAATTCCTATGTAAGCTTATGGTCAGTAGGGGTGTCGGAATATTTTTATTTATTTTAAAAATGGGTATCATGGATCTTGTAAAGGATTAAGGAAGAAGTAATTTTTGTTCTGGGGCATTTTCGAAAACTGAATTTTGAGATCCCACGGCCAGTTTTAGGTACAAAATTAATTTAGAAAAGTAGTCAGAAAAACCATTTAAATTTGCTTCGATATGTGGTCACAGTTACTTAAAGTGATTTGTTTTTGGTTTTGTAACCTGTTGCTAAGAAAGTAGAATAAAAAACTGCTCCTTGAAGAGTCATAAAATAACTTTTTGCCTTTAATTTGTATGAAATTATTATTTTTTCTTAATGGAATACTCGAACTGGCCCGACAACATTATACAGCGAACTTAAATTGATATACTGTCAATTCAATTGAGAAAAGAAATCCAAAATAGAACATAATAAGTAATTGTGATCACCTATCGACGACGCAAATTTAAGTGGTTTTCCTGACAACTTTTTCGAATTGTAGTTTATTTATCTTAAAACGGCCGCGGGGTATCCAAATTCAATTTTGGAAAATGCCTCAGAATACAAATTACTTCTTTCTAAATCCTTAACAAAATCCACGATACCCATTTTGAATATAAGAAAAAAAAATCGACACTCCTAACGGTCAGTTTTTGTTTTTATTTTTTAAAAGTCAAGCCGGCTGCTATAAAACAACCGTTTCGTCAGGGCAAAAGCTCCCTGACTACTGATCCATCCAGATGATAAGGTACTTTACTTCACTTTAACTCGCCAGTGGATGTCCATTTAGCACTACGATCACAAGCTTGCGCCAGTTCTTTCTCGTATCCCTTGTGGCTCCACGGAAGAGCCCTAAACAAGATAGTTTCTGAATTTTGAAAGTTGATTTTCAACTTCCAGTCATCACAATATCGTTGAATCTCATCGAAGTCAAGCTTCAAAAGAATCCTGATGTCCTCGACTTTTGCCTGACTACTTATCAGATCGCTGGCGTAAATGCTGAATAGAATCGGCGAATTGACCGCTCCTAGCTGAAGACCATTTTTAATACTAAAGGTTGTGGCAGAAGTAACATTGTCGCTCTTGACAACAAACTTTCTACCATATAACGGGTGATTTTTTAAGAGGCTTAGAACTATAAAAAAAAAAAAAACACAAAAAATTCGAAAACATGAATGAAATATTTATTTGAATCGATAGTTTGAACATTGCAATTTAATTTTTAAAGATAATTTCATGCAAATGTTGACCGCGGCTGCGTCTCAGGTAGCCCATCCGCTGAGTCCAATTTTGGCATACTCTTTCACACATATCGGCCGGTATCTCACGAATTAATGCATGGATGTTGGCTTCCAGTGTCAATCGAAGCGGGCTTGTCCCTATAGACATTAGCCTTGACATACCCCCACAAAAAATAATCTAATGGTGTCAAATCGCACGATCTAGGCGGCCAATTGACCGGCCCGAAACGTGAAATTAACTGTTCAGCAAACTCGCCTCGCAATTGCGCCATTGTTTTGCGTGCTGTGTGGCATGTGGCACCGTCTTGTTGAAACCACATATCATGCAAGTCAAGAACTTCCATTTCGGGCAAAAAAAAGTTTGTTATCATCGCTCGGTAGCGTTCACCATTGACAGTAACGCTGCGATTCGCATCATCTTTGAAGAAATATGGCCCAATAATGCCGCCGGCCCATTAACCGCACCAAACAGTGGCTTTTTCGGGAAGCATTGGTAGCTGTTGCAATGCTTCTGGCTGATCTTCACTCCAAATGCGGCAATTATGCTTATTTACGTACCCATTCAACCAAAAATGAGCCTCATCGCTGAACACAATTTTTCGATAAAAAAGCGGATCCTCGGCCAGCTTTCCAAGAGCCCATTCACCAAAAATTCGGCGTTGTGGTAGGTCGGCTGGCTTTAGTTCTTGCACCAGCTGTATCTTAAAAGGCTTTACGCCCAAATCCTTCCGCAAAATTTTCCACGTAGTGCTGTAACAAAGGCCTAACTGCTGGGAACGGGGCCGAATCGACATTTCGCGGTCTTCTGTCACACTAGCTGATACGGCCGCAATATTTTCTTCACTACGCACAGTACGTAAACGTGTTGGTGGTTTAATGTCCAACAAAGTAAATTTGGTGCGAAATTTGGTCACAATCTTCCGAATAGACTGCTCAGAAGGTCGAGAATGCCGACCATAAAATGGAAGCAGCGCGCGATGAACATTTCGAACCGAGCACGAATTTTCATAGTAAAATTCAATAATTTGCAAGCGTTGTTCATTTGTAAGACGATCCATGGTTAAATTGCAAACCAAACTAAAGCTGTTTGACAGTGACACAAGGTACTAAACACACGTCAGCTGTCAAAACCAGTGTTGCCAAAACCAAACCAGCTAAAAAATCACCCTTTATATAACAGTGGCTTACTAAGGCGAAGTCTGGTCAGCTTCAGATAAAGACCCTCAAACCATATGGTGTCGAAGGCCTATTCTTGATCAACTAGACAGGCACCCGTACACTGCTTCTTAGATTTGTTCCATTGGTCATCAGAAACGAGCTTAGACGCGGCATGAATGGTGTCATGTCCCGCCTTAAAACCGAACTGATTGCCCGGTATGATATTATTGTCCTCTGCCCACTTAAACAGAGCTCAAATGATAACTTTTTCGAATACCTTGCTGATACTCGGAAGAAGACTTATCGACCGGAGATTCGCCGGATTGGAGTTGTCCTATCCCTTTTTCGGGAGAGGATGCACCACAGCTGTCTTCCACCGTACTGGATAATATGCATTATTCAGAGTGTTGTTAAACAGAGTGGTATAATTGTCTACTGCTTTTTGAGGCAAATGTTGAAGTACAACGTTGGATATACAATCGACTCTTGCTAACTTCTTCTTCTTTAATACCTTCTATTTGTGTACTGGTATATTGCTCGCTGAAGGTTAATATCAGATACAGCACGGGCAAAGGGTTTTTTTATGAATTGGTTAATAATTTCATCTCCAGCAGCCGGATATGGTAGATGTGCCAGCCGTTTGATGTCTGCATCGAGCTGCTGCAGATTTTCTCCTCTTACCTGGACTCTAGTATTGAGTTGGAAGCGGAAGACTTCTTGCATATGCATTTGTCAATGGCCTGGACAAGAGTACCGCAGTTGCCATTCTTTTATGCTGGTATGGTTTGCACCAGTTCCTCTGAGGGCAAGTGTCAAAGCTATATATTTGTCATCCCCATCCCAGCCAATTCGTTGCAGTGGCACCGGCGACCTTAAACTGCTTCTGGTAGATTGACCAAGAAGTTTGTGCATCAAAGGTTTGTGGAAGCATCTCCTCCAGAACTTTGTCGAAACTTCATTTTAAATTTTGTAATACATTAATTTTATCTTTGAGCTTATTTTAACAATTGTTTATCGGCACACTCGTTAAGAGCAATAATTCTGTAGTCAAGGGCCTCTATAACTTACCTTCGAGAAGATTTTGACGATTCTTTTGTTTTTGGTTTTGTTGATCAAATCGTTCGAGAAGATTTTTGTGTCCATTGCGTTGTTCTTGCTTTTGATTTTCTAGACATTTTTTTTCTTTTTGAAGTTTATTTTCCTGACAGCTTGAAAACAGCTGAGGCAGCATACTGCTCATGTTCGATAAATTAGCTTGTTCTTGCTCAGACTCATTGATATTCGTCAATGTATCTGGGTTTTCTCCACGTTTTCTTATATCTTCCTGTAGACAAATTATAAGATCATCCTTTGTTCCAGCAGGAGGAAAACCTCGCTTGTTCAGTTTTGCCTTGAGTTCAACTAACTATAAATCATTCAGAGTCTTACCCATTTTCTTTTTCTTATTTTCACTTTTCACAGGAAACGCTTAATTTTCGTAATTATTTTCTATTAATATACAATAAATTATAAGAATGCGCACAAATAATTTAAATTTTATTCCACTTCTAACACCAATGTAATATTTTCTCAATTTTTCATAACTGCTCGATATCAAGTTAGCAAAGCACCGCAAAAAACATAAAAAATATTGAACGAGAAATTCTCAATTGTCACTAGTAATTAACGGCAAATTATCAACTTATTAATTTTTAGATCATCAAAATTACTTTGCTAACTTGACACTCATGTAAAAAAACACTACGTTCTTCTTAAAAGTCTTAAGCCTAAATATTGGTAGGTACCTCAGTGATGTACCCCAAACCCGTAACAGTTAAAATAACCATAAGTGAAATAAGAAGCTTAGCAGAACTCTCTTCTTAAAAAATCAAAGTATGTAAGTAATTGAGTTTTGTGAACTTATGTGTCTAATATTCGGTATCGGTTTGAGCGGTTACATTGGATGCGCATTCTGATAATCGATCGTTCTGGCGTATTCGTCAAAACTGCTGGTTAGGAGTTTGTGGTTGCAGTGGATGCGTAACAATCGTTCTGACGTATCGTTCTAAAAATTAAGTGATGAGAGCCCAGTTAATGCGAATTCTGACGACCAATAACTGTTTTGACGTATTCGTCAGAACAAATAAAGCTATATGGTCTTATGAAACCGGTATAATTGCAAGCATTTCGTACGTCCAAACCCGCATGAGTTCGTCAGAACGATCGATAGCTGAAATCAGTTTGATTTCTTTAATAGTTCTGATGAACAATTTCGATAAGCAGTTTGGACGCACAGTTAAGGCTCCCCGAAATTACACCATAGGAAACTACGACAAAAAACTAAAATGGAAAAAAAGCACAAAAATCTACATACAATGTTATGGCTTTTTTCCTAAGAAAAGGAACCCAATAAGTTTGGCGTAGATTCTGGAATTTTTGGTTATTTTTCCAAAAATATATATAATCAACAGCGGAGAGGAGGCACGTTCACGTTTGCACGTGGTACTGTTCGCCGCCGTTTCAGCTGTAACACAGACGGTGCGGTGCGAAAACAGTAAACGGAACGCGCTCCCTCCGCTGGACCTGGCGATAGCGATTGCATGCGTTACTGATCGCAGTATGCGCACCGTTCAGATGCATTTTAATACTTTATTTACTTAATTTCCAAATTCAATTTGGAAATTAGTTCAGAAAAAGCAGTTTTTATACATTTTGGACTTAATTTCCAAAACCAATTTGGAAATAACACCAAAGCTCTTATTTTTTTTTTTGGGTATTTTTTCCATTTGTATTTGTTGTAATTTCCACGTTTTTGGGGTATTTTCCAATTTCATTTTAGGTGCTTTTTCCAAAATATTTATACCGACATTTTTTGGCCTTTTTTCCATAATTGTTTTTGGCGCAATTTCCTTTGGCTTAATTTTGGGATGCCCTGATGAATAGTTTAGATGCACAGTCCTGATGAAAAGTTCGGACGAACAGTACTGACGAATACCTACGTCAGAAACATTTTTCGTCAAAACAATTGTTCATCAGAATACACATCCACTTTAACCGTAGAGAGGTAATTCAGCGGTCGTCTCCCGGACTATTTAGGGAAGCTTTTTTAAAAAGCGGTGCCTGTATACAATATTCACTACCATATGACACTGAGTTAACAAGACTGCTACTAAACCATTGACTTACCTTCAGCAATTATTATTGATGTGATTCTCCGTAAAATATCAAAACTCCATGCACATTCAAAAACTCTTACCATACCATTGTCAAGTTTGGGCCTTTCAGTGCCCTACGAACGTTGTATCGCCATACGAAATAAAATTGTTGGCAAGCTGCGGATCCAATTTTGTCTTATTAATGTAGGGTATAGCAGACCGTACTAACATAATTCCACAATAGAATACGATTTTTTAAAAGTTTTCCATGTTTGTATTTAAATAAGCCAAACCAAACTACTGAGTTCCAAGAATACCTCTCTACTGATTTCTAAGAATACCTCGAATTTATTTATTGTTAATACTTGGAGGAGCAATAATTATTCAAAAGTTCGTCAAATCGAAAATGCCAACCCATTTTAGATTTTTTTCAAACTTTGTGATAATATCTTTTATGGTTCAAAGGAAGGATATGCACCGTGTTTTAATTTTCTCATGCCTCATTCCCCTCTATCCCCATTGAAGTATTTAAAAATCGTTTTTTTAGTGCTTCAGTATTTTTGCGTTAAAATGTCTATTAAAGATATCAGAACGTTTGATATGAAATATTAAAGCTTAAAAAGAGTACTAATTCTGATTTATATTTTAATTCACATAATCAATGTCAAACAATATCAAAAACGGTGCCGAAAGTACGAGTGATTTTCTGATTTTTTGTCATTTTCAACAGACTGTGGTGTCACGACTGTTGAACGCAACTACATAATTTTTCTTGAATATCACAATAATACACTTATCGTAAAAGAAGTTAAATCTAAAATTGACTCGTTCAACTCACTCTTTGTATAAACAATCTCTACTTTAATTTTTTAGATTTTTAAAAATCGCAGTTTTTAGACTATAATATCGCGATGTTTGACTGAAAATGAAAAAATTTCAAACTTTTAGAGCCTTTAGTTCTTACCTTGATCTTTAAATGCTGTAAGTTTCGTTCTGTTATTTTAATCCGTTATAAGTTTGCCAGTAGTTTAAAAGAAAAAGTATCAGTCAAAATATAAAAGGTTGTTAAAAATTATTATTAATGTCTTACCATATTTAGGAAAATTTTTTTGAAATCGGTTTTTTGAAAGCACTTCAAATTTCTCATACAAAATACATGGGTATTTTTGCAGTGTTTTACTCAAAATTTCGGAAAAAATGGATGGAAAATCTTCAAAGTTGGTACATATGTATAACCATAAGAAATAATTAAAAAAATGATTTTCAATTTTTTTCAAGTAGTATTTACGTACCTCGTTAAAAATAGCAGTAAGTATCCTTGTTTTTGTGCATTTGCTGCTATTTTTAATGTGATAAAAATTGAAAATAATTTTTTAATTACTTCTACTACTATAGTCTAAAAACTGCGATTTTTCAAAATCTAAAATTTTCAAGTAGAGATTTTTTATACAAAGAGTGAGTTGAACGAGTCAATTTTAGATTTAACTTCTTTTACAATAAGTGTACTTGATATTCAAGAAAAAATATGTAGTTGCGTTCAACAGTCGTGACACCACAGTATGTTGAAAACGACAAAAAATCAGAAAAACACTCGTACTTTCGGCACCGTTTTTGATATTGTTTGACATTGATTATGTGAATTAAAATGTTAGTCAAAATTAGTACTTTTTTTTAAGCTTTGATATTTCATATCCAACGTTTTTATATCTTTGATAGAAATTATTTTTTTAAAGCAAAAATACTGAAGCACTAAAAAGACAATTTTTAAATACTTCAATAGGGTCAAGAGGGGAATGAGGCATGAGAAAATTAAAACACGGTGGATATCCTTCCTTTGAACCATAAGGGATATTCTCACAAAGTTTGAAAAAAATTTAAATTTTTTTTGTTTTTCGACGTTTTATATGGAATGACTCGACAGCTAAATTTTGGGAGTTGATGTATAACCAGTTACATGTATCGTGATATCGATTGCTAAGGTCTGACAGGCTTTTTTATATCAGCCTTTATAATTTTTCCTAAGTTTAAGGACTTTTTTTTTATCTTAATAATCCGATCAATAGGAGCCATGATTTTAGCTTAAAGGATGAGGGTCGCATAAAATTATTATATCTTGAGCTCTAGATTTTTGACAACTGAAAAATCAAGTTTATTCTCAACGGAAAAACTTTACCTGAGTTAACTCGGGGTTAATTTATTTTATGATTAGCTTACTTTTACTCTTACTAAGCCCTGAGCTGAAATAAAACTGGCCCTACGAAAATTGAATCCTCTGATCCCTATTTTGCCCAGGAAAATTCGACATTCATTTCGAAAAAATTCCGACAAAACTCAATTTTAGTGGAGAGCTTTGCTTCGATGTCTTAAGCATTTCGTGGAAAGTTCTGTAAATTTGGACTTAATTTTTCAGGGGAAGTTATAGGGGGTAAAATTCAGTTTTTTTCTTAATTTCTCGACAACTTACAAAAAATGTGAAGGTACAAATTGTAGCTTATGTCATTATACACAAAAACAATGAACATACTTTTTTCATACAAGCAGAATCTATTTCTGAGAAAATCATGCAGGAACTTCACGGAGGAGTTAATTTTGTCAAAAAATGTATTAAAATTTCATTAATCTATTTGGCTAAAGTCTTGTACGATTTGAGTTTGGATACATCGCTTCTTTATGAAACCAAGTTTTTGGGTTGCCCGGGCTAAAGGAAAGACCGTCATATTGAGAAAGAAAGTGATTTAGAACTTATGTTGGTAAAATTGATAAATAATTAATATTATTCCTTGCCAATTATCAAATTGATATTTGTTAAACCTTCAAATTTACTACAAACTGATCAACTAAGCATTTTTTAATTTATTTATTTTTTTAATTTATCAATTATCAGTTTAATATTAGACATTCATAGTTTTGAGAATGATGTTTAAGAGCGTGTCTAACTTGATTCGGATTTTCATCAATCAAATTAAGCGATCCGGAAAAATGTATCTTAAACATAATCTTAGATTTTCCAAAGCATCGACAAACAAGAATGTATGATTCAAGCTTGTGCTGATTCCGTCTAAAATTTCCAATCAAAACGTTGAACTTTAAGTTTTGAAGGAATGAACGACAGAAAAAATGTTGGATTGTTAAAATATTGAGAAGTAAAAATACTGGTTTATATAGGCTTTTTGTATAAACTTAGTAGTGTTTGGAAAAATATCCACAGGTCGATAGGGCAGCAGGCATTTTGTTGAGTCGAGATTTTGAAAGGTCAAAATTTAATGAATCAGTCAAAAAGATAAATATTTTAACAGTTAAGAAAGTCGATATAAACCGATATTTTAACTGTTTTTTTTTGCCGGCCGGGTACTGGTTTGGGGTCAGTGGTGGAATTGACACGATATATTATTTGATATTTTGACTTACTCTTTGTTTACAAATTTTTGGAGCCAAAAAAGAGGCTTCTTTGAGGACGCCCCAGGTGCTCTTAGGTCTAAGAATGCTCCTGCTCCTCGAAATGTGTTGCTCCTACGAAAAAAAGTGTTGTAATCTTTCTTGTGCAGAATTTGAGCAAAAATATAAATTCATTTCTTTTTTGAAAACAAAAATTGCTGGGATATTAACAAAAAACTGTTATTTGGCCATTTTCAGTACAAAATTAAAAGTGTAACTTTGACACGCTATAACTTCAAAATTAATGAACCTACGAAGTTTGTTTGTAGCTTATTTTATAGATACTATTACTATCTTAATGTTATTTCTTAATGATTTTGTTGTAAAAGAAAATTTCAACGAGCTGTTGAATACAAACCAGATCACTTTCTTTTTCAATATGGCGGTTTTTTCTTTACCTCGGGCACCCCAAAAACTTGGTTTTATAATGAAAAGATGTATAGCCAAACTCAAATAATACAAAAACTTTAGCCGATTAATAAAATTTTAATAAATTTTTTGACAAAATTTACTCCACCGTGAAGTACTTGCATGATTTTCTCTGAACCTATTGCTTGTATGAAAATAAGTATGTTCATTTTTTTGTGTAGAATGACATAAGCTAAAATTTGTACATTCACATTTTTTTCAAAAAAGCTTATGGTTTTCGTGAAATTAAGTAAAAACTTAATTTTACCCCCCTTTAACTTCCCCTAAAAAATTTAACCCCGCCCAAATTTACGGAACTTTTCAGGAAATGCTTAAGACTTCAAAACGAAACTCTCCACCAAAATCTAGCTTTTTCGTGGGATTGCCATTTTTTTTTTCTCTAATTTTCCTGGGCTAATGTCAATAAATCTTTGAATATTACAATGCCAATATTTTGATAAGGGGCCGTTTTGAATATACAGTTTATGTCAAGATTTAGGTTTACTTTTTATAACTTTGTTACTGGCATTTTTGTATTACTTGCTTGTAAATATTAATCTTTCAGATTAACTGCGTTAAAAAGTTCATTATATTTCATCCCCAGTGTAATTTTGATGCTAGTTAGTTAATTATGAAAGTACAACGTGCAAATTCTATAAAATTTCTTCAATATTCAAAGCGAACTAACTTTAAACAAGCTTTTGTGCGACTGGACACTGGAATCTGGAAGCTCTGCTCTCTTTCTCTTTGAGCATCTTTATTGCTTGTAGTAGAGAGTGTTTGTGCAAAAGTTTGCATTCAATAAACATGTTGAGGAAAATGAGATCTAGATCAGTCTCAGTTCGTCAATAGGATTCCTTATCAAAATGTTTCACTTTTGCTGTCAAATTACTGAGGAAACAAATATGGGATAAGTTTGCTCACTTTTTGACGGAACAAAATTAATCGAGGGCTCTGAAATTTCATTTTTCAGAACATATCTAATGAAAGATTATAAACATTTTTGCAGTGCAGTTTAATAAATACTGTTTAGTAAGTGTAGAGTTTTTTGTTGATTTTAGTAGATTTTCGTTAAGATTTTTGACTTAATGTGGACTATGAGTTTATTTTTGTATTACTATGAATTCTTAACTCATGAAATAACGTCTGATCAAAATTTTAGTTAATTTGTGAATAGAATATTATCTGAGTACTTTTTTTTAATGATAGGGCTGTAGTTTCTTAATCCAAACTTTTATTAATCCTTACAATACATATGTGTAGTTATATAAAAGCAAATAATAACATCATATCTTAAGGAAGTGACTTCCGAGTAAACCTGTTATAAGATCTATTTATCTTCTTCAAAAACTCGTGTGCATATCTCAATAGTTTTTTTCTTTAAATTAAATATAATATATTTATGTTGTTAGGACTATTAAATAGGTCTTTTTTAATAATTTATTAAATTATAAACCTTGCAGATATCATGATATATATATTTTTGAATTTTATTAAATAATTTGACATTGAATAATTTTAAAAAAGATCAACATTATTTTATATAAATCATTATTATGTATAAAAAGATGACAGTAAATAGTTCCTATACGCCATATTATTAAGATATTTGCTTTCATTAAAACCAGCTGGTGCATGTTGGGTTCCTAAGCCTTTTGGTTCGACATGACCTTGGACTTTTGGTGTTTGTTCATTTTCTTGAAGGCCAATTCTATCCGAAAATCTTGGTTCGACTAGTAAAATATTTATACCACTATCATCAATTATTTGAGATTTACGTTTTTGAGCTTCGTTTCCTGACTGATGGGCTTTATTTTTGTCCTCTGATGTTGATTTTATTTCAGTTGAGGTAATACCTGATATATTTCCTCTTTGTTGAGCCTTAATAATAATATCATTCCTTGTAGGGATATTGACATTAAATGCTGCAGCTTCTTCTGGTGTAACACCGGCAATTGCTGTTGCTTTTGGTGAGGCAACTGCTAAACCTTCACGTCCAGCAATGGCAACTGCATTTGGTTTCGATGATGCTACACCACCCTCACCGGCAATCGACAAACCTAAAAATAAGGAAATTATTAATTTCAAATAGATTTACATAACAAGGTAAGTACATAATAGGTCTGTTCGTGTACTTCCCATAACTAAGAATTTCTACGAATTAAATTTTTTTATATGAGCTTTGACAGAACTTTGGGCTGAATTCGTAGAAATTCGTAGTTTTGGGAGGTACGCGAACAGACATAATATTATGTATATTTTTATAACAATTTACAAAATATGATTATCTAAATACAAACTGGATCGATAATTGCACATAAGCTATATTATAATTGATATTAAAATAAATAAAAATAAATTTGGTGGCGCAACAGCTCGTGGAGAACCAGGGCCTAGTGACTTACAACTCTCAACGATTTATGTGTGCGTGTTGTTGGCAGGAATGAAGGGGAACTACAATTTTTTGCCGAATCTGAACGGCTAGATGGGAAGCACTTATTCATGACAAGTACTCTTCACACAACCTCGGGAAAAACATTTCTAACCCAGACATTTGGTGTGACAAAACTCAACACGACTAAATCGAGCGAAAACAATACTGCAGTCACGTGAGCCTTTGAGTTTAAATTCCCAGCGACAAAAAAGACTACGAACACTATAGATTAAGAGACTAGGTATGCCATCGTCGAAAAAACATTCTCCGAGGGCTGCTTTTCTGGTTCTATTTAGACTGGGGCATTCACAAAGAATGTGTATCTGAGTAAAGCGCCTATCTAAATCACTTATTTGTTTTCAAAATTTCAGTGATTTATTTCGTATTCTAGTGGTCACTCGAAGCACTATTTTGTCATCCCTTTTTGTTTTACTCTTATAGAATTTAAAACTACTAGTAATCATTTATGTTGCTTCTATAAGGGGTATCGTTGGATAAAGAGAGGAAAACAACCCAGAGTATCAACTTTAAAATATAACAATATGGGACTGCATTGCTGGCAAAGTTTTCCAACTTTGATTTGATTCAACTCCAAAGAAAACAGTCTACATGTCTTCATATTTTGACACGAAAAGTGTTTCTTATTTCACTCTACCAAGATCCACAAATCCACTTCCTTCAATGTGCTAGTTTGCATTGACGCACTTTCATGGCCTGCTCAGTCTCCAGCTTCTACAATACTTCAATTAGGTATCTATGGAACCGAATGACATCTACAAAATTGCTTTTGTCACGCCGTTTGGCTTATATGAGTTTTTATTCATGATATCTGGGCTAAAGCACGCTTTACAGGACTTTCCAGCATCTTATTGATGAAATTTTGCGAATACTTAATTTAGCTGTCGCCTTCTTTGGTCATATATTCGTAACATCCGACAATATATAAAAGCATGAACACCAACTCCGTACTGGGGCCCAATTATGTAACTCGATTCTATAATAAAAACGTTCGAATTCGAAAAATCTCAGCAAGCTAATATTTTAGCGAGCGCTAATTGCAGATTCTGTGACAAAGTGTCGGAAGATCTTAAATTTGATCCCACTTTCATACCTATCACCACCTATAATAAGCATTGAAAACAACTTTCGATTAGATTCGAGAGTAGAACAAATGTACATAGTAGGGCCCCTGTCTTGAAAAGACTGGACTACAGCCTCACGGTTACCCGTTCAAAATGTGTTTTTGAGAAAACCAAGGCACAGTTCTTAGGGCAACTTGTTGTTCCAGAAGGCATTAAACCTTTTATTAAGCATAGTGGAGGCCATTGTAAATTTTAAATAGCCAACACTAGCCAAGAATCTACGTCAATTTTTGAAGATGATAAATTCCGTCCATTTTTATAAATTTTTGACATTATTGGAAGGTGCGATATTTATACTCGCAATATATACCTCTTGATTTTCATTTCAGCAAAAGAACGACAAGGTATCACCTAGACAACTCGAATTTTATAGGCAGTTTTTAACTGGCTTACGCTATGTCTTCGAAAAGGAGAACATCATTTCAGATTTTCTTTCGAGGATTGCAGAAGTTACCATCACACCTTTCATCGATTTTAATCAATTTGCTGATGATCAAAAGACAGATCCTGAGCTACGAAGTCTATTGAAGGAATTCCAATACAACTGGTGATCTCATATGCGAAGTATCAGGTAATTATGTTCGTCCTTGAAGAATTCGCAAAACCGTTTCATAAAAGATTCTTGGTTTATCGCTTGGTGGAATTCAAGCAACTACTAAATTTCTTTAAGCTAAATTCATATGGCTAAGCATGTGTAAAGAATTAGCCAGTTTTGTAAAGAACTGTGATGCCTGGCAGTGTTTTAAAATCCAACGACATACAAAATCAGCACTGCAGTCATTTGGTGAACAAGAACCACTTGAAGGGTTTGGACATATCCAATCCACTTTAATATACATATTTGGTCCACTACCACCATTGTATGGATTTTGTTATTTATCTCTAACAGAAATATACCGACAAACCAGATAGCCAGACCTAAACCTATTGTGGATATCAAGGCAGAAGGCAGAGTCTATATGGATGGATCTCGTGATACAGTGTTCCAGTACGCATTACTAACGGATCGTGGGAGACAATTTAAGCTTTGCCTGTTTAAGCAGATCAACAACGTACTAGGAGTGAAGCACTTAAAAGCAAATCTGGTCGCAAAAATTTCCACTTATTTTACCTGGTTTGCGAATAACTTGAAAGGAAGACTTGAACGCACCACCTCGTGAATTGGTATATTGTAAGACCTTAAAAGTTCAAAGTGAGTTATTCGTTCTGAGGATCGAAAACAGTCTGCCCCAGGGTGCACTGGGGAATGTCATTGAAATGTCAAAAAACTGGTGGCTGCTCGGGTTTTCATTTCACATCAAACACTTCAGTGCTGCAGTTGTATGATAAAAATGTAAAGTTGCTCATGTACTTTTTTGTGCAGCTTCAAAATCTTCATGCAAGCACTAGATTTCCATAGATTCCCTTATAAGTATAAAAATTGATAAATAGAAATGAAATTGAAATCGTCATAAAAACTAACAAAGTAAATACTTTTCCTTTGACATTCAACTTTTGCCAACAGCTGATTTCAATTTTGCAGCTCTGAGGTCTTTCCCCGAGAAAAAAACTGGGGCGCGTGAGGGTGAATTCAGTGCCCAAATCAAACAAAAATCGAACATAGTGCAAATATGCTGGTTCAAAAAATAGTGTCTCATAAGATACCTGAGTGTGACTTCAGGGTGATCTAGTGTGCCCCAGTGCCGACTTCGAACAAAACTAATGTAATGACAAACTTATGGTTTCCGGTTATTAGCTTGTTCCGATGGCAATTGTTGTGAAAGCTGAAGCAATTCTAATTAAAAGGCATGTTCAGCAAAAATGAGAACTCAAAGAACTTCTGCAATCTTAAGCAGTGTTCCCTACCAAGTTTCAAACAGTTTTAAACCGCAAGGTTTAGTGCAAACCCGTCCCACAAGTGAAAAATTGTACTGGTCCACAATAAAAATTATTGAAACTATTTTAAACTAACTAAAGAACAAGGCTTCAGTCTCGTGAACAGGAATCCTCAATTAAATTCTCAGTTTTGCTGTCAAATTACTGAAGAAATAAATACTAGATCCACTTGCACACTTTTTGACAGAGCAAAATTTGCCAAGGCCTCCGAGATCTCATTTTCCTGAACATGCCTGATTTTAATAATGTTTCTTTTAGTGTCCTATGACTTTTAGGTCATGACTTAGTGGCAACACTGGCTTTAAGTCCGATCCAGTTTGTGTTCTTATTTCAATATAATAATTGTATTTTTAATGTTGTTAATAGTTCTTACCAACAGGCTTTGCCTCAGCAACAGATGCATCTTTCTTAGGGGCATTCACTTGTATACTTTCTCCAGAATCTTCATATGGCTCTTCCTGCGTAACTGACACGAACATATTATCTCCATTTTGATTCGGTGTCTCACCTTCTTGTTGACCATCATCATTTATAGGTTGAGGTTGAGGTCTGATTTGTGTATTACTACCTTGAAGAAGCTTGCTAAAGTCCTTGATCTCTCCATTTTGTTGTAGTTGAGCAAGACTCTGTGCTGCAAGACCTAATTCAAACAAACTATCTGCATACAATTTATTGTCTTCGTCACTAAAACTTCCCTTTTGTTTGGCTTTTTCCTGAATTGCCACCAAACGTGCAGCAGAATCCTGAATTTTGTTGAAGAAAGTATCCGAAGAACCACGACCTTCTGCATATTTTGGATTTAGAACAACAACTGTGTTGACTTTTCCATCTTTTCCAACATTGAGCGAATGGCCTTTGAGTGCACCGTAATATGGAAATGACACAGCATCACCATTGCTGTTCAGTCTTCCCAATCTTTTGCTACGATTATAGATTTCACATTCAAATTCGAAAGCCTGTTTTTGTTTGTCAGATCAAAATAATAAAGCCTTTGCGAGAATATAGGAAACCACATACTGAAGAGCCAGTAGAAACACGGTAGATTTGAAAAAAGAAAACAGATTTGTAAAGAAAGCCTTTATTTACATAGGTAAAAAAGATTTAACAAAGAAATAGCTTATAAGCGTAAGTTTACATAATACATTATTTGGTGAGGAAGCTTATAGGAAAAATCAAGAGTTCGTATAGAAATAATTACGAACTAGCATTACTCCATGATATCCAAAATCAAATCTGCCTGGGCATGTGCCCTACCACCAGCTCCAGCTATAGCCACTGATTCGGGATTGAAAAACACATTTGTGGGGACTCCTTTCTTAAGAATAGCTCGCGATATGGGAGTTGATATTGCTGTTCCTCCACTACCAACTATTGCCTTGGAACTCGGTTGTAATATGAGGGAAGCGGTTTTCTTTTCTGGATTCTGCAGATTCGAGCTGTACGGAAGGAAATAGGAGCCAAATGGAATGTTTGGCATGACACTATTTCCAGCAGAAGTCCTACCAGTAGCCTCTACTTTGATATCTCCACTACCCTGGTTGGCTGTCTTATTGAGCTTTGGTTTTTTCTTTGTCGGAACATTTGTCGGTGGAAATTTTTCTACAGATGCAAGCTGGAAATAAGGCGTTCCCGGAATTGCGACAATATTTTCAATCTCAAAAGTGGGATTCACTTGTTTAACAGCTGATATCAAACGGGTATCACTCTTCAGGTCGTTCGGAGATTTGCCTGAGAGTTTATTAGTTTTTACCGAACTGGTGCTTGGAGGTTTTGTTGTTGGCTCAGGGAATTTAGAAATTGTTCTTGCTGTTGGTTTGAGCGTGCTTTGCTTCTGATTTTCATTTGATAACAAAGGAATTGGGTTCGAGCTGTAAAAGTAGGAATATGGATATGGATTCACAATTAAACCCGAATTAGCAGCCCAGGGTTGTGGTGGTTGTAGACCATTTAACGCAGTTATTTGTTTGTAATTTTGGCTAAAAGGCTGTATATTATTGTAGCTTATAGGAGGCGAGTTGTAAAATGCAGCTGATGGATAGTAGAAGGGCATTTGAGGCCATGAGTTAAAGCTTGAAGTCTGCCATCTAGATAATTTAAGTTTGTTAATAAAGCAATGTTATAGTTTTGTTGTTGTTTTTTTTTATGAAGAAGTCAAAACAATAAACTATGAAAGTTATGAAAAAGTGTGTTATTGATGAAGAATTTGAATTAGAAAATACAGGTTTTTAAGTTTTTGATATGTTTATATTCTTAAAAAAGGCTTAAGCACATTTAAAAAAAATTATTATAATTAGCTCCTACTTAAAAATATACGCCTATACTGAGAATTGTACTAAATTTAATATTATTTTTGTAAACTAAAAATATAAATTATAAAATTTGGCTATTATCATCAGGCGAATAGTATATGATCGGGCCGGTAGCGACTATTTCTCCCTCATCAGCATAGCTTCGGCCAGAGCTTGTTCGTTGAAGAGCATCCTTCAAGTCCGTCGATTCTGGTACAGCAATAATCTGGGCACCAGGTCCAGCAATTGTGAGACTTCTGGGATGAGTGAGGGCATAACCACCAGGTCCAACGATTGCAGTTCCCCCACTGCCAGCAGTAGCAACACCACCCGGACCAGCAATCGCAATACCACCTTTTCGTACCTTCAGTCGCTGAATTATGATTCCACTTTCCTTGAGAGCCTCTTTCTGAACTTCAGCCATATCTGTCTTGCGTTTTGGGCCGAAAATATGTTTCTCGTAATCCTGAGGGTAGTCGTTTTCTTCCGATGACTCCGAATCCCAGTTATCGATTGTCACTGCGTCGGGTTTCACTTGCTGCTGTGTATATTGTGGCAGCTCAAGTGGCACTGATTGTAAAGCAGGCTTAGCTTCAATCTTCTGAGCGGTAACCATGTGATTAGGACGTTTGAAGAATCCACCAAATGTTGTCTTCATGGCCGAAATTGGCGGTGATTGTGTTGTAGTCGTCGACGTAGAGCTGCTAACATACTTTTGTGGATTCAAAATTTGAGGTTTTGTATTTGGTTTTTGTTTGTCTGCAGTTAATTTCGAAAATGGCCGAATAGTTGGTAACTTTTCAATTTTTATTAATTTCTCGTTTTTATGATAATCCATCATTGACTTTTCGTTTACATTCAGCTGTCTTGGAACGAAATATAGCCGCAACTTTGGTTCCAATTGGTTTCGTTCTTGCTTATTGTCGATAGGTTCCTGGTAATCGCCCACAACCTTATAATCGATAAGTTTGAATTCATGAAGTTTACTTTCATCATTTTTGGGCAAAACAAATTCATTAACTGATGATGGTTTTTCATCAAATTCTCTGCCATCAGGTTGTTGATAATTATAAAAGAAAAGCTTAGAATCAGGAGATTTTATGGACTTGGAACTAAGACTAGGATATGGATATGGATAGAAGTATGGATTTGTAAAATGATTTAAATTTCGAATTGAAGGCTGCAAAATGCCATCACTTATAGATTGTGAATGATATGGATGATAGGCAGGTTTTGGGAAAAGGAATTGATTTGAATCAAGCAGAGATGGTAAGCTTTGATCTTGTTTCTTAACATAGCCCAGTGCCACATTGATTTTATTGATTTCTTCTAAAATTCGTTTGGCTTCGGATGATTTTTGTTCGTTATCTTCAATACGAAATGATTCTTCTGGAAATTTAACCAGCCTTTGTTTTTCAATTCTGAAATCAGATGGTTTACATTTTTTATATATTTTTTTTATGGTACATAAATTGATATCTTATGTTTTTGAAGAATAACATTTATGTACACAGTTAAGAGAGGGATTAAAATCAACTAAATGTTTTATGATTTAAATGTTATTAAGTAATTCTTTTAAAATTTACAATCCTGCTTATTTAAAAAATTTTTTGAAATTATGTATTTACATTGTTCAATTTAATTGTTGGTTAATGTATATTTATATAACTTTAAGATTTCAGTAATTGTTAAAAACCAGGTCGAGGGAGCCCTGTTGTCTGTCTGTAAAACTATCCATTTTTTTTTAAGATTATACATATTTTCTAAGTCTAGTTAAAAAAATATTGTTAAATAAGTACGTGTGCTATAAAAGGTTTTTGTATAATGTTTAAACTTTAAATGAGTATTGTTAATTATTTAGTGTGTTTCTTAAAAATAAATGTAATCTACGATGTAGAAATTATTGCGGACATGCAGCATAAAAGTAAAGAAACAAGCAAAGGGAAATGTTAGAAAGCTTAATTATTCAAAGAAAAGAAAGATTTTACTTACTCGACAAGACCATCAGCTGGATAAGCGGAACTTAAAAGGAGCTTTGTTGCCAGCAGGGTAACCTAAAAAGATTTAAAAATATATTATCAAACCTTTATTTTAAGACAAATTTTTTTTGTATAATTATATCTTTGAATTGTTTAAGGTGCAAGTGAAACGACGTATTTATTTAACTTTTTAAATTATAAATAAATTTTTTCCAAGCAAATTTCTAGTTTTAGTAACCAAGAGCCCTTTTTTTAATTCTTAAAGTACTTGGAGCAAACTCAGAGAAGCCGCGCTTATGGATAAAATAAAAAAAATCAATGGTTCGTCACTTCAACCGTTTTACATTAACTCCAAACCACTACCAACATATGTCAATAGGTTGCGTATGAATGACCGGCAAAATGTATCCATGTTGAAATGTTGACTTTCTTGCATGTTTAAGTACTTATTTTTAAGTGATTCATAATATTTTAAAAATGTTAGGTGCTTTGAAAAAGTCGAGAAAATGATATTCTTTCCCCAAACCCAATTTCAAAAAAGGCGATATAAATCAGCATTTTTCCAGTCGGTCATTTTTACGCAACTTTAAAAAACACGAACTGTTTGGAATTGGACTTATTGCATGGAATCATTTAAATTCTTGTCTGACTTTTTAACTCGAACATAACAATCATTTGATACTATGGAAAATTTAAGATTCTGTTTAAGAAACATGTTCTTGTTCCACTTTGTCAATTGCATAATTTGATTGATGGCAATCTATGGCAAGTTTAGCGGGTTTTTAAACAACATTCCCTTAACTATGTAATTACCAAAGTATCGGGCGTTTTCTTAAAGGTAAAATCAAAGTCTGATTGATCGTCATTTTTTGATTCGGATATAGCATCAAATATACAATCGCAGAGAATTGGTTTAATCGACGTCAGTCAATTTCCTTGCAAACACATTGGGCGGTTACAAACACGCTCTATGGCTTTCAATATTTTGTTCATCAAATAGATTTTCAAAGATGAAATTTTCGAACATACATATGTATTACTTAGCAATCCGGATTAACGAACACAGTGCTAAATGCAGTAAAATTAGTATTTCCGTTGTTGAACAAAAGACTTTTGCAGTTTATGCCCTTAAGAATATTCCGAAAACGTTGCGCCTTTGCATTCAAATTATCATCTTTTGAATTTAGATTCATAAAATGTCGATTAGAGTCGAAATTTTGCTGAAATTTTGTTTATTTTTTGATCATTCGGTCTTTTGACCATTAGAAATGCTTGCTTCCGAGATTACTTAAAAAAAATACTTGAACCGACACCTGATATAAATTGTAGGTAACTTTAAACTGACTGAGATGGCATACTTGAAACTTTCAATACACCCCAAAAATCACATTTTAAAACCAAAACCGTTATCTTGCCATTTCTTATACTGGATTTCATTTAGAAGGATTTTTTATAATTCAAATTCTTTTCTTCATTCTTCACGGCCACGAAAAATGAACCCAAGCCCAAAAAAAATTAGCCTTATGTATGCCGATATTTTGCTATTATTTAGAAACGAGACATCAAAAAGTAACGGGTAACACAAATTTTAAACAATAAAAAGCTTTTATAGTTTGAATCTCAGCCACACCTTAAATTTTTTGTTCTGCTGATCGGAAATGCTTGGAAATTGTACCTTTCCAAACAAAAGTCATTATTCTTCCGTATTTAACTTTTATTGCTATGTTTTTTATTCGTTTCGATAGAATATCAGTTTTTCAACCGAAAAATAATTAATTTACTACATGTTTGATAAAACAAACACACTTCAATTTTTGTGTTGCGTTATGAGACAAAATGTGTAAAAAGTTTTTTTACGCATAATAAAACATACTTTAAACCTGAACCTGTTAAATTTCTTTTGAGTATTTTTTATCTACTTTATGTTTAAGAAAAAAATGTTTGAATTAACTGCGCCTCCTAGCTACAACGTTAATCAAAGTTGTGTAGGATGTCAAACTTTTTACTCTGTATTTTATCTCAGAAACTACTGAGCAAGGTTCAAAAGAACAAACAAAATTTCCGCCAAGCTCAAATCCACTCTACAATAGGGAGAAGTAGCAAAAAATAGGCAGTAAGCCAAACTAACTATAATCTTAGAAAGAAGAACGCTGAAAACGATTTGATCGATAAAATTCGTATAAGTATCATATCATTTAGCTCCGTGATGCAACTCGCGAATGTGCAAACCTGCGGCATAAAATAAAAAAAGCTCAAATAAACCAACACTTCTTAAGTCCGTTATTGTTACATTTTTTTTTGGGTTTGCGTACATTTGTCAGAGGACGCAATTTTATTTGTTAGATATCAAATTTTTATTTTTGGTTCTACAATTAAAAGTTACTTAACAAAGGTTATAGATAATCTTACTTGCAACAAAAACTGTTAACTAATTTTTTAGTAAACCCCATAGTTCGTCAGATAAACCATAAACCTATTTAAACAACTTTTTCCAAGATGGTGCCACTCAGCATTGGAATCGGTGTTGACACAGGTTGGAGATCTGCACTTGGATGACATAGTTAGAGTCTGTAAATAAGAAGCCTCAAAAAAACGAGAACAAATTGGTTTTATTTATTTATTCACTTATTGATTGAGTTAAAATATTAAGGGCAACGTATGCACAAAAAACTAAATTAATAAAGTATGGTTATCAGGCAGGAAATAGGGTCACAGAGTTTTATATTTTCACCGCGATTAGGATGGCACAGCAGAAACAAAGCAAAAAAAGAATTTATTGTTTAAATGGGAACACTCGCGATAATGCACTATGTGGATAAATTGCAATAAAAACGGTGTGCAAATGACGACACAGCAGTATTGGTAGGAAAAGCTTTGGAAGGACTTCCACGCTCGCTGAAAAGAATAGTTCAGTTTTTATAAAAAGAGGACCCAAAAAGAGAGTAAAACCATATAATCTTGTGAAGTGACCACGCAAGTTATTGTTGTCGAAGAAAATTGTTGAAAAGGCTTCGAAATGAAATATCAGAACAAATCATTTCGAACTTTTACCAATGCTGCAGAAAGATTCTAGGTTTTACTGGTTAGTTCCAGAATTTCAATATTTCGCGGTCTTATAGTAACTTAAACACGATATTTCTTTTTTCCTTTATCAAATCAATTATATTTCCCCATTATTCATACAAAAATTAGTAACGTTACTAGACTTTTTATGTAACGTTATCAGACACCAATTTTAGTCCAAAAACCGACAAAAAAATATGTTTAAACGATGTACAAATAACGTTAATTTATAACATAAAGATTAATCTTAAATCCCTCAAGCAAAAAAATGAAATCGGTACCCTAGATTCGCAGAATTTTGACAATATGTGTAGCAACGTTAAAATCGGCAAAAATTGGTCATTTTGGTTTAGTGTTTGGAGAAACTAAATTTTAAAATTAAAATTTACTTTTTCTTATTTTAGGATTTTTGTTTAATCTTAAAAAACAATTAATTTTGCAGAAAAAACACAACGAATAAGGCAAAAAGGCACTAATGAGTAGAAAAGGGGAAGAAAGTCAATATAAAATATTTATTTTTGGAGCCCATAAGACATGAAATGCATTTGTATAAGGCCAATACTTTCATAAGTTAACGCACAAAAAATGGAAAAGTTACGAGTAGCATAATCCTTTCCCTGCTTATATCTTTCTTTATATCTTAAGCTTGCCTTACGATTTTCTAAAAGAACTGTGTTAAAATAGAAAAAGAATTAAGAAATGTTCAGTAATCCCTGGAACACCTATTGCTATTTTTATTTTTTAACTAGGATGTTTTAATTTTCAACTTAGTTTTTAAGTCTTCCAAAAATATTGTCTCGAAATTATCATCATTTTTGTCCATCGTTTGTTTTATAATTTTATTTGCTGCACTTTAAAAAATGACTTAAAAAAAAATAAGGAATAAGAAAATGACCGAAACCAAAAAAAAAAAAAAAATAATTTTTCGGGGTAATAGTTGGGTAAAAAAACGACAGTTCAAAAAATTGGTTAGAAAAACCATTTTAATTTGCGTCGATATAGCTATGGCCACAGTTACTTTAAAGGATTTGTTTTTGCTTTTCTGACCTTCTGCTAAGAAAATAAAATAAAGAACTGCTCCATAAAATAACTTTTCCTTAAATCTTTATGAAAGCCCCCTAAAAAATCTATCGATTTTCTAGCTGTTTTCGATTATTTTTTCTGAATGGAATACTCGAATTGGTTGAAACTTGCTTTATCAACATTATACAGCATGCAAATGAGTGAAGAAAACAAAAATAAAACATAGCAAGTAACTGTGACAACACATATCGACTCAAATTTAATTTAATTAATATCTGACCGAATTTAGCTAAAAACGGCGCACAGTGGGCAGAATTCGTTACTTTGGTGGCCAAAAATTTATAACTTTTAAATCAATTGATATTTTTAAATGATTTTTTTTATTAACAACTTCATTTAAGTACTAATTGATATGTAATGGGTAATTTTCAAAATATTTGTTGCTTCTATTTCTAAATTAATTTCAAAAAATAAGTTTGTTCAACTATTTTCAAACTAAAAAAAAATATTCAAAATTATATGTAGTTCAATACTTCGAAAAATAATTTTTGAAAATATTTTCAGAAAAAAAAATTGGTATTGAGGAGGGCTATTTCCGCCCGGGGCTAAGGGGTAATTTTATCGACTTAAAATCGGTAGAACATTATTAAAAAACAACAACACTTACAATACTGTGACGTAGCTTTGTATAAAGCAAAAATCTATTCTTCTATTTTATAAGAAAATAACGTTATTTTAATAAACAGGTTTTGCAAAAAAAAAATCAAACTCATCATTCTGAATAAATATGAAACAAAACTGTATTTTTATTTTTTTCCTAAATAATGAGATTGAAAATATTTTTTCAAAATTTGTTTATTGAAATAAAGTTATTTATTTATAACATAGAAGAACAGAATTTTACTTTATACAAAGCTACATCACAGTATTGTAAGTGTTGTTGTTTTTTAATAATGTTCTACCAATTTTAAGTCGATGTTTTAGAAAATTACCCCCCTCGTAAAAACGGGTGGAAACAGACCCCTCCAAAACGATTTTTTTTTTTTAAATATGGTCCATGGTAGTATTTTTATAAAGGTCAAACTTACTGGTCACTTTATTTTTGAAACCTTTAGCATTCACGTTTGGGTCTTCAAAAAAACAATCAAAATGTATGCCCACATTATAATTAGAATAATTTCTTAACCACCATTTTGCTTACCAAAAGTTTAGTTGCAAATAACTTCAAATCAATTTTGCAACGGTCTATTTCTAGGCAAAAGTAACGGAACAAAATATCAAGTTGAAGAGAGTAGGTATACAAATTTGGTAGGTTCAAGGATAACGATTACAAGATCAATTGTAAGTTGCTAAGTGGACTAAAACGATAAGGTACACTTAATGTAACATTTTGCGAAGAAAAAGTCGCTATACAAACTAACTCTAACTCCTAAATGCAGATGCATGCGGATATGATTTTTTTTTAATTTCGATAGAGCACATATCTAACTTTCAATACATAAGTAAATAAAGGTTGTCAAAAGTTGCGAATTTTTGTATGGCCCTAAAGAACCTGAAAAATTGATTTTAAGTAAGATTAATTTTCCAAATCAAACGGTACTATCCAGCTTGCCCTGTTAAATTTTTTTTTCTGCATTATGACAGACAAATTTATATAAAAACTTGTTATAGCAAAACCGATCGTTTTCTAAAATAAGTTTCTTAAAAAATCGTGGTTTTAAACTCATGCTAGAAAGTGTTTTTTACATCAACACAATTTTTTATAAGTTTGAGGTCCCTTTTTTCTAAGCCTGGACATATTTATGAAAAAATTTTTACATATTATATAAAACGAAACTTAAGTTATTTGAAAACATGAAAAATTTGATGTTTTATTACCAAATAGACTATTTTTGCCCATTGTGCGGCAGTGGAGTCTCAAAATGTGTTTTTGGAGAATGTACCACAACAAAAATTACTTCTTTTTATATCGTTAACAAGATCCACCTTACCCATTTAGAATGTGAAAATAATCCGACACCCCTAGTGGTGAATAATAAATTGTTTGGTAGAAAGATAGTAAAGTGTTTTGATTTACTAAATAAATAAGTTGAAGTTTCAAATAAAGTAAATAAGTTTTATCTATCGAACCTGAGAAAATATTATAATACTAGAAATTTGATTTTTATTATTTGTTTAATAATTGAATATGAAGAAAATTAAAAAAGAAAATTCTTCTATTTACGTGGAGTGACCGAATTTATAATTCAAGTTAAAAGTTCAAATGAGCTCAATTTGTTTAGGTCACATGAATTTTATTTTTTCAGTTTTAAATTCAAGAGCTTTTCTATTTCTTATTGATTATTCACTCTTATCTTTATATCTTATAAATCTATTGCAGAAATTCACAAAACGCGTTTATTCAAAAATAGAAGGGGAAACACCAAAAAAGAGCTACCAAGAAAAATGTTTATGAAAGGGTGTTCGTATATTAGTATACCTACAGTATTAATTATGCAAAGTAAAAAAAAGCAAAACCGATTGTTAATTGATCTTCCCAGTTTATGTTTAGAGTGCATTTTAAATTTGCTTCCTAAATCAAAAATTTGATTTTTAAATATTTTACTACGTATCTATAATTATTATGATACGAGTATCAAGAAATCAAATAACTTCATTCATGAAATACGTATTCATTAATATAACAAAGAAAAAAACCCGAAGCAATCAGAAACAACATCATCATCACAAACATTACAATCCGAAGAAAGTAGCACACAACTTAGCTCCAAAAACAATGTTTCAACAACTTAATCAACATGAATCCCGAGAAGAGAACAAAGAACAGATACAAAAATGTATCTGAACTTGAACCATCGATGTTCAGCGAAGTCAAGTTGTTAAAAAGTATTATTAACACATCACACACACGGCCGGCTGTACAATTGTGATGTGTTATGGTTGTAGGTACACAATTATTCTTGAGCGGGGTTTTTTCTTTTCTCTTTTGGCTTTGTCTTGAGGGTAAAATTAAACTTTATTTTGACATCAAGTGAACAATAATAGAAAATCTGTTCTTATGTGCAGATTATTTAACTACTATAACACCTTCCTGATGGCTTCAAACAATAAGTTTTATTTAATCTCCTTGCAATTGTTAATGTTATACCTCCACACTATACATTTTTTATTATTGAATCAGGTAGATCCTGGGCAGAATCACTTGTCAAATGTCAAATTTGTTCTGTATTCACGTCACACTTTTTTTGGACAAGCTTTACAGTACATTACTGATTAATTGCTCTTTTAGACGCAGCCTTAAGGCACTTTTCTACCTCTGGTTAAATCCAACCCTGTTGTTCATCACACTGTCGTCATTCTTGAGATGTTATTGAACTTTAGAATTTAATTCTTTCACGTCCATTCGGAGTCAGAACAGGTGAAGTGGTTTGCTTTTCTTAATCAAATCAGTTACGAGTGAAATGAGTAGGCAATAAGCGTGTGTGCTTGTGTGCTCATTTGCATCATTCGAGTATGAAATTAAAATTACTTTGTTCGATATCCTCAAACTAGGTTAAGATGACAATCAACCTGACATTCATCTCATTTGCGTTGAAGAACAATCAATGTGATGGATAATAATAATAAAATTAAAACAGGTTTTTGATAAAATTTTCGAAAGGGCTTTTCGCTTATATGGATTTCATTTTAGAAACAAAAAATTTGTTAAAATACTGATTATATTTGTATACCACTACTTGCTAAATCTTGGATCAGGGTACGTACTAACATTTTTAAATAACAGTAAAAATCCTGTAAGATGAAGTTCCATGGGATATAAAGTATTTTGATCAAAAGAAAATATCAGTGAAAAATTAAAGACTGACAAGGATTATGGGACTTACACTAGTTCGAAAATTCTTCATAACCCCTCAATAGTACTCGTAGAATAGAACAGGAAAATTAGACTTGGACATTAAACAAAATTCCGACAAAGCTGAATTTTGATGGATAGCTTTGTTTTAACGTCTTAAGCAATTTCTAAGAAGTTCCGTAATTACAAAACTCTCCACCAAAATTCAGCTTTTTCGGGATTTATCGTAGTTTTGCCATTTTTTTTTTTTCATCCACTATATCTCAAAAAGGCATAATTATATGGACTTTGCATCTTACTAAACAGATAATAGCTTCACAAAATGCAAAACAAGTTTTAAAAAATTCAAAACCTGAATGGGTTTTAAAATGAATGAATTAATATTTTAAAAAAAAGTTGCGAAATATTTTTATCTCAAATATTTCAAGAACAACCTAACTTTCATCGTCGTTACATTTCATATTAAACACTTGAAAGATCTGGAATTTGTGATAGGATCCTTAGCTTTCAATGTCCCCTTGGTTGTTCCTTTTCTTATTATTTATATGTAATGTAGGAGCTGCTTGCAAGTAAAATAAGATTTTTCTAACAATTTGTAATAGTTTTACGGCAGGTTCTGTGAAAAAGTGTTGCAAGAATGTGCAGAATGCAAACATTTATTAAATTATAAGACGACAAAAACTAAAAATCAATAAAATAAAATTGCGTAATAAGTGCGAGCGAGGTCGAGACCGATCAATTATTTGTTTTTATTTGTCGTAACCTAAATGTGACGTTTCGATTTTTTCCTCCCACCAACAAGCCAATTTTCCAGCACTGTCTGGAAAGATAACTGGAATGTCTGATGGCTGCGTTCAGTGCTGCAGAAAATAATAATAAGTAGCTCATAGCACGTTTACATGAGCGGATCGAAGGATCGGATTCAATCCGGATAGAAATTTTGACCCAGGTTTATTGCAACGAGCTGGAGATCGAGTAATTCGAATTCAATCCGATCCTGGTCTTCATGGACCTAAATCCTGATAAAATTCGGATTTAATTATCCATTTTAACAAGGTGTCAGTTTTTTTCCTACGCAAAAGACAGCTTTTATTGAAAAAGAATATTATTAGCTCTCGAGTTTCGAGGGCAGGACGTACTAGTTATTTTAAAAAGAGCCAAAAATTATCATGGCATCGGAAAGTTATCATCTTCCATTTTTCCATACAAAACTAATTTTAAATCTTTTTGAAAACAGGAAGTATACTCCCCCTCCCCCCTCTTGTGAAGGTTTATAAAAACTTAACAAATGTCTTGAAAAATAGCAAAACCTTAACTTTAAAAAGAAAAAGTTCAATATCTTTACTCATATTTAACTTTTTCTCTCCCCAGTGTTTTTTGTGCCTATAAGGATATTTTTTTTCTCTCAAAAATCGCTGAAAACAATGATTTGCCAGATATTGAATGGGTCTTTAAATAATTATTTCTGTACTAATTTGTAAAAAGCTTCTGGAAGTCTTAAGTATGAAAATAAAATATGGTGTTTTCCTCGTCCTAGTGCTTCCTCCCATTTTATTACCTCATTTTTGAGTCAATTTATTCCAATGCCAATTTGTGGAAAAAGTCAACAAATATTCAGATTACTATTTTGAATAACTTATCATATCTGAAGTCCGATTCTCTGTAGCAATTCATAACTTAAGAGATAAAGGGTGGTAATTTTTCAAAAAATCCATCAAGAAAAAAAGTAAAGAAACTAATAATTGAAAACTTACGCCGAGAACTAAATATTTGGGAAGAAACATCACCTAATATTTAGAAACTATGAATCCCCCCTCTTTTGAAAGATACATAGGTATGTATAACAACATCGAAATCACAACAAGTTATTGCCATACACTCTTTCGTGCTGTTTTTAATTGCAAAAAAAAACAACAGCTTTTAATGTGAATGCACGTCCATGCGTCAAACTAATCACAATGAAAAGTAAAAGTAACTTTCTGAACAGTTAAATCAGGATAATTCACTCTTTCTTTTTCTTATATTTTTTACCTCAAAAAATTACAGTTTCACTTCCATGAGGTGCATTTGGAGGTGCTCTTCACCTTCGAAAACAAAAGTTAACAAAAGCCAAGTTTACAGTTAGAGTATTACGATTCTTCCTTTACATTTTTGTATAGGTCCGGGACTCAAATTCCACGTTGGCTCAGGAGAGATTCTCGACATTTAAAAATAACTTCAAAATCTAAACACGGCTAATCTGACAAAATGTCACGTTTTTGACGTTTAACGAACAGCTTATTCAACTACACAGTATTTAACCAAATGAATTAAAAGGTCGTTAATGCAAACTTTTGCGTAAACTTATCATTGTAGACTATTTGTTAACATACAAAGTTATTATCTACTTTACTACTACGTTTTCATTAGAGCTGAAATGAGGAAATTTCACAAATCACAGAAAAACATCTGTAACTTGGTTATCGTTTTCAATTTGTTTGCTTATTTGAATTTCATTTTGAGAAAAAAAACGTTGGTAACACTATAGCGAGACAAAGGCGAGATGACGGAAAATCATTTTAAATGCCAACAACCACTGATAAGTGTCAAGTCTTGAGCAAAACGAGAAAACACGACGCAGGCTTGGCGAGTTCACAGCAAGACGAACAAAATGACCAACACACTGAAACCACGTTTGAATTTTCTACCATGTTTTTAGTTTAATTAAAACATTTTAAAAAATATTATTTAAAAAAAATAATTTTTCTGAGACTATAGTGAGACCAAAGCGAGATGATGGAAAAATATTCTACTTGCCAAAAGCCACAGCGAGACCAAAGCGAGACTATAGCGAGAAAACCACGACACAGTTCCCAGTGTAAACCAATTTGGCCATTATATGAAGTACAAAAATGTAGTACTTTACAACTCAGACACTAACGAACATTCTGATTGATGCAGATGAGATTTATTTTTTTTCTCTCTGTGTTGATCGAAATATACAAAATCAAATAAAAGGTTTTTCTCAGACCTTTACAGAAAAAATGTTTTTTTTAGAATAAAGGTTATTCGGTGGCTTTTATTGAAAATGACAACAAATATGAGTTATTGAAGAACCTTTCAAAAGGTTGAGTTTTATTTCTGATCTCTGGCAAGAACCCATTGGGACTCAGGTGCGTATTGAGTATTGGCGTATTTTTACTGTTTCTCCAAAATTCCATTTGGTAATTTAAGACGAACACAAATAACTAAATAATAATTTCTGAAAGAATAAATTTCGAGCAATAATATAGGTAACCCAACTAACATACTCTCGAGAGCTAAGCTCCCGTTTTCTCAAAAAAACGCTCATAGTACATTTTTAGATCTTATTGCTAAACTTAAGACATGATCTGTCATAATGAAACATAAATTTGTCTCATAGTGTTTTCATTAAATGATGTAAGCATTTTTCTTGGATCAAATCACTTTAATCTTATACCTAGAACAATTATTACTCCTGTATGTAAATTGAAAGTCTTATAATAATTTTGTTTTCAAATTTTAACTCTAAACGTCATTTTTAAGTCTTTAAAATCTCTTAACAAGAGCTAATAAAGTAACAACTACAAAACTCTAACTATAGGATTCATATGAGATGTAGCACTGACAGCAGCTTTATTTGGTTCATACAACAGTCGTTCTTTTTTTTAACGTTTTGTATGTACATTGTTTTCTGGCGTTCAGTTTTCTATTGGTCTGTCTACCTGAAGGAAACATTGGATGCTGATGCCGATTACTGTTTAAAATGTATTTTATTTTGTTACAAATGTGAACTTTCGGTGATAGACTTTCATTTTATTTTATTTCGATGTAATATAAGGTTTTTTTACGGCGTTAGCCCGTTGTAAACGTTTTAATGTTTTAAACTTCATAACTTTGTCAGAATTTGTTTGGAAAATTAGACAGATTTACGCAGTTTAAAATTTTACTACGAATATCAAATATTATAGTTTTGTTGCGGAATGTTAATTTTTTTGATATTCTTTGTCCATTTATTCCAAAAATTATGACGTTATAATGAAGATTTATTGTTCAGAAAAGGTAATGCATAAAATTTAATATTTCAAACTTTGAGATTTCATTTTTTTTTAAACATCAACAATAATTCACATTCTTAAGAAAAAAGGGAACGCATCGCCGATTTGTTCTTGGTTCATTTGATAGATGTCAAAATAAAGTCGCATTAAAGCATCAGACTTCTCATAAAAAAGTGTTTATTTGCATACCAATATTAATGGACAACACTCTCATAAAAATGCCTTTTTAAGAGTTAAAAATATCGATACGACAGCAGCCATATTTAAATTTGAACGAAGTGTTTTTTGTATAGTTTGAGGGTTACCGTGATATGAAATTAAATTTTGAAATAATTTATTTGGTTTTCCATTATGATGAATCTATTTAACGTATATTTACGTATATACGTGTATTGATATTGATGACAACATTAAATACAAAAGAAGTATTTATTCTAATAACAAATGTCTAAAAATATAAGTTCTGACTTATTATTTTTTCATTAAAACGTCTCTTAACCTCTTGTAAATTCTTAGATTACAAAAACAGGCATACAAGAATAAGATTATCAATTCGACATATTATCTGCTATTATATCTTTTTCGTCATATAACATGAATAAATACCATAAATAATGTCAGCATAAAAAGTGCTATTCTAATTAAAAGCAAACATCAAGGTAACCCTTTTTCCAATTCAAAATAAAATTAAAATAATTTAAATATCAATTATTTTGAAAGCGCTTCGTTATTTTTCGAAGTAAAATGTGTAAGTTAGTACAAAAAGTTTCAATCGCACTAAGATTTAACTCCACATATGTGACAAACTATAATTATACTAACGTCGCCATGAAATGAAAATATAAATTCACACATTCATTTTTTAACATGAGACAATGACGATGACACATACAGACATAAATACTTCGTACCAAGTTTGCGAGAGAAGTATACAAATGTGAAAGATAAGTATCTGTTTTTTTTAATTATGCGCATACTCTTTCTCTTTTCATCAACTCCCACAAGAAGTGACGCATTCTCCTAACAAGATTAATTTAGCATTTGTCATCCCATAGGAACATTAAAAATGTTTCTATAAGAGGAAATTAACTCCTATAAGTGGGCCATTTAAGGCTTTTAACGTTTTCATAAGGATGTAGAAGTACTCTTCTAGAGTGAGAATAACTCCCGGAATAAAGTCTCACAAGCCTCTAGGAAACTCTTATGAGAGGAAAATTGTTACTTGGGAACCCAACATTATTTAGATTCAAGTATCTCAAAAACGTGCAATATTCGAATTCAGATCGTCAACGACTATCATAAAAGTATACATTGGTTCATTTTAGAGACGAAAATTTAAATTTTTTCACACAGTGTAGCTCTGTTGGTTGGTTGGTACGTTGGTTCTAAAAGGGCCAATGTCCATTTTTTACAATATTAGCTTAGTAGGCACACTTTTTAACTCAGCTGAAGATGATCTACGACTGTAATAAGTTAATGTGTATGAAAATGACATCCGAATTTTTTTATATAAATAATTCTTAAAACATTTGTAAGGGAAAATTTTGGTATACAAATCCTAAGTTTGCATTTAAAAATTAAACTAAAAAAAAACAATGTCAACTCGTCTTTGAAATATTGAATTTTTAAACAAAATTTTAACATTTTTTTTTTTCAAAAATCAGAAAAAAAGTTTAAAAAATTTAATTTGCAATTTCAACTTTTTTGAAATGTCTACATAAAACATATATTTTTAATGGGAAAATTCAAAAGGCAAAAATCCGTTCTATTACCTACACTGATCAACAAGTCTTTTGTTACAGAAATACTTTTTTGTAGGTTTTTGGTGTGCTGAACTCGAATCTGAAGTGAGAAAAATTCCATCTGGATACGTTTTTGAGATATTCTCGTTATAAAATCAAAAAACATGTGTTTTTGTTGTTTTCAAAATTGTTTTGTAACGCGAGGTAAATTGTTTCAAGAAAATTTGTAAAGGTTTCTAAGAGAACTAGTTTTCTTCTTTCAAAATCTGTTTAAATCTTTTCAATATCTCTTTTCGTCTCTGAGCAATCCCTACATTTATGATAAAAATATAATGTAAGGGAGAATGGGCAAAGTTGAAAAAGGTTAGTTATTTTGAGTTCATCATTTCATTATATGGACGTTAAGCTGTAAGACATGGGACTCACGAGATATTCAGCTTCAAAGTATTTAAGAGAACAATAATGCAACTCCATATTTGGAAATTGATTTCCTACTCAATATCAACCGAATATCTTGTGAACCCTATGGCATAGGGCTTAACGACCATATAGTGATGTACTCAAATTGAGCTTTTCAGCGATGAATGATAGCTTCATGTTGACAAATTTTTACCCATTCCCATTTACATTGTATTTATATCACAAATAAAAGGCTTTCAACTAACTGAGCATTACTCAGTTCAAAAAGAGATATTGGGAAGATTTAAACAGATTAAAAAAAAAAAAATTCTTTTAGAAATCATTAAAAATTTTCTTGAAATAATTTACCTTGCGTTACAACAAAACTTTGATAACAGCTAAAAGAACTTGTTTTTTGATTTTATAACGGGAATATCTCAAAAACTTAGCTCGATGGAATTTTTCTGATTTCAGATTCAAGTTCAACACACCAAAAAAAACCTACAGAAAAGAATTATTTGGTTTCTGTATCAAAAAAAAATATTAAAATTTTGCTGACCAGTGTAATTGATAATAAAGAGTTATTTTTTTAAATATTTGGTTGTTGATTTTGAACTAATTTTTTCAGTAGGCTAAAATTAGAACAGTCTAATTTTAGCCTACTAAAAAATTTAGTTCAAAATCGTAGAAGCTCATTTTGAGAAAAAAAAATGTAACGGCTCTTTAACATTTCAATCGAAGGTACTGCAGTTTTTTTATAATATCAAAATATTTTTTGAATATTCTAAAGTGTGTTAAACAAGCTTTATAGGTACCAAGTTTTAAAAAAAACTTGTCCTTGAGATATTAAGATACTTATTGCAAGAGTCCATTTGAAAAAAATTGAACAGACAAAGGTCCATCACAAACTCTTAATAGATTGAAATATCTATTAAAGAGAAAAATATTTCCAAAAGAAATTCACAATATCAATACTCGTCTCTTTAAAGAATTCAGTTTACTTTTATTTTTTTGAAGCTTCTGTATAAAAAAAATTAGAAAAGAAGAAAATAAAAAATGGTTTATTGTAAGGTACCATAATGGAGACCATTTCTTTTAACAGTTTTTCACTTAAAGGAAGAACAAATATTGAATAAGGATTTTTTTTTACAAAACATTGGAAGTTGACAAAATTATTTGCTTTATAATTGGTTTTAAGCTTAAAATTATTTAATCCACTTTTTTGGTTGAACTTGAAGTTTGGATTTCATTTTCTAAAAAAATCAAATCCATAAATCATTTTAATCACTTATGTCCAATGTTAAGTAGTTGTTGCAGAATTTTAAAGCAAATATCAGTTCAAATCATTTTTCCACTTATGGCACGAACACTTCATAATACAATGTAAAGCAATATTAAAAATTATAATAATTCATATTTTTGATGATATGACAGAGGGACCTGTAGAATCTTATTCTTCTTTTCTTTGAATCTTATATGTATATTATTATTATAAGAAGTTTAAATCGAATATTGAAAAATTAATGTTTATCGTTAAATTAATGCATAACCACTTTCAAAGTAGAGAGTTTCCACTGTTTTTGAATAAAAAAGAAAAATAGAATGCATTCATTCCAAACAATACCAGACGAGTTATGCATTCGAAAAAGATCTTTTGTTTTTAGTCAATTTTACTCAAAACAAAAAAGAAATTAAAAGATTTAAAAATTACAGCTCAGTCAAAAACAATTGTTCAGTTTATATTTCAGGAGCGCTTACTGCTGAGCTGGATAAAAACTTTTTTTGCTTAGCTTTTGACAGCCATCCTGGGGAAATTCTCTAAGCTCAGAATTATAAACTGGACAAATATTGAAAAAAAAATCAATTCCTCACTTCTACTTTTTAAATTCTAAGAACAATCTTCAAATTATGATGATGATTTATGGGCAAAAATCAAAATGAAAACCTATTAAGGCATCATGTCCATAGGTTTCGGGGCTCTTTTTATCACCGCGTCTCAATTAATTGAAATTCATAAAGTACAACATAGATTTAGTTTGCTATTGAAAAAGGTTGCGATATTTTTTTATTTCGAATTATTATTCAGTAAGCTTCTTGGGCGCGCGCGTTTGTCCTTCGTCTCACCCTAAATGGTTTGATGAAATGGTTTTTTTTATTCTCACATTAGGTATATAATATCTCCTAAAGTTGAATGATTGGATTTTCCATATAACTCTTTAAGTACATAGATTTAGCAGGACGACAAAATTTCTCACTGTTTAGGGTAACTTTTTTCTTCGGTTTTATAAATAGGATTATGAAGTATTATAAAGGAAGGTACACTTACAAAAATCAAATTCATCTTTGTTTTTTACTGTAAAAACAGACACTTTGCTTCACTAGAATTATATTCACACACACAGTTGTAGTCCTCAAGATCGGCACTTCTTTTTATATTTTGAAATATTCCTGAGCACTGCCTGCGCTACACTGGTAGTTTGATACCAACTTGTCAACTGCGTATAATGGACTGTGGCATTGGTTGACGCTGTGGTCAGTTTATAGTGTTCGATTGCTTGATTATTCACTCACTCAGTGTACACCTGAAAGATATTTTTTTTAATTCACTATGTATCTTCTTTTCGTTTTATTACTATTTTTTTTTAGACTCTTCAACTTCATATCTTAACAAAGTTCTTAAGTAAAAGGCTTAGCAATCAACAGCAGCACAAAAAAAAAACGGAAAATTCTTGATCTGTGGATAGTGGATTATAGGACTGAGAATTGTTTGCACTGTGAGTATGCGTATCTAATTGTTTGATATGTGTTAAACTAAACATCTTGAGATCACTTATGTGATACCTCACACACTTGACTGTCAAATAAGATCCTGGAGTAATGAGCTGATAGTTAAACATTAACTGTAACAACAACACGAAGATGAAGGAAGTTTCTGATTTGAATCTTTAAAATGGTAGCATTTATGCATGACGACGATGTAACATGCAAATGAAAGAGCTGACATGCAAACTTGGCAAAAAAAAAACACTGGAATTTGTAACTTCTTTTGTTCTGAATAATGTAATTGTAACATTCGTTTCAATGTGTTTTTTTGTATTTGCAAGGAATAATTTTATAAATGCAAAGAAAAAAAATTCGTACATACATATCACACATACATAGATATGTACATCATTCGGTTCTTTGGACGTAGTGATAAGACAACTCAACAAAATACAAACTATATTTTTTTGTCTTAGCTTATTTTACAATTTGTTAAAAACCTAACACGACAAAACCAAGCAGCTTTTGTAGCAATTTATTCAAATACATTATAGTTACTTCTCCTCAGAATTAAAAAAAAATATGTAAGCCGTTTATTTTAAAAGTTGTTGTCGAAGTCCATTTTCCAAAGCAAAAATCGAGATAAGTTAAATTTATCTGAATGTTTTATTTTACTAAGAAATATAATTTGCTCACATATATTTTGTGAGACAAAAAAATTTCATTTAATAAAATCATAAACAAATTACTTTGAAAATTGTTTTCCCATTTTAAAATTTTAAAATGGATTTTTAGTAAAAAAGCAAAGAGTTTTGACTCTTTCCAATATATAAAACAAACTCTCCAATACTCAGCATATCAAGAGAATAATATAGGCTTTGAATATACCTTTTAGTAAGAAAAAATGTATGTTCAAGGTTTTTTTTATTGAATACGAGTATATTTTCTTGGGTCATAAGCATAAGCAATCATGTTTAAAACCGAAAATGCTACTAAATTGACTTGTGCGCTTCTAAAAAATGGTCACACTGGCCACTTTTAAATATGTTTGGTATAACTCAAAAACTAACTCAATTTGACAATTTAACACTTAATTTTATAAATATATATTTTAGGTTGACTTGCCCGAAATTTTTGATTAGTAATTATTTGATATTAATTTTTACAAATTTAACAAAAAAGAGTTTCATATAAAATATTCAAAAAGTAATTTTTGTTAAAAATTGACAGAGATATATAGGAACCCACTCAGCATTCAACAACTTTACAATTTCTTATAATTTTTTGCAATTTTTGCCCAAAAGCCTCTTTTTCGGTACTAAATGGTAAGCTTCGTAATTGTAAGAAAAATTCAAACTTAAGATTTTGATCAAATATGACGATTATATGGTTAGTCCGCAGTTTATTTTAACCACTTCTAGGAAATCAGTATGACTGATACAATTTTGTTTTATTAAAAAACAGTAAAAGTATATATCGGGTTTTTCAATACGAGCGCTACAAAAGTTTTTTTTTTAAATAAGACAAAAACGGTTTTGGATATCAATGCAATTATTTATTCCTGTGAAAGTACGTTCGATGCTATTATGTATGGAACTCGATTTCTTTTGCATGGCCACCACGGGCACACTTGCAGAAGTCCAGACGCTGAACCCAATTTCCGACGGTTTTCAATCAGATATTGCTGCAATTTCACGTTTGATATTCGTACGAAGTTCATCAATCGTCGCTGGCTTGTTGGCATAGACCATAGACTTGACATAGCCCCACAGGAAATAGTCTAACGGCGTCCAATCGACCGAGGCGACTGGACCATTTCGTGAGATAACACGTTCTCCAAGCTTGGTTTCCAATAAATTCATAGTGACATTCGCTGTGTGGCTTGTGGCACCGTTCTCTTGGAACCACATATCCTCCAAGTCCATATCTTTCAATTGGGGCCAAAAATATTCGGTTATCATTGAACGGTAGCGATCCCCATTCACAGTAACGTGCCGGTCTTGATCATCACGGAAGAAGTACGGCCCAATGACGCCACCGGCCCATAAACCACACCAAACCGTAATTTTTTCGGGATGCAATGATGACTCATGGAGTACGTGTGGATTGCTGCCAGACCAATACCGCATACTTTGTTTATTAGCGAAGCCATTCAGCCAGAAATGAGCCTCATCGCTGAAGATGATTTTTCGATGAAAATCCGAATTACTTTAATGTTGTTGCTCAGCTCAATTCACGAACATACGACGCTTCTGGTGGTCAAGCGGCTTCATTTCTTACTTCAATTTAATCTTGTAAGGATGTAGGCAAAGATCTTTTCGCAAAATTTGCCACAACGACGTCACAGAGACGCTCAACGCTTGAGAACGACTTGTGAGAGTCACATTTGGGCTTTCTGCAACTGAAGCCTCAGCGGCAGCAATATTCTCGACACTACGGGCACTTCTTTGTCTCACTGGAACGGGAACATTTTGTACTGTGCCTGTGGATTCAAATTTTTCCAGTAGATGCTCAATTGTTGATCTGCTAGGACGATTATGACGACCATAAATTGGACGTAGCGCTCTTAACGTTGAGGCCACTGACTCCGAATTTCGGTAGTAAATTTAAATAATTTCGACTCGTTGTTGGCTCGTATATCTTTCCATCATGAAATGACAAACCTTATTGAAGAGAAATGTCAAAAGAGTGGCAAGAAGTATGGCGTCGTTTGCTGTCCCTGTCGCTCTACTTTTGTAGCGTCCCGTTTGAAAAGCCCTTTATATTTTGGAGAATGGATTTCGGTCCTAAAAGGAGCTAAAGGATTTTTCTCCAGATATTACCACTGTTTTTAATATTTGTTTTTCTGTTTTAAGTTACTTTTTAAACTAATTTCCACTCCCACCCCCAATAGGAAGACATGGACCCCTTTCCCATACTATCTTTTTCTTCTTTTGATCCAACCCTTACGCTTTAGAGTTTTGAAGCATTTTATACCAAGCACATTGCACTTTTCATTATTCTGTTAATTATACTACTTTTTGCTTTAAATTTATTACTGATACATTTTGAAAAGGTGTCTCTTGAAAACTCTTGGGTCAAGAGAGACGATTTTGGGCTCAAATTGAGGCAAGTTTAGGTAAAAATCGACAATTAGTGTACAAAAAAGTGGACATTTCGCGGATTATTGACTGGGCCAACATCACAAACAACTCCGTAAAAAACCAAAACTGCCAGATCGCCGACGCCTCCTATGAAACTACAAGGCTATGGCATCGGTGATGCAAGACAATATTTTTGAAAATAAGCAATAACTGTATGTTCCAAAGAATGCAACAAGATTTATTCGTTTCAAGTTCTAACGAAATAATTTCCATGTGTTTCGATAAATTGCTACATAATCAGATGTGTTCCTAACTTACTATTTAACTTTTGTTAGGGCCTATCGAAGTTAATTCATATTTAACAAATTTGCATGTAAAAGGCCTTAGATATGTTTATTTGGCCCACTTGAGAAGCTTGAATGCCTTTTACACAATCATATTACAGTTGATCGGAGGAACTCAATATATTTCTTTAAAACCTTATAGAAAGAAACAGCTTCAACAATTGAAAATGTGGGAAGCTATTAGTGTGCCTGAGAAACAAGCTTTACCTGAAGGCTATCTCTTTTATCAAGAAGCTCTGCGAAAACAAATTAACTGCCTGACCAGAACTGAGTGCTGCAACTGGAGCTGCAACTGGAATAGCTGTCAAAAAATGTCGTACGTGATCTTTCTTACTCGCCCACAATGTGCTGTATAGCATTCTGTCATTTTTGTTATTTGAAGTCATCTGTGCGAATTTAAATCAAAACAAAAATAATATTAAAGCAAAAATAAAAATGGAAAATAATGAAATGCAAGCTAAAATTACTTAACATCCTATCAGAGATTAAAATGAAGTTCAAACTCTCTTCAACATCCATATAAACACTTGGTTGCGTTCACAATTTTGAAATGTCTTAAAAGCTGCATACAAAAGTTAAAAGTTGGCCAAATTATCTAGCTGCGTCTGCAGCTCCGTCGCAGCTGTTTTTCAAAGATATGGTGACAAACCGTCTTGTGTTTTGAAGGGAATCTTATCTTCATCGTTTTAACTTTAATCAGTTTTGTAAATATTATATTACAAAAAAAACAAGTATTTTATGTTGAAATTTCTTTTTTAACTGGAAATCCGTTATTTAAATTGAAATTGTTATTAGGCATATATGTGGGTACTTCAAAATTTTTGTTTTGCCATTGGACAAATAAATACGTCCTTTTTAGTTGCGATATTTGTACTTTACAGGGCAAGTTTCGGATTCGTGTAAACAAGACATTATTCGATGATAGAGAATTTGTCTTTCTTTTTGTTTATACCTTCAGCCTACCTACAGCCTAAGCAACTCAAGCAATTTCTATTTTAGGACTTAAGTTTTTTTTATAATTCCCTAGAGGATACATAAATTGAAGTTTTCCTTACAAATGTTTTATTTTATTTGACAAAATAGAAATTTTGTTAAGCTTGAGGAGTGTTAGAGGTTAACAACCAAAATTTAAGTATAACAGCAATATGAGAATAAAGAAAGTTTATTTTAAAGTTTCATTTATGAATCTTAAAAATTGTACCATTTATGCCGGACGACATATACAAATAAAAGAGCTGATATACAAACTTGGCATAAAAAAACATTGGAGTTTGTAACTTCTTTTGTTCTAAACAATATAATTATTGTACTATTTGTTTTGAATGTATTTTTGTGCTTGCAATAAATATTTGAATAAATGCAAAGAACATATAAACTGTAGATATATATGTAGTTTTAAATATTAAACAATCTTTAAAAATATTCTCATTTGGCCTTGGTGATAATTTTTCTAATGGTTCTTGCCATCTTCCTCAGGGGATATTTAATTCAATCGAAGATTTTTTAACGGGAAAAAAACATTGACTAATCCTTTCCCTACTTAAAGTGTTTTATTTCCAATGACAGAGAATTTAATAAACTTAATTTTTACATTTTTATATGGACAAATTTTATAAATGTAAATTTAAAGTAATCAAACTTAAACTTAATACACCCTGAGGAGATTTTATTACATAACACCAGAAGCTTTTGTGACTTAACTAGAAATATTATTTCATAAAGTTGGATTCATAATTTTTAAAACATATTAAATGGTAATTATAGATTTTTTTATTTTACCAGCTTGTTTCTTACAAAAACCACTTAAAATTATTTTATTAATAAATAATTATAGTGTCTTTTTTCAGAAAACTTAGTAGTACAATCAGACCATCAGATGTTGTGACAGTAAAAAGTTAGCAAAATCAATTTATTTTTTATGACAATACGAAAAATTAGAAAAATCTTACACTCATTTTTTTGCAGCTTCAAATCTTTTGACAAAAATCAATAAAATAGAACCGATCAATAGATTAAGCTGCTTCAGCTTCAAGATGTTCAGATCAGGTTAGAATAATACATAGTAAACCAACAAATAAATTGAAACTCCTTCTGGTTGGGTTTTAGCGTGGGTATTATAATTGCTACTTCTTGAGTGGTGTTAAAAAAATTTCAAGTTCTCTATAGATCCATGATCCGTTGTAATCTTGCCCATATATTGTTTATATATGCCAGTATAGCCATAGCATTATACATGTCTAGGCACTTCATCCCGCATCATAATTTTTTTTGTTATCTGATGAACTCTATATTAACTGTATATTAAAATCATAAAAAAGAATACGAAGCCAAGTATGCAGTATAATAATAAATTCTCATTTCTTAAGCATAGAGAGTGGACAAGCTGCGAAGTGGGAGAGCGCCAAGTTAACTGAGAATTAACTTACAACGCGTCACACCACTAACCTGCTTTACCTCATCATGATGCCTTCAGCATGAGAAAAGAACAAAACGAATGAATTCCTATCCGTAATTGGAGGTTACAGTCCTATAATTTTCTATATATAAAAAATGAAGACCATCAAGGTCTTCAGGGATCACACAAAACAGATTTCGTACGACGAGCTGTGATGACGTGCCAACAGATTTCCCCTTCATGAATAAAATGTGTTAATCTTCTATATTCAAGTCATTGTTTTTATATGAAATGATTTTTTTTTTAATTGTTTTATTTCTCTGGTGGAATGTTTTTTTTGAAGTCCATTGATGCATAATTAAAGAATATATACATACTTTTGTACATGCCTTATTTGAAATTTCTTAAAATCAATTGCTTCCTGAATAACGTTTTGGAATTATGCCATCAGTAAAGCCAAATATTAAAAATGACGCCGACGATGACGTGAAGAATTGATGTGTTAAGATTTAATTAAGAAATTAAAACTAATTGCTACTTGATCACCACAATCTTTAGTGGTATTTAGAAAAGTATGGTCACTGTTTTTTATTGAAAAACTCTTTGTAGTAAACTAACGGGTGATTTTTTAAGAGGTTTAGAACTTTAAAAAAAAAAAACACACAAAATTCGAAAAAATGAATGAAATATTTATTTGAATCGATAGTTTGAACCTTGCAATTTAATGTTTAAAGATAATTTCATGCAAATATTGACCGCGGCTGCGTCTCAGGTAGCCCATCCGCTGAGTCCAATTTTGGCATACTCTTTCACACATATCGGCCGGTATCTCACGAATGAATGCATGGATGTTGGCTTCCAGTGCGTCAATCGAAGCGGGCTTGTCCCTATAGACATTAGTTTTGACATACCCCCACAAAAAATAATCTAATGGTGTCAAATCGCACGATCTAGGCGGCCAATTGACCGGCCCGAAACGTGAAATTAACTGTTCACCAAACTCGCCTCGCAATTGCGCCATTGTTTCGCGTGCTGTGTGGCATGTGGCACCGTCTTGTTGAAACCACATATCATGCAAGTCAAGAACTTCCATTTCGGGCAAAAAAAAGTTTGTTATCATCGCTCGGTAGCGTTCACCATTGACAGTAACGCTGCGATTCGCATCATCTTTGAAGAAATATGGCCCAATAATGCCGCCGGCCCATAAACCGCACCAAACAGTGGCTTTTTCGGGATGCATTTATAGCTGTTGCAATGCTTCTGGCTGATCTTCACTCCAAATGCGGCAATTATGCTTATTTACGTACCCATTCAACCAAAAATGAGCCTCATCGCTGAACACAATTTTTCGATAAAAAAGCGGATCCTCGGCCAGCTTTCCAAGAGCCCATTCACCAAAAATTCGGCGTTGTGGTAGGTCGGCTGGCTTTAGTTCTTGCACCAGCTGTATCTTAAAAGGCTTTACGCCCAAATCCTTCCGCAAAATTTTCCACGTAGTGCTGTAACAAAGGCCTAACTGCTGGGAACGGCGCCGAATCGACATTTCGCGGTTTTCTGTCACACTAGCTGATACGGCCGCAATATTTTCTTCACTACGCACAGTACGTAAACGTGTTGGTGGTTTAATGTCCAACAAAGTAAATTTGGTGCGAAATTTGGTCACAATCTTCCGAATAGATTGCTCAGAAGGTCGAGAATGCCGACCATAAAATGGAAGCAGCGCGCGATGAACATTTCGAACCGAGCACGAATTTTGATAGTAAAATTCAATAATTTGCAAGCGTTGTTCATTTGTAAGAACGATCCATGGCTAAATTGCAAACCAAACTGAGGCTGTTTGACAGTGACACAAGGTACTAAATACACGTCAGCTGTCAAAACCAGTGTTGCCAAAACCAAACCAGCTAAAAAATCACCCGTTATATGTACCAAGCTCTTCAGAGGCCAATGCCCTTGAGATTGAAATATTCAACCAACAGTATCAGCTTAGTCACAATGTAATTTAAGTTTGTTGTCAATTACACTGGGTGAAGACTAGTTCACAATATCAAATACCCAGCCAAGTTCTGGCACTAAACCCTTTTTCCAGGAATCAACTCTGCCCATTTATAAGAAATTTCAAATACCCAGCTAGTCAATTTGAAGAGCCTCACCAAATTTTAACCTCTTAGCCTTAGGGTTCACAGAGATTTACTTGTTATATGTAGGACTCCTAGGACTTCAAAAATCGTGACTGGTGCATCAATTACTCACTTACTGATCTTCAAAACTATGGAGCAATTTGCGATACCGTAAAATCTTGAAATTTAACACATCTCTGTAAATAATATGGTGTTTATAATGGAAAAATCTAAAGTTTTCGGTTTCCATTTGGTGGGGGGGAGGTGCCGTATCCTTCCATTTTAACTTAAAATTATGGAGTACTTCCATATATAGTAAAGAGCCTTAAAATTGATTTAATGGTGAGAAGTGAAAAAAACGAAAAGATATTATACAATAATTTTAGCTCATCGATTTTGGTGACTTTACTGAGGTTTGTCGAAAGTACAAGCATAAAACTGGCTATTGAAACATACTTAAGCCTCAAACCACCAACCCAAAAATACTGAACAACGGTTCAAGTTTTGAAGCACTTTTGTACAATCAGCAGTAAAACATTTTGGACCTTAACTATAAAAAAAACCCTAAATTCTTAGCCCTAAACCCTAAACCATAAACCCTAAACCCTAAACCCTAAAGCCTAAACCCTAAACCCTAAACCCTAAACCCTAAACCCTAAACCCTAAACCCTAAACCCTAAACCCTAAACCCTAAACCCTAAACCCTAAACCCTAAACCCTAATCCCTAAGTCCTAAGCCCTCAACCTTAAACCCTAAACTCTATACTCAGTTTGAATATTCAAAATTTTCGGAAAAATCAATTTTAACAAAAACGATTGCTCTCTAATTTTTGTTTATTTTGACTTTGTACTGACCTCTTATAGTTTTCATGGTATTCCAGCTATTTCTGCCTCTATAGAGTCTTTAGAGATAGAGGTATGCGTAGTTGTGTATCAAAATTATAAGACCAAAAATTGTTAACATATTTTTTTATTAGCTGAATACACATTTTTGGCGGTTTTACACATATGATTTTCAATGAAGCGTGGTGTACTTGCTTTTGAATATAAATTACAACAATTACTACAACTGAGACGCCCGCCACGCCATCGAACCCATATCAAACAATAATTGCATAATATTTTGTTTTTTATTTAACTAAACTTAAGCGTTTATAATGAATGATGATCATCGTCAAAATATTTATGTTAATTATATGAAAAAGTTACAAATCCTTTTAAATAAATTCATTATTTACTCGAATTGGAGCACATAACCGAATTTATTTTAGAGTTTAATTCAGTGTCAATCGTAGGTATAATGTGTAGGCTGGTGGCACATCTTGCGAAGTACAAGTTGTTTTTTTGGGTGAAGAAGTATTAGCGATGAAGCTTGTACCTACCATGGAACGTGACTTGAATACCTTTGATGTATTGTGTATACAAAAAAGTTAAAATAAAAATGAAGCAGATCATGGGCCCAGCTATGTTTTTCGAACTTTTAAAATGCAAACATCGAGATTCGGTCTCTAAAACTGTTGAAAGGAAAATTATAAAACTAAATCATATCCTAAAGGAGGTTTACCCAGAAAAAATGACTTAATTAAATAAGGATACAATATTTGTTGATTATAAAAGGGAACCACTGACTGATGACTTAAGTCACCAAAAAACAATAATACTTTCTCTCCAGGTAGCTGTCCTTTTGAGAGGAAGTGAAAACCTTTCATCTTAGCCAGATTGAAGGTTTCTGTTACTTTGTTGAGTCTGGTGTTTTCTCCATCTCATACTCATAGGAGTTCTCAATATCCTGTTTGCGCTTTTGGGGGCCCAATTCTTTAAGCTATTGATAATTAATATTTTCAAAAAAGCTCTAAAGAGGAAGTAAACCATTTAAAGAGAAGGAAGAAAAGTATTACAACAACAACTTGAAAAAAAAATGCAACAAAAAAACGTTGTACACAATTCCAAATCATATATTTATTTCAAAATTTTACATTTTTAAACTTAAATCACAAATACTTAATTGCAATACCTAAATATCTGACAGTTCTGAAAGTTCATCCCTCCGGAGGGCTTCTGATGGCGATAAAGTACGTCCTCCGATTGGCAAAATATCAATATTTTGTACATGTGCTCTAACACTCTGTCCTGGAGGTAGCCCAATATACCATTTTCCTACATTCGTTATTATAGTTGAATCCCTGTTTCGAGAATTCCAATCCTTTTCACGACCTATTTCCAAAATTCTACGATTACTTGTTATAATCGGTGGCAATGCACTTAAATCATCATCTTCAAAATTCAAATCGAATTGATCTTTTGAATTATTTCCCCTGCGTGGTTGGTGTTGTGTTTTTTTATTGAAATTATCTCTGTTAGAAAAAATCTTAAATTCCGATGAATCTTCTTCATCTGGAGTTGTGCCTTTTCGACTAGTTTTAGGATTCTTGGACTTCATAGATCCTCGGCTGGAATTTCTATTGTTGCTGTCGGTGGGTTTGGGTTTTCGGAAACCTTTTGATCCTGTATCATATTCATTATCTGAATAACTGCTGTCAAGCTCATCGTCTTTAGATTTGAGTCCATTACTACTAGAAGTTTGCAGATATTCCTTTGGGGAGTCAAGGCTTCCGCGTAAATAAGGAACTATTGCATTATTGTGGGTACCTCGACCGATGCTGTTTTTTATTATTCTATAACCAATGCCAGCACCAGCTTCATATTCTACAGTCCTTTGAGTGCCTTTGTCATCGAGATAGGAATATGATCCTCTTACGATACCGTCTGGACCACTTACTTCTGATCGTCGGTGATCGGGAGCAGCAGCAATGAATTTGTACATTCCATTGGATCCTCTTTCAACTGCCACTCTACCTCGTTCACCAGGTGTTGCCTTCCAAAGTGGTGCGCTATACGCAACTGAAGCCTGACTATCAGGTACGCTATTTAAAACTTTGAAGCCTGTTCCTGCGCCAGCAGCATAGCGAACAGTGTGTCTTTCACCAATATCATCCAAATATGAATAAAGACCTGAAATTTAAAGAAGAACCGTTAGTTAACTTTGAAACAGATAGAAGGGCTAAGTGGGAGAGGTTTTAAGAAAAGTTGTGTTAGCACATTGCACGTAAATTTGGTACTACATGAATTTCTACTAAAAAAGATTTATTAATTTTTTGACACACTAGTCAAGAAAAAAATATTGTCAATTAGTTTCAGTCATCAGCTTGAGTTTTTGAGATGTTCATCTTATAAAATGAAAAAAGGGTATTTTTTCGGTATTTTTGAAGGTATGAAACAATGAAGTGTCAATTTTTATCAGCAAAATGGGAGTACTATTTCCCTTCTTTCAAATTCCTGTCCATTATACTTGTTCCTCTATGAGAAATCTCTGATTCAATTGTGTACATACATATGTGTTTGACATATAATTCCACAGTTAAGAATTTTGATTTAATTTTCTGAATATTCCACTTCTATTTTATTCCAATTAAATGTGAAAACATCGAACTGTTAAAATTACACACACGATGCTGAATAACGCCATTTTACAAAATGGCTTCTTCAAGCATTTATCACATCACATATCGGAAACAGAATCTAAGCCAATCAACGGCTTTTGGAAAAGACTGGAGTGCAAAAGAAGTTCTCCGAACATCAAATCGAAAACGACAATTATCCCTTTTTCGTTTGGTTTTGTGTTCTGTTTCATTCCTATGGAATATGGAAATTTTGGAGCAGTAAAAAGGACTAAAAAGGGAGTAGGTACTCTAAACGTCTAATTGAAAAAGACATTAAATAATGTACGATCAGATGAAGACTAGCAAGTAACTAAGAATTTAAATTTGAGGTTGTGATTTGTAGATGAGACTTTTTCCTACTTCAAAATTTTGAGATTCTGAGATTCTTTGGTAGTCTAAGCTCACAGAATCCAATAATCAAGTTAAAGATGAAACAAGAAAATAGGATGTCATTGCATTTTGGATGTGGAAGGATCAGGGAAGCAAGATGTTAAATTTGGACACACAGTTCACGGAAAAACAGATATCTGAATGCATAATACTTTACAGCACCATCCGTCAAATTTTATGTTTGTCATTCTTTAGCGAACCCAAACTCACTGGATATAGCTAAGCACTTAAAGTGAATGGTTATTCCAGAATACAAAGATCATAGAAATCACCTTTTTCACAGAAAAACCACTTTGTCTAATTTGACCTAAACTTTCTTCTTTAATGTGAAAGGTGTAAAAGACAGGGTAGGAACAAAAAATTCATCTGTTTACCACCCAATTAGGCAATAAATCGTCTCTAGGAACATAGAGATGATTTCTCACTCTAAACACAACCTACATACAGTCCCCTATTGATGTGGGTCATCATATTTAGAGCAGACTCAAAGGAGTATTGATACGCGCTTAAAAGAACATATAAAAATGAGGTTAGCAAAAACAACGGGACAACAATTATCATATACGAGTAAATAAAAGGGTGTTTTTTTTAGACGAGTGGTTTTCAATCTGGCAATACTTTTTTCGAAGTTGGTTTTTTATGACAGCTGACACTTGATTTATGCTCAGTTTGGTTTGCCATTTCATAACGAATAGACTTATTTCTGAACAATGTTTGCACTATCAATTAATTGAAGGAAGCTTTTGGTGAGCGCATTATCTCGCGTCGTGGGATTTTATATTGTGGGGTTTTGTGAAGTCGCTTGTCTACGCAGATACGCAGATATGTTCTCGAAGAGAACATTCGGCACTTCACCAAAAGTTTCCTTCAATAAACTGATTGTTACGCGATGCGTCACGCCAACCGAACCATTATTTTGGTAATAAATGTACACGATTTGCAATCGTTTTTCAGGAGTAATTCCAGATCTACACGAGTGTAAAATTGTCATAATTTCTTCCATTTTCAAGCCATTAATGACATAATCATGTAAATGAATTAAAAATTTGACGTAATATTCGTCATACAATAAATGACAGCGCTAACTGGCATTGAATATTGTCATTAAAATGAAGCCACGTAAATGCACGGTGAGTCTATTGATTATGAAATGGCAAATCAAACTGAGCATAAATCAAGTGACAGCTGTCAAAAAGACCAACTCCGAAAAAAGTATTGTAATGTTACAGGGTCTTCCAAAAAATGTTTCATTGTAAATTTCTTGTATATATCGCGGGATGGTCTATCAAAGTTCGTAGCCGTAGCTACTGCCTTTGGTTCCCATCGAGCCCCACTTTTTAATCTATAAATTTACGACCTATGAATTGCGAATTGCAAACTTCATTTGGCCCAAAGTTGTAAGGTACTTAAGTACTTTTTTAATTTGTAAGTACCCAGTACCTTGTACTTATATATTACTACTAGTACTTGAAAAAAAAAACAAGTCCAATGTATGTACTTTGTATTTGAAAAATACCAAGCACGATTAAATTTGCAAGTACTTTGTTTCAAATACATTTACTTGGTACTGTTATACTTCTCAGTGCATAATCAAGTATTTTTCAAGTACAACTCCATTTGAAGTACTTTTTAAAGTAGGTACTTTTCAAGTCAAAGTCCAGGCCAAATACATTTCAGTTATAATTCATTATGAGTAGTCTGGTTGAGCTATCGAGTAAAGAAGACCATGGCAAGGCCATTATCTAGATGGCGCTGAGAGTACGAGACGCCATCAGTCATCGTGATTTGTATTTTTGAGTTGAAATAGTTATTATTTGATATCTCACCCAGGCTTCTCAACGAATTACATTTCAAAAGTACTTGCAATTGACTTGTACTTGAAAAATACTTGAAGAAGACTTGTACTTGAAATGAACTTGTTCTTAAAAAATAATTGATGAAAAAATGGACTTTTACTTAAAACTGTACTGGGCAGTATTACAGTACCAAGTAAATGCAATAAATTACTTGTACTTGGTGTTTTTCAAGTAGGTACCAAGTACATTGTTCTTGATTTTTTAAGTACAAGTACAAGACTGGTACTTGTACTTGAAAGTTTATAGGTCTTCTTGGCAGTTCACCTTAAGCGTACAACTTAAAACCATTAGATTTTTTCATTTAGAATTTATGTCTACACTACCCAAATGCTCCATCAATAAAATTTCATCAAAAGAATCACAACTTTTGTAGTCAAAGCTAGGGTGGTCATTCCGTAGATATTGTATTATATCATTAGCTTCGTTTGTTGAAGTCTACCCAGGGTTGAAAAAGTTTTGATGTGACTACAAATATCAAATTAAAAAATGGGAGTTATGTTTAAAATGCAACTTCTTTTTGATACACCCTTTATTAGACTATTAAGGTTCTATTTTATACGCTCACTATATTCTTACATCCGGTTAGCGAGGCAATTGAATATACGATATCATATTTTCAATCGGGACGACATGACAGTTTCGGAACATGGGCTCCCATGGGTTCCCGCTAATCATCAACTTATCACGGTCGATCAAATATACATCTCTATATAACCAGGGATGTTTTGATAGTGAGCATGGTTTACAGTGAGAAATGAAATCACCAACCCACCGCTTCCACTTTCATAGCTAAACTAGGTTATAACATTTCTCTTGCAGTTTCCCGCTAAACACGCTCAATGAAAATTGTAGTGAAACTTGAGAAAATTCACCAAAATTTATATGCCTATATATGCAGTGCGTTTTTCTTAAGGACTCTGAATTTTGTTTGTTTTTCATTTTTCGGAACCGGTTAGTGTTTACTTATAAGAGAATTCACTTGTACAATTTTGCAGCCAAATGTGCTACTCCCGGGGTTTAAAATTCGTTAAAGTTTCTATTGTGGTTTTTGTATTGCCCCACTCAGACGCCGGTACTAGGAATCCGACTCCCTGAACCATAAAATAACTTCTTCCCTCCTTGCTGCTTGTGTTCTTTTACATTTCACAACATAATGTGTGAAAATTCACAAAATAAATGTGTGTGGGGGTGCTTGACCCCCTGTTAAATTGTTAACGTTGCATATATCGATGGGAACTATTTTAGTAGCTCCAAAGACCAAAAAAGCGGCAGAAATGGTACACAAGAAAAAATTGTGCTCATCGGAGATAACATTTTTCGTGGACAGCCAAGGTGCTATAACAGCATTAGCCAGTGAGACTATAAGATCCAAAGCAGTAGCTAAATGCCGGGGCATTCGAAGTTTATGGCCAAGAATTTATTAAAAAAAAAAATCAGTACATTTTATTGCTGGGTAAAAAGAATATTAGAATCTTGATAGATTTACTAATGGGTCACAGTGCCATTGGCACAATAGGCACCAGAAAGGGTTTATTTGCACCCGATTTCTGTAAGAATTGTCAGGATGTCAAAAAATTAAAAACCATTAAACACCTGCTCTGTGATTGTTAAAACCTCTAAAGAAATTACCTCCGTTATTTTGGAAACAGATTTATTGGAGAACTGGACGATCTAGCGCTGGTGTAATTGGCAAACATTACAAATTCATAGAAAGTACAGGATGGTTCACAAACGAACCAGTATCTATCTGAGCCAGTAGTTAAGGGGCATCTCGGCTTTATTTTGTAAGGTGATCAGAAAAGACCAATAAGCCCCCATAATGTATGCAACGGCCTCTGTGCTGTGTATGCCCCTTCTAACCTACCCTAACCTAATACCATTAAAAGTTAACTATACACAGAAGTTCAGTATACATTTTGTTCAAGAACGATTTACACCTTTCTATCGATTGAATTATCTGAAAAATGGCTGCTCTTACGAAAAAGTAAATTAACATTTTCTGTAGTAAATCTTTGAAGCTTCACCTAGTAGTTGATGTTTCTTCTATAAAAGCCTTTGACCCCTTCGTAAATTGTTAGCGGTGTTCATATTAATAGGGACTTTTAACACTTTCTTTAAAATGCTATGAGGAAGCTATGTACCAAAATTTAAGTTTCCGCCATTTTTACCGAAGCTATTATAACTAAACTAAAGCAACTGAACAATTTTATGAACTTACCTCTTATTCTGCCGCTACTATCCGAATCTTCATTACGATTGTAATCAGGTGTTTTGAAGCCAAAACTATAAGTTGGATCGTCAAAGGGATCTGCAAGTGGGTCGTCAATAGTTCCAATTGGTCCTCTGGGTATCTGGGATAGGTCCATTTTTCGGTGAATTTGTGGTCCATTGGCACGAAAACTGTCAAAAAAAAATAAACATATCAATAGGATCATCATTTACTGGATTTTTAACTGTATTTTTTTTTTTACTTTGACACTGTTAATATTTAAAATGGTTACTCCGATTTGTATGAAATCGTTTTTTTTTCAGTTCAAACTGTTTAGAGAATTACATTTTAGCAACTCAAAAAATAAAAGTAATTATTAAATAATAATAATAATAAGGCTGTAATCGAACAGATAGACGAAATTTGTATTGGTTGATAGTCGCTAGTAAAAAGTGGGACTATTGAACTATGGAACCATTTCATTTTTAGAATTTATAGATTTTTAAGAAGTTAAAACGATTTTAACATGTACGGTCGAACTTTCATAGCTTGAACTTCTTAAAATTGAATGTCTCTTTAACTTAAAATTTGGCTTATCAACTTTATCAACTTTATTTTCATAAGTTTTGCCCTCCATAATTCGAACTTCTGTAACTCGATTTTCTCTATTATTCGAAGTTTCTAAATTGCATTTGATGCCGAAAAGTCTCTTTGACTCGAACTTTTACAACGACAAATTAAAAAAAGAACTAAAAGAACTGCAAATGGGCATCGGAGAAACTGACTTTTTCAAACTTCTGAATACAAAAAAAAAGTAAAACTAAAAATTTTGTCTCATTTCTTTAAATCGAAGTTTATATGACTCGAATTTTTTTTTCATTCATTTTGAGAGTTCGACTTATTGAAGTTCCACTGTAGTAGAACCATACCAAAATTTTATAATATTTTCCATTGGTTATTTAAGCTTTAATTAAAGACATCAAATCGGAACAACATAATTAGGTATATAAGATCCAATATAGATACAATTTTGGTGTGATTAAAATTGTTTTTTAATTTTTGTTTGCAATTAATATCTTCCACTAATATACCCTCTGTATTTATTTATTGTTTTTTTTTTTTCAATTTCTGCATATCTAATCTGTTGAAATCAGATACCGGAGACACACTACATTGATCACAAATTGCGTTCAAATATTAAACCACCTACTTCTTTATACATCTTGACTGCATAACTTTATTTTAGAAATCACCCTTTGTGAGATCTAAGATTTTAAATGCTACAGATCTGTAAGATAACTCATCTCAGAGCTCAGAGGTTGTAGATATTATTTCTTTTCTTATTCTTTCTACACCATTGTTTACGAACTTCGCAAATTTGATTTTGCCTTCTTTTCATAAAAATAATTGGATTGCTCTAGAATGAAAATGATCGACTTATTTCATTTCGAAAAAAAAAATCAAGTCTTCTTCTGAAATAAGGTTGTTTTTGTTTTTTTTTTTTATTTACACGTAGATTTGTAAGTTTTTTTTTTTTCTTACCCACGTGGTCCGGCTGTGTAGACTGTTTCTTCTACCCGTCCATTAGACGGGTTCCTCGAACCATAACGACCTCGAATCTTGTTGTCTGGATTCCCAGCCGCGGTATGATAGTAACTTCCAATGTCATCGTTGGAATGTCTGTGCAAAATAAAACAAAAGCACATAGTAAATTGTAATGTAATATTGTACCTATGAAATAATATATGTAATTCCAACAGTTTTCTTTGTTTGAAATTATATATGGCTAGGTTATAGGCATATATAATTATGCGGATAATGAAGGGATCTTATCCTTTTAAAAAATTATAAAATGGTAGTTATTTTACTTTTATCCTTTCTCGATCTCGTTTTAATGAAATCTACGAAATTTCACCATCAAATTAACTCAAGTGTATTTTTTAAGAAAATTGAAACAGCTTTCAATATTTTTTTGGTAAATTTCCTCACGAAAACATTTGCGTTACAAATTTGTTATTAAAATACGGATTCCTCTGAGACCAATCTCATTCAATCCCCTACTTAAGTTAAGTTTAGTTTAGTTTAGTTGAATTTAGTTTAGTTTAGTTTAGTTTAGTTTAGTTTAGTAGAGTTTAGCTTAATTTATTTAAGTTTAGTAGAAATATATAAAGATAAAAATCAAACAAAGATAGAAATCAAACAGTAGACAAATTCAAAAGACAATAACATACTCTTTAAATACTTATAATTTTTGATGAAAAATGTGATGGAATTTGTGACTGCAATCAACTTCCCAAAATTACTACCAAGAAAATTCTTATACAAATTACTTTAATATTACACACCAAAATCTTGTATTGTATTAACAATCTTATTGTTTGACTCTTTCCAAAAAGAAATTGAACTTTGGCAAATCAACACTTCGAATCCTAAAATTAAGCCCGATGATGGTTGATTAAAAAAAATTGGAGTTGTGATTAAATTATAACTAAATAAATTATTTTTTTTCAAAATTTAACTTTAAATTTTATAATTATTTTATTTTTATTGTTTCATGTATTTAATCTTAGAAATGTGCTGATATTCCTCTCTACATTGTTATTTTTTTTTTGTTTTTGAAAGTAAGAACTGACTTTGCAGTTTTGATTCGAGTACCGTGAATAAGAATACAAATAAAATAAAATGTACGACTGGATCGCACGAACTTTTTCTTATGTTCAAGTTGCTAGGAATTAAGAACTTTTAAAATATGAAAGTTATCATAGAAACAAAATGGGAAAATATAAAAAGCATTTAAATCGTTCTTTAAATAATATAAACAACTATAGTAGACGCTCGATTTAGTGAACATCGAAATAGTGAACTATGCACAATAGTGAAATGAGGAGTTGTTTCTGTTTTTGTTTTTAAGGCTGACTAAGCTTTTTTTAACGGTAGTGTGAATAGAAAAACAGTCACAACGAACAAAATGTAAATTTTTGTTCAAATCCATATGTAGAATGTCTTTAAAAATGCCTGCACGAAAAAGTGAATAATCTGGATACAGTGAACCAGCCTGGTTTTTATTACTTCACTATATCGAGAGTCTACTGTAGTTACTAATCTCAGAGCTCAAAAAAACTATGCTATTTGATAACTTGAAAAAATATGAATACATGCAGAAAATTTTAAATCGTTAGAGCGGTTTTCTTAAAAATAAATTTTTTATATATAAAATTTTGGTAATATTTAAAAAAAAAGTTTTGGTTTACCAATTTTGAGTATATGTTAAAATACATTTTAAAACCTAGTATCGAAAAATTCATCAACTAGTTTTTGAAATATTGAATTTTCAAAAAAAAAAAATTTTTTTTTGAAAATTCAAAATATATTTTTTTGAAAATTCAAAATATATTTTTTTTTTAAATTTTGGTATGTAATATTATTAAAATTTTAAAAGAGAGAGAGACTGAAAATGTTTGAGCCATTAATGACAAATTTAAAAATTTAAAAAAACCGTTATATGGCAGGTACCGTTAATAAAGATTTTCGGTAAATTGTTTGTTTCACTAGTGAGGAGAATTAAACTAGCCTGAAGCTAATATCTTTGGTTGTTCTTAAGATATTAGAGGCAAAACAAAATGTCGACAGTTTTTGGTAAAATTTCTTGTAATTTTTAGCACTTAAAAAAAAAAACAATTTCTTGAATCTTTTTACGAATTTTATCAATTATTTTGTATGAACTAGTGTATAGAATAAAATTATCCCAAAGCCAATATCTTAGGTTGTTCTTAAGAAATTGGAGCCGAGAATCTTTTTAAGAAGCTTTTTTTTATTTTAAAAAAACTGTAAATTAATATTTTTTGTATTTTTTATTACGTCAATGTGCGTAGAATAAAATTAAGCCCAGTTTGATAGCTACATTCGCTCTCGAGATATTCGAGACTAAAAATTTAACGTTTTTTTAATGGCTATAGTGAAAAAATACTCAAATTTTGTTGAAAGTCCTTTCTGCACGTATTGAACTTACTGTTTATAAAATTAGTTCATACAAAATAGATATATTCATTCGGTCTTGAGGTATTGTGAACGAAAAAAAGCGAAGGAACGTACGAAAATTGAGTACCAATACAGACATATCTCTAAACATTATGGATTCCGATTCTATGGAGCTCGAAACGGGAAGATATGTAAAAACGTTCGATTTGACTAGTCAGACCAATTACAATAACTTCCAATAAATCATATTAATCATTTCAATGTTTAAACAATTTCAGCATACTTGTTGATAAAAAGGAAATTGAATCAAAACTCCATTAAAGAAAACAAATAAGTTTATTGGGTATTAATCAAAAGGTTCATGACAGTAGTGACACAATTTAAGATGTTTGTTTATATTTTAAATTATTTTATCCAACGTGTTTAAGAGACTGCATAGCTGATATATCAAAATTCATATCTTTGACATAAGTTAATTTAATATTATTCAATTTTAATTCTGTTAAAATGCATCCAAGCACGACTGCGCGAAATGCAGCTATTTGTGCAAATATGGTTTTTCCTGATACTTTTTTTGTAGAGTCCAAAACGCAGATTAAAATATCTTTTGAAGTTATCCTCTTTATCTTCTTATTTCTTATAATTATTTTTAAAGCTCAGTTTGTATACTTTTTTATATGTTTTCAATACTTTAATTTAACGGACATCAGAGTATCAAGAAAAACCTATTTTAGAAGCAAATTTTATCACTTTATTTCCCCGACCATATTAATTCAGACACTTCGGCTAGAAGACCACACTTTTGTTCCTATTAATGGAAAACCGGGATATTTTGGTAAGGAAAATTAAAATATAGCTTGTTGAATCTTCAAAACGATCGAGGTGGTACGAAATTCCCCACGAATTATTTATGATAAGTTAGGATAAAAATTATACAGCTTTGAGAAAACCACACACTTAAAGCTAAGAAAATAACCACAATAAATTCTTAAACAGTTCACATTTCTTCATTCAAATATCTTGAATTATATTAAATTACCGAAATGAAAAAGATCCATCTGGATTCACATTGTTATATTCAATTTCACATAAGGCACTGTGGAAAATTAGCACATGGACGAAAGTGAATAATTGCACTATTCCACCTTTGACTCCTGAATTAAATGTCAGATGCAACATTTTTGATTAAATTATAAATGTCCTGAGTGTTCCTTTAAAAAGAAGTTTAATAACCGATAAATTGCAATTGAGGAGAAACCGATCAACGAACCAACAAAATACAATAATAAACTCTGACTGTTTCATGAAAAGCGGGAGATTTTTCTTAAATATTGTTTCACTTGACCACCCACCCACAGCTATTCTCAACACTTTTGCGAATCTTTAACAGTTGAAGTGATGGCCCTTCTCTTTCTATCTCTGATGTTAGGTGCAATTATTATCTTAAGTTCTCAGATGTTTCTCATACAAAAAAAAGAAGAGATTTTCTTATAGAACAGAAGCTTGCCAATTAGATACCACAATTTAATTTACGGGAAGTGGTTTTTCTCACTCATTTCATGTGTTGTGAGCATTCATGCATCCCATCAGCAAAGAATTTAACTATAAACCATACACAATACAGTTGGATCAAATTTTGTGTCTTAAAACATCTTAATTTAAGTGTTAGGGACGACGTTTAATGATTCATAGATTATGTTTAATGACCGATAGAGTTTCTGTTAGATAAACAATATTGTAGCTCGTTTATTTTAACAACTGGATTAAAAGTGCGATGCTCGAAAAGCAGGAAGTCGGAAGTTAAAGAATATTATTTTTTGTTAAATAAGCATGACAGAAGTGTATGATGACAACTAATGTAGGAAATATGGAAAATAGACAAGGTGATTCGATGTTTTAAGAGCAAAGACATCAAATATAAAAGCAATGAGGAAACCCATTTTGAGTACCTTTTTGGAAAGACTCTTAATACGAAATATTTGAGTAAACATTTTGGGCAACTTTTACCTACTAAGATCTTAAAACTTTCCCTTAAGTGATAAGGCTTAGAGGAGGCTTAGGATTCAGTAGCAAAATATAAAATTGTATCTATTTCACCAGAAAGGAACCTTAATTGAAAAGATAGTAAATACTCAATATGGCGACAAATCTCAAATGGATATTGATTTGTCAGCCAGAGGTCTGGAATTGATTCCCCAGTCGTTGTCACCGAAAAAAACAAAGAACAAACAAAGTTCAGAAGTACTTCCTCGTGTGAGGTACTGACTGAATCCTTCAATATTGTATCTGTTATAAATAACTTCTTCTCTTCTAAGCCGTTTGAACTCAGTAAAAATGTGTAGGTTCCCTACATTCCTGCCAACAACATACGCACCGGAATGGTTAAGAGTTGTAAGTCACTGGGCACTGCTTTTTATTTTTTTTTTTAACTATGAAATCGTGGATGTGAGATGTAACAAATAACATTTAGACATAAAATAAATCTTGATGAAACATGTTTAGTTAAATTTTTAAAACATTTTTTAGAAAAAAATTTAGTATACAAATCTTGAATACCTACTACCTAGTAATAATTTACCTACATATTACATACAAAAATAAAGTTTCAAGCCGTTTAAGACATATCGAATTAAAAAAAAAAAAACATTTTTAAAAATTCAATAGGTAGGTATGTAAAATTATTTCTACTAATTAAATTTGTGCATAGAAAAATTTATTTAATTCCTTTTAGCCGATATTGGAAAGATTGAAAATCGAAAAATTATATCAAAATAAAAGGAGAAATTTCTGGTAGTAAAAATGTTTTCCCTGGGTATTTAAAGGAGAGTAAATTATTTCTCTAAAATATGGTAAAAAGTGCTTAAAAAAAACCTTTACGTACCTATCAAGTTTGGAAAGAAAATCTACCATGTAGTTTTTGAAATTGTATTAAGTTTTCAAAAAAAATTGAAAATTTTGGTACACAATATAGTCCGCTTAAGAAACAGAATCCTGTGCGCTTTTTAGGCATCACTTTTTGTGACTGAAATTCATTTCTTACATACTAAGGATTGAAAAATTCCAGTCGCTTGGACGGCAGCCATTTTGAAAAGTAGTGTCCAGTGTCTGTAGTCGGTTCAGGATACCAAAATACCTTAGCTTTTTGGTATTTTTTTATATTTTGTAGTAATGCCTCCAGATGCCAAACGCATATTGGAAAAATAACGGCTGATTTCTTAAAAGACAAGTGGTGAGTCGAATCACCTTCGGAAAAACACCTTTTCATGTTAAAAATATTACATATTACCAAAAAAGTGAAGGCCCCCCTTCGACATACAAAATAATATGCCTGATTGGGTCTCACGTACTTTCTCTTATGTTCATTAGCAGCAGCTTCATCCTGCTTGAAGCAACATATAATAGGGGAGAGGGGGGTAGTTTAAAACTGGGGCAGCTTAGGACAACGGCAGAAAAACAGATACTTTTTTATAGTAAATCAAAATTTTATGTTGTCACTTCTTCTTCAAATGTGTATCTGATGACACTTGGTACGATATTAAATTTTAAAAAACAATTAAAAATAAAAGTTAGTTTTATGGTACCCGTTTTATTTTGTTTCGATCTAAGACGTAAGCATTTATAAAAAAATAATACCCCGAATAGAAGAAGCCTCCGAATCATCAAGATTAAGAAAAATCGTCTCCACAAATCCAGTTATGCCTAGTTGTTTATGGCTGCTTGACTAATTCTTGCGAAGAATCACTAAATTTGTTATTGTTATTTGGATACACAGACTATGAAGTCTGTTAATAATGCTGCCCTACACGGGATAAGCAGTAATTTAACTTTTCCACAAGGTCTGATTACAAGGAAAAAATTGCAATGGGCACTCAACAGCTTTAAACCATACAAGTCAGCAGGACCGGAGGCATCATTCCAGCTGAACTGCAGATGAATTCAGAAATAATTCTGCCGATTCTGGAGGTCATCTTCAATGGCTGCTTGAATCTGGTTCGTTTTCCACTTCTATGGAGAGAAATCAGAGTTATGTTTATACCCAAAGCTAGTAAATATTCCCACGTAAGCCCAAAAGAATTAAGACCTATTAGCCTAAAACTTTTGAACGTTTTGAACGATTGATTGATATCCAACTACGATCAAGCATTGACAGGAGACTTCTGTCTACAGATCAACATGCTTATTGCAAAGAAAAGTCAGCGGAAACGGCTCTCCACACACTAGTACGTACCATCGAATATTCCCTCCATAATAAAGAGTACCTATACAATGGTCGCCTTTCTAGATATAGAAGGCGCCTTTAACAACTTCGACACATCTGCAATCGCATCTGTGCTGGCATCTCTAAATGTTGATGGGGTTGCTTGGTGAATTGATTAATCAAATGCTTACAAGCAGGGTTATTAATTCAAAACTGAGTGGCTTCGCGGTAAGAAGATCTGTCATTAAGGGTACACTACAAGGCGGCGTTCTTTTTACCCTTCTTTAGAACTTGGTCGGTGTGGACTTGGAGTAAATCTCACAAAAAAGGACTTTTCCTCTTCTCCAGGAAATACAAAATTTCACGAATAGACCCTTCTTCTATTAATGGTGCTCCACTAAAATTCTCGAACGAAGCCAATACTTGGGTCTCATTATACGTAGATAAGAAGTTAAGTTGGAAATTTAACATACAAGAAAGAGTCAAAAAAGCCACAATGGCACTTTTCTCTTGCAAAACAGCCGTCAGTAGTAAGTGGGTCCTCCAACCACGCATTATTCACTGGCTATACATTTCAGTAATTAGACCGATTCTAACTTACGGCGTGGCAGTATGGTGGAATGCCTTGGATAAAGCGATACTTCGGGATATTCTAAGCAAAGCTCAAAGAACTGCATGTCTATGCATTAGTCGAGCACTTCGGTTGACTCCGTCCACTGCATTAGACACTCCATCTGACACATCTGGATATTTTCAACAAACAAATGGCCGCGAGCACAGGCATTCACCTCAAAGGTTCTTCACAGTGGATCAATTATGAGATTTGCCACTCCGCTATTCTGAATTCATTCGGATCACTTCCAAGTAACACTGGTTTACACCGACGATGGATCGAAGTCCAAAGATTGGGTTGGAGGAGGTATGTACTCTGATAGATTAAATTTAAGTCTCTCATTCCGTCTTCCTAAACACTGTAGCGTACTCCAGGTAGAGCTTTTAGTGATAAAAGAAGTAACGGGTGATTTTTTAGCTGGTTTGGTTTTGGCAACACTGGTTTTGACAGCTGACGTGTGTTTAGTACCTTGTGTCACTGTCAAACAGCTTCAGTTTGGTTTGCAATTTAACCATGGATCGTCTTACAAATGAACAACGCTTGCAAATTATTGAATTTTACTATCAAAATTCGTGCTCGGTTCGAAATGTTCATCGTGCGCTGCTTCCATTTTATGGTCGGCATTCTCGACCTTCTGAGCAGTCTATTCGGAAGATTGTGACCAAATTTCGCACCAAATTTACTTTGTTGGACATTAAACCACCAACACGTTTACGTACTGTGCGTAGTGAAGAAAATATTGCGGCCGTATCAGCTAGTGTGACAGAAGACCGCGAAATGTCGATTCGGCGCCGTTCCCAGCAGTTAGGCCTTTGTTACAGCACTACGTGGAAAATTTTGCGGAAGGATTTGGGCGTAAAGCCTTTTAAGATACAGCTGGTGCAAGAACTAAAGCCAGCCGACCTACCACAACGCCGAATTTTTGGTGAATGGGCTCTTGGAAAGCTGGCCGAGGATCCGCTTTTTTATCGAAAAATTGTGTTCAGCGATGAGGCTCATTTTTGGTTGAATGGGTACGTAAATAAGCATAATTGCCGCATTTGGTGTGAAGATCAGCCAGAAGCATTGCAACAGCTACCAATGCATCCCGAAAAAGCCACTGTTTGGTGCGGTTTATGGGCCGGCGGCATTATTGGGCCATATTTCTTCAAAGATGATGCGAATCGCAGCGTTACTGTCAATGGTGAACGCTACCGAGCGATGATAACAAACTTTTTTTTGCCCGAAATGGAAGTTCTTGACTTGCATGATATGTGGTTTCAACAAGACGGTGCCACATGCCACACAGCACGCGAAACAATGGCGCAATTGCGAGGCGAGTTTGGTGAACAGTTAAATTCACGTTTCGGGCCGGTCAATTGGCCGCCTAGATCGTGCGATTTGACACCATTAGATTATTTTTCGTGGAGGTATGTCAAAGCTAATGTCTATAGGGCCAAGCCCGCTTCGATTGACGCACTGGAAGCCAACATCCATGCATTCATTCGTGAGATACCGGCCGATATGTGTGAAAGAGTATGCCAAAATTGGACTCAGCGGATGGGCTACCTGAGACACAGCCGCGGTTAACATTTGCATGAAATTATCTTTAAACATTAAATTGCAAGGTTCAAACTATCGATTCAAATAAATATTTCATTCATTTTTTTGAATTTTTGTGTTTTTTTTTTTTTAAGTTCTAAACCTCTTAAAAAATCACCCTTTATTATCTTGGCTCAAAGAAGACTTGATATCAACCTGGGATATACGCATCTTCTCTGATAGTCAAGCCGGTATTAAGTCTCTGCTTTAGCCGTCGAGCATCTCTGGTGTAGATCATGAGGTATCACAATAGACCAACTTTGGTCTTAGTGTGTCAATATTAATTTACTGACAGCCACTTCTACCTAACCTAACTATAGCTGAACACAACGTGGAGAAGGTTCTTCTTAACTATTATATTTAGTTTTTTTGTGATTTTTCTTAAACCATTATTTTATTGTTTAACATTGTTAAAAAAATTTAAATTTTAAGTTTGTATGTCTACAAGGGCACGTTAAGACGTGTCCAAATCAGACTAAAATTTATTATAAAAATTAGGTTTCAAAAAGTGGGCATAAAAATATAATGTCGCCCAAGTATTTAACATCTCAGAAAAAGATAGAAGTTTATTTCATAAAGTGTCTATGGCTTGCTTTATCTTCATACAAGAAATTTTCATTTCCAGTACGCTAAGGCATTTCAAAAAAACAATCTCGTACGATTTATTTTCACTAATTTTATGTTTTGAAATAATTTATTATTGTTTAATAAAGAATGAAAGTTGATTAAGTGTGGTTTTTAAGACTTGTGAAAACCTATTCCTAGGCTGTCCAAAACATGAAATTGCATCTATTTGCACGAAAAAATACCATATAACAAAACTTGTGAAAATACGATTTTGTAAAATTGTTTAAAAATTGTATAGCAAGTATCGTTATTTTTGGTTCTTTAAAAAAAAGAAATAAAAATGTGTGGGGATAGTGATCAAAAACCACCATTTTAGTTGTAGGCCAATGAACAGGCAGACAGAAAATGTGTGGGGATAGTGATCAAAAACCGCCATTTTAGTTGTAGGCCAATGAATAGGCAGACAGAATTCTGAAACTTTTTTTCGTCTTCTCTATCATTGTAATAGCAAGTTTTTTTACAAAAAATTGTCCAAATGCTTGCAATTAAAAGACTTCTGACAGGTCTGCCAATATTGAAAGATCTCCAAATCGTGTATAATTAGCTACCATAAGAAACACATCGTTTTCTGCCCGTTAACGAATAAAAAATACATATTCTTAAGTTTAGGGTTGCTATTGTTTTTTAATATTTATGTACATACATATGTTATTTTCTAGTTTTAGTATTTTTTTTTTTAAATTGATAAAACCCCTCTATGAAATGACTTTCTACATAGCACGTGTCGGTATAGGCCTTATTCTTTTTCCACTAATTGGTTTTCGATTTTACTTTGTGTAGGTAAAACCTATCTAGAGGTAAAACTCTTCTCAAATATTTCTGAAATAAAAACTTGGAAGTTGTATTTTTTTATTGAAATAGAGTCTTAAAACAAAATTGTAAATAAGCAAGATTTTTTTTGTAAAGTTTAAAGTCTTATACCCATTAATATAATTTTATTTATACATAGATTACAGCAAAAACTCGTCGCTTTTGAACAAATTTTTTTTTTTAATTGTTTAAAAAAAAAATTGTATGGCATGTAGCAACTGTTATTTTTGCTTCTAAAAAAAATTAAAAATTGTGGGAACCAATAAACACTTTATACCAAATTTTCTCACTTAAAAGACTTTATAAAATTATCCTTTTAGTCCATTAACTGCAGTACTTGAAACTTGCAGTACACCTTCATCTGCCATCATCTGAATATAATAAATAATTTTCAAAACAAAATCTCAAATCTCAATACCTAAATCCTAATCCTAAATCTAGTTACTTAATCCCAAAGAGGTTGTAAATAAATACTTCAATTAACAAAGCCCAAAGAGTTATGAATTAAATATTTCTTAATTTAAAAATCAAAAAAAATGCTTATCAAATCTTTTAGAATTTACAAGTCCAAAAATAGCTTAAGACTTAGGTATTGTTTTTTTTTAAATTTATAAATACTTTATAAATACTTAACCCTGTTTTAAAGGTCATGATTTTCTTGAAATATATTCCCAAAAACCAGAGATTTGTGCTTACGAAGGTAGCACCATGTGAGAAAAAAAAACATTTTAAAAAAAGCATTTAAAATGTATTCAAACGAATATTACGTATACGCCCGAGTGTACCACTGTTGTTTGAAGTCAACTTCTTGATGAAAATACTTTAGAATTCTCCAGCTTATTTAAAGCTCAATATGATTATTTTTTGCTAAACGTAAATTTTTTTCTGCAAAATAAAATTTAATAGAAAGTCAGATTTGGATTTCAACAATTTTCAAATATGACCAGGAACCATTTTCTAGAACTACATAAATGCTTCTTTTTGCAGTTCATTACTTCAATCTATATTCCATTTAAAAATTCAAATATATGTAGATGAATGAAACTTTGTAAAAATGTAGTCTGTTACTTAAACATTATTTACTGGAAATGAAAATTTTAGTTGTGTTAATAATATTATTTACATATTTAATAAAAATAGAACCACCCTATAAATATTGAATGAACAATTTTTAATTTCCGTGTTGTAGTTATAGTTAACTTAGCTATATTTTGCAAACATTAAATATCCCACTATTTATAAGATTTGCTAAATTTAATTCCTTGATAAAAATCTTTCTTATAAAATGGATAACATTTTAATGAAGGAAATAGAAATGTCTATGAACTAAAACTGCACTCTGAGTAACTAATAACGGAAATAGGTTGATAGTTGTAGTTTTCATAAATATGGTCATTAGTTGGTATAATGAATGACCAGCAGTTTGGTAGTGATTTTTATTAAAATGAAGCGGTCGTTAGCTGATAATGAATGGCACAAATAGTCTTGTCAGAATTCATCGTCTCTTGTTATGGTTATGTGGTTTCCTATCATAAAAAAAAAATTTTCTTCAATCTTTTAGTTCATCTCTGATCATTTCAATTGTTTTTTGTAAGATGTTGTGGTTTAAAGTACTTAGAAGAAATAAGTTAGGTATTTAAAAAAATATGACATAAGTAAATTTGTTTACATTTATGTTTTACAACACAATATTTTTGTAGCAACTAAACAGCATTTCTATTAAATCTATAATTTTAATTTTTTTTAATATAATCTACACAATAAGGGTATTCAAACAAATGCGTAAGGTCATCGTTATCATAATAAAATTGTAAACTGCGTAAATCTGTCTAATTATCCATACAAATTGTGACAGAATTTCGAAGTTTAAAACTTTACAGGGCTTACGACGACTTTGCGCTCTTGTATGAATACCCTTACATCCATTTCACACATAGCCGGCAACCGGGTACGTGGTACCGGCTAACCGGTCGTGTCGTTAGGTTAAAGATCTTATGGAAGCTTTCACATGTGCCGGAACCGTCTGCCGGGCCGTTTCAGTTCTTTAAAACTGACAGAATATCATTTTTAATAGATATTAAAAGAACTGGACCCAAGTAGCTGCCTTGAGGAACTCTAAAATTTACTAAAATACTTTCTGAGTGGTTGAGCCTTTGTATCATATGTTATTATAAAGTATGTATGTATGTATTTTGGCTGCAACAAAGTATCTATGTATTAGCTAATTTCAATGGAAATAGCTTGGTTTTGAGAAACGTTTGGGCCAAAAATGGCCGTCTTTCAATTTTTTATAAAATTCTCTCAGATAGAAGCAAACTGCCTAAATAAATAAGTCAATATTATTTTTGTTTTAATCTGATATCTGGCTTAGGTACGACAACTTGGCATTTGACAAAACCAACCAAATTTCTGATCAAAGAAGTTTAATGGACAGAATTTATCAGGAAGAGGAAATCTATAACTCTCTCTCTCTATTGAGCGCTTTTTTTTACAGAATATCACCTAATTTTTGAAGTGTTGAACACAGGAGTTCAGCAAAAAATGGTGAAAGTAGCCTTTTTTGTCAGTCCTTGGAACAGACCTAAAATCTCATTTTCAAATTAATTAGTAAGTTTATATTTCCTTAGCGCTCAGTAATTTTCTCCGTTCTTTGACAGGGTAGGAGAATAAAATATGTATAGACAGGGTTTCTCACATGGATGCCAAAAGAACTCTTTTTTTTCTTATGTGATAAATTGCGATAAAAAATAAAGAGAAAAGTGAGGAATTTCTGTGTTTATATTTCTGATCCTCTGAGCCCTCTGAAATTAAAACTAGCTAATTGTCAAGCTTGTTTAATGTTATTTATAATTGGTTTCATATAATATTATCAGAATCCCGAATCTTCTCTCCTTTTAAAGATAAAAGGGATTTTAAAATCATATGATGGGTCAAATGAGGAGCTTAAACCTACACAGGAACCATTTTGAATAAATTTGAAACTGCTTGAAGCATTTTTATCTATAACTGGATTGCGTTTTCTTGAGCACCTATGCTATGATAAGATTTGTTAATTATATTTTATGTTCATGTTTTTAATTGTGAATGTAGTATTCAGGAATAGCTATTGTGCGCTGTTTTTCAAATTGGAAACATTGTCAAATATAGCTCTTAATTTGAAAACAAGAAATTGATAACATACAACTCTGCTGCACATGGTTTTCGTTCAAAACAAATTAATCGATATTACGTGTACAATTTATGCAACATAATACAAGTTCATGAAACAATAATTATTTCAAAGTCAATTTATAAAAATTGCTATGTATGGGATGTTGACAGAAGAAAAAAAAACTAATAGATATACTTTGAAAGGAAAACTCTAAGTCAACATCACTCTGCAATGCGTTTGCATTACACTGACTCCATTATCAAACTACGGAGACTGGTTTTTTTTCCTAAAGACGATGTAATCCCCTTCAATATGAAAAAATAAACTGCATCACTATCACAACAACTAGTATTTTCAATAACCAGAACCTATGAATGAAAGTTGCGGAGAAGAAAGTTTTTTTTTTCATCATCATTCAATCCTCAATTTCGATTTCATTTGAAACTAAGTCCTCTTAGAGGTTACAACATTATTTTTGTTCGCTTGTTCAAACATATATTCAAGTTCAAGTAGATAATTTTTTGTTTGTTTCTTTGAAATGCGTACCTGTCTGCTTGCCTTCACAATTGGATTAGTTCTAAACGCAACTGAAGCTCATCAATCCAAGGTTAGTTGGAACTTACATAATGAGTGATGCGTGAACGATGAAATTTTATCAAAAATTTTAACAAAAATTTCACTTAAATTTAAAACAAATATTTTTGGCATAGTTCAAAACTACACTTAAATATTTTTTTAATTTAAATTTTAGAAAACCAAATGTTTAAACCCTCCAAGAACTGCTAAAAGAGTGGAACTCTACATAAAGGAATGCCAAGAAGACGTAAAGAACAAACTCGTAAGAGGTAAATAATATCAAATTAAACTACCATTCTATTATAACACAGCATACATCACAACAAGGATATACAAATACATCCTCATTGAATAGCCAGTAAAGTCTAACCACCAACTGCCCTAGATAGCTCAATTTCTGGATACAAAATATGAATAGTTGAAAGACAAATGACCCAGCATCACAAACAGAAATCTGGTGGGCTAAAAAATGCTTACTTTCCAGCTCAAATTCTATAATTAATTATTATTATAGAATGTATGCCTTAACATGAAGAAAGACAAGAGTAATAAACCACACTCTTTCACTTTCAGAAGCTTATCAGCTTTTAAAAGACGAAGCTAAAGACGATGAACCTGAAGAAAATTTTGGCGATGAGGTCTTTGATCCACATTCATACGACTACTCTGATATCTATGATAGGCTGCCTCCAATATCGAATAGAAGAAGCTATAGCAATATTTATAATCCAACATTAGTTCCATACGAAGACAAACGCATTGCAGGGGTACGTAAAAATATATTTTTTAGTTTAAGTGCAATGTCATTATTTGTTTAGCCAAAACAATAACTATACGACACCGCATCCTAACCGTGTGAATGCAATATAATTAACCCAATTTTTTGGATTCTCATTGGCGTCTCGGTCTCGGTCTTGGGCTCTGTTCAATTATATACACTGTTGGAAAAAAAATTGAATTTGGTAAATAATTGTGAGTTTTGAAAAATTAAGTTGGTTTACGCCATTATGAAAATGTACCTACAAGTGTGGTTTCGTCCAAACAATTCAATAAAAGAAATGATGAGAGTTAATTTGTTTGTGCTGTGTATTAAAATTGTGAGGTTACTTGAGTGATATGCGAATTGTGAAAATTAATTGATCCCGTACCTGGAATTATTTTTCAGAAGATTCACTCTTAATAAAGTTGTGATCCTGCTCCACCAGATGAGCTTCCTCTCCTTCAATCATTCATCACTCTTCATTGTTGGCAAACGTCGTCGGTCGTAGAAATGGTTTATTAAAGACAGAAGCCTCTTTTTAGGAAGTATTCCTAAGCTCCGACCATTAATTATACCAAGAAGAACTTATGTATGTAAGTTTTTAGCTATTCTTACTTATCTGGATCTCGATCTATGAATAATCAACTGCCTACAATCCCGAGCACGTTGTTTCCAGAGTCATCTAGAGCCTAGACCAAGTTCTCTGGAATGTAAAAAAATACAATTTTTAATAACATCAATTTAATTATTGCATGTATTGACTTCATTTTGAAATTTCAACATCAAATTCTGCAATCACCATTCATTTGACATTAAAAAGATTGCAATCACTTTTTCACCATTCATTTTACAAGTCAAGTCGTACAGCATTTAATTGAAGGCAATCTTTTGAGAATCCATTCATTTTTATTTGTTTGTAATTATCGGGTTGTTCAATAAGAGCACTACAAAAGTTTTTTTAAATAAAACAAAAACGGTTTTGGGTATCAATTAAATTCTTTATTATTGTGATAGTACGTTCAATGCCATTATGTATGGAACTTGATTTCTTTTGCATGGCCACCACGGGCACGCTTGCAGAAGTCCAGACGCTGAACCCAATTTTCGACGGTTTTCAAGCATAAATCGACCGATACTGCTGCAATTTCACGTTCGATATTCGTACGAAGTTTATCAATCATCGCTGGCTTGTTGGCATAGACCATATACTTGACGTAGCCTCACAGGAAATAGTCTAACGGCGTCAAATCGCACGACCGAGGCGGCCAAGCGACTGCACCATTTCGTGCGATAACAAACGTGTTATCGAACGTCCAAACTTGGTTTCCAATAAATTGATTGTGACATTCGCTGTGTGGCTTGTGGCGTGCGCCGTCCTGTTGGAACCACATGTCCTCCAAGTCCATATCATCCATATCATCATGAAAATCCGAATCATTTTCAAGATTTTGCTCAGCCCAATTCACGAACATACGACGCTTCTGGTGGTCAAGTGGCTTCAGTTCTAGCTTCAATTTAATCCTGTAAGGATGTAGGCCAAGATCTTTTCGCAAAATTCGCCACAACGACGTCACAGAGATGCCCAACGCTTGAGAACGACGTGTGAGAGACACATTTGGACTTTCTGCAACTGAAGCCTCAGCGGCAGCAATTTTCTCGACCATACGGGCACTTCTTTGCCTCACTGGCACGGAAACATTTTGTTCTGTGCCTGTGGATTCAAATTTTTCCACTAGATGCTCAGTTGTTGATCTGCTAGGACGATTATGACGACCATAGTAGCGCTCTTAACGTTGAGGCCACTGTAGCCAAATTTGGCCAAAGTAAATTTTAATAATTTCGACTCGTTGTTGGCTCGTATATCTTCCCATCATGAAATGGCAAACCTTACTGAAGAGAAATGTCAAAAGAGCGGCAAGAAATATGGCGTCGTTTGCTGTCCCTGTCGCTCTACTTTTATAGCGTCCCTGTTGTAAGCAGGCATATATTTAAGCATTTTAATATAGGCTTAGAAAAACCTTAATTTTTTTTATTTATTTTTTTTTAACATGTTTTAGTGACAAAAACTTTGCAAATACTCAGTCCCCTAATCTCAGTCTCTTGACTTTTAATCACTGATTTTATCTCTTAAGGCCTCAAAAATTCTGGTTTAGAAATATAAATATTAAAATAAAAAAAGTTTTAAACAAATTTCAGTTTCCTACAACCTGTTTCGTTGTTTTTAAATTTTTTGGCTGGCGGTTTTCAATTATGTGAAAGGATATTCTTAAGTTCATATGTAGTTGGTTTGAACGACTATTTGAGTGTAAGAGATAATGTATACAATTTTCAGATTGCATATGTACCTTCTCCAAAGCTTACATATTTATTAGGTGCGCACAAAAAAAAATCCGTACAAAATGTGCACACGAGGCACTCGCTGAATTTCAAAATCGGTTTTTTTTAAAGTCTTTAAGAAATTGTATGTGCCCTATTATACGATGACTTTAGAGTCATGACTTTTTTCGAAATTAAATGAGTGCGAGAGTGAGATCAGTTGTTTTGAAAAAAGTCATAACTCAAAAGTCGTCGTGTTATAGGATTCTGTAATTTTAAATTTTTTATAAACAACAAAATCCTGTTTTTCAATTTTTTCTCAAATAACTAAGATTTATAAATGAAAATAAACAAACAAAAATAAGTTTTAAACTCGGTCAGAAAATTAAATTATTTCATATTTTAATTTTAAGACGAGGCACAGGTAATTAAAAAAGGAAAAAACAAGAACACCCTTCTTACATTTTCAAACCTTCTTTTTATTATTTTTAAAATAATGTAAACAGGTATTAGGAAGATCAAAACTTTGAGAAGCAGAATTTCGAAAGTTAAATTTTACAAATCGAATTTTCACCCGAACTCTTTAAAATCTAAAAAAACGATTTGTGAGACCAGCAAAACTTAATTTAAAAAAAAAAAGTCCAAAATCGAAAAAGAAAATATTCTTTCAATTAATGCTGATATTGGTAGTAGTTATTTTAGTTTGTATGACCCCCTTCCCAAGGAGTCGTGAAGCTGTATACGCCACTACTCCTCCTCTGTCTGGAGCATTGTTGTACATTCGATCAATTTGATCAAAACCGTGTTGCTGACGTGTTTTGACTTTCTGAGATACATCCCATCTAAGTACAGGATACAGCTTGTAGGCTTCATGACTGTATCTGTTGGCCCCATTCACTTTCCTGGAACACAGGAATAAATTGGAGAACTCAAACCTGTACCTAACCAAGTTATATTTTTTTTTTGCTATTTCTTGTGAATGTTTTTCAGCCCAAGTTTTTTTTTTTTTAATAAGAGAATAATAAAAATAATTTTGTTTTGAGAATAAACTTTAGACATTTTCCTTTTAACAAGTAAAATATTCATTAATTAATGGCAGTTTATTAACTAAACCTCTTTTTACAGTCGAATATCCCTCTGATTTGGTTCAGTTCAGCTGTGAGCCCTTGACATTAACATTAATGAAGGATCGTGTTATTATGATGAATACGTTCACTTGAAAAAGATGACCGAGCATGAACATGCGAATATGCTGCAATGCAACACAAGGGGGCGTAAACAACCTCCCATCTCAAGGAGATAATAATAATCTACAGTTTTTTAGTGCAGATTAAACTCTGAATTAAATCAGAGTTTGCTAGTCCTAAAAATAAATTAACCCTAAACTATGTAACCGAGAAACAATTTTTCGTTGAGGATTAACTGTGTCTTACAGTTATTAGAAAATCTATGGAAATCGATGTGCGACTCCATGGATATTACACTTTTACGTCTTTCACTATCGAAGTCTAAATGATACCAAAATGTAAACTTGGTTGATTTGTGGATCCTAAGTCTATGCAACTTATTGCTTTAATGCTCTATCAGTTGATTTGTTGTAGTTGGAGGCTATGCCTACCAGTTCCATCCATTAAAGATGTCTTCCATTTTAAAATTGGCAGTGAAGTACAAGAGCCCAACCTTTCCATAATACATAGCCAAAACATTAAAACATTAATGAAGATCTCCCCTGTTTTGTTGATTTTGAAACTTAAAATTATTTTGACGGCCTGCCTAAAAAATGATTTTCGTCATATAATATTTTTCGATCTGTGCGTCTGTGTGCCATGTGTCTATTTGTGTATGCATCTGCTTCTTATCAGAACACCAAGCTAGAGTTTGAACGGATGGAAAAGATATCGATTTTTACAAGCAACCAGCAAATTTGGTAAAAAGTCGATGATGGAATTCGTTGGCATAGTGAAACGTTGTTCCTAAGCAATGCAACTTTTTATTAAAGAACAAGTTCTTCGTTGAGTCAATGAATATATTTCATTAATCAAATAGTTGTACGTTCGATTTATTAAATAAACTCATTGACTCTGCGAAAATTTTTGTTGTTAAAGCGTAGAGTACAGTTCCATGTTACCCATTGAGACATAAATTTACCCTTAATTAATAAATTGTATGCCTACAAATGGAAAACAATTATTTTTGCATCCAAAAAAGTTTTTGCATACAAAAATAATTGTTTTTAATTTTGAGGCCTCCAAACTAAATACTTTACGCTTTCAATCGCGTGGCCATTTTAAGTCCCTTATTTGCAAGAACAAGCTGGTGCAGTTCACTCGTGCATACAATTTTCGTACTCTGAATAAAAAGAATGTCCTTAAGTTTCGTGGTACTTCTGAAATGAAATAATTAAACTTCTAAATTAGTTGATTATAAAAATTCGTAATAAAGATTAAAAAATTATGTTTTTAATCTTCGCACTCTTTTAATTTTTTCCAACAGTGTAGACTTGTTTGTACCAAAAAAAAATAATTGTTCAATGTTAAAAGTCTACCAGAAAGTCATGGCCCTTATCCATAATGTGCAAGCATGTTAGTAAATTTTATTTAATTTTTGTTTTTTTTTTTAAATTTATTTAAATTTCCCATAATATAATGTTCACAAGTATCTCGCACAAGAGTCAAAACAATACAAAAATAAATAAATCTTCTTTTACAGTGTCTCTTGCATTGCGTGTATGCAAAAAACAATGCTATCGATAAAATGGGATGGCCAACACTAGATGGCCTTGTAGACTTCTATTCGGAGGGTGTCAACGAACATGGTTTTTTTATGGCAACACTTCGAGCTGTTAACCAGTGTTTAAATGTCGTTACTCTTAAATATCATGTCAATCGCCGAAAATTACCTGAAAAGGGCGAAAGCTGTGACTTGGCTTTTGATGTGTTTGACTGCATTTCGGATCAAATCACTGGCTATTGTTTGGACCACTTCCGGCAAGCATGATAGTGATTATGAATGATGTTTCCCATAGAGAGGCTTTGTATATTTTTTTTATATTTTATGAATGAAAAAATATCTATCGTTTAGAAAACATAGTTTTTGCTCTAGCCTATGTATAAATACAATTATGTTAATGTGTGTAATGGATATTAGACTTTAAACTTTAAAAAAAAATCGTGCTTATTTACAATTTTGTTTTAAGACTCTATCTCAATAAAAAAAATATAACTTCCAAGTTTTTATTTCAGAAATATTGGTGAAGAGTTTTATCTCTTGATAGGTTTTTACCTACACAAAGTAAATTCGAAAACCAATTAGTGGAAAAGGAATAAGGCCTATACCGACACGTGCTATGTAGAAAGTCATTTCAAAGAAGGGTTTTATCAATTTAAAAAAAAAATACTAAAATTAGAATATAACACATGTATGTACATAAATATTAAAAAACAATAGCAACCCTAAACTTAAGAATATGTATTTTTTATTCGTTAACGGGCAGAAAACGATGTGTTTCTTATGCCAGCTAAGTATATTTACACGATTAGAAGATCTTTCAATATTGGCAGACCTGTCAGAAGTATTTTAATTGCTTCCAATAAGCTTTCAATTGAAAATTTTCTGTCAAGTGAAATTTGTCCGTTTACACGGTTGGTTAAGTTAAGCCAAAAATCAGCCAATTTTTTGGTACAAAATTGGTTAAAATTTTTTGTCTTCCAATTAAAAATTGGCTGTTTACTTGATTGGAAGACATCTGACAGGTCTGCCAATATTGAAAGATCTTCCAATCGTGTAAATAGCCAATTAGTCTATCCTCGACGACTCGACGACAAACAAAACCTACTCGTATCTGCCAAATAAAAATTGGAAGATGTCTTCGCACGAATATCTTCCAATATCCAATTAGTTGGTCAATCGTCCAATTATCTGTCAAGTGGATTAATTGTGTGTTTACACATGTTCACACAATTGCAAGCATTTGGACAAATTTTTGTTAAAAAAAATGGCAGACAATTGGCTGAACAATTTTTTTTGTTCTATCAATTTTGGCAGATTGCGTTGAATGTTAACATGGTTTTTAGGAAATTGGTTACAATTTTTGCGAAAAAACTAATTTTCTTAGGCGCGTCTCACCAAATAAAATCTCTGAGCGCTCAGAGATTTTTTAAGTGGGGCAAAAAATCTCACATGAGCACTGTGAATTTTTAAGGAGCTTACTGAGACGGAAAGTTTTTGGATTAATTTCTCAATGTTCTTTCTCTGCTTAAACAGCTATTCATTTGACAGCGAAATTGCTCACTGATGTGCAAATAAAAATTGATAAAAAATGCTAAATAAAGTTGGAATGATAATAAAAATAAAAAAAAAATGAATTGAATTTGCTGTTGTGTTTCATTAAATTGATAAAGTTTTGTGCTTTAACAATTAAATTCAATATTTTAAGCAAATTTGAAATTTTATTTCCAGAATTTCAGTACGAGAATTATAACAGATGATCTTTATACAATTCCACGGAGAATCTTGTCCCACCAAAGCATTCCGCCTCCGTCAACTTGACATTGAGCGCACAGTGAGATTTAAGCTGGTGAGACGCGCCTATTTGGTTTTAAAATAAAATACACCTTCTTCACTAGTACCTTATAGAATATGAAGAACAAATTGAAATGAGCTCTTCTGTTTACTGCCTGAACAGAATGGGAGACGGAGGTGAAACAGATGTCAAAAATGATGGAGCTGCAGCTACTACAAGAGTTGAACAATTTTAGCTTTCCTTGCTGCATTTTTGACATATATTGTAGAATGCAGCTCCGTCCCTTTTAAAGGTTTTCCCAAACCAGCGCGAATGCGGAGCGATTCGCAGCAAATCATTCACAATAGAAACAAATATGACAAAAACACAACGCTAAACAACAACAAAAATTCGACGTTGCTCCGCATTTGCGTTGGTTTAACCTTAAAGGTTCTCCCAAACCAACGCGAATGCGGAGCGATTCGCAGCGAATCATTCACAATAGTAAAAAATATGACAAATACACAACGCTAAACAACAATAAAAATTCGCCATCGCCGCGAATTCGCGTTGGTTTGGGAGAGCCTTTATGCTTGAAAACCGTCGAAAATTGGGTTCAGCGTCTGGACTTCTGCAAGCGTGCCCGTGGTGGCCATGCAAAAGAAATCGAGTTCCATACACATAATTGCATCGAACATACTTTCACAGGAATAAAGAATTTCATTGATATCCAAAACCGTTTTTGTTTTATTTAAAAGACATTTGCAGCGCTCTTATTGAAAAACCCGATATTTGACCCCGACGCCACACAGGCAAGTACTAGCAAGCATGTTGCAAAACATAAATATTTGTTCACTAACACATACAAGCCCAGTAGACAACCTACTCATCAACTGGCATGGAATTTTTCAAGCCAGTAGTGAAGCAAGTTGAGAAGCAAGTTCGGTGAAATCAAGTGGAATATAAGCGGGAAGCAAGTGGAAGGCTAGTGTAATGAAAATCACCTATTTGACCAGGCAGTGTATGTAGCCATAACTGACTTGCCAGTACTTGCGCGTGTGGTCTCGGGGTGAAGGAATAGTTTCTGAATTAAAATATTGCAATACGATTTAAAATTATTAAAACTTGCAATAATTTGAGCACAGAAGCGTGTCTGTAGACCTAAGAGTTTCCACGACGCAGCCTTTTGAAATGTACCAATAGTAAATTTATATCAAAAAGTAGTATTACCAACAGTATAAAGTCTCTCCCAAACCCACGCGAATGCGGAGATATTCGCAGCGAATCATTCACAATAGTATAGAATATGACAAATAATAACGCTAAACAACACTTTCGCGTTGGTTTGGGAGAGCCTTAAAGACAAATACTGAGCTTGGCATAAGATGCTTCAAAGCTCGATGTATTAAATTATTTTTTCAACACATAATTTTATTTTTATACCATTCTTTTGAATAACCTTATTGTCTTAGGTCCATTCACAATCAAGCCAATTTTCATTCAAGTTTGTTCAAACTTCTCTTCAAAATTGCATACTCTCAAGCGCCAAATGTCATTAGTCGTGCCAACAACCTGTTTTTTTTTTTTTTTTGCTAAATTTCAACTGCATCCAACTTCATTGGTATTTCATTACCAACCTAACAAATATTTTACAAATTTCAAGAATTTATTTCTACCTTCACTCGAAAAATCAAGTGGGTCCTGCTTTTCGGCTAAAGAGTTCAATAAATTTTATTTTACGTTTCCAACCGACCCTCAAAAACTACACTTCTTTAATTATATTTTACAATAATATCAATCGCGATCTAAAATTATTATTCAGTGAATCCATTACCTACATCTAGACCTGCAAATAAACAAAAGAAAATTCTACTTGAATCCTCAAATCCAGGAACACCAAAAACAGTCAAAAAAGGTAAAAGATAAAGAATTATCTAATAATATTTTGCTATCAAAATGAAAAAAGTATTGATTACATTCATAAAGTGTGAGCTATGCAATTGGATAAATTAGTTTTTCACGTCATCAAAAATGGTGATGCGATTGCCTAACTTTTGGTGAAAGTTAATCTCGAAGAAAAAAAATTGTGATTCGCAAGTGTATGTTCGTGTTCGGAATGGCACAATCCGAAACACGTTGCGAAGACAACTTCCTGCTTCCTCCTCAATCAAGGGCGTGTGAGTCCTTTGACTACAACAACTCTGTCAAATCATAACATTGTCCGACTTCCGATTTCGACGCAGCTCAGGGAGAGAGAACTAAGTACATGTGCTTCTTTTATATGAATTGTTTTTTTTTTAGTTTGGTGTTCCTAATCTCAAGTACCACAATGGGGGCTCGTTTACTTATTCCAACCACATCTATTTGGCATTTTTTCATAGATGTTCCTTTATCTCCAAAATTGGTTTGTAGGTATATCCCGTGCAAAATGTATTGCAACCTGAATGTGGCCTTGTAGTTAGTCTTTTGCCCTTTCAGACTTTCATTTATTTTCCTACATCTGCTCTAAGAGGGCAATTTCGTTAAATCGCGCAAATAATCAATTAATTCACTTGTTTGTACTCCCCTCTATTTGTCGCCGCAGTCAAAACAACAAGATAAGATTCTAGAAATGAGAATCATTGCCCAAAAAACAAATAAAAATGATTACGTATGGTAGAAAGTGTGGTTGACTCCTTTTCGACTTTGCCGCCCGACAACCTGGCCGGCCATTCCACCACCAACGATAAATGCTGTCTCCTCCACCCGCCGTACAATTCAAATCCAGTGTAGCAAAGCTTTGCTGCTCAGAAGTATGTGCTACAACTTTTTTTTGGTTCTCAGTCATTGCAGAACGTTTCCCTCGACCAGAAGGGGAATCGAAAAAGCTCGTCGCGTTAAAAATTTTCTTATGCACTTCTGACTGTCGTGCATCTGGAAACTAAATAAATAATCGGGGGTTTAATCGTTGCAGATATTAACAAAAACCAAATTAATCGCATAATCACCTGGTTAGTAAAATTCAATTTATCTCGCTGAAAAAAAAACTGTAGAACGAAAACTGTTTAGAAACTCGTGACCCAATTGAACAATTTTTCTCATTTTTTTTTTGTGCTGATTATGAAGAAGCCCTTCCCTTCTTAGGAGACTAGTGTTAATTTTTTCTAATCAAAAAAGTATGTATTTACATTAATTTGTCAAATAATTGGAGTTTGCGGAACAAATAAGTGTTTTTTGATGAGTGGAACAAACTGTACAGACCAAAAATTATTTTTTTTGTTGTTATGTAATCGAAAGTGATTTGCTCGAAGGAATCTTTTTGAGTCGCAAAAATAAGTTCATTTGTGTTCTTTAGATTCAAAAATACATTTCAGTAGTTTAATTTCTTTTTGTTTAATTTTTTTTTATGTAACTATGGTTTCGTAAAAAGAAAAGGTTAATTCTTGTTCTCCATTGAAAATACAATTTTTCATGAACTCTTTTTTTATGTAAATTGTCCACTATTTTCTCGATTTCAAGCAAACACATATTTTCAAGGCCAAGGCCAAAGAGTCTGCATTTATAATCAATAATTTTGTGTCGTTTCCTTTTTATTACTTGGTACATAATAATTTTATGTAGGAATCAAGTTTAAGTTAATAAAGCTAGATAGTGGCATGCATGTGATTTTTAATTTATGTGTTTGTTTGTATTTTCTGTTTTATATTCATTTATTTTGTTTGGCATTTCTTCTGAGTGAAGAAAGTTCGTTCTAAGAATACCTTTGAACTTAGAAGTATGTATGTATGTGAAGAGTGATGATAATTTTTGAATTAGGGCCAGTATAGGATGTGATATTTTCGAAATTTACGTATTTTTTAAAATTGAAGAAAGAAATAACGAGAATGCAGTTTTATCGTTAAGAAAATATACAGTCATTAACTTTATCAAAATTACCTGGGGAGACAAGAAGATATACATACCTACAGTGTGGGCCAAATAATTAAGGACAGTTCAGTTTATTTTAGCAATTTTCAGCTTAAAAGAAATTTCGCGAACAAAGAAATTTGTTCTAACTAGATTTTATACTGTTTTTTGTTTATCATCAATTTTAAAAATCCACTAAAATTGTCAGCAGAATTAAATCAGCAACAAAGAGGTGTTGATGTGAATTTGAATGATTGTTTTTTGAAGCCATTTTGTAAAGTTGACCAAGCTTAGTCTTATCAAGACGTTTGTTTTAGTAAATGATGATGAAGTTGCTTTGATGATTTTAAATGAACAGTTACAATTTCCTCAGAACTTTGCCGAATCATACGTCGAATTTTCTCTTTTTAATTCTCTTTTAATAATGAGTCTTTAGACTTATCGTCGACTTAATTAATTGACTAACTGCAAAAATGTATTTACACTTTCGTGCAAAAATAAGGAATAGTTCCTTTTGCCTTCTTTAAAACAACTATTACTGTGGGCTTATGCTTAAATGTTTATTTACTCATTTTATAGCTTGAATTTTAAACTTTATGTTCAGGGTAAAAACATAAAAATCGTTTCATTCGCGCTATTCGTCATAATTACAAAAAACGAGTAAGATACACATCAATACACACCAGTCTCGCCCAATATTGGTTTGTGTTTATTATTGCACTGTTAAAAATGAATTCTGATATATTACGGTTTATTAGGTCTGCTAATCTTGAAAACAAATTAATACCTCCCCCAAAGAAGCTGCTCATGTCACACTATTGCAACAATTAATGACTCAACGTGCAGTAGCTCGACAGCTCTATCTAAGCCCATCTTGGATTTCAAAAATCTACAGAAGATTCAGGGAAACTGGTTGCTTGTGCAAAGGCCAAGAGCTTGATGTCTGCGATGTACCACTGAGGGCGATGACGGATTTATCGTTATGACTTCTCTCCAAAATCGGCATTTGATATGTCCAACAACAGCTTACATACATAGGCAACAGAAAGCATCATTCGTTTAGTAAATGAACAGTTAGGAGACGACTTCACGAAGCTGGCCTTATGTCCTGCCACGGGACCAAAATTGACTTCAATTAAACGTCAAGCTCTACTACGATTTGTTCACACACACTACGGTTGGGAAGTTAATAAATGAAGGCGAGTTACGTTGACGGCTGACTCCAGAATCAGCCTGCATAGAATCGATCGTAGATGCAAAGCATACCGGCACCTGGCAAGCGATTTACACAATCCTGTTTTGCTGAAACGAAAATAAATTTGGTCGTGAAGCAGGTTTAACTTTTATCTTCGCATTGGTACATCTCCGATATTCTGTTGGTTCACACGTTCTTTGTTCTTCCTTGGTGAAGAATGATCTAATGCACGATATCACACATAAAAGTACACACAAAATACCATCACCGCTTATCCCATGTAGTTACAGTTATGCAAATAATTTTTAAAGTAGAAATAAGTGCACCAAAATACACACCTAAAACCAATTAATAATATAAGTCCATCTTACGAATAACTATATAACTTAAATAGCTAACAGGCTCTATGTGTGTAAATGTGAATTGCCTCTTCACTGATTCAATTTTCAATTCAATTTTGCTTTATTGAACATTTCTATTTATAATCGGCTTAAAAATTATTTATGACTATATAAGTTACATAGATTGAAAATTTTGTTGGCACATAATAATAATAGAGTTTCATCAATCATAAGGGGCCTAACGGTAAACATTCGTAAAATTCAAAATACAAATAAGATTTATAGTATGTGCAAACTTAATTTTGTCGTCCTCAAGTTGTTCAGTCCCGGTTGTGCAGTGGCAGTTGATTTATTTAAGGTGGGGAATAGAGTTGGTGTTTAGCCACGGCAATGGGTTGACTCTGTCTTGCTCCATCGTAGCTAGTTGTAGTATATACAGGATTATTTAGCGCTTTGGTACTTTGGGATTTGGGCCTCGACTTTTATGTCAATTGAGGAAATGAGTAATATGTGAGCGAGTCATCAGTGAGAAAAGGTTCTCGCATTCGCTGAGATTCGTTGATCAGAGGTCATGATGGTGTAGAGAAGTGGTTTAAGTTTTGAACGGTGGGTCACTCTAACTCTGAGGCTCTTCACTCTCTATTTGCAGTTCCTCAGTTGCACGAAAAAGTTCCTGGAAGAAAAAAAAGAAAGAATTTGTGTTAGTGCTGAAGAAAAGCCTAGTATGTGGAGTTACTTGATAGTAAAAATTTACTGTGGAATGCTTTTTCGACTTCCAGGAAGCATCGTAGGTACGGTAACACCATGATTTTATTTTCAGATAAAGTCTTTTAAATTTCAATTAAAAACGACATTAAAGAATTCTAACATAATGCTTATCGAGTAAAAGCTTATTTTTCAATGTTTTACAAAACAAAACAAAATAATAACGAGTTAAAAAGCTCAAATGCACGTCTTTCGAAAATTGCTTATTAGAATTCTTCTAGAGCGACAACCTTTAGATCAAGACAAAACAAACATTATGGGTATACGGGTCAATGAGTTCTCCTTCTCTTTATAAAGAGTATTTTTCTAACTTTTTACTGGTGTCAAAGATCAATGAGTTCATTAAGGAGTTTTTAAATAAAAAAATATTATTGTCAATTGGTAAATTTTATTTCAGCTTCGAACAAAACAAAACTGTGTCTGTATTTTTATATTTTTATTAATATTTAATTTATTCAAGATTAATTTTAATGGTTTCCATTTTATTATTTTGACTTTTGGGTTAGATTTGGTAAAAGGGATATATCGCGATGAGTGAGACTATTTATTATTTTATTGATTTTTTGTTTCAAATTTTTGGACATACCTTAACACTAACTATATCGTCCCCTGATTGCAGGAACTAGGAAACTCAATTTTAATTTTTTACAATATCTCGACAAAAACATTATTATTTTGTACAATTTTCAAATCTTTTCTTCTAATTTTTTTTAAAAATAGACAGGATATTTATGAAGCGTGGGAAACATAAAAATTAAAATTTCAATCGTTCTCTAGTAGTTAGGCTCTATGAACCTTGCCATCTCCAAAATTTTTCAAATTAAGCTATCTAGTTCTTGCAATCAGGGAACGATATGTTACTAACTAAAAACATGTTTTTATTACGTACCAGACTTTTCGTCAAATATGATTGTGGCATATTCAAATACAAGAGTAAAAACTGTAAAGTAATTTTCATCATTCTTAGCTATAGGTATGTATCTATGTATGTAAGAACTTTAATACCTATCTCTAAAATTAAACAGACAAAAAATCAAACAAATAATTCAAATGAGCTCAACTTTTAACTTGAATTATATTCAGCCGCAGAACAGAATAATTTTCATTTCAAATATTTTTCATATTTTATTATCAAAAAAAAAAACAAGTTATCTAATTTTTTAAATAAGGTGACAATTTCAATTTATATTATCGCCTTTTCGTTCAGACCTTCGGTGTTTTCGTAAAATTCTGATTAACGAAAATCTGCAAAAACAAAATTAATGAAAAATTCTTTGGGATATAGTGTTTAGCTGTTGCTAGGCAAAACTGCAGTTTATCTTATTGAAACTTTATCAAATAAACTCCAGTTTAGTAACACCTATAACAATATCTGTGAATATATATCTATGTTTTTAAAGGTTATCATTTTGTTGCTATTTATTTTAATAATAATAACCACCAAAAAACTTAGAAATCGAAAACAAACATCGAAGGAAGTCTTGTATGAAAACCAGATAATATTGACAGTTTCTTAATGAGGCAAACAACAATTTTTTTTCATTAGTTTTTTTTTAGACAGACGTTTATGCAAGCAACACCTGTCTTCGAGTATAACTCATTTTTATTTTGATATAAATAAAAGCATTATTAAGGAGCTTAGAAAAACAATTTATTAATTAGCTTCACCGTCGCCGAGTCGAAATTCGACACCACAATAAATTTTTGTATCTCTAGCTGGAATAGAGTTGTAATTTGAAACAAAAAACAATATTTTATATTTGTATGTAAAAAATCCTACTGCTTATTACTGACAACCGTTATGGGTATCTTAAGAAGTTTTTCTTAGGATTCGTCTTCCATTGCATCGATGTCTTTTTAATTTTCTTATGCGGGAAATAAGACTTTAAGAATCTCATTAAGAATTGAATATTAAAATTGATCAGCGAAAGTCGGGTTAAAAAAAATTTGTGGCAATTATGTAAGAGCAAATTTATTCAATTCAATTTAAAAGTGAAAGCGTGTTTTAAGTTTTTTACTACAATTGGCGTCATATATATGTGCTTTATATTTTCTATATATCCTCTCGCGTTTATTTTAATGGAGCGTTTAAATATTTTAATTGTCACTGATGAACTTTGAAATAGCTTAGTTTAAACGAGGGTGTCTGGCAATAAAATAAAAATAATAATAAAATAAAAACAAATAAACCATCATCCCTATCATAAAGCTCTGAATGTTTTGTAACGGTATGAGAACGAATAAATAAACATCAGAAGCCCCTAACAAAATTTAAAAAAAAAAATGCTAGACAAAAACTATCCATTTTGATTTTTAGAATCAGCTGACTTGACGTCAAGATATTAAATTTAAAGCAAAAGTTCAATTTTTTAGCTATGATTCATATATTTTGGACTCGTAGCACTAATCTGGGGTCAAATGTTCTTGTGATCAGCAGAAATGCAGAGGAACTACAATTTTTTGTTGAATCCCATGGTTTAAGATGGAAAGCACTTCACCGTAACTAGGAATACTCTTGCAAAAAAAAATCATTTTTGGTGGATTAGGCTGGACCTGAATCTTGATAGATAGGTGAACCAACATCTTGATAGTCAATGTTAGGTTAGATAGAAATGGCTTTCAGCAATAAAAACCGACAACTCTTTCTCTACTCTTTCATCTGAAGCTCACTTTAAAATAAATAAATAAATTTGGTGGTGCAACAGCTCGTGGAGAACCACGGCCTAGTGACTTAAAACTCTCAACCATTCTTGTGTGTGTGTTTGTTGGCAGGAATGGAGGGGACCTAAAATTTTTTGCCGAGTCCGAATGGCTAGATGAGAAGCACTTAGTTATCACATGGAGGATTTGTTAGTTCATCGCAAGAGGCAGTACCTCAAAAAAAAACATTTCTGTATTTAGGTGGCAGCGGCTGGGAATAGAACCCAAATCTTCGGCATGCCAGTCCAACGTACGACGACACAAAGCTCACTATGGAGCGTGCAAAACTACTTAGGTTTGTCTATTTTAATAATAGTAATAATAATGGTTTTTCCTATATTAATATACAATAGATTAAGAACTCTTGATTTAAAATAAAAAGAGGTGTTCTATGTACAGTAAAATTGACCGTTTTTGGCTCTTTTCCAACTAATGGCTTTACTAAAGGTTGTTCGATAAGTCACTGGATTTTTCCTTCTTCAAATGGGGTTGCTTTTCCATCAATACATTATTAAATGTATCCGATGAATTGGATTAATATTTTTTCGGGAATAGTTGTCCCTTTTCCAAGTAGTCAATGAAGATAACGCCACAGGAATCACAGAAAACCGTTGCGACGTCTTGGTCGCTTTTATTATTATAATCAAGACAAGGGCTATATTTAATCCATTGATTTTACTTTATAAATGTCTTAAAATCAATCATCAAAATTTTCAATGATAGTTACAACTGGCGCCTTACATCTGCATTGGGACATCTGAATTTTTATCTTAAAATGCAATTTATTTCCTTCATAGATTTTAATCCGACGAACCAGATTACACATCGATCAATAGTTTTCGCTTAATCTATTGCAACAACTAACAAAACACAAATATTGCTTAACACTTACAATATATTAACTATTGACATGTTTATTTGCAATAATTTAAACAGCAATTCGTCATAATATTTTTTTAAACAAAAAAATGTGAAATTATGGGTGAAATTCTCTCCCCTTTTCTGTGCAATGCACATATGCAGCCTTCTTTTATTTTTATTATGGTTGTAAAAGATAAATTAAACAATAAACTTTATCAATCGATTACAATTTTAAAATTATGACCGTCAATTAATTACTTATTATCTCTGATTGGTAACTTGAAATTTCGTAAAAATTCGTAAGTACTTTACATAACTCTTGCTGTCAAAACAAATTAGAATTTTTGACAGTTTGTAAACAGAAGCAAAAAGTTGGAAGTTATCAAACAGCCTTGTACTTAATTAATATTAATAAAAAAAAACAGTAAAATTGAAACTGGATTCTATATACATATTTAGTCTTTTTCTTTTCTGTCTGGTTTTTCATGTCTTTCCCATATTATGTCAGGTTTTATCACAATCTTGAGTTCGATATTTTCACAAATTCAAAACTTTGTATTGGAAATTTGAACTACAAAAATGATTAAATGAATATCTTTGATAAATACTTGTCTTTATTTTGCCTTGAAAGTATTTAAACCAAATCCAACTACCCTTAAAATACAAATGAACACCTAAAGAGGTGAAACATTTCCATATGACATATTCATCATTGTCTAGACACATTGACTTAAATTTTTTTATTCATAAGCATACATATTTACATAATTTATTACATTCAATATTATAATGTTGTACATTACTAATACATTATGAACAAAAGATACTGGCCGATAAAAACAGAAAGAAAAACGAACACAAATCAGTGGAAAGATAAATGTTCCAATTTGAAACGGAAATCACATGTTTAATCATTTGTTATTTTGTTTATTTGATTGAAATGAGTTATTTAAAAAAAGAGTAGAAATAAAAATAAAGTAATTTATTGCAAACAAAAATTGCATACATATAATAACACTTGATGTTGGTATCATAATGTCGGTAAAACTGTCAGAAAATAGGAAAACAAATTAAATTTTTGATTGTGTTTTTCAATATACTCGTTTTTTACAAACCTAAGTACATAACAAGTATATTATTCGAACTTTGTAAATGAAATGAGTGACTGTTTAAGATTATTATATTAATTAGCCGGCTTAATTTTTTATTTGTGAGTCAGATAGAATAAAAGTTTTAAGTATTTTCAAGATCAAGGCCAACATTTTAGGCTAATTTTTATTGACAACTGAGATAAGATTTTCAGCCATATTAAGATTGTCGGTAACTAATAAGTCAGTTAAACGGTTATAGTTATAATAATCAGTTGTATTATCGATGTCGTGCGCCGTTTTCGACGACTCACGTTTTCTCTGTCATGTCGATTTCAAATAACTTTTTTGACATGATGAATTTGTAGTATATTTTTTAACGATAAGAAAGTAATATAGATCTGTTAATATCAGCTGAAATTGAAATAAAATTCTGTAAACAAGCAATTTGTATTGCTCAATAAACATTAAACAACAAATGCGGGTAAATTTTATTTTTTTAAGTTAGGTAGGTAGGAATTGTGGCACCAACGTCAAAAGGCGGGACTTAAGACAGGTGCGATATGCCGAGCTCAGCAGATGGCAAAACGACTGGAGCGCGAAGGATCCAACCGATAATCGCTGTCATTGAGCATCATGAAACTCAGCAGAGGCTTGTATTCCGTTTGCTCACGGTCTTGGGGTCTGAGGGGGAACATGATACAGAATCAACCAATTTTCTTAGATCTTAGATTTATTTCGTCGCGCTAAGAAAGGAAATCAAGTTTTTGATTTTCATTTCAGAAAGTCCGTTGAGGTCATCAAAAAATGCCACACCAAACAAATGTGCTCTCATTGTAGTCAGAGCAGGACATTTACAAAGAAAGTGAAGGACTGTTTTCATTTCTTGCTGATCATTGCAGCTATGGCAGTGAGTATTGTAAGGAATACCCAATCTCGCTGCATGTTCCCCTACTGGCCAGTGTCCAGTACAGATTGCAACGACCCTAGCTATGTCTCGCCTGAGTCTCCATAACAGATCAATTGTTCGGGATTTATTATAGGCGGGCCAGATCTTTCTGGATATTTTGCATTCGGTCTAGCTATTCCCCCTACGATTGGATTCACTAAGGAAGATTGACAGTAAATTGCCCTTCACAACTCCCAGGGGAACGTTGACTCTTTCCGCAAGTGAGTTGTGAAGGGCTGATCATTTCCTGGCCAGTTCATCTGCCCGTTCATTTCCCTTAATGCCTATGCTAGGAACCCAGATAAGGGTGACCTTGAGGTTAATATTAAGGGTTGCGAGCTCCTCCCGGCATTGCTGGACCAGTTTAGAAAATGATGTAGCCGAATCAATGGCTTTGACAGCTGCCTGACTGTCTGTGAGAATAGCTGTATTACGATTTTGGTTTGGAACTAGTTTAAGTATCCTGCATGCCTCCCTAATTACAAGTACTTCAGCTTGAAATACACTAGAATAATCGGGTAAACGAAAGGACCTTGAGATATTAAGAGACTCAGAATAGATTCCTGAACCAACACCACACTCCATCTTTGAGCCATCAGTATAGATAGTTGTGTCGAAGTCTCTCCTCATGACGTCATCATCCCAGTCCTTTCTGGATGGGAATAAGATTTTAAAATGCTTACTGAGTTTCATTGTAAGCGTGCGGTAGTCAGTAGTAGTTGAACAAATTTCAGTGGGAATCAAATTTGTAATATTGCTGTGACCATAAGGCTTGGCAACCCAACAATTTGATTCTTTGAGTCTTAATGCACTACACGATACTAGATTTGTTTTTAAGTTATAATAAATGTAGAAATGTATTATTACTTTTCTTCTATTCAAAATTAAGTTAGTGCATCCATAATTTTTATTCTTTAGTAATTGACAGCAGAATTGATAAAATTTGCCAATGAAATATTTTTCTAAGATTGCTTAAATCTGGGAGATATAAAGTGACCAGAATCAGAATAAATTGATGACAAACAAAATAAATGACATAATAAAAAATTTGGGTTTGAATTTTTCATTTAGATTAATTAATGTGTTTTTTATTTATTAGCTAGTCGGTTGTTGGGGAAGTGGTATGTCAATCAACTATGTATATGTGTGTAGATTGTATTGTTGTTTTCTTTCATTTTTTTAACCTTGTACTCTCCCAACCCACTTCTACCAAAATAAATAGATTATTTTTAAATCAAGTGAAGCTTTGCATTATATTTGCACCAAAATTGTAAATTAAAAAAATATCCACCTTATTCATACGTACATATACCTTTTTTTACGAGCTCTAACTTTACTGCAAGGTTTTGTACTTGCTCTATAGACTATAATTTATGTATGTACGTAATTGTTTTGATCACAAAATTCCAGGTTAAGCTTAGAAGATTTAATTTGTATCCAATTATGAGATATTTTCTGCGGGCTATGTTTTACATGATTATTTTTTCAAAATTCAAGGGGGGCGAAGGTGAGATCAGATCATTTTTCTTCTTCGTACTCATGAAAATATGAAAAGATTCAGACGCGAAGAATCTCTCTCTCTCTTTGGCGATGCTTTTATTGGACTGAAAACTCGATTTTTTGACGTTTCAGTATTCACATTTGGCGCGAGATGAAAAGTCAAAAAAATTATAATAGGCCTGTTTCTTTACTTTTGGGATAAAGTTTGGGAAAAAGTTCGAGAAAAAGTTTGTAGATGAGCTTTTTGATGTTGTTGTTATAATGTTTGATCAGAAATGAAAAGTAAAGAAGCGCATTTGGGATGTTTCTGGTTAGTTGCGATGTAAATTGCCCATTCAACTTCATTGCTTGTAGGCTCAACGCATACAAAATTATGCAATTTCAATTCTATTAACATTTGCACTTATCATTTGGCTCTATTAAAATATACCAGAAGAAATATTTTAATTTATTTTTGACTCCATTGTATCATTTTCATTTAATTTATTTAAATTAAACCATTTTATTTACCTACTTGAAAAATTTAATTTTAAATTTTTTGGTCAGCCGATTTCTTGTTTGACAAGCAAGAAAGTGCAGGAACTAAAATGTTCGGGTAGATTCTTGCTACAGGTAAATGAAAAAAAGTCAAAAGCTCTGGGATTTACGTGTCAGAAAATAGTAAAGAAACACGTTTTGGGTAGATTTGGGTTACTTTGGGAACCCGCGGGCGAGTAAAGAAACAGACCTAATATGAAGACGGTCTTTGAGATACGTGACCAAAAAACAAATTCCTTATATTTTGAGTACAAAGTCACTCTACATAGACTTTCATAACAGCAAGTACATACACTTAGCGACAACAAACTCTCGCAGTAGATCTGCTCTATAAAATATCGTCTATTTTCAGTACATATTCCTGACATTTGTATATTTGATTAAATATTTTTAATGTTATATTTTAAATAAAATAACGGCCTTTATGTTTTTAAAATTGTATTTTTATTTTGAGCGTAAGATAGTCATATTTCAAAAATTGAAATAAATCATTTTAAAGAAAAAAAAACAAGTTTTTCGCCAAATTGAATCATTGGACTGGTAATTATTGAGTACATTGCGCACACTCCACTCTTTGGTACCAATCCGACTCACGTGCTATTTCCATCTTGGATACTTGGATATTTATATGGCTAACAAAAATTGAATCCTAGGAGCTAATTGTGATAGTCTTACTGAAACCAGAAATCTTCCAGCTCCGTCTGATCCTATCCAGGACAACAACAACAATAAATCCTTGATGGTGTTTACAAAATACATTTGCCCACAAAAAAAATCGTCCTTGAGAAGATCACTCCATCTTGGCTTCTGAAACCTCCACCCCACTTAAGACCGGTACAAAAAGAGCAATGACCTTTTCGAATTCATCTCACTGCCATGGTCCACCCTGTATTTGAGTTTAGGTGCCCTGCAATCTTTAGATCTGTTATGCCCAAAAAGATAAAAATTCAGAAAATTTTTATTTGTTTGCACATTTTTGGGACAAGACCTTTCTAACAGCTAATAACAAATTATGCTTCTACGCTTAGCATAAAACTTTAAAATTTTATCGAAAGTTCTGTGTTCACGTAAATATTTTTGCAATAAGTTAAAAGAGCTTATGTCGACTTAAGTCATTTGTTTAACTTTTTTTAGTCTAGCTATTTAATAAAAAAAATATAATAGCTTAAGTTTTCTTGGACAAAAATTGCATTTGCTTTGCTCAGCTTATGTCTACATTGACCAAAAATCTTATAAAGAATGCATTTTTTTTAAAGTAGTTTAAGTGGTGGCATAAGCTTTTATGACACTTGAATTTTATAAATATTCATCGCTTAGGTCAACTTATAAGTTGTTTAAAACTTGTTCCAATTTCTTTTTTTTTTTTTTTTTTGAAAAAGCCTAATTTGACAAAACAAATTGTCGCCTAAGCCACTATATTCACTCGAATAGCAATTTTTTAAAATAGCTTCAGTCTCTTCAGTCGCTTTTAACAAAAACAAAGATGGGATTATCTAGGTATTGCCAATATCTACATATTTTGAAAGTAAATTTCATGAAGCTGTAAATATTTTTTAATAAATAAAAAAGTCATTTTTAAATAAGTACTTATGTATGTACATATATGAAAAACTTGTTTTGCTCGTACTGAGAAATGACAAAAATTAAATTAATTAATTACCATAGATTATGTATAAATGATGATATATGTACATACATATGTATATGCAAGGTAGTAAAAACTGTTTCAATAATGATATGCCAACGAATGCTTTTTGTTAATTGCTAGTAGATAAAAAAAAATAAAGCAAATAAAGTGAATCTGAATTTTAAACAAATTAAAAAAGAAACTATATTTTCACTTGTATCTCTTATCTGTCGTTACTTAAATAAAGAGCTACTCAACAGTAATCAAAATTATATTTAAACAATCAGCTATTTAAATAACAATGATACTATTTTGTGTACCCGATAAACTTAGAGGAAGATTGGAAAGGTTTTAGGAACTCTGAATGTAGAAAATGAGATTGGCAAATAAGGCAATAAACCCAATTTTAGATTGAAAGTTTTTTTTGGCTCGTGACTTTACTTTTCATCAAAATTCCAAAAAAAAAGCAAACATCTGTAGAAACAATTTCATGGCAGTTTATGTAAATTTATGATCCTACCTCGTTCGCAAACATGGCGTAATCTGGAGACCTAATTTTCACACACTTCGCAGTCGTAGCCAAAAACAGGTCAAATGTAGGCTTCAAAAGCTCAGTTGTCTCTGGTTTATCAAAGTAGACATGAATTTTTCCGATCCAATACTAGTTTTTATTCTTACCCTACAGTTGAGTTATCTAGCCCTTAAGCCATCTTCTATTTATGTATGTTCATATAAGCGAAAAAGCTCCAGTATGGCATTGTCAGTGCTCCCGTTTTTTATTTAATAATTTTGTTTCTGTTTTGAGTCACCTTTTTTTAAAATTACTTCTCGCACCTGAACAGGGGCAGGGTGGAAATAGAACCCCCCCCCCCCCCAGAATTAAAAAAAAAAAAAATATAAGGACCACCCTAATGTACATGCAGTTAAGATAGCAATCATTTTGACATCAAAAAAGTGTAAGAAACTTAACATTTACTTTCGTAAATTTTGCTGAGAGTCGCCCATATAACCTCTCAACACAAAAAGTTTTTAACAGGAGAAGACGTTCACTGTTTTTATCCCATTTCACCCTTAACCAATAGCAAATTCTCTAAGTTTAACCTTTCAAACACCAAAATTATTTTAAAAATCGGATAACAGTTTTTTTTCTGTTAATTCTAGACTTAAAAATCATTTTATGGTAGACAACAGTGGTTACATGAAATTTGGTCTCAATGAAGAATGGTCTCAAACAACAAATGAAAAATAGTCCCAAAATTTTGTATAAAAAACAACAACAATTTGGATTAATTTAGTAATCCGAAAAAAACCAAACGTTGCGATTGGATTTTTCACTACAAACAAAAAGCGAATTTCGTTGCGAGTAATGTTGAGCAGTGGTTCTTTTTGTATTTTTTATTCTTTTTTCAAGTACTTCTTTTTAAGCACTTTAAACAACACACTTTACCGGAGCATAGTTTCAGTTACACACCGTCTTTTTATTGTTTGTGAAGCAAGGTTGTGAGTAAGGTGCAGCTCTGATTTCGATTTATCTACTCGCTTACGTAGTCACTGTGTAATAATCTCCTTCTATTATTTTCCCAAAGCCAGACTCATTTGGCAATTAGCTTATTATTTTTTGGCTTCTACCATATTTTTCCTACGATTTCTTGATCTTTTAGAAGCAATTCACTGCACACTTTCAACTACCATTTTTCCAATGGCCGGTAGTGTATTAGTTCAGTCAACGAAAGAAAAATAAATGCAATAAATTATGCTCTCTGGGTTATCATTTTATGTGGTAGGGGTGACCCCCAGGTATGATATACTAAAAGTCCCCGCGAAGTCCTGGTATTAGGAGGGGGGGGGGGGGGAGTGGAAAAATGTTGTTTAGTGATTTTTGTTTTTTTATTTTACGTTATAAAGTAGTCTTTAATATTATTTAATGTTGATATGAGCCTTAAGTCGAAACTGAAAACCAGACGGTTGAAAAAATTGAAAGTTACGAAAACTATTTTTTTGTTGAAAAATCATTTTTTTGGGTAACATGTATATGTTTCCAGAAACTAAACAAATAATTATTCTATACAAAATAGAAGTAAACTTAATTTGCTACAAACAGAAACACTTAGTACAAAATTATTTTTGTGAGAAGAAGGTGGTTTTCATAACAATTCCCATTTTTAGTGTAATTTTTCATTTTTTGTATGAGGCCTTTTATCATAATGAAATTCTACCCCCATTTAAAAATGAAAGAAGCTCCAAAAACCATGAAAAATCACCTCAATTCAAAAAATGTAATTTTTGTTTGTTGTTGCTTTTCATGGGGCCATTTTTCATTTTTTGTTTGAGGTCCATTTTTCGTTGGGTCCAAATTTCATTACCCAGCAAAAGCATGCCAAACCTTAGAGTAGGAGGCTCAAAGCCTTAAAGTAAATAATAATATGACATCATGTCCCGATCGTGATAGGTGTAGAAAAATCAAGGTTATTTTAACTGTAAATGCATAACTTCTTTTATTCCGAATGGAAATACTTTTTTTGGAAAATTTTAGAAGATATGTGAGACGTTCAGAATAGTCTTTGTCCATTTTTTCTTAATTTTTGATGAAATACTTAATTTTTTTTTGTAAAAAAAACGCAAAACTAAAAAATATTTTCTACTAAGAAAGTCACGATTTCCTTGAATAATTTTTTGGAACTAAATTTCATTTGCATTTTTATGAAATTTATTATTAAACAATTTAAAAGAAATAAAAACAAACAAGTTTTAACTAATGAGTTTTTGCAGTCTGTTGAGAATAAAAACAAAAAAGTAAAGAAATGGACTTTGTCCGAAAGAATAATATTCTTTTTTATTTTGTGCTTAAACGTAATTTGTTTTTTAATTTTTTGAATGAAGTCCAATAAATGAATTATTATGTTTATATTAATTTTAAATTATTTTTCATTTGTTGAAGGTTGAAGGACGTTCAAAGCTATTTCTATTCAATAAACCATTTCATATTCCAAAAAAAAAATTTGCCAAAAGAAAATTAGCGAATACCAACTCAGTATCGACCAAGTCGCTAGGATGCATTTTGTGAATGTATTGAATAGATTTATTATTTTTGATATTTTGATAAAACTGTCTCAAGCCAATTTTTCAGTTCATACTCAATAGTTTTTTTTTTTTTATTATTATTTAATTCGCTTTTAATTGTCTTAAGTCATACGAATTGGTACATCGTCGGTCCAAAGGTTAAACTCACTAAGTGCAGAAAAAAATGTTTAAAAAAACCAGAATGAAATGCATTTTAAAACTAAAAAGTCTCATTTCGCACGGCTTTTATAAAGACATTCAAAAGTACGCCCGAGGACTTTATTTAAAAATTTGCGAAACGTGATTTTTCAGATTCAAAAAGTATGTTTCAATCTAATTTGCTTGAAACGTGTAATTTGGTAGTTAGTGAGTTTAACCTTTGAACCGACGATATGAACCTTGAAAATTGGGTTTTTTTCCTCAATTTATTAAAAAACCAATTTACTTTTCTTTTATTTTTTTAATATTTTTGTGTTTCGCAATGGTCTGTATCATTCCCAATAATCAAAACTTTAATCTGTTGGGATTTTAAAAATCGATTTAAAAATTAATCACCTATTTATCAAGTTGATAATCGTAATAGGGGTGATAGTGAGGGCCTTTTTCATATGCAATTTGTAAATAAAAAGTTCAAATCAATGTACATTTATTTTTTGAAAAAAACTACCTGGAACTACATATTTCCAACAAGATTTGAATTACTGAAAATTATTAAAATTGTTCCGATCAAACCAATAAATTTACCAATGGCAAGGTGTCTCATAATTGTCTGAATAGGTAGGTACATATGAGTACATTATATCATTTGCTTAATATAAATACAAAATTGTGCACTAATCAGTGTTTATCATTTATGTATACATTGTACAGTCAAAACACAAACTAAGACATTTGATTTTAATGCATACTATTTTCAAACTGGTTTCCAATGTGTGTCCTAGTTTGGTCTAAGTTATGTCCAAAAGAAGGAAAATGTTTCATTAATTTTCTGTTTATTCATTTGAGTTTTTACACTTATTTAGAGAGATTTCTAATCATTTTGATAAATTGTACTATTCTTAATGTAATTAAACATTCTTGTTATTATTATATCAAATGTACTCGTATTGACGTAGTTAAAATTAAGCTATTTTTGTATCTACAATAAATGACTAGCTAAGTTTGTATCTTTGTTGTTGGATTTTAGGGTTTTTATTAAAAAAAATGTATCTCTACTTTGTTCGAAAGGTTCATAGGCAGAAAATTCAACCACTTTAGGTAGAAAATTCAACCACTTAGCTCGGTAACCCAAAGGGCACTCCAGTAAACCGTGATACCAAAACTCGTCAAGGCAACTCATTGTCCTGCTAGGTCGCATACAATTTAATCAACAAACCCCAGTGAGATATTCAACCTTTATATCACTCCTCTCATGCCAGAAGCATGAATGTGCAAAAATAAAAATTTTATGACATTGTGTTTGTATGTTCTACTAGATGAGAACGAAGTCTTTATTCACCTAATGGCATAACTGGTATTTAAAATACTCAACCCGATTACAAAAACCGATGTAAGCTGCTGGGCGATTCAGTCAACTGATTTATCAAACCAACTGATTACCTCAATAAAATCTAATTTTCACTTTCATGCTTTTGGTATAAGGCCAACGATATACACTTGGATGCTAAAGTCACCACTCTCTGAATACCGGTGAAGACGCTGATGGCCCTGCTTATCCACTATTCAAACACATCTTTATTGAATTATCTTAACGGTATAATAGTACAAATACTTAGTTTTTAGAGATTAACTATTAGCTGGGCATGGTGTATGGACACTCATTTGATTTTTTTTATTACCGGCACTAGAACCTGCCACCCTGTGCAAGAGTAGCTAACTTATATCATGCACGCCTTTCAAAAGTCATTATTCTGCTTGCTCGTAAAACTCAGTACTAGACATAGGATAGAGTAAAGTAACCCCAGATACAGATATTTCGTCGCACTGGGAAAAAGAATCAAGTTCTTAGTAGAAATTCTTAGTCTTAACTATGTCCCACATCGATCAGATCTGCCTAATATCTGTAATTTTTGTAACAGAAATGAACGCGACGATGTTTACCATTTCATTGCCATTTGCCCAGTACTGCAAGAAATTCGAAGGCTATACTTTGAACAGAGTGTCCTCTCAAGAGAACAACTACTTGATGTATTGAATGGGTCTGTGGGATGGACAAATCTCTACATGTTTTGTGATCATGCATTAAATTATCGAAATAGTTTTTGAAATATTTACAGCATAAAGGCTGTTCATTGTTCAACCTCTTAATTAAATTATTATTAAATCTTTGCTTATAGATTTGTACCTCACTGTTGTGTAATTTATCTATTAAAATTAAAAATATAAAATTCATAATATTGTAAAAACAAATCAAAATATGTCTAAATTATTATGTACCCACTTTTTAATTCATGTAAAATATTAATCTACCAATTATTTTTATTTATTTTTGTAAAACTATGTAAAAAAATGTCATTTTCTGGCAGACGGCAACTTGCCATGTCAATAAATTATTTTGTTATAAAATACTGTAAACATTTATTGAAATAAAGAAATAATAATAATAAAATAATAATAATCAAGTTCTTGATCTTCGATTCTGAAATTTCGTCGAAGTCGTCAAAAAATACTTTTTCAAATTCGTGTGCCTCGATCTAGCTTAAGTATGCCTGGGACTGCAAAAACGAACTTTTATTTTCTTTTTCTGCTAGTCACTAAAACTTCGACAGCGAGTATTATGAGGGATGGTATGGCCTTTTGATTGTAGAACACGAAACAAATTAGTTGGTAGGAAGGGAGGAAAAGGCAGGGTTCGAAGACTAAGATGAGAAGCACTTTTTGGTGTAGAGATATGTACTTCCTTGCAAGAGGCAGTAATCCTGATAACAAAATAAAACGTTTGTCTTTAAAACTGTATTCATTAATATAGCTTATATATTTTTTTTTTTAGTTAAAAAACAATGCATAGAGCAAGTTCAGCGTTTAGTTTGGCCATAGCGCCAGCTGGAAATCAACATTTTGCAGCATGGCTCCTTCGTGGATCAAACAAAAGCAAAGTGAGTTTCAATATTTGTTCTTAACTTCGATAAACAAAAAATAAATTAAAAATTTTCTTTCAGATTGTGAGAGATATCCTACCTGCCGCATCAGTAAAACTGTACAGTACAGCAGCTTCAGAACCGTTTATGAATGGTACAACATCCAGCTATGTTGAAGATATGTATAATGCGTGGTTACGTAATCCAGCATCAGTTCACATTGTAAATAAATAATAATATCGTCGGTTCAAAGGTAAAACTCACTAACTAACAAATTACACTTTTGAAGAAAATTAGATTGAAACATACTTTTTGAAGCTGAAAAGTCATGTTGCGCAAATTTTTAAATAAAGTTCCCGGCATACCTTTGAATTTCTTTATAAAAACCTTGCAAAATGAGACTTAGAACTAAAAAAAAATGCATTTCATGCTCTTGTTTTTAAACATTTTTTCTGCACTTAGTTAGTTTTACCTTTGGACCGACGATAATGCAATATAAGTGTTCAATATTGTGGAACTATAATTTAATTGACTTGTTTTTTTTTTTATATATCAGTCATGGGATGCATACTTTAGAACCAACTCCTACGCCGCACCACCAAATCATGCTCCAGTAGAAAGGAATACACTACCACTATCAGCGATACAATCATCATTAGATGGCGGTCGTCCTGATGCGAAAACAATTGATGACCATTTGGCTGTCCAAGCTATCATTAGAAGTTATCAGGTATGAAAATATATAATCCAATCAAGACAATACAATAGACGAATTATACATAGTTGCAAATGATTAAAAACTCCAACAAAAAAAAATGAATACCCTCAGTTTGTTAGCACTATTCAACATAATCTTCTCACTTCATGAAGGCAGTGATTGTTTAATACATGTATCATATATGATCATTTATAATTTTTTTGTGATCCAACATTTATGAAAAGTGATAACAATATAATTAAAACGATTACAACATAATTTATAAAATATTTAAAAGTTACCAATTTACACATGCCGGGTATTTCCCAACAAAGAAGAATTTGAAAAATATATAACATAAACAAATAGTCTTTTTTAATACAATTTCAAATACTCGACTAATCCCATAAAAATCCCAAAAAGAATTTTGAACTTCCTGTTAAATTATCCAAAAGATTTAATAACAGACATAAAACTTCAGAAAGCTAAAGGCCAATCTATTCACATAGTTCTAGCCTTCCAATACGCAACAACTAGAACTGGCTAGAAATCGAGTTAACACTCCGATAATTTATTCACCAAGAGCTAGATAGAGCTAACAATCAGATATCGTCGGCTTTCTGTCAAAACCTCGTAAGTCTTAAAATACCGTCCTAACGTATTTCAGATCGAAACAAATCAATGAATTCAAATATCAATGTCTCGCAACTGTGTAATGGCTCCCTTTGGTTCTATCAACTACTTATATGAAATATATCCTTAACCGATCCCGGAATTCAATTTTATTGCCTTTTTGATTGGTTGTTTGTATCTTCCAAGCAAGGACTTACGAGGTTTTTACAGAAAGCTGACGATATCTTGAAAATAGTTTTTTTTTTTAATGTCAAGATAACATTAACGCGTGTTAGCTAGGTGAAGAGGGTTAGAATTGTTGTCTTTTTGTTCTGTTTATAAATTCTTGCAATCATTAACAATCTTCAGTGTAAGCTCGCGCTTACGGAATTGGACCCCATATCAAATTTTTTTATTTCGTTTTCTGATTTAGAGTCAGATATCAGTTCTATTTGTAAAGAAGTAGAAAATAAAAGAAGAATCTTAAACAAAACTTATTATTATGTTCTTGCTCCCAGTTTCACAGTCTCGTTTAAACCTTGAACTGATCTCAATTGTTTTACTGAACTAAAGTTTAAACCAAAAGTGGAGTTTAAGCTTCCACTGTGAAACTGGGGGTTAGAAGTCAAAAAAATAATCAAATAGAATTTTAAAAAGTTACAAGTATTGACAGCTATGTCTGTTTATATATTTGCCTAGCTTAATAATAGTTTTGAAACCTCCTGCTACACGCCCATTAAAAAAAAAAAAAAGATTATTAATGTAATCAACGGTTCCCTATTTCATTTACTTAAAATCCATTTAGCTTACAAGCCCACAAACTAACAATGTTAAGGCCAAACATTTGTGTAATTTTTTTATTTAGCTACCCTTCTTTTCTTTTTTATCCACATAAAATCTACATTTCTCTTCGGAGATAACTATGCTGTCTTATCAGTCTTGGTCTTATCGCTAAAATCGAGGCGTGTTGATTACTTGAAAAACCATCATACAAATTAAAATTATGACAAAGCATACAAATTTAATTAAGAACACTTTGCAAGATAAGACCTTAACCCATTTAAAAGTTTACAAATTATTTTCTATCTCTTTTTGTTTTCTTAAGTTTTTTTGAGGTGGTGTTTTGTTTTATTATTTTGTACATACACTAGGGTGGTCCTTGTTTATATGGAGAAAAAAAATAGTTTGTTTTTACCAAACACCATTTTTTTGTTCTTCTACATTAAAAACCTGTACAAAATATTAAGGATAATTGGATTTTATTAATAATACGTGTCGCAATGACTTTAAAAATTTGAATTGGATTTTTTCACAAAACCAAAAAAACCCGGGGCGGGCTATTAAAAGTTTGATTTACAGAATTAATGAAGTGCAAATGTTTTACCTACGCTTGCTTTAAAAAAGAGCAGGACTTGGTCGCACGTGCTTGCTCAAAAAGTTCAAAATGCTTCGAAATTGAGAACATTTAAAAATATTCAAGTAATTATACAAACACCTAGAATCTTTTTTATTGAAATCGTTCGAACTAAAAAAGCATTTAAATAGTCTGCACCCTGACAGGAGCGTCAACTTTAAGCTCAGTGCGGAACTTGTTAATATGGTTAAAAAAAAATTGGGTAATGTTTTAGAAGGTGTCAATGAAGAAAAAAAGGGTGCTCAGCTAAATACTTTTTAAAATAAGGACCACCCTAAAGTACATATCATAATTTTTATTAATTGCAATATTCATTGTTAAAAAATTCTTAAATGCAAGATAAAAGATTAAAAAAGTATTCGATAAAATATTTTTACGAAAGCTATGAAGCTCCATTTAATCATTTCTTGTATTGGCGGATACAAAAGAAAGAAAATTATAAAAGTACTATTATATTGGTAGTAATTTTGATTTTTATTGAAATTCTGCATTTAAAAATATTACCAGTGTTAGAACTTGGTGAATAAATTGACCTTAAAAGACTTGCGAACTATCAAAATATCTCGAAAATAAAAATGAACTTAAAGTCCTTCAACTCTGCCTCGCAGTTTATAAATAAATGTCAAAAATAACAAAAATCATATATAATAGCGCAGAAACAAAATTTTGAAGTTTAACGATTTAACATGAATAAAACTTACATTCTATCACATTTGAGGGTGCCATAAACTGATTTTTGTCGGTGCAAGATGTGTGAAAGCAGAATGTAAAAATCATTTTCAACAGTCGCATTATAAACATACATATGATATATATTCCATCCTTCTTTATTTTGAATTTTTGATATGTAAATACTTTTTTTTAGTTAGTGTAGAGGTTCATAAGTCGTTTTATATTAAAATGCTGAAATTAAATTTTAAACGACCACTAAAATAGCGTCGAGCTATTAAAAATCACAATACACGGCACTCCGACGCCGATTTCTAAATCCGTGGCTTGTAACATGGCTCGTAGTCGACTATCGATTAATATTCGACAATCGGAATAAAGGCCATTCGCTTTGACACTAAATCTTTAAATTGAAAAGTTCCCAAGATGTAACTACTGTTTAGATCATGGTTGCAAGGTTTTGTGAATTTCTACGTCATATTTTACTACACATAAATACTTTTGAAGCTTTCTTCATATTTTATTTGACTTTTGTATATCCGAACATTATTACATACATAAATAATATTAAAATTGAATAAATTACTAGTCTCGTGGGCATTTGGCCTCGGATCTGGACCCACTGGGAATCCTTAATCAAGAAATATCAATTAGTGGGGATGGTGTAAGGCGTCGTGCTAACGAAAACGTCCTAAGGCAACATAATTGGTTCATGACTGGTAATTTTTGCAAAGAGTATATACTTATTTCAAAAACATTTATGCAAATTTTTGTATTCAAAAATAAATTTCGCTTTTTTTGTAATAAAACAAATGAAAGAACAATGAAATTCGGAGTCAAAAATAAAAACTTTGTCTTTTTAAAAGGTAAACATGTAAAAAAAAAGAGAAAAATTAAAAGAAAAAACTGCTAATCTTCAGCATTTTGTACTTAACACACTCAGCATAAATACAAACATCCTAATTGGCTAGCCAGTCATTCACAATCATTTTTGTAATTTATTCCTAACATTACTGTCTCTCATTCTACTGTTTTGTTATATAACAAATACTTCATTCTAGAGCATGTAGTTTAACTATCGCTCATTTATCCCTTAATGACTTTCTATATCAGGCGTGTTTTGTTTAGCTTTTTAATGTGGACATTAAGAAGTGCTTCACAATAAAGCCTTCATTTTGTATCTTCAGTAGCTCTATGGCTTAATGTGGTGCATTTCTTAAAGTTCACATTAAGGAGCTCATCAAAACATGCCTATATAAATAAAACAATAATTTATGTTCGTATCCTCAGATGAAAATTAATTGTATTAAAAAAAAAACAATAATATAAACCTTAAATGTTATTAATAATTATGATGTCCATCCTATTCTAGCGCTATCTTAAGATTAATATTAATATTTATTTTCTTCCAAATTAAATTTCTGCTTTTGTAATTCATTTAATTGTCTGTAAACATAATATAGATTCGAGGACATAACATTGCTCACCTCGATCCTCTTGAAATAAATATCGCTGAATTGCCAGAAAACTCAACGACGCGGGCTATTTATGCTAATTTCAGTTTTGGTAAGTAAAAGCTGATCGAATTATGATAATAAATTATTATCAATCATACGGCCTGTGTTGTATTCATTGTAGATAAAGATATTCGTCTTTGCATGTCTTTCAGAACTTACATTTATTAACCTTATTACTTAGAATAGCGACTAACCCAATTTGATATGTTTTATTGTAGTTTAAGCAACATTTTTTATACTTAGTTGCATTTCATATTCATACAATGAAAAACTATCAAATAATACAAATAATATTGTAAAGAGTTTTATATCCACAGGTCGTTAATATTTTTTAAATTTATTTTTATAAACAACTATAAAAGAGGTTGTTTTTGTACCTATTCCTTTGCCACATAAAAGCGGCCAAGGTTCACGATGTACAAAGAAGAGCATTTGGTTAAGCATAGTTTTCAGTTTGAGTTAGATAAATAGTCTAGTGGTAGATTAACCAGCATATTGATTCTAAAGTATAAAACACGACGTAGCAAGACGTTAATAGAAGGGCTCTATTCAAAGAAAAGATAAAAACAAACGTTGAAGCGTCTAAATCCTCAGAAATCGTTGCGATTTTGATGACATTATTTTATTGCATAACAACCTATTAATCTTAAAAAAAAATGGAAGAGAGTACTTACTCAAAAAAAGTAATTACAGTCGAACTTTAAATTTTTCAAAATTACAAGCTCTACTTTTTTTCTTGGAAAAATTGTAGTATGTCATCAATTTTTATGGTTGATCCCCTTTGCACGAATATCTTGACCAATATTGTTTTTAAGAGCTTAAATATTATCATTCTTTGTCGATCTTCTCGCGAGTCATACAAATATAATTCGCGAACGATAAAATTTTCGATCTTTAAAAATGTATAGTTCTCACGAAAAAAATTTAAAAAAAATTCTTTATCTCTTATTCGTGAGAGATCGAAAAAATAAAATTCAAGTAGAATAAAATTCTCTCACGATAAGGATCTGAAAATATCCTTAAAACAAATCATTTTTCATCAAGTATCCATTCACTACGGCTGTGAATCTATTTATTTTATGAAATAATTTTTGTTCAAATAAGGAAAACTAAGACATTATTTGAGTAAGTCAAATTTTTTGTCTTACGATGAAGAAAATGGAGAACCATCAAAATATAGTTCGTCCCCTATCTGTCAAGCCATTAAATGTCGAATTCAATTGAAGGATGGCTACGATGTCGATGTTTTAAAATACAAACCTCAAATATTAGAAATTTTCAGTTTTCTTACTGTTCCGGAAAAAGGGTGATTTTAGGGTAATTCGTTTCGATGTTTCTTAAGTGATTTAGATATAACTGACAGGTTATAGCTGATATAAAACATAATCAAAATAATTTCGATTTTCATCTAATTAAGTAAGTCCGTCGAGTGTCGTTTTATTTACGAAGTTGGCATTTTTTAAAAAACACCCTATTGAAAATATTTGTTTTATTTTTTAATTCTGTAAGTACCTCTCAGCCATTACCTTTGGCAATTTCATTGAAATCACTCAAGGAACAACGAAGTTGCAAAATGTTCACATATTTTTGAAACTACCCTGGTTTTCTTTTTTTATTTTGTATCAGCTGTCGCCTTTGTCAATTTAATTGAAATCCCTCAAGAAACATCTAAATTCTGAGGGCTTCTAAACTGTGTCCTTGGATACTTTATCTTGCGTAACTTTGGCTTTTTGAAACTTTCTCTATTCATTAAATAACATTCTCATCAGTAAGAAGCGGTGTACCTTTTTAAGATGCTCCACTTAAACAGAAGGATATTGTTTTCCCATTTTCTTCGAATATAAAATTATATTTTATAGTTCCTAGAAGATTTGGTTCGATCGTGAAAACGATTTTTATTTTAAAAGAACCAAAAATTAAGATTCGCTATAGAAAATTTGAATTTTTCACGAGAGAACGAATCTTATCTTTCTACCAACCTTGCTAAAAAGTCTTTGCATTGTTTGCATAGCATCGAAATTCCAACGGGGGCGTCTAATCGCAGCGCCGTAAATCACCAAAACGGCTATGGTTGAAATGGGCCAATAATGCCCGATTTCCAAAATCCGCACCAATTAGTCATACCTTCAAGGTGAATTGGCTTCTTTATAACTTCGTCAAATACGGGAATTTTGCCTGTGTATGTAACTGCCTAGATACAAATGAGCCGCACCTGATAAAAAATTTTGTCTAAGCCAATTTTAGTCAATTTGGAGCTGCTCTTAAGCCCAAATATAGAAGCATTTTGTTGTAATTGCTGAGCCAATCAGACCTTCTAAGTGATGATGTTGCTGAAATCTTTGCTTACACACGAGCAGGAGAATATGTTCGGTTATCAATCAGCAAACTGTTCTCATTATCTTTCTTCACAAATTTGCGTACCTACAGCAGCTGCAGTTGTTGACAAACACAGCATCCCTGTTACGTTGTAAATCTAATTTCATATCGCGGAAATAAAACCCAGATGTGGTTTTCTTTCCACCAAAAAAACAACACGACAAAAAAAATTAAAGCACGTGCGCAATTGGTGCATTTGGCCTCTAAAGTAAGCTGGTGAGCATTCTTACTTGGACCTTACTTGTTGAAGTTGAAAACCATATTATTATCCTTATTATGCGAAGTAATTAATTTAAATATAAAATACCTGTTATATATTCGAAAACCAAATTTAAAAAATCATCAAAATTGAAATCGTTTCTGAAGATTTTGAAAAGCAAACTTTTACTCAACGATTAAACCGAAAAAATCAACATTTTCATAGGAAATATAAGAGCGATTTTATTAATCGAAATATTACTATAGAAACTGCTAAAGCTCATTTTCTTCTTCTTCAATTTAGATTACATAAATTGCATAATAGGAAAAATTTATTAAGCTTTAAATAAAAACTAATTGAACACAAGGTAATTTAGGTTCATCGAACACTTCTTCGTAACCAGAAATCTTATTGTGTATGCACTTATAACCCGCCGATAAATCAATTTTCTGGCTTTCATATTATATGACATAATAATAATGCGCTATTTCTCCTTTGTTCTTTAGCTTTATAGTAAATAAATAAATGTTCTTCATATTCAATATTGTAAATATTTAGTACTCAACATTAGACAATTGATTTTATTAGTTCAGTTTTATTGAATTTAATTAATAGCTAAATGAGCCATAAAAAGCAATTAAGCACTTGAATGAGAATAAAATAAAAATTTCTACGATAGAATTTCCTCTTGAAATATCAATTTAATTCAATTTTTGAGTCAAGTAAATGCTATTTTTGGATTCATTTTTATATCAAAACAAATCAACTAAAAACCAAATAATAAATTACTTTTTATCTTCAAATTCACTTTATCAAAATTGATTTGCAAACAAATACCTTGTAAAATCTTCGATCAGCCTTAAAAGCTGGGCTATGCTTTAGGTTTTGAAAATACATTAGTTCTTTAAATTAACCTCCGATGAGTGCATGTAATGGGCTCAGGTGAAGGATAACTTCCATTGCGGCTGTAGTGGTCATAAACATTTTCAAACATCAGAAATTCTGTTCTGTAAGGTCCCTGATTCAAGTTACTTAAAGTATATTTCGCTTAAAGGTGCATTGAACATTAACCATTTTGTTTTAAATGTAGCTTCACGAATTTCTTTATTAAACATTTTTATTTCTGATATTTTTCTTTGGATGTTATTGTATTTTATGCGACATACAGACATATATGTATAGAAAAGAAAATATGTACAATATTAGTGTTCAGTTTATTTTGTCTAAACTATGTTTTCGACCTCGCATGAACAGTCCTCCGAATTTCAAAGCTCAGTGTTTTATTTTGTGTGTTTCCCTGTGCGAACTTGGATATTTATTTTAATTTATTTGTTGATACATTAAGGTCAAAATGACATGGACAGGAAATTCAAACTTCCTAGCACAACATTTATTGGAGGCGATGAGACAGCTTTGTCGCTTAGGTAAGATAAAACTTTTTTTTTCAATTTATAAATTTGATTTAAATTTATATCGTCTTTGATTCACAGGGAAATTTTAAACAGACTGGAAAATGTTTACTGCAATAAAATTGGTGTTGAATTCATGTTCATCAATTCGTTGGAACAATGTAACTGGATCCGAAAAAGATTCGAGAGTCCAGGCGTCCTGAGTTTTTCACCCGAACAAAAACGTTTGATTCTTGCTCGTCTTACTCGAGCTACTGGGTAAGTGGGCGTTCTTAAATGTACGCAACAAAGTTAAGCAAGCTTAAAAATACTGGTGAGAGAAATGGCATCTAAAATCGGATTTAAATGTAATATGATTTCTTTCCTGCAAACTTGCGCCAGTTAAATGCAACTGTTCCCAATTCCAAATATTTCACTAAACACAATCGAAAATTCGTAAAAATAGATCAAAAATGAATCTAAAAAAATCGGACTTCATTGTGGAATTGACAACGTATTCTTTATAATTGTCTTAAATCACAAAATCATTTTTCCTTTTCGGTCATAAAGCCAAATTAACCAGTGCTCATGTGTTTTGTTTCAATTTCCAATATTCTCGACAAATTTTGTCCATGCGAAGTTACAAAACATAGGCCCTTAATTGCGTTAAACGGTTACAAATGATTTTAATAATTTTAATTGATGAAAGCATTCTCGTATCATAGAGAAGTCTTTCGATTGTTTTCGATTGAGTTTTAGTTTAGTTTTTTGTTTGTATTCTTAATTTGGTCCTTTACTTTTTAGTTTTGAAGCGTTTTTGGCCAAAAAGTACTCTTCGGAAAAACGATTTGGTCTTGAAGGTTGTGAAATGATGATACCTGCACTGAAGGAAATCATTGACGTTTCGACTGAACTTGGTGTTGAATCTGTGATTATGGGAATGCCACATAGAGGTCGATTGAATACACTGGCTAATGTGTGCCGTAAGCCATTGCATCAAATATTTACGCAGTTCGCTGGTCTCGAAGCTGCAGATGACGTAAGATATTGTACACATGCGTTTTTTGATAAACATTCAACAATATTTCTATAATTTAGGGTTCTGGTGATGTAAAATACCATTTGGGAACCTATATTGAACGTTTGAACCGTGTTACAAACAAAAATATTCGCTTGGCCGTGGTTGCTAATCCATCACATTTAGAAGCTGTTGATCCAGTGGTCCAGGGAAAAACTCGTGCCGAACAATTTTACCGAGGCGATAGTGAGGGCAAAAAAGTTATGTCTATTCTTATCCACGGTGATGCTGCATTCTGTGGCCAAGGTGTTGTTTATGAAACAATGCACTTGTCTGACTTACCAGATTACACAACACACGGAACCATCCATGTTGTTGCTAATAACCAAATTGGATTTACAACTGATCCTCGTTTCTCGCGATCTTCACCTTACTGCACAGATGTTGCCCGAGTTGTGAATGCCCCAATTTTCCATGTTAATGCTGATGATCCAGAAGCTGTGATGCACGTTTGCAAAGTTGCTGCCGAATGGCGTGCAACATTCCACAAAGATTGTGTTATTGATCTCGTTGGCTACAGACGCAATGGACACAATGAAATTGATGAACCTATGTTTACCCAACCCTTGATGTACCAAAAGATTCGCAATCATAAGAACTGTAAGCTAGTAATCACTTGCAATGCACCATAATTTGACTCTTCTGTTTCATCTTTCTAGGTTTGGACCTGTATGCTGATAAATTGATTGCTGAAGGAACTTGTACATCTGAGGAAGTAAAATCTGTTCATGATAAATACGAAAAGATTTGTGAAGAAGCTTTTGAGTTGGCCAAAAAAGAAACGCATATTAAGGTAAGCTTAATCAATAATAATATCTAAAACAAAAAAGTAAAAATAATTTCAATACAAAGATGTCCTTTTATCAGTTAGTAAAGGACATTGTGTTACAGTTTATTTAAAATCAGAAAAACTGCAAAGTTGTGTATAAGTTAATAAAAAAAAAACATTTCTCCTTCCAGTACAAAGATTGGATTGATTCCCCATGGTCTGGATTCTTTGAGGGCAAAGATCCCCTTAAACTGATCCCAACTGGTGTTAAGGAAGAAACCCTTGTTCACATCGGAAACCGCTTTTCAAGTCCTCCTCCAAACGCAGCCGAATTTGTGATCCACAAGTAATTACATTTTTTGTTTAAAATTTGTGTGTCAGTATGGTAATTAATGAGTTTATCCTTCTTTCAGGGGTTTGTTGAGAGTACTAGCTGCTCGTAGAGACATGGTGGACAAACGCACTGTCGACTGGGCCCTTGGAGAAGCTATGGCTTTTGGCTCACTTCTCAAGGAAGGAATCCACGTCCGTCTCTCGGGTCAAGATGTTGAGCGTGGTACATTCTCACATCGTCATCACGTATTGCACCATCAATTAGTTGACAAAGCCACTTACAACTCCCTGTGTCACATGTATCCCGATCAAGCTCCTTACTCTGTATCGAACAGTTCACTTTCCGAATACGCTGTCCTCGGATTTGAACATGGTTATTCAATGACCAATCCAAATGCTCTTGTGCTATGGGAAGCTCAGTTCGGTGACTTCAATAACACAGCCCAATGTATTATCGATCAATTTATCTCAAGTGGACAAGCTAAATGGGTTCGTCAATCTGGATTGGTAATGCTGCTTCCTCATGGTATGGAAGGTATGGGACCTGAGCATTCTTCGGCTAGATTGGAACGTTTCCTTCAACTGTCTTCGGACGATGCAGACTATTTCCCCCCCGAATCTGATGAGTTTGCAATTAGGCAACTTCACGATATCAACTGGATCGTTGCAAATTGTACAACCCCTGCAAACTACTTCCATATTTTAAGAAGGCAAATAGCTTTGCCCTTCCGCAAACCATTGATCCTCATGACACCTAAATCTTTGTTGAGACACCCAGAAGCCAGGAGCTCTTTCGACGAAATGAGTAAGGGAACCGAATTCCAACGAATTATCCCCGATAATGGTCCGGCTGGTCAGAACCCTGGTGGTGTTAAGAAAGTGGTGTTCTGTTCTGGCAGAGTATACTACGATCTGACCAAGGCACGAGCCGATAAGAAGCTTGAAAACGAAATTGCTATTGTTAGAGTTGAACAGGTAAGTTTTTTGATCAAGCATTTAATTTTTGCTTTCTACAATATGTTTTTTGTTTGCAGATTTCGCCTTTCCCATTCGATTTAGTAAAGGAAGAAGCAGCCAAGTACAAAGACGCTGAACTAGTTTGGGCCCAGGAAGAACACAAAAATCAAGGCGCATGGACATATGTGCAACCTCGCTTCTTGACAGCATTAAACTCCTGTCGCGACATCAGGTAATTTCAAACTCTTTTGCTTAACTATAAACTCCCTATTTTGACAAATTTAAAAAGTAGATTTATTGTATCAAATTTCGGAAACCTATCAAATCTTCTACGCCATGTTAACATTTAAATTAGAACATTTGATTTTCTTTTTTAAATTTTTATTGCTATATCTTCTGGCGTATTTTCCTCCATTTTTCTCTTTTGTTAGTATGCAATAAATAATTACTGCTGCACAATCATTGGTAGCATGGCTTTTTTTATCCCAGGAATAATTTCTATCATTTTTGTTTAAACCTAATTAATTTGTGAGTGACGATTTGATAACAATTAATTGTTTTATTGCTGAAGTACTAAATAAGTCAAAAAAAAAAGAACAACATGTGTTGTTTTTTTCAACCAAAAAAAATTGTATTATTTTGTTTGTGAGTCCCACTATGACATGTTACTTGAAACTTATTGTGTTCCAGCCCAAATGGTCAAGATGTTTCCCCATCCATAACCACCTCTAGCAATCATAATAACCCTAGTGCTAACAGTGGAACATGGTTGAGTCGAATGTTCGTCCAAAAACAATCATCTACACAAAACACCGATGATTCATATAATGCCAAACACTTCGATCTGAAATTTGATTCACGCAAAGATTTTAATAGACCCTCAGATGGAAATGCTGCAAAGAACCGAAACACAAAAATTGGAAGAAAAATTAGGTGAGGGTCGGGAATACAAATCGCAAGAATTCGATTTAAAATTGGATGTTTTTTTTTAATAATTCAAATGACAATACGATAACACTTGCGTATTTCATTTGGCTTCTATAAAAAAAAATCTTATTAACGCATTTAATAACCCCCTTACGTTATTCTTTTTTTTTAGTTTCCTTCATTTCAAACTTTAAGATTTTAAAATTTTCATTTTAGTTTAATGTTGTAGTATTTAATCGTACATTTTTCATTCGATTGTAATTATTATAAATTTGCATTTAAGCATAAATTTTAAGTATGGATATTGTTCACACATTATGGCTCTTTGGTGTATGGTTAGAATTGGCAAGATGAATTAAAAAAAAAAACTAATGTCCGGCCCTCACCTTTAACCATAAGGTGGAAACGATTTCCATATAAATCTCTAAAGTTTGAATCTAACAAAATTATTTCATTTTAAGTTTTAGCTTTTTTGATGTTTTTTCTCTATACACTGTGTAAAAATAGAATTGTCGTGACTTAATAGGTTAAACTTTTATTTAAAACGGGATCTATGATTATGTTCTGTTCTCTAAATGTTCTTTTTTATCACGATACATATTTATTTTTTTATCCTTGCGTTAGTGTATTTTATAAGTCCATATTTGATCAACTGAAAACGATTTTCATAGTTTTTTTTTTCATTACTCGCTATTTCACCTTCCAATATCAATTAATTGGTATTTGTTGTTTTCATTTGTATTTGATCTTGGTTTCGTTTCATTCTATGACGAGTCCTATCCTACTTTTTTTTTTAGATTTTGGGGTACGTGTATCACCTTTTGTGATAAGTAGTTTTTGATTGATTTATCTGAAGAGTTCTTTTAAAGGTCGAATTTTCAAAATAGTTTTAAAAGCCAAATGGTATTTATATACGTTTTTTTGTGGAAATAGATGTGTTTTTTAATCCTTAAACATTAAGGTTCCCTTCCAGGTTCTATAGTTGATGTGTAATGGGGTGAAAATTTCCCTTCAAGTACAACTGACTACCTTTTTTGTATTTCCTACACACGTAAAAAGAACAAAGAATGTCTCAAAAAGAGAAATCATTACCCTCGGAGTGAAGAATAGGAAGCTATCGCAAATTAAATGTCCTTCAAGAACTGGGAATTTATATGATGCTTGATAGTTTCCCTCAGAATTTATTGGTGTCGGAAATGATTTTTTTAGAATTTGCCTGTCATTTTATTGGAATTTCTGTTCGCGGTCAATTTATTCGGAGGCCCTCGATATAGGAAAAATGTTCGAAATAAACAAAACTCCCCTCCAGATTATTAATCTCCGGTTAAATAAGGGAGATGATGTTGAGTAGAAAAAAGATTTTTCAGTGATGGAAACTTGCCCGTAGAAAAAAACTTAAAATTATCAAAAACGATGGAAAATCAAAACTAACTTTTAACTTCATTTGTATAACACAGACTGATTCTTATGTGGGCATTCGCACTGAGAAACTGCATGCAACCCAGCGCTACATTCGTGAGTAATTGTTTGTTAACAACCAACCAACTTCTATTAAAAATGTTCAGTTATGCAGAAATAGCCTTCAAGTCAAGTCGCTGTGTGGCTTGTGGCTCCGTCTTGTTGAAATCACATACCATTAATATTAAGCCAAAAATGTGCTTCATTAGTGAATTAGTGTGAACTTCACCATGATGAAAGTTCAAAGTTGTCAAGTCTCAACTGAAAAACCCTTGACAACCGTTCGTTTCATAAATCAGTGCATCAACTTGACAATATAAGAATATCGCCACAATTTCGTGAAATAGTAACTGAAAAGGTATCATATATTTAATTTAATATGAAAAGTTATCAAACGGTCAAGTTGCCTATCCGTGTTCCAGCTAGCACGCGCTTTAGTGTTTTTTTAAATAGGGCTGTTGTGTTTAAAATTTGTTCTTTTTATCATATTGTCATTTATTTTAAAAGCGATAGTCATACTATGCAAACTTAAAAAAAACTTTAAAAAACTTCATGTCCCAATCAATTAGTAAATCTGCCGCTGGAAGAATTATATTAACAATTATTACAACTACCGTACCATTTCCAAAAATTTTTATCGGTGCTGTCAATTGTTGAAATTCAACTTCATTGGTACAAAAATGGATTGATGTACATTATTATATAATGTATATTATTAAATAAATACCCAGAGAATTTAAAGCTTTTATCTGAAGACTCCTGCGCCAAATAATGTCGCTTTTTTCAAAAAATGTTTGGCTATGTACAACTAGAACTACATAGTTTTAAAAGCTCTACTCGCCAGGTACAACAGATGGGTTCATCAATTAGATGCTGTCGTTTCCTTCCTTTTGATTAGGCTTAACCTGCTTTTTCAAAATATGTACTAGAACTTCAGTTTTTATTATTTTTTTTTTTTTTCGAAAGTGTTCAGAAAAAGAAATGTACTAACTTCGAACAAAATAAAGCAAAAAATTCTGTCTAACGCAATCCATAGCCCATTTATCGGATTTTTTAATCCATTGTCTTTAGTCAGTTAATTATATTTCAATATTTGCGAAAACACAAACAATAAGGGAAGTAACATTTTTGTTTTTGTGTAAATCGGATTGTTAAAATCCGTTTGTCCATTGTGGTTTGATTGTGTGTGATTTAAAAAGTATTCGACTTATAATGATCACATCATCGGATTAAACTCATCTCATACATTTTGTTTCTTCACTTAACTTTATCAAGTAATGAAATTAAAAATAAATTCCAATTTCATTTTAATTTTGTTCATCTATGGGTTTTATGCTTTTGATTTATTATTTGGAAAATACCGCCAGTTTTATGTATTCTCGCTTAATCAATCTCAATACTCTTGTAAAAAATGTGTGTACTTAATACAGTCAGAAGGATATCGAAAAAAAAGCTAAACATCAAAATTAATAGGTTAGACTAAAACCGAATTTTAAAGCCTATGTGTTGAGGTCTCTTTTAAACTACCTTAATAATCTTCCAATTACTATAAAATTCTGTTTGATAATACCTTTCAATTAACAATACTTTAGTTGGTTAAATGAGTTTCTTGTGCAGTTTTATACTTCAAAAATTATTATAGTGTTGTTTGGTGAGCCAGTGTGATAGTGAAGATAGAACCTGGTTGTTGTTTTTTTTTAATTTAACTTCTTTTTATAAATCCCATGTTTTGTTTTCTATTTTTTTTTTCTTTCTGTCATTTTTTTTGTTTTTGTGGGTTTTTCTAATTTAATGTGTGTGCATGCTCATTTCATCGTGAATTTGCATGATCGTTTAGTTTAGTTTATTTTAATTTAAAGAAAAAATGCGCCAAGAAAGACAGGGTGTTTCTTTTGTAACATAATTTATAAATTTATGCTATACATTCTAAAACATAACATACACATGATAAATATAAAACAGAACACTCAGCAGAACCTCACATCGAAAACGTTTTTAGCAGAGTAAGATCAGATTTCTCTGGTTTCAAACAGTTCAATTTTTGTATTGAAATTTTAAATTACCAAATGGCTTTAATAATTATTTATAACTAAAAAATACTTTTTTAAGCAATAGGATTTTATTGGTACATTGATAAAATTTCAAATACAAATAACATGTAGGTATAATATGTGAAAGTCTGATATAAAATACGGTTTGACTTTGTCGCCTTGGGGTTGTTGAGTCCCATTTGTCCAGTGGCAGTCAGAGTTGGGTAATAAGAAGTCTAATTATATTACAGGCTAATTACACGGTAATTCAACTGTAATTCAATTGCAGCCCAATTACTGGGTAATTCTATTTGAAAGTCACAATTAGTAATTTTATTGTAATTACAGAAAGGTAATTAAATCTGTAATTAAATAGTCGGTTTAACGTAATAAAAAAAATTTGTATTAATTTTGTAATTAAAATTTATTTTTTTGTCCAGTTATATTGTATTTTACAATTCAAATTCAGGGATAGCTTTGATTTGTTCCGTGCTATATGTTTTCGGGGGTGTTGAATCCAAATCTGCGGTTTGCAACTACAATTTAGTGACGTAACATAGAGATAATACAAAAATCAATTTTTTAGGAGTTTTTCACTAAAGTAAATCTGAAAGTACGTCTACATAATTTCCAACAAATCTCTGTTTTAGGCTTTTTCTGCGATAACCTCAAGCTCAAGCTCTTGTTGAAAATTCCATAGCGCTAAGGTTCCTTGTTTCTATATTTCCTTATTAGGGTAAGTGGAGAATTTTGTAACCAACTGCTCTGCAGTTACCATTAAGTTTAAGTACTTGGCCTCAGAGAAGAGTTTCTCGTCCTTGAAGTGTACGCCGCTGACGATTGAAGAAAATCTCAATAGATATCCTAAGGATTTTACTCTCAAATATATCAATTTTTTCAATGCTATTTTGAAGACGGTGAACCAAGGTGGAAAACTTTAACTTATAATTAGTCTTATGAGGTACCTATAGTTTAGAGCTTTGCCTGAAGACTAAGACAGTTTTCTTTTTTATCAGCAGGTAGAGGTAATCGAAAGTAGAATGTAGGTATGGGTTGAATTTCAGCAGAGCTCGTTGAAGTTGATGCTTACTTACATGCTCTTGGTTTGGCTTGTAGGTAATCTGGTTATATCTGAGAGCGCTACGGTAATGCTTCTCAAGCAGACAAGCACGGATCCGAATACCCTATATGATGTAAAACTCGGGAGTTTGCGGATGTCGTATTCTCAGACAGCTTTCAATGGAAATTCCTGAGCAAATAATCAGGAAAAAGAAGGTTCTCACCTTCGCTTGAAATTGGTTAATCAGAAATCATGATGTGGACAAGTGGTCCAAGTTTCGAGACTTGGGCAACACCAGTTTTGATGCTCTTCAGTGTCGTTTTGCAGTACCCCAGTTTCCCCAGTTCCTGGAAGTTAAGATAATTTTGATAAGTGCTAAAGGGGAGCCTTGTATGTGAGTTTTATGGATAAAGGTTCTCCGATTCAAGTATAAAACTTACCCAGAAATCTGTTAAATTTTGGCCGAAAAAATATTTCAATTCAACATAACCTTTTTTTATTTTAAATAATTTAAATTACATAATTGGATCACATTTTTCCACACCTCTATACATGCGGGGCGGACACGACACATTTTCTGAAGATAGCGTATAACTTTTTTCTAAATCAAAATTTGATCGATATTTTTTTTTTATTTCAAGCCTTAGGCATAGTACGCAGCTGTAGCCAAACGAAAATTTCCATACAGAAAATGATACAACGAAAACATAAACGAAAACCTCGTGGCATGATGGTTAGTGCGTAGGACTGTCATGCCAAACTATTGTTTGGAACCCTAAAATACTACAACGGACGATAAACCAAAAAAAAAAATATAAGAATTCACATCAAACGAGACAAAAAATTAACTTAAGATTTTTTTAATGATTTATTTTGGCATCTTTCTGATAAAACTACATATTTTTTTATTTTTTTTTTTTTGAAATGTTCCTTTCACCTCAGCAGCAAACTAGGCTTTTGAAGACTACACAATCCTAATAGTTTACAACAATTGTTAAAAAAAATAACTCAAAATGACGAATATGCCCCATAGGGGAACACTCCTTTGTCGTAAGTGCCCCAAACTTATCAAGACAATTTTGTAAAAAGTTAAAGAATTTTTACTTTGATATTAAATACCAACACTTGATTTTTTTCCCGTGGGTAGGTGCAAAACCTGCATAAGGTGCGTGAGATTCGTATTACACTAAAACCACCTCTACTTCTCCAAAAAAATTAGGTTGAAACTTATCTAGCAATTTATATTTACCGAAGTTAAGTTACGTGGTAACTTTGCGATGAAAGTTCCTGCTAATTCCCCAATTTTAAAGTGATTTTCTATTCACCGCACCAAGTCGGAAGGTTTTATTCTTTCGGGACGAATAAAAAATTTCGAGCGAAAACATAGAAATTTGCTATTAGGACACGCTTATTCAACGATTATTGACATTCTTGACAAGTCGAATTTAGTACGCCGTCTGCGAAGAAGAAAACACTTGAATAATAGCCATTAACATATTTTCATTGAAAGTTCTATTTACAAAAATATCTGTCTTTAGATTATCACCAAAGTCAAAAGTGCCCCCCTCCCCCCTTCCGTACATTCTTAAAACACAACAACAAATATTTGTAGGTAAATACAAAGGAGGATTTGTTATTTATCAGGATGCTCAACAAACGTGTTATTTTTAATAGACACATTTTTTTTTAATTAAAAACAATTCTCAGAGGTTTGAAGTCTGGTGTTATACTCATAAGGTATAATTCAACTAATACATAAGTATATTATACACATATGTAATCTATATTATTTTTGCTGCTCATGTGTTAAAGAATGTGTGATTTACATCCTGGAAATTCTAAAAGTCGAATTTCGTGTTTTCACCACTGAATAAAATTTAACAATCAATTACACGTATGTACATCGTGGCTAGATACATACATTAGAAACACCCTATTATATATTTTTTTTTTTTCAAATCGGACCAGAGTTCCATTTTATTATGAATTCTTGGCTATTTAATATTTTAGGAAACTAAATTCATTTACACTGGTCTCACCGTTCAGAATAAATTAATTCATATTCATAAACAAACATTTTATTTCTGACACTAAATTAGAATTGTATTAATTTAAACCAAAAAATACCTCTTCTTTTTTCTTCTCATTTTACGACAACTCCAAATACTTACACTCTTATCACGGATGACAACGTATAACAGCTATGTAGGCCGCCCGACTGGAGCCTCCACCGCTACTGGATCAAAGGCAATGCATATCCGCGAACTGAACGCCATGTTAGGTGATGCTATGGCACTATAGATCATTACAATATTAGCTGAGAACTAAATAATAGTGGTGTTAGTAAAACAGACTCAAAATTTGTAATATGAAGTGACCACTTTGTTTGTTTTTTTTTTTTTTTATTATTATTTTTCAAGTAAGACCTATGTTGTAACTATTTATTAATTTATTATTTCAATTGAGGTTAGATTGTTATCTCTTCTTACTTTACAACAAATTCACAAAGACCCGGTTGAAAGTTTATAGACGTATATTTACATATATTTTAATACTGTTTTATTTACCGCGATCTTTGAAAACAAAACAAAATACTTATTTGAGTTGTGTTTGCATAAGCGTTTTATTTTTTAAATTTATGTTAAGATTTATGTAACTAAAAACGAGAGTTAAATGTAAAGAAAATGAAATGCTCTAAAAGAGTTATATTGTATTACGAAAATATTTTTGATAAAGTCAAAAGTTATTTCGTTTCATTAATTAAGACCAATAAAAACAATCTAAATTGCAAACCTATTTTAGAACAAAAAAAAACTGAATTCATACTGTCGTTTATAAAGCTTCTTTGTGCTAGCTAGTATTGTAAGAAATGCAAACGAAAAATAAAAACATTAGATATGAGAAAAAAAATAAGAACTGGCGATCTAATTCACGAAAGAAAAAAAAAAACTATATTAAAGAAAAAGTAGCGCCTTGATTTGTAATCAAATACACAACTAAAACGTGATAAAGAGCGATATTGATTTTTAATGTAATGATTGTTATTTATTATTAGAAATTAACAAAAAGCACTTACCTTCTATTATACCATTTAGTTTTTTTATTTCTTTTGAAATAAAATGAATAGATGAATGAGTATAATTATAACAACAATTCTACACTTGCACCAAAATGAATAAAAATAAAATCAATACTATTCAAATGTTTATTAAGAGAGAGCTTATTCAACATAAAATTGGAGTTTTTAATCGATTTTCTCAACAATAATTCGTGTTGGTATTGGTACGAATTTCTTAACATAATTCTATCCGAACCTCTTAATTAACCAAAAAATAAACAACCGGATCCTGAAATCGATTTATTGATGAACAATCACGATGATTTTAATTTATTTTTGATTTTAAATGAATTAAATGGTGTAAATTTTGAGTCAACCAAAATCTTAAAAGGTTCTGGCCATCGCAGGGATTATTAAATAAAAATCCACAAAAAAAAACTAAATACCTACAGTTATTGGAGAGAAAAAAAATTGTAAGTATGAGAGAAAAAAAAATGCAAAGAGCGAAAATCCCATGAAAATCGGAAAGCCATGGGTTTTAGAACTGGTAAAGGACCTCGGACAAAATGTGTTTTGGTCAAATAATTTTTATAGGACATAAGCTTTTTAGGTTAAGTGTTGTCTGTCATAAAAAAATGATTTTAGGAAATAACGGACACCTTAATTGTGCACTCATCATCAATATCCAGCCTTAAATAATGTGTTCATAAGGAGACAAATTTCTACAATAATTATTTTCTTACTATATTACAGATATATCGGTAGATACCCATCGGCTGTTGCATCAACTGGAAACAAGGTCCAACATGAGACTGAATATTTAAAATTTCTAACTGAATTATTTGGGGAATTGAAAAATCCAGAAACGAAAAAGTCAGATGACTCAAGAAATGCATGTTCAGATCCAAAAGAAACTTAGCCAGATGAATGACCCCAATTTCAATCAAGCTCAAGCAAGATTTTATTGTTTTTTTTACAAATTTATATTTTATAAAAATTATTAAGGTATTATGTATGTAAGTACATACCTGCTTTTAAAAACAAGGCAATAATAAGGTGTAATACAGGCTAGAAATTTTTCTATACATGGATCATTTCAAAATTTTGCGACATTTTCTAACGGTGTCACCACCAGCGAAGAAGCAATAAGAACCCTTCCACACTACATCACTGAGCATAAAGTCTGCTATTACACGACATTAAAAGGTATCTTTTATTGTAAAATACATTTTTTTTCAAGTGGCTGGCAACACTGCCCGGAGATAGAGTCGCATCTTGCGGTACTAGCGTCAAAAAGCTTGGTCGCCCCTCTTTCTCTAAGCCTAGTTTAGAGTTCCCACGCGAAAAAGAAATCCAAAATTTCAAAACAACTTTCCACCTATTCTGTGCACCAATTTGTATAATATTCAAGGCAAAAAATATTTGTCTTGGCCTAAACCATCCATTGAGTCATTAATTTACCCTAAATTAATAAGCTGTAGGCCTAAAAATGGAAAATAATTTGTTTGGATGCAAAAACCATTTGCATGTAAAAAATGCCTTGAGGTGAATATATTTTTTTTTTGGAAGTGTAGCCGCTATGTCCTAATTGGACAAATATCGCGCAACCCAGCGATGAGCTACGGTCAGTCGCATCGCTTATTTGGCCGGTTTATATTTCTTGAGCGCTCAGTATTTTTCCTCAATTTTTTGATAGAGCAGGAGAGTAAAACAGTATTCCTACCATAGAAGTTAAAACAACTCTTTTTCTTTTCTTCTTGGGTAATTTACTGCAACAAAAAATAGTTAAGCAACTGAATCCACAAAATTTCAGTCTTCAAGGGGAAAAGTGAGGAACTTTTTATATTTTTTATATTTCTGAGCGCTCTGAGATCTCAGAAATTAAACTGGCTAATTGATAGCGCTACCAAAATGTGTGTCCTATTACTGAAAGCTTATAAGTAATACTGTGTGTGGTAAGTGGTTGTAAACTAAGGTATATAGAATAATGTTTTAAATTTATTATTGCTATATTTTAGAAAGCCGTCCCTGGGAAACTGGTAGGTCTACGGAGACGGTTTTGAACTTAAATTGAAGTAAATTTAGTAAGGTTTTAATCGTAGAACAACGTTTTACTCTGAAATTAATGCGTATTGGTTAAAATTCCCGATTACTCGAAAATTTCGCGGTTTTCTGGATTTTTACCAAGGTTGCGTTCGACTCTTGCGGTCGAAAAATTGGGTTTATCACTAGTTCAACAACATAAACAACTCAGCAAAAAATCAGAGCTACCGGATTTGACGCAAGGTCTAATGTATATAGTTACTGGACTATAAGTTCATTGAATCTATTTTTGTGGCACCTCCAACATTTATCCCGCAAAATTAGGGTTAAATAAGTTTCATTAATCAAATTTTCTCGTTTGTTTTTAGGCGTTGAAACATTTCCTTCAGGCATGAGTTTGTTTTTCGAAAGCTTCTGTGAAATAGCTTCAGCGATCTCAAAACAAACATGTGCGACTGCTATATCTCATCGCGCTACCGCGTTTATATTCTAAGGCGCCAGTTATAGCTATCATTGAAAACTTTAATGATTGATTTTGAGACATTTAGAAAGCAAAATAATTTATTATTTTGATGAAAAAATAAAGCTTAAGACTTAATTAATATTTCTAGTCAAAAAAAAATTGCAAATAGGCTGAACTTTCACCATAAAATGACTTAAGATTCCAATGATCATTGGTAAGGCAGTTCTATCATTGAAAAAAGAAAAGTCTTTTTAAGTGGAAAGAAGGGCCCATTTAAAATTTTTTTTTGACTTAAAATATTAATTAAGTCTTGAGCTTTATTTATCTATTAGAATAATAAATGATTTTGCTTTCTAAGTGTCTCAAAATCCATCATTAAAATTTTCAATGATAAGTTTCAATGATAGCTATGACTGGCACCTAATAAGGGCATATTAGGTGTGTTTTTTCCTTGCCCGAATGGGCTTGGAAGAAAAAATGAAGTCGGGGCTAATCAATTTACATGTTAAATGCAACAACAACTAAGCCCAGATAATTTTCGGGGCTTAACTTTAGCCCAGATAAAAACTGTGTTACCGGCACGAATTTCATACTAGTTATCGATAGTTTGTATGGAAACTCCTTTTTTTTTCTCTGATGTCGTCGCTAAGCCCCGTCGTTCTTTTGGTCCAATTCCTCTGGGCTTGCTAAAAAACACACCTATTGACTGAAGTTTGAAGTTTGTTATTTTGATCGTTCGGTGCAGCGAACATCGCTTGTTGTCCTGTCGTGCGATAAGTGTCAGTTAGGACACAGATATAGGCAATGTCCTAATTGGCACTCATCATCACCCAGCTATGAGCTACGGTCGGTCGCATCGCTTGTTGACAGTGCTACCAAAATGTGTGTCCTATTACCGATCGCTCCTAAGCAATACCATGCTTGGTAAGTGGTTGTAAACACACTATCGCGTCACCACGAAAGTTAAGTTTTAAAGTGATTTCCTATTCGAAGTTATTATTACTGTTAATACTCGTACCTCAATGTTGATCACAGTAAACAAAATATTTACAGCTAATCTTGAATTTAAAAGAGAGATTCTTTTTAAATACTCCAATCGTGAAATATGATGATTGCGAAGTTTAATAAATGAATGTAGAACTAAATCCAAAAAAATTTAAATTTCTAACCCCCAACGCAAATGCATTCAGTCTATTTTTGTAGCACACCCAAAATGTATCATATCATGAAATTAGTATTAATAAGCTTCATTTATCAAATTTGCTCTGAAATCGTTTGTTTTGAGGCGATTAAACAACTGCTTGTAGTGTCGGTCGCACAAATTTAGCTTCAGCGATATCAAAACAAACATGTGCCACTGTTATACCTCATCGCACTACCGGGATTATATTCTAATAAGGACACATTGATGGATTTATAGATGCTTGATGCTTTAATCGTCCGATGCAGCGAAAATCGCTTGCTGCGCAGTCGTTCGACGAGTGCCAATTAGGACATAGCCATAGCCTTAAGCCGCGTCCAGATCAATGAAAATTTGTTTTGTTTGTCATGTTCGGCGCAAATATTTGTGTAAATACAAGAAAATACGTCAGTGTGGACGTCCGGGCGCACACAAATTTTTTACCACATTCGCACGCACGCTATCCGATTCCGATGGATTTTCAGCGCACACGAACAAATTTACGGTGCACAGGTGCTTTGATGTGTACCAAATAAGATGTTTTAATGCAAACCGAGCACCTACGCACGGCATAGTACACAAAAACTTATTTTGAAATAAATTTGGATTTTTGGTGAAAATAAATATTTGTGGCGAATACATAATTCAGGGCGCACAACGAAAATTTTGACTGATCTGGACGCGGCTTTATGGGTTGAGGCTAGCGCTGTCTCAATCTGTTTCATGTATAAAAGAAAACTTCAAAACACAATACGTTTTAACCTTAATGTTGTTTTCTTTTGCTTGGCTGTCAAAATTCTGTCAACCATCACCTGTCAGTTGTCGCCATTATAGCAAAAAAATAAAAGCCGACAGCTATAAAATTTGGATTGTTCTGGATGTTATTAAGTTTTTTGTGATGTGTTGATTTCTTCAAGCTCAAAGTATTTTAAAAAACTATTTATTCATATTCAAGAATATAAACACTAACCATCATGTTTGGCTTAATCATATCTGGAAGACTGGTAATGTATCAATACTCTAGGGGAAGGTAGTGTTCGGTAAATAAAAATTTGCATTTTCAGCCTCAGACTGATTTTGTAAGGGTCGATGAAAACAAATTGTTGATCAATGTTCCTGAAGTGGACAAAGTCAATTATATTGTCATCTTCCTAACCGGATCGTCCCCGCTGCCTGAAGGAATGTCCGCAGCTGTCTACTTCAGTTGGCCCGATGCCAGTTCAGCACCAGCTTGGCAATATTTAGGTCATATATCCAACAGCAAGCCGTCTGCGATTTTCAAGATTTCACAACTCAAAAAGGGTCACGAAATAGAACAAAGCACAATGGTGTTTGGTAACCAAGCCATATCGCATATAGCCCAAATTGGGATTTCAGTGGAGCCGGATATTGCAGTGTGTCAACTCACTCCTGCGATCGTAAGTGTTTTCAGTCTTACAGATTATTGCTTCTATTCATTTCAATTTTTTTTCAAACCTAGACGAACCCCAATACCACCCTCCTATTTGGACAGAAAATGTTAGAAAGCTTTTATAATTATGCATCAAGTTTTTGTATTACTCCTCAACAAATTCCGAATATGGTTGGGGACGCAACAGCATTGGTTCCACTCTCGACTCTACAGACTTGGTACACAAACTTCCAGAGAAGACTAGAACAAAATCCAAACTTTTGGAAGTACTAGTAAAGTTATGTTGATGATAAAAAAAGACCATGCTAGCCAGGGTGGTAAATAAAAACTTGTCATGAATGAGATGAGTTAACTAACAAATCAACATTCTCGTAAAAATGCAAGGCGGTTTTTATTCGTAAATTTGACTTTTTGTGTATGTTTGAAAGAAAGGCAAGTGTTTTATACAGCTTTAGTTAAGGTATCACAATGTATTTCAAATTCTCTAAATAAAATATTATTAAAAGAAACCCATTCCATTGTTAAAGGTTTCAGCTACCTTATGAAAAAAAACTCAAAGTTTATTGAAATGCTAACTGCGCATTGAGTAAATATTTGCAAATTTTCTTCATCACAACAGATTGTGGTTGTAGTGTGTCCGGAATCTTCCTCCCTCATATAACATGGAACCAACAGTAACAATGCTCCATGAGAGGCTATTAATTGCAGTTAGGAAATGCATCAAAATGTGGGCTCGATAGGGGAGTTGTTGGTAATACCCCAGTTTTATACCTACATTAGTATCTTTCAAGTCATGTAAGTGCTTGTATTTAAAGAGCAATTTTTAATATTTGTACATATAAGTTATTCACTATGTTAAAAAATTAATTTTTATAAAAAAAGAAAAACTATTTTTATCTCCAATAAAAAGGAAATATCTTCAAAATGCAAAACATAAAACAAAGTTGGTATTGATAGCATGCGTACTTAGTCTATCAGAGATCTCACGTTGAACCACTTCCCATTCGTTGTTGCGGAAGAGAGTTTTTTCAATTAGGATAGCTTGACTCGCTTTTATTTAGATATCAACTCTTAATTTTTGATTTCAGTCGAAAACTATAACAGTCAACGAATATTACTTCTGTTGTAGGATAGTGCCAGAATGTGTTTAAACTCTATTAATTTTCAAATTTTCAAAAGTTGATATTAATATAGTTTCAGGTTAATTGAATGTACGTAAAAAAATGTATTTTTGAAAGAAAATATATCGTCCCTCTTGTCACGAACTGACGTATCTACTTTTTTAATATTTAACAGGAGAGCAGTTTTTAGTTTTGTGTACGTCTTCTATAGACCTAATTACTGAGTTTTACAATGGTTTTGATATTTTTTTCTTTTTTTTTGTAAAACGGAAAGAATTTAATAAAAGTTTCAAATGATATGAGATTCAATGTAAACACCATATTAAAAACAGTTCTAATTTTAGTAAGAAATTGAAGTGTTGTGACAGTGTACATAGGAACCACTATTTTAAAAAAAGCTTTGAATTGAGGAATTTTAATGTCAATGCAGTAAACCCAGACATAACTGTTTTGAAAAAGTTCGTCCATAAGCCCTGAACTGACTGTTTTTGTTCGACAGAGTATAGTAAATAAGAAGAACCGAACACCTTTCAAATTTATGTTAGTGATGGGTGAATAGCCACAAAAGGCTTACATCTTAACATAAATTTAAGGCATAATACCGATATATGGGCCCAATACCACAATCCATTAACAATATAATTGAAAACTGCTACCTATATAATTGCAGTAACGTCTGTTAACTTTTTTAACTTTTTAAATAAAACTGTAGCGTTCCCAACTATGTCATAACGCATTTTTCCATGTTTTTAGGGAATCTAATAATCCAAGAAGTTTCGTACGCAAAAAGTTGCAGAACAAGTAGGGACTTGTAACCAAAAGTTACAAGTTAATTACTAAGTAACAGGAAAGTAATCCTATCAAAAATATCATTCAATCATGAATAATTGTATGTCCTGAAGAATAAACGGTCTTATTGCAGCAAAATAGTAACACAAAATATTGAAAAAAAAGTGGTCCATGTCCTTTTTGATCAAAACCAAAATTACTTTTCATTTTTTTAAATGTCACCATTCACCAATTGTTACATAAAAGTATTAATAAATGAGACCAAAAAGTGTAATATATTTTGACAAAAATATTAAAAATTTAACAAAGTACAAATTTTATTTCTTATTTCGACGCTTGAGCCCAATAATATGGCAAGGTAAAACTGTATATATCTTGGTGTTCATTTGATTTATCGAAATCCCTATGATATACCCATCGAAAAATATTACTAGGAGTGTCCATTTTGTGACCAAGAGTAACTCGAAAATTATTGTCTGACTACCTTGCGTTTGAGTCACAGAAAAGATCTTGGTCTTGAAAAAATGACGTCGGTCGGTCTGAGTGATTTAACCTTTAATCTAAATTGATCAATTTTGGTAGTTTTGCTTTAAAACATCAAGAAATAAACATATGTACATGCCATGCATACATATTTATTAATTTATATTTACTTTTTATTGTAATTGGCATTGATCTTCATTTCTATTATTAATATAAGAATATGATGGTGCGGTTTGCATGTATGTACATAAAGTATCGGTCATGTACCAAAGTATTTTGTTTCAATCAAATACCCCCAAAACCCTTAATGTCATAAGAAATAAAATGCACGACTGAATCGCACGTACTTATTCTAAAGTTCAAGCTGCTTGGAACTTAATTTTGAAATATGCAAGTAATTACACAATACAAAAATATAAAAATAGAAAAAAAGCATTTAACTAGTACTTTTAATCGTATAACTTAAAGATACTTAAAGCTCAAAAACAAGTAGGCCATTTAATTACTTGAAAAATATCAATACATGCTAAAAAGAAAATTAAAATCAATGGAGTGTTTTTTTTTTAACTAGTTTTGTATATGTACATACATACATACATATATATATATAATTTTGATAACATTAAAAACAATTTTGAGTATTTAATAATATATTAACCTAGTTTCAAAAAATTCATCGACCCGTTTTCGAAATATTGAATTTTCAAAAAAGAAAAATTTCTTAAATCCAAAATAATTTTTTTTTTCTTCGTGAGAAAACCTAAAATAAAAAAATCGGAATGTGGTAGGTACCGTTAGTATGGTTTTCAGAAAGTACACCATGCGTATAATTACGCACTGATTTTATTTCATCAAAATAGTTGGAGACGTTTTTGAGATAAAGTTTTTTCTTAACGGTTGTATGGCAAGTACCGTTATTTTGTTAACTGCTATTCTTTAGTTTGTTATGCCATATGTTTTATTCTCAATTAAAATTCTCTACTTATGCGATACTAATAATTTTACATCTCAAACTCAAGTTTTTTTTATGCGAAATTTTGACATCAAAATGAATTACAAAAACGCACAGGACGTATGGAAATAAAACATTAGCTATCTTCATACAGTGGCGTAACTACGGGGGGCAAAAGGAGAATTTGCCCCCCCAGACCGTACAAAAAAAATAAACAATAACTGGAAACAGCACAACAGCCTAAGCCATGATCAGTGTGAGTGACAATAGCTTAATTAGAGTCAGCTGCGGATCCCAAAAAATTTTACTTTTCAACTGTGGTATGCCTGACTAGCTCAGAAGTTATTGGACAATTGGAGCCGACTACTTGCATCTAGCAGTGATGGAAGTGTATTTGAAATAAAATCAAAGTTAGGATCACTAAGATCCTTTAAAGTATAGAAAAATTATTAATTCTTAATCACAGAAATTCAAATCAAGGGAACACACATTTTATGTAAACAAAAACATATCTTTATTCTTTTCTTAAATGGCATTTCACTTTTTTTGTGTTTTTTTATTGCACAGTGCTAACAACATTTATGAAATAAAATTGTCACCTGGTGTTCAGAATAAAAACTTATTCTTGGATCTTGAAATAGATCCCGATAAAAAGCAAGATCCTAAATTGTTTTTGTATTGCGTGTAAAAGTAAATCCAGATCCAGATCCGGATCCCGATAAAAGATAATAAAACGCAGCTAATGTTAACCATCAGATCATCTAAAAAAATCAGAGAGTTGACATAATTTTGTTATTTTGAAATCCCGAATTTTTATATTTATGCTACTTATTCTTACCATATAAGATATAATAATCATATTGTGTTTTTACCATCCAAATTATGGAGTTAGTTTTGATTTTTGTCTTGCTTTATGTTTTGGGGGGTGCTCAATCCGGATATAAATGCAGAAAATGATGTCAAAATGCCCGTATATAAAGTATATTTTGATTGAATATGAAGAAAATTTGAAAAGAAAATTCTTCTGTTTGAGTGCGTCTTAGAAGGGTATGATAGTCATCTAACTGATGAGCCCAACTATCATACCTGGGCGAAACGCAATGGAGTTAGCTCATTTGAACTTTTAACTTGAATTATATAGACAAAAATTGTAGTTTTGTCACACAGTGTTATTAATTTGTGTTTTATTTTTGGAAAATAAATAGGTCAATTTTCAACTCGCATTTGAATCGAAATGGGTTTTTTGAGGAAAATTTCAGTCGCAAACTTCAGATTCGGATTTGGAACCCCCGAAAACATAAAGCAGGGAAAAAATCAAAACTACCCTATAGTTTGCTTGCTAAAAAAATAGTATATAAAAAATTATATAAATATGTACAATAGTATAGATTTTTCAGAATTATTCCTTACATTATAATTACATTACATTCTTTACATTAAAATTATCAGAGAAAAATTTGTTTTTTCATAATTAATCATGAGTTTGTTTAAATAGATCCGAAAAAAAAATGTTTTAAGAAATAAAGACGTCAGTAATGACTTTTTAACATTATCAATGAATTTCAATCCATTTATTTTTCACAATTTTATAATTTTTACGTTTTTGAAAAGAAGAATGTTGTCCCTTTTCAAAAATATCTATTTTGTACACATTTAGAAACCATCATGGGGAAAGTTATCCTAAATTTACACATATTTAACACATTTTTGAACTTTCGAAGACTGTTTTTAGTCTGCTTAATTTTTTTGGATTTGCGGTAAATTTTGTTAGCGTTTCGTGCTAAAAAAAAGTTGTGAAGGCTATAAATATTGTTCTAACGTTAGAGCTAAGCTAACTCCAACTACCACAATTTTTTATCGATTACAATTTAAGAAGAAAACTATCTTCTCTTCCTCTTATTTTGAAACGTCAGATAAGTAAAATAACAAAATGCATAAAGTGACGCTAACATTTCAAAATTTGTGTTTTTTTTTTCAAAGAAAATATTTCTGATTCTTTCAGTTTTTTCTGTAAAAAGTCTGCTTTTTTAATATTTCTACCTTTCTCAATTCTGTTATTTAAAATTATAAACAATAAAATGCTGTTTATCCTTTTTTTCTCAAATAACTCATATTATATTATATAAACGAAAACAAAGGAATACAAACAAAAATTTTAACTCTGACTTATTGTCAGAGTTATGTAACTAGAATTTGGAAAATCAGAATTTCGAAAATACAATTTTTATCTTTCCAAAAGTTTGACCGCAACTCCTTAAAATCTATACATTTATTTTTGTGGTATGACCAAAGCTTTCCACAAACCCCCAATAACCCAAAGCGCAGAGAGACCGAACTCTCGTTAAATATTTCTAACTGCTTTCCCGTAGCTATCGACCCAAAAAACCCTGGGTGCTGCAAGCTAGAAGGCAAAGTTCTAGTAGACATTAGAAAAAAAACCGAATCGTCTCCTATAATTGAAAAGAAAAATGAAAGAAAAATTAATTGAATTTAACTCTGCTTGATGTTCTCTTATTAGCTTTTGCACAATCAAAAAACGTTAAGCAAATAAATTTGACGTATATTAAATAATAAGACTAAAAATATTTAACAAAATGTATTTTAAAGGGCCCTTACACATTTGGGGCCCTAGGCTTGAGCCTACAGAGTCTATGCATAAAGACGGCACTGCCTCTATCTAAATACAAACCAAAAGACAAATAAAAATAGAAAATTTAATTTAATATACCTATTCTATGCAGAAGAATAGAAAAATAACAAAAAAAAAATTATTAAAAAGACCGCTATGCTGGACTCAAGTCGAACTTTCGAGTTTTCAAAAACAATAACTGCGTCTTTGTTCAAAGTCACAGAAAATTATACATAGTTCGACATGGACGATAAAGTCGAACATTTTGCTAAATGTTTGAAATGATATTTGAATTTTGCTAAACTTTTGACATTTCAGACGAACTAATTTTGGGTGAGTCACAAACAGTAATGCCAAATAATCACATTCGCCGAATTCATGTTGCAATTCGCGAGTCATAATAAGTGCCTAAATCCGCAATTCAAGATATAGTACACACCCACACTTACCCACCCACATCACTATCCAATCTTAATTCCTACCCCTAAGTGAGAAACTACCTCCTAGGGACAGGTATGAAGAATCATGGCGCAATAATGCAAACGTCTGTAATTCAGAAATCGATGAGTGCACCTAGATTGTACATATACAAAAATTTAAAGAAAACAAATGAAGGTATTTATTGATACCATACCTATACTGCATCCACAGAAAATGATCTTACTAATTACTGTATACATTGAACAAGCTTATTTAATGATAAAGCATTTAAACTATGTTAAGGATATTGCAAACTATTGTAGTAGCAATGTGTATGACATTAAGCCAATAATTGCGTCGTTCGAGTGTACCTATTTTAAGATCAAAGTTAAGATCCCCTCATCTAGAGCCAGGCCATGTACTACACGTTTGTTTTCGAAGGAAAATTGAAGGTTGTGTATATTCAATGACTAACAAATAAGTTTCTAAATTTATTTGTTTTTTTTTTTTTTTGTTCTTATTATTATTTTACGTTTCAATAGCGCAACTAGATCACTGAGCATTGAGCAAGATCAATGTCAGAAGTTAATGTTTGCCAAATGGCATTGAACTTTTAAAAGAATTACAGTTTTTTATTGGCAGAGAATAAGTAAGTGTATATAGGTATGTATATGCAATTAGTTTTAAGTATTATTAACGTAATTCATTTGCGTAAGGCTGATAGAACTATACATATCTACCTTAGCTTCTATTGAATTTCTCTAATATTTACAGTAGATAAAACTTATAAGAAACTTTTTATTTTCTTGCTATATTCAGACAACGGACATAAGAAATTTGTTTCTTATATGTACTTTATAATCTTAGCAATTTTTCCCAAAAACGGCTCTAAAACTTTTCTTAAAAAAATCAATAAATTTCTTTTAAGGATACCTTTTGGGTGGCTAAAAAAAACGGCGATATCAGATTTCAAAAACCTTAAAGTTGAAAATTACCTTGACAGCGGGGAAAAAATCTAACTACTCATTTTGGAAAGCTATAAAGCAACGGAAAACCCAAAGCTTTCACTGCCCCCGGTTAGGAAAAGCCCACACGAATGGGCTAAAAGTGACAAAGAAAAAGCGATGGTATTCGCCGATTACTTGGAGGAAACATTTAAACCGTCCGATGGGCAAAAACTCAACGAAAATATTAATATGAATTTTGCTTCAAATGAAAGCTACATAACAAGAAATGCTACACTTGCCGAATTAAAAAGAGAAATAAAGAAGCTTAAGTCGAATAAAGCTCCAGGGTATGACTTAATAACGGCAGAAATTTTAAAAATGCTCCCTCGTGAAGAATTAATTAACCCCCTTGACATAATAAATGCCGCTCTAAGGTTAGAATATGTTCAGACCAATTGGAAAGTTGCGCAAGTCATAATTGTTTTGAAACCTGGCAAACCATCTCACGAAAAGAAGTCCGATTTCGCTTCTTCCTATAATATTAAAAGCTTTTGAATACTAAGAATATTACTATTACTCCTGCTCCTGTGCCTGCAGCCGATAATAGAAGAGAAACAATTAAAACTTGAACATCAGTTTGGATTTAGAAGCAAGCATTTGACAATTGATCGTAACTGGAGAGCTCTTGAAGAAAAGAAAATCTGTTCGACTGTTCTTTTGGAGGTGTCGCAGGCGTTTGACAAGGTGTGGCACGAAGGCCTCAAATTTAAATTAATGTCGAATTCCATACAACCAAATAATCAACTTTTTTCTAAACAAAATATGACATTTCTCTGGAGTTGAAAGTATTCTGCGGTGGGTTTAACAAATTTTCTAAAGTGTTCGTCCTATATTTAAATAGATTTAAAGCAATCGGGAAGTGAAGGTGGTTTTAGTGTAGTTAGAATCTCACACATCTATGAGCACGCGTTTTTCGGTCCTCATAGAGCCTTCTGCAGGTTTTGCACCTACCCACGGGAAAATAAAAACAAACAAGATTTTTTTATTTTTAAGAAATGTCCAAAATTTTTTTTTGGAAAATCAAATATTTTAAAAAGTGCGTGGTCGATTTTTATAAAACTTGGTATTTAAGTTTTTGTATGCTCTTCAAAGTATTTTAAGAAAAAAATTTACTTTTATAAGAAAATAGAGGTTCCTTCTATACAAATGTTAAAAAGCCGTTAAGGAAAATATTTTTTTTCTTAAAAGCAACTCCTACGATTTTGATAAAACTATTCCTCTAAAATGTAATTATTATGATCTAAAAAAATAAAATTAATTTTGTGGCGCAACATTTATGGATAATCAAGGCCTAGTGACTTATGTACAACTCTCAACCATTCTCCTCGGATCATATATCACGGAATCCGGACCATTTGAGTGTATAGTTCTCCCTGCCCGACTGCTTAAAAAAACCGCTTTAAACTTAGAATTTCTTAAACGGTCTGGCAGGGCCAACTATATACTAAAATGGTTTCGGATTCCGTGATATGTGATCTGAGCAGCACATCTTAAGAGAGCTGGAAACCAATTTTGGCTAAGACGATTACCTTCGAATTTGCTTTCATATTTGTTGATGCATTGTTTAGTCACAAAAGTCCCTGCAAAATTTCGATTTTTTAAATAGCTTTTAATGAAGTTTTGGACGTCTGTACTTCTTTTTTTTTTTTGCTATCACTCATAACAAAAATTTTCTGTTGGCTCTCCGTCTAGTTAGTATGTGTATTAGAAATGGTTTAATAATTTTGTTTGAAACTATATTTTTAAATCTTTACCTTGGTTCTAAAAGGGCAAATTTCTAAATTGATAGGTTTTGGAAAATCAAAAATTTAGCTTTTTAGTTGCTTAAAATGCTTATTTGTTTTGAAAATTAAAGTTTTTATAACCATCAGTATATTGCTTAGAAACAATTATAGCACATCAGCCCTTATTACATTCGTAAAACGCCATCAGTCAGTTTTTCATTTAGAAATTACACTAAATTTTTCTGTCCCTGAATGTCTAAACATGAAAAACCTAGGTGTCCGCCAGTACCGAACTTTCCCTTGACAAAAATGTAGAGGGGTGTACGTAAATGGGGATCGGAGTTGGTGTCAACATGCAAAAGTCGAGACACGCGTTTGTGTAAATTATTCTTCTCTAGCCATTCCCCACCATCCCATTAAGTATCACATGTCAAAAAGTGTGTAAAAAATCATCTATAATAATTTGGAAGCAAAATATAAAATTTCATCGCACACAACTTGACAGCACACCCGACACGATTTGATACATGTTAAAACATGAAAATATTTAGGAACGGTTTTAAAACCATCACACTTTCTATCCCACTAATTTTAAACTAATTTGTTTGGATACAAGTGTGGAAGCAAAATATGCACACAAATTTGGCAGTCGTATAAAATTCTTTCCCATTTTATTCTGACATGTGTTAATACTTTGTGAGATAGTGTAGAGGCACTTTTATTAGAAAAACTACTACCTTTCAGCTTTAAAATTCCATATTGAACTTAAACGCGTTTAATAGAAACATTTTTAAAGCTACAAACATCTAAGCATTCAAATGGATTTAAATATTTAAACTCAGACAGAGCGGAGCTGATGCATGCGAAAATTAAAGAAAGGTGGATTTCCTTCCTCGGAACCTTAAAAAATATCTCATACATTTTGGGGGACAATTTATGTAAAACAGTTGAGGGCAATTTGTTTGTATTTTATGGTGATGCATGATGTTATGAAAAAAATATCATTTCATCACGTGCGGAGAAGTAACGATCTGCATACATATTAGGTTTATTCGATGTTCCTTGCTCCAGGGCTCACTGGGGAATGTCATTTAAACGCCAAAAAAATGGTGGGTTTTCATTTCACATTGAACACTTCAGTGCTACATTTGTATGACAAAAATGTTAAGTTGCTTATGTACTTTTTTGTGCCGCTTCAAAATCTTCATGCAAGTCCTAGATTTCTATAGACTTACTTTCCTTAGCATTTTTTTTAAATTATAAAAATTAATAAATACAGTAACAAAATCGCCTACATAACTGCTTATATTTACCATTTAAAATCGTCGTTAAAACTTGCAAGTAAATACTTTTCCTTCGACATTCATTTTTTGCCGACAGCTGATTTCAATTTCGCAGCTCTTAATTCTACCCTCGAGAAAAAAATTGCGCGCGTGAGGTCAAATTCAGTACACGCCCCGAACAAACATCAAACACAGTGCAAATAAGGTGTGGTGAAAAAAGTGTCACATAAAACCCCTGAGTGCTATTTCAAGGTGACCTAGTGTGTCCTAGTGCCGACATCGAACAAACCTTTTGTGAAAAGGCTTTGATGCTTTGTCATTATTAAATCCTTATTTGTCACAGGAAACTTTTTATCCCATCACAAATACCCTATATATAACAAAAACACAAAATAAATATTTTATGCCCATCATACAAAAGTAAGAAAAATTAACGTAGGTATATACTTTTTCACTTTCTGACTGTATGCCGAAATAACTCAGTAGCTAGACTCAAAAGCTCGCAGGATCGAATCCCAGTTGGGACAACTTGTTTTTGTTTTGTTGTTCTTTAATAATTACTTCTAGGCAAAAGGTTACCTAACAGACAACGCCCTAGAGGAAATCGATAGTTGCCCTTGCCAGACCCTTGCTGGCATCAGTGTTAAAATTTTTAGGGCCTCGTTAAAAACTAGATTATTTTTCCAGGTGGGTAGTTTTTGATAGCTTTTCCTGCTTAAACTTTTTATAAAATTTTTTTAAAAGTACCCATTTCGATAGAAAATTTAATTCTGAACAAATAGTTTTGAAGGTAAAATTGTTTAATTTGACTTTGTTTCGGAGCTGAATCAAAAATATTGACAAGTGCTTAAAACAGAAAATGTTTCTTAATTCACAAATGCGTTTCTGAGAGAATAGAAATGCATTTGTGAATTTAGTATAATTTTCGGTTTTAAGCATGCTTAATGGCCAAACAAACATATTCAATTATAAAAACTTGTACCTAATTGTTCCTTTTTTAAAGGTCTATTCAATACTCTATTCTACGAGCTTCAGATTCAACAGATACAAAAAACATAAATATGTATACATATACAAAATATAAATTTTTAACAATGTAGTTTAAACTGAACCATTGAAATTTGACCAGTTGTCTGAGCTATACTTCTGTCAAAAAGTTTCCAGGGCCTTGACTAAACTTGGCGAAAATTTGGCATTTTTCCAGTCGGAAGTCTGCAAAGCTGGAAATAAGTTTATAATCGGTTTTGTGTAGGTTTCCCCTAATTCTCAATTTTTATATTTTATAACACGCATGTTCAGATATTGGGTCGAATTTAATCCGTATGGATTGAAAACGGCCAACAAAATACTAGGTAGGGTATACTGTCCAACAGTGAGCCACGTTAAACAGCGAACAAATAAAGTTTTCTGCTTTCCTATACTTTAGAAAAAAATTAGAAAATCTAGAAATAACTGCATTTTAATGCCTTTTGAACATAACAAAAAGTTAAAGCTGTTAGGCATGGGTACTTGCGTAGTTCAGGAATCTTTGAAACAAATTAGCAAATTAGTATTTGTAAATTTTTGTTTGTGTTCTTGATGGAAAAGTGATGTGTCTAGAGGGATTTGTTCAATATATGTACTTTGAAATTGAAAACATCATTATAAATTTCTTTTTTCGATTACTTTTTTTTTGAAAACATTTTGTTCCAAAAAGACATTTATGTCCAACAGTGAACCAACTCTAAAAATTACACTGTGGCCAAATTACACTGCAACCAAAGAAATATTAACTTGACTGGTAGGTTTTATTTTTTATTTATAGTTTCTATTATATAATTTGTTTAAATTTTGCGCTTGTTTCTCAAAGACATGTGTAGTGGAAGATAGTTATTTGTTTAAGACTTTTTAATGTTTATTTTGTTATTCTCGAAGATTTGCATTTTGATTTGATTAGAATAATCTTTTATTTTTGACAACTTTCGATCATATATTTCTTATCACTACGATAAGCACATATCAATGGTTCACTGTGTAAAGCGCTGTAGTTCACTCCTGCCAGCCCCGGATCTATGGAGGGGCAAACCGGGGCCTGTTCCTCGGGCAACAGCCTGCAAGGGTGCCAAATCCATATGTGTCTAGCAAAATTGAGAATTGCCGACACTAAATGAAATGGAATGAGAAGCGGCAATGGAATTTCAAAATGCAATTCTCTGTCAGCCTTTAGCAGTTTTTTCTACTATTTCACCATTAAAAATACAAAATAATTCAAACTACCTATACTTTGTCACGAAAGTAAATATCTGTGGACTGTGGTGATTGGGAGAAACATGACTTACAACATTAAGCATTAAAATTTTCAACAAAAAAACCATTTGATCTTCTGGCCTTCTGTTGCAGTTAATTTAGTAGGTATTTTATTAACTTCTTCTGTGTTAATATCAATTTGTCGATGAACTGAAATTTACGCTAATCCTGTCAGTTTTTCTTGACCACTAAAACTTCTTAGGTATGTATATTTTAAGACGTATTACCGTCAAAACATTTCTTTCTGTAATGCATGTTGAAACAAAATTTTAAGGAGCTTGTGTATCTAGTTGTTTAGGGCATTTTGCCTTCTTTAGCATAGTTCGGACTTTTAAATTTGATTATATCCCAAGCGAATTTTTTTCTCTTCTTTATTTTTTTTTTTTTTTTATTTTTGCCAAAAAATGAGGGAATCAGAATACACAAAGCATAAAGTATATGAACTTATGGTTCCCGAATCTCATTTAAAGCTGACTTAAGAAATCATCGGGGTAAAGGAACATTACTGGTGTTTATTAAAAATTATATACTACGTGAACTTAGTATTGAATTCAGAAAGTTTTGAACACAATAAGTTACCATCGCTGATGTTTGGGTACACATTTCTTATACTGAATTTATAATATAAAATATAAAATTTACAAATGAATTTCTTAAAATTTTCGGGGTAGGGGATCAAACTCCTGTAATCCCCTCTGGCTACGACCATGTGTTTATATTGTATAAACACAAATCATTAAAAAGTTTTTATCTCCCGGATAGCCATTTTTTTATTAATCTCAAAAACTGGAGGGGCGACAAATTCAAGAGTTTTTCCCGGTTCGGAAAAATCGTAGATCCGAGGCTGACTCTTGCCCTGTTGCACAGCGAACTAGTTGATAAGCTTTTTGAAAAAAAAATTAAAATTTATACTATTTCCCATGACCTTTTAAAAGATGTTTTGTTTACACTAAGTATTAAGCACCTTTAAACCCCAAAAAGTTTAAGCCAATACATAGTTTGAAAATTATATCAAGTCAAACAAAAAGTGGTTCACTGTTGGACAGTTTACCCTACTGGATTGGAAAACGTCAAAAAATGGTGGATTGTGGATCCGTTGGTTTTTTCAAATATCTATAAAACCTTGATTTTCATTAAAACGAATGAATCCGCAATCCGCCATTTTTTTAGTCATTTTCAATTCTTATATCTTTTTCATTTCCGTTTTTAATCCTTACGTTTTTTTTCAATTTTCGACTGAATATCAGAACAGCCGCAGTAGTAAATATGTATGTATGACTGTCTGACGGCTTGTTCCAATGTATCATCATCATCATCATCGGCTCGACAACCGGGGTCCGGTCCTGGCCTCTTTCAACAAGTCTCTCCACCTATCCCGGTCTCGAGCCGACGCCATCCAGTTGCGCACCCCAAGGCCTCGGGCGTCCTGGTCTACGCCATCTCTCCAGCGCAAGCATGGTCTACCACGCTGCCGTCTACCATAGAATGTACCACAAAAGACTTTCCGAGCAGGTTCCTCTTCGCTCATTCGAGCTAGGTGCCCTGCCCACCGGAGTCTACCGAGCTTAATTTTTGTCACTATGTCTGCTTCAAGGTAGATTGCGTACAACTCATGGTTGTACCGTCTCCGGAATCGTCCTTCCTCACATATGGGGCCAACAATTCTCCGTAAGACTTTTCTCTCGAACGCGGCTAAGAGGTCACAGTGCCTTTTTCTAAGCACCCAAGTCTCGGATCCATACATGAGTACTGGCAGGACCATGGTCCTGTACAGCAGCAGTTTTGAAGTTATGGTTAGATTTCTAGATTTGAATAGCTTTGACAGACTGTAGTATGTATGGTTCATATATGTATGGTCCAATGTATGGTTCATTTATAACATAAGAATTATTGTTTGAGAAAAATTATAAAAATTTAACCTCACTTCTTTACCCATTTTACTTTTTTACTAAAGAATGAAAATTTTAGTCAAAAAAGCAACTGCATGCTACTCAGTTTGCACACTTAATTTACTAAACAAAGTAGCTTCAAAATAAATATTGATTGAAACTCATATATTATGTTGGTATATGTGTATCCTACTTTCAACCACAACCACATGCCAATCAGACCCGGATGCCAAAAATAATCTGGTAGATTTTCTTCAAATTGTAAATGAAAAGAATTATTTTCAAAAAAAAAAAAATACTCAATGGATAATAATAAACATTTTTTTTTTTTACTTTCAATTTTTATAGTTAGTTTTCTATCTCACAAATGCGAAATCATTATTTTGTTTCAAAATTAAACTGACACCAGGCAAATTTATTATGTACTTACGCTTAACAATAACGTCTTTACTCAAATATAATATATAAAATAAAAATTATAGAAAGGAATGCCTTTGGCATTGAATTTTATTGTCATTCGCCACGCTATCTTTCGCCAAAAGAGAAATATTGTATACATATAATTATTTCTTCGCTTCGGTCTTCAGAGCAGGGCCAATCTCTCAAAAAAAAAAAAACAAATACAAAATAAATTCCGATTTACTTAAAACGATTTAAAATGTTTCGAATATTTCCAAAATTATTTTTAGATTTATCTCACATTATTATTATATATCTAAAGGCCATGGTATGTAATAATATTATTACTTTTAGCTGTTTAAAAATTCATTTATCAAATTCTTGTACATATTCCAAAAGAATGATGATGTTTGTGATGTTATTTATTGAGTATGCTTAAGATCATGAGAAAATTTGACGAAGTATAAATAATAATTTTGTTGTTTGAAAATAATAACACGTTTATTTTTTTTTTAACAAAAATAATATTTTATTTCGGATACTATTACTACATTTAATTTATTATTTGTTATTTTGTTTTGTTTTGAATTTTTTCGATATAAATTATTAACTAAACTTAGTTGGTAGATATATTTTTAATTAAGGTTAAAATTATTTAGTCAAATCAATTGTAGTTTTTATTTTTTTTTTTTACCAAAAGGCAATAGAATTATTTAGTGGCAAAGTGAAATTGTTCCACTTGTAGTTTAAGAAACAGTCAAGATCTATATTTCACGTTTAAAGTATAAGATCAGAGGTATGTATTAGAAAATTAATTACAGTAAAAAAAAAAAAACAACTATAATTTAAATAAATAAAAAGTATAAAAATTAAAATAATAAAATAGTAAAATGTTCATCAATTTTTTCTATTAAAATTAAATCGAAAGAACCAAAAATAATAGCACTCAATCTTGAAAGCTGATAGGGTGGTTTTGTTTTCCTTATTAAAAACATATAGTAAAAAGGGAATTCTCTAAGCAAATTTTACAGAAGATTGAACTTAGAAAAAAGTTTTAAAAACTTTACTATTTACATTCCAAACAATTTTTAATAAAACTGAGAGTGGATAGATATTTTAAACGAATTGGTGAAACTGAGCATTAGTGTTTAAATATTACTTTTTGAAAAACAAAAAAAAAATAAGTATTCAACCAACCAAAACAACCACTGATGTGAATAAATCAAACGCAAGATATATTTCTTTTGTATTTTTGAAACTGACTAAATATTTTCAATTTCACCAGTTTTATTATTTATGTGTTTTAATTTTAACATTGCCGTTCTCCACTAAGTTTTTATCTTAAAAGATATTTTTTGTTTGTATTTAACTAGAACTAGCAAAATAAACTGGATGTTTATAGAATTTTAAATTTAATTAACTTATTTTTTTTCTTCTTTTAATTGGTTAAGACGTACCTACTTGCTTCTCTTATAGTTCCAGGCTTATTTTGCCATCCATATTTATCGAAAAATTCTATTCAAATGGATAGCAGAATAAAACTGTTCTAAATATGGCATCTAATTTGTTGTTATAGCTCTTTTATCAAACTAAGTTCCATATACTATAATTACGTTCTTTTTCTTCATCATCTTCAATTTGTGCATAATCGATTTCCAGGTACTCTTTTCCACCGAAATTCACCTTTCTGTTTGTAAACTTTTTGATGTAACTTATATGAGCTGGCCTTTCGTCGCCACCTTCTATATTTAATTTATATGATATGCTGGTAATTCTTTCGGTCACTACGGCCTTCTTCCATCTTACTTGAGTCTTTTTGTAATGTTCTGCATACATAACAACATCACCAATTTCGAATGCACGATTCTTAAGACATGATTTTGGTTGTTTTGGACTGTCTGATATTTCTTCTTCAGGCTGTTCATCTGCATCTTTTTCTTCGATTTCTTTTTCACAAATTTCTAATTCTGCAGCTGTTTCTTGTTGATGAATGAAGGTATCGTCTTTGGAAAGTTTCCTTTTAATACGACGAATAACAACCTTACGTTTGGCTTTTCGTTTTTTCTTTGGAGGAGCTGCTGCTGCTGCTGTTTCGGGTATTTCAGGTGTTTGATGTGGGCTGATTTCTTTAACCTGTTCTTCTTCTAATCTCTGAAGTTCTTCAACACTTTCTTGACCAGGCAAATTAAATTTAACAGCAACAGCATCTTTTGGAACGTTGGATGGTTTTGGTTCATCCGCTTCGACACCAGTTGTTTCTTCAGCTTGAGTCTCAGGTGTGTCAGGTGTCTTTTGATCAATTTTGTTTAAAGATTCTGCAGGTATTTTGGATATTCCAGTAGTTGATTGTTTTGGTACTGATGGTTTGGAATCAACTGATGCGTTTGACTTTTTATTTTCTACAATCTTTTCAGCAGGTTGCAATGTCTTTGAGGCTTTTACAGAGGCAGCTTTAGAAGCTTCGATTCGTTCAGCTTCGGTAATCATCTTTGGTTTTTTATTTGATTGAATAGAAACTGGAGTAATAGTTTTAGTTTCTAAAACTTCAGCTGACTTATTTATGCTTTTGGATGATTCAACTTTAACAGTAGCAGCCGATGGTGTTTTAGGTGGTGTAATGGATTTATTATTAGAAATTCCAGCCGTAGTGCCTTGAGATTTTGTAATTTGTTGATTTGGAATTCCAAGCTTGGTGATAGCTTCTGGACTTGTCTTCAGACTTTGTTGTGATGGGATTGGTACATCAGCTGTGTAAGGCTTCACACAAGTTACTGACATTTCAGCAACAATCTCGGACAAATCATCATTAACCTTTGTACTAACTGCTGGAGCTGTCACAGCTTTAGGTGTATTCAATTTCAAAATGTTAGTTCCTGCAGATGCATTAACTTCAGTTTTCTTAGATGAAGTCTGAGGTGCTGCAGTATTGACTGGTGATGTGACTGTTGGGGCTGTCGCTACTTGCGGTGCATTCAATTTATTGACTTCAGTTACTTTAGGTGAAGGTTTGGGCACTACAGTGTCCACCGGTGAAGTAACTGCTGGGGCTGGTGTGGCTTCAGGTTTATTCAGCTTGACAGCGCTAGTTCCTGCTGGAATATTGCCTTCAGTTAATTTAAGTGTAGGTTTGGGTACGTCGGCATTCACTGTGGAACTAGCCGTCGGGGCTGGGGTATCTTTAGGTGTATTTAATTTAGCAACACTAGTCCCTGCCGGTGCTTCAATTTTAAGTGATGAATCAGCTTCTGTTGGGGAAGCCGTTTTTTCAAGTGTTTTCGATTCCAAAATTGCTTCCTGAGTTGACTGTGGAGATATCACAATTGATGAAGATGTAACAGGAACTGTTGGTTTTGTTGCCACAGTTGTGCCTGATGTCGTTATGTCTGATATTTTTGTAGAATCAACTAGCAGAGTTGGATTTTTTTCTTCCGTTGGACTCAAAGCTACATCGGTCTTTTCAGTAGCCTTGGTAGTTTGGCTAAGCTTTTTGGTGGAACTTTCAGCTTTGGAAGAAGACGAACCAGTTTTAACCTTGCGGGATGAAACTAATTTCGGCTTTTCACTCGTCTTTGCCTTGATTCGAGTTGTTTGTTTTACCAAAGTCCCAGAATCCGAAGGTCGCCGCTGTGTTTTTAAATCTTCAGGTATCGGCAATTGATCATTTGATATTTGATTTATTTCCACAGCTGCTATCGAAGCTCGTCTGTCTTTTTTAAGATTTTTTTTTGTTTTGCCATTTTTGAGTTTTGTGGTTCCAGAAGTACTGGAAGGTACTTCAACTTCAGCAATAATTAATGAATCCTCTGTGGATGTCTTTTGTTGAACTTCACTCGCAGTTGTTGTAGAGCCGTTATCACTTTTGTCTTGGAGAGCCTGAATTTTAGCAGAGCTTTCAGTTTTAGCTGTTTCAATAAGCTTTGTATCGGCTTCTTCTTCGTCTTTATCCATATTGATTGGTTTTTTGATTTCCCCAGAACTAGAAGGAACTATAGCTTCATCTTCAATTTGACCGATCAAATCCTGATTTTCATTTGATAAAATTTTTTGATTTTCCTGAAACTCCTTTGGAACTTCTTCGATAACTTTATTTTCAATTATGGGCGAAGCTGTAGCGTCAGTTGATGTTTTAGGTATTTCGGTTGTGTCATCTTCACTAAATACGCTTCTCCGACGGATTTTACGAACAAAACGAAATCTAACTGGACCATCGTCGAGCGGCTGTTTAGATGGAGCAGATTCATTTTGATCGTCACAACTTTGTTCCGTACTGTATTGTTTCAAAACGCCCTTAACTTCACTAAGGGCACTTGATATACTCGCGCGTAATTTATTCAAACGCTCGATTGGATCTTCGATTTCAACATCTTCGCTTTCATTTACGTTTTCAGATCTAACTAGTTTTCGACTTCTCCGAGTTCCTGCCGATCTATTTGCACTTCTAGAATTTCCTAGATTTATATCACTTCTTGGACTTTTTTCAACAACCCTATCGAGTTGCTGATGATGATTCGAATCACTAGAATTTTTATTTGCCTTTTCCGAATTTGCAATAATATCGCGAATATTTTCGCTACTATTTTGATGCGTTATCACCGTCATATCTGCAACGATATTATTTGCACATTCACTTTTATTTGCATCAATATTATTTTTTGAATTATCTAAAATATCTTTTGAATCCACAAAATCGCTTGGTGTTTCCGTTAATTGTTTACTCGTCGGCGATAAAACCTCTCCCGTTGGCGGACTATCGGCGTCTACGGTGCGATTTTGCACCATCACCAAATCTGTGCTGTATTCGCGATTAACATCGACATTGAATTCTTGCACACTGATGTTTACGCCATTACTAACAACACTATTTTTAGAATTATTTAGATCGTCACTAACTTTGTCACTTGAAGAACGAATATTATTACTGTTGGCCTGATGGCCATTATCCAAACACTGATCTTGCGTCATAATAGATTCGTTTGCCTTGAAAGAGTCCGCTTCCTCTATGGCCAGTTCGGTGATATTGGCGTTTCTGAGCGCCACTGACGACGACGCACTCGCCTCAGGCGTGGGCATTCCCAAAAATTGACCTATATTGTTGTATCGATAAACGAATTCGTCACAAGGACACACACAGCAAAACAAAAAAAAAAAAAACACGCTCGCGTTCTTAAGAACCCTGAAAGAGGATTTCAAAGTTATGTCTTTTCAATTGTTTATAATTTCGCGACTAAACTAATTCAAATCATTGATGGATATCTGGGCTAACTACTCTCGTTTCTCGTATGCAAAATGTAATTTTTCTTTGTTTTTCTAACACAATTATTTGTCTGTTTTTCTCATTTTCATTGGCAGAGTTGTTTTTGGCTGAGAAAAATACTCTTAGCGACGCGACGAAAGCATTTTAAGAGTAAAAGTTTAAGGCTTAAGGTTTTTGCTATGTTTTTTTTTGGTTTGTTTTTATTTTGTGTTGAGTTTTATTTTTAAACAAAATATACATACTTATAATCGACTTAAAAGCTTTTTGATATTGATTGAAAAATAGACGTGCTATATGTTATTCCGGCTGTTCCTTTTAGCATGACCATTATTAAATCTATAAATTGGCTGTTTTTCTCGTCTATAGAGAAGCTTTTTCTTAAAAATGAATGAATTTTTGTCGGAAGTTACAAATATTATTATTTTATTAAATACTTAACAAATACAACTACATATACACAACCGCCCTCAAAAACAAAAATATTCAAAAGAAAAAGAAGCAATTCACAATTTAATCCCAATATAAACGATGTGTGAAAACCAAGAACACACATTTTACAATTATTTTTTTTTTGAACCATTTGGCAAAATTTCAAATGAATTTGAATAAAGACAAAAATTGTAATTCATAAATTTTTTTTATATTAACATTTTTGAGCACGGTGACCATTTATATCTTAAGTAAGAGTACAGAATATATACGATTAAAGAGCAATGGCTTTCATTGAAAATCACCATTGGAATACACCAATGAATCATTGGAACATTTCTTGATGGCAATTATCAGTTTAAATTACTTTCATTGACAAGTTTACTTGTCCATGGGTATGATGAATACATGATGGGATTTTTCACATGTCGTTATTATCTCACTCACGGTGCATTTTGTCTCTGAATGATGTAGTCATTTCGCATTTGTTTTTGTTATTATTTTATTTTCGATTCATTGTTGTCTTTATAGGCGCTTTTGTCACCAAGTTACGTAGATGCACCGGTTGGATGATAAATTCAATGCTGAATATCATTCCATGATAGTGTCCATTGAAGAACCAACGTTGTTGCTATAGCATCGATTGGGGACAGAATGACCAGTTCTTGTTCTGTAAAGAAGACAAATTGATTTCAGAATCAAACCCAGAGCTGTAAGCCACCCCAGTTGATACCTTTTTACAAGCAGCATTTTAAGTGCAAATTTTTGTACTACAAGTTTAAGAAAAGGAGAAATGTTCTACATACGCCCTAATGTACATTTAAATGGTTTTTCAAAAGGGACGCTACAAAAGTAAAAGAGCGACAGGGACAGCAAACGACGCCATATTTTTTGCCATTCTTTTGACATTTCTCTTCAGTTAGGTTTGCCATTTCATGATGGAAAGATATACGAGCCAACAACGAGTCGAAATTATTAAAATTTACTACCGAATTTCTGAGTCAGTGGCCTCAACGTTAAGAGCGCTACGTCCAATTTATGGTCGTCATAATCGTCCTAGCAGATCAACAATTGAGGGTCTAGTGGAAAAATTTTGCACATTACTGTGAATGGGGATCGCTATAGTTCAATGATAACCGAATATTTTGTTTCCCCAATTGGATGATATGGACTTGGAGGACATGTGGTTCCAACAGAACGGCGCCACAAGACACACAGCGAATGTCACAATAAATCTATTGGAAACCAAGTTTGGAGAACGTGTTATCTCACGAAATGGTCCAGTCGCTTGCCCGCCTCGGTCGTGCGATTTGACGCCGTTAGACTATTTTCTGAGGGGCTACGTCAAGTCTATGGTCTATGCCAACAAGCCAGCGACGATTGATGAACTTCGTACGAATATCGAACGTAAAATTGCAGCAGTATCGGTCGATTTATGCTTGAAAACCGTCGAAAATTGGGTTCAGCGTCTGGACTTCTGCAAGCGTGCCCGTTGTGGCCATGCAAAAGAAATCGAGTTCCATACATAATGGCTTCGAACGTACTTTCACAGGAATAAAGAATTTCATTATCCAAAACCGTTTGTGTTTTATTTAAAAAAAAAACTTTCGTAGCGCTCTTATTGAACAATATATCCAACGAGCTGTTAATTTTGTATAAAACGAAAGGACAATGGGCAAAAGTGTATGGCACGCTGACCCAATACCAATAAAAATGACCTGAATATCCAATGAAGGTACACTGAGTCACAAAAGTAAGAATATACAGCAGGAAACAAAATGCAAACATTTGATTGTCCAGTCAACGAAGACTCAAAATTATCAAATAAATGCAAATAACCATACTCTCTGGGTTATTTGATATGATTTACACAATTTGGTTAAGCTTATCAAAGAATTTTGTTGCGTAAAATTAACCATACTGGTTAAACTTATCCAAACGTCATTGTGAATCTTATTCTTATTGAATTACCTAGCATCTAATCAAATGTTTAAAAAAGGTAGTTCATGCAAACTTTGCGTAAACTTATCATTTTACAGAATTTGTAAACTTATGACGTTGCATGAATACCCTTAGTGCCTTGCTGCAAGTGCGCTGTAAATTTAATTAGTTTTCGGTATCCATCGATTGAAAATAATGTGTCTTAGAAGGGTACAACAGCATCTAACTGATGAGCCCAACTGTTGTACCTGGGTGAGACGCATTTGAACTAAAGATCGCAAAATCTTTATTATGAATAAAAATGAGTTAACTTGAACAAAGAAATATTCTTTAAGTACATTGCCATCGAGTACTCAACAAGTTTCAACTGAAATCGAGCCCCTAACACTTCTGTCATATTAAAAGAATAGATTTCCTTTCTAAAGAAAGAGACAACTATTCTTACAACATTGCGTGCACCTGGCTCTCAGCCTTCACTTTTTGGAAAAAGGTTATGTTGATTCGGCGCCGCCATTTGCTTTATATCTTTGTTAAAAATAAACAGCTGTATTTATTAAGAAAATTTAAAGGCTTCGTAACTTTAAAATGCCTCTTAGTTGCTCTTAAGTGCGAAGTCGGTATCTATAATCAATTTTCACTTTTAAGCAACGTTACTTAAATGCATCTTAACTTAAACGCCATTCACCGCGTTTAAAGGTTACTTAAAACCATCTTAAACATATTTTGACATTCGAGACTAATGTTTTTTTTTTATTTCAGAAATATAGGTATACCTATGTATGTATGTTGGTAGAGTTTTCATACTTTTGCTGTGGGTACCTAATGAAAGTTTAAAGATATGTGGTTTCAATTAGTAAAATGAATTGTAAAATAAATTGTTTCGATTTATTATCATATTTTTCTATCAAAAGGCCAAGGTGTGAATCAAAGAATTGAATAATAGAGTTTCTGAACACAAACATCAAAGCATCAGAAAACAAAATGGAGTCATGTTTCATTTCGTTTAGCATTTAGTGTACCAGTTGGTTCTCTTTCTTTCTTATAAATACATGTGCTCATCTTTTGTTTGCATTTGCTTGCATTTACATTTCAATCGTTTAGTTAAGGAGGAATGGAATTTGATTATAAATAGATGAGAATTTTAGTAACGTTATTTAAAGGCAAATTAAATATTTAAGCAAACTTAACTAAATGACCTTAAAGAGGCATTTTAAGAAAATCTAATAAATTCGGCTAAAAAGGACAGTTCAAGTTAAAGTTATATATTTCGTTGTGCAAAGCAAATTGTCGATTTTTATTATATGGATATACCAATTGTAAGAATTAGTTTATCGTTTCTTAAAGTTATAGATATATTGTTATCCTTTTAGGAAAAAAATAAGTTTTTGAACTCAGAAAGAATTGTTCCTTATTCGAGTTCTCTGTTGGATGCTTAATTTTATAGTTTGGACTTTCATAATTGTGCTTGGAGCAACATACATATTAAATCATAAAACATCAGTTTGTGAAAAAACGACAATAAATAAGAGTTACACAAAGTTTTATTGCTAAATTTTCTTCTTCTTAAAAAGATTTCCTTACGACACATGCATTTTAAGAAAATAATTTGATTGATTAAAAGATAAATAAATTAATAATTTATGAACATCTACCAAAAACGAAACAAAAAAAAGTAACACTTGGGTAACCCTAGCTATTTGTGTTCTGTTTGGTTATTTAACTTCAAACTGACATTTTTTTTCAAATCTGACATACAAACACTTGGCTTTTGACATCCAGTACAAAACAGCCACCAGAATTTTCTCGGACCAAATCTGGCAAGTCGATTCTCAGCCACTGCCCCCTAAAAACAGAAATGGTTTTTTTCGCGAGGTACTGCCTATTGCGAGGAACTAACAAATCCTCCAAGAGTATACTTGTCATGAATAAGTGCTTCCCATTTAGCCGTTCGGACTCGGCAAAAAAATGTACTGCCAAAAATACGCACACAGGAATGGTTGAGAGTTGTAAGTCACTAGGCCTTGGTTCTTCACGAGCGGTTGTGCCACCAAATTTAATTTAAATCTGGCAAGTAGGGAACATTTTTTCCTCTTTCATGAGCGCTCTCTTTGGTCCGAAAAAGTACAAACTTTCACTTGTGGAACGACTTCGCACTAAAAATTACTAAATATGGCGGTTTCAAACTGTTTGAAACTCGCTATGGAACGCAACTTTTAAGGAACACACCTATAATCTGTTTCTGTCACAGCGTTGCCACTAATAAAAGAAAATTTTCCGAAGTAAGTTTTCAAAAAAATATGCAGTATTTTCAATTTTCTTACATGAAGATCTGCATATTCTAATTTTTACTTCTGTTTTCAAAGAGAAGAACAAAGAAAATTAAAAATAGCATAACTTAATAAATTATAGTGTCACTATTGTTATCAAAGTAAGCCAATAGCTTGCCGTAAGAATAGAATTAAAGAATTAGTGGACTGAATTTTAATGAATGATAATTTTCTTTTCCGAAAAATAAAAGTGTAGTAGACTCGATTAAAAAGCAGGAGATTTGTTTTACGAAGAAACTACATTTGATTTTTTGTAATCATAGGAAAATGGCAATGCTTGTTTATACTCAAAAATGACGTTTCCAATAAAAAGTGGTGCAATTCATGATTTAATGCGTTTTTTATTTTTTCAAATTTCCCCAACTCTGATTGAATTTTCCTCTCTTTTCAAAATTTAACAGGTTTTACAAATTTTTTTGGAAAAGGATACATAACAAACCTATTATGATTATAGTTTTAAAGCTTATTTAGTAAGTAAGGTAGCCCCTAGGTATCTTTGAAAACTTGACCTTTCAAGTTTGGGGTGATTAAGGAAATGAGATTGATGGCATTTAAGTACTAAAATAAAACTTATTACATTACATATTTCCACGGTCGCTACTGTTAGTTGTTACTTTTACTCGTTATTTTTCTCGTTATTGTTTCTCTTTACTCTTTTCTCGTTACTTTTACTAAATACTTTTACTTGTTACTTCAACTAGTTACTTTTACTTGTTTGGAAAAAGAGTATCTTTATTTCATGCTTAAAAGGGAAATATGACCAATCTAGCCTCAACGTCACATTTTCCATTGCAATCAGGAAATAAACTTGTGTTCAAACTGTGCCTTTTCCTGGCTTACGAAAATAAACATTTAAATGAACTTTCCAAAAGCAAACAACTTGATGTAGCTGTCACCTACAAGAAATCCTAGGACAACAGCAAAAAACAGTTTCGCATACACTTCTATTACTTTAAATAAAATCCTTGTGTATCTCATCTCCATTTTGTTGTCCTTAACTCGAAAATAATGTAGGGGACATTTTGCTTATCTTCTCGATTTATTTGCAAATATTTTGAAGAGAATTCATCCTTTTTGGTCACCTACAGAAGATACTTTCCCTGACTAGAAACACCGAAAAATAAGACACTAAATTATACTCAAGATACGAGTAACTTAAAAAAAGACGTAAAACAGAAATTAATGGCCTACTTTTCGAGTACTAAAGCACAGATTAATAGAAATTGTTCCACCCTCTTTCAAAAATTACTGGTTGTTTTCAAACTCCGTCCTGTAAATTATATAAAAATGATGCGAGCATAATTTTGGTGATTATATATTCCATTTAATTCTACATAAGCTCTTTCTGCAAAAAAAAAATATTTTTTAAGAAATAAGATAAGAACACGAAAAACTTCGAAATGTTAAATGTTTTTGATGATTTCTTATAATTACCATAAAAAATTCACAGAAACACTTATTTTTATTCAATTTCAAATATTTTCATAAAATAAATCGCCCCCGGGTGGACTCGAACCACCAACCTTTCGGTTAACAGCCGAACGCGCTAACCGATTGCGCCACGGAGGCTATATGAATATTTTCTGAACATTTTTGAGAACGGATTTACCCTTTCATCTTATTTTAATCAATTTTCTTAAAAGCTTTTTCTGATGTATAGGTATTTATTAAGTGTCTGCTGTTTATCTCTATTAATAAATTTTAGTGAAGAGACAAAATTCAAAGTATATTGTTTTCTTATCAGTTTTAAAAGTTCTCTAACTAAACAATTCGTATAGTTAAACACAAACAAGAATTCTTTCGTTTTTCGGATATTGTATTTATTTAAGTGTTTTTTGTGTTTGGTACAAATAAAAAACTTTTCTAAATCTAATAATAAAAACTGTTAAGAGTCTTAGGTTTCGTCTTCCGAAGAGTCAACTTCCTCTATATCCCCATCATCCCCTGATGGGGTCCTGGAGTCGGAGTGAATGAGCTTGTTCATTCTAGAAACTATTCTTTTTTTTTCTTCTGTCTTGGCTCCTTTTTCGGTCGAGACCAGAATGTCTCGAAGTATTTCTTGTCCCCAATGGTATGCAAACTCTTTTTGGACACCCTTCATTTTACCATGGAATTGTGGTATGTCCCATAGAGGATCATCCATAGGAGCACCTGTTGCCACCTCCATGAAGATGGCGGCAAATGTAACATCTCTCAAGTTGGAAAGCTCAGCAAATGCCCCATCTGTAAAAAGACGGCACCATTGCCAAGACTTCTCCTTCAAATTTCCACCAGTTGTGTGAATGAAGTTTAAAATCGATCTCAACGTTTGTGCATGTCTTTCTACATCGACATAATTTAACAAGACATCAATTTCAACATTGGTAGCTTCATGTGCTCGATAGAGCCACCCGAGACAACCTAATCCTACTGAGGATAGGGATAATAAACCAATTGCACGGAAAATTGACTGGACTAAATCCTTTTTATCACCAGTTATAGAAATATGTGAATAAACTATCATTGTCAGACATCTAACACTAGCGAGTTTGAATCGGTCGAAGTTTATCTTAAAATCATCAAGCATGTTATCATGAGGAGGCATAACGTCTTTTAAACCAAGATCCACTCCAAAGAATTTTGTGTATCTTTCTTTAGTATAAGTCATAACATGCACTGCACAGCTACAGCACACTTTTCCTTAACACAAACCCTTAACAATTGCATAGCAATAAATCCAAGATAATAAATTGCGTAAGAGAAGGTGACTGGATATTGGTTATTAGCGTCCTGTTCCGCAGAGAGAAACTTCCATAATGCGGTGTACCATGAATCAGCATCTGTTGTTGTGATGGCCTTGACGCTAGCATCTCCCGACCGTGCTAAACCTGTTGCACTTGCCCCTGCTATTGATTGTGGTGTTACAGATCCTTGACATGTGCTTTTCCACTGTTTGTCAGTTATTTGTGAAATTGAACCAGGTGATGAAAGGGTGTTGGTTGAATCAATGTCAAAGAAATAATTAGAGATCAGATACTCATTTTCCGCATATTTGACACTAGAGATTAGGCCGATCATAGTATCCTGTATTGAAGCTGGAGTGACATCGTATATGTACCAATTCAAAAAGCTTTTGGCATACATGGCGGCTTCTGAAGGTATGGGTCGTACAGAGAGCTTTGCCTTTTCAACAAAATTAGTCTTGAAATATGCATCATCCCAATCCACCGGCTCAGATTTGTTGGTGTCCATCCTAAGTTTTCGAGCAGTAGCAATTTTAGTCCATACAGCATCACCTTTTATGGATTCAATAAAATCCTCCTTGATTTTTTGTTTTTCTGCGTCGGTGGCCATGTTGATATTATAGTTTTTTGTTTGTTTTTATGTGAATAAGCTATGAGTGACAGAGAGTCCCGTAAGAGAGAATGAGTCTTTTGATATATCAACTTTTGAAAATATTCTTCTAAGTTTAAATGAATTTCAGAAATAAGTTAAATTTTTCCAAAGAGGTAGGTATTAGGTTCCTACTTATTAAAGTAACACTGACTAAATTTAGGAATTAATTTTCTGGTTCAAATCTAAGTTTCAACGAAACGAAAGGTCGCCATTATTTGTTTTCATGGGACGTCATAGCGAGTGTTCCACAACACATAACTTAAGAAGAAAATTTATTATTATTGTTTTAATTTAAACTTCAGAACACATAACTTTAAGACGTAGATAATTTAGGGCCAGTTTCAATTCAAGACTTACGGATAAGGTCTCGGATAGCCTATTCGGAACTTTTTTGACAGTTTAAGTTAAACTTTTGGTTTCAAATGTCTCGGATAGTGATATCCGACTGATAAAGTCTCGGATAGCATATCCACCGGTGGCTGTTAAATATTTTATCCAGAAGATGTCTTTTGACAACAAAAATTTAATTTTCAGTATGTTTTTGATGTTTTATGTTGTTCTCAAACTGTACATTTATCCACCGGTTAGTTTATCCGAGACTTTGATGATGAAACAGAAATAAAATAACAGACACTTTTATCTGCCGGATATCGTTATGTGTCGGATATCTATCCGAAACTTTAACCAGAACCTTATTGTTTTCTTTGAATACAAAAAATAGCTTCAAATCACAAATAATTTACTGTATACGTTTTGTTTCATCTTGCAAGCAATTGAGATCCTTCACTCGAAATAGCGTCATGAGCCTGTCTCCCTGAACTGTCAAGCATACCTTATTATTCTTATTCAATGACTAGTGCTTTCCTTATGAGTTGCGAAATTGAACTATGAATTGTGAATGGTCATCAATTTTGAAATTTTTCATTAACATGAGTAATTATTTTGGTCGCCGACAGATGCTTATTTCACAAAATATAAACCACTTAAATGGGAAGAATACTGAACGCTAAATACTGCCTTAATATCTCAGTTGGACTCGTAGAAAACATAAAAATGATGAGTCTTACAATAATTTAAACTAATTTAAGACCGTGCTTAGAGCTGCCAGTTATAGCTATCATTGAAACTCATCATTGAAAACTTTAATTATTGATTTAGAGACATTTAGAAAGTAAAATTATTTATTATTTTGATGAACATATAAAGCTCAAGACTTAATTAATATTTCTAGTCAAAAAAAAAACTTTCAAATAGGCCCAACTTTTCACATAAAAATACTTTTCTTTTTTCAATGATTGAACTACCTTACCAATTATCATTGGAATCTTTAGTCATTTTATGTGGAAAGTTGGGACTATTTGAAATTTTTTGAGCTTTATTTCTCCATTTAAATAAGTAATGATTTTGATTTTTAAATGTCTCGAAATCATCATTAAATTTTTCAATGATGAGTTTCAATGATAGCTATAACTGGCGCCTTAGGTGCAATAAGAGAGCAAATAATTCCCCCTCCGTTGAAAAACTTGTGAATTCCTGCTACACAAATTTCTGTGTACACGAAGTGTTACAAGTAGCTACTGTCAAAAATCGTGATGGTCAATTTCTGTCACAGCGTTGCCATTAATCGGGAAATTTTCCGAAGTATGTTTTCAAAACAAAAATGCAATATATTTAATTTTCCTACAAAAAATCTACATATTTCAATTTTTACTTTTATTTTGAAAAAAGAAGAACGAAAGAAATTAAAAATAGCGCATTATAATTTATTATGCTGTCACGATTGTTATCAAAGCAATCCAACAGCCGGAAGCCGTAAAAACAAAATTGAAAAACTAGTGGGCTACATTTTGATGAATAATAATTTTCTTTTCCGAAAATTAAAGTGCAGTAGACTTGATTTAAAAGCAATAAATTTGTTTTACAGAAAAAGTGCAATAGATCTATTTAAAAAAGGCAAGGTGGCAACACCATTTATACACCTAAGTGACGTTTCTTACAAATAGTGGTGCAGTTCGTGGATCAATGCGTTTGTTAATTTTTTTTTCAAACTTCCCCAAATCTGATAGAATTTTGCCATCTTTTCAAAATCTGTGGCTCTGTGTTTATCTCTGATAACAAGGTATGCTTGACAGTTCAAACTTCAGGATGAGGACTAGTGCCGTCATGGCGAGTGAACGATCTCAATTGTTTGCCAGATGGAACAAAAAAATAAACACTAAATTATTTATGTTTTAAAGCTATTTTCTAAGAAACCAAAGTAAAACAATAAATTATCCATGTTTTGAAGTTTATGTATTGTTGAAATTTAAAGTAATGTGTTGTAGGAGCCTGTTTAGATTGGGAAATTTGAGTTCGGACTCGTGAGTCTCATCGTGTTTATATTCGACCATTTGTGGTGCGTCAAAATACATAGAAACAACAACAACTTCAATGCCTTGCACATTGAAACACCAATAAATGAGTCTCATGAGGTTGGTGTTTATATTATGTCCATGCCTTACCGTGAGATTGGTATCAATCTTCCAATCTAAACAGCGTCTAGGACACTCGCTATGACGTCACATGAGAACAAATATGGCAACCCTTCATCTCATATACAAAATACCTTGTATTTTTATACCATAGGTCAATATATAAGATTAAAAACATTGTTGGCATGTACAGTGCTATTATAATGAATACATCCTCTATTATTTTAACAGTTTCTTTTTTATTTGAAAGTCATTTTAAAATAACGTTGGATATTAAACATTTCAAAAGAATGGTCACTGTAAGTATGAGTGCAATATAAACGTGCAAAAGGCACGACAACTGATCGGTGTTTTCAATCTTAAGGTAGAAAACTGAGAAAATATTATGTAAATTCACGTTTCTTTGTTGGCATATCAAATTTGTTCACTTCCTTGTAAGCAAGATGGGTTTTCAGTTCTTATACCATCAACACGGGGAAGATAAATAGCTAAATAAATTGCATTTTTATATTTTATACGAACGGTGAGCGATGGACTTTCAATTATGTGTTTGCTAAAATCTTTTTGCATTCATAAATGAATTTATTTCAGTCGGCTTCCTGATGAGGAATTTCGCAAGTAGTGAGAATGATGGACACGCGCATATTGCACAAATAAATATCTAAATTATTTTCATTGCGATGGCAATGAACATAGGCATCCCGCCTATACGGATACCGACATTGCTTGGCGTCAGGCCGTCAGAAACTATACAATGTCTAAAAATATTTTGTTTTTTTTTGTCTACTTTTAAGTTTTCACACGTTGTATGTTGTATGTTATATGTATAAGAAAAAACTAGTAAAGCAACACAAATATTTATCTCGATTTGCAATATCAATTTGAATTTATTTTTATAATCATTAAAGAAAAATGTTTTATGAAGGAACCTATCTATCAATTGAATAATAAAAGAATGTTGTGTAGTGCATATAAGTTTAAAACTATTTTTACTATTTTGTATGTACCAGGTATTTCCGAAAACGTAAGTAGTGTCAATCAATTCTTGCCGACCGGAAATAAAGGTTAAAATTAATTTGAGAACTTCAAAAAAGCCTATACCTAATAGTGTAATAGAAGTAATTATTAATTTAATGAGCTATTTAGTCAGTTTATATTTCCGAGATTGCTAAAGATTACTCACGAAAATTCCCAACTTTTCCTTTTAAAAACTGACTTTTGTCGAGAAAATTGTCCAGTTTATATTTCTGAGTGCTCAGAGAATTTCCCCAGTTTGGCTGTCAAAGCTTTGGAAAAAATCTTTGCTCCGTCAGCTCAATGCTATCCTGTATCATAAACTGAACAAATTACATAAGAAGAAAAGAAAAGAGAATAGTTTTGACTTCTAAATATTCTAATTAAAGAATGGAAGAAAAATATGGGTACTGAGCGCTCAAGAGGCTCAAGAAATATAAACTAGCGTGTTTTGTTGAGAAGCTGCAGGCCATCCAGTTGAAATTTTACACGCAGTGCAACAACAATCACCACCATTTTGTTGAAAAGCTTTATTGCCTGGGTGTGTATAGTTTGCTACAAAACATTGTTAAGTGCTAATGTCAGAAGTGGCCAGTTTATATTTCTTGAGCGGTTGGAATTTTTCCTCAATTTTTTGGCAGAGCTGGAGGAGAAAATATAAACAGTATACCTCACATAGAAGTCAAAACAACTCTCTTCTTCTTTTCTTCTTATGTAATTTACTGCGACAAAAAATAATTGAGCAAGCGAATCCAAAATGTTTTAGTCTCAGTTTTTAAGGGAAAAAGTGAGGAATTTTTCAGAGGAATCCTGTTTATATTTCTGAGCGCTCTGAGTCCTCTGAGATCTCAGAAATATAAACTGGCTAATTTTTTAAAGTTTCATTTATGAACTTGGTCTTCTAGAATTAATCATTTCTAAATGTAGAAACAAGGACTTTATTAAATCGTAGGCCAAAGACAACTTCTCGGTCTCATCAAGAATGATAAGCAAAAAAATAGTTTTCTAATTTTCTTTAGGAAATTTAAATGTTATAAGCAGCCATATGAATTTTGCATTTAAAAAAAGACCCTGCTAGTCAGCATTTGGTTAATCAATTCACCAAGCGATCCATCTACCCTCAGGGATGCCAGTGCAGATGCGATTGCAGATGTGTTGACATTATTAAAAGCACCCTCTATATCTAAGAAAGCAACGACATGGTGTACTCTTAATGATGGAGGGAGTATTCTATGGCTCTTACGTAAAGCATTTTCCACCGATTTCCCATTTTTTTGGGGAAGCCACCAGGGAAGTAAGTATCTATAATAGCAGGTTAAGCGATTCTTCGCAGGATTTGGTCCATGATACATAGATAATTTGATTTATTTTTTCAATCATATTTTTTTTACAATTTAAACATTCGTAAATAATATAAGTTGGTCCATAGGCTAGAAGCACTTTTTAAGGAACTTGGCATTACTGGATTTTTTGAGAGAATTTTCCATATAAAGGCTCTCCCAAACCAACTCGAATGCGGAGCAATTCGCAGCGAATCATTCACAATAGACACAAATATGACAAATACACAACGCTAAACAACAACAAAAATTCGTCGTCGCTGCGGATTCGCGTTGGTTTGGGAGAGCCTTTATTTTATTTTCTCTCGATGCCTCTGGAGTTTCTTCTATTTTACCACAAAAAGGTCTCTTGGAGAATCTCTTTGACTTTCTCAATACTTTCTTATGTATATGATTTGAGGGTTACCCTACATGATTCCCAATTTGCAACTTCACGAGTGGTTCTAGCTCAATTGAAACACTTCGACAATCTTACCTGAGTGGTTAAAGCCCTGAATTCCAACAATGTGGTTTCCATTTCCAAACAAAAACTTCGTAATCGAATAGCTGGTCATAGATCAGATTTAAATATATTATTGTAGCTCACAAAAAACTAAATTAGTTTTACATTGCATCGAAGAAGGGCATAGATCAGATTTTCAAAACGTTCAAATTTTGCAAACAGAGAAAAATTATAATAAGAGAATTCTTCTCGAAATGTTGCACATACAAAATACAGCAAATAGTGTTAATAGATATTCTGATTGTGGTAGACTAAGTGACATTTATGGTCAATTTATAAATAGGCATTAGCCGTGTTTTGTTTTACTACAAAACAATTTTTGAAAATTTCCCATTATTTTGTTTGTGTATTACATGTAAAAGTTAATCCAGATCCAGATCCCGATGATAATAAAACACGGCTATTAGGTGTTTTATTAGGTGTGGTTTATTATCATCGGGATCCGGATCTGGATTAACTTTTACACGTAATACAATAACAAAATAATGGGAAATATTCAAAATTGTTTTTGTAATACGTGTTGAAAGTTAATCCAGATCCAGATCCCGATGATAATATAACACGCCTATTATCATCGGGATCCGGATCTGGATTAACTTTTACCGTAATACAATAACAAAATAATGGGAAATTTTCAAAATTGTTTTTGTAATACGTGTTGAAAGTTAACCCAGATCTAGATCCCGATGATAATAAAACACGCCTATTGTTTGAAAGTCTTTAGGGGGGCTTACATATCGTTCAACATTGTTGGCAACCACCAATGTTAGATCATTTAAACGCAAAAGAAAACAATGTTGTGAACCTGTGTTTAATGGCTTTCAAAATATTTTGAAAACTTGTTCCGATTCCATCAAGCTTCGTTGTCAATAGAGTTGATCCATATAAACCCCCCTTTTCACATAAACGACAAGAAATGGTCACGTTCGTGTCTCATATCCTCGGCGCATTGTGAATCAGGCTTGAGAATTCAGCGAACCGACCGAGAGTCCGATAAAGAAAAATTTTCGTGATTCCTAGTGGTTCTGTTGTTGTTGTAATACGGCAGATAAATGAAGAGAACGGCCATCTTGAATTCCTTCTAACAGCTCTCATTTTAGACAACCTGCGCAATATAATACCTTCTATGACCGTGTTGAGATATTGTTGGTTTAACTACAGCATCAGGACGGCAGTTCGATGGTGAAATTGGTGAGGTAGGAAGAGAGTTATCAGCTAAGAAGAAAATATAAAAATTTGAGTGGGGGGTTTATATGGATCAACTTTGCTGACAACATTGTTTGATGCAATCGGAACAAGTTTTCAAAATGTATTGAAAACCATGCAACACAGGTTGACAACATGGTTTTTTCTGTGTTTAAATGATCTAACATTGGTGGTTGCCAACAATTTTAAACGGTATGTTGATTCATGTTAACCCCCCCAGTGAGCATCAGTCACGTTTCATAGCCAAATTAGTCCATTTCATTCCATTTTGCTAATTTTTGCTTGTGCGTTGATATGTAGTTGGACGAGATCAGAAGCAGAAGTTCATATACGCTGAACAAAATCGAACGTTCCAATTTGCAAATAGTCCATTAGCAACAATGATACACTTGTGTGAAAACTACAAGTGTATACATGACATGATTTTTCACTACGTAGTGAAACTAACCAATCTAAATACGGTCTATTTGTGTACTGTGAGTCTCACGGTAGTTTCTGGACAAGAGAAGTGATGGTCAGGGATGTCGCGAGGCAGAAACAAAATATAAACACCAGGCTCATGAAACTCATTTGTTATTGTTTCAATATACAAAGCTATTAAAGGTTTTCTTGTTTCTATCAGCCGAATTTATTATATTTTCTTGCTTCTTTGAGCTCATTTAGTTAAGTTTGCTAAATTTTTTTAATTGCATTTAATTAAATTACGTTTCTCAAATTCTCATCTATAATCAATTTTCTATTGCTACTTAACATAACGATTGTAATGAAACATTACGTGAGTAAACTCAATAATACATGTACATTTCAGCTATTTTTTGACAGCTTGCAAGCAAATGCAAACAAGAAATGAGTGCATCTATTTATAAGAGAGAAAGAGAAGCAACTGGATGTAGCATTGGAACCTACCATATTAAATGCAAAGAAAATGAAATATGACTCCATTTAAGTTTGTGATGCCCTTATGTTTGTATTCTATTAACTAATTTTGTTATCCTCATCTTTTCCTTTTAATAGAAAAAATGTGTTAATAAATCAGCGAAACAATTTATTTTACAAATCAATTTATTAAAGAAAGCCAGAAATCTTAAGACTTTCATTAAGGTACAGCAAAAATATAAAAACTCTACCCAATATACATACATATGTTAGTATAATACCTAATATATCTGTAATAAAAACAAAAAAAAAATAAGCAACGTTCCTAAAAAGTGAAAATTGGTTATAGATAACGATTTCGCACTTAAGAGCAATTTAGAGGTATTTTAAAGTTACGAAGCCTTTAAACCTTCTTAATAAAATATGGTTGATGTCTTGAGGCGTCTCAAATTTTCGATTATAGTCACGATGAGACTCACGAATCGGGACTCAATTTTTCCAACCTAAACAGGATCTTTGACGCTAAAACAACAGAAGTGGAGGGTCAAAGATGTCGTGACCCAAATACAGACGAAGATACCATAGTCAAGATGAACGTGTTTGTCTTACTATAATCTTGATATTATCAAGATGCTCTTGATATTATCAAGCTACTTTTGATTTTGGTCTTACCTCTCTATCCAATAAACGAAACTTGTATATTTTAAATCCTTTTTTTTTCAAGAAATGAAATGAAATCATCAAAATCCAACATTAGTTCTGTGTTTTTGCAAGTCTATTTTTCTGAAAAAAAAAGACAACGAAGCAAAGCAATTTACATGTAAAATTCAAAAACAACTATGTCCATATAGAGCTACTTATATCCATATTATAAATAGCCATTCCATACTATCCCATTAAGTATTTACACATGTCAACAAAGTGTGAAGAAAATCATATACGAGTATAATAGCGTGGAGGAAAAATATGAACTTTTATCACACACAACTTGACAGCGCATCCGACACGATTGGACATATGTCAATACATGAAAATATTTAGAGCCGGTTCTAAAACTATCACACTTTCTATTCCACTTGGTGGTTTGAGGTTATGGTGAAACTAATTTGTTCGGATACAAATGTGGAAGCAAAGAGCAAAATATGGAAATAATTGTCAGCACACAAATTTGGCAGTCGTATGAAATTCTTTCACACTTTATTCTGAAATAGTGTAGAGGATTTAATTTTTGTCGCGATAGAAACGCGTTAGTTAATAAATCGATAATTTATATAGGAATGTCAAATGTTTGCTGGTAAGATAGTTTAATACAAAATGGCAGACCAAGGCAAAATGTTGAAATGTCCCAATGTCGTTTTTTCTCCAAAGTCCATATGGACATGCAAAAAAATGCAGATATTATCTCATTTAACGTTTCGAAATGAGAAAGTTTCAACAAAATTTGCACGAAATAACGTTGGAAGTTAGTGGTCACAGTTTGAAGAGCTTTGAAAAGGTTTTGTATACAAATGTCAAAGTTCAATGTAAGGGGAAAGAAAAAATGTAGTAACAAATTGTCACCATCAGAACATGGGACACCTCTAATTGCAGTTTCTTTGAACACAGCTTGTTATTGTTTTCGATCTGCTTGTAACATCTGGCAGTGCCGTGACCATCAAATGACAGATTGAAGTTTGGCATAAATGTCAAAGTCAAAATAAGGAAAAAATGGCCCGAGTCTTTCATCTCGTGAATTTTTGCGGACGAAATAAATTTTTATTTTCCAATAAATTCAAAACAAGTGTTAAAGTTGGAACCAGCGATAAATACCTTAAGCTTTTTTCATGCTCCCCAAGGATTCAATATTTGGTATGTGCAATGAAATTTATAATTCGGACGTGCTCTCTCCTCGCATGTTTTGATATTTTTTTTGAAAATACTTACATTAAATATGTACTATCAAACACATTTTTCTTGCCTTTATTGCAGGCCTGAACACTTGTTAATTCTAACGAAAACATCAAAACATAAAACTCGAGGGGAGAGCATTCTTGTTACATAAAATCCCCTGACGTATTTCACCTGAATCAATACGCAATCGAATCAAATTATGGGAAGAACGAAACGCTTGCGATCGAAAAAACAAAAAGAATCTAATAATGCAGATAAATGTGCTTCTGCCGTTTTATTGTATCATTACATGAATCAATTTGCCTGGAAAAATGAAAAGAAACTCACTTGCCAAAACTTTTCCACCACTGGAAGAGGACTTTGCTCTAAAATAAGCATAATTCCGGGAGATATCATTATAAGACTTCCTCTTGAATCAATGATAACTCTCGCAACCATGGAAAACGACCAGCATTTTCGGGATCTATTTGAAGAGTTTATCAACTCGACAAACAAAATTTCTTTTCAAGGCCTGCTAGCAATGTATATTTTGTTTCAAAAACACGCGAGCGATTCAAAATTCAAACCGTACATCGCATCGATTCCCTCAACATTTTCAACTCCGTACTTTTGCCAGAGCAATGAACTTTACTTACTTCCTGAAAACGTTTTACACCAGACTGTTGATCAAAATAAGAAAATTCGTGAGATCTATACGGCATTGCAAAATGGCTTTGGTAGTAAAATTTGCCCCTGTTGTGGACTCTTATACTTGAAAGAAGTGTTCAGCTTAGAAGATTTCAAGTGGGCGTATTTCGCTGTGAACTCACGTAGCGTGTTCGTTAATGCTCATGACATCCAGCCCTTAATAAAGATTACTTCTACGCCTTGGTGCAAGAATATCGTTAGCGATAAACCCGAAATGGCACTTGCTCCGTTCTTAGATATGTTTAACCATTCAGATGCTGCTCTAACCGAGCCACTTATCGGAAAGGAAGGCGATCATTTGCATTACCAATTGATCACTAAAAATTCTTACGATCCCTATGAGCAAATATTCATAAGTTATGGCAGTTTGACTAATCTGAAACTATTCACCGAATACGGATTTTCTTTGGAAAATAATTCGAGTGATTATTTCGAAATAACACTCGTTGACATAGAGGCGTTGATAAAAACCGAGCGCAAATTCAAAGGAGTATTTTTTCACACTAATAAGTTCAAATTCATCCGAGATCATAATTTGAACGACCAAATGTTTATTCATGCCAACGACGGTCTATCGCACAATCTACAAGTTGTGCTTTATTTAATATTTAAAGAGCCATCGCATTTCCCAAATGTCCTGAATCAAACAGCTTTTGGATCGAATGTTGTTTTTGAAGATTCAGTTCAGGATGAAGCAAGACTAATGTGTTTGTACAAAATAAAGGAATATCAAGGTTTTTTTGATGGTTTTCTAAAATTAAATGAATTGTCATGTGGTGGACAAGCATCTATGATGTTTTTGAAACATGGCATTTCTTATCTAAAAGCTTATCTGGACAAATTTGTGTAAGATCTTATGTTACCCAAAAAAGAAAGTTAAAAAAGTGTTAGATGAATTATTTTTAATAATTAATTCTTCAATTTTGTAGAAGCATTTAAGGAATTAATAAAATTTTTTTATATTTTCTTATATCCGTTTCTGGTCTTTTAATAATTTTTAGTGTTGAATTATGTCTTGGGGTTGAAAGTTACAACCTATGCATAATGTTTTAGGGTTTTGGTGTGATCGGAAGCCTGCGGCCTGATTAGGTTATTCGAAGCAAATCGATTTCAATTTGACCATGTCGATTATGAAACTGCAAAATGTTTCCTTGGAAGTGGAATAATAAATGTTTCGCCATTATAAATCTGCTATCATTTCTGATGTTCAGACATGATTGAATTTATCGTAGGGTAAAGTGGGACGGATTTGACACATTTTCTAAAGAAAATTTTTGAAAATGAATATTTGATATTTTTTTTATTTGAAAACTTTAACCTTGAAGTATTGAAATTCTCCACTTTAAAAGACTTTACACACACCTTATATTTAATGATAATTGATTAAAAAAACTACCTCAGAATAACTACTGTGCCCCCAAGGGTGAGACATATTCGAAGAACAAGTGGAGCTCTTTCGATATGGATCCAAATGACCCCAAAACGCACTATTCTGAAGAAAATTATAATAATATTTTACTTTAATATAGATGGGACACTCCCTTGTCGTCAGTGCTCCATGTGCACTCGTCGGAAATGCCCCATGAATTATTTTTATAAAAAAATATTGTTTTTACTAAACTTATGAACACAATTTTATGAAAAGTCAAAGAAATCTCGCATTGATATTAAACACTAAAACTTGAATTGGACCAGCCATTAAATTTCGTTGATAAAAAGAAATATCACTTACCTCGTGTATAAGAAAAATTACTGAAAATCACTAAAAAATTAAAAAACTTGTGTAGCCACCACAACTTTTGAAAAACTGCCAAAATTTGAGACAATCCCACATTCTCATTGAAAGTGCCCCACCCTACCCTACTGTATAGAATTCCGTTAGGGACAAAATGAAGATGTACATCTATGTGCTTTGTATAATATTATATGCATAAGTTGACGCCGAATAAAGAGCACTTTGGTGATCTTAAAATAATTTAAATGATGAGTTTGTTCCCTCAATTTTGAGGCCAAACACCTAATTTCATTACCAATACTCAGCCTCCATCACTCAGCATTATTAACACCACTTTTGGCGTTTTCCATTAGTCGTTGGAATGTCTTCAGATCCTCACCAAAATAAAGTTAATTTCCTAAGAAAAAAAAAATGCTTCTAGAATTAATTTAATTGAAACCAGGAGGCTTCAAGTATGGATGTACTCTATTTTGTAGCTTTCCAGTCTGCTTCGATTCAAGAAGTTTATAGCAAAACTAATATCAGGTGCTGAAATACCACATCAGTTTTCGAGTAATACGTGGCTGAATTTTGGCATAAACGCTCATGTTTCGAGCAATCCAGTATGCAATAATTTGAACGTTCATTCGATCACTGATGGCATTCACCCATTCGGTCACTAAAGTGGTAATTCAGTCCTCGGCCCAGGTCTTGAAACCTGCGTGGAAAACAGAAAAAATGATAAGTTCTTGGACAAGAATCGTTGATATTTGTTCAATTTATTCCTTTGTTTTTGCTAAATGTTTGTCTTACAGTTTGTCTAAATGTTTGTTGAATAGAAATTGGCGTTTGTGAGTCCAAAAATAAATTTCATTGTCCACACTCCTTGATGAAAGGTCCATTCTAGAAGCTGTAGCCAAAAAGTAGCACCGGAGATAATGTTTCCTTGTTATCAAGACCCTTGCGTTGATTACATTCTTTGGCAACTAATTGCAATTTGTAGCAGGTAATTTTTCCTAAACGGAAAAATTAGAACGCATTCAATGCTTGTCTTCAATATAATTCACATATCGTCCTTGGTACTTGTACTTGAAACTTCTAAGTACCAAAACCAGGACTTTTCATGTACTTATAGGTCCATAAAAGAATTTAAATATTTTATATTGATTACTTTAGTGCAAGAACCAGCCTTTCTCCTGGTACTTTTAAAGTATAATTTCGAATAGAATTAAACTTAAAAATTTAAGTTCAAGATAATTGTGCAAATCTTCTATCTACATTAAGAACTCTAAACCTTTTACCTAATTTATCTTGGTTTTATGTCTCATCATTTCATTAAAATTACTTCATTCAACCTTTTTTTCTTAGCCTTATTCAACAACTGCCGCTGGAATACCTCAAGATGAAGACAAAAAAGCTAAAGCCAAAGCAAATTCACTTATTTCGCAAAATCAAGTTTTGGGAGGAGTATTTGACAAGAATCGCTCCAAAGCAGGTAACACAATTATCCTTTCAGATTAAATGCGTAATTTTAAATTTTACAGTATATCGATCAATGGTAGTGCTAAGGGCGTAAGTTAAAAAGTGCATCGTTATCATTCGAATATTCATCATCATCGAATGTAAAACTAATACGTTTTCATAAGTCATCAAATGTGAATTTATCTTGTTATTTATTATTTATTTTGAATTTATTATGTACTCGTATTCTTTGATTTAAAAATGTTGTTTTCCTTTTAACACCATATGTTACTTTGCTAGTTTATTATTTTTGCTTGTTGTTTGGTCCCGTAGGGATATTACTTTCAACTAGTAAATCCCCACAGGTCCTTGGCAGCATATAAGATACTGTTTCCACGTAGGAGTATCCGCTGTAGGACAAGAATCTTTGGGAAAAATCGATGCACCTCCAGTGACATCATCTGATATGTTAAGAGCAATGATGGCTTACATTTGGCCAAAAGATGACGCTCTAGTAAGGAAAAGGTTTGTCTATAATTTTTTTTTGAAAATGTTTTTACTTTTTTATTTGCCTTTAACTACTTTTTTTTAGAGTAGCAATATCTGTGGGCCTACTTGCTGGATCAAAAATCATAAATGTATGCGTTCCGTTTTTCTTCAAGGGTGCTGTGGATGCGCTTGGGGTTCTTAATATGGACTCAGCGCCCGAAACTATTCTATCAGTGAGCACTGCTATGCTTATTGGATGTAACTTCAATTTCTAGAGAATCTTAACTTAACTTAACTGAATATTTTTTTTTGTCAGATGGTGTAGCTAGAGCTGGAGCAGCAGGTTTTAATGAACTCCGAAATGCAGTTTTTGCCAAAGTGGCTCATCATTCGATAAGAAAAATTGCAACAAACGTTTTCCTTCATCTTCATAATCTGGATTTAGGATTTCATTTAAACAAACAAACTGGAGCTCTTTCAAAAGTAAGTTCAATAGCTTTTTTTCTACACTACCAGGTTATTGTTGAAGAAAGTCGATACATTTTTAAAACTGCATATTCTTAAAGTTATTGAAACCAAAGTGATTTCAGTTCGAGTTTCACCTTAAGTCAGCTCGGTACCTAACTGCCTCCAGTAACGCATTTGTTGAAATTGTTTTTCATTTTTGTGCAACACCTAAGGCCTCTGGTGTGTAGTCAAACGTATTGAATTCAAAGATAAGTGTACCGGGTGCGTTTTTTCCATACTTGCCACCTATCCCAGCCATCTTAGCTGGTGCATTTACAGTTTTTTGACCAACTCTACGTCGCTGTTTAGTAAGTGGAGCTCCTAGTCGAATCTTCTCCACCCTCAATCGATAGACACTTGACCGAATACCACCTGCCTCTCAAAAAAGCCAAGCAAATTTTTATCTCGTGGTAAGGCCACAACCGTATGTGCAAATAAGTTCTACAAGTATTAAAGCGGAGGTGTTTTATTTTTGCACAACATTTTACTACGCAATACCAACTTAAAAACTTAGACAATTAGTGAGTCCATTAAAACCACATGCCACAACAATGTTTCCAACGATTCATTGTCTGGAACAAAACTGTTAATTGAGCCATGTTGCCAACCTTTAATCAGCCATTGAAATCAAACCGAAGCTTGTAGCTTTCTGACGCGATGAGCTAAGGGGTCTTGGTACACAGCTCAACATAAAGCTCTGTTGGGTTCCTAGTCACAGTGGTGTCCCAGGTTATGAAAGCGCTTATGAGCTGGCAAGAATAGGATCAACACAACAGTTTAGGTCGCACCCTGTAATCTTAAACACGTAATCGGGAGAAAAGTTCTATCTACGACAGACAAAAGAAGAAGATGCCTGTGTAAAGACCGACAATATCCATCCAACTAAGTAAAGAGTGTCTTATCTCTTCTCGTGAGCTGAGCATCACCACCGGTCACAACCTCCTGTGTTACCACAAGAAAAAGATAAAACTCAGTATGGACGACTTATAAAGGAGATGTTGTGACGATAGAATAGATAGATATAACGAACGAAAAAAACTGAACTACGCACGTGTTCCTTGTAGGAGCAGCAATAAACGGAGAATTGGCACCTCGCCTATACACCAGCTATTGCCGTTGCTACGGTGTACACTAGCGTCTGTTAGTTATGGAGCCACCTATCCAAGGAATACTAAGAACCTCTTGAGGAAAGGGACAGCCCGAACCACAGACCTTTCAAACTCATCGACCAGACTTTGTAAGCAGCCACATGCTCCTACGCGCCAAGTAAAGGGATGAGGGTAAATGCTTACCCTCCGACATTTCAGTCCATAGATTGTTGAAACTCATAGACACCCTTACCGAGTTTGAATAACATGGGATTTATCATTGGTTTCATTACATGGGGTCACAATCTCTAGGGTATCACAAAATGCATCTACATTGATCTAAGTGTGACGGTAACAGGATCAACTGTCAGCTCATTAACCTAAGCTAACCTATGGGGGCAGAACTGCTAAAGAACACTTGTTGAGACCGCAGTGTTAGTAGGAACTTTCACCGGACCTCTGGTCGCATACGAGTTCCATACCCTACCATAAGTCTATGGATTTTCCATTAAAAATCTTTACGAACCCTCCCAACGTCCTTACAACCGTCTTTACGCATCTCTTATCATTCTCCGTCTAAAACATCACATGTACTGAAATCATTAAGAACATTAGAAATTGAATTGACTAGTACTATTAAGTTTTTGCACAAATTGTATTAAGCTTAATAATTTTACAGACCATAGATCGTGGATCCAGAGGAATAAACTTCGTCCTCACAGCAATGGTGTTTAATATTGTTCCTACAATCTTTGAACTGGCTCTGGTATCGAGTATTCTTGGCTTTAAGGTAATACAAGCTATTTTTATGTCAACAAAAAACAAAACAAAATTTACATTATTATTTAGTGTGGCGTAGCATTTGCAGGTATATCAATGGGTTGTGTAGGAGTTTATGCTGCGTATACATTAGCAGTCACCCAATGGAGAACTCAGTTCCGAGTATATATGAACCAAGCTGAAAACGAAGCAGGCAATAAAGCTGTTGATTCTCTTATAAATTACGAAACCGTTAAGTATTTCAATAATGAACAATACGAAACACAGCGTTATGACAAAGTATTGAAAAAATACGAAGATGCAAGTTTAAAGACCAGCTCAAGTTTAGCAGCGTTAAACTTTGGGCAAAATGCCATTTTCAGTACTGCCCTCACAGCTATTATGGTTTTAGCTGCACAGGAAATTGCTCAAGGCAATATGACAGTGGGTGATTTAGTAATGGTGAACGGTTTGTTATTTCAACTCTCCATTCCACTGGGATTTTTAGGAAGTGTCTACCGCGAAGTCAGACAGGCCTTACTAGACATGCAATCGATGTTTACATTGATGAATGTCGATAGTGCTGTAACAACCAAACCAAATGCTCCACATTTGGCAGTTTCTCGTGATAATGCTTCTATTGAATTTCGCAACGTTAACTTCGAGTATGAATCTGGAAAGCCAATATTTAAAGACCTTTCGTTTAGCATTCCTGCTGGCAAGACAATAGCTATTGTGGGTGGTTCTGGCTCTGGTAAGTCATCAATGGTTCGCTTATTGTATCGTTTCTTTGAACCCAAATCAGGAGAAGTACTTATTGGCGGCCAAAATATCAAAGATGTTGATATACATAGTTTGAGAAAAAGTATTGCAGTTGTACCACAGGTAAAATTAGTTCATAAATGGAGTGTTTCTTCATTCAATAATATTTAAAAAAAAAATATTTTTAGGACTCTGTTCTTTTCCACGATACTATTTTGTACAATATAAACTATGGAGACCTTTTAAAAACACAGGACGATGTAGAAAAAGCAGCAACAATGGCTGATTTACACGAATCCATACTTGGATGGCCTAATAAATATAATACACAAGTAGGCGAAAGAGGCTTAAAACTTTCTGGTGGTGAGAAGCAAAGAGTAGCTATTGCTAGAGCGATTATGAAAGATTCTCCGATTCTTGTTTTTGACGAAGCAACTAGCAGTTTAGATTCCATTACTGAATATGTAAGAAAAGCTTGTAGTTTATAAGTTTGCAACCTTCTTAATTAAATTTTTTTTATAGAATATTCTCCAAGCACTATCGAGAGCTACTGATGGCAGAACAAGTATTTGTATTGCTCATCGTCTTTCTACTGTTAAGGATGCTGATGAAATTTTAGTTCTCGAACATGGCCGAATTGGTGAGCGTGGAACCCACGCTGAACTTTTGAAAAGAAATGGCTTGTATGCAAAACTTTGGGAAACCCAAACGCAGCAAAGCGTATAATGCCTTTAAAGTTGTAAATAGTTTATGCAAAAAAAATTACCTGTTTACAAAAAAGTTGCTGTTTAAGCCAAAGTTGAAAATGTACATAAACTATTGTTGAAATAAATTTAATTTATATAAGCACTAAAAATATGACAATTCAGATTGCGCTTAAAAATTGAATCAGAGTAAAAAAAGAGAAATAAGAGAAAAAAGAAATAAATAAATAGGAGCAGAATAGTGGGATATCTCCTATAGATAAATAAATCGCTATTATCAAGACCTTATTGACGGTGGGTTCAAATTGTATGTTCTTCGCAAAAGAAAGTTGCAATCGAGCTAAAGTGTGAATTCCCAATAACTAAAAAGGAAACAGAAACTGAAAAGGTTTTTTTGTATATTTTGAACTTTTAACGATGTACAAAAATTGTAGATAATTGAGTTCAACAGATTTTAAACTAAAGGAACTTTCAACTGTTTTCCTAAAAAAAAAAAAAAAAAACGTAAACAAATCTAGGCATCTCTAGCATGAACTTCCATAGGCACTTTATACACAATATACATTATAGATTTAAAAATATGATGCATAAATAATCTATAGTTGGCCATTCTTTGAGTAAACTCCATCCAAACCGGAAGGTTGCCTTTGTCTTTTTGTAAACTTCCATCATCGATAGATTCTTGAAGTTTTTCCATAGTTTTATTTACATAAGTGTAATGATAACAGGATGGACGTGTACTTGTGGTTATCACTTGATGTGACTCTCCCGATGCAAGTGGCATACTCTGACCGGAACTCAAATAATACTCCTTACTCTGATTCCTGTAGGTTACACTGCCTTCTATAACAGTCAACGTAACATTTCCCAAATCTGATGATAAGAAATTCTCTAGGGTGAGATTGGGAAAATCTGCAACAAACACAACGTCTGAATAATTACTCCACGAAAGAACGTCATCGGCGATAGCTCTCAGCTTTGGTCGCATATGATTTAATTCATTTATAAGCGGCAGTGACCAAGATGTCTGCTCAAACGGTGACCAGTGTGCTTTGAGAATATCCACTGTCGGATCAAAGGTTCGCTGTTGAAATCGACCATTCATCGAACACCAAACATCGAAATATATAGAAATGTCCGAAGAAGATATAAGCTTGTTTTTGGGATTTTTCGAAATCTCTCTAATAATATTTTTATGAATGCATTTTGCATACTGCTTTGCCATGTCTGCAGATTTGGTCCAACGATCATAGTGAGTAAATGCATATGGCTGTAGATAATGAATGTTACCGTTTTGATTGTCGACAACTTTAACTGACGTTAAAATTGTGTCATACGAATGTACCATCATGTCCCAAGAATAGCCGTACAGACCATTGGTCCAATTGTTGTAGCCTTTAGTGATAAAGTGTGAGAATGGTAAGAAGAGTTGTATACAGCAGTATACCAAGATTATGGCTGTGCGGATTTTATCATTCCAAGTAACTAGAGATGAGTGTTTCAAGTCTAATGGTTTTACTTTTGTGGTTTTAGTTAAGTCAGGTTTGTTATCCTTCCGGTTACTACATTTCAAATCGTGTAAATCCTGCGACTCGGATACAGATTTTTGCTTCTTAATACCAAATAATTGTCGCCATATTTTGTTTGGCCAATCGAAATTGAAAAATAATGGAACTTCAGCCAAGCAAACCCATGGAAACATACCTATAAGATGAATAATCAAAGCTTGATATGTTTTTGTATTTAATTTGAAAAAAGGAAAAATACATACCAATTGAAAATAGTCTTGAATTCATCAAATGAAAACATACCATAAAAGGTGTAGCGAATCTACGAGTGCCATTAAAAGTCATAAAGAAGGGAATTGTAAAATCGAAAACTGCCGTAAACCAGTGTATTATGAACAAATCAATCATTTCCACCGAAAGGACAGTTCTAAACGGACCAAATACCCAGTGATTTCCCAAGCTTGACATGGCGTATCCAGATAACCATTCAGCAGAGAATTTCTTCAACCCCGCATACGCGTAAAGAATAAAAAATTGAAATTTTATAATAAAATAATTCCAGTACGGAATTGTTGTTTTGTTCCCTTTTACGTAAGGATGATCAAATGAGCTTGAAACGAGAAATAAAAAAAAAAAGTTTAATTGTATTTTCGATCGATTAGTTAATATTTTCTTACCAATATCGGTTTGCATCAGTCATCAATAAAAGCAAAGCACTAAGTCCAAAGAGGTAACTATGATTATTCCACGCTGGCTTATCCAACAGCAAAATATACCAATAAGGTACTATGAATGCCAAGCAGCTCAGTCTGAAATTATATCCTAAGGCTATTCCGAGTGCACCAAGCCACATGGTCAGATAGACTAGACCCATTACGGGAAGACTAAAATTTTGTATAAAATCAAATAAAGGAAAATGGCACGTCTTTTCATCTCCAAAGTTTAAATCCATTTGGCTACCTCCACGTTCTTCTGCTATATCGATTAGCATTGCTGTACCTATTTCAATAATATTTATACTGTTACATTTATATGTATTAATATATATATATTTTTAAATTTTACCAAACATAGCACGAAAAACTCCAAGTGCGGCTGCATCTACAGGTCTATTCAACCATTGAGTAAATTTTTCGAAAGATGTAAAGTTACATAAGTCATATGAGGTAAAAAACTTAAACCTTTTGTCGAAGTTTGACACTGTTGGTTTCTGTTTGTTAATTTCAGTCATATTCTGAAAATTTTAATGAAATTAATTGTTAATTAAATACAAGAATGGGTTGCATGTACTTGCTTTTATGTTCAAGATGCTTAAAAATCTCTAAAATTGAAATTAAAAATCGTTCCAGCGGTTTCTTAACAAGTATTTTTATTTTATTTATTTAAAAAATTTTATCACGTTTTTATAGAACAATAATTTTGGTACGTTAATTTTAATTATTTATTAATATGCAGATAAAATAAAGATTTTTTACTCGAACAACACGTATCTATTTAGAATGCTTTGCCAGGCGGCTCTATTTTTCCCTGCCATTTTGATATTCAGCACTTCAAAATACTGCTTAACTGGCTTTTAACATTTGTAGGTCAGGTATATATATAAGTAAACAAAAATTCTGACGAATTAAAGAACGGCCGTCAGGAGCCAATTTTCAAAATATCCGTGTTGTTTTTAAAATATTGAGCATTCAACACAAAAATTGGAATACAATAATCACTTAAGTTTTTGGGAGCTTCTGCATAAAAAAAATTACAGAGTTATACCGTTTCCAGGTAAGGGTACGGTTACAGTGGATTCGTATTCTGACTAATAATTGTTCCGACATATTCGTCAGAACTGTTCGTCAGAAGTAGTGGTAATAGTTGATGCGTAATAATCGTTATGACGGATCTGTCAGATCTGTTCGTCAGTCAAAAGTTTGTGGAAAAAGTTGCTGCGTATTCTGACGAACAATAATTGTTCTGACGTATTCGTCATTGCTTTTCACGAAAAAACAGTTTCTCAAGAAAAAGTTATTATTTTCAACTGGTGAATTTAAGTGCCTACAAATATTTTGACGATTTAATCGGTATTTCTGAAATATTGAAGTCAATTACGGTATTCTTAATTAGATTTTTTTAATTGAAAAAGCAATATTATTAATAGTTTTTTTTTTTAATAAGGAAGTCTGTTAGGGAGGTTTCGACACTAGTAGACGGAGGCTTTGATACAGTGTCGAATAGTCCCTTCTGTTGTGTTTACCACTGTAAAATCATATAATAATCAAATCAAATCAACGCAGGATTTTGTTTTTTGGGGCGGGGGAGGGATGGGGAAAACTTATTTTATATTTTGGTTAGGGGGGGTAACCTAATTCAAAAAATAGTTTTGGCACAGAAATCTTGATTTAAAATGCTTTCAAAATTAAACAATACACACATTGATTTTAAGGGGGGAAAGTGCCACTACCTGTCCCCCTAGGGTACGCTCTTGTTATAGATATAATCAAAACTAGATTTAATCTGATTCGTGGCAAACTGAAACAACAGCTGATAGTTTAAATGAATTTAGAACACCTTTTCCAGCTGATATTTTTTCATAAACCTCTGAACGTCACGTCATAATTTAAAAGTGCAGGTTTTGCACCTGCCCACGGGAAAATAAATACAAAAACAAACAAAAATTAAAAGTGTTGATGAATGATGATCCAATGATTTGTCTACTCTAAGTGAAAGTAAAACTTTGGGTCGTACGGGCTTTGACAGGTCTCTGAATATTTTTGGGGAATCTACAGAAGCTTATAAAGAAACCTCGCAGATGAAAATCAATTCAAATTTTTATTTTGCCCAGATACACAAATAAAATTGGTTTTGAAGCAGAAAATAGTTACTGCACCTACAGATATTCAGCAGGCATTTATTGGAAATTGAATCAAAACATATTTTCTATCAATTTCTCTATTTAAATGTTTTTAACAAGTGAAATAAAGACCAGATTTATTCAAGAAATATTAATAACTTGTAAATTTTGTTTATACCGTAACCGAAACATATAAATGTTTAGTTCATATGCGCGAAAGCAGAAATAAATATTTCGTTCTGTTAAAAAATAAAACAAATAAACTGTTAGGATGTTGAAGCCTCCTCCTCTATCAGAGTTGGACAGTCACTATTTAAAAAAAGGTCAACTACGATTACATGTAATTTGTAATTATAAAAGTTCAATTACTGATTGCTTGTAGTTGTAATTGAAAATTTCAATCACAAATTAAATGTAATTGAAAAGAAAACAATTGACTACTTGATTTAATAACATGTATACTCGTAATTGGAAAAAAGATCTTGGAAAAAGCCAGAAGTTTCAAATCGATTACCACCACCTTTTCATCGATTTCAAGGCTGCGGGACAGCATCTTTAGAGACGAGCTAACGAGCTAAGACCGACGTCTCGGTCATAACGTCACTATGGACAGCTATAATTTTGAGGTGGTTAGAGACTTTGTTTACCTAGACTCGGCTATAAACTCCGCGAACGTTACCAGGCTGAGAACAAACGAAGAGTTACTCTTGCCAATCGCTGTTTCCTTGGGCTAAAAAGGTAATTGAGAAGCAAAGCCCTCTCTTTGTGGACTCTCAAGTGTCAAACAACTAAGGTGTCTTTGTATAAGACGCCTATCATCCCGGTCCTGATGTATGGTGCAAAGGCATTTGCACTATTAACGGTAGATAAGAACGCTTTAGACTGGTTTGAGAGGAAAATTCTCTGGGTGATTTTCGGTTCAGTCTTTATAGAAGATACAACAACGAACTGTACGGACTGTACAGCGACACCGACCTAGTAAAATGAAAAGCTAACGATTTAGATGGCTGGGTCACCTAGACCGAATTTTCAACAATGCTCTGGCCCGGAAATTCTTTAAATTCAACCCCATGGGACGGCACAGTAGAGGAGGACAGCGCAATAGCAGAAGAGGACTTCAATCAATTTGGTGTGTGAAACTGGAGACAGGTAGCTAGAAACCAAGCCGGCTGGAAAAAGCTTGTTGGTTGAGGCCCTGGTCCACCCCGGACTGTAGCGCCACCTTAAGTAAGCAAGTAAATAATTGCAAAAATGTAATTACTTTTTTGTGATCATTACACACTAATGCAATTGATTACAAACAAATATCGATTACATTTTTGTTGTTAAATGTTTCAATTACAAATTACATGTTATTGTAATTGAAAATTTCCAATTATAAATAACAAGTAGCGTAACGGATACAATTACTGGCACCCCTTAGGAAATTTCATTTTTGATCAACCACAACTTTTTAACTGTAGAGTGATGATGATCGTTTGTATATCGAAGTATTATTTTATAAAATTTGCGTTTGGTAATTAAATAAAATTATTTGCACCACGATATAATTATTAGCACCCAAAAAGAGTACAATTATTGGCACCATTTTTGGCAGTAAAAATAAGATATTTTGATTTTTAACATTTGTTTTGCAATTTTTCAAACTAAAATTAATAACAAATGCGTGCTACAACTATCGGCAGTGTTAAAAGTATAATTACTATCAGTGTCAATTATGGAATCTACATAGGTCGTATTTATTGGCACCCCGCATGCTAATTATTGAACCATATTTTTTCTTGGACATAATTATTGGCACCCACTTAATTAATAAAGAAATGAATATTTTATAAAAAAAAAATTTAATTTATCTTATTCAAAGCATTAATATAAAAAATAAAATAAGTTTTCATCAAGAAATTGATCCAAAACTTGCAAAAAACATCATACCACATTATGGGTCCTTCACAAAAACATCCCAACTTTCCGCATTTTCTTATATTATCTCGCATGTGCCTACACTTTTCCTTTCTACCCCTTATAATAATACTGTTTTTAAGAAGATTGATATAAATTTCTTGATTTTCGATTATTCATAGAGAATTTTTTAGAACTATGTATGAACGTACTTATTTTGCACATATTTTCCTTTTTATAAGAATGTGAAGGCCAATTTTTATCTAACACATCTTTACGATCCATATTTTAAAAGTAGTCCTTAATTGAGTTTGATTAGAAGCCGTTTTATTTAAAATTGAAAAGAAAATCTTATACATTTTTGCCCACACCCCACACTCATGGTATAAAGTTTTTCAAACAAAAAATTGGTCTATCCGTTTAGTTAGTTGAATTTTATTAGAACATTCGCACAGAGTTACTTTGCCATTTTGCTGGCTTCTCTATCAATGTCAACGTGATGTCGCGTTTGATTATTATTATTAATCTGACTTAGAATTTTGTTGAAGAATGCATAAAAATTTCCATTTACATAAGAAGTAGAACATGCATTTTTCATGCATATATTCACCGGATCCATCCAAAACATCTTATTAAATTTTTAACAATTACATTGGAAGTTTTCATTCAGCACAAACCTAAATGGTGGGTTTAGTTTTCAGTGAAATTGATAAAACGCATTTACTGCATTCGGTATTGCACTCCGGCAGTACCTATTTTTTTTTATGAAATCATTTCAATTCAGGTACATTTATTCTACGAAACCTTATATTAAATTGAAAAACACAAGTATTGCGCGAGTGTTTGTTCATTTATATGTACCAAACTTAATTAATAAACCTACAACAATGTACGAACCTTAATTTAGTATTTATACAATAGAATTCAACCGAACTTTATTACTTAATAGTTGAAACCAAAAACTTAAAAAAAATATATAAAAGGAACAATATTAAAGGAACTTAATGTCTCCCAGTGTGCAGAAGGACTGTTTTTTGTTTCACAGGTGTTTCTTTATTTATGCTCTATACATTTTATTCGGCATAACCATTATACTTGGTCATCAGTGCGCAATAACTTCTCTTCTTTCAAAACCGAAGTGCAAACCACCCACCCGACTCAACCATCATATACCGATACCAAACATCCAACACTTTATTGGCGAGAGTTATCTTTTAAAGCCCCAAAGGGCTTTAAGTTGGCCCAGATTTGTATAGATATGGTTGTTATTTACATCATCTTAGTAGTTATGCAAGACCTTATACAAGAATTTGTTCATTTCTGACTTTAACCAAGTTTGACAGGCAAACGTAATTATAATAATTTTATTAATTCCTTAACTTTCATACGTATGAATTATTTTGCCTTAAATTGTTAATTTCATGCTTATGAGGTGTTATTGTTATTGGCAGGTTGTGTATAATAATACAAAAAGGGAAAATAAAGGAATAACTAAATTTGGTAGCATGACAGTTCGTGAAGAGTCAGGGCCAAGGGCAGAGGCGGCTGAAGGCCCGAAGGTGGCACACACCGCACACGGCCCCGCGCTTTGAGGAGCCCCGCAAGTTGTCGAAAAGTCTTCGCACTTCAAGAAATTTTTGTTTAAATTTATTTTTTGAGAAATATTAAGAAAAATTATTTCTTAAAAAATCGCTTAATCTTTCAAATTTCAATTGCAAAAATTACTTTATTTTAAGAATTCAGATGCAAGTTTTTTCGCTCAAAAAAAAAATAAATAAATAAAAAACAATTTGTTGGCGCAGTAGCTCGTTTACCGAGCCCGAAACGCCTAGATGAGAAGCACTTATTGATGACAAGGATACTCTTGTAGGATTTGTCAGTTCCTCGCAAGAGCGTGTACCTCGGGAAAAACATTTTTGTTTTTAGGTGGCAGTGGCTGGGAATCGAACTCAGACTTTCGGCATGGCAGTCCAACTAACTAATTATCATGCTACGAGGTAGTACTTACTTCGCTCAAACTATATTAGTTATTTTAGAGCCAGTTTTGCTGGCTTGAACCATGGTTGAACCTCGGTCAAAATCAGTAAGTTTAAAATTGCTGAGCCGTGTGTAAAATATTTGACTCAAGTTTGTACAACTGACCCTTAGCAATTAAAAACCAAGTTTTGTGTTTTTAAACATGCTTCAAAGAAAACATGAAATTACAATTTAAATTGAGTTGATAAATGAGGAAAATTGAGATTGGCTTGCGAACTCTTTCATCATTGGTTATTATTGTTTTGGAAGGAAAATATATGCACATATTTATAATAACAGACTTAGTATAGTAGACAGAGTAGACGTTGTGATATATGTCCTTAACCTTTAAAGCCTAATAGGGTAGTGATGTGAAACGAAAAACCCCATGTAAAAGTGACGTGAAGTGAACAGTGGCCAGTGGAGAAAGTGATTTTTTGTCATTTCTCCACCACCATTTTTGTTGATGAATGTTTTTCTATCTACATACAAGTACCTACCAACATAAATAATTTTTTTCTTAGCTTATTTTCATTTTTTTTTTTTTAATTTATTTATTGGTGTTTATTTTTTATTTTCTTAAAACGTGCTAGTACGTCAATTTGTCTTAAAAATACGTTCTTTGATCGAACGTCGTTTTTCTAGCCGTTTTCAAAAACAAAAAATAAAAAGATTAAATTTTACGTACCTATCTACCTACCTATACACACAAACATACCGACAATTATTGTTTATTTAAATATCTATGACACTTTGTAAATGATCCCTGAGTTTCTTAGAATAAAAATCAATTAATTCAAACTACTTATTTTATATTCTCCTTTATCTTAAAAATTTCTTAATGCAAAACTGCAAAAAATAGAAATAGAGATTCCACGACGGTGTACCCATAACAAGTCAAGCAAATCTGTCCATCTCATTAGACTCTTGCTCCTCGTTCTATAAAATAATCGCACAAAAACACCCCCACACACTCAAGAAACTATGCAGATACCTACCTGCCGAACGAAAATAATAATAATTTTGATCAAAACAACGAAAGTTACAAGAAATCAAAAATTTACATGAAATAGTTGAAATACATGGCTTCCTCATTTTTTAAACTTTAATTTCTTTCGTTTTGATGATCATCAAAATTGTAGAATCCAGAAAATAAAATAAAATCTATGTTGGTAGGTAGATATATTTCTATATCCTTTTCTTCTTAATGCACTTGTCAAGCACAAGATACAACAAAAGACACAAGGACGAAGAACCCAACCAAGAAAAAATCTAAATCCCTCGACAAAAAAAAAAACAAACAAAAACAATACACAGACAATTTCTTTGACATATTATAATAAATTAATAAATTGTCATTTTAATTTCGATCTGTCTGTAGGAAAGAAAAAAACGAAGAAACTAAAAAAATCCATATTCAAGTATGTCTTTCCTTCCTAATAAAGGATACAGAAAATGAAAAAACCACCACCATTGCTTCACAACATTCAAACACTAGACAACGTAACCTTGCTTCGCACGATCACTAATTTTTTTAAATCTACTTCATTTTAAAGATTTCTGTTTCAACTTACTTCAATTTTACATTAATATGTCAAATCTACTTCTTTTTTCTCTTTTTAAATTAAGTATGTAGCCCTATAATTTCCATTAACCCACTACCGGTCAAGCACTCCAAAAATAGAAATAAATTAAAAATATTTTAAATGTGGGCTATTGTTACTTAGGGTTGGGTACGATATCTCGCTTTTTATTATCCTGTCTTTTTAATCCCGCTTTTTATAATCACGTTTATTATAATCCCGCTTTTTTATAATCCCACTTTTTTTTATATAAAGGTACTAGGCAAACTGCACCACCTCCAATCATGATTTCCGGATTGACAATGTTTGGTGAGCTTAAGAAAATAGTAGGAAAATGCACTAATAAGGCATGTAAATATACATCATACAATAAAGACAATTGGAAAGTCATTGTTGAAGACGCCGATGCGTATAGATCTATCACTGAAGAATTGAACAAAAAGAAAATTCAGTGGCACTCGTACGAAAATAAAGCTACAAGGCCGATAAAGGTAGTAGCAAGAGGCCTCCACTCTTCATGTGTTGCCAAAGATATTGTCGAAGATCTTACTCAAAAAGGTTTCCAAGCTCTCGATGCGAATAATCTTATTAAAAATGAGGTAATCAAAGACTCCACTGGGGTATCAATGACAGCAAAAAGATCTCTACCATTGTTTATGCTGACCTTTGAAAATAAAGAAAGTCTCGATAAGATTTACAGTATAAAATCAATTATGGGCATAGTTGTCAAAATTGAACCACTGCGAAAGTCAAAAATTGTTCCACAATGCAAACGCTGTCAAGCCTTTGGGCATACACAAAAATACAGCAATCGTGAGTTTGCTTGTGTCAAATGCGAAGGCAAGCATGCAACTAAAAACTGTCCCATGGGCAGAGAACAGAAAGCGAAATGTGTTAACTGTCAAGGCAACCATCCTGCAAGTTACAGAGGATGTCCAGTTGCCAAAAAATTCCAAGACACAAAAAGAAAAAACAAAACTGGGAACAAGCTTAGAAACCCAATAATCACAAAAGCAATAGTTGAAAGCAAAAAAGTAGCCGTTGAAAACAAAACTAAAAATCAACCGCCAAAAGTATTTGCACTAAGCAAAAGCGATGAAAATAAATCCTATTCCCAGATTGTTAAAAATGTGCGGAAGAACGAAGAAACATCTATTAAAGAAATGCTTGAACTTATCCTGAAAAGGATTGACAAACAAGATTTAAACATAAAACAGCTAAGCGAAGAAGTCGCTCTTAAAAAACAATGATGGACAGAACACTCAAAATCGCAACATGGAATGCAAACGGTCTTTTACAACATGTATCAGAACTAAACATCTTTTTAGACATAGAGCATATAGACATTTGTTTGGTGTCCGAAACTCACCTCGCTATAGAACAAAATCTTGATAATAAATTACCTAACTATACGTGCTATCACGCTCCGCACCCAGCTGACAAAGCTAGGGGAGGATCAGCAATACTAATAAAAAAGTGCTTAACGCACTATGAAGAGCCGAAGTTTACTAATGAAAACATGCAAGTAACCACAATTAGTATTTGTATAAAAAAGAAAGAGTTTAAGATAGCATCTATATACTGCCCTCCGAGGCACTCTCCAACTGAAGAAGACTATGCAGAACTCCTAAATTTGTTAGGACATAACTTCCTTGTTGGTGGCGACTTCAATGCTAAACACACCCAATGGGGATCTAGGCTCATAACAACGAAAGGCAAACGGCTATATCAAGCAGGCCGCAAATACAACTGCGAATTTTATTCTTCTGGCTCGCCAACATATTGGCCATCTGATTCTAACAAAATACCAGACCTTATAGACTTTTTCGTAGTAAAAGGTATTAAACGAAACCATATAAGTGTCGAAGGTAATTACGATTTATCGTCAGATCATACTCCAGTAATATTATCACTGAGCGAAGCAGAAATAATAGAAAAAGTAATCCTAAGCTCGTGAACAAAAGAACAAACTGGAACGAATTCAGAGATAAACTTGAAAGTTTTATAAACCTAAGATCCCCTATGCAAACAATTGAACAGATTGATCATGAAGTAGAACAATTTATTGCTGATGTGCAACAGGCTGCAGAAGAAAGTACTCCAACAATTTCGAACTCAAGAGAAAAAGAAATAAAATATCCTGTCGAAATAAAGGAGCTGATCTTGGAGAAAAGAAGAGCTCGAAGAAAATGGCAAGCTACGAGATTTCCAGATGATAAGGCAGTTTTTAACCGTCTTAACAATGAACTTAAGAAAAGAATCTGGGAATTTAAAAGTGATTCACTTAGTAGATTCCTGAATAGTCTGACGGCGGATGCTTCTACGGAATACTCCTTATGGAAAGCAGCTAAGCGCCAAAAAACACCACAGGCACAAAACCCGCCAGTAAAATCTCAAGATGGTAAATGGATCGGAAACCCAAAACAAAAGGCTGATCTCTTCGCTGAACATCTCGCGAATGTTTTTAAGCCATTTCCAGCAAGCACAGCTACAGATCCATTACAGTTTGTTGATAGAAACGACGAATGTGAAATTCCTTTTGTCACGCTCAAAGAAGTAAGAAGTATGTGTCAACATAAGTTGTCTAACAAAAAATCACCAGGGTACGATCTAATAACTGCTCAGGTTTTGAAAGAAATGCCTTCTATAGCCTTCAAAAAACTACAATTTATAATAAATGCATGCCTTAAACAAAGATATGTGCCACATCATTGGAAAATTGCAGAAGTCATTGTTATACCTAAACAAGGTAAGCCACCAACAGAAGTAACATCTTACAGACCTATTTCGCTTATACCAATCATGGCAAAAGTTTTCGAAAAACTGCTTCTGAAAAGACTAAGCAAAATAATAGAAGAAAGAAGACTAATTCCGAGCCATCAGTTTGGATTTAGAAATAAACATTCCACGATAGACCAAGTGCATCGGATTACGGATGTTGTGGAAAAAGCACTTGAAGAAAAACAAGTATGCTCGGCTATATTCTTAGATGTTGCTCAAGCCTTTGACAAGGTTTGGCACTTGGGACTTGAGTACAAACTGCAAAGGGATCTTCCCAGGCAGTACTACGAAATACTGAAATCCTACGTTACGAACCGACTCTTTAGAGTACGGTACGACCAAAATTACTCGGAACTAAAGAAAATTGAAGCCGGTGTACCACAAGGAAGTGTCCTAGGACCAACCCTGTATCTGTTATATACAAGGGATATTCCAGTGGACATCAACGCTATCATGGCCACCTTTGCTGATGATACTGCAATACTGGTGCCAGATAAATCCGTTACGAAGGCTACACAAAAACTGCAAAATGCAGTCGATAAAGTTAGTGATTGGACGCAAAAATGGCGAATCAAACTAAATGAAACAAAATCGACGCATATAAACTTTACAAACAAAATAATAAACAATGTTCCAATTCTTATAAACAGTACAACAGTACCTTACTCCAATACTGCCAAATACCTTGGAATGACTTTGGATGCAAAGCTTAAATGGAAAGAGCACATCAAAAAGAAAAAAGACGAACTAAACTTGAAGTACAGAAAAATGTACTGGTTACTAGAAAAGAACTCTGACCTATCTATCCAGAACAAGCTAATGTTATATAAGCAAGTGCTGAAACCCGTTTGGACATATGGCATCCAACTATGGGGCTGTACAAAGAAAACAAATGCTGAACCCATCCAAAAATTCCAAAGCAAGGTCCTTCGCGGAATAATAAATGCCCCTTGGTATATAAGAAATAGCGATCTACACCGTGACCTTCAAATTGAAATGGTTACAGAAGTGGTTAAAAAACACGCTGTATCACACAACCAGCGACTGCAAAGTCATACCAACTCCGAAATGGAGACCGTCTTAAATGTACGAGACAATGTTCGGAGATTAAGAAGAACCAAGCCTCATGAGCTGATGGTCTAAAAGCTATGGAAAGTGTTATAACTTAAACTTCCCACAATGCGACTGATAAATTAAGAAAGAAAAATCATTTGTCGATCTTTCATAGATTGGTCCTGATCCACCGGTGGTTTTAGTGCGGTAAGAGTCCCACACTACTTGGTACCGATTTTTACCGAGTGTCTTTTGAAGATTTCCATCGGATACAAAAAAAAAAAAAAAACTTTTATTATCCCGATTCTTATAGTCCTGTTTTTTATACTACCGTTTCTAACCGTTTCGCGCGATTTTTTAAAATAAAACAACTTTTTATGATTATAAAAGCGGGAGGGTCAACATAACAAAAACAATGATCCTCGAGTATTGGAGTGTTATCTATACAATTGCCAGCTGTCCATTTTATTTCATCGGTCACTGCATTTATAATGTAATGGCTCTTGATGCCAAACACCGTAAACAAATTATTAAAATAATGTACGTCGTCAACACAGACTATAGCTGGCTGATAGACATAGTGTGGACGCTGCTTTAGAGCTTAATTTGCATACGTATGATGTACTTATAGTGCTATTCATAAGATCTCCTTAGAATGATATCTAGTTCAACAGCACTAACCTAAAATGTAGGTCAAATAAGTTCTAAAAAACACGTTTATTATATTAAATAAAATGTCACTTTAGTCAAGGTTTGGACAACTGATTCCAATATATAAGTGAAACATCTCTCAATCAACAAATAAAAATAATTTTTTACTTATATCTCCCTTTTTTTGGACAAAGTTTAAATAACGCTGAAATTAATTTATTTCATCTGTTATTGCAGTTTTTAATTTCATTTTCACCTGAAAAAATCATTTAGATTAAAATATGAATTTGAAAAAAAAACGGGCTTATAGGGAAAAGGCGGGATTTTAAAAATGGGGATTATAATAGATCGGGATCTTAAATAAACTGGATTTTAAAAGACACAACTTTGAAAAACAGTATTTTAGTAGACGTGATTTCAAAACTTTTTTTTCGGTATTTTTGAAAAACGAGAGTTTAAAAGATGTTGATACACTCCCTATTACTTAAACTTAAATAATTGTTTAAAAAAAATTTAAAACATTTTTGTAACTTTTGGAAATAAAGGGGTGTACTCAAATGAGTACATTGGCCTGATATGAGTACAAAAATTATTTATCTGCAGAAAAATATTTTTAAGCAAAAAGTGTGGTTGTAGATCTTTTTCAGAAATTTTGAACTCCAGATTTCTAAATTGACGTTTTTTGAAGTTATTGTTGCCATTTTTCACGAAAATGGTGATACAGAACTATAAAAAGATAATATCTCTGAGACTCATTTTTTTGATACTTGATCATGTTTCTCCTTCTTCAGTAGCATATTTGCTCTGCTTTGAGCCCTTCCACACAAGCCCACTGAGTATTAATACATGTCAAATTGAAAGTGCGAAAGAATTCCTAGCGACTGTCAAATTTGTTTGGAATATGACTTTCAAATTTTCCTTCCACACTGGCTTGTATTAATACATGCCAAACTTGTGTTGACACACAGATGGAATGTATTAAAAATTAGAACCAACCCTAAAAATTGTAAAGTATTAATACATGTCAAATCATGTATGGAGAATTGTCAAGCTGTGTAAGATGGGCTGTCACATCTTGTATTAATACCTGTCATATTTTGTTTCCACACTATACACATTTTTTTCCCCCACTTTTGGGGGAAAAAATACATATGTGGGTAACGTGGTATTTTTTAGAGCCAGGGGGGACAGCCCCCATTTACCCCTTCCGAGCGACTATGTTGTTATGCAAATGTCTTGCGGTGGATGTATGTTTTTTCTTACGCAAGTTTTCCTTCGTTGTGAATATAAGCCAAAGTTCAGGCGTAGTAAAATTTGTTTTTGTAGCTGCTAAATTACATTAATTAAATTAATTTAAATTTATTAATAGCCTCTATGCTCAATGATGTAATCGTAGTCTTGGAGCTCAAGAGCCCATCTTGAGATTCGCGAATTTAACATTTTTTTATTTAGAGTTACAGTCGGTAACTATTTTAAATTTTATACCCGTGAGGTAAATCCTAATTCTCCTAAGAGCCGATACTATGGCTAAAGTCTCCAACTCCTTTGAGTGATACTTTGATTCCTGAAATGTTGTTCGTTTTGAGTAAAAGAAAATAGGATGGAAGTGCTTATCTTCCTGACACTGCAGCAGCACTGCACCAAATCCCAAGCTACTTGCATCGCAGTGCAGTTCGGTGTCAGCATGAGGGTTGTAAATACTTAGAATTGGAACATTCAACAACTTCTGCTTCAACAATTCAAAAATTTCTAACTCGTTTTGACCAAAAACAAATTTCGCGTCTTTTTTAAGCAGATCATATAAAGGTTTCGCTATGGTGGAAAAGTCCTTAATGAACTTCCGAAAATAAGAAGTTAACCCCAAAAAAGGGATGTACATTTTTGACATTTGAAGGAACAGGAAATTCGGCAACGCCTTCAATGAATTAATGTTCGGTCCTATGCCACAAGCAGAAATCTGATACCCTAAATAAGAAATCTTATCAAACATAAGAAGACACTTGTCATACCGCAATTGTAAATTATGGGTCGTGACAACATCCATAACATCTTCTAAAATTATAAAATGCTCCTCTTTGGACTCGGTTGCAACAAGCAAATCGTCAATATAAACTAATAATTTTCCTTCACTTAGAAGGTCCTTAAAAAGCGAATTGATGTACCGCTGGAAAACAGATGGCGCATTTTTTAAGCCAAAAGGCATGCGCAGGTATTCATATTGTCCTAATGGTGTAATAAATGAAGTAAACTTCACACACTCTTCAGATATCTTAACGTGATGAAATCCACTTTTTAAGTCTAGTAATGTAAAAAACTTTTTGCCGCGTAACCTGTCCAAGTGATCCTCAAAAAGAGGGTTCGCAAAACTATCTTTTACTGTCAGTTTATTCAACTGACGAAAGTCTATGCAGAGACGCAACTCGCCGGATTTTTTCTTTGCCAACACGATCGGTGAAGCATAAGGGGAATTGCTTTCTCGAATTACATTATTTTTTAATAACTCATCAAAAATTTTTTGGAGTTCAAGTTTATGTGCGTAAGGCAATCGTCGGGGAACACAATTAAAAACACTGTTCCCGCTTGTCAAAACGATTTTCATTTCAAAATCATCCTTAAACACTGTGTTCTGAATAATACTTCGCGTAACTAAACTTCTTACTAAATTCTGGTCACTGTAATCTAAGTTTTCATTAATTTTTAAACAACCTGATTTTTCATTATCATCCGATATATCAATACTCAAAATTTCTTTTATAAATTCTTCACATAAAGAGTCGTTCATATCATTCTTTTCAATTAAATCGATATTTTCATCTTTTAAAACTAGTTTAACATTATTTTTTTTGTAAAAAATCTCGTCCTAAAACAATCGGATTTTGCCTTGTCTCATTTTTGACAATTAACAAACATAATTTAACAAAATTACTTTTAACTTTGACATTACATATAACGCTACCCAGAAAAATAAGCTTAGAATTATTGATACCTACAAAATCTTTCCAAAGAGATGGTACTGATGTCATCAGAAATGGTGGAACGTAAAGCTGCTGCACAAAGCTTATAGGGCTTCCAGTGTCAATCAATGTCATCGCACGCATTGTAAAACGCACGGAACCAGAGTCATCGTTTAGGAATTCATACTCGAACACATCATGAAAGTCCCCCATATAGGAACACGAAGAAATATGAGTTTCTTTTTGTAACTCAGGATTTTGGACCACAAGAACTGACGACCACAGCGAAAACAGGAACCTTTTTCTCTCCGGGGCTTTAGGCAATTGGTGGAAATATGCCCTGCTTCATTGCAGTTGAAGCACTTTGCAACGAACTTGGTACTCGAGCTTGGGGAAGACTTTGGATGTGGCGTTGGTTTGTGATACACAGAGGTAGATGACTGTGGCTCATATTTTATTTTCTCATATTTCCTCAATATGGTTTTCAGCTCGGCGATGTTATTCGCAGTCAACAAAATTTGCTTATTAAAAACAGGGTCGGGAATACCCTTAATAACATAACTTATAACATCCTGCTCTTCGATGTCAACTTGAGATGCTATCTCTTGCATGTTTAACAAATACTGTTGAAAAGTTTCGTCCTTGCGTTTCTTACGTCCTCGCAACATATTGTGGACATCTGTGGCTGACGCATGGTTATGGAACTCAGCCAACAAAGCATTTTTTAACTCATCCCAAGAACGATACGAGGTTGATCTTAAAAACAATTTTGCAGTACCATGAAGCAATCTTTTGGCGTATACAAAACTTTCGGACTCAGTTAATTTGTAAGGAAGTTTTGCATCCTCAAAACTACTGATCCACTTCTTCACGTGATAATTATCATCACCAGAAAACGTTGCCATCGTGTCTTCAATATCACGAAATGTGTACGATGATGAATGTACATCCTTGTGACGGTTACCTAACTCGGCTGGATTTAGTCAAATATTAGCATCCAAAGTGACTTTACCAGATTTTAACGATTTTCTGCCTCAATCCGTTAATCGCGAATATTAAACGAACCGAGCTTTCAAAATTGTTGTGGTTTCAGTTCTAAATAGGAAATTAATACACCTTTCCAAAATTTCTAGGAATGTAAAAATTTTGCCACATAAATTTTTCATGGATTTCGGAAAAAACCATGGGCTAACCCCTTGCCATTTTTTCAAAAAAAAAATACTTTTTTTCAAAGTTAATGAAATAAATCGTACTTTACCTTTCTGGAAAGGTCTATTCAAACCAAATCGACACATCCAAGCCAAATTCTTTTTCGAGGTCTATTTAGTCGAATATTAGCATCCAAAGTGACTTTACCAGATTTTAACAATTTTCTGCCTCCAACTACCTACATTAATGTCTTTGGATGGCGATATTTCCCAAACGAAGACTTCAAAATTATTGCGGTTTTCAGTTCTGAATAGGATATTAATACCTTTCCAAAATTTCTGAAAATGTAAAAATTTTGCCACAAAAATTTTTCATGGATTTCGGAAAAAAACCATGGGCTATTTTTTCAAAAAAAAAACTACTACTTTTTTTTCAAAGTTAATGAAATGAATCGTGCTGTACCTTACTGGAAAGGTCTATTCAAATCAAATCGACACATCGAAACCAAATTCTTTTTCGAGGTCTATTGAGTAAAAGTCTTTTATGTTTGCCATTTCATAATTAATAGACTTTACAAATCGTGCAAATTTATTACCAAAATTATGGTTCGGTTCGTGCGACGACGCATCGCAAAACAATCAATTTATTGAAGGAAACTTTTGATGAGCGCATTATCTCGCGCCGCCGTGGGGTTATTTTTTGTCGGGTTATGTGAAATCGCTTGTCTATGCAGATAAGCCCGATACGATTGAAGCCTTGGAAGAGAATATTCGGCGCCTCACCAAAAGTGTCCTTCAATAAATTGGTTGTTTTGCGATGAGTCATGCGAACTAATGTCATGTTGGAAATAAATTTGCACGATTTGCAAACTTTGTTTAGGAGTAAGTCTATTCAATATGAAATGGGAAACTAAACTGAGCATAAATCAAGTGACAGTTGTCAAAAAGATAAACTCCGAAAAAAGTATTGCCAGATTGAAAACGAAATGTCTTAAAAAAAAAATATCACTTACATGTAGGCATGGAAGGCTATAGATTTATCTGTGGAATAATCTGGATTTGTTTTCGAACTTAACCTACCTTAAAATTTAAATTAGTTTTTTTTTTTATGAAATTCAAAATTATAATAAGTTTTATTTTGAGACGACGCAAAGATAACAACAAAAATAATGACTAACCAAATTAAGTTGTCAATAGAGTTTAAATAAGTTTTCTTTTTAAGTACATTTTTACCTTCGCTTGATAAAAAGTAGCAAACAGCACAAGTAACGGATGTACGAGTACATATCGGACTTTATATTTTACTTTTTTCTAAGTGGGGATAAAAATACACTAAAAAGCACGTCTAATATATTTATTTTTCACATTAAAAAGTGCACAAGCATATGCATACATAATGGAAGTAAACAATTTCTTGGAATTTCGCTCTTGCAGGTGCAATTGTTTCATAAAAGTTGGAGAATATTGGTTAAAGGGAAATTCTCTGAAATGCAATTTCAGAATGTTCTTTGTTTGTCGAAGAATCTAACAATTCTTGGAAACACAAGTTGAAATTAAATGGTTTGTTCTTAAAGATATGTATTGTTGCGGAAGATTCTTTGGAAACTAAAATAGAATTTGAGTTATCTGTTTTTAGAATTTTTGAAGATAATTCTTGGGAAATTATATAGGAATATAAGATGTTTGCGCAGGGCCGGATTTAATTTTTTTTAGTCCCAAGTTTTTATTTACTCGACTTTAAGGAACAATCAAATCAGGAAAATATAAAGTTTCATCTAGAGTTAACAATGAGTGTGCTGAACAGTTACGAAATAAGTTAAATCAAAATCGGCAAATACATTTTTGAAAATTTTTGAAAAATTGACAACCGTAAAATAACTTACAACTAAAAAACAAGTAAAAAAAAATATAAATATACAAACAAAAATTTGAAATCGTTGGAGCGGTTTTCTTAATAAAACAATTATTTTCTATATACAATTTGGGTAAAATTTGTCCAGTTTTGAGTATTTATTAATATACATTTATAAATCAAGTTTCAAAAAGAATTCATCAACCCGTTTTCGAATTATTGAATTTAAAAAAAATCTAAAATTTTCTTAAAAATCAAACATTTATTTTTTTTTCAAAATTTGTATATGCAATATTATTGACGCTTTGAAGGATTTTTTTCATAAATATTTTGATTTAGAAAATCGAAGATCGAAAAAAAACGTTATATGGGAGGTACCAACCGTTAATAACAGTTTTTGGTAAAAAATGTTTTATCAAAATGTACAACATATGTATAGTAATTTTTACTAATTTTTTTTTATCAAAATCCTTGGAACCGTTTTTGGGAAAAAAAAACTTTTCTTAAATAGTTGTATGGCAAGTACCGTTATATTTGGAGCTAAGAAAAAATTTAAATTTCCCCTCTGGAGAAATATCTATATTGCCCCTTTCTATCCTAAGCCGGGCACAATAACATTATCTTAACTGGCTGAACAGAATGGAGACGGAGCTATAACTGGAGCTGAAATTGGAATAGCTGTCAAAGTGTTGAATACACACAAATCTAATGATACGAACACAACACAACGCAGCTGCAGACGGAACTGCTGACGCAGCTGGAGAAGCTTTCCAACTTTTAACTTTTGCATGCAGCTTTTTTGACGTTTCAAAATTGTGGGCACAATCGAGTGTTTACATGGGGGTTTAAGAAAGTTTCAAACTTTTTTTTAATCTCTGATAAGGAGGTAAAGTAATTTTAGCTTCCATATCATCTCTATACATTTATTATTTTTGTTTGAAGGGTTAGTGATGTCAAAAGCTATAATCACTAAACAAAAATCCCCAAAGGCAAAATCCCTAAGTTGAAACCTAGTAAAGACAAAATCTTCAAGACAAAATCTTTTGAAAACAAGATCCCTAAGAGAAAATCCCAAAAAGGAGATGTGCAAGTAGTGAATCAAGCAATAAAATCACGCATTACTTATGTTGAAAATCCTCGGGGATTATAAAAAAAATATATAAATTATTTTCTTCTCCAACACTTGGAGGAACAAAATGAATAGCCGAGTCAAGTTTTAAAGGTTTAGTCAACAGATCAAAAGATCCTCTTTATTTTGAATCTGAATAAGAACTGAACTTAAATCTAAGATATATTTCATAACTTACTTAACCTTTAGTGTTGATATACCTATACATTGATACATACATCTGAGATGATCATACGATCATCGAATTATGCTGATTTGAATCATTTATATTGAATGCTGAGTATGCAGCTTGGTTGTGGCTTCCTTCTGATGTTTACAATATCGTGATCCATCGATTTGCTTACGTCTGGGATTCTTCGATTTCCTATGGAACCTTTAAAGTGCTGGCTTTGGTATTTGTATTGATATTAGCTGCGAAGTATTGGGTATGAGGATGGGATGCAGTGGTACCTATGTAACTTGCGCAATTTTCTTTCTTGATTCATTACTTGCTCATCTTCTCTTTGGGCCACTTCAAATAAATTTGACTAGTAGGTATAAAATTTTTGCAGATTCCTGGTCTTCCCTATTTAATTAAATAAAAAAAAATTTAATAGTGTGTTTTTACAAGTCGAATAGTGTCATTGAGAAAAATCAACTTAATGCTAGTCATTGTTTCAGAAACGATCAAAGCACGAAACTCGAGTTATGACTCTAAACGACCACGACCAGATGTAGTAAATTTAGTAAGGGTATTCATGCAACTTCGTAGAACCGTAGGTAAGTTTACAAATTGTATCTTTTGGTTAATGGACTATCAAAATCTGTATGGGAAAAGATTTACACAATTTGGTTAAACTTATCAAAGAATTTTGTTGCGTGAAATAAACCAAACTGGTTATGGTCGTTCATGCAAACGTTTATGCGTAAACTTATCATTTTACTTAACTTACGAACACATGGATACCCTTAATATAACAGTCTTGCCAATGTTATTAGTTTTCTTGGCCGTAGGACAAGAGTACCTTTGGGCCTGCTTCGATGTTTAAAGGGATTTATCTCCCAACTTTTATCAACAACTTTTAAGTTATGCAGGTCTTGTAACTTGTATTTGTATGTATAATGTATGTATAAACAGTAACCGAAAAATAAAAACCTAACAGCTCTACAGCAAATACAACAAAGACGCAAAAACTTTTTTAGGGATTATTGGAATTTTTTTGAGATTTAGTCCAAAAAAACATTAATTGGAGATTTTGTCCATAGGCCCCATTCCCCATGAAGATCTCGTCTTACTAAAGCATCCAACATAACGGTGAATAAAGAGTGAGGCATGTTTAGGGGACATGCTGCCCACCTACTATAGGATTTGCAGTAGTAGCGATGTTTGTGTATGCAATATTTCTTTTATATTTAAAAAGTCTGTTTTTTAAGAAACTTTGACATTATCTTAAACAATACTCAATGTTAAATCTACATAATACAGTCGAACTCTTTATTTTTCAACTACAGAAATAAAAATCGGCATTATTTCACTTTGCCGAAGCGAAACTAGGCCAAACTCTAAGGCTTAGCGATACTTCACTAAAGTTAAGTCCCAAATCTTCAGCCGATCTCAAACAAATTTCAAACCGATTTCTATCAAATCTCAAACTGAATTCAAACCGATCTAAAACTGATCTCAAACCGATTTCAAACTGATCTCAAACAGATTTGAAACTAATCTAAAACCAATTTCAAACCAAGCGTAAGACATGCCCAAACAAATTTCAAACCCCTCTCAAATTGACCTTAAACCGAGCTTCAACCAATTTAAAACCAATTTCAAAACAGTTACAAACCGGTCTAAAACATACTTAAGATTGATTTCAAACCCACTTAAACTGATCTCAAATCCATTTCAAACCGATCTCAAACCGATCTCGGTCCGATCTCAAACCAATTTCAAACTGATCTCAAACCGATCTAAAACCGATCTCAAACCGATCACAAACCGATTTCAAACCGATCTCAAACCGATCTCAAACTGATTTCAAACCGATCTCAAACCGAACTCAAACCGACCTCGAACCGATCTCAAACCGATCTCAAACCGATCTCAAACCGATCTCAAACTGATTTCAAACCGACCTTAAACCGATCTCAAACCGATTTCAAACCGATCTCAAACCGATTTCAAACCGATCTCAAACCGATCTCAAACCGATCTAAAACCAATCTCAAACCGTTCTCAAACCGATTTCAAACCGAACACAAACCGATCTCGGACCGATCTTAAACCGATCTCAAATCGATTTCAAACTGATATCAAACCGATCTCAAACCGACCTCAAACTGATTTCAAACCGATCTCAAACCGATCTCAAACCGATCTCAAACCGATCTCAAACTGATTTCAAACCGATCTCAAACCGATCTCAAACCGGTTTCAAACCGATCTCAAACTGATTTCAAACCGATCTCAAACCGATCTCAAACCGATTTCAAACCGATCTCAAACCGATCTCAAACCGATTTCAAACCGATCTCAAACCGATCTCAAACCGATCTTAAACCGATCTCAAACCGATCTCAAACCGATCTCAAACCGATCTCAAACCAATTTCAAACCGATCTCAAACCGATCTCAAACCGATCTCAAACCGATCTCAAACCGATCTCAAACCGATCTCAAACCGATCTCAAACCGATCTCAAACCGATTTCAAACCGATCTCAAACCGATTTCAAACCGATTTCAAACCGATTTCAAACCGATCTCAAACCGATTTTAAACCGATCTTAAACCGATCTCAAACCGATTTCAAACCGATCTCAAACCGATCTCAAACCGATTTCAAACCGATCTCAAAGCGATTTCAAACCGATCTCAAACCGATTTCAAACCGATCTCAAACCGATCTCAAACCGATTTCAAACCGATTTCAAACCGATCTCAAACCGATCTCAAACCGATCTCAAACCGATCTCAAACCGATTTCAAACCGATCTCAAACCGATTTCAAACCGACTTCAAACCGATCTCAAACCGATCTCAAACCGATCTCAATCCGATCTCAAACCGATTTCAAACCGATCTCAAACCGATCTCAAACCGATTTCAAACTGATCTCAAACCGATCTCAAACCGATCTCAAGCCGATTTCAAACCGATCTCAAACCGATTTCAAACCGATTTCAAACCGATCTCAAACCGATTTCAAACCAATCTCAAACCGATCTCAAACCGATTCCAAACCGATCTCAAACCGATCTCAAACCGATCTCAAACCGATTTCAAACCGATCTCAAACCGATCTCAAACCGATCTAAAACCAATCTCAAACCGTTCTCAAACCGATTTCAAACCGAACACAAACCGATCTCGGACCGATCTCAAACCGATCTCAAATCGATTTCAAACTGATATCAAACCGATCTCAAACCGACCTCAAACTGATTTCAAACCGATCTCAAACCGATCTCAAACCGATCTCAAACTGATTTCAAACCGATCTCAAACCGATCTCAAACCGATCTCAAACCAATCTCAAACTGATTTCAAACCGACCTTAAACCGATCTCAAACCGATTTCAAACCGATCTCAAACCGATTTCAAACCGATCTCAAACCGATCTCAAACCGATCTAAAACCAATCTTAAACCGTTCTCAAACCGATTTCAAACCGAACACAAACCGATCTCGGACCGATCTCAAACCGATCTCAAATCGATTTCAAACTGATATCAAACCGATCTCAAACCGACCTCAAACTGATTTCAAACCGATCTCAAACCGATCTCAAACCGATCTCAAACTGATTTCAAACCGATCTCAAACCGATCTCAAACCGGTTTCAAACCGATCTCAAACTGATTTCAAACCGATCTCAAACCGATCTCAAACCGATCTAAAACTGATTTATAACCGATCTCAAACCGATCTCAAACTGATCTCAAACCGTTCTCAAACCGATTTCAAACCGATCTCAAACCGATCTCAAACCGATCTCAAACCGATCTCAAACCGATCTCAAACTGATAACAAACCGATCTCAAACCGATCTCAAACTGATTTCAAACCGATCTCAAACCGATCTCGAACCGGTCTCAAACCGATCTCAAATCGATCTCAAACTGATATAAAACCGATCTCAAACCGCTCTCAAACTGATTTCAAATCGATCTCAAACCGATCTCAAACCGACCTCAAACCGATTCCAAACCGGTCTCAAACCGATTTCAAACCGATCTCAAACCGATCTCAACCCGATCTCAAACCGATCTCAAACCGATCTCAAACTGATTTCAAACCGATCTCAAACCGATCTCAAACCGATTTCCAACCGATCTCAAACTGATTTCAAACCGATCTCAAACCGATCTCAAACCGATCTCAAACTGATTTCAAACCGATCTCAAACCGATCTCAAACTGATTTCAAACCGATCTCAAACTGATTTCAAACCGATCTCAAACCGATCTCAAACCGATTTCAAAACGATCTAAAACCGATCTCAAACTGATCTCCAACCGATCTCATACCAATCTCAAACCGATCTCAAACCGATCTCAAACCGATCTCAAACCGATTTCAAACCGATCTCAAACCGATTTAAAACCGATCTCAAAACGATCTCAAACCGATCTCAAACCGATTTCCAACCGATCTCAAACCGAACTCAAACTGATCTCAAACCGATTTCAAACCGATCTCAAACCGATCTCAAAACGATCTCAAACCGATTTCAAACCGATCTCAAACCGATCTCAAACCGATCTCAAACCAATCTCAAACCGATTTCAATCCGATCTCAAACCGATGTCAAACCGATTTCAAACCGATCTCAAACCGATCTAAAACTGATTTCAAACCAATCTCAAACCGATCTCAAACCGATTTCAATTCGATCTCAAACCGATTTCAAACCGATCTCAAACCGATCTCAAACTGATTTCAAACCGATCTCAAACCGATCTCAAACCGAACTCAAACCAATCTCAAACCGATCTCAAACCAATCTCAAACCGATTTCAAACCGATCTTAAACCAATCTCAAACTGATCTCAAACCGATCTCAAACCGATCTCAAACCGATCTCAAACTGATTTAAAACCGATCTCAAACCGATTTTAAACCGATCTCAAACCGATCTCAAACTGATTTCAAACCGATTTAAAACCGATCTCAAACCGATTTCAAACCGATCTCAAACCGACTTCAAACCGATCTCAAACCGACTTCAAACCGATCTCAAACCAATCTCAAACCGATTTCAAACCGATCTTAAACCGATCTCAAACCGATCTCAAACCGATCTCAAACCGATCTCAAACCGATCTCAAACCGATCTCAAACCGATCTCAAACCGATTTCAAACCGATTTCAAACCGATCTCAAACTGATCTCAAACCGATCTCAAACTGATATCAAACCGATCTCAAACCGATCTCAAACCGATCTCAAACCGATCTTAAACTGATTCCAAACCGATCTCAAACCGATCTCACACCGATTTCAAACCGATTTCAAACCGATCTCAAACCGATCTCAAACCGATTTCAAACCGATCTCAAACCGATCTCAAACCGATCTTAAACCGATCTCAAACCGATCTCAAACCGACTTCAAACCGATCTCAAAACGATCTCAAACCAATTTCAAACCGATCTCAAACCGATCTCAAACCGATCTCAAACCGATCTCAAACCGATCTCAAACCGATCTCAAACCGATCTTAAACCGATCTCAAACCGATCTCAAACCAATCTCAAACCGATTTCAAACCGATCTCAAACCGATTTCAAACCGATTTCAAACCGATCTCAAACCGATCTCAAACCGATTTCAAACCGATCTCAAACCGATCTCAAACCGATTTCAAACCGATCTCAAACCGATCTCAAACCGATTTCAAACCGATCTCAAACCGATTTCAAACCGATCTCAAACCGATTTCAAACCGATCTCAAACCGATCTCAAACCGATTTCAAACCGATTTCAAACCGATCTCAAACCGATCTCAAACCGATCTCAAACCGATCTCCAACCGATTTCAAACCGATTTCAAACCGATTTCAAACCGATCTCAAACCGATCTCAAACCGATCTCAAACCGATCTCAAACCGATTTCAAACCGATCTCAAGACGATCTCAAACCGATTTCAAACCGATCTCAAACCGATCTCAAACCGATCTCAAGCCGATTTCAAACCAATCTCAAACCGATCTCAAACCGATTTCAAACCGATCTCAAACCGATTTCAAACCGATCTCAAACCGATCTCAAACCGATTCCAAACCGATCTCAAACCGATCTCAAACCGATCTCAAACCGATTTCAAACCGATCTCAAACCGATCTCAAACCGATTCCAAACCGATCTCAAACCGATCTCAAACCGATTTCAAACCGATCTCAAACCGATTTCAAACCGATCTCAAACCGATCTCAAACCGATTTCAATCCGATCTCAAACCGATCTCAATCCGATCTCAAACCGATTTCAAACCGATCTCAAACCGATTTCAAACCAATCTCAAACCGATCTCAAACCGATCTCAAACCGATTTCAAACCAATCTCAAACCGATTTCAAACCGATCTCAAACCGATCTCAAACCGATTTCAAACCGATCTCAAACCATTTTCAAACCGATTTCAAACCGATCTCAAACCGATTTCAAACCGATCTCAAACCGATCTCAAACCGATCTCAAACCGATTTCAAACCGATTTCAAACCGATCTCAAACCGATCTCAAACTGATCTCAAACCGATCTCAAACCGATCTCAAACCGATTTCAAACCGATCTCAAACCGATTTCAAACCGATATCAAACCGATTTCAAACCGATCTCGAACCGATTTCAAACCAATCTCAAACCGATTTCAAACCGATCTCAAACCGATTTCAAACCGATCTCAAACCGATCTCGAACCGATCTTAAACCGATCTCAAACCGATTTCAAACCGATCTCAAACCGATTTCAAAGCGATCTCAAACCGATCTCCAACCGATTTCAAACCGATTCCAAACCGATCTCAAACCGATTTCAAACCGATCTCAAACCGATTTCAAACCGATGTCAAACCGATCTCAAACCGATCTCAAACCGATCTCAAACCGATCTCAAACCGATCTCAAACCGATTTCAAATCGATATCAAACCGATCTCAAACCGATCTCAAACCGACCTCAAACCGATCTCAAACCGATCTCAAACCGATTTCAAACCGATCTCAAACCGATCTCAAACCGATCTCAAACCGATCTCAAACCGATTTCAAACCGATCTCAAACCGATCTCAAACCAATCTCAAACCGATTTCAAACCGATCTCAAACCGATTTCAAACCGATCTCAAACCGATCTAAGACCGATCTCAAACCGATTTCAAACCGATTTCAAACCGATCTCAAACCGATCTCAAACCGATTTCAAACCGATCTCAAACCGATTTCAAACCGATCTCAAACCGATCTCAAACCGATCTCAAACCGATTTCAAACCGATCTCAAACCGATTTCAAACCGATCTCAAACCGATCTCAAACCGATTTCAAACCGATTTCAAACCGATCTCAAACCGATCTCAAACCGATCTCAAACCGATTTCAAACCGATCTCAAACCGATCTCAAACCGATTTCAAACCGATCTCAAACCGATTTCAAACCGATCTCAAACCGATCTCAAACCGATTTCAAACCGATCTCAAACCGATCTCAAACCGATCTCAAACCGATTTCAAACCGATTTCAAACCGATCTCAAACCGATCTCAAACCGATCTCAAACCGATTTCAAACCGATTTCAAACCGATCTCAAACCGATTTCAAACCGATCTCAAACCGATCTCAAACCGATCTCAAACGGATTTCAAACCGATCTCAAACCGATTTCAAACCGATTCCAAACCGATCTCAAACCGATTTCAAACCGATCTCAAACCGATTTCAAACCGATGTCAAACCGATCTCAAACCGATCTCAAACCGATCTCAAACCGATCTCAAACCGATCTCAAACCGATTTCAAATCGATCTCAAACCGATCTCAAACCGATTTCAAACCGATCTCAAACCGATCTCAAACCGACCTCAAACCGATCTCAAACCGATCTCAAACCGATTTCAAACCGATTTCAAACCGATCTCAAACCGATCTCAAACCGTTTTCAAACCGATCTCAAACCGATCTCGCACTAGTCGCACTTGATGAGCAAGCGATTAGTGAAAAAATTGATGCCATTCGGGGGGAGATGGAAAGGCTCCATTCCATTGTTACCCTTCTAATACACGCCCTGAAAAGTAAACAGGAAGCTAGACGAGAACGAGAGAAGCAGGAGCGCGAGTTAAAAAAAGTGCTGCGAGAGCCATTAAAAGCAGTGCCACAAAAAACAGCGCCACAACAAGAGCTGCAAACGAAAGCGCAGCCAGAGCAAAGGCAATCACAACAGCAACTGCCACAGCAGAAGGAAGGAGAGCAGCAACAACAAAAGCTGCCAACTGAAAAACCACAGCAGCAACCGAAGGTGCAACGCACAAAGAAACAACAACAGCAACAAAAACCAAAAAAAAAACTACTTATTTCAAAGTTAATGAAATAAATCGTACTGTACCTCACTGGAAAGGTCTATTCAAATCAAATCGACACATCGAAGCCAAATTCTTTTTCGAGGTCTATTTTTTAGGAAAATATTAGCATCCAAAGTGACTTTACCAGATTTTAACGATTTCTGCCTCAATCCGTTAATCGCGAATATCAAACGAACCGAGCATTCAAAATTGTTGCGGTTTTCAGTTCTGAATAGGAAATTTATACACCTTTCCAAAATTTCTAAAAATGTAAAAATTTTGCCACAAAAATTTTTCATGGATTTCGCAAAAAACCATGGGCTAACCCTTGCCATTTTTTCAAAAAAAAAACTACTTTTTTTCAAAGTTAATGAAATAAATAGTACTGTACCTCACTGGAAACGTCTATTCAAATCAAATCGACACATCAAAGCCAAATTCTGTTTCGAGGTCTATTTAGGAAAATATTAGCATCCAAAGTGACTTTACCAGATTTTAACGATTTTCTGCCTCAATCCGTTAATAGCGAATATCAAACGAACCGAGCTTTCAAAATTGTTGCGGTTTTCAGTTCTGAATAGGAAATTAATACACCTTTCCAAAATTTCTAAAAATGTAAAAATTTTGCCACAAAAATTTTTCATGGATTTCGCAAAAAACCATGGGCTAACCCCTTGCCATTTTTTCAAAAAAAAACTACTTTTTTTCAAAGTTAATGAAATAAATAGTACTGTACCTCACTGGAAAGGTCTATTCAAATCAAATCGACACATCGAAGCCAAATTCTTTTTCGAGGTCTATTTAGGAAAATATTAGCATCCAAAGTGACTTTACCAGATTTTAACGATTTTCTGCCTCCAACTACCTACATTAATGTCTTTGGATGGCGATATTTCCCAAACGAAGCCTTCAAAATTATTGCGATTTTCAGTTCTGAATAGGAAAATAATACACCTTTCCAAAATTTCTAAAAATGTAAAAATTTTGCCACAAAAATATTTCATGGATTTCGCAAAAAACCATGGGCTAAACCCTTGCCATTTTTTCAAAAAAAAACTACTTTTTTTTCAAAGTTAATGAAATAAATCGTACTGTACCTCACTGGAAAGGTCTATTCAAATCAAATCGACACATCAAAGCCAAATTCTTCTAGCTTTCAAAATTGTTGCGGTTTTCAGTTCTGAATAGGAAATTAATACACCTTTCCAAAATTTCTAAAAATGTAAAAATTTTGCCACAAAAATTTTTCATGGATTTCGCAAAAAACCATGGGCTAACCCCTTGCCATTTTTTCAAAAAAAAACTACTTTTTTTCAAAGTTAATGAAATAAATCGTACTGTACCTCAATGGAAAGGTCTATTCAAATCAAATCGACACATCAAAGCCAAATTCTTTTTCGAGATCTATTTAAGAAAATATTAGCATCCAAAGTGACTTTACCAGATTTTAACGATTTTCTGCCTCAATCCGTTAATCGCGAATATCAAACGAACCGAGCTTTCAAAATTGGTGCGGTTTTCAGTTCTTAATAGGAAATTAATACACCTTTCCAAAATTTCTAAAAATGTAAAAATTTTGCCACAAAAATTTTTCATGGATTTCGGAAAAAACCATGGGCTAACCCCTTGCCATTTTTTAAAAAAAAAACTACTTTTTTTTCAAAGCTAATGAAATAAATCGTACTGTACCTCACTGGAAAGGTCTATTCAAATCAAATCGACACATCGAAGCCAAATTCTTTTTCGAGGTCTATTTAGGAAAATATTAGCATCCAAAGTGACTTTACCAGATTTTAACGATTTCTGCCTCAATCCGTTAATCGCGAATATCAAACGAACCGAGCTTTCAAAATTGTTGCGGTTTTCAGTTCTGAATAGGAAATTAATACACCTTTCCAAAATTTCTAAAAATGTAAAAATTTTGCCAATAAAAATTTTTCATGGATTTCGCAAAAAACCATGGGCTAACCCCTTGCCATTTTTTCAAAAAAAAACTACTTTTTTTCAAAGTTAATGAAATAAATCGTACTGTACCTCACTGGAAAGGTCTATTCAAATCAAATCGACACATCGAAGCCAAATTCTTTTTCGAGGTCTATTTTTTAGGAAAATATTAGCATCCAAAGTGACTTTACCAGATTTTAACGATTTCTGCATCAATCCGTTAATCGCGAATATCAAACGAACCGAGCATTCAAAATTGTTGCGGTTTTCAGTTCTGAATAGGAAATTTATACACCTTTCCAAAATTTCTAAAAATGTAAAAATTTTGCCACAAAAATTTTTCATGGATTTCGCAAAAAACCATGGGCTAACCCCTTGCCATTTTTTCAAAAAAAAACTACTTTTTTTTCAAAGTTAATGAAATAAATCGTACTGTACCTCACTGGAAAGGTCTATTCAAATCAAATCGACACATCAAAGCCAAATTCTTTTTCGAGGTCTATTTAGGAAAATATTAGCATCCAAAGTGACTTTACCAGATTTTAACGATTTTCTGCCTCAATCCGTTAATCGCGAATATCAAACGAACCGAGCTTTCAAAATTGTTGCGGTTTTCAGTTCTGAATAGGAAATTAATACACCTTTCCAAAATTTCTAAAAATGTAAAAATTTTGCCACAAAAATTTTTCATGGATTTCGCAAAAAACCATGGGCTAACCCCTTGCCATTTTTTCAAAAAAAAACTACTTTTTTTCAAAGTTAATGAAATAAATCGTACTGTACCTCAATGGAAAGGTCTATTCAAATCAAATCGACACATCAAAGCCAAATTCTTTTTCGAGATCTATTTAAGAAAATATTAGCATCCAAAGTGACTTTACCAGATTTTAACGATTTTCTGCCTCAATCCGTTAATCGCGAATATCAAACGAACCGAGCTTTCAAAATTGGTGCGGTTTTCAGTTCTTAATAGGAAATTAATACACCTTTCCAAAATTTCTAAAAATGTAAAAATTTTGCCACAAAAATTTTTCATGGATTTCGCAAAAAACCATGGGCTAACCCCTTGCCATTTTTTAAAAAAAAAACTACTTTTTTTTCAAAGCTAATGAAATAAATCGTACTGTACCTCACTGGAAAGGTCTATTCAAATCAAATCGACACATCGAAGCCAAATTCTTTTTCGAGGTCTATTTAGGAAAATATTAGCATCCAAAGTGACTTTACCAGATTTTAACGATTTCTGCCTCAATCCGTTAATCGCGAATATCAAACGAACCGAGCTTTCAAAATTGTTGCGGTTTTCAGTTCTGAATAGGAAATTAATACACCTTTCCAAAATTTCTAAAAATGTAAAAATTTTGCCAATAAAAATTTTTCATGGATTTCGCAAAAAACCATGGGCTAACCCCTTGCCATTTTTTCAAAAAAAAACTACTTTTTTTCAAAGTTAATGAAATAAATCGTACTGTACCTCACTGGAAAGGTCTATTCAAATCAAATCGACACATCGAAGCCAAATTCTTTTTCGAGGTCTATTTTTTAGGAAAATATTAGCATCCAAAGTGACTTTACCAGATTTTAACGATTTCTGCATCAATCCGTTAATCGCGAATATCAAACGAACCGAGCATTCAAAATTGTTGCGGTTTTCAGTTCTGAATAGGAAATTTATACACCTTTCCAAAATTTCTAAAAATGTAAAAATTTTGCCACAAAAATTTTTCATGGATTTCGCAAAAAACCATGGGCTAACCCCTTGCCATTTTTTCAAAAAAAAACTACTTTTTTTTCAAAGTTAATGAAATAAATCGTACTGTACCTCACTGGAAAGGTCTATTCAAATCAAATCGACACATCAAAGCCAAATTCTTTTTCGAGGTCTATTTAGGAAAATATTAGCATCCAAAGTGACTTTACCAGATTTTAACGATTTTCTGCCTCAATCCGTTAATCGCGAATATCAAACGAACCGAGCTTTCAAAATTGTTGCGGTTTTCAGTTCTGAATAGGAAATTAATACACCTTTCCAAAATTTCTAAAAATGTAAAAATTTTGCCACAAAAATTTTTCATGGATTTCGCAAAAAACCATGGGCTAACCCTTGCCATTTTTTCAAAAAAAAACTACTTTTTTTCAAAGTTAATGAAATAAATCGTACTGTACCTCACTGGAAAGGTCTATTCAAATCAAATCGACACATCAAAGCCAAATTCTTTTTCGAGGTCTATTTAGTCAAATATTAGCATCCAAAGTGACTTTACCAGATTTTAACGATTTTCTGCCTCAATCCGTTAATCGCGAATATCAAACGAACCGAGCTTTCAAAATTGTTGCGGTTTTCAGTTCTGAATAGGAAATTAATACACCTTTCTAAAATTTCTAAAAATGTAAAAATTTTGCCACAAAAATTTTTCATGGATTTCGCAAAAAACCATGGGCTAAATTTAATATTTAATTTTTTTAAATATTTAATTAAATATACAGTAATAATAATAATAATATAAATATTTTTTTATATAATTTACATGATTATTAATAAATAATAAATTTAACCCCTTGCCATTTTTTCAAAAAAAAACTACTTTTTTTTTCAAAGTTAATGAAATAAATCGTACTGTACCTCACTGGAAAGGTCTATTCAAATCAAATCGACACATCGAAGCCAAATTCTTTTTCGAGGTCTATTTAGGAAAATATTAGCATCCAAAGTGACTTTACCAGATTTTAACGATTTCTGCCTCAATCCGTTAATCGCGAATATCAAACGAACCGAGCTTTCAAAATTGTTGCGGTTTTCAGTTCTGAATAGGAAATTTATACACCTTTCCAAAATTTCTAAAAATGTAAAAATTTTGCCACAAAAATTTTTCATGGATTTCGCAAAAAACCATGGGCTAACCCCTTGCCATTTTTTAAAAAAAAACTACTTTTTTTTCAAAGTTAATGAAATAAATCGTACTGTACCTCACTGGAAAGGTCTATTCAAATCAAATCGACACATCGAAGCCAAATTCTTTTTCGAGGTCTATTTAGGAAAATATTAGCATCCAAAGTGACTTTACCAGATTTTAACGATTTCTGCCTCAATCCGTTAATCGCAAATATCAAACGAACCGAGCTTTCAAAATTGTTGCGGTTTTCAGTTCTGAATAGGAAATTAATACACCTTTCCAAAATTGCTAAAAATGTAAAAATTTTGCCACAAAAATTTTTCATGGATTTCGGAAAAAACCATGGGCTAACCCCTTGCCATTTTTTCAAAAAAAAAACTACTTTTTTTTCAAAGTTAATGAAATAAATCGTACTGTACCTCACTGGAAAGGTCTATTCAAATCAAATCGACACATCGAAGCCAAATTCTTTTTCGAGGTCTATTTAGGAAAATATTAGCATCCAAAGTGACTTTACCAGATTTTAACGATTTCTGCCTCAATCCGTTAATCGCGAATATCAAACGAACCGAGCTTTCAAAATTGTTGCGGTTTTCAGTTCTGAATAGGAAATTTATACACCTTTCCAAAATTTCTAAAAATGTAAAAATTTTGCCACAAAAATTTTTCATGGATTTCGCAAAAAACCATGGGCTAACCCCTTGCCATTTTTTAAAAAAAAACTACTTTTTTTTCAAAGTTAATGAAATAAATCGTACTGTACCTCACTGGAAAGGTCAAATCAAATCGACACATCGAAGCCAAATTCTTTTTCGAGGTCTATTTAGGAAAATATTAGCATCCAAAGTGACTTTACCAGATTTTAACGATTTTCTGCCTCCAACTACCTACATTAATGTCTTTGGATGGCGATATTTCCCAAACGAAGCCTTCAAAATTATTGCGGTATTCAGTTCTGTATAGGAAAATAATACACCTTTCCAAAATTTCTAAAAATGTAAAAATTTTGCCACAAAAATTTTTCATGGATTTCGCAAAAAACCATGGGCTAACCCCTTGCCATTTTTTCAAAAAAAAACTACTTTTTTTCAAAGTTAATGAAATAAATCGTACTGTTCCTCACTGGAAAGGTCTATTCAAATTAAATCGACACATCAAAGCCAAATTCTTTTTCGAGGTCTATTTAGGAAAATATTAGCATCCAAAGTGACTTTACCAGATTTTAACGATTTTCTGCCTCAATCCGTTAATCGCGAATATCAAACGAACCGAGCTTTCAAAATTGTTGCGGTTTTCAGTTCTGAATAGGAAATTAATACACCTTTCCAAAATTTCTAAAAATGTAAAAATTTTGCCACAAAAATTTTTCATGGATTTCGCAAAAAACCATGGGCTAAATTTAATATTTAATTTTTTTAAATATTTAATTAAATATACAGTAATAATAATAATAATATAAATATTTTTTTATATAATTTACATGATTATTAATAAATAATAAATTTAACCCCTTGCCATTTTTTCAAAAAAAAACTACTTTTTTTTTCAAAGTTAATGAAATAAATCGTACTGTACCTCACTGGAAAGGTCTATTCAAATCAAATCGACACATCGAAGCCAAATTCTTTTTCGAGGTCTATTTAGGAAAATATTAGCATCCAAAGTGACTTTACCAGATTTTAACGATTTTCTGCCTCCAACTACCTACATTAATGTCTTTGGATGGCGATATTTCCCAAACGAAGCCTTCAAAATTATTGCGGTATTCAGTTCTGTATAGGAAAATAATACACCTTTCCAAAATTTCTAAAAATGTAAAAATTTTGCCACAAAAATTTTTCATGGATTTCGCAAAAAACCATGGGCTAACCCCTTGCCATTTTTTCAAAAAAACTACTTTTTTTTCAAAGTTAATGAAATAAATCGTACTGTACCTCACTGGAAAGGTCTATTCAAATCAAATCGACACATCGAAGCCAAATTCTTTTTCGAGGTCTATTTAGGAAAATATTAGCATCCAAAGTGACTTTACCAGATTTTAACGATTTTCTGCCTCCAACTACCTACATTAATGTCTTTGGATGGCGATATTTCCCAAACGAAGCCTTCAAAATTATTGTGGTATTCAGTTCTGTATAGGAAAATAATACACCTTTCCAAAATTTCTAAAAATGTAAAAATTTTGCCACAAAAATTTTTCATGGATTTCGCAAAAAACCATGGGCTAACTAACCCCTTGCCATTTTTTCAAAAAAAAACTACTTTTTTTCAAAGTTAATGAAATAAATCGTACTGTACCTCACTGGAAAGGTCTATTCAAATCAAATCGACACATCAAAGCCAAATTCTTTTTCGAGGTCTATTTAGTCAAATATTAGCATCCAAAGTGACTTTACCAGATTTTAACGATTTTCTGCCTCAATCCGTTAATCGCGAATATCAAACGAACCGAGCTTTCAAAATTGTTGCGGTTTTCAGTTCTGAATAGGAAATTAATACACCTTTCCAAAATTTCTAAAAATGTAAAAATTTTGCCACAAAAATTTTTCATGGATTTCGCAAAAAACCATGGGCTAACCCCTTGCCATTTTTTCAAAAAAACTACTTTTTTTTCAAAGTTAATGAAATAAATCGTACTGTACCTCACTGGAAAGGTCTATTCAAATCAAATCGACACATCGAAGCCAAATTCTTTTTCGAGGTCTATTTAGGAAAATATTAGCATCCAAAGTGACTTTACCAGATTTTAACGATTTTCTGCCTCCAACTACCTACATTAATGTCTTTGGATGGCGATATTTCCCAAACGAAGCCTTCAAAATTATTGTGGTATTCAGTTCTGTATAGGAAAATAATACACCTTTCCAAAATTTCTAAAAATGTAAAAATTTTGCCACAAAAATTTTTCATGGATTTCGCAAAAAACCATGGGCTAACTAACCCCTTGCCATTTTTTCAAAAAAAAACTACTTTTTTTCAAAGTTAATGAAATAAATCGTACTGTACCTCACTGGAAAGGTCTATTCAAATCAAATCGACACATCAAAGCCAAATTCTTTTTCGAGGTCTATTTAGTCAAATATTAGCATCCAAAGTGACTTTACCAGATTTTAACGATTTTCTGCCTCAATCCGTTAATCGCGAATATCAAACGAACCGAGCTTTCAAAATTGTTGCGGTTTTCAGTTCTGAATAGGAAATTAATACACCTTTCTAAAATTTCTAAAAATGTAAAAATTTTGCCACAAAAATTTTTCATGGATTTCGCAAAAAACCATGGGCTAAATTTAATATTTAATTTTTTTAAATATTTAATTAAATATACAGTAATAATAATAATAATATAAATATTTTTTATATAATTTACATGATTATTAATAAATAATAAATTTAACCCCTTGCCATTTTTTCAAAAAAAAACTACTTTTTTTTTCAAAGTTAATGAAATAAATCGTACTGTACCTCACTGGAAAGGTCTATTCAAATCAAATCGACACATCGAAGCCAAATTCTTTTTCGAGGTCTATTTAGGAAAATATTAGCATCCAAAGTGACTTTACCAGATTTTAACGATTTCTGCCTCAATCCGTTAATCGCGAATATCAAACGAACCGAGCTTTCAAAATTGTTGCGGTTTTCAGTTCTGAATAGGAAATTTATACACCTTTCCAAAATTTCTAAAAATGTAAAAATTTTGCCACAAAAATTTTTCATGGATTTCGCAAAAAACCATGGGCCATTTTTTAAAAAAAAACTACTTTTTTTTCAAAGTTAATGAAATAAATCGTACTGTACCTCACTGGAAAGGTCTATTCAAATCAAATCGACACATCGAAGCCAAATTCTTTTTCGAGGTCTATTTAGGAAAATATTAGCATCCAAAGTGACTTTACCAGATTTTAACGATTTTCTGCCTCCAACTACCTACATTAATGTCTTTGGATGGCGATATTTCCCAAACGAAGCCTTCAAAATTATTGCGGTATTCAGTTCTGTATAGGAAAATAATACACCTTTCCAAAATTTCTAAAAATGTAAAAATTTTGCCACAAAAATTTTTCATGGATTTCGCAAAAAACCATGGGCTAACCCCTTGCCATTTTTTCAAAAAAAAACTACTTTTTTTCAAAGTTAATGAAATAAATCGTACTGTACCTCACTGGAAAGGTCTATTCAAATCAAATCGACACATCAAAGCCAAATTCTTTTTCGAGGTCTATTTAGTCAAATATTAGCATCCAAAGTGACTTTACCAGATTTTAACGATTTTCTGCCTCAATCCGTTAATCGCGAATATCAAACGAACCGAGCTTTCAAAATTGTTGCGGTTTTCAGTTCTGAATAGGAAATTAATACACCTTTCCAAAATTTCTAAAAATGTAAAAATTTTGCCACAAAAATTTTTCATGGATTTCGCAAAAAACCATGGGCTAACCCCTTGCCATTTTTTCAAAAAAAAAAACTACTTTTTTTCAAAGTTAATGAAATAAATCGTACTGTACCTCACTGGAAAGGTCTATTCAAATCAAATCGACACATCAAAGCCAAATTCTTTTTCGAGGTCTATTTAGTCAAATATTAGCATCCAAAGTGACTTTACCAGATTTTAACGATTTTCTGCCTCAATCCGTTAATCGCGAATATCAAACGAACCGAGCTTTCAAAATTGTTGCGGTTTTCAGTTCTGAATAGGAAATTAATACACCTTTCTAAAATTTCTAAAAATGTAAAAATTTTGCCACAAAAATTTTTCATGGATTTCGCAAAAAACCATGGGCTAAATTTAATATTTAATTTTTTTAAATATTTAATTAAATATACAGTAATAATAATAATAATATAAATATTTTTTTATATAATTTACATGATTATTAATAAATAATAAATTTAACCCCTTGCCATTTTTTCAAAAAAAAACTACTTTTTTTTTCAAAGTTAATGAAATAAATCGTACTGTACCTCACTGGAAAGGTCTATTCAAATCAAATCGACACATCGAAGCCAAATTCTTTTTCGAGGTCTATTTAGGAAAATATTAGCATCCAAAGTGACTTTACCAGATTTTAACGATTTCTGCCTCAATCCGTTAATCGCGAATATCAAACGAACCGAGCTTTCAAAATTGTTGCGGTTTTCAGTTCTGAATAGGAAATTTATACACCTTTCCAAAATTTCTAAAAATGTAAAAATTTTGCCACAAAAATTTTTCATGGATTTCGCAAAAAACCATGGGCTAACCCCTTGCCATTTTTTAAAAAAAAACTACTTTTTTTTCAAAGTTAATGAAATAAATCGTACTGTACCTCACTGGAAAGGTCTATTCAAATCAAATCGACACATCGAAGCCAAATTCTTTTTCGAGGTCTATTTAGGAAAATATTAGCATCCAAAGTGACTTTACCAGATTTTAACGATTTCTGCCTCAATCCGTTAATCGCAAATATCAAACGAACCGAGCTTTCAAAATTGTTGCGGCTTTCAGTTCTGAATAGGAAATTAATACACCTTTCCAAAATTGCTAAAAATGTAAAAATTTTGCCACAAAAATTTTTCATGGATTTCGGAAAAAACCATGGGCTAACCCCTTGCCATTTTTTCAAAAAAAAAACTACTTTTTTTTCAAAGTTAATGAAATAAATCGTACTGTACCTCACTGGAAAGGTCTATTCAAATCAAATCGACACATCGAAGCCAAATTCTTTTTCGAGGTCTATTTAGGAAAATATTAGCATCCAAAGTGACTTTACCAGATTTTAACGATTTCTGCCTCAATCCGTTAATCGCGAATATCAAACGAACCGAGCTTTCAAAATTGTTGCGGTTTTCAGTTCTGAATAGGAAATTTATACACCTTTCCAAAATTTCTAAAAATGTAAAAATTTTGCCACAAAAATTTTTCATGGATTTCGCAAAAAACCATGGGCCATTTTTTAAAAAAAAACTACTTTTTTTTCAAAGTTAATGAAATAAATCGTACTGTACCTCACTGGAAAGGTCTATTCAAATCAAATCGACACATCGAAGCCAAATTCTTTTTCGAGGTCTATTTAGGAAAATATTAGCATCCAAAGTGACTTTACCAGATTTTAACGATTTTCTGCCTCCAACTACCTACATTAATGTCTTTGGATGGCGATATTTCCCAAACGAAGCCTTCAAAATTATTGCGGTATTCAGTTCTGTATAGGAAAATAATACACCTTTCCAAAATTTCTAAAAATGTAAAAATTTTGCCACAAAAATTTTTCATGGATTTCGGAAAAAACCATGGGCTAACCCCTTGCCATTTTTTCAAAAAAAAAACTACTTTTTTTTCAAAGTTAATGAAATAAATCGTACTGTACCTCACTGGAAAGGTCTATTCAAATCAAATCGACACATCGAAGCCAAATTCTTTTTCGAGGTCTATTTAGGAAAATATTAGCATCCAAAGTGACTTTACCAGATTTTAACGATTTTCTGCCTCAATCCGTTAATCGCGAATATCAAACGAACCGAGCTTTCAAAATTGTTGCGGTTTTCAGTTCTGAATAGGAAATTAATACACCTTTCCAAAATTTCTAAAAATGTAAAAATTTTGCCACAAAAATTTTTCATGGATTTCGCAAAAAACCATGGGCTAACCCCTTGCCATTTTTTCAAAAAAAAAAACTACTTTTTTTCAAAGTTAATGAAATAAATCGTACTGTACCTCACTGGAAAGGTCTATTCAAATCAAATCGACACATCAAAGCCAAATTCTTTTTCGAGGTCTATTTAGTCAAATATTAGCATCCAAAGTGACTTTACCAGATTTTAACGATTTTCTGCCTCAATCCGTTAATCGCGAATATCAAACGAACCGAGCTTTCAAAATTGTTGCGGTTTTCAGTTCTGAATAGGAAATTAATACACCTTTCTAAAATTTCTAAAAATGTAAAAATTTTGCCACAAAAATTTTTCATGGATTTCGCAAAAAACCATGGGCTAAATTTAATATTTAATTTTTTTAAATATTTAATTAAATATACAGTAATAATAATAATAATATAAATATTTTTTTATATAATTTACATGATTATTAATAAATAATAAATTTAACCCCTTGCCATTTTTTCAAAAAAAAACTACTTTTTTTTTCAAAGTTAATGAAATAAATCGTACTGTACCTCACTGGAAAGGTCTATTCAAATCAAATCGACACATCGAAGCCAAATTCTTTTTCGAGGTCTATTTAGGAAAATATTAGCATCCAAAGTGACTTTACCAGATTTTAACGATTTCTGCCTCAATCCGTTAATCGCGAATATCAAACGAACCGAGCTTTCAAAATTGTTGCGGTTTTCAGTTCTGAATAGGAAATTTATACACCTTTCCAAAATTTCTAAAAATGTAAAAATTTTGCCACAAAAATTTTTCATGGATTTCGCAAAAAACCATGGGCTAACCCCTTGCCATTTTTTAAAAAAAAACTACTTTTTTTTCAAAGTTAATGAAATAAATCGTACTGTACCTCACTGGAAAGGTCTATTCAAATCAAATCGACACATCGAAGCCAAATTCTTTTTCGAGGTCTATTTAGGAAAATATTAGCATCCAAAGTGACTTTACCAGATTTTAACGATTTCTGCCTCAATCCGTTAATCGCAAATATCAAACGAACCGAGCTTTCAAAATTGTTGCGGTTTTCAGTTCTGAATAGGAAATTAATACACCTTTCCAAAATTGCTAAAAATGTAAAAATTTTGCCACAAAAATTTTTCATGGATTTCGGAAAAAACCATGGGCTAACCCCTTGCCATTTTTTCAAAAAAAAAACTACTTTTTTTTCAAAGTTAATGAAATAAATCGTACTGTACCTCACTGGAAAGGTCTATTCAAATCAAATCGACACATCGAAGCCAAATTCTTTTTCGAGGTCTATTTAGGAAAATATTAGCATCCAAAGTGACTTTACCAGATTTTAACGATTTCTGCCTCAATCCGTTAATCGCGAATATCAAACGAACCGAGCTTTCAAAATTGTTGCGGTTTTCAGTTCTGAATAGGAAATTTATACACCTTTCCAAAATTTCTAAAAATGTAAAAATTTTGCCACAAAAATTTTTCATGGATTTCGCAAAAAACCATGGGCCATTTTTTAAAAAAAAACTACTTTTTTTTCAAAGTTAATGAAATAAATCGTACTGTACCTCACTGGAAAGGTCTATTCAAATCAAATCGACACATCGAAGCCAAATTCTTTTTCGAGGTCTATTTAGGAAAATATTAGCATCCAAAGTGACTTTACCAGATTTTAACGATTTTCTGCCTCCAACTACCTACATTAATGTCTTTGGATGGCGATATTTCCCAAACGAAGCCTTCAAAATTATTGCGGTATTCAGTTCTGTATAGGAAAATAATACACCTTTCCAAAATTTCTAAAAATGTAAAAATTTTGCCACAAAAATTTTTCATGGATTTCGGAAAAAACCATGGGCTAACCCCTTGCCATTTTTTCAAAAAAAAAACTACTTTTTTTTCAAAGTTAATGAAATAAATCGTACTGTACCTCACTGGAAAGGTCTATTCAAATCAAATCGACACATCGAAGCCAAATTCTTTTTCGAGGTCTATTTAGGAAAATATTAGCATCCAAAGTGACTTTACCAGATTTTAACGATTTTCTGCCTCAATCCGTTAATCGCGAATATCAAACGAACCGAGCTTTCAAAATTGTTGCGGTTTTCAGTTCTGAATAGGAAATTAATACACCTTTCCAAAATTTCTAAAAATGTAAAAATTTTGCCACAAAAATTTTTCATGGATTTCGCAAAAAACCATGGGCTAACCCCTTGCCATTTTTTCAAAAAAAAAAACTACTTTTTTTCAAAGTTAATGAAATAAATCGTACTGTACCTCACTGGAAAGGTCTATTCAAATCAAATCGACACATCGAAGCCAAATTCTTTTTCGAGGTCTATTTAGGAAAATATTAGCATCCAAAGTGACTTTACCAGATTTTAACGATTTTCTGCCTCAATCCGTTAATCGCGAATATCAAACGAACCGAGCTTTCAAAATTGTTGCGGTTTTCAGTTCTGAATAGGAAATTAATACACCTTTCTAAAATTTCTAAAAATGTAAAAATTTTGCCACAAAAATTTTTCATGGATTTCGCAAAAAACCATGGGCTAAATTTAATATTTAATTTTTTTAAATATTTAATTAAATATACAGTAATAATAATAATAATATAAATATTTTTTTATATAATTTACATGATTATTAATAAATAATAAATTTAACCCCTTGCCATTTTTAAAAAAAAAAACGACTTTTTTTTGTCAAAGTTAATGAAATAAATCGTACTGTACCTCACTGGAAAGGTCTATTCAAATCAAATCGACACATCGAAGCCAAATTCTTTTTCGAGGTCTATTTAGGAAAATATTAGCATCCAAAGTGACTTTACCAGATTTTAACGATTTCTGCCTCAATCCGTTAATCGCAAATATCAAACGAACCGAGCTTTCAAAATTGTTGCGGTTTTCAGTTCTGAATAGGAAATTTATACACCTTTCCAAAATTTCTAAAAATGTAAAAATTTTGCCACAAAAATTTTTCATGGATTTCGCAAAAAACCATGGGCTAACCCCTTGCCATTTTTTCAAAAAAAAAACTACTTTTTTTTCAAAGTTAATGAAATAAATCGTACTGTACCTCACTGGAAAGGTCTATTCAAATCAAATCGACACATCGAAGCCAAATTCTTTTTCGAGGTCTATTTAGGAAAATATTAGCATCCAAAGTGACTTTACCAGATTTTAACGATTTTCTGCCTCCAACTACCTACATTAATGTCTTTGGATGGCGATATTTCCCAAACGAAGCCTTCAAAATTATTGCGGTATTCAGTTCTGTATAGGAAAATAATACACCTTTCCAAAATTTCTAAAAATGTAAAAATTTTGCCACAAAAATTTTTCATGGATTTCGCAAAAAACCATGGGCTAACCCCTTGCCATTTTTTCAAAAAAAACTACTTTTTTTTCAAAGTTAATGAAATAAATCGTACTGTACCTCACTGGAAAGGTCTATTCAAATCAAATCGACACATCGAAGCCAAATTCTTTTTCGAGGTCTATTTAGGAAAATATTAGCATCCAAAGTGACTTTACCAGATTTTAACGATTTCTGCCTCAATCCGTTAATCGCAAATATCAAACGAACCGAGCTTTCAAAATTGTTGCGGTTTTCAGTTCTGAATAGGAAATTTATACACCTTTCCAAAATTTCTAAAAATGTAAAAATTTTGCCACAAAAATTTTTCATGGATTTCGCAAAAAACCATGGGCTCTTGCCATTTTTTCAAAAAAAAAACTACTTTTTTTCAAAGTTAATGAAATAAATCGTACTGTACCTCACTGGAAAGGTCTATTCAAATCAAATCGACACATCGAAGCCAAATTCTTTTTCGAGGTCTATTTAGGAAAATACTAGCATCCAAAGTGACTTTACCAGATTTTAACGATTTTCTGCCTCCAACTACCTACATTAATGTCTTTGGATGGCGATATTTCCCAAACGAAGCCTTCAAAATTATTGCGGTATTCAGTTCTGTATAGGAAAATAATACACCTTTCCAAAATTTCTAAAAATGTAAAAATTTTGCCACAAAAATTTTTCATGGATTTCGCAAAAAACCATGGGCTAACCCCTTGCCATTTTTTCAAAAAAAAACTACTTTTTTTCAAAGTTAATGAAATAAATCGTACTGTACCTCACTGGAAAGGTCTATTCAAATCAAATCGACACATCGAAGCCAAATTCTTTTTCGAGGTCTATTTAGTCAAATATTAGCATCCAAAGTGACTTTACCAGATTTTAACGATTTTCTGCCTCAATCCGTTAATCGCGAATATCAAACGAACCGAGCTTTCAAAATTGTTGCGGTTTTCAGTTCTGAATAGGAAATTAATACACCTTTCCAAAATTTCTAAAAATGTAAAAATTTTGCCACAAAAATTTTTCATGGATTTCGCAAAAAACCATGGGCTAACCCCTTGCCATTTTTTCAAAAAAAAACTACTTTTTTTTTCAAAGTTAATGAAATAAATCGTACTGTACCTCACTGGAAAGGTCTATTCAAATCAAATCGACACATCAAAGCCAAATTCTTTTTCGAGGTCTTTTTAAGAAAATATTAGCATCCAAAGTGACTTTACCAGATTTTAACGATTTTCTGCCTCAATCCGTTAATCGCGAATATCAAACGAACCGAGCTTTCAAAATTGTTGCGGTTTTCAGTTCTGAATAGGAAATTTATACACCTTTCCAAAATTTCTAAAAATGTAAAAATTTTGCCACAAAAATTTTTCATGGATTTCGCAAAAAACCATGGGCTAACCCCTTGCCATTTTTTCAAAAAAAAACTACTTTTTTTCAAAGTTAATGAAATAAATCGTACTGTACCTCACTGGAAAGGTCTATTCAAATCAAATCGACACATCAAAGCCAAATTCTTTTTCGAGGTCTATTTAGTCAAATATTAGCATCCAAAGTGACTTTACCAGATTTTAACGATTTTCTGCCTCAATCCGTTAATCGCGAATATCAAACGAACCGAGCTTTCAAAATTGTTGCGGTTTTCAGTTCTGAATAGGAAATTAATACACCTTTCCAAAATTTCTAAAAATGTAAAAATTTTGCCACAAAAATTTTTCATGGATTTCGCAAAAAACCATGGGCTAACCCCTTGCCATTTTTTCAAAAAAAAACTACTTTTTTTCAAAGTTAATGAAATAAATCGTACTGTACCTCACTGGAAAGGTCTATTCAAATCAAATCGACACATCAAAGCCAAATTCTTTTTCGAGGTCTATTTAGTCAAATATTAGCATCCAAAGTGACTTTACCAGATTTTAACGATTTTCTGCCTCAATCCGTTAATCGCGAATATCAAACGAACCGAGCTTTCAAAATTGTTGCGGTTTTCAGTTCTGAATAGGAAATTAATACACCTTTCCAAAATTTCTAAAAATGTAAAAATTTTGCCACAAAAATTTTTCATGGATTTCGCAAAAAACCATGGGCTAACCCCTTGCCATTTTTTCAAAAAAAAACTACTTTTTTTCAAAGTTAATGAAATAAATCGTACTGTACCTCACTGGAAAGGTCTATTCAAATCAAATCGACACATCGAAGCCAAATTCTTTTTCGAGGTCTATTTTTTAGGAAAATATTAGCATCCAAAGTGACTTTACCAGATTTTAACGATTTCTGCATCAATCCGTTAATCGCGAATATCAAACGAACCGAGCATTCAAAATTGTTGCGGTTTTCAGTTCTGAATAGGAAATTTATACACCTTTCCAAAATTTCTAAAAATGTAAAAATTTTGCCACAAAAATTTTTCATGGATTTCGCAAAAAACCATGGGCTAACCCCTTGCCATTTTTTCAAAAAAAAACTACTTTTTTTCAAAGTTAATGAAATAAATCGTACTGTACCTCACTGGAAAGGTCTATTCAAATCAAATCGACACATCAAAGCCAAATTCTTTTTCGAGGTCTATTTAGGAAAATATTAGCATCCAAAGTGACTTTACCAGATTTTAACGATTTTCTGCCTCCAACTACCTCCATTAATGTCTTTGGATGGCGATATTTCCCAAACGAAGCCTTCAAAATTATTGCGGTATTCAGTTCTGTATAGGAAAATAATACACCTTTCCAAAATTTCTAAAAATGTAAAAATTTTGCCACAAAAATTTTTCATGGATTTCGCAAAAAACCATGGGCTAACTAACCCCTTGCCATTTTTTCAAAAAAAAACTACTTTTTTTCAAAGTTAATGAAATAAATCGTACTGTACCTCACTGGAAAGGTCTATTCAAATCAAATCGACACATCAAAGCCAAATTCTTTTTCGAGGTCTATTTAGGAAAATATTAGCATCCAAAGTGACTTTACCAGATTTTAACGATTTTCTGCCTCAATCCGTTAATCGCGAATATCAAACGAACCGAGCTTTCAAAATTGGTGCGGTTTTCAGTTCTGAATAGGAAATTAATACACCTTTCCAAAATTTCTAAAAATGTAAAAATTTTGCCAAAAAAATTTTTCATGGATTTCGCAAAAAACCATGGGCTAACCCCTTGCCATTTTTTCAAAAAAAAACTACTTTTTTTTCAAAGTTAATGAAATAAATCGTACTGTACCTCACTGGAAAGGTCTATTCAAATCAAATCGACACATCAAAGCCAAATTCTTTTTCGAGGTCTATTTAGGAAAATATTAGCATCCAAAGTGACTTTACCAGATTTTAACGATTTTCTGCCTCCAACTACCTCCATTAATGTCTTTGGATGGCGATATTTCCCAAACGAAGCCTTCACAATTATTGCGGTTTTCAGTTCTGATTAGGAAAATAATACACCTTTCCAAAATTTCTAAAAATGTAAAAATTTTGCCACAAAAATTTTTCATGGATTTCGCAAAAAACCATGGGCTAACCCCTTGCCATTTTTTCAAAAAAAAACTACTTTTTTTTCAAAGTTAATGAAATAAATCGTACTGTACCTCACTGGAAAGGTCTATTCAAATCAAATCGACACATCAAAGCCAAATTCTTTTTCGAGGTCTATTTAGGAAAATATTAGCATCCAAAGTGACCAGATTTTAACGATTTTCTGCCTCAATCCGTTAATCGCGAATATCAAACGAACCGAGCTTTCAAAATTGGTGCGGTTTTCAGTTCTGAATAGGAAATTAATACATCTCTCCAAAATTTCTAAAAATGTAAAAATTTTGCCACAAAAATTTTTCATGGATTTCGCAAAAAACCATGGGCTAACCCCTTGCCATTTTTTCAAAAAAAAACTACTTTTTTTTTTCAAAGTTAATGAAATAAATCGTACTGTACCTCACTGGAAAGGTCTATTCAAATCAAATCGACACATCAAAGCCAAATTCTTTTTCGAGGTCTATTTAGGAAAATATAAGCATCCAAAGTGACTTTACCAGATTTTAACGATTTCTGCCTCAATCCGTTAATCGCGAATATCAAACGAACCGAGCTTTCAAAATTGGTGCGGTTTTCAGTTCTGAATAGGAAATCATCTCTCCAAAATTTCTAAAAATGTAAAAATTTGCCACAAAAATTTTTCATGGATTTCGCAAAAAACCATGGGCTAACCCCTTGCCATTTTTTCAAAAAAAAAACTACTTTTTTTTCAAAGTTAATGAAATGAATCGTACTGTACCTCACTGGAAAGGTCTATTCAAATCAAATCGACACATCAAAGCCAAATTCTTTTTCGAGGTCTATTTAGGAAAATATTAGCATCCAAAGTGACTTTACCAGATTTTAACGATTTTCTGCCTCCAACTACCTCCATTAATGTCTTTGGATGGCGATATTTCCCAAACGAAGCCTTCACAATTATTGCGGTTTTCAGTTCTGATTAGGAAAATAATACACCTTTCCAAAATTTCTAAAAATGTAAAAATTTTGCCACAAAAATTTTTCATGGATTTCGCAAAAAACCATGGGCTAACCCCTTGCCATTTTTTCAAAAAAAACTACTTTTTTTTCAAAGTTAATGAAATAAATCGTACTGTACCTCACTGGAAAGGTCTATTCAAATCAAATCGACACATCGAAGCCAAATTCTTTTTCGAGGTCTATTTAGGAAAATATTAGCATCCAAAGTGACTTTACCAGATTTTAACGATTTTCTGCCTCAATCCGTTAATCGCGAATATCAAACGAACCGAGCTTTCAAAATTGTTGCGGTTTTCAGTTCTGAATAGGAAATTAATACACCTTTCCAAAATTTCTAAAAATGTAAAAATTTTGCCACAAAAATTTTTCATGGATTTCGCAAAAAACCATGGGCTAACCCCTTGCCATTTTTTCAAAAAAAAACTACTTTTTTTCAAAGTTAATGAAATAAATCGTACTGTACCTCACTGGAAAGGTCTATTCAAATCAAATCGACACATCAAAGCCAAATTCTTTTTCGAGGTCTATTTAGGAAAATATATGCATCCAAAGTGACTTTACCAGATTTTAACGATTTCTGCCTCAATCCGTTAATCGCAAATATCAAACGAACCGAGCTTTCAAAATTGTTGCGGTTTTCAGTTCTGAATAGGAAATTAATACACCTTTCCAAAATTTCTAAAAATGTAAAAATTTTGCCACAAAAATTTTTCATGGATTTCGAAAAAAACCATGGGCTAACCCCTTGCCATTTTTTCAGAAAAAACTACTTTTTTTCAAAGTTAATGAAATAAATCGTACTGTACCTCACTGGAAAGGTCTATTCAAATCAAATCGACACATCAAAGCCAAATTCTTTTTCGAGGTCTATTTAGGAAAATATTAGCATCCAAAGTGACTTTACCAGATTTTAACGATTTTCTGCCTCCAACTACCTACATTAATGTTTTTGGATGGCGATATTTCCCAAACGAAGCCTTCAAAATTATTGCGGTATTCAGTTCTGTATAGGAAAATAATACTTCTTTCCAAAACTTCTAAAAATGTAAAAATTTTGCCACAAAAATTTTTCATGGATTTCGAAAAAAACCATGGGCTAACCCCTTGCCATTTTTTAAAAAAAAACTACTTTTTTTCAAAGTTAATGAAATAAATCGTACTGTACCTCACTGGAAAGGTCTATTCAAATCAAATCGACACATCAAAGCCAAATTCTTTTTCGAGGTCTATTTAGGAAAATATTAGCATCCAAAGTGACTTTACCAGATTTTAACGATTTTCTGCCTCCAACTACCTACATTAATGTCTTTGGATGGCGATATTTCCCAAACGAAGCCTTCAAAATTATTGCGGTTTTCAGTTCTGAATAGGAAAATAATACACCTTTCCAAAATTTCTAAAAATGTAAAAATTTTGCCACAAAAATTTTTCATGGATTTCGCAAAAAACCATGGGCTAACCCCTTGCCATTTTTTCAAAAAAAAAACTACTTTTTTTTCAAAGTTAATGAAATAAATCGTACTGTACCTCACTGGAAAGGTCTATTCAAATCAAATCGACACATCAAAGCCAAATTCTTTTTCGAGGTCTATTTAGGAAAATATTAGCATCCAAAGTGACTTTACCAGATTTTAACGATTTTCTGCCTCAATCCGTTAATCGCGAATATCAAACGAACCGAGCTTTCAAAATTGTTGCGGTTTTCAGTTCTGAATAGGAAATTAATACACCTTTCCAAAATTTCTAAAAATGTAAAAATTTTGCCACAAAAATTTTTCATGGATTTCGCAAAAAACCATGGGCTAACCCCTTGCCATTTTTTCAAAAAAAAAACTACTTTTTTTTCAAAGTTAATGAAATAAATCGTACTGTACCTCACTGGAAAGGTCTATTCAAATCAAATCGACACATCAAAGCCAAATTCTTTTTCGAGGTCTATTTAGGAAAATATTAGCATCCAAAGTGACTTTACCAGATTTTAACGATTTTCTGCCTCAATCCGTTAATCGCGAATATCAAACGAACCGAGCTTTCAAAATTGTTGCGGTTTTCAGTTCTGAAAAGGAAATTAATACACCTTTCCAAAATTTCTAAAAATGTAAAAATTTTGCCACAAAAATTTTTCATGGATTTCGCAAAAAACCATGGGCTAACCCCTTGCCATTTTTTCAAAAAAAACTACTTTTTTTTCAAAGTTAATGAAATAAATCGTACTGTACCTCACTGGAAAGGTCTATTCAAATCAAATCGACACATCAAAGCCAAATTCTTTTTCGAGGTCTATTTAGGAAAATATTAGCATCCAAAGTGACTTTACCAGATTTTAACGATTTTCTGCCTCAATCCGTTAATCGCGAATATCAAACGAACCGAGCTTTCAAAATTGTTGCGGTTTTCAGTTCTGAATAGGAAATTAATACACCTTTCCAAAATTTCTAAAAATGTAAAAATTTTGCCACAAAAATTTTTCATGGATTTCGCAAAAAACCATGGGCTAACCCCTTGCCATTTTTTCAAAAAAAACTACTTTTTTTTCAAAGTTAATGAAATAAATCGTACTGTACCTCACTGGAAAGGTCTATTCAAATCAAATCGACACATCAAAGCCAAATTTATTAACGATTTTAACGATTTTCTGCCTCAATCCGTTAATCGCGAATATCAAACGAACCGAGCTTTCAAAATTGTTGCGGTTTTCAGTTCTGAATAGGAAATTAATACACCTTTCCAAAATTTCTAAAAATGTAAAAATTTTGCCACAAAAATTTTTCATGGATTTCGCAAAAAACCATGGGCTAACCCCTTGCCATTTTTTCGAAAAAAACTACTTTTTTTTCAAAGTTAATGAAATAAATCGTACTGAACCTCACTGGAAAGGTCTATTCAAACCAAATCGACACATCGAAGCCAAATTCTTTTTCGAGGTCTATTTAGGAAAATATTAGCATCCAAAGTGACTTTACCAGATTTTAACGATTTTCTGCCTCAATCCGCGTAATCGCGAATATCAAACGAACCGAGCTTTAAAAATTGTTGTGGTTTTCAGTTCTGAATAGGAAATCAATACACCTTTCCAAAACTTCTAAAAATGTAAAAATTTTGCCACAAAAATTTTTCATGGATTTCGCAAAAAACCATGGGCTAACCCCTTGCCATTTTTTCAAAAAAAACTACTTTTTTTTCAAAGTTAATGAAATAAATCGTACTGTACCTCACTGGAAAGGTCTATTCAAATCAAATCGACACATCAAAGCCAAATTCTTTTTCGAGGTCTATTTAGGAAAATATAAGCATCCAAAGTGACTTTACCAGATTTTAACGATTTTCTGCCTCAATCCGCGTAATCGCGAATATCAAACGAACCGAGCTTTCAAAATTGTTGCGGTTTTCAGTTCTGAATAGGAAATTAATACACCTTTCCAAAATTTCTAAAAATGTAAAAATTTTGCCACAAAAATTTTTCATGGATTTCGCAAAAAACCATGGGCTAACCCCTTGCCATTTTTTCAAAAAAAAAACTACTTTTTTTTCAAAGTTAATGAAATAAATCGTACTGTACCTCACTGGAAAGGTCTATTCAAATCAAATCGACACATCAAAGCCAAATTCTTTTTCGAGGTCTATTTAGGAAAATATTAGCATCCAAAGTGACTTTACCAGATTTTAACGATTTTCTGCCTCAATCCGTTAATCGCGAATATCAAACGAACCGAGCTTTCAAAATTGTTGCGGTTTTCAGTTCTGAATAGGAAATTAATACACCTTTCCAAAATTTCTAAAAATGTAAAAATTTTGCCACAAAAATTTTTCATGGATTTCGCAAAAAACCATGGGCTAACCCCTTGCCATTTTTTCAAAAAAAACTACTTTTTTTTCAAAGTTAATGAAATAAATCGTACTGTACCTCACTGGAAAGGTCTATTCAAATCAAATCGACACATCAAAGCCAAATTCTTTTTCGAGGTCTATTTAGGAAAATATTAGCATCCAAAGTGACTTTACCAGATTTTAACGATTTTCTGCCTCAATCCGTTAATCGCGAATATCAAACGAACCGAGCTTTCAAAATTGTTGCGGTTTTCAGTTCTGAATAGGAAATTAATACACCTTTCCAAAATTTCTAAAAATGTAAAAATTTTGCCACAAAAATTTTTCATGGATTTCGGAAAAAACCATGGGCTAACCCCTTGCCATTTTTTCAAAAAAAAACTACTTTTTTTTCAAAGTTAATGAAATAAATCGTACTGTACCTCACTGGAAAGGTCTATTCAAATCAAATCGACACATCGAAGCCAAATTCTTTTTCGAGGTCTATTTAGGAAAATATTAGCATCCAAAGTGACTTTACCAGATTTTAACGATTTTCTCCCTCCAACTACCTACATTAATGTCTTTGGATGGCGATATTTCCCAAACGAAGCCTTCAAAATTATTGCGGTTTTCAGTTCTGAATAGGAAATTAATACACCTTTCCAAAATTTCTAAAAATGTTAAAATTTTGCCTCAAAAATTTTTCATGGATTTCGCAAAAAAACATGGGCTAACCCCTTGCCATTTTTTCAAAAAAAAAACTACTTTTTTTTCAAATTTAATGAAATAAATCGGACTGTACCTCACTGGAAAGGTCTATTCAAATCAAATCGACACATCAAAGCCAAATTCTTTTTCGAGGTCTATTTAGGAAAATATTAGCATCCAAAGTGACTTTACCAGATTTTAACGATTTTCTGCCTCAATCCGTTAATCGCGAATATCAAACGAACCGAGCTTTCAAAATTGTTGCGGTTTTCAGTTCTGAATAGGAAATTAATACACCTTTCCAAAATTTCTAAAAATGTAAAAATTTTGCCACAAAAATTTTTCATGGATTTCGCAAAAAACCATGGGCTAACCCCTTGCCATTTTTTCGAAAAAAACTACTTTTTTTTCAAAGTTAATGAAATAAATCGTACTGAACCTCACTGGAAAGGTCTATTCAAACCAAATCGACACATCGAAGCCAAATTCTTTTTCGAGGTCTATTTAGGAAAATATTAGCATCCAAAGTGACTTTACCAGATTTTAACGATTTTCTGCCTCAATCCGCGTAATCGCGAATATCAAACGAACCGAGCTTTAAAAATTGTTGTGGTTTTCAGTTCTGAATAGGAAATCAATACACCTTTTCAAAACTTCTAAAAATGTAAAAATTTTGCCACAAAAATTTTTCATGGATTTCGCAAAAAACCATGGGCTAACCCCTTGCCATTTTTTCAAAAAAAACTACTTTTTTTTCAAAGTTAATGAAATAAATCGTACTGTACCTCACTGGAAAGGTCTATTCAAATCAAATCGACACATCAAAGCCAAATTCTTTTTCGAGGTCTATTTAGGAAAATATAAGCATCCAAAGTGACTTTACCAGATTTTAACGATTTTCTGCCTCAATCCGTTAATCGCGAATATCAAACGAACCGAGCTTTCAAAATTGTTGCGGTTTTCAGTTCTGAATAGGAAATTAATACACCTTTCCAAAATTTCTAAAAATGTAAAAATTTTGCCACAAAAATTTTTCATGGATTTCGCAAAAAACCATGGGCTAACCCCTTGCCATTTTTTCGAAAAAAACTACTTTTTTTTCAAAGTTAATGAAATAAATCGTACTGAACCTCACTGGAAAGGTCTATTCAAACCAAATCGACACATCGAAGCCAAATTCTTTTTCGAGGTCTATTTAGGAAAATATTAGCATCCAAAGTGACTTTACCAGATTTTAACGATTTTCTGCCTCAATCCGCGTAATCGCGAATATCAAACGAACCGAGCTTTCAAAATTGTTGTGGTTTTCAGTTCTGAATAGGAAATCAATACATCTTTCCAAAACTTCTAAAAATGTAAAAATTTTGCCACAAAAATTTTTCATGGATTTCGCAAAACACCATGGGCTAACCCCTTGCCATTTTTTCAAAAAAAAAACTACTTTTTTTCAAAGTTGATGAAATAAATCGTGCTGTACCTTACTGGAAAGGTCTATTCAAATCAAATCGACACATTGAAGCCAAATTCTTTTTCGAAGTCTATTTAGGAAAATATTAGCATCCAAAGTGACTTTACCAGATTTTAACGATTTTCTGCCTCGATCCGTTAATCGCGAATATCAAACGAACCGAGCTTTCAAAATTGTTGCGGTTTTCAGTTCTGAATAGGAAATTAATACACCTTTCCAAAATTTCTAAAAATGTAAAAATTTTGCCACAGAAATTTTTCATGGATTTCGAAAAAAACCATGGGCTAACCCCTTGCCATTTTTTCAAAAAAAAAATACTTTTTTTTCAAAGTTAATGAAATAAATCGTACTGTACCTCACTGGAAAGGTCTATTCAAATCAAATCGACACATCAAAGCCAAATTCGTTTTCGAGGTCTATTTAGGAAAATATTAGCATCCAAAGTGACTTTACCAGATTTTCGCGAATATCAAACGAACCGAGCTTTCAAAATTGTTGCGGTTTTCAGTTCTGAATAGGAAATTAATACACCTTTCCAAAATTTCTAAAAATGTAAAAATTTTGCCTCAAAAATTTTTCATGGATTTCGCAAAAAACCATGGGCTAACCCCTTGCCATTTTAAAAAAAAAAAAACTACTTTTTCTTCAAAGTTAATGAAATAAATCGTACTGCACCTCACTGGAAAGGTCTATTCAAATCAAATCGACACATCGAAGCCAAATTCTTTTTCGAGGTCTATTTAGGAAAATATTAGCATCCAAAGTGACTTTACCAGATTTTAACGATTTTCTGCCTCAATCCGTTAATCGCGAATATCAAACGAACCGAGCTTTCAAAATTGTTGCGGTTTTCAGTTCTGAATAGGAAATTAATACACCTTTCCAAAATTTCTAAAAATGTAAAAATTTTGCCTCAAAAATTTTTCATGGATTTCGCAAAAAACCATGGGCTAACCCCTTGCCATTTTTTAAAAAAAAAAAACTACTTTTTCTTCAAAGTTAATGAAATAAATCGTACTGTACCTCACTGGAAAGGTCTATTCAAATCAAATCGACACATCGAAGCCTATTTAGGTCTATTTAGGAAAATATTAGCATCCAAAGTGACTTTACCAGATTTTAACGATTTTCTGCCTCAATCCGTTAATCGCGAATATCAAACGAACCGAGCTTTCAAAATTGTTGCGGTTTTCAGTTCTGAATAGGAAATTAATACACCTTTCCAAAATTTCTAAAAATGTAAAAATTTTGCCACAAAAATTTTTCATGGATTTCGCAAAAAACCATGGGCTAACCCCTTGCCATTTTTTCAAAAAAACTACTTTTTCTTCAAAGTTAATGAAATAAATCGTACTGTACCTCACTGGAAAGGTCTATTCAAATCAAATCGACACATCGAAGCCAAATTCTTTTTCGAGGTCTATTTAGGAAAATATTAGCATCCAAAGTGACTTTACCAGATTTTAACGATTTTCTGCCTCAATCCGTTAATCGCGAATATCAAACGAACCGAGCTTTCAAAATTGTTGCGGTTTTCAGTTCTGAATAGGAAATTAATACACCTTTCCAAAATTTCTAAAAATGTAAAAATTTTGCCTCAAAAATTTTTCATGGATTTCGCAAAAAACCATGGGCTAACCCCTTGCCATTTTTAAAAAAAAAAAACTACTTTTTCTTCAAAGTTAATGAAATAAATCGTACTGTACCTCACTGGAAAGGTCTATTCAAATCAAATCGACACATCGAAGCCTATTTAGGTCTATTTAGGAAAATATTAGCATCCAAAGTGACTTTACCAGATTTTAACGATTTTCTGCCTCAATCCGTTAATCGCGAATATCAAACGAACCGAGCTTTCAAAATTGTTGCGGTTTTCAGTTCTGAATAGGAAATTAATACACCTTTCCAAAATTTCTAAAAATGTAAAAATTTTGCCACAAAAATTTTTCATGGATTTCGCAAAAAACCATGGGCTAACCCCTTGCCATTTTTTCAAAAAAAACAACTACTTTTTTTTTCAAAGTTAATGAAATAAATCGTACTGTACCTCACTGGAAAGGTCTATTCAAATCAAATCGACACATCGAAGCCAAATTCTTTTTCGAGGTCTATTTAGGAAAATATTAGCATCCAAAGTGACTTTACCAGATTTTAACGATTTTCTGCCTCAATCCGTTAATCGCGAATATCAAACGAACCGAGCTTTCAAAATTGTTGCGGTTTTCAGTTCTGAATAGGAAATTAATACACCTTTCCAAAATTTCTAAAAATGTAAAAATTTTGCCTCAAAAATTTTTCATGGATTTCGCAAAAAACCATGGGCTAACCCCTTGCCATTTTTTAAAAAAAAAAAACTACTTTTTCTTCAAAGTTAATGAAATAAATCGTACTGTACCTCACTGGAAAGGTCTATTCAAATCAAATCGACACATCGAAGCCTATTTAGGTCTATTTAGGAAAATATTAGCATCCAAAGTGACTTTACCAGATTTTAACGATTTTCTGCCTCAATCCGTTAATCGCGAATATCAAACGAACCGAGCTTTCAAAATTGTTGCGGTTTTCAGTTCTGAATAGGAAATTAATACACCTTTCCAAAATTTCTAAAAATGTAAAAATTTTGCCACAAAAATTTTTCATGGATTTCGCAAAAAACCATGGGCTAACCCCTTGCCATTTTTTCAAAAAAACTACTTTTTCTTCAAAGTTAATGAAATAAATCGTACTGTACCTCACTGGAAAGGTCTATTCAAATCAAATCGACACATCGAAGCCAAATTCTTTTTCGAGGTCTATTTAGGAAAATATTAGCATCCAAAGTGACTTTACCAGATTTTAACGATTTTCTGCCTCAATCCGCGTAATCGCGAATATCAAACGAACCGAGCTTTCAAAATTGGTGCGGTTTTCAGTTCTGAATAGGAAATTAATACACCTTTCCAAAATTTCTAAAAATGTAAAAATTTTGCCACAAAAATTTTTCATGGATTTCGCAAAAAACCATGGGCTAACCCCTTGCCATTTTTTCAAAAAAAACTACTTTTTTTTCAAAGTTAATGAAATAAATCGTACTGTACCTCACTGGAAAGGTCTATTCAAATCAAATCGACACATCGAAGCCAAATTCTTTTTCGAGGTCTATTTAGGAAAATATTAGCATCCAAAGTGACTTTACCAGATTTTAACGATTTTCTGCCTCAATCCGTTAATCGCGAATATCAAACGAACCGAGCTTTCAAAATTGTTGCGGTTTTCAGTTCTGAATAGGAAATTAATACACCTTTCCAAAATTTCTAAAAATGTAAAAATTTTGCCACAAAAATTTTTCATGGATTTCGGAAAAAACCATGGGCTATAACCCCTTGCCATTTTTTAAAAAAAAAAAACTACTTTTTCTTCAAAGTTAATGAAATAAATCGTACTGTACCTCACTGGAAAGGTCTATTCAAATCAAATCGACACATCGAAGCCAAATTCTTTTTCGAGGTCTATTTAGGAAAATATTAGCATCCAAAGTGACTTTACCAGATTTTAACGATTTTCTGCCTCAATCCGTTAATCGCGAATATCAAACGAACCGAGCTTTCAAAATTGTTGCGGTTTTCAGTTCTGAATAGGAAATTAATACACCTTTCCAAAATTTCTAAAAATGTAAAAATTTTGCCTCAAAAATTTTTCATGGATTTCGCAAAAAACCATGGGCTAACCCCTTGCCATTTTTTAAAAAAAAAAACTACTTTTTCTTCAAAGTTAATGAAATAAATCGTACTGTACCTCACTGGAAAGGTCTATTCAAATCAAATCGACACATCGAAGCCTATTTAGGTCTATTTAGGAAAATATTAGCATCCAAAGTGACTTTACCAGATTTTAACGATTTTCTGCCTCAATCCGTTAATCGCGAATATCAAACGAACCGAGCTTTCAAAATTGTTGCGGTTTTCAGTTCTGAATAGGAAATTAATACACCTTTCCAAAATTTCTAAAAATGTAAAAATTTTGCCACAAAAATTTTTCATGGATTTCGCAAAAAACCATGGGCTAACCCCTTGCCATTTTTTCAAAAAAAACAACTACTTTTTTTTTCAAAGTTAATGAAATAAATCGTACTGTACCTCACTGGAAAGGTCTATTCAAATCAAATCGACACATCGAAGCCAAATTCTTTTTCGAGGTCTATTTAGGAAAATATTAGCATCCAAAGTGACTTTACCAGATTTTAACGATTTTCTGCCTCAATCCGTTAATCGCGAATATCAAACGAACCGAGCTTTCAAAATTGTTGCGGTTTTCAGTTCTGAATAGGAAATTAATACACCTTTCCAAAATTTCTAAAAATGTAAAAATTTTGCCTCAAAAATTTTTCATGGATTTCGCAAAAAACCATGGGCTAACCCCTTGCCATTTTTTAAAAAAAAAAAACTACTTTTTCTTCAAAGTTAATGAAATAAATCGTACTGTACCTCACTGGAAAGGTCTATTCAAATCAAATCGACACATCGAAGCCTATTTAGGTCTATTTAGGAAAATATTAGCATCCAAAGTGACTTTACCAGATTTTAACGATTTTCTGCCTCAATCCGTTAATCGCGAATATCAAACGAACCGAGCTTTCAAAATTGTTGCGGTTTTCAGTTCTGAATAGGAAATTAATACACCTTTCCAAAATTTCTAAAAATGTAAAAATTTTGCCACAAAAATTTTTCATGGATTTCGCAAAAAACCATGGGCTAACCCCTTGCCATTTTTTCAAAAAAACTACTTTTTCTTCAAAGTTAATGAAATAAATCGTACTGTACCTCACTGGAAAGGTCTATTCAAATCAAATCGACACATCGAAGCCAAATTCTTTTTCGAGGTCTATTTAGGAAAATATTAGCATCCAAAGTGACTTTACCAGATTTTAACGATTTTCTGCCTCAATCCGCGTAATCGCGAATATCAAACGAACCGAGCTTTCAAAATTGGTGCGGTTTTCAGTTCTGAATAGGAAATTAATACACCTTTCCAAAATTTCTAAAAATGTAAAAATTTTGCCACAAAAATTTTTCATGGATTTCGCAAAAAACCATGGGCTAACCCCTTGCCATTTTTTCAAAAAAAACTACTTTTTTTTCAAAGTTAATGAAATAAATCGTACTGTACCTCACTGGAAAGGTCTATTCAAATCAAATCGACACATCGAAGCCAAATTCTTTTTCGAGGTCTATTTAGGAAAATATTAGCATCCAAAGTGACTTTACCAGATTTTAACGATTTTCTGCCTCAATCCGTTAATCGCGAATATCAAACGAACCGAGCTTTCAAAATTGTTGCGGTTTTCAGTTCTGAATAGGAAATTAATACACCTTTCCAAAATTTCTAAAAATGTAAAAATTTTGCCACAAAAATTTTTCATGGATTTCGGAAAAAACCATGGGCTATAACCCCTTGCCATTTTTAAAAAAAAAAAAACTACTTTTTCTTCAAAGTTAATGAAATAAATCGTACTGTACCTCACTGGAAAGGTCTATTCAAATCAAATCGACACATCGAAGCCTATTTAGGTCTATTTAGGAAAATATTAGCATCCAAAGTGACTTTACCAGATTTTAACGATTTTCTGCCTCAATCCGTTAATCGCGAATATCAAACGAACCGAGCTTTCAAAATTGTTGCGGTTTTCAGTTCTGAATAGGAAATTAATACACCTTTCCAAAATTTCTAAAAATGTAAAAATTTTGCCACAAAAATTTTTCATGGATTTCGCAAAAAACCATGGGCTAACCCCTTGCCATTTTTTCAAAAAAAACAACTACTTTTTTTTTCAAAGTTAATGAAATAAATCGTACTGTACCTCACTGGAAAGGTCTATTCAAATCAAATCGACACATCGAAGCCAAATTCTTTTTCGAGGTCTATTTAGGAAAATATTAGCATCCAAAGTGACTTTACCAGATTTTAACGATTTTCTGCCTCAATCCGTTAATCGCGAATATCAAACGAACCGAGCTTTCAAAATTGTTGCGGTTTTCAGTTCTGAATAGGAAATTAATACACCTTTCCAAAATTTCTAAAAATGTAAAAATTTTGCCTCAAAAATTTTTCATGGATTTCGCAAAAAACCATGGGCTAACCCCTTGCCATTTTTTAAAAAAAAAAAACTACTTTTTCTTCAAAGTTAATGAAATAAATCGTACTGTACCTCACTGGAAAGGTCTATTCAAATCAAATCGACACATCGAAGCCTATTTAGGTCTATTTAGGAAAATATTAGCATCCAAAGTGACTTTACCAGATTTTAACGATTTTCTGCCTCAATCCGTTAATCGCGAATATCAAACGAACCGAGCTTTCAAAATTGTTGCGGTTTTCAGTTCTGAATAGGAAATTAATACACCTTTCCAAAATTTCTAAAAATGTAAAAATTTTGCCACAAAAATTTTTCATGGATTTCGCAAAAAACCATGGGCTAACCCCTTGCCATTTTTTCAAAAAAACTACTTTTTCTTCAAAGTTAATGAAATAAATCGTACTGTACCTCACTGGAAAGGTCTATTCAAATCAAATCGACACATCGAAGCCAAATTCTTTTTCGAGGTCTATTTAGGAAAATATTAGCATCCAAAGTGACTTTACCAGATTTTAACGATTTTCTGCCTCAATCCGCGTAATCGCGAATATCAAACGAACCGAGCTTTCAAAATTGGTGCGGTTTTCAGTTCTGAATAGGAAATTAATACACCTTTCCAAAATTTCTAAAAATGTAAAAATTTTGCCACAAAAATTTTTCATGGATTTCGGAAAAAACCATGGGCTATAACCCCTTGCCATTTTTTAAAAAAAAAAAACTACTTTTTCTTCAAAGTTAATGAAATAAATCGTACTGTACCTCACTGGAAAGGTCTATTCAAATCAAATCGACACATCGAAGCCTATTTAGGTCTATTTAGGAAAATATTAGCATCCAAAGTGACTTTACCAGATTTTAACGATTTTCTGCCTCAATCCGTTAATCGCGAATATCAAACGAACCGAGCTTTCAAAATTGTTGCGGTTTTCAGTTCTGAATAGGAAATTAATACACCTTTCCAAAATTTCTAAAAATGTAAAAATTTTGCCTCAAAAATTTTTCATGGATTTCGCAAAAAACCATGGGCTAACCCCTTGCCATTTTTTAAAAAAAAAAACTACTTTTTCTTCAAAGTTAATGAAATAAATCGTACTGTACCTCACTGGAAAGGTCTATTCAAATCAAATCGACACATCGAAGCCTATTTAGGTCTATTTAGGAAAATATTAGCATCCAAAGTGACTTTACCAGATTTTAACGATTTTCTGCCTCAATCCGTTAATCGCGAATATCAAACGAACCGAGCTTTCAAAATTGTTGCGGTTTTCAGTTCTGAATAGGAAATTAATACACCTTTCCAAAATTTCTAAAAATGTAAAAATTTTGCCACAAAAATTTTTCATGGATTTCGCAAAAAACCATGGGCTAACCCCTTGCCATTTTTTCAAAAAAAACAACTACTTTTTTTTCAAAGTTAATGAAATAAATCGTACTGTACCTCACTGGAAAGGTCTATTCAAATCAAATCGACACATCGAAGCCAAATTCTTTTTCGAGGTCTATTTAGGAAAATATTAGCATCCAAAGTGACTTTACCAGATTTTAACGATTTTCTGCCTCAATCCGTTAATCGCGAATATCAAACGAACCGAGCTTTCAAAATTGTTGCGGTTTTCAGTTCTGAATAGGAAATTAATACACCTTTCCAAAATTTCTAAAAATGTAAAAATTTTGCCTCAAAAATTTTTCATGGATTTCGGAAAAAACCATGGGCTAACCCCTTGCCATTTTTTCAAAAAAAAACAAACTTTTTTTTTCAAAGTTAATGAAATAAATCGTGCTGTACCTTACTGGAAAGGTCTATTCAAATCAAATCGACACATCGAAGCCAAATTCTTTTTCGAGGTCTTTTTAGGAAAATATTAGCATCCAAAGTGACTTTACCAGATTTTAACGATTTTCTGCCTCAATCCGTTAATCGCAAATATCAAACGAACCGAGCTTTCAAAATTGTTGCGGTTTTCAGTTCTGAATAGGAAATTAATACACCTTTCCAAAATTTCTAAAAATGTAAAAATTTTGCCACAAAAATTTTTCATGGATTTCGCAAAAAACCATGGGCTAACCCCTTGCCATTTTTTCAAAAAAAACTACTTGTTTTTTAAAGTTAATGAAATAAATCGTGCTGTACCTTACTGGAAAGGTCTATTCAAATCAAATCGACACATCGAAGCCAAATTCTTTTTCGAGGTCTTTTTAGGAAAATATTAGCATCCAAAGTGACTTTACCAGATTTTAACGATTTTCTGCCTCAATCCGTTAATCGCAAATATCAAACGAACCGAGCTTTCAAAATTGTTGCGGTTTTCAGTTCTGAATAGGAAATTAATACACCTTTCCAAAATTTCTAAAAATGTAAAAATTTTGCCACAAAAATTTTTCATGGATTTCGCAAAAAACCATGGGCTAACCCCTTGCCATTTTTTCAAAAAAAACTACTTTTTTTCAAAGTTAATGAAATAAATCGTGCTGTACCTTACTGGAAAGGTCTATTCAAATCAAATCGACACATCGAAGCCAAATTCTTTTTCGAGGTCTTTTTAGGAAAATATTAGCATCCAAAGTGACTTTACCAGATTTTAACGATTTTCTGTCTCAATCCGTTAATCGCAAATATCAAATGAACCGAGCTTTCAAAATTGTTGCGGTTTTCAGTTCTGAATAGGAAATTAATACACCTTTCCAAAATTTCTAAAAATGTAAAAATTTTGCCACAAAAATTTTTCATGGATTTCGGAAAAAACCATGGCCTAACCCCTTGCCATTTTTTCAAAAAAAAACTACTTTTTTTCAAAGTTAATGAAATAAATCGTGCTGTACGTTACTGGAAAGGTCTATTCAAATCAAATCGACACATCGAAGCCAAGTTCTTTTTCGAGGTCTATTTAGGAAAATATTAGCATCCAAAGTGACTTTACCAGATTTTAACGATTTTCTGCCTCAATCCGTTAATCGCAAATATCAAACGAAACGAGCTTTCAAAATTGTTGCGGTTTTCAGTTCTGAATAGGAAATTAATACACCTTTCCAAAATTTCTAAAAATGTAAAAAATTTGCCACAAAAATTTTTCATGGATTTCGGAGAAAACCATGGGCTAACCCCTTGCCATTTTTTCAAAAAAAAACAACTTTTTTTTCAAAGTTAATAAAATAAATCGTACTGTACCTCACTGGAAAGGTCTATTCAAATCAAATCCACACATCGAAGCCAAATTCTTTTTCGAGGTCTATTTAGTCAAATATTAGCACCCAAAGTGACTTTGCCAGATTTTAACAGTTTTCTGCCTCCAACTACCTAACTTTTTATTTTTGTGAAAATTAATGGAGGCTTAGTTTTCTTCATTATACTCCAACAAACCATTGCGCCAACTGTTGTTTTTTCAATTTAATAATATATTTTTAATCCGTTTTTTTTTTAAATTTTTTTTTTAACTATTCGATGGAAATCTTCATAAGACACTTGGTAAGATTCGGTACTGAGTAGTGTGGGACTCTTACCGCACTTAACTACTGGTGAATCAGGACCAATCTATGAAAGATCGACAAATGATTTTCCTTTCTTAATTTATAAATCACATTGTGGAAAGTTTAAAGTTAGAAAGCTTTCCCATAGCTTTTAGACCATCAGCTCTTGAAGCTTGATTCTTCTTAATCTCCGACCATTGTCTCGTACATTTAAAACGGTCTCCATTTCGGAGTTGGTATGACTTTGCAGTTGCTGATATGCATATATAACATCAGTTTGTTCTGGATAGATAGATCAGAGCTCTTTCCTAGTAACCAGTACATTTTTCTGTACTATAAGTTTAGTTCTTCTCTTTTCTTTTTGATGTGCTCTTTCCATTTTAGCTTTACATCCAGTCATTCCGAGGTATTTGGCAGTATTGAAGTAAGGTACTGCTGTCTGTTTATAAGAATTGGAACATTATTTATTTTTTTGTTTGTTTCATTTGGTTTGATTCGCCATTTTTGCCTCCAATCACTAACTTTATCGACTGCATGTCGATTGCAATATTGCAGCATCATCAGCACCATTCGAGAGTGAAATTGTCAAAGATTTGGTACCTCTAACAATATTTGCAGTTCCAATTAAAAAATTGCATTTTTCTAATTTAGAGTCAAAAAAGCTGAGTTTCAAGTACACAAAACGCTGCAAGATTTTTTTATTGTTATTTCTGCATAAAAAAAACATATTTCGTCGAAAATAGAGTTATATGGTTTTTAACCTGGATGCTTCAATTAAAAACTTGAATTGTTTGATGAAACACTTGGCGTTTCTACTTATTACTTTAAAAAATGCTTGACAAAAAAACGCACCTAAAAGCCATCGAAATTATCATGCACCCAATTAAAAGTAGACTATTGATGGATTTTAGGTGGAACCTTTTCTTTATCTTTGCAAAGCAAAAGAAATTCAAATAACGGAATAAACACGCAAATGAACTGCGCAAAATAAATGTTCTGAACAAATGCCCTTTCATTCCCACAAAAAAAAGAAAATAATAAACGGAAATCTAGGGCAGTCTGGCTAGAAAAAAAATTGTTTTTGTACTTTTTAACTTTTTGCTCAGCATATTTTTTATTTATCAATTAACCCTTTTTTGCGGACGGCAACTTTCAGAATAACGGCAAGCCCCAATAACTTAATATTTATGTTTCGGGTTAAGAAAGATCTTAAACAATTTAAGCCACTCTTACCTTAATCAACCCTGTCCTAGAATTGAGGACGACCTCAACTTACAAGTGTATAGCACACATCTCACTTGGTATGAGGATGGGCTTGTTAGTTAAGAGTTTTACCCACCCAAAAGTAAGCAAACTTAATTAACTATTTGAGGATTAAGTAATCAAAAATATTCAAGCTAGTAAAGTATAATTTAAATGAATGAATGAAAGATAAAAGAAATTTAAAAGAAAAATTGAGAAAACAAAATAAATTGAAAAATTCAGAACGACACATTTGATACATATACAGTGTGTCAGGTAAATAATGGATAACCTTGCAATTGGTTATAGCAGGCCTTATGACCTTTCCAGAAAAAAAATATTTAAAAAATATTTTCCCAGTGGTTACTAGGTTATGATGTTTTTTCAAAAATTGTAAACAAGTACTTCTTTCCTCAATTACGTGAACACTACGACCATGGATGAACAATTTTTAGTGTTTTTTGAATTCTTTTTATTTTTTAGAATACCAGTTCTGATAGATAGGTAGTAAAATTTAGTAGTAGTTATTGCAAATTTTTTTTATTACAATTTTTTAAGTTTATTTTTTCATTTCAATTATTTATTTTCAAAAAAGTTTGACCACCTCTAAAAAATAAAAATTGTTGAGGACATGAATGGCCAATTTTAACATTTTCGGAAAAAGTTTATAAAAATGTTACAATAACCTTCAAAATATGGGTAGGACAAATATTTTTTTTTATGTATAAGGGGGTTCAGTGCAAATATAAAACTCAATTCTAGGTGTTGAAAGCCCCACCCTATGATCACCATATTAAAAAAAATCATTGGTACAAATTTGTAGAAAATTCAAATCTCTTCAATTTATGTTTACACATTTTTTTCCCTAAGGCTGTCAATACAAAAGATACAATCAAAATTTTAATAATGAAAATAATCACGTGGTTTTGAATACTTATTTTTTATTTACAGTTTAATTGTAAGAAGCATTGTTACAGAAACTGTCGAGAATTTAATTTGCTACAAATATGTGCCAAAGATATTTTTCTAAGACTAATAATTCTTAAGCTACCGCGGAAAACTTTTAAGAACCCCTTTTCCAATATGGTGGTACTTTCAACACCTAGAATCAAGTTTTATACTAGCACTGAACCTTCTTACACATCAAAAGACAAAATGTTTGCCCTATCCATAGTGAGAGGTTATTGTAACATTTTAATAGATTTTTTCCGAAAATGTTAAAATCTACTTTATTAGATTAATGACATATTTTCTTGGTTATTTTTTTTATATATATACTTAAGCCTGTGTTATACCATTTTGGAAAGTGCATTAAATAGACAACCTTTATAAGAAATTGGCCATTTATGTCCTCGTACAGTTTTTATTTTTTGGAGGTGGTCAAACTTTTTTTAAAATAAATAATTGAAAAAAAATTTATTATCAAAATTGAAATACAAACTGCAATAACTACATACTATTAAATTTTACTACCTATCTATCAGAACTGATATTTTAAAAAATAAAAAAACAAACACTAAAACTTGTTCATCCAAGGTAGTAGTGTTGATGTAATTGAGGTAAGAAAAGTACTTGTTAACAATTTAAAAAAAAAAAACATCATAACATAGTAACCACTGGGAAAATATTTTTTTCTGGAAAGGTTATAAGGCCTGCTATAACCAATTGCAAGGTTATCCATTATTTACAGGACACCCTGTTTATACATATGAATGATCAGATCCATTATCGGAAGGAAATATTTTTCAACGCTGTGAATCAATTTATCATTAAAAATTCTACGCTTTCATATTTGGGTTAGTAACTAAATGATTTTGACGAAATCATTTAACTTGATAGACATCATACAACATGATACCATTTTTTTTTTTTTTTTTTTTTTTTGTGAAGACCAATAAAATCACTAATACAAGGCTTTAAACACATACACATTTTTATTTGTTGTTTTGCAACAATTAAACAATTACAACGATAGATAATAATTTTGTTTAAAACAAACATAGTTTTGGTTAAATTATAAGAGATCAGCATACCAATTTGAGCTTGCAACAATATTATTTTGTAAGTGAATAAATAGAAATATTGATATACAATACGTTATTTATTTTTGTTTTTTTAATTAAATTAATTGTTTCTTACAATTTAATCCTTAATCTGTGTTTATTCTTTCCATTTACATACTAATTATTGTCTCTTTTCGGAAATAAACCCATCAAACCATAATTCTGCCAACATTAGGTTAATGTTTTAATTGACAATTTCTAACATTTCGCCTCTTAGGTACATAAATATGAGCTTAATGAAGATCAGCAGCTGTCTTCAAACAAACATTTTTACTCATAATTAAGGTTCTTTTAAAGCCTCTTGATAAATTAACAAAGCGTATTAAATATTATAGCCAAAATGTTTATTTCTAGATCTACTAAATTAACATTTTAATAATTTTATTATGGTTGAGTGTGATAAAATGGGAGAAGATAAATCTAGACTATTCTGGTTGGATCAATAACTCCGCCCGGTCCAGGCAAGGTGCTAGGATGGCCCAGCAGGTACGAGTCTACTTGACGTGCCGCTTGTCGGCCCTCAGAAATGGCCCACACTACCAACGACTGTCCTCTTCGGCAATCTGATCGTGATTCAATAAATTTATTATTTATATAAAAGAATATTTAAATTTCTAAAGCTTACCTCCAGCAGCGAATACTTTTGGATGAGAAGTTCCATATGTTCCGTTGACTGCTTTTACGTTGCCTCGCCCATCAAGTTCTAGACCAAGTTCATTTGGAACGGTTTTTTCAGGTCCGAGGAAACCCATGGCCAATAATATTAAATCAGCTGGATACTCTTTCTCGGAATCTTTAACATTTTCCATTACCCACTGGCCGGTAGCGGACTTTTTCCATTCAACTTGAACAGTATTAACTGACGCAATATGACCATCTTTTCCTACAAACTCTTTTGTTGTTGTTGAATACTGACGAGGGTCATTTCCAAATCGAACTCGAACTTCCTCGTGACCATAGTCAACTCTATAAACAGAAATAATTTTGTTACAAAGAATTTACTGAGTTGGGCTTTACTTTTTAAATACCTGAAAACCTTAGGCCATTGTGGCCATGGATTGTCATTTGCACGAGACTTTGGAGGTTCTGGAAGAATTTCGAATGTAGTTATACTCTTGGCGCCTTGACGTAGTGACGTTGCTATACAATCACATCCAGTATCTCCTCCGCCAATTATAATAACATCCTTTCCTTCAGCTGAGATAATGTTCTTTGAACCACCCAACTGTTTTTTTTGCTGAGCTTCCAAGAACTCCATTGCAAAATGTATTCCTTTAAGGTCTCGGTTTGGAAGAGGAAGATCCCTTGGCCACGTTGCACCAGTTGTTAAAAGCACTGCATCGTATCTTAAAATAGAAATTTAATTAATCGTTCGTTAGCAGCAGTTATATAAGTATTGGTGCAAGACCCTACGAGTTTTTGAGACAGGGGCATCTGGGCGTATGCTTACTTTTTTTGATAATTAGTGCGAATTCAATGGATTTTAAAATAAATAACAGTTTGTGGGACCCTGATAGTTCTAGTCACTTGCAATCTCAGTCATTCTTGTGTGTGCGTGCGAATGGATGAAAAGCACTTAATCGGACAGAGATATTTTTGGAAGATAAGTCACTTCCTCGCAAGAGGCAGTATCCAGGAAAAAGCAAGAAAATTGTTAGGGCTAATCCTTAGGCAGATGCCATGGATCTGATACCATTTCCCAGGCTGAAGTCAATGTCATAGGGAAATGTACAGAACTAAATATCGGAAGAAAGTACGGAAACTAAAAGACTGCCATAATTTTAAACAGCCAAACCGCACTCAAAGCACTAAACTGATAAGAAATCAGCTCTTTACAGTTATCGGAGTGTGTAAGTAGGCTAAACGAACTTAAAAAGATTAATAATGATACGCTTCATCGGGTACCGGGCTCGTTTGGTGTCCAAGTTAATTAGAATAGAATAGAGGAGTTCAAAAAATCTGAAATAACTATAAATAATAGACTTTAAAGCTGCAACGTATGCTTTTAAAAAGATAAATACTGCCAGCCCATCATGTAAAGCCATCCTGCGACAAGGTCAAGTGTTATGGGCTTCATTATTTTCAAAATATAAGAACTCTCAAATCTGTCATATTATAGTACTAAAAATTTTGTTTGATATGAAACTTACTCGCTAAGCAAAAATTCTGCTTTAATATCTTTCCCAACATGAACTCCTGTTTTAAACTCAATGCCTTCCGCTGCCATTAGATCGACTCGTCGTTTAACAACATCCTTTGACAATTTCATCGTGGGTATACCATATTGTAAAAGACCTCCTACTCTATCGTTTCTTTCAAAAACAGTTACTAAGTGACCAGCTCTGTTCAATTGCTGTGCAGCCGCCAGTCCAGATGGTCCTGATCCAACCACAGCAACACGTTTACCAGTACGTTTTGATGGAATCTCTGGTTTAATCCAGCCATTTTCAAATGCATGATCGATTATTGAACATTCAATATTTTTAATCGTAACTGGTGGCTCGGAAATTCCTAAAACACAAGCCCCTTCACATGGAGCTGGACAAACCCTACCGGTAAACTCGGGGAAATTATTGGTTTGCAATAATTGCCTGAGAGCCTCTTTCCATTCACCATGGAATATTAAATCATTCCATTTAGGAATAATATTTCCCAGTGGACAACCATGGCTATTCGATTGACAAAATGGAACACCACACTCCATACAACGAGCAGCTTGAACTTTCAAATTCTTTCGCACATGGGGGAAATTATACACTTCGTTCCAATCATTTTGTCTTTCCTTAGCATCACGATAGATGGCGGTTTCACGCTTATATTTAATAAAGCCTCTTGTTTTGTCCAAAATTCGATCAGCACGTTTTTGTTCCAAAGCAATATCTTGTATAGCCTCTTCGATATCCTTGACTGATGGTTCAGTTTTGCCATTGGTTCCATTTTCGATAGCCTTTATATCTTTGCTGAATTTTTCAGATAGTTTTTCTTCTTCCAAGTCTTTTAGAGCCTTTTGATATTCGTATGGGAATACCTTGACAAATTTACTTTGATTGACAGCCCAGCTTGCAAGAATTTCCTCGGCAACTAGCGAACCAGTATTTTCGATAAATTCCTGCAGAAGCTGCTTCACTAAAATAACATCTTTTTCCTGTTCCAATGGGAGCAGCTCAACGGACTCAGCATTAACCTTTGGTTTGAATGATCCATCTATGTCATACACATAGGCAATTCCACCGGACATGCCAGCAGCAAAGTTTCGACCAGTCAGACCAAGAATTAATACTGTTCCTCCGGTCATATATTCACATCCATGATCACCAACACCCTGTAAATGATAAATTAATTCTCGTTCTTGGATATGGGCTTTCATTTTGATCATACCTCTACTACTGCTGTTACACCAGAGTTACGCACACAGAAACGTTCAGCTGCTATACCACGGAAGAATGCTTTGCCATCGGTGGCACCATATAGGCAAACATTTCCAACGATGACATTTAAGTGCGACTCAAATGGCACAGAGGCTGGTGGTTTGATGACGATTGAACCTCCACACAAACCTTTACCAACGTAATCGTTTGAGTCTCCGATTAAAGTAACATTCACACCCTTTGCAAGGAACGCACAAAAACTCTGTCCTGCAGAGCCTTCTAGCTTGATATTGATGCTTCGTCCTTCTGGAAGCCCTGCTTCTCCATATTTGCTATAGATAATATACTAAGTTATGACAAAAGAGTAATATAGATACACAAAATTATAATTACCAAGCGATGTGGTAGCTCAAGGTTGATGCAAAAGCTCGTTCCTCATTGTGTATTTTTGATACAAAATCAATTGTGCTTTCATTTCCATCTAAAACGCCTTGTGCTTTCTTGATTAATTCATTGTCTAATCTGTTTTCTAGTCCAAAATCTTGAGCAACTGATCCACCAACTATATTTACGCCAGGTCTTAATTTAGTTGCATCTTGCAACAATGTAGATAAATCTAACATCGAAGCTTTAAGAGCCAAATTATTGCTAACTTTAAGCAAGTCTGTGCGTCCGATAAGATCTTGGAATTTACGAATGCCAAGATTAGCCATTATTCTTCGGATCTTCAAGGTAAATATTAAGTTTTATTAATAAGCATTCCTGGGGAATTCAGTAATAAAAAAACTTACATCTTCAGCTAGCATGAAGAAGAAATTGATCACATGCTCAGGTTTTCCAGTGAATTTCTTCCTTAGCTCAGGGTCTTGAGTGGCAATTCCAACAGGACAAGTGTTTAAATGGCACTTTCTCATCATTGTGCAACCTGAGAAAAAAAAAACACATGAGTGAGTAAATTTAAAAATCAATCAATGTTTCCCAAAATTAATTTTTTTTTTATGGATTCGGAATTAAATCTTTCAATCTCATATTCGACTCAATGGAATTATCAAATTCGACTCAAGGATGCAATTTAAGTTCAACAGCATTTGCTTTGTATATGGAGGGCAGTCCTAAAATCATTCCCCTCGTTATGACAATAAACGAATTACATAAATTAACATGACACTTTCGACATATTTTTCTATAACTTACCCATAACAATCAATGGAGCAGTACTGAAACCAAATTCATCGGCGCCTAGAAGTGCAGCAACAACAACATCAAATCCAGTTCTTAGTTGTCCATCAGCTTGAACAACAACTCTAAAGAAAAAAAATAATAAATGTAAACATAAACGCATTCTGCTTGGTGAAATGAATTATAACATAAATTACTAATGAAACACCGCGGAACACATACATACGCATAGACGAGCTACAGAACAAAAACGAGCTACGATCAATCGACCTACAGTCTGGTATTTAACCGCATGTGACCCCTTAGTCTAGTCTCAAAGCACTGTGGTCTCGATATCGTTGTACCCCATCTTCACTTAACTCTGACTAGCCCTGAGGGAAGATGATTATGTTCGACAAAGTTTGTTTGTTTTTTTTTTTCTTTCTCTTTTTTTTTTTTAAGTAAACATTGCTTAACAATAACGAAGGGAAAACATTAAAATCACATCTCACCGAAAGACTGTGATTGAATTTTTCAATGCCAACAAGAACAACAAATAGTGATCTGCGCTTATAAATTGCGTCCATTCGAGGATATCCATAATCTGGATTGCGAGGTTTCAATGTTCGTGTTATGAGTAATGAATTCTTCAAAATAATTTACCTTGATCGTAGATTATTTAAAACAAGAACTTGATGTGTTTCAGCAATACCCAATTCCCATGGTAAGCCAGCATTTTTGATGCCTGTCCATGAGCTGGCACCAGTTCCACCATCGTGACCAGAAATGACAATGTGTTCGGCTTTTCCCTGGATTAAATTAAATTATTAAAAACTAAAATACAATTATGTAGCTTTGAGGGAACTTACCTTAGCCACCCCAGCTGCCACAACACCAACTCCAACTTCAGAAACAAGCTTAACGCTGATCCTGGCCTTAGGATTAGAGCATTTAAGATCGTATATAAGCTCTGCCAAGTCTTCAATGGAATAAATATCGTGGTGAGGTGGTGGTGAAATAAGTCCAACTCCTGGCACTGAATGACGTGTGTATGCAATATCTTTGGTAACTTTATAGCCTGGTAGCTCGCCTCCCTCACCGGGTTTAGCTCCTTGAGCCATTTTGATTTGTAAGTCATCAGCATTTGCCAAATATGAGGCTGTTACTCCAAAACGACCCGAAGCAACTTGTTTAATGGCTGATCGCCTATTGTAATCGGGGTCTTGGTCTGTTCAAATTCAAAAAATAAATAAACTTGTTTTCTCTTCGTATAATTGAATATTTGTAAAACTTACTAAGATAACGATCAGCATCTTCACCACCTTCACCTGTGTTACTCTTGCCTCCCATTTTATTCATTGTTACCGCAAGGGTTTGATGAGCCTCCAAAGAAATACTGCCAAAACTCATGGCACCAGTAGCAAATCTTAAATTTAAAAAAATATGAACATTCTGGAAATTCTAATTATGTATAAAGCACATACCTTTTAACAATCTCACTAGCAGGTTCAACCTCAGAAATGTCAATACTTTGTTTGTCAGTAACAAATTCTAGCTGTCCACGAAGTGTGCATTTTTTCACACTCTTCAGAGTTGATTCCCTGAAAGCTTCGAATGCACTTTGATTCTTATTAACAGCAGCTTCTTGTAGACTGGCAATCGATGCTGGTTCGTTGATGTGACTCTCACCACCATGACGCCAATGATACTGTCCAGGGTTTCGCAGGATACGCGTATCGGGCGAAACCTTACAATACGTCATTTGGAAACGATCTAATCCTTCGGTTGCAAGAATTTCCAGACTAACTCCGCCAATGCGACTGTGTGTTCCGCGGAAACAGCGATCAATCAAATCTTTGCCCAATCCAACAGCCTCAAATATTTGAGCACTTTTATATGATTGCAGTGTACTGATTCCCATTTTGGCCATGACTTTAGCAATACCAGTGTCGATTGCTTGGGAATAAGCTGCATAAATTTGCTTGTCAGAAACATCAGGACTAATCACACCATCGTTGCGCAATGAGAGTGCCAACTCAAATGCTAGATAAGGGCAAATAGCATCAGCACCATAGCCCAAGAGAACGCAGATGTGATGAACTTCTCTTGCCTCTGCAGTTTCTACTATAATACCAACCTTCATTCGCTGTAAGGTTTCAATAAGATGATGATGCAGAGCACCCAAAGCAATAAGAGCCGAAACAGGAGCCCGGCCACCACCGGCGTTTCTATCAGAGATAACTAAAAGTTGATATCCCTTTTCAGCGGCCATCCGGCCTTCACGGCAAATGCGATCGATACAATTTATGTATCCTTCAATACCCTCTTCAAATCGGAATGTAATATCCAAAATCTTAGTTTTCCAACCGCGATGAGTGTTACGCTTGAGCAAGTTGGTATCTGGAATGCTTAAGATAGGGTTTGGTAGCCAAATGCGATGAACCTGCATTGCTGATGGTTTCAGCAGATTGCCTTCGGGGCCCACGGGACATTGCATTGACATAACCACTTTCTCACGGAATGGATCAATTGGAGGATTTGTTACTTGTGCAAATAGCTGCTTAAAGTACTCATACGGAAGTGGCTGGAATTCAGAGAGACACGCTAATGGTGCGTCATTTCCCATGGAACCAAGTGCCTCTTTTCTGAAAATGAAAACAATAATTATTATTATTTTCAAATCGATTTATTTATTTTGATAATTTTAACTCACTTGCTGTTGAACATAGGTACAAGCAGCATGTTTACAGTTTCGGTTGTGTAACCAAACAATGCTAAACGAGGATCAAAGATACCCTTTTGAGATTGATCAACTCCATTGGAATGGCCGTTGGATGTTGAATTCAGCTTGTCAGCATTTCGTATCTCATCCATTGTGATCTAAGCAAACAAAAAATAAATACAAATTTAATTACCTAATTTATTTAGTGATAAATAATAAAAACATTTTGATAAGATTTTTATGAATCAATGGGAAATAGACATAGTCCAGTCAATAAAGATTAAAATTGGTGATTTTTTGGAATTTTTAAAAACTCAAGGTCTTTGTGTTACCAATTGAAAAGTATAACATGTGATCAGATTGTATATTCGATCTTTTATGCCGGAAATTAAATATATACTTTGGTCTTTGGGTCACTTGATTGATTTGTTATTAATTTCCAATAAATACTTAACTTAAAGCTGTAGGAATAAGTATGATTAGAAGAGAACCCACTTCCGGCCAATGAATATCTTGTTGCTACTACTAATTCAGAAGAGGTTTCCTAATCTATAAAAAAGCTTAAGAACAACAAGATAGGTGGCGCTGATGGCCTTAGGTAAGCTAAGATTAGAAGGGTGGTCGTATGGCAAGTAACATCACTTCCCTCCGATTTCAATGGATCCATGTGTGATCCTTAGGAAGAAGAAAAGTTATGTATAAGAAGAGGTTAGAAAAGGCGTTAGGAGCTTAGGTGTAAGGGATCTCTATGAGTTTTGAATTAATCTCACTAAGGAAGTGAGATATGTCAAGCGGTGACATATTTGGGCCGATTCCTTTTGCCTTTTTTTTCTGTATATGACATGGTATCGTGGGAGCCAACGATGAGTGACTTGATTGAGTTTATTGCACTGAGTAATATTGACTCATCGTGCCAATGTTGTATCAGTTTTGTCTTTCTGACGATTGTGTAAATGGCTTCGATTTCCGGCTATCTTTCTATGAAAATATTAAATTAAAAAAATGAAGCATGATTCTTTCTGGCAAGGTTTTATTTCGAGAATTCGCAACCATGAGTGATTCAAAACTGGTCATACTTTGTACCAATCCAATGGTTTTGAGACTTATCCCCCATTTCTTTTACCAAAGTTACTTCAAGTCAAGCCAGAAACCTGACGGGGTATCCATTCCGTTAATCGTGGTTGGGTATATGTTAGGGATGTTACATTTCCTTCACGGTGCGGTGGTCTTAAAGACGCGCCAGGTTTCACTAAATTGGATCCCGAAAGTAATCATGCAGATTTGTGGGAAATGATCTCAGGATACTAAATTTTGAAAGCAGAAAATCGTACCTAAACCCTTTTTTGAGTTATAGGCATATATACATATGTATATAGGATTGAAGGCATTTTGACGTGGCCGGAAAAAATGATTTATTTGGATCAGTCGATGGTTTTTTATTTAAGTGCACTAAATAATTAACACCCTATGCCCGATTGTTTTAACTCAAATAGATTGTTTCAAGTAACATGCTCAAACTTCTATCCTAAAAAGTAGTCCATGGCCCAAGTCACCTTCCTACCTTCATCTTAAAATGTATGTCTGATAAAACATTGATTTTTTTAACCATTGCTGTGTTGTGTCTTGACAAATCTCAAGGAAAAAAAATCAATTTTTGTTACCAAAAAAACCTTTTAAAGCAGATACATATTAGGATAGCTATTTAATTTCTTTGAAGATTTTTTGAATGACCTTATTATAATCTTTATTCGAGTGGAGAGTGAACTATAGAAAAAAACACAGAAGTATATAAAATAAAAAGTTTTTTTCACTTAATTAAAGTACCTTTTTTTGAACTTACCATCTGTTTCCAAAAACATTTCGTATAGCATTATAGATATGAGGAAAATTTTGTTTGTTAAGACTAATAACTTAAAAATATTTATATGTTTATATAAAAATCAGATTATTTTTTACCTTTTGCTGAAGCCATTCAGAGTGCGGTCTGGATTTTGCTATTTTCGACTTTAGTTCAACATCTTGAATGAAGGTCTTTTCCTGAGTATCCACCAGCAACATACGACCTGGCTTCAAGCGGCTTTTCAGTGTTACTTGAGATGGATCAACATCATATACACCGACTTCTGATGCCATAACTAGAACATTTTCTTTGGTAATGTAGAATCGTGATGGTCGCAAGCCATTTCTATCGAGAACAGCTCCAATATATCGACCATCGGTAAATGAAATCAAAGCTGGACCATCCCAAGGTTCCATAACACAAGCTGCCCATTGATAAAAGTCGCGTTTCTCTTGAGCCATAGTCTTGTCATTTTGCCAAGCTTCTGGGACCATAGTCATAACGGCTTCAGGCAATGAACGTTCTCCAGCCATTGTTAAAAATTCTAGTACACAATCGAAAGATCCCGAATCGGAAAGATTTGGCTCAACGACAGGGAAGAGCTTTTTGATATCATCCCCGAACATTTGGCTCTCCATTACACCTTCACGGGCTTTCATTAGGTTCACATTGCCCCGCAAGGTGTTTATTTCTCCATTATGGGCCAGGACACGTAGAGGATGTGCCCGTTCCCAGGATGGAAACGTGTTAGTACTAAAACGAGTATGAACCAATGCCAAATATGTTTCAAATTCGGGATCCTTAAGATCAGTATAATAATCCCATAATTGATCCGAAGTAAACAGTCCCTTGTAAACAATGGTCCTAGTAGACAGAGAACATATATAGAAACGGCGGCCAGGCTTTGCTAAGAGATGACTGGCTTGCTTCCGTAAGAAAAATACTTGGCGCGCAAGTTTTTCTTCATCTAAATCTGTGCAGGTAACAAATACCTGGCGAGAAATCGGTTCACTTTTACGAGCGACAACGCCAATAGCCGATTGATTAGTGGGAACAGTTCGCCAGGCCAACATTTTAAGTCCAAGTCCCTCGGCCAATTCGTTGAACTCTTTTTCAGCATCAGCTTGTGTCTGTTCATCCAAATAAAATATTCCAGTAGCATACTTGCCAAATGGAGGCAAGGTTACCCCCTGAGATTCTCTAGAATAAGAAAGAAGAAAAAAAAAACAAATTAATTGGTTTTCCCCGGTGCGGTGCGTGATATGATAAGCCTAACCCATTCAAAAGAATAAAACTTGATTACGCTGTTTAATTCATAAATTCATATTATGCGCAGTAGGCTTAACCAGATAAAGTGTTGATAAGCTTCAGAAACTACGCCAGCACAAACGTTTTGATAAATCAAGTAATCTTCATGAATGAGTTTATTAATGACCTACATGGCACCATCATGGTACGATGTTTTTTATACTTTTAAGTCGTCAATCAAAGTCTATAGCATACAAACAAGGTCCGTAGTCTAGAAACTATATTCCAGGGGGTATATAAATGTTATTTATTTAATTTTGAAAACACGTAAGAAACTAACAACATTTAATTTTGATACAAAATTACTATACAAAGTAAAGCTAACCTTGGCAGTGAGTAAAAGAATTTAAAACATTTATTTTCAGAAAACAAAGTAATTATTTTAAATTCTTGAGATCAGTTTGCAGATACAAAAATTTAGTATTCAACTTAAACGTCACAGAGCGTAACTGTCATTGCCTGTAAGAAATTAACATTTTTCTCATCAAGTCTGTTAGTATACTCCACAAAACTACCAAATTCCTTCCAAATATCAAATTTAGCCCAAAGCTGTTCGCGTACTCAAAAATTGTGTAGTTTTTGGTAGAAGAAAACGTTCGCGAGAGCGTCCCTTTCCTGAAAATGTTTGTCAAATCCTGCCCAAGAAATTGTCAGTTCTGTGTTGCGAGTTGAGTACAAAAACACAAAAACAAAATGGCTGTTGTTTACTTTTAGTTTCTTAGCATTCCCGAAATAGAAAAAATTAAATACACTTCACAATAGCAAAAGCACAAAATGTACTATTAAGTCACATTTTATGTTTTAAAAATTGATCAATAAATTTATTTAATACAAAAAAAACCAACAGATAAGAAAAAAAAACACTTCTATTAAAAAACTAAACTAAACTAAAAGTAAACAGCAGCCATTTTGTTTTTTGTTGTTGTTCTTAACTCAGAACACAAAACTGTCAATTTCTGCCAAAAGAAATTTCTTGGGCAGAGTTTGGCAAAAATTGTCAGGAACAAGAAATTTTTTACTCTCTCGCTAGCGTTCTCTTCTGCCAAAAACTACACAATTTTTTAGTACGCGAACAGAGCTTTGGGCTAAATTGGGTAGATTCGGGTAGATTTTGGTAGTTTTGTCGAATAAACGAACAGACTAATGTTTTGTATTGCACACACATTTTGAACCATCTCTGGCGAACTGCCACCATTCCCCCTTTCTGGCTACGGCTTTGCATTTAAATATGGCAAAAAGCTTTCAACAGCTTTATTAAAGCACTTGATCTTGCTGAGACAGAACAAGAACATGAATCACGAATTAGATTAATTTTGCGTTCCTTGAACTTGGCATTGGTGTTTCGTTTATAGATAACTGAAAAAGCAGAGATTATGTAGATGTAGCACATTTGAGTTTAAGCGATATGCCGAATATGCTCCAATTAAGAAATCAGTTTAATATGAAGTTTAGTTTTGATAGAAAAGAATTTCACTTTTCAATTAAAATAGATTGAGCAATTTTGAACCGAATTAATTTTTTTTTTCAAAGCCAGCATTAACATTCCGAAGAAAAACAGAACTTTAAAATTCAAAGAATAAGAACTAAATATAAATTAAGCATAACTTTTGATAGTTGAAATCACTTAAGTATTTTTGGGTTGGAGTCATTTTTGCGAATAGAAAACTTATTTGCGGTGACTTTGATACTAATTATGTAACTAACATTTTTTCTATATTTTGAGGTGTCGGTGGGGGTCAGCTGAGCGATATTTTTAAAAACTACAGCTTTTTAGTATTTCTTTTCACTTTGCAAACTGGAACAAAGGTTAATATTATTCGAATTTTTGAAAAATGTTAAGCATCAATATCAGTCGTGTTAATCCATTAGGTATATGATGTGATAAAGCGGAACAAATGACGTAAAATCAAGAGTTTGAAATGGACGCAAGGAAATATTTGTCGGTATACAGTAGTTCAGGAGCTTTAATACAGTCATATTGGGTTATTGCCAGGAAAGTTGCTTGGCAGTTTTGATTGTTTGCTTGCTTTATGTTTACGGGGTGACTGAATCTCAGGGATAGTCTAGTGGACACCTTTGCTGATGATACTGCAATATTGTTGACTGATAAAACCGTTACGAAATTTTTAAAATACAGTTGATAAGTGCGGGACGCGGCAAACGCCGACTCTGACCATTTTTTTGTTGTGACAAGGATTAGAGCTCATGACTGTCAATTGAAAAGAAATTATGAACCGCCTTAAAGAAATTGCTATCCTTAGCATACATGAAGCCACCAAAGCTTAAACAGAAGAGCGCACAATTTTCCGCTGTGCATTCACCTGCTACAGACGAAACAACCACTGGTGCCAATATTAAGATTATATCAAGGAAGCAACCGAGTTCACCATCCCCGAAAAAGAACCCGTGATATGATGGTGAATGCGTGCAGCTGGAAGAGGTGATAGAAAATGGACATTCGGATATGATGCAGCGTAAAACAAGAGCATCAAGAGGGAAGTATTGAACAATGAAAAGAGAGGAGAAGAAGACCCTGACCCTGAATAGAAAGAAGAGTCCGTACGAAGCCTCCCAGCACAAGGAGATCAAAGAGTCTCGCGATTCAAACAACACCCGGAAGTCTTATGAAATAGACAACCAACTGGCTGCTGCTGTATTAAGACCGGAACGCAGGCTATTCGAAGCGGCGAAAGTAACTTATTCACTGAAGCACCACAGGGAATAGTATAGATGTATTCCATCAGCATTTTCAGTAGCTGATGAATGGGCATCATCTAGGGCGAGAAATAGAGAAATATGACAAGAAAAGAAGTCAACTTCAGTCAATAAAGACCCAGTGCCACCACCCAGTAAAGAAGATTGTACGTTTGAAATAAAAAAGGGGTGAATAAAATGTGTCTATTCTAATTCTAGGTACTTGGCTATTATGAAGCTAAAGAGCAACAAGGCCGCCGGTTCTGGGTTTACCAGCGGAGCTCTTCAAACACGGAAGGTGCATGCATCTTATTAGGTGAAAGGAAACATGCCCGATGAATATTGTGTGAGCTATGACTTTTATATGAAGTAAAAAAAGATAGATTTACATACAGACATACAAATACCAAACGTCAACTACAAGTCATCAGTAGTTCGATCAACCTACTCGATTTTTGGGGAAGAGAGAAAGAGCTTGCAAACACAAAATATAGAAATAATAATTTTTATTTGTACTGGATGCGGTATTTATACTCTTATCCAACGTACTGTGTGAACATCCTAGGCTGTTTGCATCACTAAAATCGGCAAGGACCACTGTGGTTTCCTGCCAGAATAATCGACCATAAACCAAGTCTTGACTATCAGGCCAATCCTGGAAAAGATCAATGAATTTCAATTCGAGACTCACCATTTATTCATCGACTTTAAGGCCGCAAATGATAGCATGCATCGTCTGGAGCTCTATATGGCGATGTGTCACGTGACATTGGAAAATACGCGATGCAGGGAAAAATGCCTCCGTACTATTCCTAACATGCACAGGGTTTCGACAAGGAGATGCACAATTATAGGCGTTTTTCTTTTTTAGCTCCAAGCATAGCACTGAGCTGTCAAAAAAAGATCTGTGTTTCTATTTTAGCTCAGAGCGCTCAACTTGTGTTTCATTTTTGAATTGGAGCTAGCTAGGAGTACGCTCAATGAGTTCAGAATAAAAAAAGACCGAGCGAATGACGGTGTTCACATTGGATTGAAAAACTGAATTTTTGTTAACGTTTCAGTATTCACATCTCGCTCCCACTTCTTCAGTAAAGGAAGATGTAAGTACTGAAACGTCAACAAAAATCCAGTTTTTCAGTCCAATGTGAACACCGTCAATGAAGTAAATAGCTGAGCACAGCCAACTTCGCTCCTTTTTTCACTCATTTCACATAAGCGCGTTCAACACTTCATTTTCAGTAACATTCTTAGAAGACACTATTTTTAACCGATTTGTCCATATTTAAAGGCTTACCGATGACATCGACACTATTGGCGGCTCCCAAAAGGCCCTTAAAGAGACACCAATTGAAAAACAGAAGAAATTTGTTGGTCTTAAACTAAAAGTAGGACAAGAACAAGTACATGCTATCAACAAACAATGAAAGATCTGTCAACTGGCTAGGGCAAAACGTCACTGTTGATCGGAACAACTTCGAATTTTTTAAGGAGTTCATCTCCCTCGGAGTAAACATTAATCTCACAAACATCTTGGTGCAGATCCGATGATGAATTACCAAAGCAAACCGGTGCTACTTCGGTTTGGCTCGACAAATGAGGTCAAAACACGTTAGACGAAGTGAACGCTCTATAAAACCCTTATACTGCCAGTCCTGCTTCATGGGGCCGAGTGTTGGGCGATAAGCAGAAAGGTAGAGCCGATACTGGGCTCTTTTGAAAAAAAAAAATCTTCTACGGATATTTGGTCCTGTGTGTAGGTGGGGCGAATGGAGGAGAAGATACAGCCCGCGAATTCAATGAGCCTTATCAAGATGTGGATGTAGTCTAAAAAATCAAAATACGTCGACTACATTGCCTTGACTACATAAAGCGAATAGCCAAGAGAGTCATTGAATCCTTGCCTTGAAGTTCAAGAGAACAAAGAAAACCGAACCTTCGATTTAAAGACTAAAGGATCTCGGATGCCAGAAGGCTTAGACTGATGATGACCGAAACTAGTGTGCTCGGGATCGTAGAGGATGAAGGCTGCAACCCTTCATGGATTGGGAGCCAAGTAAGTAAATTATTTCGAATTGAAAATTGAGTAATTTTATATCAACAGACTGTCATATTTTTAATACCTCTTTATCATGTCGTTATTGATGCCCCCAATTAAATTACAAACCTAATGTTTGATTTATACGACTATAACAACTTTGCTATCTTTTCTGACACAAATAATAAAAAATAATGAATGGATTCAATTTTTAATGGCACACATTACGATTAACAAACCAACTGGTAGTTTCATGAGTAAGCTATTTATTGTGGTTTGTCATAATGAAGTATGTATGTAGGTATATTCCAAAATATCCCCTTTATATCTGGGAAGAAAAACTTGTTGCTTAAATGTGTTTTATATAATTTTTTTTTTTTTTTTTTTTTAATATCATCGCCAGTCAACATGTATTTTAAATTTTGTTAAAAAAGTCATTTGTGTGTGCAAAAAATATTATTAATTTTCTTAATTTTTCATCGTATTTTTTTAGCTAAACATTCGCTAATAGATATAAAGTAATTATGTAGATCGTAGATCATTCTTTGGCTTGTCTCTAAGATAAACAAACATAATTAATCTCTTTGACCTTGAACAAGAAAAAAAACTTATTTTCTTGCCACATACATTCATAAATGTATTAAAAAATATAACATTTCATATTTAGCATGAATGTATTAAAAAAAAATAATAATAAATACTTACAATGCTTTAACGTACAACCCGTGGGGAATCGAAGCCATAACGCCAGCGCCATCACCAGTGTCATTGTCACAAGCGCAGGCACCACGATGCTTCATCCGTTCTGACAAGGTCTGGGCATCACGAAGAATCTTTAAAAAAAATAGACAAGTTATTAATAAGAAAAATATCATAAAATAGCAGTAATTAAATAAATTTAGAGACATTCGAAAATAAGGGCCTAGAGTGTGGCTAATGGCAATAGGTTTAGGTTGTTCCTTTACTGATATGATAACTAATAAAGCCTTGTCATTACACAAATATAAAAAAAACGATCAACATAATATTTATTAATTGACCTTTAAATAAAGTAATTATCGAAGCCAAAAATAAACATCGAATACGTGTAGGCAAAATATAGTGAGCTTCAAATTTTCTTATCTCAGGTTCAACTTTTTGTTGTTAATACGTTCAACAAGATAGAGGACAGCACAGTTCTATAAATCGTTTTTTTTTTCATGTTTTAACCTTAAAAAATAAATTAATAGAAGAGTAAAAATTCCAAAACAAATAAAAATTTTCAGATTTTATTTATTTTTAAAAATAACATTTGCTGTCGGATGTTTTGTTCCCTGTCATTTAAGACTTTTCAAGTTATCAGTTTTTAAAAGATGAGATGTTGGAAACTATGGAGAGGAGGAAGCTGCACGTGATGATGAGATGTGTTTGTTGGAAAAACGAAAAAGATTGGTTGAATTTTAAAAGGAAATATAGCTAGGCAGTCATCGCATTAGAGATTAGACGGTGATCACCTGATGGCGTCGTTGTAGCGGTAGTTGTTTCGTACAGCTCATTAATACAAATAAAAAACTGTCAATTGCAATCGTTTGAAAGAACGCGATTGAAAGACGGTGTTTTGACGTTTCATTATTTACATCTTCCTTTACTGAAGAAGTGGGAGCGAGATGTGAATACTCAAACGTCAAAAAAAAATCCAGTTTTTCAGTCCAATGTGAACTCCGTCAAAGATTGCGTACTTGTTGATTGGTTTTTCAAGACGTCAAAAGAAGCTTTTCATATCTTCATCATTGCAACCGTGGTTTTTAATGGAAGATTGGGTTCCCATACGCTTGCAATGGTTGACAAAATTATTCTACAAATAGGTTTGTTCGTTGAGCCCTGAAGTCACCCTGGACTGCCTGACCAGAATAGAGTAGAGCAGCTGCACCTCGAATTGCTGTCAAAAAATGCTGTACGTGATTTTTTTACTCGCCCACAATATGCTGTACAGCTTTCTGACATTTTGGAGTTTAATTCAACACAAAAATAAAAATTAACACAAAAATAAAAGTGAATAATGATGAAATGGAAGCTAAAATTACTTTACGTCTTTATCTGAGATGAAAAAGAGTTTGAAACTCTCTTCAACCCCCATGTAAACACTTGGTTGCGCTCACAATTTGAAACGTCAAAAATGCTGCATTCATCGTATCATTGGATTTGTGTGTATTCAACATATTGACAGCTATACAGTTGCAGCTCCAGTTGAAGCTCCGTCTCCATTCTGTTCAGGCAGTAAAGCGTTTTTTGAAAAACCTAACGACCTGACGAGCCAATTCTGTGTTTTTTGAACCCTATAGGGTCGCCCTGAACTCGCCCTGTAGTAGAACTGGCAGGAGCGCTGAAGATTTTTTTTTGTTGTGGATTCTCGTGATGTAGGTTATTCTTTTGCTTTTGATATAGAAATTCAAGGAATATACAAACTTACTTCAATAATAACAAATAGCAATACCCGGCTAGAAAAATGGCAAGTTTTTGTCAAGTTTAGTCAAGGCCCAGAAAGGCTTCGGGAGGGGTAATCTAGACAAGGAAAACTTGTCAAATACGAGTGAGGCCCTCGCTAGAAAAAACTTATTGGATGAGTCTTGTATTCCATAAATAACCTATATATATATGGGATTGTCAAGAAAATCTAGGTCAACCCTATGGGTTAACTTGAATGAACGAACATAATATTAGCTGAGTTTTATTATCTGAGCCGAAATTATCTTTTTACACGTATTACAAAAACAACATGGGATCCAGATTTCTACTGAGGTTTATTTCAATAACGCGGCTATTATCTTTCTGTATGATTTCAAATTCTTTCACATTTTAATCAGTGGGCTCATTGTGTGTCCAACTGTGGGAAGTAGACGCTTTACACAGAGGTTCAATCACATATTCAAAAATCACCGTTGCTTGTAATAATTGTGTGGGAATTGGCATTCACTTGTCTTCTAGGATCAAACTGCCCTAATCGTTTCTTTTAACGTTTTAAGTGCATAATGGTGACCGAAAAATCTACTATATTTTCAAACTATTTCGCAATAATTACACCATATTGGTTGTGGATTTTTACATTTTCTATGCAATGTGCGCCCGTTAAATATTTTTCGTGACTTATCCTTAATTTTCTTCATTATACGACCGAAACAAACAAAATGGTACTTTATTGAAAAAAGGGAGTCCATGGATTTATTTTTTTGATTTAAAATCAATTTTGCAGGCCTAAATTATTCGGCAGACTTAGCCCTGGTTCACACAGCAATACACCGCACGATTTTTCGCAGTATTAATCTGTGCGAATGGACAGTGGCATGTACATTCTACATAGAACCTTTTACACGACGTTTGTACGTTTGCCGTTTGGTTTTGTACTGCCGTTTGGATTTATACTGCGAAAAAACGTGCGGTACATTGCCGCTTGAACCAGGGCTTACTCGTACCCGTCTCAAAGGTTTTGGAATTGTTTATTTTAATTCGGTTGTAAAAGTTGTGCTCAAAATATGAAGGAAATAATTTGGAATTGAAATAAAGAAAACTGTTTAAAATGAATCGAATAGTTCTTCAAATTAATATTACTCTACGAAAGTCGACCAAGGGATGTAAATTTTTGGGAATAATAAGGCATGCACGACACTAATCAAATACAGTGACAAAATGAAATGGTTTGTGAGCCTTGGTTCGTTTCATAAGCAATTACAGCCATTTTAGATGATAGCGTTATTCGAATTCTGCATGCATGCAAAATTAGCTAGATTGATCTATGAACTGCTCCCTCATCTACCCTATTCTTTGGATTTGATCTTCTGTGATTTTTTCGTTTCCTGCATTTTTTATTTAAAATATAATCTTTGATCGAAACTTAACATTTAATTTTACTAGAGATGGTATGATGATTAAAAAAAAAGACAAAGCGGCCCAAACCACTGAAGCGTTTTTTTTTTCAAATTTTGAACTTTTGAGAACTCTTTTAGTAAAAAAAAATATTAACTGAGAATATTGCTAGATTTTTTCAGGAGATCACGATAAACAGAAACAAGGTATATATAGCGCGAAACAATTCTTTTGGCCAATCTACTGCGCAGGTATATCTTCAAATTTGTGTGAATATCTCTTAAATTTTGAAATATACACATAAAAATACGAAAATAGCTGACAAAATAAAAAAAAAACGTACATTACCACCAACGTTGGGAGGATTTCAATTGTTATTTTCTCTTTAGATCACTTGCGCACCATTTTTGTTCTCTTGAATTCTCTTTCTGTGCAAGTGACCGTTAGCCAAGCGATCTGGTTTGAGCTATACTTGGCTATGCTCATTTTTTTTATGACGACACAATCAAAAGAGGCTGTTAAGATTACAAGTTTACACTACACCTGCCATGTCGACGATCTCGCCCATAAACTTAAGCCTGAACTTTGATTCACAATGCGACAAGGAGACGAAACCTCTTTGCACTTGGTCTCTCTTAAAATCAAATTTAAAATAGATAAATAAAGCATAATGAAGCATTTCTCGTTGTCTCGTCTCGTCACTTCATATTTCCAAAAATTTTTTTAAAAAGACGCAACGCGACGAAATTCCTTATTATGCGTTATTTCCTCATTTTAAATTCGTTTTAAAAAGAGAAAACAACTGCAAAGAAATCTCGTCACGTCGACGTCGACGTCTCGTTTTTTCTAGTCGCATTGTGAATTAGCCTTCATCGTCAAGGCGTAGTGAAAACATTTAAACTTTCTTAGATTTCGAAAAATAAAGTACCTTCATTTAAAAGAAAATATTTGATTATTTTGGCTTAGGATTTCAAAATTTGTTGGTTAGTATTTCTAAATTGTTTAATAATTTAATACAACTCGTATTAGACTGAGAGCCAACGGCTTTTGTCAAGTCATATGCGTACTTTTGTAATTCATATCAATAATAGCCTTTGAAGGGTTAAACCGATAACCGTTTGTCTGTCTACCTTAACATGTAGTTATAAGAGTTCAAGAGTTAATAAAAAAATTGAATATTACTGCAAACGTTTAGTAGAGAAGAACGTGTTGAATGCTTTTCAACCGAAAAATTGATTTGGTTCTAAAAAAAATCAAATTATTTTACACAAAATAGAACACTTGATTCTAAGCAACTGAACTTGCACAATGCACACTCCTGGAAGATTGAAATTTCCAACACATCAAGTCGATTTTTTTTTACCAGCCGCTTGTGGCTTGTCGCTAGTTGAGTCTTTGAGCTCTTATCGAGTGATTTTTGTTGTTGACTTTGATAATCAGTACTAGATTAACATAATTTATTTACCTTTCGAAAAACCTTAACTAGGAGTTATTAAACTGAACAAAAACCACAAATAAACAACAACTGTATTCATGCCAAAAACAAATAGATTCGTTGACCGCTATCCATCAATAACTTTGTCATTCAGGAGCCTATTATTCAGAATTTGAATAAATCAAGCAAAAATATTCTTTGATTGCCGTCTTTTATTAACAAAAAAAAATAAACGTTAACACCTTTCACTACATTCCAACCAGGAGCATTTATTTCGTCATAAAATGTGAATCGAAAAAGAAGTGGAACTACACACGTTGCGTTGCGAATACATCGCCCACCCCGGAAGGTCAAGACGATAGTGCATTCGCTATTATTGTTACGTCACTAAAAGTTCCATACATGAAAGCTTAAGGCACATACATTTATCATTGCGACTAGCATTCGCACGGAAAATTGCTCCGTAAAGAGTGACCTTGCACTTAAAGAGCTCTTTTTGCCCAAATAAATGACAACAAATCAACAAAAAAAAAACCCATATTGCTACAAATATGTGGTGTGGCATTCAAAATTAGGGAAGGATTTAATCCGATTCGAATTACTGTCGAATAACTGCTATAAAAGCATCGTAGTACTCAAATCAGTAATCAGTACGAACTCACTGTTCAATCAACACAATCAATCCATTATCAAAAACAACAAAAAAATCAATCCAAAACTAATATGGCATTCAAGGTATGTCATCTTCGAGAGCTTGCCACAAATTATTTAACTAGAATAAATTAACTGACGACGCAACGGTTTCTATTTTTTTTAAATTTCAGTTTGTTGCTTTCTTCGCTTGCATCGCTGCTGCCAGCGCCGGACTTCTTCCTGCTGCTGCTCCACTCGCTGCTGTTGCCCAACCGCTCTTGGCTAGGGCTGAATCCTACGATCCATATCCACAGTACAGCTATGGATACGATGTACAAGATGCTATTTCTGGCGACAGCAAGAACCAAGTTGAAAACCGTGAAGGTGATGTTGTTCGTGGTCAATATTCATTGAACGATGCCGATGGTTACAGACGTATTGTGGACTACTCTGCTGATTCAATCAATGGATTCAATGCTGTTGTCCGTCGTGAGCCACTTGGTGTTGCTCTTAAGGTGGTTGCTGCTGCCCCAGCTTTGATTAAAGCCGCCCCAGTTCCATTTGCATATGCTGCCGCTCCTGCTGCAGCTCCATTGGCATACGCTCACTCCCCAGCATTGATCAATGCAGCTCCATCAGCTCCACTTGCTTATGCTGCTGCTGCCCCAGCTCAATTAGCATACGCTCATAATCCAGCAGTATACAGTGCAGGAGCAGCGATAGTGAAGACAAACTATGCGTCACCACTTATCTCGTACGCCTACTAAGTGCCATATGTTAAGTTGTGATTTTATTGATAATGGAAAATAAATTAATTATGTAATATTTAAAAACAGCTTTTTTCGGAAAGTTTTTTTTCAAAATGATTACAAGACTTCACTTTACGACTGAATGGGTCGCATGTAATTGCTTTGATTGTGCTCAAGGTGTACTTGAGAGAACGTTAAAAATTATGGTTCTTTTTAACAATTGGATTTATAAAGTAAATATGGTAAATATGTAGGAGAAATTGGGACACAACTGTATGAAGACAAATATCAGGTTTCAGTGTGGCCAATGCAATATTTTAAAAAGACCAGTAAAGGACTTAACCTCTACCTATATTTGCCTTCTTAATTAAAAATTTTTCGCGGCCAAAATATAACAAACATTTTATTGAACTAAAACTTAAAACAAAAATTAAAAATATAAAACATACCTTGTGAGAACGCTTCCCGTCAATAGCGACAATGAAGCCAACTCCACAAGCTTCATGCTCATTCTGCGGATCATACAATCCCTGAGCCTTAGGTCCTTCCCATGGCATTTGTTTGTTTTCAGCATCCAATTCATTTTCACTGATAGATTCTTCTGGTTGTTGTTGTTGTAGTTGTTCTTGTGAATGTTGTTGGTTTGATACTTCTAAATCAATTTCACTTTGATTTAAACTTTCACGATTTTCACAATTATTACTTTTGCCACTTTCAAGAAATTCATATCCTGATTCAGAATTGTTAACAATTGTTGGGGCCATTATATGATGAAACAACCCTAATACAAGTCTATTTTTGTTTTTGTTTTTTAAAACTTATTCACCGTTATTGCGATGTTATTCAAAATATTATAATTTATTATATTATTATTTCTTTTAATAACTATAACACTAGAATATTAAGATTAAACACTAGAGATATAAATGCAACGTATTAAGTTAATAACGTTTTAAATAAATATTTGATTTTACAGTATTTTAAAATAGAATATTATATTCCACTGGTATAATAATTATGTATCACTATTTCACTTCAGTTGATAGAAATCCTTTTATGTAATCTGAAAAATAGATAAAGAAAAAGATTCAGTTAGAATTGTTTAATTCAAATATTTATTTAAAATAAATGAATGCGTAATAATGAATAATAAATTATAAATGCACCAGATATGACCGACCGACGCGACGCAACGCCACGTATAAGTATATAGTACATACACTCACCTATGCAAATTATTATTCAAAGATAACATTATTAAGATACATTCATTGCATTAAAATTGATTGCTTAGGTGTTTTTAATAAAACCGCTAATTAACAAACTCTATACAAGTATGTACCTATGTATAGCCAAAATTGTTTCAATATTGGCGCAATAGAAATATCATGTATTTTTATTTTTATTTAATACAACACGCGATGTGAATCGCACAAGAGCTTTCACGAGAATGAGCAAAATTTTTCTCGCAATTATTTTTCATTCATTTTTTATCAATTTTAAAGAAGAAAATACAAAAAAAAAAAGAACAGCCAGCAAAACAGCTGTGGGACGACGACACGTTAAGAGCACGCGCGTCTAAATAAAGCTGTGAAAAGGAAAACAGTTCTCAATATTCTATTCTGATCCATATCAACACTCCGCGTCACGCGATTTAAGACGGTGTTTTTGGTATTATTTAATTTTATGAATATGTATCTGGAAGAATCTGAATACGTTCCTCTACTTTCTGAAATCATAGAAAATAACTGCAACTGATTACACGCTTGGGCAGGAGGGGAATTTTATAAACAAAAATTATGTAAAATAGAAAAAAAAATAATTTAAAACAACGGCAACACTTGCATTATTGTTTTTTTGCTTTTTAAAAAGCCAGCAGTTCATTTTTATGATTTCTTACGATTCGTTTTCAAATGAAAAAATTAAATGAATTTTTTTTTCAAAATGTTGAGTTGAAACAATTTTTAGCCAAAATTGTTATTCAAAAAAAACTTAATTTTAAAAAATAGACCATAAGAATGAATTTTTGCCTTTTCAAAAAGCTGCAAAACAATACCGTAAGTATTGCCATTGTTTATAAAATATTTGTTTTTATAAAATTGCTAAGCGGGGGGAAATATTAAACCTTTCCGATGGGATTTTTTTTGTATATTTTACGCGATTCACCTAGGGATGAAAATAAAATCTGAAAATTAGTGATGCCATCTTGGAATAACAACTTCTTTTGATTTTTTTGGGTTTTTATAGCAATAATATTATATTATATACTTTTTTGTTATAAATTATTTTTCTGATGTAAATTACCTTAAAGTTATAAACGAAAAACGAGTTAAAAATTAGGCTCTACAGGCTTGGTTATGGAATAACATACTTTAAAACTATTAGGGTAGCGTGGGGCGCTTTTGACCTTGGCGATTATCAAAGGACATTAGATTTTCTTAAATACTCTCTCTAATTGCATTCAAATTTAGGCAGTTCTTCTTCGACAGTTTTGGTGACTAGACCAGATTTTAGATTTTATAATGATTTTGGGTAATTTTCGTTGTACACGAGGTAAGTTATATTTTTTTTTTCTGTCAACGAAATTTAATGGGTGCGTTCATCGACAGAAATCTGAAAATTCAAAAAATCTGAATTTTCAGCCAAATGTCATATATTTTTTTTCTGCCAAAATCTTGTGTTTACTTGCTGATTTTACGGAAATTAATATAAGGAAGAACTTTTTTTGTCGCATAATAAGTGACTGACGAGATAGTTACTATGTAAGTTGACTGGAAAAAGCTTGTTCGTTGTTTTTACTTGAATTATAATACCTAAGAAAATAGATGAAGCCACACTTTTCACTTGCAACCAAAACATCTTAACAGTTATTACTCCAAAATGCTCGTCTTATTCGCGATTTTCCACCAAATGTAATTATTATAAATAAAAATTGGGAAAACTTCACTTTTTGTTAAGGAAAATTTAAAGCCAAAATGCCATGAAAAAAACTACTTCTCAATCTTATTTTATTCACTTACAAGAAAACAAAACTTAAAAAAAAAACCAACAGGCCGTACGAAACCGACAACAGAACACAAAATAGCTGCATCTACTATTAAGTTGAGCTTCTATGTGCAGATTCTTATTTTTTGTCTTGTTTTTTAGCTGTCATCTGAATTTTCAGATGAAAATTTATATCTGAAAAACGTAAGCAAACGTAACGAAAAGTCATCTGAATTTTCAGATTTTTTTTGACAGCTGACCAATTAGAAGTCCCAAAAATTCAGATTTCTGGATCCTTGAACGCACGGAATGACTGTCAAATTGAAGTGTAAGTGTTTAATATTAATGTAAGATTTTTGTAAGTTTTTATAAAAAAAATGTTCATAAGTTTTGTAAGAAATCAGAAATTATATTTTGGTACAAAAATAATGCATGGGGTTGTTTCAATTAGGTTTGTGTAAAGTCTTTAGTATTTGTGAATTTCAAGAGTTTAAGGTTTTCTAAAAGTAGGTAAGTCTAGAGTTTTGTATTTCAGCAGTTTTTTAATGTTTCCAGATGCACAAACTGAATAGCTGGGACGATTGGTAATAAATGCAAAGAATATTAAATTTTTCTGTTGTGCCAAAAAACAGGCTTTTCGGGCAAAAAAGTTCCATTTTTCCTATATATTCAAATGGCTACAGTAAAAATTACACCCCTTTTTCTATTACACCGTGCGATAATGAAAAAATACTTGAACCGACACCTGGTAGAAATTGTAGGTATCATTGAACTGATAGAGATGGTATACTTGAAACTTTCAATTTACCCCCAAAGACACATTTTACAAGCAAAAAACCGTTATGTTGTACTTTTTGGGTATAGTAGCCTGAAGCTTGGCTATTTTTTTTTTCAATTTCATTTTTCTTTACTTTTTGAAAAATATGGAAAATATACCTTTTCATCTATGTATTATATATTTTGCACAAAAAAAAAATTCATGGAGTTTTAGTCAAAAGCAATTGTCAATTTTAAGAACTTTTTTGTTGTACTTTTCGACTTTAAAACATTTTTTTTCTGTCAGTATTTCATAAGCTTATAACTCCAGCAAATAGAAAACTTAGTGTTCGCTCTCTTAAGTTGGTTTTATTACCATAGAATATCAATTATCAAGAAGCCAATCTTTCGTACGTTTCACCCTCCAAAACCGATTTGTTCACATTGTTGTATTTGTATTTTGACTTCCTGTTTATTCATAGATGTGAATTACAATAGCAACAAGACCTGTGCTGAATGGACGCGTTGATTCTATGTGTGCGCTTTTCACTGTTTTTCACTAATACTTTGCAAATCTAATATATCAGCTGATCTCTTCAGCTTGCAGGCAAATCAAATTGACAGCTGAGGATTGCCATCTTTATTTGTTTGTCTATGGTTATTACATTTAAGGTCAGTTTGTTCACAGTGAGTTAAATCTACAATTAGGTTATCACTGAGTTTGTTTAATCCTTAGTTATGAATCTGTGATAATCAGAGGGTGTCTGTAAACTTAATTTTCAGTTTGATAAATAAATCATAGTTTATAATCTTTCCATTTGCCAGTCTACATATATGTCAAATCAACTGTCAGACGTAATCTGTTTTTAACTAGTTTAGTATTCGTGAGCTTTCGAGAGAAAAATGTTTTTTGTACAAAAATACGGACAATCGACGTCTTGAAATTTTGTTTTTAATATAAGATTATTTCTTATGAAATTAACACACATTTAATATGTCTGATTAACATTTCTTTTGCAACTTCTCCAAATGTAAAGTTGAAGTTTAGGTAGCGCTGGCATTTTGTGAAACCTGGTGATGAGATTTTTTGTAAAATATGGTTTTTCTATACATTTAGTATAGATCCTTGCAAAAAAGTACTTTAAGAAAACGCAATCAATGATAATCAGTTGGAATAATCATTGATTAAAGTTGACAAGGTGTGAACAAACGGGCCCTTAAACCTTTGAAATAAAATCAAAGTGTTTGTCAAATTTTTTTGTGAGAACAAACTTTAAAACACCATACTGGCCACTGTTATGATCCGAAACTCGTTTATATTGAATGATCATCATTTACTACACATCGATCGACTGCTATTTAAATAAATCTTGGCCAGCTGAACTATGAGCAGGAGAACAATTTTACCAAGATTTAGGAACTATTGAATAGTTTTCAAGCAAAGCAGATTAATGGAACCTTAAATCGAGTTTCGCTGATGATGAACTGCATGGAGTTCGAAATGGATTCGAGCTTGTTTAAAATTACTTTAGTAAATAAAGCCGTAAAAAGGCACACAAACAGAAAGAAAACCCCAATTTCATCGTTATATTGATATATGTATATGTGCATAGTTGTTAAAGAATATTTTTTAATTCACTAATAAAAGGAAACAATTAAATTTGTATGAATAAATTATAGCTTAGAAACAAACTTCTACCGACTGGGTCTATTTTTTAAATCGTTTCAACCTTTCATAAATAGTTTACTGGCTGGATTTTTTGAAATCTCGCTGGTAGATTTAAGGTTAAAAGGGGTGAAGATAGCTATCGTTATTAAATGTTATCTTCTCAAAGCAAGTGTTTTAAAAAAAAAGCGACCCAAATCATATGACGCAGAATGTAGATGGTTTCTGTATAGTGTGCATTTTTTTGTTCACCTACTAAGCAGATAACTCTACTACCTACAACTTTATCAACAAAATATGACAACCAATGTCAAAACCATCCAAAGGGTTACATATTTTTTGTATTTAATTATGTTTTTTGTTGTTGGATGAATAACAAATACAGTAGTTACACATCCATCAACTTAAAATGATGATACACATTAATCAATAATATTTGATAATGTTTGTATGTACCATTATAAGTACATATTATATGTATGTACCTAACCTACGTAATAAGCTACTATACACATACGGAAATAATGATTTTTCAAAGAATTTACAAGTACAAAAAATTTTAGTGACGACAATCTGTGTCGACAACTAAATAGATGAGGCAGAACACATTTTCAAGCAAAAATGTTGCATAACAAAAAATATCATATTATCTATATTTCATTAAAATTATCTATACCTATAGTGAATCACTCAAATGTGTAAATTTATAGGGTGCAACCAGGTACATTCAGTTCAGTCGTTAAGTGGATTTTAAATTTAATTTAATTTTTATATTTTTGTAAGCCCATTGGCTTAAAGTTATAGTTGACGTTTTTTTTTTTTAATTCAGAATAGAACTCTGAATAGAGTAGGGCATATCGTGCATGTTCTGAACCAAGCGTGTTCTGAGCGTTCTCAATTTTTTTTTTTAGACACTCATACAACATTTCCACTTAACACTAATTTGAGATTTAATAAGATTTACCTCAACTCTTCTTCAAATCTCGAAGTTTTATCAAACAAATTTATTTCGTGAATCTCAAAGATTAAAAATTAATCTATTAAAATCTTTCTGGGACAAATAGTTTAACAAATCGAACTAACCTATTCGAATATGGTGCTGAAGAATTCATTCGTGGCTGAATTCAATTTTTCACAAATGACACATTCTACCTCACTTCCGGTTCGTTAGAAAAAATTAAATGCTATTCGAGTTTTGAAATGTGCTAAAAAAGTTAATCTTTAAAGCATCATAAAGATTTGTTTAATCTCAATTGAGATAAACCTTTGGTGGAAATTAATTAAAATTAATTAAAATTAAAATTAATACCCTTCAGTAACAGTAGAGTTCTTGTTGATTGTAGTAGATTTTCGTTAAGACTTGGAACTTAATGTGGATAGGCAGTTTTTATTTGTTTAGTTCACTTTTAAACTAGAAGGAATCTGAGCACTTTTTATTGATAAGGCTGTTAGCTGTCACCATTTTACATTTCACCTTTCAAATGCTTGTGTTCAGCATTTAATTCTATCTGCTCAGTTTTTTCATTCTGAGCACATACAACGCACTCTGAACACCCTTAAAACACACTCAGAAGGAAAAAGAAGCACACATGTTCGAATTTTAGAACAGTTACACAAATTTGTTGTTTGACAACTCGGAATCTGTTTTGTACTAAAAAAGAACAACACTATGGATATCGACCTTTCACTATTAGATTGATTGCGCCGCAATGCATATTGCCCTTTTCATAATGTCACACTATGTATGATGTATGTACATTTGTCAGAAATATCTGTTCGGTTGGAACACAGAGTTAAATCATCAAATTTGGTGGGTTAATTCGGATGTGAATCGGGACTTAAATTGACTGAAAAATATGTTTCAAGAGTTAACTCGAGTTTAACCACGAAGATGATTTCACACTGAAAAACTGTCTCTAATTTCGACGAAATAGGATATGATTAAAATAGTTTTTATTTTAAGACAGTTTAACACAGTTGTTTCATTATAATAGTTATCTTACAAAGCTTTTAACCAAATTTTGTTTAACTTTAGAAATCCGTCTAACTCAAAAGCTATAATTGAACATTTTCACAGATGTCTAGCTAAGAAAACCTAATCAGTTGTTTAAGTCCTGACTAAATGTACTTTTATAAAGCATACGAGTTTTTTCAACTCAAAAGCTATAATTAAACTTTTTTCATAGTTGTCTAGCTTAGAAAACCAAATCAGTTGTTTAAGCCTTGACTAAAGGTACTTTTAAGCATACGAGTTTTACCAACAATCAAAAGAACTACTAAGACAGTGTTTTACTAGTCACCGTTTAAGAAATGTATACCTACAGCTAATTATTTTTTAATCAGACAAAGTGTAGGTATTATTATTAAACAAAGAATTAAGAAAACTTATCGTTGATAAAGTTTATAAAAATTGAATAAAAAGCAATTGAATTTTTTTTTCAAATTTCCGAAATTACACGGTTTTACCCTAGCATTAGATGTATTTGTATTTCATATCTAAGACAAGGTAAAAACAATATTGAATATTTATATAAAATATGAAGGTGACAAATTTTATTTATTTTTCCTCTTTATGAACTTTTCTGTAAGTGGACATTAATGAAAAATTACCACGTTCAGAAAAATAAACAATAAAAAGCTTAATTTTGTTTTCTTTATTCATATGTATTTACAAAAATATACATACATTAATAAAATCCTTAGAAAGCTTCTTATGATCTACCTCAAGCACAATATATTCTTTGAATGTAGCGGCACAGCGTGGCGTGAGTGCAGTAATAACAATAAAGATAAAATCAAACAAAATAGAAATACTCGTACGTACATATAAATGACTTTGTTTTTGACCTAGATCAGGAATTTGGAATTGAAGAAACCTTAACGAACAATTGCGATAATATTTCATTCATTCAATTACATATGTATATAATTTTTTTACGAGAATGGCGTTTGAGATCGAAAAGTACAATTTTTTATTCTGTTTATAAATTAATAAAAAAATTTATTGTTTATAGATGGATTAAAATAAATATTAATAAACGTAAGATGTTGTGAAATGTGAACTCTAAACCCGCGTCGTCGCTGGTTATTGCGGCGCACATCTTTCAATATTATACCGCGGAAAGTTCCATGTGCGGTGATTAATGTTGAGAATGACGACAAATAGATGATCTTTGATATGGTATGTTTAATATGACTGACTATCAACAAGGTTAGCGATTTGTGATTTTTGTTGTCAAACACATGATTATTAGATTTTAAAAATCTTTCACGAATGATACTATTTAAGGAATGTTCTATTTGTAGAACACTTAGGATTGAACAAATTGAGCGCTTAATCTTCTTCACATTTTTTGAAAGATTAACCATAAAATTTTATTTCATTGGCCTATAGCAGATTAGACATTAATCTTGTTAAATCTTCATAGGAACCAGAAGTTCCACAAACCTAACAAACCTAATCTCATATCACTCTGAATGCATTCATTCAAAAATCGCAATAAAACTGTCTATACCACTTGCTTTGAGCGTGATCCACATTATCGATCCTGGTGATAGTTTTACTAACAACTGATAATGTGCGTACACACTTCATGATGATTTGAACGAGTCAGGACTGCTGTTTTCAAAAATGTTTAATATTGCTTGATTGACTGTCAGTTTTTTGGTGGTATGTTTGATAAAAACGTGAGCGATTAATTTCTAATCTTCAAGATTTAAAGATTGGTAAATCTTCGAGATTTGAGGTTAATCTTATTAAATCTCGGTTTCAATCTAATATTTAATAACTTCCATTTCAATTTAATTGCTTTCGAAATTTTATTTTATAACAGTTCATACAAGTTTTTGGATAGAGTAAACAAACAGAGCCAAAACAACTATGAGCAAATATTTGCTGTCAATTTGTGTTTACATTTGAAAATTATTCTATTTCGGTATTTTTTTTTATTTTAACCCTGTAAATAGTAACATGAAAATACAATAAATAGGTAAATATTGCACAATATAAAAGTAAAACATTTATGTGAAATCATTGAAAACACCCAAAAAACATCCCTTCCTGGATGAGGGTAAATTATTTGAATTTTTTCAGTCTTTTCTGTTTCTATTTTTAGAATTGAAAAAACATTAGATAGTCGTCTGTCGTATAGGGGAAAGTTGTTTCAACAACCCATTTTTAGAAATATATCAGCGGAAATGCAGAAAGCGGAACAAAAGCAAAAACTTTAAAATCATATTTTGTGTGCAAAACACAATGAAATTAATTCTTCGCACAATCTGGTACAATTTATCAATTTTGCTCGCCGATCTGTGAACTTGAGAGCAAAAAGCGGAACGAACTTTTTATACGATAAAATTGACAATTTGCCGATAATTTTAGTTGTATAACACTTGCTGCTAAATTCCCAGTAGGTAAGCAAACAAGGCAAAGAATAACTGACTGCAAAAAAAAATTTCTATTATTTTATTTATTTAGATATTAGTTTGGTTAGATTAATTTTGCTGTTTTGTTTTTTTTTTTTATTTATCTAATACAAATTTTCACACTATTTTTATTGTTTAAGCTTTTACAGCGCAATTACTAACGTAGACGTTGAGCTTTCAAATAAAAAAATATTATCTCAATAATTATTGTGACTTGATGACCATTAAAATTTTGTAATTGCGGTTTTGAAAAACAAACTTCTCTTGTTAAATATCGAGCATGTTAAATACATAAATACCAACACAATGTATTTACTTCTAACAATAAATCATAAAAATAAGTGATGTTCAATGAAGTGAAACCACTTAACTGTTATATCACAAAAACAACATTTTAATGGGTGTGTTTTCACAGCTGCAGATTTTAATGCAATGCAATTAAGTTTAAATCTCACTTTTGAGATGTTTTGCACTTTTCAAAGTTAAGTTTTTTCGAAAACTGTTTTTTTTTTTTTTTGTTTTTTATTTTCCCATCCAATAATTTTTTCTTGATGTGTGGACCCAACCTAAACAGTACATGTCTTTTGTAGCGTCTTATACAAAAAACTGTGTAACTTGAACTTTCTTCTTTATTTTCTCAGTAAAGATATGAAATCAGCGGGCATTCGAAGAAATTTAGAAAAATGTACAACAACGTTAAATCGTCTTTCGAACAAGTAACGTTATCAGCTCCTTTTAATGGCTGCATTTTTGAAAAATAAAAAAAAAAAAAAAAAATACAAATGTGTTGAGCTGTGATAAACAATTTGATATATGATTCGAGTAGCAACATGAGCAAAGCGTAGAACGTTTTACATTGATTTTTTGTTGTTCGAGGGGCTGCTTCAACATGAAAAAGGAGAATAATGAAAAGCAAAATTAAAATTTCGAAGCTCCAATCAAGTCGCTGTTTTGAATCTTTATCACAGCTCCAACACAAATATGTACCCTAATAATACTACATTTCCAACTAACACTATAATCTGAGATTTTAAGATTTACTTAAAATCTTATTCAAGTCCCGAAAATTTACCACACAAATTTATTTCATAATTCTTGAAGATTACCACCGGTATTCATAAACGCAAAAAAACACGAATTATCGTTAGTCAGTGAGTTAAGTGTCAAATCTTATCAATACCTAAATCAAAATTCAAAGTAATAAACTAACTCACCAAAATAGGTACATCAAACGAGTAATTAAGTTCAAAATACTTCTGTAATTCTTGCCAAAAACTAGAGATAAAGGAAAACAGACGCTTTAGTGACACACATACCTTTCAGGGGATGTTTAGAACATACTCGACATATTCGAAAATTCTGAATTATAATAGAAAAACACTTATTGGAGCATCACTCCGAACAACAATGATCAATATTTATCTTCAGGGATGTCATGAGGCACGAGGAAAATAAACACCGGACTGATGGCGATGGGCTTCATTTCACGACGAAAACATAAACACCGGGGTAATGAGTCTCACTTCTTTTTGTTAATTTTGGTTTGGGTTCAATGTGATTTGAGAAGTCTCAGGGTTAATGATTAACTTAACTTAACTTTATTTTTCCAATAAAACTCTCTTAGGCGCTGTTTAGACTGGGAAGATTGAAATCGGTCTCAACGGCAGCTTTTGGACAAGAGAAGTGGGGAAGTCAAGAACTCTTCACTTCTATTGTCCAGAAAATGCCATGAGACCACTCTTAATCATCCCAATCTAAACAGGGTCTAAGACCGTGTTGGCACCTGCCCGCGACCATATACTTTTTTGTTTTAATCGATCGAACTATGTTTTGAATAGTGTTCGCTAAACTAAATATTAAGGGTATTTATGCAAAAGCGTAAACTCGTCGTAAACGTAGTAAAGTTCTAAACTGCGTAAATATGTCAAATTTTCAGTGACAGAATTACGAAATTTAAAACATTACAACGTTTTCAACGACTTAACGCTGTTGTATGAATACCCTTATTATGTAAATTTGTTGCAAGAGGCTTACTTCAAAGTAAATAGGTATATAAAAATGTCCCAAACCTAGTGCGCGAAAACATGTATTTTATAATTTTTTTTACAGATAAAACTCTTTTAGGAACATTATACATTTTTTAAAACGGCGAGTTTTATAGCCTTATTCATATGATTTTTTAGGCGGTTGATCAGTTAGACAGTTTTTTTAAAAGTCAAAAGTGAAATGAAATGTAAACTTAGACAAACTTTAGGACGTAAACAGAGTTTATTGATATTTTTTTGGAGTTGGACGGCCGTCTAAAGTTAGAATAAGTTTATAAATAGGACTGTTACCGCGCTATCAATACAAATCGCTTATTCCACATTTAGTCCATGATTTTAATAAACTACGAAATAAGAGCTAAGCCAAGGGTTAACATTCCTCATTAAAAAAACTGAATATTCGTGGAATAGTAAAGTGACGTTTATCCCACGGAGCCTGTTTAGTTACTTGAAATTCTTACCAAGTTTCGAAAGCTTTGGTTTTTTTGTATGCGTTTTGACAGCTTAAAATTTCAAGTTACCAAACACACCTCTAAGAATTCTGGTTTAGTTTAGTAAATGTCACTTTGCAGAAATTTATGCTATGTATATATAATAAATTTATTTGGTGTTACCACCACACAAAAAAATTTAAAAAAGCTTTGTTTTGACAGCACCTTTAAAAATGCAAATGATGTTTCATTTTTTTTTATGAAGTGGGAAAAAGATAAAATGTTTCATATGAGAAGGACTGCATTCAGGCATGGATGAATTCTTCAGCAACTTTTAAGAATAGGTTAGTTCGATTCGTAAAAATATTTTCACTATTCCGCGTTGCTTTTTTTAATTTGACTGTTAGAGTTTAGCTTAGAATTAGAAACAATGTGTCTTGTGAATAAAAAAAAAAAACTATAGCTGAAAATATAAATATAAGCTAGGTTTTGTGTGAATAAAAACAAGCTTAAGCAGCATTTGAAAAGATATGTTCGCGTAATAGCTATTTCAAAATAGCCAAAGCTTAATTCATGTAGCTTAAGCTTGTTTTTTTTCGGCTTAAGTTTTAATTTGTGTGATTAAAAATAGCTTAAGCTAGAATATTATAGTTAAGGCTACAAAAATATCAAGATTCTTGGATCCCTAACTAGAAAGATTTGACTAGTTCATATTTCTAAGATTTCCCTTCAGTTGTAGTGCGTTCAAGGCCGTTTGGCTAGGAATCGTAGGTATATGGCTTGAATACAATTGAAATGTTAATGGATAAGAATGTTAAAATGTCAAAAGTACTAAACAAATATTTTTTTTTTATAAATACAAAAAACAATTTGTAAAACTTTGGAATCCAACAGTGAACGCACAGACGCACATACAGGCGGACTGACGGACAGATACAAAATATAAAAATAAAATCTCGAAATGTTCTTTTTACATGAAAACAATACGTGCCATAGAGAGCAAGTAAACAGTTTTGGAAAATCAAAATCCAAATCCACTTGTTTCCCTTTTCTGTTAAAAAATAATGGTCTTAGCTTAAGCTTATATTAAGCCAAAACATGTGAACAAACAAATTGATCTTTTTTTATTCACATAAAACAAAGCTTAAGCTAGAACTATCTAGCCTTAGCTACTAGTAATAGCTATGACTAGCTAGCTTTAGCTACTTCCGAAAATAGCTTTGACTTCCTTTTTATTCACAAGGCCCAATAAGGGTATTAGTTAAACTTCGTAAGACCCCAGATAAGTTTACAAATTGGTAAAGTTTATGTTTTTGTAAATGAACTGTTAAATTTTGAATGGAATATAAAATTGATTTACACAATTTGGTTAAACTTGTCCACAAGAATGAATTGCTGCGGATACTAACCAAACTGGTTAAACTTATCCAAACCTTATTGTGACTCTTGCTCTGATTAAATTACCTACCATTTAATCAAATTTATAAAAAAGGTCGGTCATGCTAACTTTGCGTAAACTTATCATGACACCAGTTACAATAAGAATAAGAAAAGTTTATCCAGTACTTTTTTTTAACCTATAACTTAAAACTAGTACATTTACAAATGCTTAAATAAATACATATTTATGTATTGCAAACACATAAACATTCATTCCCAAAATATAATAATAAGACTTATACGTTTTTGCTAAGATCAATATATTTCGGCACTATATCCCAATTTCTTTATTTATTGTTATTATCTTTTTTTTTGTTAAATAAATCAACAAATGTTAATCTGTACTTTGACTTGTCCTTCAACCATAAATTCAAGTTCATATGACCCAGTAGTCCAACTTATATTTTTATTAAATACCCAATTTTATAAATTTCTTAACATCTTATCCAAATCGCAATACAAAAATGCACATAAATACTTTCTATACCTACTTAGTTTATTTTTATTTTATGTTTTTGTTTTTACACCCGAACATTTATACCAACTCGTACACTGACTTTAAAAAATAAATATATTTCTTGCCAATTTCCCAGAATAAAAACAACAACAAAAATGTTTGGAAAATCCAGCAGAATATAGCGAAATTGCCAAATAATTAGTTTAAAATCTATTTAAATAGTATAGCGTCACCTAATTGAGGTCAATATGATTTTTTTTTATTTTGTTTTTGTTTAAATGTTCGTTGCGTATATAATGCGTTTGAGTTATGCAATAAAAATAAAATTGAAAATAGCAAAGAAAAATTACTTTATATTTTAAAATTTTAATTTGGTTTGAAGGAGTGATAGATTCTTTTAACTAACAAAAGCGGTTAAAAATAATAAAAAAAATAAACAAAAATACAAAAATAATAGACGATGTTATACATTGAACAATCATTGAAATCAAAACAAAATCAAAACAAAAACATCCCACGAAAAACAGTCAATTCAAGTTTCTAAATAGAATAGAAATATAGCTCAGAAGGGGTCGATACTGATTTGTGAAGAGGAATAATATGTTTATTGCTTTCCGTTAGATACCATTCTCGTTTTCGATATGTGGCAGAGTAAAATGTAATGCCGAAATGTTTTAAGATATTTTGTTATAACAACGATTAATTTAATTCAACCGTAATGGCTTGGACACTTTTAAAGTATTGATTGTAGGATTATCACCAACCTATCTCTAGTTAATTTTCCATCTCATCTGTGATTTGTCGAAATTGATTTAAGATTTTTATTTTTAAGTAAAATTTTAACAAAAACGCGGACATTCAACGTAATTTTGTTATTATTTTATCCAATATTCACATTAAATGAACTTATTAGTAAAAAAATGTTACTATAGATTGGACTTTAGGCGTTTTTTTGTTAAAAGTAGTCTGGCCCTGGACCTTTGGCACCTAGATATATGGGAAATTAAATATTTGAGAATGCCATCTAATTGGTCAGTAATTGGTTAGAAAAGGTCAACTAGTCCTAGAAATTGGTCAGCCCTAGATAACTTGTAATAAAGGCTTAAAGTTTCTCAAGGTCACTCAAGGTCACGCGCGATTTCTGGGAAATTTACAAAAAAAAAACATACCATCCGATCTCTAGATCGTGATAAAATTTCAACCATTTACAGTAATTGGTCAGCCATAGTTTTGTTTCTATGAATTTTCAAAATTTGTTTCAAGGTCACAAAAAAAACTTTTGGCACCTCATTTGGGTCATCTCAAAAAATTAAGAATGCCATTTGAAGGCCATTTCATGGTCATAAAAGGTCAGTAAAGGATTTAGAAAGATGTAATTTTTGTTCTGCGAACATTTTCCAAAATTGAATTTTGAGACCCAGCGGCCAATGTTTGCAACAGTTGAAGCCGTATGTCAGCAATAATGCGCCGAATATTTTCTTTCAAGGCGTAAATCGTCTCGGACTTATCTACACAGACAAGCGCCTTCCAGCAGTGTTGTAACCAAAGATCGTCAACAACAACGTTGTTCGGAGTAAGGATGTTCATTATGAAATGGCAAACCGAACTAAGCATAAATCAAGTGACAGCTGTCAAAAAAACCAACTCCGAAAAAAGTATTGCCAGATTGAAAACCACTCGTCTAAAAAAAACACCCTTTATATGCAAAACGTTTTCGAGAACATTTCTTATTCTTCTTAAATTCCAAAATAAAATTTTCAATATTACACGGCCGGAATTGAAGGCATGATTTGAATTTCAACAGTTTTTGCTGTGTTGTGTACCGTCTCATTTTGTTAAGGAAATAAAATGAACTTTCAAACAGCTTATCTTCCATGATAGTAATATCATGCCACATTTGATTATGGCATAATTTACCATACCGATGTCACAAGTAGAATAGAATTGTGGTTATTATGGTAGATAAGGTATATTTGATCAATGGAAATTAAATAAATATCAACAAAAATATCCACTTATAGAGATATATATTTTATCTTAAATAATAATCTTTCTTTTTCATAAATACCGATCACATTAAAACTCGAGATTTCTAAAGATAACAATAATTCCACTTCGTCTTGAGAGGTTTGATGTACTTTGGATTTTATCTTTTAAGACAACACTTGGCTCGCAATCAACCATATAAATCACTAAATTGCGTATAATTTTTCGAGTTGATGTTTTTATTTAATAAATGATTATTGCAAAGTCTGTATCATTTTAATCGCTAGATATAGCATTGAAAATTTGAGAAACATACATACATTTGTAGGTATATATTTTATTTGGAATTTAAAATATTTCAACAATGAAAATTTATCATTCCATTAAGGTATTATTTCTTTTTTTCGAGAGCATTTTTTATTGCTAGAATAAGTCGTTTAATGGAGGAAAATAAAATAAAAAATAAATTAATTTATTGATTGATGAAAAAAAAAGCAACCACAATTTTCTCTGATGGGCTAGTGGAAATTATATTATTTCACACGTCTCAGGTTTGGCTTTCAATTGGATTTTGGAACTGTTATATTCGTAAGGATTGTATGGAAAAATTGGAGTAGGAGTCAAAAAATAGTAAATCCGAACGTTCAAACGAAAACGGCCTGATTAAGAACATTTCAATTTTTGACTTGAAAATGACAGCAATTACTTTGCAAGTCTATATATTAAATAGAAAAACATTAAGCTTGTAGTTTTGTATTTGCTTGTAATTCAGGCAGCAGGTGGCGCATACCTGAGATTTGTTTGTGATATTACAGCAGGAATTTGATGCTTATTAAGTCTTACATATTTTCAAAACGATGAGCGGCGGAATGTACAGCAGTGATGGGCCAAATTGTATGGAAAGGCGGTCTTAAATCTATAAAATCTGAAGCTATCAACCGATTTGGATGAAATGATAAAGGATATCATAAGACATCATCAGGAAAAATTGTCCACCCACTTTTTCAATTACATTATCTTACCGTCAAAGTTGAGGTAAATGAGATATTGCGATTTGAAGAAATTTCTCCTAACAAAACTTTTTTCTACACCTACTTTTGGAAGCGTTTTTGATAAAAATGTTCAGCCCTATCACGAAATGAGGTATTGCGATTTGATCAATTCACTCTTTTTACATTCTTTTATGTTTTTTTTTCCTTAATGTTTAATTTAAAAATATTAAAAATGTAGTTCTGTGATAAACTTAAGTTTATTATTATCGTAAACAAAGAAATCAGCTAGCTTGACAATTCTCATTCACTTTTGCTCCACCTCAAAAGAAGGTGCAGGAAATATCGTTCGTAACTGTTCTGAAAAACGTCATGGAAGATGGAACACCAAGTGACAGAATGTAGATCAGTTTGGGGCAAGGTTTTTACTCATGGAACACACAATTCTGTAATTTTCTGTTCGGAACAGATTCAAATAAACACACCTTTATTATATTTTCTATATCGCCAACGAGATATTCTCTGCGAAATGTCAAACACGTATTCGCAATCCACATCAGGACGCTTTCCACAAATCTTCAAATTAAAAATTGGCTCGAATTTTACCTCAAATTTTTGTGCCCCCATTCTGGTTTCTTTTTTTATGACAATTGGCGTCTATAGACGACCACTGAAGTGAAGGAAATGTCAAAATTCACCACCTTTTGCAATTCGCAGCTATACAAGACATTTCAAAATCAAATTTGAATTCTTATCATAAATGGATTTTGTGCCCATCAATGTCAAAATTAGTAACTGGAAAGTAAAATTGCCATGATCTTTGCAAATATCAGTTCTGAGCTTTAGCATGTTTTCTTGCAAAAATTCATAACTGGAAAATATTGAACATCAAGATCAAGTGCATATAAATTCTAGAAATCGCAATGGCTGGTGTAATATCCGTAATGTATTTCAGTTATACAAAAAAAAAAACTAGGAATTTTCACCAAAAGTCAAATAAAAGTTTTTTTTTGAAACTTCATATCTATTTTAAAAAAAATTGAGTTTAATTACTTCAAGAATTTTCCGTAAATCTGAAGATTGGTTCACGGAACCCTAGGAGTCCGCGGAATACAGTTTGGGAATCGAGAGGGTCTAGGGTCTAGGCCGTTAAGAAAGTCATAAATTGGTGATTTATTTTCCTGTATGAAGTAGAGGGGAAAAGGAAGTTTACAGAACATATTTGCTGTTTATATGCCAAACGATTAACTAAATCGATTCTTGAATGAATGCGTTCAGTGCGACCGACCCATGGGCATAGGTAAAATATTTAATCCATTTTCATTGTCACAGAAATATTAAAATTGGTTTACAAATATAGAAAATCACTTCCTATAGTGATTCATAATAGCTTTTAATGGCCTTTAGACCTATAAATTGGCGTTTCGTCCAACTCTCATGCCTTTGTCATACGCAATTTGTAATAAGTTTAGTTCAACTTACGTGAATTTTTTGGCAAAAAGCAACTGTAAACTATTTTAAAAATTCCCATCCTTAGTGCTTAGTCTTCTACTTGGCTAATTCTTTTTACTTTCCATTAACACAATTCAAAATAAAAGAGAAAAAATAAGTAAAATATGCAAAAAAAAAATCACCTTTTCAACAAGTAATTCTGCAATGCATTTACACGACTGGAAAAATGTCAGTGTAATGATTAAAAGCATGAATTCGTTCAATATTTTGGCAGATAACTTAAGAAAAGCGGAATGACACAAATTGAGAGTGAATTTAGTTTCGTTGGCTCTGTTTGTTTACTTTATCGAAAAACTGGTATAAACTGTAATAAAACATACATTCATACCCAAATTTTCTAAATAAATATAAATAAATAAATTTTCGCGAAAATATTAAATAGTGAAATGGCAACTTTGTGCAATAATAATCATCGCACATAAGAAACAAGAAATTGTTAAATTTTCATAACGAGCTGATTAACTACATATTATTTAATACGCGAGGTGAACCCCGCACTTAACCTAATGTGACATCTTTATCAATTACGATTTACGATTACGATGATTATTTATATTTTTGTTCCACCACCTTTTGCAAAAAGAAACTCAACAAATAAATTAATTTTTAAATAGAACCTCTTTTGCATCCAGAGTCGATTGTTGACCTACAAAGACCAATTTAGTTTATTTATTATTATGTTATCAGAATCACAATCGCCATACGTTTGAAAACTTTATTTTTGTTCGCAGTTATAGCCGGATATGGTAGTAGATATTTATTTCACCAGTGACGACAGTATTTGCAATTTATTTGATTACGCAGGAACTGTCGAACGTAGAAGTATAGAGACAATAGATATTCCAAGATACAAGACCCAGAGCGAGCGCATTTTTATCAATGAAAACTGATATAGCCACTTATTGGAAGTAAACAATTATTTATTATTGCGTGGAAATCAATAAAATTACGTATTGTAGCATGTATCCACTATCTATATCGTATGTACACCACAGCCACAAATCAAATGAATATGATTTGAGTGATGATATACGATATGAGTAGCATCGATATCTTTTCGATAGAAATGTGTCAAAATGAAATTCTCCAATGAACATGATTTGTTTACATATACGAGAACGGATACAGAATTGTAGCCAGTTCATTCTTAAAATATGCAATCATCTCAATTTACATCGCAATAGAGTGCCCTTGAGAGGTCAATAAGTTGCAACGTCTCCGTCTCCAGCAAGGAATACATTTTCTATATGTACATAATGTTCTACAATACTTATCTGGACGTATACCTATTTACCTACGATGTAATTTCAGACTTATTATTATGCAACTAATTATATACACAAATTTGCATACCGAATAGTGGCTTCATTCCAAATATGTACATACCTTCAGTCTACATACAAAGATAGGAGAGGTAGAGATTATTGCGCATAAAGGGTTGCCATAATTGTATTTTGCAGATATGTATTAGTTACCGTTATTTGTCCAATAATAGCACACAATTATTATGAAGTTAACTTGCCAAGATTTCAAGCCCAGTTTATATTTAAAACGTTTACATTGATTTTAGTTTTTTTTAGTGTCACACCATCATATATTCCCTCTGTCATATTTTTGATCACGAACTGTAAAAATGCTGTTTACATTGGGCTGAAAAATTAGAATTTGTTTGACGTTGCATTATTCTCATCGAGCGAAAGGTGAATACTGAAGTTCAGTTTTTCAGTGCCATGTGAACACCGTCCATTGATTTAGACCGAGTTTAGACTGGGTAAGATTGAGTCCGGTATCAGGGCAGTTTATTGCTAAGTGAATAGCGGGGTTAGGGATGCGTGAGAGATGAACAAAATACAAACACCGGACTCATGAGTCTCATTTGTTGTTGTTTTAATGTGCAAATCATTGAAGTTGTTGTTGTTGTTTCAATGCGCTTTGATGTTCCTCAAAGTTCCTAATGTAAGGCGTGTTCAACTCTATTTTCTTAGACAACTGGTGAAAGAAAGCCTTTTACCAATTTAAAGGTAATTTAAACTTAGCTATAAACTATAAACTAGTTAAAAAAAAAATACCAACATGGCAACACTGCAGTCAGGAATTAATTAGAACTTAAGTGTACTTACAATCGATTTATCTATGAAGAGAGTCTACTTGGGCATTCATGATTGGGTTGGGTGTGGGAATGGAGCGAATAATTTATCTTAAAACCTATGAGTGTTCGTTGGGATTTATCTTTTTGCAAACAACAAACAATAGAATATACATATATAGTCTAAAGGGGCCTTATCATGTTTGTGACTTTCCAAGTTAACTTAGAAGCGGAATTAAAATAGCAACGATATAAAATTTTCCAAGGCAATGGAATTTTACGTATAACAACGAAATAAAATATATATCAATTGTAGGGATAAGGAACGAAAAAAAATTAAGCTACGAATAGACGTTTAACAAGAAATCAAGGCTTGATGTCAAAAAATAACATGATTTCTTGTCAGAAACAATTGGAGAAAAAACCAAGTTTGTGAAACTTGGTGAAAATATAAATATGCCTTTGGTTTTTGCCTATGGTTTGACAGATTTTTCGACAAAAATTGAAAGAAATTGGAAGTTTTCGAAAGTAAACGAACAGACCTATAGCTTCAGGAAAAGCCATAAATGAAAAAAATTTCCGGATGCACTTATGACCAATTAAGGAGACTGATAAGTTGTCGTAATTTCTTGCATTTTTTTAAGGCTTGGAACCCACCAGGCAACTACATTGCCTGCAACTTTAAGTTGCCTGGAGTAACTCGCACCCCCGCTTGCACTTGCCCACCAAGCGACCTCTGAGCAACTTTTGGGAATTTGACATTTGTATGTTTTTTATGTATTCTTTTCAATAGCTGACTGTTTCTGGGCTTCGTGTAAGGCCAAAAGTGGTTCTGGCTAATGATCAGAAAACGCAAACGAAACTCCATTTTGGCATCCTTCTTTTAACAGGTAGTTTCCGGCAACAAAAGTAGCTCGGTAGGTGAGGTAGGCCTCGTATTAGGAGCAACTCGGAGCAACCCAACCTTACCTAGTAAGTGATTCTTTGAATATGGTGCAACTAAAAATTGCTCGACTAGAATAATTTAAAGTTGTCAATCATTGTCAATAATCGAGTCAATGATCTTAGTTCTGTCGGTTCTTCAAAAAAAAACTACACTAGCGTCATGTAAATATTGTTGACACCATTTTGAATGATGGAAAAATTATAAAAAGATACACGATAGGGTGTCAGTATTAAGACAAAAAGAATTATACTGCAATATGCCTGCCCAATGGAATGTGATAAATTACATTTGATATGAGAAACTCATCCCATCACATTTCCATGAAAAAGAATGAGTTAAATTTCAATTTTCAACATTTCTCCACAAATTGCATCGATGCGATAGGTCCATAATATATAGGTTTTTTTTATAAATATTGGGTGAACTACAAGGTTCAAGTTTTTCAAAATCTAGTTGCAATTCAGAGATTAGTTTTTCCGTCGTTTCGTGTTTCGTCTTTTTGACACATAAGATGCGGGGTGTAGACATGTAGGGGAAACGAAGAAACGAAAGTACGTCTGAAAATTTTAAGATTTTTTCTGGTTGAACTTTGACGTTTATGATTTGAAAAACAAGTAGAGGCGGCTGATGCTTATAAACTTTAAATAATGAGCTTTAAAATTGTTTGTCATGTTTAAATACGTATAAGTTTAGACGAGAAGTGATTTAAAAATATTTTATCTATTTTCCAATAAAAGAACCTCAAATTTGTTGAACGTCAAAAAAACGAATGGACTTTTTTCTTTGTGTGTAATCACGAAGGTGTTAGGTACCTTCCTGCCAAAAAAAAACGTAAAACGAATCGTGTAATCAGACTCAAACACACGTTCCGAAAAATCCAGTTCTCAATTAAACGTCGAAAAAAGCCGACGGGAAATGAAATATCAATTTCAGTTTCAACAAACCAGACGCGATGCAAGGACGTGCGTTTTTGCTGTTACGCTGGGCGGTTCGTTTAAAAAATAAATGATAATCAGTTAGAACTCTTCTTTTTGTTTTTTTTTTTTTGATTAAGCCGCATTTACACGAGGCATTGCCATAAAATTACTTACTTAACTTGTCATTAATGACATTTGTAATAGTCGTATTAACACGTGTGACAAACTGGCATAATTCTGTCAGTTATTGTCGAAAATACCAGATTTGCGTCATTTTACCATTTTTCAAATTGACATCAATCAGTCTGAGGAAGAAGAGTGTTGTAATCTTTTCTTTTGAAAACCGCAAAATCTACAAGTTTTGCATTGAAAATTTATGCGAAAAACTAATTTGTTTGACATTTGCAGCTGAATTTCCTGCGAATATTCCCCATGTCATAATGAAGACTGGGTTAAGACTACTTGTAATTATTCCGCAAATTTGTTTTTTTTTTTTGTAAATTTTTCCTAGGTTAGATAAAATCATCAAAACGCAATTCAATTCGAGAAGATGAAACGTTCGGGGGATAGAAGCAGAATCGGCATGTTAATAGCGAACTTTCATCAAATTCTTTTTTCTTTTTTTTTTTGCTTGTTCGTTACTTTATTTTCCTCTGTGCTAAACTCTGCATCTGAATTTACTTTTCGTTTCAGTGAAATTATAATCGACTTATATTCCCATAATTTATTACCTTTATTAATTTTTATTATAATTAAAAATGGGAATACCCTATTTGTTTGCTCACGTAGAGGGGTACTCTATTAGATTAAGATTCCACCACAAGATTAAAAATCACAGCTATTAACTCATTTATTTATGAAGCTAAACTTTAACAAGTCACATTATTTTTAAAATGTATGTACTTTGGTTGGTTGTCTGAAGTTTTCATTTAACAGAGACCTTGCCAGTAAAGAATTTTAAAGAAAATTTATTAAAAGGGTTCTTCAAATTTTTTTTCCGCTTTATTTTCCATTTGAATTTAGCAAAATTATTTATTTTGATTAATTCTTAATATTATCAATGAGTTTGGATCGTTTTCTTAATGCAATTCTGCAGCACATTATACATATTTGCATTCGAAATTTTGACTGTTGCAATGCATTAGGTATTAAACTGCGACCCAATCTTGTTTACTTAACTTGAGTGATCCTCGTGATGATCTTTGCCTGATTGAACTTGGGTTCAGAGATGGTAGCTAGCTGTACCTCCTCGTGCTGCTGCTGGTTCCTGATAACAGACAAGTGACGCATTATTATGGTTAATGAAGAAAAAAGTGACTACAGAGATTTTTTTGATGACTGAATAGAGCAGTTTTGAAAGTACAAAAGGCCATGATCTTTTTTTTCGGTGACACAGCCAGGGTCCTGAAAGATTATTTAAGTTGACGGTGCTTCTAATGCAATTATCAGTTTAGTGGTTAAACGGCCATTAAGAGGTGACTGTTTTTTTTTACTTTTCAGAAAAGTGTTTACAAAAATACCATATCAAAGTAGCTTCAAGGTCTGTAAATTGAACCCAGTGGTACTTTACGCCATAGCTTGAGCTTTCGGAAACGCTGATATCTTTGATTTCGGATGATGCGGCTAAGGCAATTATTGCAAGATCTTTTAAAAACAACTTTAATTGCACGGAATTATTGTTTGTACAGTTGATTGCGAATAATGCGTTTCCTATCATATTTAATCCCATGGGTGGGGTCCAGTTCATGCTGGAGGAAATATAGAAATGAGCGTCAAGAGTGGGCCTCTAAGTTAACCGTCAAGCACTACATTCATTGCATCAAAACCACCCAAAAGATATGTTATGGTGGCCCAGGGTGCAGTCTTTCATGGAATGCTGGCAACATAGGCCCAGTTAGCGAAGTATCAAACCAAAAATTTTTTCAAACCGAGTTGTAATTTAAGTAAGCCAAGTTGGCCAACTCTATTTGAAGCAAAATCAATGAATATCTTATTCTTTTTGTGCAATGTTTTTGAATGGTTTGGTTTGATTTGCTTCAAGTCGTATAATTAGGCCGTGTTTCAAAAGCAAATCGATTTGCAAACCCAGTCGGCCAATTCAATTGCATTTCCTTAGCTTAAAAAAACTGTGAAAATGTTTAATTTTTGTAAGGGTTTTAAATTTATCCTAATCACATCCATCCTTTGACTTTGATATTTTGACGGACAAAATAAATTAAAATTCAAATATCATCCAATTGCTTTAAGATCACTTTTTTCCCGGATCAGTAAAAAAAAATTTCAAACACTTTGAACCCAATTGTATTTTGGTTTTATTAAGCTAACTCAGTTTAAGAAAAATTGAAATTTACATATTCGGAATCGATTCAACTGGGTTTGTCCGTAACTTCGTTTAATAAACCAAGATGACACATCACTAGGCCAAGTTAACTCGATTTGTAAGACAATTGGCTTAAGATTAATTTTTAATCTACAAAATAAATCTACGAGATTTGAAGACGATAAACGGCCATCTCTAACTCTAGATTTAAATTCGACACAAGTGAATTTTAAATCCAACTATAATAAATTCGGATTTATCGAATATTTGAATATATTACAGTACAACCCAACGGATCTTAAATGTTTGCTTTAAGTGCGGATTTAACTAGTCATCAATATAGAATTGGATTTTATTTTCGGGTACAAATTACTGTAAGTCTGAATTAAAGCTTTAATCTGGAGTAAACGGGTGAAAAATATGGTCGCAAGAGTTAATCAATTTTCATCTATGTTTAGTTAAACACTGTATAGAATTAACAATTAAATATGAAAAAATTGGAAAAGAAAATTCTTCTGTTTAAGTGGAGCGACTGAATTTATAATTCAAATTAAAAGTTAAAGTTTTTATAGCATTTTTCTAAATCAGCAGAAAATGGCGAATCCTGTGTCACTTTACTTGTCAAATCTCAGTATTTGTTCTGTATTCACCTGTTACTTGTATTGCAAATAAGCGTCACTCAGCCATTTTTAATTTTTGACAGTTTCAGCTTTGACAACCTGTGCAGGACCTTATCTTAATACTATACATTTCCACCGAACATTTAAACTGAGAGGAACTGGAAGGATTCGTTTCAGACTGCATTCAATTCTTCATTGTTTGACACAAATGAAACAGCCACCAAAAGTAGACAAAAATAATACGGGTATTCACGCAACGTGGTTAGTTTACAAACTGTGTAAAATCATAAGTTTAAGCTAAAGTTAGGATAAACGACCTTTTTTACACATTTGATTAAATGCTATAGGTAAATCAATCAGAGCATGAGTCACAATGAAGTTTCGATAAGTTTAACCTTTAGTTAAATTTTCGCAGCAAAATCCTTGGATAAGTTTAACCTAATTGTGTCAATCATTTTCCATACAAGATTTGACAGTTCATTAACCAAAAGATAAACTTTACCAATTTGTAAATTTATCTATGGTTTTACGAAGTTGCATGAATACCTTTAATAAATCTTCAAAGTTTATAAATTGTTCGATAACATACTGACTAATATTGTACACGCATTTCATTGAAGATGGTTGACAGCTGTGAAAATTTGCTCATCAACAGTGAGTGTCAGTTTATAAAAGACGCAACAAACGGAAATAGCTATCAATGAACTGACAAAGGCTTTCATCAAAATGTCTTTGTGCTTGAAATAAACAACGATTTTGTTTAAAGTGGAAATCAACTGGCACTTTTGTCTTTCAAAGCCAAAATCTTGATCTGTCAAACTATGTCAATCAAAAGACAAGTGGAAACCTAGATACACCTTTGGTTAAAACATAGTATTATGTCTATGTACTGTTATTTCAAAATATCATAGATTTCCGATAAAGTAAACAAACGGAGCTTAAAGAACTCAGTAATAATTTGATATCTGTCAGTTTGTATTTAGTTTTAAAAATAGTTTTGTTTTGGCATTCGCATTTGTATAACTGTTTAAATCGTTATCGTTTTGATAAAAGTGTTTACAAACTAATTTAAATATTTTTCGCTCAGAAGAAGACCAACATTTTGCGGTTGAATTTTTATAACTGCTTGGAAGACACTCAAATAAGTTCACTGCCTTAACGGCAGGAATTACGATTAAATTTGATACCTACGTATAGATTCATCTCTGGAGTGTCAAAAATTAAAAATAAATAAAAATAAAGACTATTTTAATCCAATTCACACACGGCCTTACAGTCTGTGGGCACTTGAGGTAGTGATAATTTTGAAATTGATTTCTCGAAATTGTGGAAACTCAGACTTAATTGGAAACATTGTGCAAAGCGTTTATTTAATTTAATTCACAAGTCCCAATAAGTAACGTTCAATTGAAATCACGAAATCGATTTTTGTTAGCAAATCCAAACATTACCTGCTAAAAATCTTTACTAATTCTTAGTTTAAAGTGTCTCCTCAAGTCTTCTATCGTGATCGTTTCTTAAATAGAGAATGAACGTTATTAGTGGGGCCTAGAAACAGTGTAAAAGAAATTTGAAAAAAAAAAACTTACATTTTTGTATTTAATTGGAATTAATTAAGAAACCACTCGGATATCACATGGGAAAGTTAAATCAAAACTTAAAAATAAATAAATCAAAAGAAGCATTAAATATTTTTTTTTGTTGAATAGTTATCAGTTCTAAAAAAGATTAATGAATTTAATAGCAACATAAAATTACAAATTATATTAGTTTCGTCTACGTCTTTTGTTCGATCAATAAAAATTATTAAGTCAACAAAAAAAAAATAATAATTATTATAAAATTCCCCAACTTTTTATCTTTCAACGAATTGAAGTAAAAGGTTGACATACAAAATATCTATATCTTTTCTGCCTACTCATTTAACGAATGTCTGCAATTTATGTAGATATTAGCGATTCCATGTTAACGCATTGAATTTATTCTTAGGTAGGTCTAGGTACTGTGTTGTGCAAACAATTTTTAGTCAAGCAACTTCAAATAGAAACCTTTCGGATAGTAAATCTGGGAATTTATGACATTTTTTTATCAACGATTTTATCGTTTTATTTGTACAAGGTATGCCATTTGAATGGTTAGTTTAAAGAAATAAATTTATTGAGACTGAAAGATGATTTTGAATGCGCCCGTTTTTTTCGATTCGAATTTTATATTTATCATTGAATTTTTGGTTTTCATCGATTAGAACTTTAGAACTAATTTTAAATTCATGGTTGCGTTCACATTTAAGGAGTCTAACATCAAATATGATAAATTAATTATCATAAAGGTGGTATTTCGCACACACATTGAGTAGTTAAATGTGTTAATTTGACGTTCTATATAAAGTAAGTAGTAAAGTACTCGTACATACATACATACATATGTAGGTACATTTATGTAAATTTTTCAAACATGGACTAATTTTGTTTTCTTTAAGAAAAAATCAAAATTGTAATCCAACCGTAATTTAAGATGAGAAAGAAGTAAAAAAAAGTTGAACCGACAATTTATTCAATTTGTTTTTTTTTTATACTTTTTGGCTGCCATCTTGGATTTCAGTCTTTATTGAATATCTGGGTTCCTGTTGGACCTACCTAGAAAAAAAAATGAAAGGATTACATTTCCTGTTAATATTTTAAAAGTTCAAACTAGCTACATAAGTTAAATAATTTTAAACTTTTAAAGTTTTTTTTTTCCTAAGCTCATTGTTGAAAAGAAGCGCATAAACATGAGACCAAGTCGTGTACTTTTTCTTTGGTACTAATTCTTGTTATCCTAAAAATTATTTTGTCTTCTATTCTTTAGCTACTTAGTATTCTTTTTGATGGCCAGCGAGATCAGTCTGCCTGAGTCTAGTTTTGGAATAAGCTTTAAATTTGAAGAGTATAAAAACAAGTTGATCTTAACGAGTATTTACCTACTTTTTTGTTGTGATTGTACCACATAAATATAAAAAGGAGTACCTACTTGTGCTGAATTATAAGCATTTAAGAAGGCATGCAACAACAGTCAACAGATATTTAATATAAAAACATGTAAATTGAAAACATGATTTGAGAACAGCTAGAGAGTTACTTTAAGCAAAATAGAAATTTTATTTGAGAACTAAGAAGGATGTTTTTTCTACATAATTGGTTTCAATTTAGATTCAAAAATGGTTCAAGCACTTGCTTACATTGTTCTCTAAATATTTAAATAATACTAAGTTGATTTAAATTCAGTTATACAAACGTGGTTCAAATTTCAATTCACCGATTTGAGCGAATTAACTTAGCTTTAACGATGGTTCAATGTTCAAGTAATTGACAGCAGGCAATTACCATGCTTAAATCATTTTTAAATCTCAGTTAATGTTAATAAAAAACAGTTAAATAACATATATAAGGTTTTTCAACAGGGACGCTACAAAAGTAGAGCGACAGGGACAGCAAACGACGCCATATTTCTTGCCACTCTTTTGACATTTCTCTTCAGTTAGGTTTGCCATTTCATGATGGAAAGATATACGAGCCAACAATGAGTCGAAATTATTAAAATTTACTACCGAAATTCGGAGTCAGTGGCCTCAACGTTAAGAGCGCTACGTCCAATTTATGGTCGTCATAATCGTCCTAGCAGATCAACAAATACAAAATGCTCCCGTGCCAGTGAGACAAAGAAGTGCCCGTAGTGTCGAGAATATTGCTGCCGCTGAGGCTTCAGTTGCAGAAAGCCCAAATGTGTCTCTCACACGTCGTTCTCAAGCGTTCGGCATCTCTGTGACGTCGTTGTGGTAAATGTTGCGAAAAGATCTTGGCCTACATCCTTACAAGATTAAATTGACACAAGAACTGAAGCCGCTTGAGCACCAGAAGCGTCGTTTGTTCGTGAATTGGGCTGAGCAACAACTTGAAAATTATTCGGATTTTTATAGAAAAATCATCTTCAGCGATGAGGTTCATTTCTGGTGAATGGCTTTGTCAATAAGCAAATTATGCGGTATTGGTCAGGCAGCAATCCACACGTACTCCATGTGTCATCATTGCATCCCGAAAAAATTACGGTTTGGTGTGGTTTATGGGCCGGCGGCGTCATTGGGCCGTACTTCTTCCGTGATGATCAAGACCGGCACGTTACTGTGAATGGAGATCGCTACCGTTCAATGATAACCGAATATTTTTGGCCCCAATTGGATGATATGGACTGGGAGGACATGTGGTTCCAACAGGACGGCGGCGCCACAAGCCATACAGCGAATGTCACAATCAATTTATTGGAAACCGAGTTTGGAGAACGTGTTATCTCACGAAATGGTCCAGTCGCTTGGCCGCCTCGGTCGTGCGATTTGACGCCGTTAGACTATTTCCTGTGGGGCTACGTCAAGTCTATGGTCTATGCCAATAAGCCAGCGGCGATTGATGAACTTCGTACGAATATCGAACGTGAAATTGCAGCAGTATCGGCCAATTTATGTTTGAAAACCGTTGAAAATTGGGTTCAGCGTTTGGACTTCTGCAAGCGTTCCTGTGGTGGCCATGCAAAAGAAATCGAGTTCCATACATAATAGCATCGAACGTACTTTCACAGGAATAAAGAATTTCATTGATATCCAAAACCGTTTTTGTTTTATTTAAAAAAACTTTTGTAGCGCTCTTATTGAAAAACCCGATACAAACAAGAACTAAGATGCTAACAGAACTTAGCATTATCCTCTATCTGTCAAGTCATCTACTGTCAAATTCCATTGAAGGATAGTTTCGATGTCGATGGATTAAAAAACTTCTAAGAAATCAGGAATTTTTGAAGAATTTTTACTGCTCCAGAAAAAAGGTGATTTTGGGGCGATTGGGTGATATTTGGACCGAAATACACATTTTATCAAAAAATAATTTGTCTGTTTTCTGTCAAGCTATCAACTAGGGATGTGTCAGTTAGGAACGATTCGATTTTTTTTATCCGATCATCTTAAAGTATCGATGATTGAAACCACAAATTTGCATTTCAATCGATCTCAATCTCAATAATTTCGATTGTTCTCGATTTTCCATTCTAATCGCAATCATTTCAATAACGAATCTCGATTTTTGGTATCAATCTTTTCGAATTCCGAATTCCACAGAAGGATGGCTACGTTGTCAATGGATTAAAAAATCTCTACAACTTCAGACATTTTTGAAACGATTGATACCTAAAATCGAGATTCCTTATTAAAATTTATATTCGAATGGAAAATCGAGAATAATCGAAATGATTGAGATTGAGATCGATTGAAATGAAAATTTGTGATTTCAATCATCGATACTTTTCGATGATCGGAACAAAAAAATCGAATCGATCCTGATTGACACAGTCCTATTCAGTTGACATGTTTTTCCCATTAAGTATCTGTTCATGCCTTGATAAATGTTTATAATTCAGCAGAAGAAGGTAGGTACTTCTTTTTATATTAATGCAGTACGCATTATCTTCTCCAACAGTCAACTACTATACAAAAAAAGAGGGTACATACCTACTCTTTAAGATCAACTTGTTGTTATACTCTTCAAAGTAACAGTTTCTGACAAATTTACTTTTTAATTTATTTCAAAATTTTGCCTAATTAAGTACAACTGCATATTTTTACAATATTCAGTGTTCTTATATTCTCAGTAAACTACTGAAAACCAGATGTAGTTAAAATAATTCCTAACATTTGAGAAATTTTAACAAAAAACAAAAGGTACTTTTTCCCATTGCCTGTTTGTCTTGTTATGTTTATGACGCACACAATTTATCAATAATATTTAAGCCCTGTTTTCGGGTTTTTTTTGGGGAAGAGTACACTTTTTTTTAATTTCTCGAAAAGTAAGAAAGGTTTTTACATTTTTATTCCGGTATTTGACTAAGAATTGATAAGAGCATTGCATGAAAGAAAAAACAGTGGCACTTATTTTAACAAAATTTTGAAAAAAAAAATCAACTTAAAAATCATAGTTTTGGTTTAAAAATATTGGGGGCTATCGTAAATAACATTTCCCACGGAATTTCTCCCATCTTCTAAAATTGTTAACGCCAACAATATTTCAGTTTCTTGCAGGTTCAAATTATTCACTTTCGATGCCAATAATTTCTGAGAGAAACTGCGACTACAATTTCCGTTCCCATTTTTCGACGATGGGAAAAATTCCCTGGGAAATTTAATTCACGATAGCCCCCAATATAAATAACCAATTTCGTAAAAGACACATCTCGCATATTTTTACTAATGCGTTTTTTCATATCAATGTAAGCTTAATGCTTCCCTGCACCTACTATGCTCGAGAATATCTCTAGTATTTCTACTGTTATTGTCGTGTAGTTTAACTCAAAAGTATTTTTTCTTTTTATTTTAAACTAGGGTTTAGAAAATAATTAGTTCTTTTAATTATTTGACTATTAAAAGCTTTTAGAGATGTGAACTTTTCAAAATTGGTTATTCAATTATTGAAAGAAACTATAAGAGCAAATACGTGTAATCCATTCCAGCATTTTATTGTTGTTTATTTATTTTTAAATTTCATTTTATTTATTTTTAAAATGTAATGACATCCCTCTTCTGATTTTCGTTTACAAAAACAATGGTTTCATTTTTATAAAGAAGGTGATGGTTTTCTAACAAAAAAAAAACTATCGATTTGGCATAACTATTTTACTTTGACGTTTTTATTTCGTTTCGATATTGGTTGGCGAATTTGAATTTTGAAATCGCAAATTTAAAATTAAGTCATTTTAAAAATTATTTGTGAAAACATTTTTTTAAGAACCATAAAGACACTTATAATGCACAGTTGTTGTAAATTTTATTTAGAAATACCCCAATTTGTGCAAGGTCTATCAAAATCGGTAATACGACTTTGGATTGGGATGATTCGGGCTCAAAAGCCACCAGAGACTGTTGAGCTTTGAGCACAAATCATCAACATCCAAAGTCCTAGGACCTCATCCTGTTTATACATAAACGCATCCTTATTAAGTCTAAAATCCTGAATAAACCTTAAAAACAAGATTTGATTCAAAATTAACATATTTACTAAAAAGCGTTCATTAATTTTCATCAAATTGGAGTGGTGATTTAACTTTAACCGAAACCTTCAAATTCCTCCTCTTGTTCCATTGAATGAAGCTTCATTACAAGATTTATTTAATAAAATTAAACTGCAACATTTCATAATTTCCTTAAAAACGTTTTTAATTTTAATGTGTTGTCATCAGCTTTCAATAACTATACTGACACCTAAATTTAAACAAACATTTTTTCTAAATGTTGGTATCACTGCAAGGCAAATTCTTGCGAAATTAAAGCCACTGTTTTTAATTAAATGCGAAAATCAATTTCGATAGCGAATTCAATTCCAAACGAGAATCATTATTCCCGTATATAAAAAAGGGTTGGTTTAAAAACATAACACCATTTAAACCATTTGGCCTACAATCTTTGTGTTTTATTTTATTTTGTATTTATTTTTTTTTCATTGATTTAAAATTAATTTTGGAATTGTACTGATTTAAAACAATCGTGGGTTCCACTTTTCATTTCAAATCACACACTGTTCTTTCAAAAGACACATTCTGTTTATTTTGATGAATTGAAAAATGTTAATTAATTTTTTTTGATTAAATGAGGGCGAGACACGTATGTGGTGGCCGACTGGCGGCAGGAACTAAGATATATTTTTTTTCAGGGAATTCGTAGCAAGAATCTCTTACGACAACGCGGCGTAGGACTGTGATAAGGCTGAATAATTGTAGCATGAAAATGGTTTGGACGAATGAAACCGTCTTCATTTTAAGGCTCAACATTTCTCAGACTTCCCTCATATGCCATTAAAAATTATTGATAAAGCAAAATCGTAACATCTTGAATACTTAACCAATTAAGAAGCTTGAACCATAAGAACATAAAATCCAGTCATGCATTTTATTTTATTGGATGTATTTTTTGTTGTTGTTAAATATTTTTGCAGGTATTGTACATGGAATAAAATCACAGACATTATCATTGTAATTTATTTTTTCGCTTTAATTGCATAATTGTGCAAAAGCTTACACAACAAAAATGTTCCCTTGCAACCCTTTAGCTAAATAAAGTGTAATTTTTCCATTAATTTAGTAATCTTGCTGCATGTTTGTATTACTATAAAAACACAATTATAATGATTTATTTTTTTTTTGTAATTTGATGAGCTATTAGTAGTTGAAAATGTAATATTTATCATTTTCTAAACAATAAGAGGAATCTTTTTTTTCATACTCAAATGTGTGTGTTGATAAATTGTAGTTGCATAGCATTAAAAGGTATTCTTTTTTTTCCAAACCCAAAGAGAGATTAACGACGTCGGAGCTAAACAGTTTATATATTAAATACAAAAAAAAAAACAATTAAGGCTCTTCCAAACCACCGGATCGAAATCGCAGCCAATCATTCACAATAGTACAAAATATGACAAATACATAACGCCAAACAACAACAAAAAATCGTCGTCGCTCCGCATTCGCATTGGTTTGAGAGAGCCTTAAGGGCTCACATCTGTCATATTTTGTACTATTGTGATTGATTCACTGCGAATCACTCCGCATTCGCGTTGGTTTGGGAGAGCCTTCAATCTCCAAAATATATGCTTATCAGGAGAGCTCATTGAGCTGATGGAGCAAAGATTTGTTTTCCTTAGTTTTTGACAGCAAAACGGGGGAATTCTCTGAGCACTCAGAAATAACCACCCTAAAAACTGTGTTACTTTACGAAACGATTACGACTTTATTATATACAAATTGTATGGAAACGTCAATATTTTTGAAGCTAGCGAAGAAAATAATTTTTGTTTTTTTGTTGGAGTTATTTTATGTTTATTGTTTATATTAAATTTAAAACACACGTATTTAATAATTAACAGCTGTTTTATTTATAATGTTGATGTCAAACACCAAAAATTCCTCTTAGACTAGACCACCCTTTTAACTGTCAAATACTTAAAAATGTTGTGTTTGTTTACCATTGAAAATTTAGAGCACCTGAATAAAAACAACTGAACAATTATTATTATTAAAAAAGTTATTTTCGTCACATCAAAACGGTATAAGAATTGTACAAAATATAGACAAAAGTTATATGATAAGACACGTTTTGAATATTTATTTAGTTTTATTTGAATAATATGTTGATCTCTAAGACGACATTTTGTTTTTGGAAACTGTTTTGTTGCTTGATATAGTCCATAGTTATTCTGCCAGTCATTGCTAACTAAATTTGTGTTTCAAGTCAGACTTTAGTAACAGGGTATTTGTTTTGTTCTGGTTCTGCGGATAAAATCAACAAAACTTAATAAAAAAAAATGTAATAGGTTTGTTTGTTTTTTTTACAAAAAAAAATGAGTAAGACCTGTCAAATTTTGAAAAGAGGGGGAAATTCTATCAGAGATGGGGAAATTTGAAAAAGTTTACAAACGCATTGAACTATGAACTGCACCACTTTTCATTAGAAACGTCATTTTTGTGACAATTTGTAAAAATTTGTGAAAATTTGTGAAAATTTGCAAGAAATTTAAGTGAACAAACACAGCTAATAATTTAAACTGCATCCTAAATTTTCACACATACGAATACTACCGAATGTCATCATTTAACAAAATGTTTATTCCTTAAACTGTTTGGAACAGTTGGAAGATTTAACTAAAGGTAAACATGTCAGTTTCTTGTATTATATTAATTATACATACACGTGAAAAACTACACGTAGGTAATATGTAGCTATTTACTCCAGGGGAGAACGTTCCACAAGGTCTAAGCATACCTACTTTTAAATCAAACATCAACAAGAGTTAAAGAAAACAGAACTTACTTCCTTGAAAAGTTTATTTAAATTCAAACTGACATTGACCGACTAGTAACAAGTCAACATTTAAGGATTGGTGTTTACCACCTACTGTTAGCGTTGCAACGTGAAGGTTATGAGATTTAAAGACAGAAACGGAATAAAGTACTTATTTATTTAAAGAATACTTAAACATCGAAAAGATTTTAATCCTAAAACGTTTACCTTACTGCTATCGGTATCATAATCTTGAAGATCTAAAAAGTATTACAAAATTGGAGACAGTTTTCTGAAGCTCCGCCATCTACAGCGATTTAAAGTTCTAATGAGGTTATTTGTTTTTCAGTCGACACAGTATAACAGCTCACGATTTTGTCTTTGAGTGACACAATAACTGTGCTCTTTTACTTGTGTCTTTAATTGACACAAAATGGTTTGTCCTTCTAATCCCAAGGCCACACGGGCAAGTACTGGTAGCTAAGTCGCAATACAAACACATTTGTTCACTAGCACATACAAACCCAAGCAACTTGTTCATCAACTTACATGGAATTTTTGAAGCCAGTAGTGAAGCAAGTTGAGGACCAAGTTGGGATGCAATATAGTGGAATGCAAGTGGAAGGCAAGTGGAATCCAAATTATTAATTTGCTTGCCAGTACTTGCCCGTATGCCCTCGGGGTTAGGAGAAATATATATTTTGACAAACGACTACGTCACTTCATTGACAGCTTTTTAAATTTGCATATCAAAATTGACGCTCATTGGGCACGTACCGATGTTTATTCTCAGTTATCCGGATAGCTTTGTGTTGTTGTAATTCCTTGTTAAAAAACAGCTGATGACCGCTGACACAATAAAAACTCAAGTTATCTCGAAATTTTTGGGATAACTAGATAACATATCGAATAGACATCGGAACGCGAGGATTGTCAATGTACACAGCTGACAATTATCTTCGATGAAATTTGTGCAATAAAGCAAAGAAGGAAAGTTTATGACGGTGTTCACATTGGAGTGAAAAACTGGATTTTTTTTGACGTTTCAGTATTCACATCTCGCTCCCACTTCTTCAGTAAAGGAAGATGTAAATACTGAAACGTCAAAAAAAAACAGTTTTTCAGTCCAATGTGAACACCGTCTATTATACCTCTGTTCGTTTACTTTCCAAAACTGCCCATTTCAGTCCGAAGTCCTGTCAATTAGCCAGTTTATATTTTTTGAGCACTCAGTAATTTTCCTGCGTTCTTTGACAGAGCAGGAGAATAAAACATGAACAGGGTTCCTCACATAGAAGTCAAAACAACTCTCTTTTTCTTTTCTTTTTATGTAATATAATGCACCAGCCTCAGTTTTTAAGGGCAAAAATTGAGCAATTTTTTAGAGGAATCTTGTTTATGTTTATGAGACCTCTGAATTTTCTGAAATCTCAGAAATATGAACTGGCTAAATTTTGTTTTTGAACTTTGACAGAACTTTGGGCTAAAATTGGTAAAAACTAGCATTTATGAAAAAACGATCCGATATTTTCTTCCATTCTTTGACGGTGTTCACATTGGATTGAAGAACTGGTTTTTTTCACGTTTCAGTATTCACATCTCGCTCCCACTTCTTCAGTAAAAGAAGATGTAAATACTGATACGTCAAAAAATCCAGTTTTTCAGTTCAATGTGAACACCGTCTTTGAAAGAGCAAGGGTATTAAATATAAACAGGTTCCCTCATATAAAAGTCAAAGCAACTCTCTTTTTCTTTTCATCTTATGCAATTTACAGCAACAAAAAATTTCAGTCTGTTTTTAAGGGGAACAGACAGGGGAACAGAACAGATTCCAATGAGGAATTTTTGTGAAGAATCGTGTTTCTATTTCGGAGTCCTCTGATATCTCAGAAATATAAACTTGCATAATATTTCACATCGTTAACCTAAAAGTTAATTGGCACTGTCAATCCCAAAGGGTTTTAAAAAAAAACGAACATAAATCGTTATTTAGGCCCATTTGCTGAAACGAAACTTACAGTGGCTTCAGTTCGGACACCAAAAATAGTAGAAATTGAAGGAAAATACTACAGCTATGGCACGAAGTAGGAAAAAAACATAATTATTTTCGAACAACTCTACATTTCAAGGTTATAAACTAAAAATTAAAGATATTTACTTAAATATTTAAAAAAGTTGTGATCCAGAATTAAAAAAAAATTAAAACGGACAGCCGGCAAAAACGTTGAAATTTGTGGGGGTTTAGGAAATTTTAATACCTACTTTGTGTGTAGTCTTTAGTTGTTTGCTTTTAAACCTATTTTGAATTTAAAAGGAAGTTATTGAACTCGCTTTGTACAAAATTTTGTTTCAAATATATTATTTTATAATATTTTGCTTGAGATTTTCTCACAGGTTCTCAATGGACATTATGTAAGGACTCGTTGGTGGAGTTTCCATGACGTTTGGAAAAATGTATAAGAGTAAGGATCGTACCTGACGAGCCCAGTATCTTCATAAATGGATCACCTAAACATCACCGATCCACCAAGGGGAGAGAACATTATACCTACCCAATACCCATACTTCGGTTTGGAACCAATGTAAATACTTAAGTGCAACATTAGCACTTTTATGACAATTTGCGGAAAGGAAAAAGTCAGTGTAACAAATTGCATTAATTTTCATCAAGAATTCGACTGAAGAATGATATTATTACATATTAATTAATATTAAACACACGGACCACCGTACGTCGGCGTTTCTAAAATTGAAGAGCAAATAACATACTAACGTAATCAAACTTTGGTACTGCATACATACGTAGTATGGTCAGCACAAATTACTTTAGCCAAATTTCCAGTAATCTTACACCCAAATCTCTAACCGCTAGCTATAAGAAATTCTCTATGTGACTATGACATCTTTGAAAGTATATGTACCTTGGTATACCATTTATACTTTTTTGCAGGTAACGATTATTCTTTTAGACAAAAATATAAAATAAAAACAAATAGCACAAATTGTTCTCATATTTGCATATCATTCTTATCATAGCGAAAACAAAATTTCGAGGGCAGTAAACAACCCGACAAGCTCATAATTATTATTAAGAACAAACAATCCCAGACACAGCAAAAAGAAAAATATTGAACCTATTTAAATAACTGGGAGTGTATAGTTAGTATAATCATAAAATAACATAATTTTTTGTGTACACTTTGCGATAATTTTTTTCCTCAATTTCACAATTTTTCCTTCGATATACGAGTATGTACTTAAATGCACACCCACGTACCTACCTAGTACATGTATGAAGGTATTTTTTGTTTCATCTATGAACAATCGGGTATTTTTTTATGAACCCCTAAATTTAAATTATATTGCCATAAGCAAATTACCTATCCTAAAGAGACTTGTGTGTTCAAATAATTTATTGAATAATATTTTTCTTATAAATATTCAATATGTAGGTATGTATAAGAAGTTAATCAAAAATAATTATAAGTAGATAAGTAAGTACGCATAAAGGAAACCTTGCATCCGGATAAATTTATTGTCCAAGTCACCCTGCGCAAACTCCATTTTTCCTATTATTTCTCAAATATCGTTCAAGTAAAGAAAAAAAATAAAATAAACGACAAAAAATTACATATACATACTCAATATAATTTCCGACGCACTTCTTTAAAATTTAAATAAAACAACAAAAAAAAACACAGCTTAACTTATTTTAAATGCAAAATTCAAGTCCATCTTCTTTTGTATTTTTTTATATTATTTTTTTTTCTACCGGATTATCGTTGCGAAGGAAGCAGGATCTGATAGAAGGAGATAACAAAAGAAGACAGATGGAAAGGAAAATTCCCGAATAATTTTGCGTAAGGATAATTTATTCAGCATGGATGGATTACGAGTTACATAAATCCTTCATATAATTTTTTTTTTTTTAAAGAAAACTTCAAAAAAGCACTTAAAAATACAAATCAGTGTCCTTATTTCATCATAATTATTATCACGGTAATTTTTTTTTTTTCTAAATCGAAATGAAAATTTATTCCGATCACACACATTTTATTTCTTTTTTTTTTTCATATGAATTTGTTCCACATCAATTATACTTTTTTTGCCGTCTACACTGAAACTTGCAGTGATTTTTCTTTATTTTTTCTTTTGTAACTCTTATTTAATTTTTATAAACTAATGATGAAAGAAAAAATTTAAATATTTTAACACAAAATTACTTAATATAATAATTTATAAGTAAAAAAAAAGAGAACATTACTTGTTTCACTCTTCTTTAGGTTTGCAGCTGGAACTTGTACGTTGAAACGTCCTATGATAACCGAACACCGAATGAAACTGAACGCAGACGAATCAATTTTTCTCTTAGAACCTTATTGTGCCATGCGATGCCGAATACCGAACAGCTTTAGCTCACAGAATCAGCAAAAGCACTAGAAGAGCCAGAGGAGGGAGACCAACGACGACGGTACCGCCAACCGCCATGCCATCGGAAAAAAGCATTGCTTTGAAATTCAATGGAAGACACCGGGCGGGAGCTGAGTGCGATGGGACTTGGGAGTTGAAATTTGTGAAAGAAGACATGGTTAATCCGTGACAAAAGCAGACAGAAGTACGGGGTAGAGGTGAAATTTAAGTGCATGGCTACGTTGGACGTAGGTGTTCTAAAGAACTTTACGATTAAATTATGTAGATTTAGTTTTGTTGAATGTAATTTCATCACAATGTAAAATTTTAGAGGAATACACAATATAAGGGTTGAACAAATAGTTTGCAGAACTGTTGAGACTGTGTGAGATAATTACTTCTTTTATGGTTATACAACCAACCAACAACGGTTGCAACGATTTTGGAATGTGGATACAAGAAATTGACTTGCAGAAAGATTCTATCCAATATTTACTGAGATAATTGATTTCACTCATAAAACTGAAGATGTCGGAAAAAATAATGAAATCAAGGAAAAAATCTTTTGAAGTTTTCTGGCCATATCAGCTTCCTTTACAAGGATCAGGATCTGAACAGGGTGAATATCATGAGTATTGAAGAGGATCGAAATCACATCAGGTATCGATTGTGCGAATATACTCATTGTTTCTTGTGTTAAAATATTTTATCGTAGCGAGAGTGTATCGGTCTCGGCACAATATAGTGTGGATCTGGCCTAACACTTCTTTTTGCAACATTTGAATAGATATAGCCGCGAAATATCGTTTTTTTTTTTGCAGCAACATCACCTAAGCACTGATTTATATGTTTTTGTAATGAAACAATCTATTAACCGGTGTTTACTTTTGTTAATAAAATGTTCGAGCAATTCGACTTACATAGCTATACGATACGCTGTAGCGCGTGCTGGTACTCTTAACTAAATTTAAAGCCAAATGTATCATTGCCCATTGATTCTGTAGAAACTTGAAAAAAGTTAATTTGTTGTTAACTATGACTAACTTAATTCCAAGAAGCGTGTTCTTTTTTAACTTTGGAAATTCTTGAGTTAGCCTGCTTTAAAACAATTTGCAAAATATTTTTAGATAAAAAAAATATGAGGCAGTAATATAATTAAAAACATGAATATAGAAATAACTTCAATTTTAAACTTATTTATATTTTATTCAAATCTTGTCTATTCATATGAATATAATTTTCTTGGTTTCTTTTACCATTCAATAATTTGCCCTTACAATTAGCAGTTTACAAAAAAAAAACAATGCGCAAGACGGATAAATAAAGGAGAGCAGTAATTCTTTAAGAACATTCAAATATATATATAAATAAATCAAGCATAGATAAAACGGGCAAAACTCTTTAACGGAGAGGAGAACAAATTTGCACAGCACATGTTTCTGCGAGTGTGGCACATCAACACAACACAAAAGCCGAAACAACATCCAACATAATTATATTGTACGTGAACTTCTATACGTAGGTACATATATACCAACATCCAACAAGGCTGCGGTGAGGTTGTAAGTTACTATAATTTAGATATACAGGGTGATTAGGTTAATATTGCAGAAAAAATAATACTAACTAAGTTATAATAGATATATGAACATTATGTAGATAAATTATAGTCTAAGAGCCAACGACATAAAAAGTCAAGTCATTTGCGTTACAATGTAAGTCATATCAAGTTTAGCCTTTTAGAGGTTGAACCAATAACCGTTTGTATTCCTACCTTAACAACTGTCGAACAGGTGTAAAATTTGACTTACATTTTTTGCATCGATTTATTTCAATACCTATTGAACAACTATTCAGCTTGCAATTTTGAACAATTGTTGTGATAGGTTAAACTCTCTATAGTTATTCCCTAAGAAGATAGAGACCATTGAAGTTTTCAAAAAGCACTCCGGTTTATGTGCTTGCCTGAGTGGTTTTTGGAAACTTCATTGCTCTTTATCTTTTTAGAGACTAACTAGAGAGTTTGACCTATGACAACAATTGTTTAAAATTACAAGATAGATAGTAATTGTGTGCAGTATTTTTCCCTCCGACCAAAAGGCATTGAAATAAATCAAGGTAAAATATTTACGTTAACATGACACATGTTCAGGGAGACCAGGCTAACGGTTATTGGTTCAACACCTCAAAGACAATTCTTGATATGACTTACAATGTTACGTAAATGACTTGACTTTTTATGTCGTTGGCTCTCGTTCTATTAGGAAAATTAGAAAATATGAAACTTTGTATTATTTGTCAAACAGATCACTGAAATGCGTTTAATTTGACTTCCTCAGTAAACGTATGTACATCCTGAATAAATATATTTTTCGATTTTGGGCAGCGTATAAGCATTTCTGCTTCCAATCTCGTCCAAATAAATATCAAGGTAGAACCTTTCTTTTGAACACACAAGCAATAATGAACAGAATGTTATGAAACGGACTATATGGTTATGAAATGTGACTGCTCACTCAAATTTTTATATTTTCTTTGTGACTAACACTTCCCTTTCCGCCTCACCGATTTCACCGCCGAACTGCCGTCGTACTGTAGTGAAACCAACCAATGTAAACACGGTCTATGGAAGCAATGGTTTTTTTTTAGCATGAAAATTTAAACCAATCATGAACAAAATAATTTTTTATTACACCTCAATAATTTTTTGACATGCGGTGTACATATTTTAACAGAAAAATAATAACAAATATGAAAATTTACATATTCCTACAAATTTGATTCGGAAAGTATTTTTGTACAACCGCTACAAACGGAGCTATGGAGCTCCCAAAAGTCCAAAATTTCGTATTTTGTAAGACTTTAGTTTTTTCCCTCTTTACAGGGAAATAACAATTTACCCGTCGAATTTAGTGCAAAATTCTTCATAATCAACCTTGTAGATAGATAAATTAAGTACCGATTACATGTTACTATTTTGATTGTATGACCAATATCATCGGGTGAGGATTGAGAAAGTGTTTTTTATTCAAAAATTTGTCTAACTCACTTTCTTTTCTGTCTATTTTATACAGTTATTAGTTTTCATTTGCCATGCAAACTATTAATCAGAAGAATCAATAAAAATATCTATGGTGAATGATTGTTTTTTGAGAGGGTTAAGGAAATGGTGAGATTATAACAATAAAACCTGTCACAAAAATGGCTCCCTCATAAAACAGAATGAAGAATCAAAAGTTTTCGAATTACTTTCTGTACTATTTTACCCGTATTATTAAATACTTTTATTATTTTCAAATCCATTGGTTTTAATGAAATCTAATACAGAGTTTCAATTATTTTATTTTGCAAATAAATTTCCCTCATTTCATTTATCAATATAGGTAAACGTTTTCCTTTGGACAAATAAATTTAGTATATTTCATGCAACTGCGTTAGGTCTTCGTAATCGTAGTAAAGCTGTAAACTCCGTAAATCCATCTAATTTTCCATACTTAACTACTTTAACAACAACTTTACGCTGTTGTATGCATAGAGTACCTAAATAATATAGGTACTCTATGGTTGCATGATTGAATACCCTTACTATTTTATTTGTAGAATATAAGTACACAAGAACTGTTTCTGTTTCTCTTAATTTGCGTATATCTTTTTAAGTAAATCCCCCATTGTGTCTTGATTCCTTTTTTAATTGGAAAGAATAACAACAAATTGTTGAAAATCAATTTCTTTTCACCTGTAATCGGCAAAAAAAAACAATATTAACAATTTATTTTTTAAACTAAAGGAGTTTCAAAAAAGTACATCCGAAAGTTGTTAGGTTATAGCAATTATGATGTTTTAGCAACATTTGTCAAATTTATTGTGATGTAAAGAAGTCGATTCGTTTAGAAGTGTATGGCAAATCACCGTGGAAGTCTTAAACGTATGCATATGATTTTTTCTCCTCAACAAAAAACCATCTGCAGCGACGAGGCTCATTTTGGATGATTAATGTATGAACAAGCTAAATTTTTTTAATTTGGGACGCGCAACACAAAAATTCGTAAGAGGTCGAACTTTGCATATTATTTTTCTTCAAAGACTCTAAGGAATTGGTGTAGTCTCCCTCTTGCCGCTTTCTTCCCTATATTAAATTGATTTACAAGATAATTGATAAGTAAAGCTGAAAATAATCACTAAGGGTATTTATGCAACGCAGTAAAACCATCGTAAATGTCGGAAAGTAAAACTTTACCATAAAAACATTTAAACTTTTTTGCAATTATGATAGTTCGTTCTTGAACTTTGCATGAATACTCTTATTATTTTTTATTTAATATGTTTGTATATTTTTTAATTGCAATTTTTCAAAAAAACAAAAAATAAATTCAAAAGAAAATTAAAAAAAAAGTTTTTTCCAAGAATTTTATTTATGAGTTCCTACCTACATATGTAATTATTTTGATTATTTTTTTAAGATAGGGATGTATTTAATTTAGTTTTTTTAATTTAAAATTTACATTATTTCTTTTGTAGCATTGAAATAATTGCAATCATTTTTCCTCATTTACTGTACAATTGAATGTTATCTTTTAGAAATCAATGCATTCTTTTTGCAGTTTTGTATTCATTTGCCTACATTATTTGCATTAATTTCAATTCTTTAAATTTCTTTGCATTCTATATTAACTGACGCCAAGGTTCTCCTTTAAAGAAAAACTAACTATTGCATACCTAGATGAGTTTCTTATTGTATGTGCTTCACGGCACCGTGGCTGGATTGATTGATCAGTTTCCTAAGCTCATACATAAAGTTTCCTTATTTCGAACACAAGAGTTCGTACATATTTTCAACCTAAAAAACGCTTAGAATTAATTTTCTCTCAATTTTATTTAACAAATTGTGTCTCTAGATTAGTTTTTATTCAATTCTACTAAAAGTAAAGTAAAACAAAAAACGGTTTAACGGATTTTTAGTTTGAACGCAATTCAACAAGGGAAGCTAACAATTACATGAGGTTCCTTGTATCGAACTCTGGAAGAAAAGAAGAAAAAAGTGTTCGAATACTGGACCCAACGTTCTTCTTCATGTTCTTGACCCAAAACTGTAAAAAAATTAGTATTTTCTATAATATTTCTTTCCTAAATGAAAGAAAACAATTTTGAAGAAGTTGCCTATAGTCGAACACTAGTGTTCGAACCGGCAAGTCTTACAATTTTTTTTCCTTTGTTCGAATAGTCAGATTATTAATTAATTACTAAGTTTTAAGTAAAATCTTTAAGTTATATGAATAAAGTAACTATTATCTAATGAGAATGAGTATTAGTGTTGATCTTCACCTCAAAAATCACAGTTTCCTACAACACTTTTAACAGATTTTGTTTACAATAATGTTGAAATAACTGAATTTCCTAAAGCTACGAGCAGACGATTTGCGATAGTCGCAAATCTTTGCGAGCACTGACGTCACAAAAAAACTCGCAAATACACCGCAAAAGCCTTACGTTTGACAGTGCTCGCAAACCTGCAAATACACATGTTCAGACGATTTGCGAAGGTTGTCCCAAAGTTTTTAAATACATTTGCGATCAAGGTGCTCGCAAATGACATGCTCGCAAATAAGATCGCAAATTTTGCAGCATATTTGCGAGGTGCTCACACGATTTGCGGCAACATTTGTAGATATCATATTCATAATCATTTGCAGATTTGCGAGCCTGACATTTCTCTATTTACAAATTTGTTTATTTGTTGAGTTGTCATAGCTATAGTCTCAAAATACTATATAGGTAAACATATGTACATACAAACACACATGGGTATGTATCTTATATGTATATTTTGGTGATGTTTTATGGGCTGTAGGTCAGTTTAATTTTTTTTAACTACGTAAAGCTTATTTTCATAAAAAAACGAAAAAAAAACAAATTTAAATCATAAAAAATAATAATAAAAATAATGAAGGTACCTACATACATACGAAAAACCACAGCCAATTACTTCAAGTACAACAATAAAATTCATCGCAAATGTCCGCATTTGCAGTGTTCCATTTTCGTGTTTTCGCAAATGGTTGTGACGGTCGCAAATACTCGCAAATTGTCACAAATTATTTTCGTGAGTGTTCACATGATTTGCCAAAATGTCACAAATGCATTTGCGACTTGGGCCTCGCAAATCATACGCAAATGATTTGCGAGCATTTGCAGGCTGTCCCAAAGTTGTGTTCAGACGATTTGCGATCAAAGACCGCAAATTGTGACGTAAAAATGACGTCATACTCGCAAATATTTGCGACTTTTGCAAATCGTCTGCTCGTAGCTTAAAGCCTCTTTTTCTTTTCTTATTTTTTAACTTTATCATGAAATTCGACTAGTTAGTAGAACTTTAAGGTTTGAAGCAATAACACATGCAGTATTCTGCGTTTACAGAAGTTGAAAATCAGAAAAATTGCAGATTATAAGCTTTTTTTCAAAAAGTGTTCGACTACTGGGAGTGTTCGAAATTACCTACCCTACCTAGATTTGACAAATACTTTACTTTTTTGTGACTGAATTTAAAGAGAGGGTACCCTAAAAGAAATAGGCCAGGTCAATTATCTAAGGGAAGGTCCAAAAGAAATCAGCCACTGGCTTTGCTGCTTGCATGTTTTCAGCTAGATTCTAGTATCTAGTTTGTTTATTCTACATAGCAAGTTTTTATAACATGCCTTCTTGTAAAAGCTGGAAACAGACTCTTCATGGGCTTAAATAGTTAAATTTTTAACAGTAGGCGAAAAGCAAGAAAGCTAGAAACAAGAGATATGTACATAACCTGTAACCAACCGGTCTACCAACATTATCGTGAAAAGGGAAAAGTTTCAATTTTTGCACTGATGCTTATAATTATTTGATATTATTAAATTATGAGTCTTTTGTAAAAACAATTAATTACATTACTCACGGTTGCTATGTAAATACGAACGATCATTTCAAAAGTAAATATTTTTGATTTTAATAGTAGTTTTTAAACATTTTTCTCACAAACTTTTCTGAAACAACTTGCTTCAAATTCGAATTTAAAGATCAAAACAAAAATATTTTGTAATTTTCTTTTTACTTTTTCTGTGATTTGGGGATTGTGGTGACCATTTGTTATTTTTCAAGTATTGTTTCATAACCTTAAGCCGTGGTTACATGGTCGTTTCAGGACCATGTAACCAAACCATCGCGATAATAGCTCATCATTCGCAACGATAAAAACCGACACATAAACTGCTCAAGTGCCTCTACACTATCTCACAAAGTATTAACACTTGTCAGAATAAAGTGAGAAAGAATTTCATACGACTGCCAAATTTGTGTGTTGAAAATGATTTTCATATTTTTCTTCCACACTTGTATCCAAACAATTTAGTTTCACCATACATAACCTCAAACCCCCAAGTGGGATAGAAAATGTGATGGTTTTAGAACTGTTCCTAAATATTTTCATGTTTTAACATTATGTCAAATCGTGTCGGACTCACTGTCAAGTTATGTGTGATGAAATTTCATATTCTACGTCCACCCTATTATACATGATATTCTTCACACTTTTTTGCCATGTGTAAATACGCAATGGGATAGTGTGGAATGGCTATAAGTAACAACAAAATAATAAAAATAAAATAAAATATCTTCAGCGAATATTTCACGTTACAACAACAAAAAACTGTTATCGACGGCACAAATCAAAATAGTGGCAAAAGTCAACAAAAAAAAACTCAAAAACACAAACGTCGCATTCCAAAAAGTTGTTTGGAAGTTGCTTAGTGGGCGATGGACAGCAACTTTAGTTGCTCGGATTTGCCCAGTGGGCGCCAGGCCTTACGTTTTTTTTAAACAGTTTCAGACCACCAGATATATATATTTCACTTTTGGAAAGTGCTTGCACTAAATCTGGCATTTCAAACTGTTTAAAACTCAGTGTGGAACAAGCCTACTATAAATTAACGTCTATCTGTATATAGATGTCGTTAAAATCTTTAAAAAGAAACATGGAGAACGTTCTCTCATTTGACATCTGACAGGATGACAGTTTAAAATTATCCATGACAACAAATTTTATTTCTTGTTAAAGGAAATAACACAAACACGTTGTTTTCGTAGTTTTATATTAGATTTTCTAAAGCTTTGATCTTAAATTGTGCTTAAACTAGTCAAAAACATCGTTTGAAACAATGGCAGATGAAGGACAATTTGTATTCGACGGTATTCTGTTAGGAATAGCTGAAAAGCACAAGGAAGGAGTATCCGAGGTATGCAATCAGTTAAATCCCACATGCAAATAAAAAAATATATCTAATTTAAAATAAAATTCTTTTTAGTTTCTAGGTACTATTGCAAGTTTTTTGGCCAGGAAAACAGATTTCTTTACTGGAGCGTCGCAGGAACAATGGGAAAAAGTAAAAATTAAATGTGTACCTACCTACATACATTTATTTTATCTTTAAATTTGTTTTCACTTGTAGATGCTTTTAACTACATTCCGCAAAGCTGGAGAAAAAGCTTCAGAATTAGAGAAACAAAAGATCAAGGAGCGTGAAGAATCCGAAAGGAAACGTAAAGAAATTTTACGCAAAAAACAAGAAGCTGAGCAAAAGGCGAATGAATCGCAGATTAGTGAAATAACCAACGAAGAAGCTGCTCAAATCATTAAGGAGGAAGAAGAAAAGTAATTGAAAGTTTATAAAAACAAAAACTGAATTTTTAATAATAATTTTTAATTAGGAAACAAATCAAATCAAAGAATCCTGAGGTTTCTAAGCCTCTCGAACAAGTCTCAGAGGAAGAAGTCGAAGAATCTGAGAAAGGTAAATTAATGCCCAACTCCGGCAACGGATGTGACCTGCCTAATTATTCCTGGACTCAAACTCTACAGGAAGTTGAGGTAAGTTTGCTTATATTCAAATAAAATGCTTTCAACATATACATATATACATACATGTGTGTCAGTCAGCAACGTATTTGAAGTTAGAAAAATTCCAGAAAATAAGATTGCAGTTTGAATAATATGGGAAAATTAATGACTGTCTGCTGACTAATATAATGTATTTCTATCGGAAGCAGCTGTTTTATGTTTTTGATATTGCCGAAACAAAACCAATTAAAAACCCAGAGCATATTTGAGTTAAGCCCTTTATAACTGAGCCTAGAGAATCAACTTGTTATTTGAATTTGGAGAATAAACCAATTTTTTTGAAAAACGCATATCGTTACCATAGCGAACAGGAATTCATCTACAAAAACACAACAAAATATAATTCTCTCCCTTAAACTTTTCGAGAGGCTCGACATAAAAAAAAATAGATACTATAGTTACATAGATATCGCACGCAGAGCAAATAAAAATGGCTACTTTTTTATTATGGTACGTAGAGCTAAGTCCCAGTTATATCCATTGTGTGAGCTATAGGATATACATAATGATGTTGAAAGAGAAAGATTTAAAAACAAAGACATACATTCATAAAGTCAACTATAAGTCATTAGTACTTCGATTAACCTCCTCGATTTTCGAGGAAGAAGAAAAAGAGCTTGCAAAAACAACGTATTGAAAAAGATTGTCATTTTCATTTGTACTGGATACGATATCTAATCTATGAAACTTTAGTATCTGTGATAGATCCTTAGGTTGCAGTGCATTTATCCCCAATGAATTCATTCAAACTACAAGCCAAAAAGAGACACTAAGAATATTTTTGGCTCATAAAAAGGAAGAAAATGAAAGGTTCTATTCTTCAATATATTATACGAGTGGTGAAATATCGACCAAAATTGTCATTACGAACTGAATGGGGAATAGTTTTTTTCGGGCTTTGTAAAAGTTTCCCATTGCGATGGAATATATACATTATAAAGCTGATAAACTGTAATGACTTTTATGTAGGCAAAAATTAATCTAAAAATCTTTTCAGCCTTTGAATAATTAGGGGCTGCCGTGAGTAAAATGAATAAAATTTTCATCGGAATCTTTCCCTTCGTCGAAAATTGGGAACGTAAATTATGGTCGCAGTTTCTCTTGGAATTTAAAGGTATCGAAAATGAATATTCCTGGCAACTGAGTTGCCATTTTGACTGACCAAATTCTAGCCTACAAGGAAAAGTGAAAAATTGTTGGCATTTCCAATTTTAAAAGACAACAGAAATTCCTTGAGAAATTTTATTCACGATAGGCACATTATAAAACAAATTAAACTTTAGTGTTTTTTATGAATAATGATTATCCAATGCCTGGTAATTTTGTGTCTAGTAATAGACACATCAAAATAATTTAGAAAATTCTAATAATAGGCACAGCCACAATTTTTTTCCTGATAGTGAAAATCTTCTGAGCAAAATAACCAACTAGGAATCGACAGCAATTAATAAAAGGACGAAAATATATTATGTATCCTTCTTAAATTTAAAATTGCATTTAAGGAAGTTTAAAGTTTTCTTAGTTTTCGCTTGCTTGTAGATCAGTTTAAATATACCCACTCAATTTTAGTCACAGAAGCTTATAAAGTTCTAGTTATTGGTTTCCGTGGTGGACCCTTCATTGACGTAAAGACTATTGGCGCAATCGTAGATAAGATCTTGTAAGCCTTGCATTTTTTTCCTCAATTGCATAAAACTAACAACCTTAAACAGCCACCTTTCAACTTTCTCAGAACTCAAATATGATTTATTCTTTTTTATTTTGTTTTTATTATTATTTATTATTATTAAATCTTACCTCATACTGACGAGGGTTTTTTTTTTTGTAACCATACAAGTCATGAGCTCAATCTGAGCACAAAATGTTTGAAATCAATCCGCATACGTATTTCTTGTCATTTAAATTGAGGATACTTTCGGCGGCAAGAATTGTGTGCTCGGTGCATGTACATAATGTGTTAAATGCTACTTTAACAATTTCCTTTTATTGCCTTTTTAATAAAATATTGCTAAATGAATAAAATTAAATGGATTATTTTTTTTTCAATCATTTTCTGTTGCTGTTCACACGCTTTTCTTAGTGTCTCAATATTTGTTTTTACATTTAAGGTTGTACCCATTTCGAAGTTAATGTGACTTGACAGTCACTAATTGTCTACTTAAGCGTGTTTTCCTCTTCTTCCTAAATGCTCCCACCATATTAAAGCATACAAAGTATTCATAACTCCTTGGGTGCGCGTCAATTATATATGAAAAAAACTATGTCACGTATCATGATGCAAATAGCTATTTCGTTAAATTTCAAGAGGCAATTAACATTCTTCATAGAACTTTTTGTTTTTTTTTTTTGGGGGGCTTTTGGATGATTTCTGTATATAATTTAAATTCTGTAGACTGGTTACGTTGTTTCTGATCAACAGGTACATTTCTTTTAACAGTATAGGTTAGGTAAGGAAGGGCGTGCACAGCACAGATAGCCATTGCATACACGGTCCATTATTATCCCCCTACATAAATAAATAAATAAAGCAGAAATGCTCCTAAACTACTGGTTCAGATGAGCTGTTTCGTTTGCGAACCAGCAGCCTGTACTTTCTATGAATTTTCTCATGTTTGCCATTGAGACCTGCGTTAGATCGTCCAATTCTCCAACAAATCAACAATCGAAGAGCAGTTGTTTAATGGTTTCTATTATTTCAACATCCTGACAGCTCCTATCGAAATCGGTTGCGATTACAAACATTCTGGTGGCCACTGTGCCAATAGCGCAATAACCCGTTAGTACACCTATCAAGATTCTAATATTCTTTTTACTCAGGGATAAAATGTACTGAGTTTTCTTTTCATTAATTCTAGGCCATAAACTTCTAGAGATAACGCAGTCGTCCCTGGTCATGCAGGAGTTACTTCTACTACTACTACTTATTAGTTTTATTTTCATTTTAATCACGTCGATAGGTATGTTTGGTCCCTTATCTAGTTGGCTACTACTACTTCTATTTGATATTGACCATTTCATCTGCTATATCATTCCCTTCTATATTGCTTTGTCCAGGAACCCTGCAGAGTTTGACTTGATTTGTTTTACAATTATTATTCAGTATGCATGTCTCTGCATTTTACTACTGCTTTGGACCTTGAAGTAGCATTATAGCAGCTTGCCTGTCCACACAAAATGTGATCACCAATGAGCTGTTTTTTTTTTGTGCTATTTCTGCCGCATTTTTAAAAGCGTAAATATCAGCTTGAAAGACACTACGTTCATCTGGGAGTTTATATGATTCTCTAATATTAAGAACTTTACAGAACACAACAACTCCTGTTCCTTCTTCCATTTTTGACCCGTCAGTATAAAAAGGGACACCCTGTTCACTAATAAGTGAATTAGTTCTCATCCATGTCTTTCGGGTATTAAAATAGAGAAGTGTTTGTTAAAATCTATTGAAGGTGATATGTAGTCAGTCGTCACATCATGCCCAGCTACTGTGTCATACATTTGCAAGATAGACCCATGACCCATGATAGGTGCTGTGCTTCCAAGAGCCCAGTTCTCTTATTCGAACTGCACTTTTGACTGCTGTGTATATTATGTGCTCGTCTAGGACTGGAATATTAAAATAAATTTCCAAACCTGCTTGTGGCGTAGACCTCTGTGCCCCCGTTATTCCTATGCAGGCTAGTCTCTGTACCTTGTTCTCTGGAAATTCAAACTCAAACGTCAAAACAAACTGTAGTGCCATTACATATTATTTTTAATAGCCCATTCCATTAATTGTGCACTCGAAAAACAAAAAATTTAATAAGAATTGAGTAGAAGTAACAAGCACTGTTCCATTGGATTCAAAATTGAGTGAAACAAATGGAAAACGACATAAATGAATTAGTTCTTCTCGAGTGGATTCTGATTTAAAATCGAGAAGCAAAATTCTCTCTTCAGAAGAACTAGAAGAGGATTTTTGTGCCAGTGGAATTGGTTTCAGAAGAGTTGTGGACGCTTCGGAATGCTTCTGGGTGTCCAATGGAAAACGACATAAGATTAATACAACTTTGAAGAAATGCTGGAATAATCTTGTCTGTTCCAGCTGATTTATAGCGTTTGTACGAGTTTATTGCCCACATAATCTTCTGCTCTGTGATAGCCTGTTTCAATTCTGGTGCTGATTGTAAAACTTCTAAAAAATCTGAGCATATGTTTTGTAACTATCGCATCGATAAAATTCATGGAGAAGCGATGGAAATTTAAACAAATCCTATAAGTTGTGTTTCATTATTCAACGTTTCTCGACGACTTTAATCGTTGCGGACCGTTTTTGATTGAGAGTTTTCTTCCTCCTTCTTGTGCCTTGATAAAAAGAAAGCATTTATTGACTTTTTAGCTAGAATACAACTTATTATTTCACCTTCGGACATGGAGTGGTACAGGTTACGAATCCATGGTTCTTGGATTTAGGCCACATCCATGGTCTCCTGAGACATGTAAAGCATTAGGTCGTGCGTTGCTGCTTTAGCGTGATGCAAATTAATTTGCACCACCATCAACTTTTGACTTCCCTTTGCCATCATGCCTCCTTATTTTTACGGTTTCGAAACCATATCTCAGCACATCTCCTTTCTCTTTAAGAAGGTCAGATTTCTTGTCAAATACAAGAGGTTCTTCCTTTCCCCGCTGAAACTCTTCCTGGAATGTAGGAGCTTCCATTCTAATATGGAGAAGTCATTATTCTTTTTCGCCAGCATACTTTTTATGGCAACTTGCAAATCGATCGGGGTGGTGTCAAAACTGTTGGTTTTAAGCTTTTTAGAATCTGCAGTCTTGGTTGCCTCATCCTCAACCTGGCTTTGTCGGATGGGATAATAGCAGTGGTTGGGAAACTACGTATTCAACATGAGGTTTATTATATCAAAAATCCCCCTTATGCCAGAAGCGTGAATATGCCATGTAAATAGTTTTGAGTTGATTTGATAAATGATTTGAAAAATTTTACGTTATCGTACTGGTGCTACTTTTTGGCCAGATTCACACTTTAATAATAGCTGTGTTTTATTATCTCCGGGTCTGGGTCGAGGTTATCTTTTAACACGTATTTTAAAAACAACATGGAATCCAGGTTTCTATCGAGGTTAAATTCAATAACCCAAAATGTCAGCGACTTGTCAGCAGTCCACTGCGTGCTAAGAAAAGAGACACTTTTTGCATGAAATATAATTAAACATAATGAAAAAAAGAAATGTGTTTATTGCACTGCTTTCGTTCTAACCCACATCGTTTTATTTTCACCAGGTGAACCATATGGGTTATGATCGATAAAAATACGCGGCTAAATATCGTCGATACCGGTATAGTCTCAAAAAAAATATGACAAAATAATGCTTGATTGCGAAGCTGGCACATATTGTAAAGAAAGATTGATAAAACATTTTTTTATAAAAGGTAGATTAAAATAACAATAAAATGAGTTTAAAGAAGCAAAAGTTTATAAAAGTTGTTGGGCCTTTTAAAAAATCACTTTTCATTCAAATTTACATGACCGATACCGTTTAGACTTTTGTTTTCAAATCAGCATTTGATTCGATAAAAACTATACACAACACCTGTTTTTAAGTTAGCCAAAGCCGACAAAAAAACAATTTTACTATGGCTGGGTGTCGTTTGCTTCCGATAAACGACTTTTGTTGAAAGTCGATCATAGACAAAATTAATGTTGGTGTTGTAAATTTTAATTTTAAAATTGTGGTTAACAGCTATTTTTGAAAATTTTAATTTTAAATTTTCAAATCCAAACGAAAAATTTCTTTCAAAACATTTATTCTTTTCAACACCAAAATTAATTTTGAATAAAGGAGCTGATCTTGAAGAAAAGTAAAGCTCGAAAAAAATGGCAAGCTACGAGATTTCAAGGTGATAAGGCAGTTTTTAACCGTCTTAACAACGAACTAAAGAAAGTGAGTTTAAAAGTGATTCACTTAGTAGATTCCTGAATAGTCTTACGGTGGATGCTTCTACGGAATACTCCTTGCAGAAGTCATTGTTATACCTAAAGGTATAAGGTAAGCCACCAACAGAAGTAACATTTTACAGACCTATTTCGCTTATACCAATCATGGTAAAAGTTTTCGAAAAACTGCTCCTGAAAAGACTTAGCAAAGTAATAGAAGAAAGAAGACTTATTCCGAGCCATCAGTTTGGATTTAGAAATAAACATTCCACGACAGACCATGTGAAAAAGGCACTTGAAGAAAAACAATTCTTATAAACAGTACAGCAGGACCTTACTCCAACACCGCCAAATACCTTGGAATGACATTGGATGCAAAGCTAAAATGGAAAAAGCACACCAAAAAGAAAAAAGAAGAACTAAACTTGAAGTACAGAAAAATGTACTGATTACTAGGAAAGAACTCTGACCTATCCATCCAGAAGAAACTAATGTTATATAAGCAAGTACTGAAACCCGTTTGGACATATGGCTTCCAACAAAAAGAACACGCTGTATCACACAATCAACGACTGCAAAGTCATACCAAGACATCTTAAATGTACGAAACAATGTTCGCAGATTAAGAAGTAGCAAGCCTCATGAGCTGATGGTCTAAAAGCTATGGGAAAGTGTAACTTAACTAAACTTTAAACTTCCCACATTGTGATTAATAAACTAAGAAAGAAAAATCATTTGTCGATCTTTCATAGATTTGTCCTGATTCACCGGTGGTTGTAGTGCGGTAAGAGTCCCATACTACTCAGTACCGGTTCTTATCGAGTGTCTTTTGACGGTTTCCATCGGATAATACAATTTTTTTTTTTTTTTAACCACTAAAATAAGTTAGTGTTTCCATAATTTTTTTTCAAATGTAAAACTTTTAATAAATCAATTCCCACAGTTCTAAACTTCAACACAGTCTTGTACTGAGTCATAATAGTAAGCAAATTTAACAGTGCAGTGCCTTTCGCAAATGATCAAACAAAAATAAAAAAAAAATACAACCATTCGAACTTTTGTTGTTTTTGTTTCATTTCCATTTAATAAACCAGAATTTAAGTTCTGTTGTGCCCAATATTCATAATTTTAACAAGATTCAGTAGAGATGTCGTTGACTCACCGAAATTATTTACTGCCATTGCTTCAGAAATCTGGTTTAAAAAAACGTGTTTTTGGTTGTGTTACACATTTTTTGATGAAGCTGTATTGTCGAATGCTCACGTCCTTTGTATATGTCCTACTATTCATCTGGGTGGTTGCCACCCTTAGGTCTTAGGGCTAATATGTTCACAGCTAATCATCTTTCATCAATGATCAATATAACTGGTTAGTTTGAGTTGTTAATTATCGAAATTGATTATCAGCCAATATTAGTTCTTTAGCTCCATTTAACCGAGCCCGTGAAAACTTATTAAAAATTTAACACAATGTGAACAAACTGGTCCTAAGTCTGCTGGCAGTCACTTCCAATACCTAATATAAATTGTATTTTCAAATACATCTTAAAATATTCTCAATATACATATAACCAGCCTTTTATTGGAACTTTTTGTTTGTAGTTATAAATAAAAAACCAACAAATTATAGTATATTATGATTTATTTGTATCACAGGACTAAAGATAGTTATTCGACGTGACATTAAGTTTTTTTAAATTGTACTTATACTCCAATGAATTACATAATTATTAAAAAAAAATATTTGCAAAACAATGCTTCCAATCAAAATTGTTTTTGAAATATATAATAAATTTAAAATTTCAAGTTCAAAAAAAATGATGACAGAATATTTGCTCTTTTTTTTTGCCAAAAAAAAAATAATAATAATAACATTAGATTTATCACCTGTAGTGTTTGTTTTTTTTTTTTGACTATGATACAACAGTTGCGAAATGCTATATATTATGATAAATTAAATGAGACTTATTTTTTAAATTTCAACATAAATTGAAATAAAATTAGAATAAATTATAATAATTACAGCAAAACAAAAAATATAATAATTTACAATTAACTAATATACGTTTGTTTTTGTTTAATTTTGCGGGCCATATTACATATGAACATCTAAAGTCTCTTATTTCTGCTATAATTCGATTAGTATTGATGGCTTCCCACCGGAAAGAAAACTATTTAGTTTAGTTATATCGGCTTAAGAGAATCTTCAAAAAAAAAAAAATCCGTTCAATATATAAATTAATTATAGTGAAAGGAACACTAAGTGATGATGAAAAGCAGGTTTTAACACGAATCAAAAACATGATTTGAATATTTTAATCGACACATATAGCAGAATAGGACTTCGATATCTACGTGTATGATAACGAATCAATTATATAAGTCATACAAATAAAATTAATAAAAAAAAAACAAATAAAAATACTTTCATGTATTGTGATGGTTCAATGTTCATTTAAAATTGTACAAACATTATTAGAAAGACAATCAATTTTGCTAGCTTTTTGGCATTTCTCGTGCTCGTACTGTAAACAAAAGAAAGAAGAAATAAGATTTTTAATAAAATTCAATTAAAAAATGTTCTCAAAATTATTTTATAACTTACATTCCAGAGCATAAACCATGCCAATAATAACAAATAGGAACAACAAACTCATTGTTGTTATTAAAACAGTTACTTGTTTCCCTCTACTGCAAATGCCTCCTCCTGTTGTCTTCCTTGATGGCCCGCCTTCGCCATTGACCATTGTAAAATGCGTTGAACTGGCCATTGAAACTGTATCGATGTCTTTGGTTTTTACAAAATCTAAATTTTGTTCAATTGAAATGACAGCATCTTTTGTTAAATTTGATGGCATTGAAGCGAGCATTAAATTCGTATTGTAATTTGAATTTAAAAACTCTTTATGATTGTTTTGTTTCTTGTGAATCTCAGCAAAACGTTCTAAATTAGCTGCTGTTAAAAGTAAAGATCCTGAGGAAATGCTCTGAAAATAAAAAAAAAAATAATATGAATAAATAATATTATTCAAAGTTGCCAAGTTAAATGTTTGCATTTAATTAAAATAATTCTTAAGGTGAATGAGTTTGCATTTTAATTTTTTATTTCTTCCGAGAATCTAATTATGTGCCTGTGTCTAATATAACATTCCGGGCTCTACTGGACACGAAAGATGTCCAGCATCACTTTCACAATTCAATCGACAATCTGATTTGTATGGATATATCCCTGCATGTACATTGATTTTTGTATCTCCATTGTTTTTGTTTTTAGTGTTTTTCATAATCCTAGCATCGTTTATGTCCATTGTGCAATCCAATGCAGGTGGCATATAAGGGAATTCGAGTTGTGCCTTTGAAATTGTTTCCTTTGGCTTCTCCTTAAGGTTTATGTTTTATAAAATTAAAAATAAATGAAGATTACTATTTTTAGAAGCTCAAACAATGTCAATTAGGTTTTTTTTTAGAACTAATTTTACTAATTAGTTTAAGATTAACTGTTCAAGTATCCAACTAAACACTTAAAATAGCTGAACAAAACTTTTTACTTTATAATTTTTGGGAATTCTTTTTAGTTTGAAATTCTTTTGACTTTGTATCCAGGTGACACGTTATGATTTTTTTTTTTAATTTTTGTAAAAATACAAACAAAGATTTTGTTAGAATATGTATGTTTGCATCATTTAGTTAAGACTTCTTTGTTTTCACTTCACGCTTTTTTTCCAAGTTTCAAATGCGGGAATCTTAAGTTGATAGAAAAAAAATGAAAAAATGTTTTCACATTTCAGAATGCCTTTTACTCTTAAACGATTAACAAAGCCTGCTTCTATTTTTTTTTATTTTGCTTTCGAAATAGCTCATTGAGGAGTTAACGAGAATTCCATTATCGCCATTGCCACTGCCGCCGGCACAGTGCATCTTTCATTAACTTTTAATATCGTATGAGATGTATGACTAATTTATTTATAAATAAAAATAGTATAATACTAACCTGAGAACTATTGTTGCTATCACTAGATCCTTGTGACGAATGTGATCCTCTTTTTGGCGGTTGAGTATTATTATTAACATTGTTGCGACTTGTTTGATGACCCCAACGTCTGTCCATACGATGTTGTGTGCCATATAGCATAGTTGATTTGCTATTTGCTCTTCGCTGCTGCTGACGATCAGTGGTGTTGTGTAGTTTTTTGCCTGATGAATCATTTGCAATTTTAAAGTTTCTTGAAACTGTCGATGGATTTGAATGAGACTTATTGCTATTGTTCGAAGACGATTGAGTACTCGATCCAGCCAAAGAGGCGCGAGGTATATGCCATGATTCGTTCATCTGGAAAACAACAATAATACACATTTTTAAGTAGGTACATACGGGTATTGAACGTTATAAATTGTTTGCTTTCTATCTATCTATCGGTCGCCCTTTTCTTTTGTTTGAAATATTGAAACTAAAATGCATTCACTACATGGAGAGTAGGAGCCAAACTTGTTTATACCGCTTTGTTAGAGATTCAGAAAACGGACGCAGACCACAAAATATGTTAAAATGAAAAAGTTTTTTTTTGTTGTTATTCTCTTACATTCGATATGGTAATGGTAAGAATATTTATTTCTCTTTTAGCAAAAAATTTAATTTACAAAAAAAACTCATAATTTTTAGAACTTGAATTCTCTTTTTTTTCTTGTATTTTAAATTGATTCTTTGAATAAAACATAAATATATATTTAATACAATTCTGCACACGTACACATTTACAATAAATAAATTAACTTTTTTTTTTGTTTAAATTTAAATTCTGTTTTAATTTCTATTAACTTACATTAACTTTTTTTTATTGTTAATTTCTTGTTTCCAAAATCAAGGCACAGGCAATTGAATATAATATTTTTTTTATTATTTTTTTTTTAACAGGCTCTATCACAATTTAAGATAAAATTCCGATCAACCTTTTAACAAAATTCAAAGACCTTTCCGACTTAACTTTGAACGAAATAACAAGAATAAGATCTTGTGTTGCAAAAATCGATTATCAAATAAGCCGAATTATTGTAGTAAATTTATTTGAGAGAACCGATCTATCCAACAACAAGAATCAAACTGAATCAAGGTGACTAGCAGCACCTCCGTTTCACTTTACTTTTGGGATTCTAAAGTAACAATATTTGCCGGATATCTGCTGTGCTAGAGTATACTCTTGTGCTAGCTAGCAAAGCAAAGCTAGTCTGGTATGTTGTTGTAAAGCTGTTTATTAGTGTGATAATAGTCTGCGCAGGTGTGAGCGCAATTTAAGAGTAGGTAGAGATCGGATATCACTACAATCGTATTAGAAATGTTTTAATTACTTGAGTTAAGATTATGTAGTGTTATTCTATACGAAAATGTAGTGGAAAAAGTGAACCCTTGGTTGTTTCTAAGGCAGCTTTTTCAGACGTTTAGTTTTGTTAAATGCTATTTACATAACATAAAATAAACACAAAACGTGCGAAATTTTGTACATAATCACCCCGGTTACAGAATTCGATGAATGAGCTGCAGAGGAAATCAGTCTCAATATGGACACTTTAACTATGAGCGAAATGTTAAAAATGAGTCTGATTCCTTCCGCAGCATATTCATCGGATTCTGTAATTAGCTAGCCAGCGGCTTACTAACGCAATCGTAAGATTCCGTTTAGGCGAAACAGTCAACAGTGTGAATTTCAAGTGCGCCTTGTTATTACTTTTCTATTTAGGGCCTAGTGCAGTTCAAAACTAACCTGAAAAATTGATTATCTTTTTGGATGAGATGCAATTTCATCTCATCTCCTAATCATCAACGTAGTAGATATAAGAAGGAATTGCAAGATTTTAGTAATAAATACTACTTTTTCATTAGAGCCGAAATGAGGCTATTTCGCAAATAACAGAAAAAATGTTTCCATTTGTAATTTGGTAATTTTGTTTGACAGGTCATTTGATTTTTGAATTTCAACTTGCTGTTAATCGCTTTTTGTTGTTGATTTTTCTTTCTTCTCCCATTGAGCTTTGACATATTCATACAAAACCTTTTTAGGGCTCTTCAAACTGTGACCAATTGGGTGAGTTCAATAGGTTTTGACTTAATTTCCAACTTAATTTTGTGCAAATTTGGTTGAAATTATCTCATTTCGAAATGTGAACTTGTATGGGAAATGAGATGATCGAGTATGGAAACCTTTAACGAAAATACCTCATTTGACCTAATGAAAACGTAGTAACGGGTGATTTTTTAGCTGGTTTGGTTTTGGCAACACTGGTTTTGACAGCTGACGTGTGTTTAGTACCTTGTGTCACTGTCAAACAGCTTCAGTTTGGATTGCAATTTAACCATGGATCGTCTTACAAATGAACAACGCTTGCAAATTATTGAATTTTACTATCAAAATTCGTGCTCGGTTCGAAATGTTCATCGCGCGCTGCTTCCATTTTATGGTCGGCATTCTCGACCTTCTGAGCAGTCTATTCGGAAGATTGTGACCAAATTTCGCACCAAATTTACTTTGTTGGACATTAAACCACCAACACGTTTACGTACTGTGCGTAGTGAAGAAAATATTGCGGCCGTATCAGCTAGTGTGACAGAAGACCGCGAAATGTCGATTCGGCGCCGTTCCCAGCAGTTAGGCCTTTGTTACAGCACTACGTGGAAAATTTTGCGGAAGGATTTGGGCGTAAAGCCTTAAAGATACAGCTGGTGCAAGAACTAAAGCCAGCCGACCTACCACAACGCCGAATTTTTGGTGAATGGGCTCTTGGAAAGCTGGCCGAGGATCCGCTTTTTTATCGAAAAATTGTGTTCAGCGATGAGGCTCATTTTTGGTTGAATGGGTACGTAAATAAGCATAATTGCCGCATTTGGAGTGAAGATCAGCCAGAAGCATTGCAACAGCTACCAATGCATCCCGAAAAAGCCACTGTTTGGTGCGGTTTATGGGCCGGCGGCATTATTGGGCCATATTTCTTCAAAGATGATGCGAATCGCAGCGTTACTGTCAATGGTGAACGCTACCGAGCGATGATAACAAACTTTTTTTTGCCCGAAATGGAAGTTCTTGACTTGCATGATATGTGGTTTCAACAAGACGGTGCCACATGCCACACAGCACGCGAAACAATGGCGCAATTGCGAGGCGAGTTTGGTGAACAGTTAATTTCACGTTTCGGGCCGGTCAATTGGCCGCCTAGATCGTGCGATTTGACACCATTAGATTATTTTTTGTGGGGATATGTCAAGGCTAATGTCTATAGGGACAAGCCCGCTTCGATTGACGCACTGGAAGCCAACATCCATGCATTCATTCGTGAGATACCGGCCGATATGTGTGAAAGAGTATGCCAAAATTGGACTCAGCGGATGGGCTACCTGAGACGCAGCCGCGGTCAACATTTGCATGAAATTATCTTTAAACATTAAATTGCAAGGTTCAAACTATCGATTCAAATAAATATTTCATTCATTTTTTCGAATTTTTTGTGTTTTTTTTTTTTAAAGTTCTAAACCTCTTAAAAAATCACCCGTTATTAGGCTATTATTTTGATGATAACGAATTTTACTGGTGCGAGTAAGCGATTAAAGGCGTTTGAAATTTCGAGTCGCCATCAAATCTAGCAATGAAAACGATTTGAGACAATTTTTGATGTGAAACTTTTTAACAGAAATTCAAGGTTTTATGTACGTTATGTCTTTAAATCTACACACAGTCACAAAATAAGTACTTACACTAGAACAAGTAGAACCACAACTGCTCAGAACACCAAACATCTAGCGATTGAAATCTTTACACTGAAAGCACTGTTTTCGCTTAAATTCGCTTGAGCGATCAATCGCTTATTTGCGCGAGTAAAATTCACTTTCACCGAAATCAAAGCCTTAAATTTCCGTTTAATTATCAACCATTAGCAAGAAATCAAGAAATAACGGTAGAATATCACCTTGGATTTTCTTTAAAATAAAAATTAAATTTTGCATTTGACAGTTCCTACACAATTATAGCTGTCACTTTTGACATTGACAGATTCGTTAAGTTCCCTATTGCATTTAACTTCTTGCTAGGTGTGTTCCTGAGGTTTTTCTGAACTTAAAAAATAAGCAGGTTGTACAATGTACATATATATGTACTTTTGGCGTAGATGTGGTTAATGTAATGGTGTACCAATCCTCTGGTTCAGACAACGGCATTATTTTTTATATGTATTTCGTTTAAGGCTCATTGAAAAAAATTAAATGTTCTTTTGTCTTGAATTTAACTGCTTTTTTTGTAACTTTGTATCTTACCTCATCCATTGTTTTTGTAATAACAAAAACTTATGTTATTCATTCTCTTCGGGTAGTTTTTTTCTTAACATGTAATGCTTTTAAAGCTTCGATGTAGAATTATATGACTTCAGATAATCGTATCTCTTGCCTGTCATCACAAACAAAAGCTCTAGTACCTGTTATAAATATCTGCAAAAGTTGAAATTCCGGATTCGCTTTAATTTCCGAACCCTATACCGCACGTTAATTAACAATAAAGAATTTATATGAAATTGAATACTATCAGATACAATTGCAAATGACGATCAGCTGAACTAGACTCGCTACATCTTTAATAGTTATACCTACATAAGTCTTCATGAGAAGTCTCAACTTCTGATGATCATGATGACGATTACTACGACGACGGCAACGACGAGAGTGGCAATTAAGTTAGGGGTCAACACTAAAAAAAAAAAATAACAACAAAATATGGCTAGCTATATTAAGAATGATTTTTAGTGCACGGAAATTTGAGCGGTCAAAATCTATTAACAAAACTGATGACTGACTATGTGATGATAGTAATAACATACATAGCTGGGGAAACCCCATAAGGTATGCATTGTCTCACACTTTCATACTATAAAAAATATAATAGGTATTGGTTGGTAGTTGGTACCCCATTGTTAATCTGTTGACAGGTTTTTTTTTTGTTTTTCTATGAACTTCAAATATTACTTATGTACAAAAAAATGACAATAAATAAGCCGTTGGGGATTTTGAATATAAATTTTTGTTAATTTTCTGTTAGTTTGTTTTTTTTTTTGTTATTTAAATTCAAAATTCTTAGTAAAACAAAAAATAAATAAAAATATTCGCATATGAATGGTATTTGTATTGAATTATGACTTTTATGACATCTTAATGAGAAGCTTTATGACTGAAAGTGTTGATAAAAAAAATATTAGAAACCCATTTTTTTTAGAATTTGAATCACAATTAAATTGCTGTTTTCTGTGCTTCTGAATTGAAAAACTAATCCCATATAAATTAATGGGAAAAGCGATGAACGTTTTCCCAAAATTCAACTTGTTTTAGTTCAAAGCTCAAGTAAAAGAAAATTGGACTAAAATTGGTAGAAATAGAAAATTTTTGGAAAGTTAACTGACAAACCTATTGTTTAATTCACACCATGGCAAAAATGTTGCATGGTACTTACAGCCCTTATTTTTTAATGACATTATTTCCGCTATAGACACTTTAATGTGCTGCGACTCGCTGACTCAAGTTGAACCTTCGACTTTTCGAGAAAAAAGAAAAATACGATTTTGTACAATGTTACCGAGAATTACAGTTCGATATCGACGATTAAATTGAACATTAACTAAAGACATGCGCTTTTTCTTTAAAAGAAAAAAATCGATTTTAATTTGATTTTATCGACCTGAGACCAACTTTTGCTTTCCTTTCACTCATAAAAGTCGGTTGTTTTTTCGATCTGAGGTTGATTTTTCGGATCTCAGCACACACTTGCAACCACACCAACATAAACTGTTATTAATCTGAGCGTTTTAGTCTGTATTTGACTCTTCGCATTGTTGTTTATTTTCAATAAGAAGGTAACAAACCAAATTTCATGAATAGAATAATAATCACTAACACTATTATAAAAACAAATCAAATCCCATTTTTTTATTCTATTTTCCACCAAAGATTTATGATCTGACTACCAAATCTGAAATGGTTGAATGGAAAACCAAATAATAAGGTTTGTTCGTTGAAGTTTTTACAGGGTCAGGGTCAGGGTTTTCTTGACAACCCCAAGAATTGTCAAAAAATCCTGTGGCTTTCGGTTCTCAAAAAATATCAAACGGCTCTCAATTTTGCTGTTGAGATAAGCAAGAAATAAAACACTTTCCATTTTAAGTAAATTGGTGTATTCCTTGAATTTCCATTTCACAAACAAAATGTATCAGAGCTCTTGCTACTTTGACAGTTTATTCTTTACCTCAACTCGCCCCAGTTAAAAACCTAGTTCTACATCAGGGCGAGTTCAAGGCGACCCCAGGTTTTTTTTAATCGATGTATTTCATTTATTTTTTTTGTATTGGTTAGAAAATTAAATTTTATTTTAAATAGTTAGTTGTTTTTAAAGATTATAGACCGCAAATGACCTCCACGCTCTCCCACGCATATGTGGCACCTGATCAAAAAATTATTCATTGCGGCCTGAAGAGTTGAAGTTGGGATCGCCTCAATTATTGTCGTTATGGACTGCTTTAATTCAGTTAAATTCCTGGGCTTCGTTTTATACACCTCTTGCTTGACATAACCCCATAAAAAGAAGTCTGGTGCAGTCAGGTCAGGTGACCTTGGGGGCCAGCGAAGAGTGGAGTTCCTAGAAATTAATTTGTTTGCGAATTTTTTGTTTAGCTCCGCCATAACTGGTCTGGCTATATGTGCAGTTGCTCCATCTTGCTGAAACCAAACGCTGTTGAATGGTATACGTCTTCGGCGCAGTTCTGTGTAAAACAACTCCTTCAACATCTTTAAATAACGGTCCCCATTGACAGTAACGGTTACACCGTTTTCTTCAAAGAAGTACGGCCCGACAATACACCTTGATGAAACTGCGCACCACACAGTGACTTGTTCTGGGTGCAGTTCCGTCTCATGGAGCATTTCTGGATTAGACTCATTCCATATACGGCAATTTTGCTTGTTTACATTGCTGTTAAGATCAAAATGGGCCTCATCATACATGAACAAACAATTGATCAATGTGTTGTCTTCTTCAGCCATTGATATCATTTTTTGGCAAAATTCCAGGCGAACAGGCAAATCCTGAGGGTGTTACTTGCTAGTAATTTGGACTTTGTACGGAAACAAGTTTAAATCGTCATGAAGTATCCGTTGTAATGACCGTCTACTAACTCCAATTTGCCCCGATAAGTTTCGGGTCGAAACGCTCGGATTGGCCTGTATTGCAGATGCTACTGCTGCGATTGTATCCTGAACCCGAACATTGGCATCTCGATGGTACGGCCTTCGTGCGATGCTTCCAGATTCGGCAAACATGTTTACAAACCTCATAATGGTCCATCTACTCGGGGGATTACCGCCAAACTCCCGCCTAAATTCCTTTTGGACGGAAATGACGGACTGCAAAGCATGGTACCGTTGCACTATCCAAATTCTTTTCTCCGTATCCCAAGCATCCATTTTTATAAATCTAAATAGTAACCTACAAAATAAAAAAAAAATAAGCCGATTACTCACACAGAAAAAAAGTTATTACGTTTTATTTTTGTAGCACGATTCGTGCGCCACCCTGTAGTACTTACTTGTCCAAGTCATTAAGGCCAATCAGTTTTGCCAAATTTCTTGCAACCAGAGAAGGCGATATCAAAATCCGACGGAAGTCCTCTATCGTCACAAATATTCATAGAACTTTTAAAGCCAACTTCTTCTAAATTGATCCAACAATATCGGGTCGCTTTTATATAAGTTCCGAAGCAAAGGTTGATTGAAGGAAATGAACAGGCGAACAAACAAGCCAAGAAAGTATAAGTCCTTCAAAGAGTCCTTCTTAGAGTAATGAAGGGCATTATGTTCTCAATTTATCTACCCGTATCTAATCTTGGATGAAACAGTTTGACAGCCCATAATAATTAGAATACAAAAATAAGTCCTGAACAAATGAAATAGGAATTAGATCCGTTGTGTTAGCTTATGCGAATTTTTCATTAGGTTTGTTGGATTTGCCTATGCCAAAGCACACTTAAAAGCGTCATTCAAATGTCAAAAAACTGGTGGCTATACTCTTTAGCATTTCGTTTGTAAATATATAAATCAATAAACAGTTACAAAATTCTATCTATATCTCCATAAAAATTTGCATAGTAAATACTTTTTCTTTGACATTCAACTCTTGCTAACAGCTGATTTCAATTTTGCATTTCTGATTTCTTTCCTCGAGAAAAAATCTGGGCTGCGTGAGAGCGAATTCAGTGCTCGCCTAACTTAATCCTAAGTCGGCTCAAATTACTTTCAATAGCCGTGCTTCGCAAGCAACCTGCGTTCCCCGAGCTAGTCACTCCATTTCTTTTCCTATAATTCGTTTAATAGTTCTTCAGGCAAATTTAGGGTTCGTGCAAACAAAAATTTCAAGATAATAATCATTCAAGACATTACAATGATAGAGAATACCAAAAAAGTGGGTGGCAAAATTCTGTCTGTCTGTCTGTTTGTACCTAGATCTACAGCCTAAACTAATGATGCAATCTTCTTTAAATTTTGAACTTAAGGCTTTTTTCCAGAGGGGATACATTTCTTTTTTAGATCCAAAAATAATGGTACTTGCCATACAACCCTTAAGGAAAATAAAAACCTGAACTGAAATTTGACGTGTTGAACTCCGATTTTGAAGAGAAGAGTGAAGTTGGCTGCGCTGAGCTTTTTGCTTCATTCATTCGGTCTTTTTATTTTGAGCTCTGGTATCTTACTTCGAGCTTTGTAGCTCCGATTAGAAAATAGAAAGTTAAACGCTCAGTGCTCTGAGCTAAAAAGACACACAGATCTTTTTTAGAAATCTCCAAGCTAAAAAAGAAAATGTCCCATACAACAGATAAGTTTAATTGTTGGAGATCTGGAAATAATTATTTTGATTTTAGATAAGGAAAGCTTAAACTATCATTGGCTGCCAGCCACCCCACAAAAAGAACAAGTATAATTGGCCTTTTACGTGCTTCTTATTAAGGTGACGTAAGATTTACATGGGAAAATTCTGCAGCCAGTTTAAAAAATAGTGCCAATAGAAGGGAGAAGATAAAGATTTTGCGTGGAAAGAAAAGGGCAAATACGGTCTCCATACTCAAAGAGCTCTCGCGGTCGAATGAACACATGAAGGATTCATAAAAAATCTAAGGAACTTGACGTTTGTCTTCGAGACTGAAACACTATGTACTCTAAAATATCGAAGCCAATCTAGTCGCCGAAGCATAAGAAATTGTTGTTTTGCAGAACTCTTATTTATTATAATTTTGCAAATCAGGGTGGCTTTCGGCTAGACAGGTCGAAGTCATAAACCAAATTTTTACTCTCAGACAAATGCGGGTAAAGACCAATGAATTAATGAATTTCAAGTCTAGACGCATTCATCGTAAGAAACGCTTATGGAAATAGTTGAACTTGTGGTCCGAGAACAACTGATGGAGCTAGATCATGTAACAATGAAAAATCGAAGGTGCAGGTGAGGAAACTATTTAAAAAATATACATAATTTTGGTAAGTAAATGCCCCACCATGTGATTTCTTCAGTCTAGTTGTTCTAAAAAATATAATTTACATCGCAGGGAGATTGAAAAAAGGCAAAACTTGTTAGTCTTGAAAGTAAATTAAAACAAAACTTACCTACTAACTTACTAACAAATTCGAAGTAGGTAAGGCGTTAATTTTACTCGAAGTTAACATGCAATCCGCGAGCAAGACTAGTAGAGATCTGTCAAAGAATTGCCCTAGAAAACCACTGCACTGCAGACTCAGTTTGGTGAAAGAAATGATTTAACAACTGCTCACACCCAAGACGAAGTGCATGCTTCACTGCCCGGTTCTGTCTTGCAGCGGAACCGATTATTGGACGATAGTCAAAAATACAAAGCTGATACTTGGATCTGCCAAAAGACAAATACTTCGCCGAATGTTTAGACGAAATCTTTGCCAAACATTTGGTCCACTAAATGGAAGAAAATACAGCGTAAGCTTGGACCTTCCAAAAGACAAATACTTCGCCAAATATTTGGTTCAGTGCTCAGGAAGATCAACGGTGAACTCTATGACCTCTACCAAGATGTTGATGAAATCCAAAAAATGTAAGCAAGTCGACTAGATTGGCTCGTCGTCTTAGAGCGATTGGAAAATAATGCTCAATAAGACAAAAGAGTCTAAGAATCCCAGCCCACAGAGTCCACCGAGCCATACTACTCGTAGTTTAAAGACCAAGGATGTCAGAGTGCTTTTCTGAAATGATTTGAAGCAGCGTGCTCAAGATCGTTGAGGATAGAAAGTCATCGTTTCTCAGGCAAAAACCATTCATGGATACTGAGCCCGTTATTAATGTAATTTCCTTAAATTAATTAAAAATTTTAAAAAGCTGATTTGCTTCTGAAAAAGTGCATTTCCTAACTTTTCAAAGAATGACAATTTATTTAGCGCTGCCAAATACTTTAGATCATGACCATTACGGACATTGTGAAATAGAAATTTAGACATTCTATTTCACGTGGAGCCGAAATAACTTTTCTTTCTCCAAGTATTTGTTGAGGAGAATGTTAAGCTAGCAAATACTATATGTAGCATCCCACGTCAATCACTTATGAAATTCGAAAGAAATTGGAAAGCGAAATGTTCAAATTAGCATATTTCAGTTTTATCAATTATTCTATATTTAAATGCCTTTTGCATTAAATTTAAATCTACAAATGAAGTCAATTAAAAAAAAAAAACAAGAACTAGTTTCAATGGTTATTCATTTTTAATTTTAAAAAAAGAACACAGCTCATTCAATTTTTAAAAGAAGTTGTTTTGAATCAATTTTTTTTTTTTTGTAATAAATCTCTTCAAGATTCCTGTTAGAACGTTGTTTTCATTTTAAAATACTTGATAACAAGCACGTCTTATATTAAGATGCCATTAAATAAAAAAGATATTTTTGTTTTGCCAAATTAACCTCGTGCCATTGATCGAAGTCATTTTTTGTATGTTGTTTATAAAAATATATATTCCAAGAAGTTCCATATAAATAATTTAAATTGTGTACTATTCGTATCCAAATATATAAAAACATACCTATATCACCTATAGCAAACAAAATTATAATAAAACTAGTTTACCTAAATCAAATTAAAAAAAAAAATTCAAATTACTTTATTAGCTCACAGAATTTAAAGTAGCCAACAGCGTGTTAGAAATCGCAAAATTTCCATGCAAAAAAAAATGTGAAACACTATGAAGAATCAATTAAGCATAAAAACAACAAAGATAAAAGCTATTCATTGATATGCCATTCCTAAAACTAGCTAGGGCGATGATGGCTTGGAGATGTCTTAGCATTAGCAGCCGTACCAGTCCACGACGTCTTTTTGTATAATTTAAACGCATAAAATTAAAAAGAGAAAAAGGTCGCTATCAAAATCAATCACCACTTATACCAGCCTGTACCACACGTTCGATTATAATAATAACTATGGAGAAGCCAGATGTATTTATGTATTTTTGTTAACAAATTATGTTTATTAGGGCAAAAGCCCCATCACAAAATGTTCTTGATAATTAAATTTATTAGTTAAACTTTTAAAACAAAATAAATAATTAACGAAAGCAAAATCAAGTTGAACAAGTTTAAACACTTAACTTACAACAAGAGCCAGTAACACACTTTTGTTTTGAAATGAAACCAAAGGATATAATAAATGATGATAAATGATTAAATGTCAGCTAAACAATTAAAACAAAAATACCCCATATTTTAATTATTTGGGTCGAAGTCTTTGTGTCTTGCCAAAAACAAATTAAAGATCAAGGACAGTCCAAGGTCGTGGTTGTAAAATCAATTTTGTTTTTAAAAGAATACTTTAAAAGTCGAAGGATTAATAAACTTAATATCAAGAAACCGTTTAAGTTCCTTCTTTGGAAATTTTCAACAAATGCGTTTGAAATTTGTATTTGAAAGTGGAAAAGTAAAGTTTTTCGGATCGTTAAAATTAAAGTTTGTGGCAGGGCATTTTTTGTTTTATGCATTCACCCCCAGAAATGTTCGCAAGATCTTAGACTACTATGATTTCTTTTTTCTTGAATCAACATGAGGTGGATTAAGCAGTTTTTTCCCTGGACCCTTAATTGTATACTTCCCCTCGGAATGAAAAAGTAAATTTGACATTAGACGCATTCAAGTTTCTCTAGGAAATTATAGGCTATCTAGTATAGCTTTGTATCCTAGATGTTTCTGAACGACAAAAAGTTCATTTAGCTGTAAGATTTTCAGTCAGCTGTTGTTAACATTTCTCATAGAATAGCTTTGTATTCTAAAATTTTTGGTTTAGCAAGAGATTTCTTTTTTGTCAACTGCTGTTTTACTACCAGCTGTGTTTTCATAAAGGATTGCAACAACACAAACCTATCCAGATCGCTTTGGATACAAGTTTGAACGTGGCCATTCAGAATGAAATTGTCTGTATACGTCAAAAAATAGGTCATCCCTTATGTCGTTTTCCATTGGATTTTGGAATTATTCCATTCTTATCGAATATAGAAAATTTGGAGAAGAGGATTTTCCATATTCGATGGGAATGGAATTCCAAAATCCAATCAAAAGCGATATTATTTGGAAGCCATAAACATGCCAAATCATAGATGTCAAAACTATAATGTATGGCCTTATAATCTCACAATAGCCAAAAGTATGTTAAATCCTTTGGAGCCGATCAAAAATTATTTCATAATGCCTTTTAGATAACGTGAAAAAATCTTTCCTTCGAAGTATTCTTCCTTACATTTTTCCGACATTAGGCGTTTTTTCTTTTTTAGCTCTGAGCAGAGCATGGAGTAGATCTCGACCTATCGGAGTTACCTCTGAGCAGAGTATGACCAGAACTCTCCGACATAATTTTGAAACACATTTGAGCACTGAACTGTCATACGATTGCGATGCATTTAACGCACCATAGTTCAGAACTGACTTTTAATTATCATCTGATAGCTGCCCAATCAAAAACTCGAAAAAATTAATAAAAATGTGAACTGAAATTGAAGTGTTGAACGCGCCCATGTGAAATGAGTGAAAAAGAACGAAGTTGGCTGCGCGCTCAGCAATTTACTACAATTGTCTTGTACTCCAAACTATAGCTCCGATTCAAAAAAGAAACACAGATCTCTTTTTGATCAGTGCTATGCTCGGAGCTAAAAAAGAAAAAAAAACACTGTCTAACGCACTCCAATGATTTGCGTTACAATGCGATCAAGTACATTTTTGGTATTAGTAAAGAGATAGGTGAGTTTGGTAATTTTAGATTTAAATCTAGTTTTTTTTTTTTGGACGTGAATGATATACTTGTGTCTGTGAGGCTGTAGCTGTCAATTATTGTTCTGGTGTATAAAAGGTTCGTTCGATTTTCCTGTCCCAGGGTGTACTAGGGAATGTCATTCAGATGTCAAAAAACACATCGAACACTTCAGTGCTATATTTGTATGACAAAAATGTTACTTTTCTGTGCATCTTCAAAATCTTCAAGAAAGCACATAAATTTTCCTTGCCATTTTGTTTATAAATATATAAATTAAGCAAAATAGTAACAAAATAGTCTACAAAACATATTCCATTTACCATTTATATCGTCATAAAAATTCGCAAAGTGCATACTTTTCCTTTGACATTCAACTCTTGGCAACTGCTGATTTCAATTTTGCGGCTCTGAATTTTTTCCCTGAAGAAAACATGGGGTGAAAAATAAATTAATTTGTTTGTCTAATGGAATGTGGTGGGGCACTTTTGTGTGGCTTTTGGTTTAATTTCAAAAATTATTTCTGAAAAATTTTATATAATTTTTATTTTAAGGTAATATACAGCTGTACAAATTGAAAGTGTCGAAGACAAAAAAATGTCTGTGAACGTGAGTATTTTAATACGTTAACACAACAATTATAGAATTGAAATTGCCAAAATAAAATATTGGCATTTGACACACCTAGGCGCAGAACTGAACAAAAGTCAAGATTCTAATGATATAACCTTTAATATGTGTGCTGTGGTCAAAATCAGTTTTTTGACTGACGCAAAATAAAAATAAATTGATTTAAATAAAAACATGCTGCTTTTCACATACTTATGTGTTTTACTTTTGATGGCGCTCACAGCTCAGTGTCCACATTCTGTAAATTTGATCGATAAACGATGAAAGTTGAAACAAAATACATGAACTGATTCAATGGATGAGAGGTAGACACAGGATTGACTACGACCTCAACCCATCAACCAACATGCTCCTTCATTTAGCTCGTTGGTTGATGTCGTTTTCCACATGTTTTCGCCACCTAGAAGGGACCCTTCCTCTACTTCGTACACTATAAGGGTTGGAATCGAAGATTCGTCGGTCTAGTACGTTGCTTTTCATACGCTCTGGAAAACTCCAGACATCTCAACCTTTGTATGTTCAGCCTTTTGACCAGGTCGAGTTCGGCGTCGCTGTATTGCCCGTAAAGCTCATCGTCGAATTTTATTCTCCAGAATCTCCCTTGCTTTTTTATGACACTTCTGACACTAATTAGCATCACATCAACAAACGTTTCAATAATATGGGAAATGTTTCAACCTTTTCATTTAAGAACTCTTAAGTCATAAAGAAGACAAATTTTCAGTCGGATTTAAATCTGGAAGTTGTGTGGCCGTTTAAAATAACTGGACCTTCAAACCAGCTCTGAACAACTCTAATAACTATCTCCTTAGTAGATAAAGCTCATTTCTCCCAAAATTCTGGCAATTTATGACATGTCATAAGCAAATATTGTTCCTTTTTCATATTTCCGACAAGTTCCACCAGGTACAGCTTCCCCACACCCACCACATTAAATTTCCACCTCCATGTTTCATGATTTTTTTTAGTTTCATTTGGTCAATTGTCAATTCCGAAATACAGTAACTAAAAATACTCTAACTAAAATCTACGAGTATTATTATATAATTATCTGGCCAAACGACCTTGTCCCAATCACTTAAAGAAATTCTCCAAACGGACATTTTTTATCTAAATCTTTTAACTCGCACTTTTGTTCTTCAAGTCGCTGTTTTCAAAATAGTAATACATTTTAAATAAGCCACAAACCTTAATTCCAAAAGCTGTTCTAAGAAACACTTGATCATCATTCTACATTATTGAATACCACATATAGGTTTCTTGCTGCAAGTGCGTTTAAATAAAAAAAAAATTAAATTTGGTTGCACAACAGCTCTTGGAGAGCCAAGGCCTAGTGACTGACAACTCTCAACCATTCCTGTGTGCGTGTTGTTGGCAGAAATGGAAGGGACCTATGATTTTTTGCCGAGTCCGGACGGCTAGATGACAAGTATACTCTTGGAGGATTTGTCAGTTCCTCGCAAGTAGCAGTACCTCGGGAAAAAAATATCTGTTTATAGGTTGCAGCAGCTGGGAATCGAACCCAGACCTTCAGCATGACAGTCCATCGCACTTACCATCATGCCACGAGGTACTACCGCTTAAATATCAAGGCTATTTATAAAGTTCAGGGTTACAAAGAAACCAATGCAATTACGTACACTTATATTTAGAGCCATTTTTCATTTATCATCAACTTCTTTGTGTGAACAATTTATTTGACCACCACAACAATGGTCTTCAGAAAATTTAAACAGGATTATTTTTTAATCAATATACGCACCACATCCTCATCCATGATACTCTCTTACATACGAGTATATTCACATAATTGCATCTATGAGAATGAATAAGACAAAGAAATAACTGCAAATTGGTATTAAAACTATCTCATTTTTACCCCGAAGTTTTTTAACTGGCGATATTTCTTTTCCTTTTGCAGATGAAGTTGGGATATAGGTATATTATATACTTATGTATATCAAGACTCCAGAGATATAAAAAGCCTCAGCATGTAGGATTTTTATTGTCTCTAGGCGAACCGGATCTGTCTACGTTATTTATAGAAACAAATCCATAAACAATAAACCTTTCATAAACCAAATTCGTTTGCCAAATCAAAACACAAAGAGCCCGCTCCGATTTTGCGTTTCGCAGCCAAACTTTTTGTCATTTCGTATGAATTAAGATTTCATTTTGCATTGAAGTGTCAGCTAGGCTTTGCTCAATGTTCAAAAACAGCAAAATTTGTTAAAAAAACTCAAATACAATTACCTATGATAATTAAAGGTTTAAATTATAATTGTTTTATGTCATAAACTAATTAAGTTTAATATTGAAATATACACGTGTGTAAAAAATACTTGAAATACCTTTAAGCCAAGGACACTGGAAACCAGAGACAAGCCGTTTGGTTTGCTTAAAAGTGTTAAGTGATCATTTAATTCTGAACACTCATATTAGAGGCTGAGTTTTTTTTTAATTGCTAATACTATGCTCACACATATGAAATAAAAAAATTGCTACATTAAGTACACATTGAGTTGTAAAAAAACATGAATAAACGCCAGTTGAATGCGGATATTGAAATTTAAGTGAACACTTAGTCGCTAAGCTGATAATTTTTGTTTTTTGAGTAATTTGAGTATGTGTTTAATTAATTGGATTATACAAGATCTGCTTGTGGGTATATTTTTAGCTTGCCAGGTAATACAATTCACAAATTTAATTAGGTAGCTAAAGTCGTTGCTCATTGTTATTTTGATACAAATGCAATCAATCCATAAAAACAAACCTGTTTTGCACTGAATGAGACCATAAAGTATAGCATACAACAATAGCCTATGGCAATACGACCGACCGACGACGCGACGCGTCTTAAATCCGGTTCGGATAGTAGTTGTTTGTCAGAGACATAATTTCTTAAGGGCTACAAGACAAAACAGCTTCAGTGTAATGCGAAAACCCTAATTAGACCACGTAACTGAAAGGCGAACCAATTTATGGCTTCCAAGGACAAGAAAAACTTCCTTTAGTAAAGAATCATTATTTACGAACATTGTAATTATTTTGTAGTCATAAAATATGTATAATTCGGATGAGCTTGGAATCCATTCCAATGTCACTTCCGTTTAGAAATAATATAGTCACTTAGCTCTAAAGTAGGATTGAGAAAATAACTTAAATTACACCTACAATACACATATTTGTATCATTGTTTCATCTGTTGGTTTGGTTCTATAATTTATAATTTATTTTTTTCTATTTTTTCTAATTTCAAGGTTAAAATTCCATTCAAAATTAATTTCTCATTACGATCGCGAGATGTGCAAGTGGTCATTGCGAAGAAATCTCTTAAAGTTGGACTCAAAGGTCAGGAACCGATCATTTCAGGTGAATTGTGCTCAGAAGTTAAACTAGAAGATTCTGTGTGGGTATTACAAGATACCAAGACCGTAGTCATTACATTGGAAAAGGTTAGTTTCTATCTTAGAAATCCGTGTTCATATCATACAGTATATAATTAATTTTCTGAAAATTATCTTATTGTGTTAAAGATCAATCAAATGTCATGGTGGGATCGATTAATTTCAACCGACCAACCGATTTCAACGAAAAAGATTAGCCCGGAACCATCGAAACTGTCTGATTTAGATGGACAGACCAGAAGTCTTGTAGAAAAAATGATGTACGATCAGAAACAAAAGGAATTAGGTCTACCTACTAGCGATGAAAAGAAAAAGCAGGATATACTTCAAACGTGAGTTAAAATTTACTATATAAATGGTTTTTGAAGTATATATTTTTTTAAATTTTATTTCAGATTCATGAAACAACATCCTGAAATGGACTTTTCAAAATGCAAATTTAATTAAACTGCACACAACCGTTTTGAATAGTATGATATTTAATTTTTTTAAAACCACAATATTCGCCTGAATAAAATAAGTTCTCTGCTGATTTGCTATTACTGTTTAAATAAATAGTAACTTTGCCTATAATATGGGAGTTTTTTTTTTTTTTCTTAAATGATAGCATTTTGTTATTATTTATTCAATATACAAACGCTAAGGCTAAGATAAGCGCTTTATCATCCCTGTCAAGCCTGAATCATATAAATATGTAAATACAATTTGTTTCAATAAAATTGAAACCGTAATAGAGAATGGAATTGTGACTTTAAGAAAAGCTATAGCGTGGCATTGTAAGTGTTCACTGCCCTCCCCCCAATCCGATTTTTTTCTGAACCTAATCTATACGCTTTGTTATTTTTTTTAGGCACATTAGGGGCCCAATTTTATACATTGTTTTTATTTTTATACAAAATTATTTAAAAGATTGTGATTGATGGTTATATTTTATACTATGTAGATGATTCATCTTGGATTGTTGAAATCCGGTTGTCTTTTTGGAAGAATGTGGGGTTTCGGTGGCTTCTAGCCACGGTGGTAGTTCGACGCTGCATCTTCGTAAAACTGAATTGCCTCGTCGTCATTGAGAGGAACGATTCCTTCGTCCAGTAGTCCTGTTACATCAAGGTATCGTGGATCGGTGTGACTCTCTTCACTTGTGATGGTTCTCACTAGAGGGTTTGGATGATTGCGAAGGTTGCTAGTCAGTATTTTGGCAGCACTGATCATGTATTTGTCAAGGGGTGTTTTTCCGGATGCCTCATAGAGTCGCGTGTTGCTGAAATGTTTTCGTCGGAGTTAGTCAAAGTAGAGTCCCGTGCAGATCCGCAAGATCTTCCTCTCGAACACGCCCAGTTTTTTCTTGCTGGTTTTAGAAATAGTAAACCAGACAGAAAAGCAGTATGTGATGATCGGTCTGAGAAGTTGCTTATAAAGAAGCAACTTCGTCCTTTGGCTGAATCTATACGCTCTGATATTTTGCTCGCGTGTAATAAGAATCACCCTTATCCCATTATTAGTAAATTAAAGTGAAAATAGGGAAGGGGGTGAAATTAAAATCTGGAAAAATTGGGAACATTGTTTTTCAATGTGTTGAACCGAATGAGGGCTATCCAAGACTATGTCCGATTTAATGACCTCCCTAATCTACATTTTAGTACCTCGTGGCATGATGGTTAGTGCGTATAAGACTGTCATGCCAAAAGGTCTGGGTTCGATTCCCAGGTCGCTGTCACCTAAAAACAGAAATGTTTTTGCCTCTTGCGAGGAATTGACAAATCCTCCAAGAGTATACTTGTCATGAATAAGTGCTTCTCATCTAGCCGTTCAGACTAGGCAAAAATTGTAGGTCCCCTCCATTCCTGCCAAAAATACGCACACAGGAATGGTTGAGAGTTGTAAGTCACTAGGCCTTGGCTCTCCACGAACTGTTGTGTCACCAAATTTATTTATTTTTCTAATGTACATAGGGCGTTGAAGAAATGACGACTTTATTCTCATGTTCAGGAAAATGAGATCTCAGAGCCCTCCGCAATGTCAGTCTCCTGAAGAAGATTCCCCAAAAAAATCTCTCAGTTATGCTGACAAATTACTGGGGAAAAAAATTTGGATCTGCTTACTCACTTTTTGACGGAGAAAAATTAGCTGAGCGTTCCGAGACATCTGTTTTCTGAACATGCTTATTTATTTTAACATTTTAAAATGATAAAGCATAACTTTCATATTTGCAAATTCAAGCCGCTGGCATGAGGGATAAGGATATTTTTATATTAATCGTGTTTCATTTTGGTCATATAGGTGCCACGACTAGCTCCGATTAACCGTAATATAATGTCTGGAATTTGAAGTTCACTTTTCAATGACTGTCGAACTTTGGACCATATATACTTCCCATATTTTCACAGACAAAGGTGGTAAATTACAAAATTTCTGTTCGTGTGCTTCCCAAAACTACGAATTTCTACGAATGTAGCTCAAAGTTCTGTCAAAGTTCATAAAAACAAAATAATATTGTACTTAAATTCGTAGTTCTGGGAAGTACACGAACAGACATACAAATTGTCACAGAAGTAAATTCCGATGTTATAAAGTCAATCCCACTGAGGAAAACCGAATCGAGTTCAATATAGCTACAAAAACTTATTACGGCCATATTCAAACTTTTAATAAATCAGAAATAAAGATAAAAAAATTCTTCAAAATAATAATATTAGTACAAATATTTGTTGATTTAAAAGAATTCTATAAAATACTAGCCATAAACTTAAGTAAACTTTTTTAATACATTAATTACAACTATGTATTAACACAACGGAGCGTGGCCATATTAGCTATAAAAGCAATGCATGATTACTCAATCTAACCAGCTTCAGTTTAAATATGCGGTATAATAATTCATTGTAATTAAAGGTACTCCTATTATCAGCTCAATTGAGAAAGCCGATTATCTTAAAAAGTAAGTTATGAGATAAATGAACTCCTGTATGACTACTTGAACGCAAACAAAATAAACAAACAATTTCAGGGGACAAATCTTCTTTCGCACTTGCGCAGTTGCAAGAATTATGAAAGGCCAATTTACAGAAATTCGATCTTCGTATAGTTCGAATATCTCTGCCATTATTCTGAAAAATAGTTTTTCAATGCTAGTAAAATTATTATTTAAGTTTTCATCTGTGCATATCTTTCTGGGGCAACGGTTACAAGACGTTATGATATCGTCTGACGCATCGAGATTTGTATGTATGTTTCTGTGAGGCCCAGGCCTCATGCTTTTTCAGACATTTTATTTAATTTGTCGGCTTTATCTTTTATTTTTAAATCACTAGCCGATTTTCTCATGTCAGTCGTTATGCTGTCTTACTATTTAAGTAGAGTGCCTGATATCTAATCTTTATTTTAAATTTTAATCGGACCATTTGAACAAAAGTTATCACAATTATTGGACTATTGAATAGACCTTTAAAAAAAAAACAATCAGATGCAAGGGCTTTTATTATTGGTTATGTTTATTTGGCCCATATAACCGAAATTGCTACTAAATTCACGAATGCGTTTTTTTTCGATATCCGATATCGACAATAATTTATAGAGCCGGGCGGTTACTCTTTAATCCGATTCGAAAGTTAAATCTGCTCTGGGGGCCTCCTCTGAAAAGCGCCGCGGATCGCTTTCAATGGCGGATTTGTAAGTTCCTATTCTCAAAAGCGATTCGCCTTACATTCGACCCTATATAGAAAGCGAAAGCGTTTCCGACTAAATAACTTGATTCTGCCAGTTGGTACGTTTTAAAAGTGATAGGTTTGAAGCTGACGAATTAATGGCAGATCGAAGCAAAATGTAACTAATCACATTCAAAAAAGTTTTGTTTGTCTCTATAATAGTGTTCTTTAGTTTGTTATTGTCATTTTGTGTTGAATTTTTCTAATAAAAGTATTTTGTTAAATGTTATTGTCACTTTGTGTTTCAAACGATAGGTGTTTAGGAGAAGAATTGTTGGCGGATTGAAAGAAAATGTAAATACAAAATCATGTGCAAATATTTTTCTCCCCCTTCTTAGCGTTTAAAAAAATTATTATTGCGTCCAACAAAATGATTTAATTTGTTAATAAGAGCAACAAATCGCAAAATCATGATTTAAATTACTTTTTCTACATAATAGAAAAAAAAATAATTTTAATGACTCGGACCTTCTGTCAAATTTTGGGAAACAGCTGATATTTTAATAAGAGAGTGGAAGTAAAAATGGAAGTGGCCTGGAATTATGTGGAATTAAAATGAGATAACTGGAATTATTTGAAACGCAAATGAGAAAACTGGAGGGATCATTTTCGTTCATTTTCTCTTTTGGTAATAACCCAAAGCGAAGGCGGTCGAAATTGAGTGAAAGTAAAAATGGAAGTGGCCTGGAATCATTTGGAATTAAAATGAGAAAACTGGAATTATTTGGAACGCAAATGAGAAAATTGGAGGGATCATTTTCGTTCATTTTCTCTCTTGGTAATAACCCAAAGCGAAGGCGGTCGAAATTGAGCTATTGCTTTCAATTCGATCCGCCGCGTTTTTCAGAATAGGCCCCCTGTTCGAAAGTTGTTTCCGATTCTAATTTGAAATGGTATTTTGTATGACTTTCGAATAACGCATTGGTTAACCATCGGCATCAAATGGGTTAATACACACTTAGTTGCAGTTCTCGTTGTTCGAAATTTCCTCTTAAACAAATTGTTTTTATAAACATAATAAATATCAACAAATTGATCGTGTTTTCTTTAGTTTCGTCAAATAACAATGTTTTGTACAATTTTTTCCATATAAAAATTATATTTTAACTTCCATAAAAACTTTTTCGCATGAAAAATAGTTATCGAATGAAATTTTCGGAATTCGAAAGCAATTCGCAACGAAATTAGAGTAACCAAGTACCAAAATTTCCGATTTTTGGGCAAATGTACCTAGACAAATGAAATTCAAATAGGGAGCACAATCCGATTTTCGCATCCAAGAGTACAAATTTTCCGAATTCGACCGATTTACTTTTCGAATCGGAGTAAGTTTTGTCTCTCTCATGCGAATCAACTCTCAAACTTTCATACAGATCGTTAGAGCCGTTGACGGGATGAAGAAAGTGGACGCTGTTGAGGGTAGTTTTCAAAAAATCACCTATCTAACCAATAAAAAAAATTCTTTTACATAATACAAATAGTCCTTTGAGCTGTTTTTAAGAAATCAACTTATAAAAAGTGGGCGTGACAGTGTTATTTTTGTCCTAATTGCAACTGCAACGAAAAATAAAATGGAAGTATCTATGCATTTATTTGAAAAAAAAGGAAAATTATAACAAAACAATTATCCTGAATTATCATTTTATCTCTTTGATTTGATATAACTGAATCGGAATTAAAACGAAATTTTTTATCCTTCTCTTTCCTCTTCTTTAAAAGAATTTGGAATTGAAATAAACAACATTTTCTTTCATATTTTGATGACTTAAACTCCTGTTCCAGCTTCTCAAACAAATATTTACATATTATTAAACTGCATTGAATTTCTCAGGGACTTAGACAACCGAAATATGTGCTTTCGGTATAGCTTTTAGATACCTACTTCAAATCACATTGATCCATTTCTGATACCAGTTTACTAACAACATGTACTTATGAATGGTAGGCGTTTTCCTTTGGAGGTGGCGAAGTACTTTCGAGTATTTTGCCAGCTTTTTTCAATGAAACACATCAAACTGCTTTCCCATGTAAAATGTATCTACTCGCACATGAGTGCTTGTGCAGTTAATAGTGCTAGATTAGGGCTTTCATCTACTCACAAGTACTTTGCCACCTCCAAAGGAAAACGGCTGGTGTAGAGTGTATGCACAATGCCCTGCGATTCTTCACGAAGTGTCACACTACTATTTTATTTTGAACAAATAGATCGGAAGCCATACATTGCAGATGCAAATTTATTATTATTTTTTTGAAAATGCTTAAACTTTCCATAAACAACTTTAAATTCAGCCTTTCGTTTTATAGTTTTTATTGATTTCACATAAGACAGCTGAAATCGAAATTGAGAGTGAATGCGTTCAATGAGGTAATGATTTTTTTCGATAACACTCGGTTTCTGTGATCACATATTTTCGTAATTATTCGTAGTGTAACAAATTCATTTCGAAAATTTGTTACGCCAAGGTAGACAGTGGGCTCATCAGTTAAGATGCTACTGGTGCCCTTCTAATTTGTGTCTTATGCAGAAGTGTACGACAGCATCTTTATAACTGATATTTATTGACGAAAAACACACACGTGAACTTTAAATTGAATTCATATTCCATCGCTTAAAGAGAAATCATTTTATTTCTAATTTTCGTCATGATGATCTTGATCATACTGTTCAAGACATTCATGCATTTACGTATGTAGTGTTTTACTTAAGTACCTGTTATTATCGAACGAAGTTTTGGACAAAAAAAATCCATCTTAAGCACTCTGCCTTTTCTCATGAAACATCGAAAGTAGTTCTTACTGTCAAAAACATTTTTTCGATAAAAATTTTGATGGAATCGTCTTTTTTGATTGTAAATAATATTTTTGATCAAGGTTAGACAATTTTTTTGCTAACATGCATTTGACGTTTATGAACACGTCTTTTGGCCTCTCAATATTTTTGTCGTCAACTCGATTTTTGTTACTGCAGAATAGAGCTCTTTATCAAATAGCAATATAGCACTCTCTCGTTCATGTACAAACGTCAAAATCAGCACAGTGGTGGATTATCATATCGAAAGCGGTGGAACAGTTTTTTTTTTCACTTTGAAATTTGACACTTACGCCACAATTAAAGCTGTCACTCTTGAAATTGAAAGATTCGTAAAATTCCTTTTTCTACCACAGATGATGTTCTCGAACATGCGACTTTAGTTAACTATCTACATAATCGAACATACATACATAATGAATATGCAGTAAAACTTGTGTCGATTTGCTTTTTCGAATAGAAAACTTTTGTGTTTTTTGCAATAAGCAGAAATGGTCTCATCTGCATCATTTTCGATCACATATTGCCTATTAAACGGTCACGAGTCACGACTCACGCGTGGAAAAGTTTTTCCACTTTAAACACCCGATCAGTGATTTTTGGGAGTAAATTATTTATCGGCGATGTATTTAATTAATTGTTTGTCCATTATTACCCAAACTCGTTTTGACATATTCATAGACATTGTTTAAGTTGTTGCTACACAAAACTACAGCTTACCAGTTGATATTTTAGCCATATTTTGTTGAAAACTATATACAGCAGAGCAATAAAACGATGCTGATTGGCTTACGAAACTTTTTTTTGTATGAGAATTCTTAAGTTCGAAACTGTTCCTAAGCATTCTTCGCTATTCACATTTCACTGCACAAAAAAAGAATAACTTATTAGCAGCTGGGTTATTGTTGTTGTACTGCGTGTAAAATGTCTACTAGCTGGGTTGCAACTTCTCAACAAAAAACGGCGGTTATCATCTCCAGTTTTGGCCAGTAATAGCTTAAACAACGTCTTTTAATATGCCGCGTTTTGTTTGAGTCAGACAGACACCCTCTAAATGAAAAGTTCATGTATAGTAAACAAAGTTTTTGACCAAAGTATTTTGATTATAATTTTATTAATTTTGGGAGGTTTCGGAGGCTTTAATATGATTTTGTTTTAAATTATATTTTTGAATGTGAACTACATTCACTCCGATAAAAATTCCGATGAATCAACTGCGCACGGAGGCAGATCCGATTTTGACATTTGGCTCATAGTAAAAATGTCAAAATTGAGTCAGATTACCTCCGCAGCTCATTTCAGATTCAGTAATCGGGGTGATTATAAAACCCAAAATTAGAGTGTCTTTAATTTGTAGATTTTTGAAAGTAAAGAATTTCTAGAAATAATTTTATTATTACATAATGTGTTTCAAGTTTTTAATAAATTTAATTTAACATGTTTTTTAATACAAAAGTAAAGGCGATTGATTGTAGTTTGCTTCTGTTTTAAGGTTACTATAGGTACTTACTTCATGTTACATAATTATGGAAATATCTACTCATGATCTTATGAATCTTAAAAGATTGATGTCATTGAACTTCAATGAGTTGTATACCTCCTAAAGGCAACTTAAGGTATAGGAAGAAGAAGATGAACGTGATCGCATGTGTTTGGATGTTTTCAAATTAATCCACAAAAAACGCACTCAACATCGATTATCTGGAGTTGTTGTTCGTATAATAATTAATATTATTATTGCGGGCACGCACAAAAGCGAAAGTACTCTTTTGGTTATTTGATGAGACCACAAATTATGACCTTCACCTCAGCTATAAAATCGAGTTCAATGATCTTTCATGAAATGAGTTGCTTGCCAAAAAGGGTAAAATAAAACATTGGCAAAATATACTAAGGTCTTAAGAAAACTGATGGACTCGTTATAAATACTTATATTTTGTGACAGGTTTTTTTTTATTGAAATATATGTATGACGTTGTTAAATTACATATTTCGATATACCCTGATGTCGTCTTTGATGAAAAATTTAAATTATAACTCAATTTCATACAAATTGATATCTATACGATTAGGTAATTCATAAACCTCTAGTCAATTCCTTTTATTTGAACTTCATATTACCCACATAATAAGTAGAGGTGTGTAAACTTTTTTTAAATGATAGTTTTTTAGATAAATGGGCACGTACAATCGATTTAAGGGACTTGATATGCAGTTATCTGCATTCATTGACCTTAATATTCAGTAAAGAGACTAGTTTTTGGTTAAATGTCAAAGTTTGAATTTTACATCAAACATTTACCGATTCAAAAAAAGCTTTTTATGGCCGTTAGTCCTACAAAATGGCGTTTCGCCCGGCTTACTCACTTGGACTCATCAGTGACGTAACGGCCTTGAGGGCCTTGTCATAAGCAATTTGTATTAAGTTTAGTTCAACTTATGATGAGTCCAAGTGAGTAAGCCGGACGAAACACCGGTATTAATTTTTTGCAAATTTTCCATAAATGATGTGCCAAAAATTGCCCGTGACCTTGAGTGTCCTTGAGAAGCTTGATTACAAGTTGTATAGGGCTGACTAATTTCTTGGACTAGTTGAACTTTTCTGACCAATTACATGACATTTTCTTTTTTCAAATTTCCAATATATGTATGAGGTGCCAAAAGTTCAGAGCCTAAAAGGTCAGCTTTAATTTCTGTAATAATAATAACCCATACATTTTTGTTTATGAGTTTTTAGTGAATTTAAAAAAAAAAAATTCAAGGTAATAGCAGTTTTTGGCACCTTATTTATAGGAAATTGGAAAAAATTGTAAACCATTCGAAAGATTTCTAGATGTATATAAGTTTCAGTTATTGGTCAGCTTAAGATTTGTTTAAATAACTTTTTTTTTAAAAAGGTTCAAGGTCAAAGCGATTTTTGGCACCTTATTTATGGTAAATTTGCGCAAAGTATTAATAATATCACCTGAAGGGCCCTATGGTCTTTTTAAAGGTCAGCTAGCTTCAGTAGTGTTCGTCAGCTATAGATTCCTTAGAATGATTTCTTAAAGTTTTTTTTACGAATGATTTTTGACAAAAGGATAAAAATTCATAACGAAAATTTCGAACCATGTTGTAAAGTTCCCAATTGGAAGAAAACCAAAAACACACACCAAATTTCAATAATATTTAACAAGAACTAGAGTGGGAAAGTATTCTTGTGTCCAAAATTCAACAAAAGGACCAATGATGTACAATGCTTCAACGACTCAATATCTTCACGGATAATTGTCAAAATATGCTTATTTAATGATCGCAAAATAAAGACTTGAATGGGTACGTTCTGGCGACCCAAGGGACTAGAAATTAAGGCAAGTTTCTTGTCTCTTATTAGCCAGCTTCCAAAGTATTGCTTTTTGACTAAAGCAATTTTATTGGAGAGTTGACTGGAAAGTAAGTCAAAAGAAAAATCTAAAAAAAAAAAAATTTATTAAATCGTAAAGGGTTTATTTTATTTATTTATTTATGTAACGTCTATGGTTAAAATAAATATTTATTTATATAACAAAATTAAAAAATTTTTCAGGTGTGTGGTGTTTCTTAGATTGATACTTTTTTCGCGATAAACTGAAGGTAAATCGTAAATGTTTGAAGTAAGGTTCCTTTTCCACTACCAAAACTAAGATACATTCCTTCAGTCCACCCCGTCTTAATGGCCAACCACTCTTGATGTCAATCAGTGCCAAATATCTAGGTTAAATGGAAAACAAGCATCGATGATCGGGTAAGGAACGCATAGCTTTCTACGCATGTAGCAAAACCTTTGGTCAACAATTTAGTTCTTTAATCGAAGAAGATCTTGTGGACGTATACATCCGAGGTAAGGCCAATTCTAACATATGATTCGATTGTCTGGAGGCCCGCACTTAACAAAGCATATAACATCGACAAATTTAAAAAGGTTCAAAGACCATCTATAGCGTTGGTACCACAGGGTCTCTTCAATCTTGCCTTTACCACATGATCTGCACATTCAATGTCTAGTATCTTCTGACTACCGCACACCTACAATGAATCTCAGCAAGGATTTGAAAGTCTTATTTCCACCCAGACAGGACTGGGATAATGACCTCGTGACGAGCAACTTCGACACAACTATCTAAACTGATGGCTCAAAGATGGAGTACGGTGTTGGGTCAGGAGTCTTTTCTGAGACTCTTAACATCTCAAGGTCCTTTCGTTTCCCCGATTATGCTGAAGTGTTTCAAGCTGAATTACTTGCAATAAGGGAGGCATGCATCAGGATATTTGAACTAGATCCAAACCAAAATCGTAATACATTTATCGTAACAGGCAGTTAGGCTGTTAAAGCCATTGTTTCGGCTACATCATCCTCTGAACTGGTCCAGCAATGCCGAGAGGAGCTTGCAAGCCTTGATATTTACCTCAAGATCACCTTGATCTGGGTTCCTGGTCATAAATGAGGAGGAAAATGAACGGATAGATGAACTTTTCAGGCAAGGATCTGCCCTTCACAGCTCACTTGCGGAAGAGGTCAACCTTCCCCTTGGAGTTGTGAAGGTCAATCTACTATCAATCTTCTTTAGTGAATTCAATTGTAGGTGGAACAGCTTAGCCAAATGGAAAACATCCAGAATGATCTGGCCCGCTTATAATAAATCCCGAACAATTTATCTGTTTTGTAGGCCCAGGCGAGACATAGCTAGGGTCGTTGCAACCTGAACTGGACACTGGTCAGTGGGGGAATATGCCGCGAGGCTGGATTTTCCTTACAATACTTACTATCGTAGCTGTATCAACCAGCAATAAAAGGAAACAGTCTTTCATTTTCTTTGTAAATGTCCTGCACTTCCCAGAATGAAAGCACAATCGTTTGGAGTGACATTTTTTGACGACCTCAACGAACTTTTTGAAATTAAAATCAGAAATTTGAGTTCCTTACTTAACGTGGCTAAATGGATCTAAGAAAAAATAGGTTGATTCTGTATCATTCAGTTTCTAAAGACCATGAGCAATCGGAATACGGGCCTCTGCATGTACCTGGAAGACCCCCGGAATAATCATGTTTGTCGATTTGTACAAACCTACCGCCCTCGCGGGTCAGTTTGCTGTCAACTTCCACGCATTGATGATGATCCTCAGAGGTTGTCCACCCAATCCTCACTTGAATCCACTTTCCCCCACAGGTCTAACGAGCTATGGTATCAAAACGGCGCAATTCAGCGCTGAAGAGACATCGAGCGAGTGTTACGCCCTAAAGTTCCAGAAATGTCACTCCAACAAACCTAGCTGCCTTGGTCAAATTTGCCTTCAATTAATGAAGTTGACTGAATATTTTGTCCCATAGGTCGTCTGAACATGTTTAGAGCGTACAAGTCTTTCGGGATATCAGTCATGGCACTTGGTCTGGAAGGCTGGAAGCATTTTTTCCCGGGATCCAGAAAGATGGAAGGCCACCGTATCCCAGACTGATACCTTTCATGAGTCCGGAGTGCATTGAGTAAGTTAGCATGGATTTGTAATAAAAAGTGAATAAGTTGACTATCACATTTTATGACCATCGTTGGAATGGCTATTGTCTTAAATATTACTAGTCAGTAGCTACATACCTAGCCAGCAAAGCTTTAATCATATCATGGAAATGTAACTTGGAATAATTTCATGTACAAAATTGTAATACAAAATGGGTTGCTGCTAGTTCCGTGTACATAAATTAGTCGTGTTCCTTTAGAGGTTTCAAAATACACATGAGTTGATGAAAACCATAATCTAGTCCACTATGTGAGAGTACATATGTTTTACAAGGCAAAGAAGTTGTATTAACGTTCCATTAAAAAAAAAAAAAACAATACTTTGCCACTTCTAAAATAAAACGGCTATTACATAATTGTTTATGTAGTCAACAGCATTAACAGCAATGCGTAAAGAATTCCCTACAGGCGGACTTTCACATAGTATTGATTTATTTTTTTTTATAACTTGTTTCAATATTTTTAAGAATAAATATGCAATCTATTTTTAGCTAAAACAAATGCAAAAAGTTCATTATATATAATTTACGTATGTAGATTGTAGATACTCGTATACTGCGGTGTGGGAATTCCAAGTCGTGTCGAACACATTACACCTTATAGTGATTCATTTATAAAGATTGTTGTTTTGAGCGGATTTTATTACCACGGATTGTTAATAATGGAAATAATTGAAAATTGGGAATTATATGTCTGTCATGATTAATGGGGTCACTTTTCAAAATTATAAGGCAACCTTTTATTAGTGGCAATCATTTAAGAATAAAGTCATGACAAAATAAAGATGTTTAGATTTTGGAAAGCTCTCATGGGAAAATAATTCCAAATACAATAACAAGGTGTGGATATTAATATCAACAACACTACACCGTGTGCTAAGACTTGTATTTTTCCAAATATCAAAGCCCAGATTGTACTTTCTCCTATATTTGGATTTCGAGATATGTTTATTCTTATTAAATAACTTCAGGAGATAATCAAAAACATTCAAGATTTTCCATGTTCGCCAACATTCTGTCGCACAGTGTATGTTAGTTAATGATCTAATATTTGTCTGTCTCTATTTTTATGCAAATATCGGGTAACACCGTGATGAAATATTTAAGCTATAACTCGCAAAAATCAAGGAAATCAATCAGAAAGTCACTGCAGAGCCAAACTTTAGAAAAATTTCCTCTACTAAACCTGATTTAACTAATTTTGGAAGTTTTCAGATAAGCATATAAAATTGCACACAAACAATAATACAACATACATACATTCATAGAATTAAATTTCAAATTACACACAAAAATAGCAATCAACTAAAAAATAAGAAAGGTTATTTTTCATAATTTATTTCCGGAGTTATTAGAGGTTTTCATATATTTTTATTAATTATAAATGTTGTGACTCTGGTGAGATCAAAAGACGTTCTTTAAAACTCTTAATTCAGAATGTTAATATGTTTGTTCGACCACATACATATATTATTAATGAATCATTATCCAAAATTGTATTAGTTGAATAGAATTTATTATCAATATTTTACCTTGAACGATGTGGTGCTCACAATAAAAAATAATTAATTAAGTGGCAGTGAGTTAAGTTCCAAAATTAAATGCAATACTTTTTTATAAATATAAAGTCCATTACAATTATTTAAATTGATTGAAACTTAATGAACAAAATTATTCAGTTCTAACAATTTAAGACACCATCTAACCGGCCGTGAGCTGGTGAACGTTTTTATAAAAGTCCAAAATTTTGTGAGTATATACCATTTGTATTAGTGCAAACTATATGCCATAAACCTGGCAGTGATTACATGGGTCTTTGACCACCATAAATGCTATCTCAAAATGCAAAACAAATTGGTTGATGCAAAAGAGTTTTATAGAGCCCTAAAGTGCACGCATCATGCCATTGCTCATTGAACTGAATTGTAACTATTTTAGTTTCTTCTTTTAACTAAAAAATATGATGAATTCAGCATAAGCTGCCTCTATTGTCATTTATTGAAGGTTCCATGGTAGGTACTACAATGGGCAGTGAAAAGTAATTCAAAACAAAAGAGTTGACAGAAAAACTCGATTTCTTTTTTTCTGAAATGCAGTTCAAGTTGTTTAGTATAAAAAAAGTAAAAAAGCATTAAATTTAGTCTTGAAATAATTGGTTTTATAACCTCTGCTATCTCTTTGAAATCTAAAACATATAAATATCTCATCTACATATCTCGCTACCCTTTAACTCTTAACTGGCAATTATAAGCAATTGTTATCATATGTCTGACTTCTTTTATTATTATAATAATATATGTTTGTTTGGCCCATAAGGATGCTTAAGCTTGAAAATGTTACTTAATTCACCCATGCATTTCTGAAAGAAGGGTCACACTGGCCACTTTTCAATATTTTTGGTATTGGTATAACTCCGAAACTAAACTGAATTTGACAGTTTTACAATAGAAACTTTTTTTAAATTAAACTTTCTATCGAAATGGATAGTTTAAAAAAATCAAGTAGGAAAAGTTATCGAAAACTAGCCAAAAAAAAAAATCGAAAAATCAAAGATTCTTATATTTTGTTCTAAATTGCACACAAAGAAAATAAAGTAGAGTTTTAAGACCCTACAATGCTGGAAAAGCCATATTAATTTAAAACTGTCAGAGTTACAGCCATTCAAAACTTACTGTTTTTATTAATTTTCCGTAGTTTTTGCTCGAAAGCCTATTTTTGGGTTATACAAGACAAATTTAACATTCCTTGCACCTAGTACCAAATATAATGTATTATTATTTTTGATCATGCAATATTAAAGCTCTTTAGTCTCTACTCTCTTTGTCCATGCATGTCTTGACATAATCTTTGCTTAAAAAAATGTATGCGCAATTTAGAAAAAAAATTAGAAGCCTTTGATTGTTTCCTGCTTATTTTTTTCCTAAACAATTTTTCAAATCATCCATTTCGATAAAAAATTTAATTTTGAACAGATAGTTTTTAGTGAAACATGTATTGTCAAATTTGGCTTAGTTTCCGTGCTATACCAAAAATATTGAACAGCGGTCAGTGTGACCATTCTCTCAGAAACGCATGGATAACTTTAGGAGAATTTTCGATTTTAAGCATACTTATGGGCCAAACAGTACCTCGTGGCATGATGGCTAGTGCATTGGACTATCATGCCGAAGGTCTGGGTTCGATTCCCAGCCACTGCCACCTTAAAAACAGAAATGTTTTTCCCGAGGCACTGCCTTCTGCGAGGAACTGACGAATACTCCTCAACAGTATACTTGTGATGAATAAGTGCTTCTCGTCTAGCCGTTCGGACTCGGTAGTAAATTGTAGGTCCCCTCCATTCTTGTCAACAACACGCAAACAAGAATGGTTGAGAGCTGTAAGTCACTAGGTCCTGGTTCTCCACGAGCTGTTGCGCCACCAAATTATAATTATTTATGGGCCAAATATACATATTTAATAATAAAAGCCCTTCCAAGCAATTGTTCCTTAACCCCACACTTTTGGGCCTATTCAATATTCTATTCATTTGAAGTCATATAATTTCTCATATGACCTGTCAAATAAAATCCTACCAAACCGTCAGAACACACTCATATAGACCTCATATGACTTCTCAAAAGCAAAAATCACGTGACTTTCTTGACACTAGAATTGCAGCAATTCCATTTGAGAAGTCAAGCGGAATTTGATGTTCTCATGGAAAATAGTGAGTTCAGAGTTTTGAAAATAACAATATTCTTACAAAAAAAATAAAATTTTGAACGAAAACAACAATGAAAAGTTCCAAAACAGTAACTTTGCTCTGCTTCATTAAATTTATTTGTTGATGACTTTTTTTAATTTATTTTGGTTTGGACAGATAACCATAGAGAAAATAAAATAAGAAGTTAGCCAGTTTATATTTCTCAGATGGCTCAGAGGATTCAGAAATGTAAACAAGACTCCTCGCAAAAATTCCACACATTTCTCCTTAAAAACTGAGACTGACATTTTTTAGATTTGTTTGCTCCATTATTTTTTGTCGCAGTCAATAACATAAGAAGATAAGGAAAAGAGAGTCGTTTTGACTTCTATGTGAGGAATACGGCTTATATTAGGCGCGTCTCACCAAATAAAATCTCTGAGCGCTCAGAGATATTTTAAGTGGGAAAAAAAAATCTCACCTGAGCACTGAGATTTTTTGAGGAGATTACTGAGTTGAAAATTTTTTGGATTCATTTCTCAATGCTCTTTCTCTGCTAAAACAGCTGTTCATTTGACAGCCAAATTGCAATTTTTTGCTGTTGTATAAATTCTAAAATCGATAAAAAATACAAAAAAAAAAGGTGGAATGTTGATAAAAAGGAAAATAAATTGTATTTGCTATAATTTTTCATTAATTTCATAAAGTTTTGTGCTTAAATATTTTAAGCAAAGTTGAAATTTCGTTTCCCGAATTTCAATTCGAGAATTATAACACGTGTTTATACAATTCAACGGAGAAACTTGTCCCAGCAAAGCATTCCGCCTCCGTCAATCTGACATTGAGCGCTCAGTGAGATTTTAGTTGGTGAGACGCGACTATTTTATTCTCCTGCTCTGTCCAAAAACGCAGGAAAAATACTAAGCGCTCAAGAAATATAAACTGGCAAAGACTTCAGAACAGGGGAATGAGGACTATCTCCTACTAGAATCATTCTCGAATGCTTAAATTGGATGAATGAAATTTTTAAGATACATAATGGTATGTTTCCGAAATATTTATCTGATGGAATATTAGCATTATCTGACCGGAAATATAAGGACTTAGCAGTACCTAACGTACAATTTTACATGATGGTATTATTTGTTTTAATAACCTACCGAGAGATGTAAAAACTGAAACAAAAATAAATCGATTCAAGGAAAATAATGTCGTTTAGTCAAAATCTAATAATAAAAATACAAAATATGTGATAATAATTGCCATCTATTTAAAAGTTTTAAACTAATTATAATATTTTTTTTTAAATTATTTTTTAGTTAGGGACTATTATAGAACCCAATCTTGAAGTTAAGATGGGTACTCTTGGCCTTAGCCGAGATAATATGCGGATACTCTATACATATAGAGTTATGTTTTTAATTTTTCCGAGCTCAATTCAAATTGATTCGAATTTAAATTTAACTTTTCTGTTCAATCAATTTGAAACAAGCTCGTGCTTGTTAATTCTATGTTAAACATTTTTAAGCAAGTAAAATAATTTAATAGGTCTTTCAAAAATCAAACTCAAGTACGCTTAAAATCATTTTAAAAATTACGTATACCTTCCAATGTAATATAAATAGTGAAACATAAATTACTTTGATTAAAATAGATTTTACCTAAAATAATAGTATTTGGAGTCTGAATAGATAAGAGGTGGATTTAAATCGAATGCGATTTGTACTAATTTAAACATAAAGTTAAACATGCTTCATAACTCATAGTTCAGTTTTCTCAGTGTACAAAAAATATTATGACAGGTCAAATGACTTCTATTATTATCATATAACGTGGCCTTTAGAACCTAAAAATAAAGGAATCGGGAAAGTTTCCCAACCTCATTTTCTTCATGTTTATTTAAACTGAGTAGTTTTAGAAACTTTGCAGCTCTCTAACTACAAAGTGTCAGACATAAATATAACAATATTGTTTAAAATTGGAAGCTGAGTATTTTTTGTCTACAGCTGCAGCTGGCATTATAAAGAAAAAATTGGAAAATAATTAAAAAAATAGCCACCAATGTAATTTTCTGGATATTGGTTTTGTGCCTTTTTAAGAAAATAATTACTTTCAATACAAAAACAATAAAAAAAAAAATAAATTCATGTGATACCAATGTGCAATCTACTTTCTCGTATTTAGTGGCAATACGTTCACTTCGTTCTTTTATTGTTTTTTTTTTTTTTTTTGTCTGACAATTAATAGTTTGTGCGATGTTCCCTGCCCCAGGGTGCACTGTGGATTGTCATTCAAATGTCAAAAAATAGTGGCTGCACGGGTTTTCATTTCACATTGAACTCTTCAGTGCTATAGATTTTTATGACAAAAATGTTAAGTTGCTTATTTACTTTTTTGTGCGACTTCAAAATCTTCATACAAGCACTAGTTTTTCATAGATTTTCCTTAAAATCTTGTTTATAAATGTATGTACATATATACATATAAATTAATAAATAGTAACAAAATCGTTTACAAAACATCTCACACTTATACCATTTATACCTAGGCGTTTTCCATTGGGGGTGGCGAAATACTTGCAAGTACTTTGCTAGATTTTTTTCAATGGAATACACTAAACTGTTTTCCCATGTAAAATGTATCTATACACACATGAGAGCATGTGTAGTTGATAGTACTTAACTAGGGCTTTCATCTACTGCTTATATGGCCATACAAATTCACAAGGTTTATACTTTTCTCTTGACATTCAACTCTTGTCAACAGGTGATTTCAATTTTTGCAGCTCTGAATTCCTTACCCAGAAAAAACCTGGGGTGCGTGAGAGGGAATTCAGTGCATACTCTGAATGCACATCAAACACAGTGCAAATAAACAAGGGTAACAAAGTGTCACATGAAACACCTCAGTGCGATTTCTGAGTGACGCAGTGCGCCCAGTGCCGACATCGAACAAACCTTTGAACAATAAATGTCATATGTTGCGACCTTAGACCTATACTTGGTCATGTTTTATGTATCAAGCTTCGACCAATGGCGTATACAGCATCACATCTTGGGGTGGGGGGTCATACTAACACAATATTTTATGGATTATAAGGAGTTGGGTTCGAAATTTTGACAAGGCCCAGATTTGTTTTCCAAAATTTGCTTTCGAAATTCTGATTTTCCAAATTCTGGTTACATAATTCTGACAACAAGTCAGAGTTGAAAAATTATATTTGTTTGTTTATTTTCGTTTAAAAAGATAAGTTTTTTGAGAACAAAAAATAATAAACATTTTATTGTTTATAATTTTAAATAACACAATTTAGAAACAGATAGAAATAGCATATTTTATTTGAAAAAAGAACAAACAAATTTAGAACAGCTGAATTTTGAAACCAGAATTTTGATCAACTCCCGATTTTAAGTTTGACATGGTGGTAACTTGTTTTTAGTATGTGTACAAAATAGATATTTTTGAAAAGGGACAACAACATTCTTCTTTTCAAAAGCGTACAAATTTTAAAATTGGTCAGAAAATAAATGAGTTGAAATTCATTGATAATTAAAAAAATCAATATTACTGATGTCTTTATTTCTTAAAAAAATTTTTTTCGGATCTAAAGGGTGCTTAAATTTTAAGGGGGAATGTTGATTTTAAATAAACACAAATTATTTTGGAAATAATTGTCATTTCTTCTTATTATGATAATATGTGTATGGTTCAATTATGTATGGAACAAAATATCGACCAAATGGCCGCCGCGACCTCGGCGGGACACCTCCATCCGATGCTCCAAATTTTCGATGACACTGAGGCATAATTGAGGTTCTATGCCATTAATGTGCCGAATTATCTCATCCGTTAGCTCTTGAATTGTTGCTGGCTTATCGACATATACCTTTTCTTTCAAATAACCCCAAAGAAAAAAGTCCAACGGTGTCAAATCACATGATCTTAGCGGCCAATTGACATCGACACCACGTGAGATAACACGGCCATTGAATTTTTCGCGCAAAAGATTGTTTCATTAGCTGTGTGGCAAGTGGCACCGTCCTATTGAAACCACATATCGTCCACATCCATATCTTCCAATTCGAAGAATAAAAAGTTCGATTTCATCTCACGATAGCGAATACCATTCACAGTAAGCAGGCCTCATTTTGGAAAAAAAATACGGCCGGATGATGCCGCCAGCGCAGAAACCGCAGCAAACAGTGGGTACGTTCAGACGACCCAAGGGACTAGAAATTAAGGCAAGTCTTAAGTATATGACTGGCCAGCTGCCAAAATATTGCTTTTCAATTAAGGCAAATTTATTGGAAAGTTGCCTGGAAAGTAAGTCAGAAAAATCTTCCTTAATATCAAGTCAAGTGCACTTCTGTCAGAATAACAGGTGATTATATTTTGTCACTCAACAGAAAGCTGAACTTTATTTGTTTTGTGAATTGTGATTTATTTATTTTTTTTTTGCACGCTAGTTTTTACCATTTTATGGGAAGGCTCCTTATCAAATCCCAAAATATATAATTAAAAACCGGAGAATATTTAAGAAATACAAGTATTGTACGAGATTTCTAAATTTTAGGTTTGGTTTCTTAGTACCAATACCAAAAAGTCTTGAAAAACTCTTTTTTGAAAACCTAATTTATTAAAACTGGTAAATGGGTTATTTCAGATGTGAGATTTTTATTAGATAAAACTAAATCAGTACTTTTTTTCAAAATCAAACGACAGTAAATATTTGAAGTATAGTTCCAAGTTTGATATTTCAAAGAAACCTAGTTACCTTGGTCAATTGTGCGTTCAATGAATGCAGTTGACTGAATATCTAGTCGTCGTCTGAACTTGCTCAGTCACTCTTTGTAGGTGCATTGGTTTCACGACAGTCACTCTTGGATTATCATTTGCCCAAATGCGAAAATTCTGCTTATTGACGAATTCACTGAGGTGAAAATGTGCCTCATCACTGAAGATGATTTTCTTCGAAAATTGATCATTCATTCTTGCCATTTCTTGCCACCATTCTGACAATTGACGATGCTTGAAACGGTCAAGAGCCTTTAGTTCTTGAGTCAATTGCACCTTGCAAGCATGTAAATGCAAGGTTTTATGCATAATGTTCATCAACGACGAGTGTAAGCGGTGCAATTGTTGGGCACGACGACGAGTTGAGGTGGACGGCTCTTCAGCCACACTATCGCTGATAGCAGTAATATTTTCTGCAATACGAGCTGTACATGCACTGGTGTTTTCACATCTCCTACAGACCCACTCAAATTTTTGCACTATTTTTCCGATTGTACTCACATTTGGACGATTAAAATGACCAACAAATTACGAAGTGCACGATATGCATTTTGATTTGAAAGCCCATTCTCATAATAAGCCTGAATAACTTTAACGCGTTGCTCGATTGTGTATTTGTCCATGGTTCAAATTGAGTTAGTCTAAAATTGAGAAATGTCAAATTAAATGCAGAAAAAATTGACGTTTAGGTGTGGTTCAACATCGGGCCTTAAAATTTAACCACCCTTTATTTTACAAACTCATAAAATCAATATCAATTTTTTTCTCATCACTTAATTATGGAAAAAAAACTCACGATAATGTTTAAGTAAGAAATAATTCTGAAAATCCTGTACCAATGTATCTACTTATTTATAAAATTTTGAAATTGATTCATTTAATGACAATTTTAGGAAGCCCAAAATTCTATAGAAAATTCAGATCCTAATAGTAAAAATGTATTATTATTCGAGTGCATGATGGAATACGATTTAAAATTTAGTTTAACTAAAATTTTGTTTTGTCATTTCATTCGTATATCAACTCTGCTTTTATTTTTTTTGATAAACTGCAAGTTGACAAATATGAGCACTAGGGTAGTCCAAAAAAATTGTATGACAGAATCTTGTTACCTAAATATATCAATGGTGTTATCGTCACAACCCTAGGTATAATGGAGGGTAAAAGTATTTTGAATTTTGTTTACAAAATCTGAAGTGTTCGCTAGCACGTGTTAACGTTAACCGATTTTAAAGAAATTTTGCACACATTTTTCAATAACCTTGATCACTTTTACCATTACTGATAATAATTTAAAAAAAAAAAAACAAATTATGGTAAAATTAAAAAAACAAAGTCTTTACTAGTACTTGTCTCCATCTTTCATATTTTTTTCTGATCCTAAATTAAACATGGCATCAAACCAAGGATGGTTTTTGATATATGTTGGCTTTATGTAAGCGCACAAACAAATCAACTTCTTATTTTAATAGCCCGTGCAGAATTTAAACTTTAAGTTCAAAGCCCGGAAATCATTCGTGTCTTCTCCGTTACCGTCTATTTCTTTGTATAAACTTACTGAAGTTCATTATTTTTGTTGGAACTGTGGCTGTGAAACTTTTTGATGAATTCTAAAAATACAGGGTGGCGCACGAATCGTGCTACAAAAATTAAAAGTAATAACTTTTTTTCTGTGTAAGTAATCGGCTTATTTTTTTTTTTTTTTGTAGGTTACTATTTAGATTTATAAAAATGGATGCTTGGGATACGGAGAAAAGAATTTGGATAGTGCAACGGTACCATGCTTTGCAGTAGGATCTGCAATACAGGCCAATCCGAGCGTTTCGACCCGAAACTTATCGGGGCAAATTGGAGTTAGTAGACGGTCATTACAACGGATACTTCATGACGATTTAAACTTGTTTCCGTACAAAGTCCAAATTACTAGCAAGTTAAACCCTCAGGATTTGCCTGTTCGCCTGGAATTTTGCCAAAAAATGATATCAATGGCTGAAGAAGACAACACATTGATCAATTGCTTGTTCATGTCTGATGAGGCCCATTTTGATCTTAACGGCAATGTAAACAAGCAAAATTGCCGTATATGGAATGAGTCTAATCCAGAAATGCTCCATGAGACGGAACTGCACCCTGAACGAGTCACTGTGTAGTGCGCAGTTCCATCAAGGTGTATTGTCAGGCCGTACTTCTTTGAAGAAAACGGTGTAACCGTTACTGTCAATGGGGACCGTTATTTAAAGATGTTGAAGGAGTTTTTTTACCCAGAACTGCGCCGAAGACGTATACCATTCAACAGCGTTTGGTTTCAGCAAGATGGAGCAACTGCAAATATAGCCAGACCAGTTATGGCGGAGCTAAACAAAAAATTCGCAAACAAATTAATTTCTAGGAACTCCACTCTTCGCTGGCCCCCAAGGTCACCTGACCTGACTGCACCAGACTTCTTTTTATGGGGTTATGTCAAGCAAGAGGTGTATAAAACGAAGCCCAGGAATTTAACTGAATTAAAGCAGTCCATAACGACAATAATTGAGGCGATCCCAACTTCAACTCTTCAGGCCGCAATGAATAATTTGTTGATCAGGTGCCGCATATGCGTGGGAGAGCGTGGAGGTCATTTGCGGTCTATAATCTTTAAAAACAACTAACTATTTAAAATAAAATTTAATTTTCTAACCAATAAAAAAAAAATAAATGAAATACATCGATTAAAAAAAAAGTTATTTGAATTTCTTATTGTAGCACAATTGGTGCGCCACCCTGTACATTGAGTTTCATGAAAAAATATTACTCTTAACAAAAAAAAAACACTAACTACAATAGTACGATTGTCCTCTCCGTTACTTATGAATAGCCGCCCAGCCCAAATGAACGGAACTTTTAAGGAAATGCTAAAGACATCAAATCAAAGCTTTCCACCAAAATTCAGCTTTGTCGGAATTTGTTTGAAGCGAAAGTCCAATTTTCCTCGGCTACTAAGATAATATCATAATCATTACTCAGTGCTATTGGAAGAAATAAATTCCTTTGAAAAATAGTGTAACGAAATTAAGAGCTTAAAAATAATCATTTAAACTAATATCGTATAGTTTGTGGTCATTAATAATATTAAAAAAAAACACACACGACATTAAATACTTATAGAAGCATAATAGCTAGAGAAAAATTAAAAAAAAAGACATAAGCTAAACGAAGAACATTAATTTTATTAAAATATTTAGAAAATTTCAGTCCTACCCTAATACCGGCTTGTTAAATAATATCAAAAATAATCACACATCAATTTGAAGAAAAAAAAAAAACTTGAAAGAGAAGAATAATTATCTTAAAATCAATTGAGCTCAATGTTATTTAGATTTTTAAATAATGAGCATTTAAAACTTTTGAGTTGAAAGTTAAAATCTTTTCTAATCTTAAATGCATTATGTGTGGGTACTTAAACCACATTCCATATACCTAAACTGTGACCATCAGATGTATCCGTTTTTACTTTATTTTTTATTATTATTTAAATGACTAAAACCAGGAGTTTCATCAGATAAAAGTTTGTAGATATTAAATAAAACATTTTAGTTTATCGAACTTAAACATTTTGGAAATGATACATTTATTATCTTAGCTAAACATTTTGTTGTTAAAAATTCATTTTTATATTAATGATAGCCTGATGTTCCACAATGAACACTACTGGTTCACTTAAAGTTAAAGTAAATAATATAGAAAATATATACATATTGAAATATTGCATTCATTTCTTTGAGATATTCCATTACCTAAAGTACAACGACTATAAATACAAACAAATACCTGCACCATGTCGTTTTATATATGTATCTTTGGACAATTCCCATTACTCAATTTGTAAGTGTAGACACTGCCAGACGTCGAATATATCAACGATACTTGTGTATCTATACTAAGTTCAGTTACGCAGGTATGAGACTGAATCAAAAACTATGTCAAGGTCATATTTATATTGTTATTGTTGTTGTTATTGTTGGTGGTGTAGATTCGATGATAAAATATTCGATTCAGGTGAATGCACTCACGACCGACCGCGACTAGTACATATATTTCAAAAGAATTTCCCATACATTAACATTTAATTACACTCTATGTAAGCAGCTTTTGTTGAATGTAATTAATATAATAAGAATGACTTATTCTTTATGTTTGTTATTTTTTTTATTATTTATTTACTACAATGCTCACATTGCGGCATAATTATTAAGGTTATGAGAAATTTTCTATACCTACAGATAGTTAAGAATCAGTTGAATAGAGAATAGATTATAGCAATGAAATGTTTAAAACAATTAAAATAAAAATGAAATAAATAATCTTTATACCTAATTTAAACGATTATTATATTATAAATGCCATGTAGCTTGGTAGAATGAAACTAAACAAAAAAAAAACACATTTACCTTAACTATGGAGGTATACAAGTATATAAGATTATAATAGGAAAATCCGGCAACTCATAAAATTTATAATGAAATCAAAAGTACTTGAATAAAATTCATTCAATTAATTCAATGGCATTGGCGATCGTTAATTAAAAAAAAAATAAGGTGTTATTTTTATATTCATCAAAGTAGTATTTGGAATTTTAGAGCATAAATTAAACACTTTACTACCTGACTTTGTGTTGTTATCCTTTGGATCATCTTAGATTCCATATTTGTTGGACAAATTTAATAGGTACTAAACCAGACACACAATATTTTAGATTATCAGAAATTTCTGTTCAATTTTTTTTAGCAATTGATAAAAATGTTCAATGTTTTTGCATTGCAATGACAATATTATTTTTGATTAAATTAAAATTTTCAAAAATGCACAAAATTAAAGAAAAGCACAATATCTATGTATTTCGAACACTAAATTTATAATTTATTCAAAAAAAAAAAAACTTTGAATACACTTTTTTTGTTTGCTTTGTTTTGAATTTGTTTTAATTGTTAAGTCTCGCTCGGTGTGTGCACACTCCAATGAGGCTGTGCTTATACTAACTTCAACAAAAGATCGTTGTTCGTTGAATTTATTATTAAACATTACACTATCCCGTCCAAAAACATTAAATGTGCGTTAGGTCAGGCATTGTTAAGACTTTTAAAAAAATAATGATAAATGGGTTGAATCAATATTAGTGATGAATTTCGATAAAATCAATAAACAATTTTTTTTATTATATTTTAAGAGTTTTCTATGCCAATTTGTAGTCAAATGAGGCTCAAAGTTCATGGAATCTTATTTGAAATATTAAAATTAACATAATTATCATTATCTTGTTATCAATGCACTTCTTTAAGTGTTTATTTACTTGACTAAGCGTGCGTAACACATATTGTTGGTATTCCCTTCGTAATGGTCTGAATTATCATACATACACACACTATTACATATGTATTCATCAACAATGAAAAAGCTTTGTTTGGAAATTTATTTGGTTATTTAAAAGGAGAGTGGTATAAATGTGAAATTTTAGCAAAATTCTCGTCCGGTGCGAAAAATAATTTAAAAAAGTATTAAAATCAAGTTCGTGCATAAACTCTTTTGTTTAGATTCATTGGTCAATTCTTACCAATATGTATCCGTCATCAATGATGAATGAACCTTCTTAATTTATTATTATTGATGTTATTGTTTTCAATGACTTTTATTTACCAAAAATTTATGAAGATGTTTTTTTTTAAGTAACCTCTGTCCATATACATATGTACATATATGAAAGTTCCATTGGAGTTGACTTTAAAGACTAATTTGGATTTATTTTTTACTCCACAAATTATTATTATTTGGAAGGAAATATAAATCATATTTCACATAAAATATTATGAAGAGTAATTAAATTTTATAGGGAAAATCAGATCAATTTAAAATTTTAAGCCCAACTATATGTAAAATACCTATATGTGCGGTTTATTATATTCTTCAAGGTAAAATGATTGTATGTATACCCACAAATGGCAGCATGATGGTGATTAAATAATTTCTTATAAAGTCGATGACCGAAGTTTTAGCTGACATTGAATTTGAACTTGCTTGCAGAAATTGTGTTTGTGCAGTTAAAAAAAAAAAAAACGGATATTGACTCTTGACGTTATGGTGAACTGGAGTATGTTTACACACTCAGCATCTATTGATTAAGATTGCGTTTTTTTACACTTTAAAATACTCATGTTTAAGTATTTAATAAGAAAAATATTTAAAGTGATATTTTTATAAACCATGTTTATAAACTAAGAGCCGACGGCAGATTTTGGGTGTGAATGATAGCAAAAAAAAGAAGTATAGGCTCCAAAAGCTTAATTAAAAGTTATTTAAAAAATCGAGGTCTTGCAACACACAACTGGGGCCTTTGTGATTAAACAGTGCATCAAAAAAAAATGCAACTTCGAAGATAATCAAGTTAGCCAAAATTGGATTTCACTCCTTCCTTGATAAGCTCCTTGGATCACATATCACGAAATCCGATACCGTTTGAGTGTGACTGTTCTGTTTTTCACTTTGAATTTTGATTTTTTAAACGGTCTGGTATGGCGAGCTATGCACTAAAATGGTCTTGGATTCCGTGATATGTGATCCGAGGAGATTATCTAGGAAGAGGGAACACCAATTTTAGCTAACTCGATTACGTTCGAAGTTGCATTAATTTTTTTTTTTTGATGCATTGCTTAATCACAAAGGCCCCAGTTGTGGACTGCAAGACTTCGATTTTTTGAATAACTTTTAATGAAGCTTCCGACACCTATACTTCTTTTTTTGCTATCCACCCAAAATCTGCTGTGGGCTCTCGGTCTATTAATTTTCGAAAATGTTTTTTCCTGACAAATAACTTTAGTGAGCTATTCTGACATAGAGGGTGGGGTTAAAAGAACTGATTAATTTAGAATACATAAGGTTTGAGCTGAAGTGGGAGCAGGCAGATGAGGTGGTCCCTTTTTAACTTTGTTGAATCATCACATTTTTACCCGAGGACATTCTTTTAATTAGTATCCAAAGAGGATGATTTTTCAACGGCGTATACAAGGGGGTCCCGGGGTAATGACCCCACCCCCTCCCCGAGATCTCAAAGAGCTAGGTACGCAAGAATTTTTAAGAAAAGCTAGAAATATTTGCAATTTTAAAATATGTTTTCTACAACTTTCTATCTATGGCTTTGACTATTCATTATTTTTAAAAGTATCTACCTAATCCTATCAACATTTACAAGCCATAAAACAAATTATACTATTTATTTGATACCAATTCATGACTTATTTTTACGATTGACAATTTCGTGGCATTTTCAAGGGAGCTCAGCTAATGTGGCATGATAACGTTTAAGTTGACATTCAATCATTACTTTAGTGATTTTGTGGTGAAATGAGTTAATTTTTTAGTTTATTTTTGAAAAAAAAAAACATGAATTTTACCATTTTTGCCTTTCATTGGGTAACATTTTATTTATTTTTTGGCAGATCTATATTTTTGGCAGCTTTACTTTCTCTAATGCCAAAACAATTTTCAATATTATGGATATTCATACAACCTCGTAAGCCCCTAGATAAGTTTACAAATTGGTTATCTTTTGGTTATGGAATGTCAAATTTTGTATGGGAAATGCAGTGCCGGCCCGATATAAATTAGCACCTTGTGCAAGCTTCATCATTAGCGCCCTCAATTGCGGTTATTGGTGGAAGAATTCATTTCCCATAACAAAAGAGGAAGACTTTGCAATGCGTTTTATTAACGATAAAAACAAAATATATAAGATTTTATTAAAATCTTGAGAATGGATGATTATTTTACAAAAATAATAGCAACTAAAGACTATACAAATAATTGTAAACAAAAGTCACAAAACATATCATAAATATATACTGAACTGAGAAAAAAATTCATTTAAGTAAAAAGTATTTAATAACCAATTCAAAAACATAATCAGCCTTATTGTGAGTTTCACGTGAGCATCATTCCATGCGGAAAAAATGACATCTAACTTTTCTCCTATTGTGAGTTTCACCCGAAAAACGAAAACTCCTCTTTTTGTGATAGTTAATTTTGGAAATGTTTCGCAATTGAGAGCTTAAATTGTCACATTTTTTTGACGAAGACAGAAAGAAAAATAGATGGTATTGGTGCCCTTTAAGAAAGTCTTTGTTTATTTTAGGCCAAGAGCAGTTCAAGCGAAAATCATAATAGCTTTTAAAATTCCGAGGGAACAAACATTGTTCGGGTGAAACATTTTCCATGTGAAACTCATAACAAGACAGAATAAATAATTAACTCATTGATTAAGTGGATTTTTTTAAACTTGCTTAGGGCGCCCATTGGGTTCAGCGCCCTGGACATTTGCACCGCTTGCACGTATAGCTTGTCCGGCCCTGAGGAAATGATTAAAACAGTTTGGTTAAACCTATCCAAGGATTCCGCTGCGGAAAATTAACCAAACTGGATAAACTTATCCAAACGTCATTTTGACTCTTGCTCTGATTGTTGATTTATTGAATAACCTACCATTTTATCAAACGTTTTAAAAATGTCATTCATGCAAACTTTATGTAAACATATAATTTTACACAATTTTTACAACGTGATGTTGCATGAATAGCTTTGTTCAGTTTTACAAAAATTTCGGTTGTGAGAATTATATTCAAAATATGAAGGAAATCGTCTCCAATAACAAAATAATAAGTTTAAAATGAATCGTTATATTCTACGTGCTCATATATGTCAACTGAAGTGAATCAGAAAAATAAAAGCAGAGATCAAATTATACGAATAAAATGACAAAAAAAATCAAGTTCAAATCGTATCCCATCATCCATCCAAAAAAATAATATTTTTTTAATTTTTCTTGGAATAAATTTATACTGGTTGTCACAATTCTAAAACCATCAATCAATGCATCAATTTGATCAAAATTATATAAATACATAGTACATTTCAGAATTCATAGTACATTTTCAGATTTTTTTTATATTAAATCAGAAAATAAATTTATGTTGATTTTATGAGTTTGTTAAACTAGATCCGAAAAAATATTGATTTTTTTAATTATCAATTAATTTCAACTCATTTATTTTTTGACCAATTTTAATATTTTTACAGTTTCAAAAAGAAAATTGTTGTTCCTTTTCAAAAATATTTAATTAGTAAACACTTAAAAACCATGGAGAAAGTTAGATTGAATTTAAATATATTTGACACATTTTTGAACTTTCGAACACCGTTTTTGGTCACACATTCAGTTTTTGGATTTGCGGTCAATTTTGTACATTTCGTGCTTTAATAAAAAAAGCAAATTGTGAGACCTATCATTTCTTTTTCTAACACTAGAGCTAAGCTAACTCCAACTTTCATAATTTTTGATCGATTAAGATGAAAATTATAAGTACTATTTTGAAACATCAGATATGGAAAACATGTAATGGACAATGTCGCTAGAAACTTTCGATGAACGTCAAAAAGTGTAAGAGATACCTAGTATGTAAAATGAAATGAAATATGTACAATTTTTAGATTACCATCTCCAAAACCTAAGTATTTTATAAGTGTTCACAAAAAAATATTTACAATATATTCTTGGTGCAAACAAGGCACTACCATGTTTAATTTGAAATTAGAGGAATGAATCAAAATTCTGGTTTTAAAATCCAGCTTTTCAAAATTAGTTTTTTTTTTCAACGATGTTATGTTACATTTCTAAATTCTATAATTTTAAATTGAAGCATCCGGTGCAAAAACTAGATAACTCCATATTTTTAAATGTTAATACAAGAAACTGTTTTAAAAATCAAAAACCTAAATATTCTCAAAAAATCAATATTACTTCGAAAGAAAATAGAAAAAAACATACGATAAGTAAAAAAAAAATTAAAAAGGTGTTTTCATTGAAATATAAATTAAATTGTTTTTGCGACTTTTTTTTGGGATTTATGCTCCGTTTTTTTTTGGTAAAAATAAACGTAAGTTTTCTTCATCATATACCAACAAATCATTGCACCAAATGTTGTTTTTCAATTTAATATAATATTTGGTAAAAACAAATTAGGGTATCTTTACGACCGGTACTGCCTCTTGCGAGGACAAACCCTCCAAGAGTAAACTTGTCATGAAAAAGTGCTTCTTATCCCAGCCGTTCGGACTCGGCAAAAAATTGTAGGTCCCCTCCATTCCTGCCAACAAGAAGGTTGAGGAAGGGTTGCGAGTTGTAAATCAGTAGGCCCTGGTTCTCCATGAGCTGTTGCACCACTGAATTTATTTTAAATTTATTTTTTTTATCAATACGACCGCCTCTTGAGCTTGAAGACGAAGGAGATACCTTTGTTGATACGAGTATAATACAAAAAGCAGCTTGGGGTAACACACCTTCACAAAGGGCTATGCATTGCTATAAAAATATAAAATATCCTCACGAAATCAAAGACCTAATGAAAGGGAAACGAAAAGCACGTAAGAAATGGCAGCGAACCGGTTTTTTTTTTTTTTTTTAAATTCATTTTTATTTTCAATTTTCTTAAAACTATTTTAAAGCTAGACAAAAATTCATAAAAACTAGCCTACTTATCAATATCTTAATACTAAATTACTCGCCCCAATCGGACGCTCTAAGTTAAACTATAATATCTTAATGCTACTGCCTTGCGGCCTAAGAACTATCTTAATACTAAATCCAGGTCGGTTTTTGAAGCGAACCCGTGCTCCTCAACACAAAGCTCATTTAAATCGCTTGAGTTATAAACGGCAATATCAGATTTCAAAAATCTTAAAGTTGAAAATTACCTTGAAGGATTGACAACGGGGGAAGAATCCAGCTACTCACTTTGGAAAGCTATAAAGACAACAAAAAAACCAAAGCTTCCAATGCCCCCGATTAAGACAAACCAAAATGAATGGGCTAAAAGTGACAAAAAAAAAGCGATGGTATTCGCCGATTACTTAGAGAAAACATTTAAGCCGTTTGATAGGCAAGAACTCAACGAAAATATTAATATGAATTTTACCTCAAATGGAAGCTACATAACAACAAATACTACACTTGCCGAATTAAAAAGAGAAATAAAGAAGCTTAAGTGAAAGAAAGCTCCAGGATATGACTTAATCACAGCAGAAATTCTAAAAATGCTGCCTCAAAAGGGATTTATTAACCTCCTTGACATGATAAATGCTACTCTTAAGTTAGAAAATGTTTCGAGCCAATGGAAAAGTGCGGAAGTCATAATGGCTTTGAAACCTGGCAAACCCTTTTACGAAAAGAATTCTAACAGACCGATTTCACTTCTTCCTATAATATCAAAAGTTATTGAAAGAATACTACTCCTGCGCCTGCAGCTGATAATAGAAGAGAAAAAATTAATACGCGAACATCAGTTCGGATTAAGAAGCAAGCATTCGACAATTGATCAAGTAAATAGAATTACTGATGACAAACTAAAATATTTTATCTTAATTACTTGTAATAGGAGAGGTCATATGTGGCAGTAATTGAAAGTTGGAACATATCTCCCCGTTCAGGTTGGATGGGCAAGTAAAAAGTGATTAAAAAAATAGAAGAACAAATATTGAAGAAAAGTGGTAATATCTGAAGAAAAATCTTTAAACTCCTCTTAGGTCAGAAATCCCTTCTTCAATGTTCTTTTAAAATAACGTTTTTTTGATTAGCAGTTTAAAAAAAAAATAATTTTCAAACACACAGTTTTGCTAAAAACAATAACTTTGCGATAGCATCCAGCATTGCGGCGAATAAACAATGAGGTATGTTTGCGGAGCATGCTGCCCCCCCCCCCCCCCCTTTTATAGGATTTGCAGTAGGTGCTATGTTAGGTGTATGCGAAGTTTCTTTTGCATTAAAAGAATCTGGTTTTAAGAAACATTGAATTTATCCTATATTCGGTGTTAAATCTTTACTAAGTGCAGATGAACTCTTAATTTTTCAACTACAGAAATACGAATAGGTATTATTTCAAATTGCCAAAGCGAATAAGGCCAAACACTAATATTTAGAGATATTTCACTTAAGCTAAGTTCCAAACTAGTTTCAAACCTTTCTTAATCCAATCTTAAGCAAGTCTGAAGCTGATTTCTAACTGATCTCAAACCAATTTCAAACCGATCTAAAACCGATCGCAAACCGATCTCAAACCGATCTCAAACCAATCTCAAACCAATCTCAAACCGATCTCAAACCAATCTCAAACCGTTTTCAAACCGATCTCAAACCGATCTCAAACCGATCTCAAACCAATTTCAAACCGATCTCAAAATGATTTCAAACCAATCTCAAACCGATCTCAAACTGATTTCAAACTGATTTCAAACCGATCTCAAATCGATCTCACACCGATCTCAAACCGATTTCAAACCAATCTCAAACCGATGTCAAACCGATCTCAACCCGATTTCAAACCAATCTCAAACCGATTCCAAAGGGATTTCAAACTGGTTTCAAACCGATTTCAAACCGATTTCAAACCGATCTCAAACCGATTTCAAACCAATCCCAAACCGATCTCACACCGATTTCAAACCGATCCAAACCGATCTCAAACCAATTTCAAACCGATCCTAAACCAATCTCAAACCGATTTCAAACCAATCTCAAACCAATTTCAAACTGATCTCAAACCGATCTCAAACCGATTTCAAACCGATATCAAACCGATTTCAAACCGATTTCAAAACGATTCCAAACCGATCCCAAACCAATCTCAAACCAATTTCAAACCGATTTCAAACCGATCTCAAACCAATTTCAAGCTGATTTCAAACCGATCTCAAACCGATTTCAAACCGATCTCAAACCAATTTCCAGCCGATTTCAAACCGATCTAAAACCGATCTCAAACCAATCTCAAACCGATCTCAAACCGATTTCAAACCAATCTCAAACCGATCTCAAACCGATCTCAAACCAATTTCAAACCGATCTCAAACTGATTTCAAACCAATCTCAAATTGATTTCAAAGTTTTGACTTTGTAACAATTGAGGAAGTGGCTTTGTTTTCCGCCTGGCTATCAATAAAAATGTCAATATTTTTGTTGACTAATTCACAATTGCAAAGGCCCTTAGCAGCCTCACGCACTGCAAGCACTTCCGCTTGAAACTTGAAAGACACTGCAACCATCTGGAAGCCTTATTGAACAATCCAAGGGTGGGTTAGCTATACCCTGTCGTTTGTTTTGGAGCCGTCCATAAAGACCGAAACATAATTAACTAAGAAGTTAGCATAACTCCAAAACCCATTTGTTAACATTGTAGGATTTGTAATTTCACTTCGTGTCGATGAATATATGTGAATTGCAGTAACAACAAGACCTGTGCTGAATGATGTGCTGAATGGACGAGTTGATTCTATGTGTGTGTTTTTCACTGTTTTTCACACCCTTGCAAATCTAGTACATCAGCTGTTCGCTTTTCAGCTTGTAGGCAAATCAAATTGACAGCTGATTAATTGCCATTTTTATATTGTTTTCTATGGCTGGAATAACTAATTTGCGGTTTTTTGCATTTGTTTTGGAAATTAACAGTAAAAAATTAATTTATTAGATTTTTTCTTTCACATAAGGACTTCAAAATTTGGATCTTAATTTTTCTTGAAATGCAAATTAAACTGCAAAATTTTGAGCCTAACTGCAAATTTCTAGCTATAGCTCTAGTTGCTAAGAAAAGGACTCTACGCCTACCTAAAAATTCTTATCCTAACTTAAGTCGTAAATTCAGTTGACAAATATTGCAACAAATTATCGACTGACAATGACGCACGCTTCTGCCAATGATCTCGACACTTAATTAAGTAGAAGTCTTATGACCTCTCGAAAGGAGACTTTTTAGTGCTATTTTCAGAGGTAATATATCCTTGACTGATTATTTGGTAAGTAAAAGCTTCTCGAGTAGAAAATAGATAGCAGCACCTCGTAACGTAAGTAGCATTATACGCTTCCAAGGATAAGGAAGGAGTCACAAAACAACCTGGCTAATGCAGCTGAAGTTGAATGCAATTTGTCTTGCTGAATCAATCCAACTCTTTAAGATAAACTGAAATACAACCTTTATCTCTAAAATAAAAATTTTGATTAAAACTTATGAAAGGCTAGGTCACGACATCACTAAAATTTTGAAATTTTTTAAACCAAATTATAACGGTTTTCGATTAATGGTCGCACAAATCAAATCCGTCATCTGGTGATAGGCCCAGATGTGTACGAAAGATTTTTCTTTTGTAAAAACGGATAACCGATGCGGTGCTATAAATGAGGTCAGCGCGTATACAATTTAAATAAAATGGACATGAATGGGCACCACAACTGTGGGCTTTTCCGATTCTATCAATTGTATTAGAACAAATTTTACAACATTATTTTCATGTAGAGGCCTTAATGGTACAATGTGTTATTAAATTTAATAAGTAGACTTATGGAAACTCTGTTCCAATTATACTGAATTTTTAATATAAATTAAGATAACTTTTTTATAGAACAGAGCTCACTGCTTAATTTTAGCTATGATTATGTTTATGAATATACCTACCTAAGGTAAATATTAATTAAAATCTTTTACAGTTACCTACTTTCTAAGTTATAAATTAAGTTCTAAGTAAAATGAAATTTGCCTACGGATTTATCTAAATAAGCTTAATTGGTGAGAATACTCTGAACTCGACTGAGATTATGAAAAAAAAAAAATCAATAATTTCTATCTATAGACGTACACCTCTTTTATTCAACTATTTTGTAAATTCCGTTTTAATTATAGCTGTCAATATCTTTTTGATTTGTTAACTTTAGCAGGTATATTAAGCTGAACCATCCTATATTTTTGGAAAGGTTAACAGACAACAAATATAGGAAACATAGAACTTTCTAAAAACCTTCCGTGTACCATTTTTGCTTGATTATGAAAGGTTCATAGTAACATTGAACTTGAAGCTATAAATTATTATTAGCTAAAATAATTATCTTTAAATAAAAACTAAATGTATTAATCGCCACCGGATTGCAGGAATTAACTTTTTTTATTTTGTACATTGCTTAGGTCAAATTAAAGAAACTTGCTTCATTTTCTTGAAACCATGAAAGTTAGGTATGAATTCTAACTGGTCGCTAAGTGCCATTTTTTTACCATACGAATTGTATACACGTGGAAAAAGTTGGAAAAATTTTGGAATTTCATAAATTGCTAACCGTTGATCCTTGATGGAAATCATAAACATACACATGTAAAGGGTTTTTCAACAGGGGCGTTACAAAAGTATAGCGACAGGGACAGCAAACGACGCCATATTTCTTGCCGCTCTTTTGACATTTCTCTTCAGTAAGATTTGCCATTTCATGATGGACAGATATACGAGCCAACAACGAGTCGAAATTATTAAAATTTACTACCCAAATTCGGAGTCAGTGGCCTCAACGTTAAGAGCGCTACGTCCAATTTATGGTCGTCATAATCGTCCTAGCAGATCAACAATTGAGCGTCTAGTGGAAAAATTTGAATCCACAGGCACAGTACAAAATGTTCCCGTGCCAGTGAGACAAAGAAGTGCCCGTAGTGTCGAGAATATTGCTGCCGCTGAGGCTTCAGTTGCAGAAAGCCCAAATGTGTCTCTCACACGTCGTTCTCAAGCGTTCGGTATCTCTGTGACGTCGTTGTGGTAAATTTTGCGAAAAGATCTTGGCCTACATCCTTACAAGATTAAATTGACGCAAGAACTGAAGCCGCTTGAGCACCAGAAGCGTCGTATGTTCGTGAATTGGGCTGAGCAACAACTTGAAAATTATTCGGATTTTCATCGAAAAATCATCTTCAGCGATGAGGCTCATTTCTGGCTGAATGGCTTCGTCAATAAACAAAATATGCGGTATTGGTCAGGCAGCAATCCACACGTACTCCATGAGTCATCATTGCATCCCGAAAAAATTACGGTTTGGTGTGGTTTATGGGCCGGCGGTGTCATTGGCCCGTACTTCTTCCCTGATGATCAAGACCGGCACGTTACTGTGAATGAGGATCGCTACCGTTCAATGATAACCGAATATTTTTGGCCCCAATTGGGTGATGTGGACTTGGAGGACATGTGGTTCCAACAGTCGTGGGATTTGACGCCGTTAGACTATTTCCTGTGAGGCTATGCCAATTCTATGGTCTATGACAACAAGCCATCGACGATTGATGAACTTCGTACGAATATCGAACGTGAAATTGCAGCTGTATCGGCCGATTTATGCTTGAAAACCGTCGAAAATTGGGTTTAGCGTCTGGACTTCTGCAAGTGTGCCCGTAGTGGTCGTGCAAAAGAAATCGAGTTCCATACATAATGGCATCGAACGTACTTTCACAGAAATAAAGAATTTCATTGATATTCATAACCGTTTTTGTTTTAATTTAAAGTTTAAAGTTTTTGCGACCTTTAGTCCAAATGCGTTTCGCCCAGGTACAACAATTGGGCTCATCAGTTAGATGTTGTTGTACCCTTCTAAGACGCATAATTTTAGTCGATGGTTACCGACATGTATTAAATAAACAGCATAAATGCACTGTAAATTATATTATCTAGTGGAATTTGGTTAAATTCAGACGACTAGAAATTGATGATGGTAAAGCCCGTGGTCTGGCAGGTTGAAGAATGAAGAATAAAAACGTAAATAATAGAAAATTTATTATTTTAGTTTTTAGTGGACTTTTGAATATAAATTCAATTTAAAGTTTTTGCGACCTTTAGTCCAAATGAGTTTCGCCCAGTCCACTAAAAACTAAAATAATAAATTTTCTATTATTTACGTTTTTATTCTTCATTCTCCGTTTTTGTTTTATTTAAAAAAACTTTTGTAGCGCTCTTATTGAAAAACCCGATACAAGTATGTATATGTAGATGGTCGCTGGGCATCAGAACTATATCTGTGTAGAGGGAAGGGTGTTTGGATGATAAGGATGTGATTGCCCCAGTCTAGTCCTGACCAAATAAGCAGTAATTCGATAATACTTTTTGATAAACTGGGTGACGACGATGGTGGACATTCACTTAGAATTCAGGTTCTTAGTACCTAATAGCCAACTTTAACTATCCCGTTGCCTTTCAACTTACCATTTTTTGGCGGACAAAACGAATGGGGCTACACGCTTTAGAAATATATTTTTAAACGAATCAATTTTTTTTATTTCCTATGGCTGTCTTTCCCTATTTGGGCTGGAAGAGAGATTTTTAAAAAATTTTTCTCTAAAAACTTCAAATGGAAAAAAATATATTAAAAAATAACGGTAATACTAACAATTAAGTATTGCACTTTTTTTAATAGCTTTAAGTCAGGAGCCAAATTACCGCACCAATAATCGAGCAATACTTGACTGAATTGGTTGGGTGAGGCATTTCGTTGTCGCCTAAATTTTAATAAAAACCATTTTTTACATAAAAAATTTCACATTTTTTTGACAATAACTTTTCATTGAAAAGAGATATCAAAAATTTTTGAGAGCATGAATTATAAAAGTTATTTTAAAGATATTTCTAAAGGCCAATTTTTCAGTGCGAGATCATCCAAGTCTCGAGGTTAAACCTGAGTTACGAGTTTTTCAGTCAGAGAATTTCCCCAGTTTGGCCTTCAAAAGCTAAGGAAAAAATCCTGCTCGAAACAGCTTAGTGAGCGCTCCTGAAATATAAACTGGACAATTTTATTCTCCTGCTCTTTGAAAAAAAATTGAGGAAAAATACTGAGCCCTCAAGAAATGTTAACTGGCCAATTTTTAAATCAAAACCGTAAAAACTTCAAATGTAGCTTTGCTTGACTAAAATTAGTGAATGTACTAAAAATTTAGTTTACACTTTAACAGTTCTCCAGGCACAGGGCCTGATCCAGCATTTTCGCTACCCTGGGAAAAAATAATACTAGCCGCCTTTAGCACTAACACCTAATAAGCCATATGTGTCTGTAGAGACGGTGCGACTTTTAGCCGTTTTTAAACAAAGGAGAATGTCAATGTTGTATGGTTAAAATTGTGTATTATTCATATCCATAATGTCAGTTGAGTATTTTAAAATTTATGAGTGGTTATGTTTGTTTAAAAATTTCTCAGAAACTATGAACTACATGGAAAAAAAAAACTTTTCTTCTATTGATTTAAAAAGATTATCAAAACCGTTTAAGCAGTTTCAAACATATTGACCAAATTTTTTTATAAGTAGGTTTATATTAATGTATATTTTGGAACATCAACTTGCTTGAACAAACTTTGTCACTTAAGTTTAAATAAGTGAGTAAAATTAAACAAGAAATTATTTTTTTTTCAATTTTAGTAAAACAATATGAAGTAATTACATTTATAAAGCTCCAAAACGAAGAAGTCGTTCCTAAAAAAAATAAAACAAAACGTTTGTTTTTGAAAATATTCAAGTCTGTGTCTAGTGTCTTGTGATAACGAAATATGAAGTTTTCTTCGTACTTCTAGTTTTTCAATGTTTTTAATAACTTTCAATAAATTTACCTGCTCATGTATACATATCTACTTCGTCCTATGAAAAATCCAAAAAGGTATTTCCTTTCGACCGCCAAACGCAACATTATTAAAAACCGAAATACAGAGTTGTATTTACACCAACACCCGCGTTGGTGTTTTATGGAATTACTTAAAAAATATCAGCCCCATAAATAAAAACTGCTTAGGTATCTTTTAATTAACAAATTAACTACACAAAACGTCGATCAGGAGTTAGTTCACGAATTAAAAATAAAAGTATAAACTGCTACTCCACGGTTAATTCAGAATCTTAACGAAAATCTACTACAATCAACAAGAATTCGTCTGTTACCAAAGACTATTTTTTGAACTGCACATATCCTTTCTCACAAAATGTGAACTTTTGCACATACACTCTCTTATTTTAAGTTGTAAGAAGCATGTGTGTCACTAACATCTATTTCCTTTATCTCAAGTTTTTGGCAACAATGACAAAAGAAGTATTTTTAACTAATTACTCTTTTAATTTACCTATTTTGGTTACTTAGCTTATTACCTTGTATTTTGATTTATTGATAAGATTTGACACTTAACTCACTGACTAAAGACAAATCTTTTTTTATTTGCGTTTATGAATACTGGTGTATATTTTTATATTTTGGTCTTTAATTTTTCAGCTTCATGAGTAGTTTACTTTTATTTATTATTAATAGCTATATTTCGGAATAATTATTTATAGCTTGGTTACTTAAAAAATTACTAATATTATTTTTTAGTAGTCGGTAACCACTCTAAATTTTTAATTTTGCCGCCCTAAAATTTGATGCCCAGGGCAAAATGCCTGGCACGCCCTCTTTGATCGGAACCTGTCGATACGGCAGTAAATATTAAATCGGATTAAACACTACAAGGTTAAATAAATAGGGTTTATTACTGGATTTAACGAGTGAATATTATGCGTTTGGGTTAAAGTTTTGAGACTTTATTCACTTTTAACCAGATTGTTCATTTAAAACCGGATCAATTGATTGAATAATATTGCTGTAAAATTTAAACTTCAAAACTGAATCCACTTGATTACTTCATTATAAAGATCCTTCTCTCTCTGTCACTAAACTCGTTGTTACTACGAATGACTAATCAAAAAATTATTTGATTCCACCCAAGAATATAGGCTCTCCCAAACTAACGCGAATTCGCGGCGACGGCGAATTTTTGTTGTTGTTTAGCGTTGTGTATTTGTCATATTTTGTGCTATTATGAATGATTCGCTGCGAATTGCTCCGCATTCGCGTTGGTTTGGGTCAGCCTTTATAAATGTGAGAAAACCGCAATTTTTAGATTATTGATTGAGTGTGAATTTTTTTTTTTTAATCATCAGATTTTTGACATTTGGTTGTTCATTTAACACTTTTTATTACTTTGTACATAAAAAGAGTTTTAAAACCCAAACATTTATAGACCTGCATTGCAAGGTTTTTATATAAAAATCACACTTTGAAGGGGTTAGAATGAACGAAAAGGCATAAAGACTGGATAGAAGAAGATCTCAACTATGTTTTATGGGACGATGAATCCAAGTTCGAGGTATTTGACACCAAACGGAGGATTTTTGCTATATTATTGCTTAGTTCATACAGTCAAGCATGTAGGTAGTTCTGTGATGGTCTGGGGATATTTCTCTTCAAGAGGAGTGGGAGATCTGTTTCGAGGGATAGGGAAATTGAGCAAGAAGGCATATTTTACTCTAATCTCTGGACTAAGATTGCTTGGGGAAGAACTCATGTTTCAGCAAAGTAATGATCCTAAACACTTTGCCGGGACTACCTCAAACAGAGAGAAAGCGAAGAAACTTTACAAGTTATGGCCCCCGCAATCACCAGATGTAAACCCAATACAGCTGTTGCTTAGGGAGCTGGAAAGAAGGGTTTGGGATCAATTCCCATCATCTAGAACAATATACTACATGATTCAATTCAAAGAACTTATAGTATAGAATGTAAAGGAGATTTTTTCGATGAAAAGTCAGCCATTTTCTTGTCTTTTTTTTTTAATAAATTCCTACATGTGTTAAATACGAAGTAAAAATATTTTTCTTCTTATTTTAATTGTATATGCGAACATGTTCCTAATAAGCTTTGCATACTTATTTTTGCCAAAAAAAATTATTTTCTGTGTTGGAATTTGGTATTCCTTTCACCAATGGATGTGGACTCAAACTTTTGGCCTGCAGTGTATGTGTATGATAAATATTATAATTGGTACTGCTATCATGTTTGATCAAAACTCATAATTCATTTCATTTTCAACAATTTAATATTTTGTTTTATTCATACAAAATATAGGTAAGTTTACCTAACTATAAACTGAATGCAACTATTCAAATATATAGAGCAAACCTTGCATAAACATTGACAATGACTTGAGTTGTTTTCAAGGTTTTTTAATTGAAATGGTAAGTGTTTTTTTTTTAATGACTATTTTGAGATATGAAGTTTCCAATTAAAAAGAAATTATTATTAATTTCCTGCGAATATGTATAACAATCTTAATGTTTTATAACCATCAACCAGATGTGGTACAATAAAATTATTACCTTACATTCATTCGAAATATGAATAATCATTGCTGTTGCCAACATGATGTACTTAGGTAATTTCTTTTTACTTCGTCCATACAGATACTGGTCAAGTATTGGATTGGAAAAGAATTTGGAAATTCCGATTGTTGAGAAATTAAAAACAACAAGGTTTTGATAAGTAGTGCATTGGCGTTGGTCTAGATTAGATTCGAATACATCTGTGTACCCTGATGCTTGATCAACCTATACGCGTTACAGATAATTCCAGAACGTGTATTGACCACATCTTTTGTAGATGTAGCCGTACTAGAGAACTGTGTATCTATGTACGGAGCTAACTTTTAACTTTTGCATGCAGCTTTTTTGACGTTTCAAAATTGTGATCGCAACCAAGTGTTTACATAGGGTTGAAGAGAGTTTCAAACTCTTTTTAATCTCTGATAAAGACGTGAAGTAATTTAAGCTACCATTTCATCATTATTGATGCTAATTTTTGTTTAATTTTTTATTTTTGTGTTGAATTCAGTTCGTACAGCTGACTTGAAATGCCAAAAATGTCAGAAAAGTGTACAGCACATTGTGGGCGAGTACAAAAAATCACATACAGCATGTTTTGACAGCTATTCCAGTTGCAGCACCAGCTCCAGTTGTAGAACTCTATTCTGGTCAGGCAGTTAATCATTGAGTTAAGGGTCAAATGTAATCAATAAATAAAAATTCAAGGAAATAAACTAACTCGCCAAAATAGGTTAATACATTAAACGAGTTATTAAGTTAAAAATACTTCTGTCATTGTTGCCAAAAACTAAAAATAAAGGAAACAGACCTGGTGACACACATGCTTCTTACAACTTCAAATGAGAGAGTGTAAGTGCAAAAGTTCACATTTTGTGAGAAAGGATACATACATGTGCAGTTCAAAAAATAGTCTTTGGTAACAGCAGAGTTCTTGTTGATTGTAGTAGATTTTCGTTAAGATTCTGAACTTAACCAGGATTAGCAGTTTACTATCTCCAGATCGATGTTTGAGTTAATTTCTGAATTAAAAGATATCTAAGCAATTTTATTGATTGGGCTGTAAGCTTCGATTTGAGAATTGGGACACTGCCTTCAATGGAACCGATCCTTCTTCAGCCTATGATAACTTCATAATTAAGCCGGGTTGTTACATTCTGATCCTATTTTAGTTGCTGGTGGTTTCCATAGGGGGGTTTATATGGATCAACTTTGTTAATAACATTGCTTGATGGAATCAGGTTGACAAATTGTTTTTTTTTTCGTTTAAATGATCTAACATCGGTGGATGCCAACAATGTTGAACGATACGTTGATCCATGTAAACCCCCCTAATAACTTTTTCACTTCAATAGCCAATAGTTTGTGAACAGTATCCATGATTCTGATTTGATTCGTTACGTGAGCAGTTCAGTTATTAAACTGAACCACTCTAGCAGAAGCATATTTTTTGAACTTACATATTATTTTACATAAATTACATAGAGTCATTAATTCACTCAAGAACTTTTATTCTAAAACAAACGACAATTCTTGTTCTTTGTTAAAAAAAAAATAAAGCCCTTAATGTTGTTGATGTTTTCTCACAGATATTTAATAAAAGTGTTTTTGGGGGTGTTTTTCCTGATGCTTTAAAGATTGCAGAAGCTATACCTCTTCATAAAAAGTCTAATTACAGACCTTCATATATCTCTACTTCCAGTTTATTCAAAAAAATTGAAAATGCTATGAAAAGTAGGATTTCAGACTTTTTGATCAATAGGCGTGTTTTATCATCATCGGGATCCGGATCTGGATTAACTTTAAACACGTACTACAACAACAATTTTGAAAATTTCCCACTACTTTGTTTTTGTATTACGTGTTAAAGTTAATCCAGATCCAGATCCGGATCCCGATAGAAGATAATAAAACACGGCCAATATTAAATTTTTTGATGACAGTCAATTCAGTTTTCAAGGTGGTAAATCGACCGAAGATGCACTTTTAAAGTTTTGTGGTGAAATTTATGAAGGTATCAACAATAATTTTAACACTTCCGGGCTTTTTATCGATTTGACAAAGGCTTTTGACCTTGTTGATCTTCCGGGCCTTTTATCGATTTGACAAAGGCTTTTGACCTTGTTGATCTAAGATTCTACTTGATAAATTATGTGCAGCTGTATTCCGTGGCTTTATTCATGATTGGTTAGCTTCATATTTATATAAACGAAAACAAAAGGTTAAAATTGATGAAAGCTATGGTAACATAAATGACAAAATTATGAGAGTTCCACAAGGATCTGTCGTTGAACCTTTATTATTTTTTTTTATTTTTTTCTATTCAATCTTCAAACAAAAGTTTGAAGCTTACGGCATTTGCGAATGATATTGTGTGCTCTTACGGAGAAAAATCATACCTCAACCAAGTTTCTGATATATTTTACCATTTTGATATCCTTAGACGTTGGTTTCTTGTTCATAAAATGATTTTAAGTAACAAAACCAAATTGATGTTTTTATAATTTACAAGGTAGTTCTGCAATTGTTGATTGTAGTTTTGTCTATCCTACATCAGATTTTCTATGCCATAAAATATTCATTCATCATGAATTGGCTTGAACATACCGAAACATTAAAAAAAAATATTTGTTGAATTGTACTAGGCAACTTTATAATATAAACAATTTTTGTTCTCAAAAAGTGCTTCTTAAGATTTATTATAGCATTGTCCATTCTTAAATTCAGTATGGTATTTCATGTTTGGGAGGCACATATATATTCAATAAAATTAATAGTATATTCATTGCCCTGAAACATGCAACACGTATTATTTGCAAACAAAATCGTTTTTCAGGTAGTTTAGTTTTGTTTCGACAGTTGAAAGTTCTTCCTCTAAGATATCTGTACTTCTATAAAGTCTAAAGTCTTTTTTTTTTAAAGTGGTTTTCTTGCTATTCGTGATAACATTAATTACAGCTTAAGATTAAATTCAAGGAATTATGTACAGATACCTATTTATAAAAAAATCTTAACAGGCATTACTTTCCTATACAGTTTTTAGTAAGCTTCCAGCTGCCATCAGAGGGAATCGAAAATGTTTTAAAAGTTCTAAGGTAGAATACTTGCTTTTTTCGCACTTTTCCACACTTCAAGTTTACTTAATTCATTTATTTATTTTTATTTTAAATTTCTTTATGGATTATTCGCTACTGATCCTGACTTAAGCTAGACTAAGGAACCTGTCCTTTTATTCTTTTTTTTGCTATCTCCACTGAAAGAGTTGTGAACATGAAGAACAATGTGTTCAATTCTTCTTCTTCTTTTTAAATATAACTTACGTACTTCTTTCACTATTCTCATTTAAATTAAATTAAATTTGGTGGCGCAACAGCTCGTCGAAAACCAGGGCCTAATTACTTACAACTCTCAACCATTCCTGTGTGCATGTTGATGACCTACAATTTTTTGCTGATTCCGAATGGCTAGATGAGAAGTACTTATTCATGACAAGTATACTCTTGGAGGATTTGTCAGTTCCTCGCAAGAGGCAGTACCTCTGGAAAAACATTTCTGTTTTTAGGTGGCAGCGGCTGGAAATCGAACCCAGACCTTTGGCATGACAGTCCAACGCACTAGCCATCATGCCACGAGGTACTACGTACTCTTCTCATTTATAATAATTTTAAAATGTTGTAAATACTGCTAGTTTAAAAAGAAATAATAAATAAACAAAAAAAGAATATATCGACATGCAGCCGAAACGTTTAGCCAGATTTGTATCAAATTTAGTTTAACTTAATTTTAATGAAATCTTCCTACCGTAGAGAAAAAGTTTGATTTTTCTTAAGCTTAATTAGTTCATTTTTGAATCCCAAAATACATAATTATTATTTTATTTTTCTCGAAAATAGCCTTAGGAATTTTAATAAAACTTCATAGACGCATCTGTAATATGCAATTTCCATTGGTTGTTCGAGTAATTTTGTTTCATCTCTTACAGAATCACTAATGTCGTTTTGGATTGGACTTTCACAGTTACTCCTTTTTAACTTTTTCTTTCATAAAATTTTCTTCATTCGATATGAATAAAACACTTTTCAAATAGAAACGAAACACGACATAAAAGTAAAGTACCTAAGTACGACCCAGTCATGGGTTTTACTTTATCTTCAATCATATTTAAATACCTTATGTTACATTGTTGATTATATAAATTACACTAACAAAACAAATAGATTGTTGAATTTTAATTAATGCACAATTACGGTCATATAACTCTCCAGCAACATTAAGCCACACTCAACGAAATCTTGCACTTCATAATTATTGTATTAATAAATGTAAAATGTCTTATTCTGTAAGCGTGTTCACGTAATGCAACAGGTGGACAATTCGAAGCGGTTAGAACTTTTTATAGATCTAGGAACTAGACTTTAAAATAAATAATTGATTTTATTATTTATACTCGTATGTAATCATTGCATAAATTCTGGGTTAATAAGTTAATTTTTGTATAATTACTTTTTTTTTGTATTATTTGTAATAAGTTGTTACACGAGTAATTACTGAGGAATTATTATAATTTATGCACTTTTACTAATTTAACTTTTGTAAATCACAACTTTTGAGGTTTATTTTTTTTTTATTATAATTTCAAGCGGATCAATAAGGCACGAATCTTGATTGTTAACTGAACTCTTTGCAAACGGATAGTTTGGTAGGAGATCTTCAAATTGAATTGAAACAAAATAGTAAAGCTATAGTTATTTGTTAGGTGCTTCAATTATTTGTTTTAGCATATACACATGCTTCTGATCATCCAATTGATGGCTTCAAATCGGAACTCACTAATATTTTATTCATAAAAGCACTTCAATACTATACTAGTCATACAGTTCGAAATATAAACTAAAACAGCATACTCGTACTAGTTGGAATATATTGTAGAAAAAGTTTTGTTAAAGCTTAAAAAAAAAATGATGCACCATCCATGTGCTGGAATATCAATTAGTTTATTCATTTTCTTGGGTTTTGGGTTGAAACTGAAACACTTAAACAGAGGTATATAACCCCGAAGGTATTCTATAAGCAAATATACATACATACATACCTACTTATAGATTTCGAGGTCTGTTTAAAAGTTAATTCCACTATTGTTTGTGTCATAAAACTGTATTATTCAAATCATGGCGTAATACTCGTAGTACAACTTCCTGAAGATTTTTTCAAATTTTCTCATCATTGAAATACTATTTTGAGCAACAAAAAAATTAATTTCATCATGTTTGGTATTTGGTGCAAAATATAATTTATGAGCTGTGGGTAAGTAATAATTCTGAAAACAAACTAGGGCAAGATTCTTTTAACTTCCGGTATTTTTTTTTAAAACTTCGACACTAAGAATTATTTTTAATTCAAACAATGCTGCTGGAAAACAAATTACTGAATAATGATTTTATTCTTTATTGTGTCAGTTCACAACGGCGCGGCGTATACAGGGGGTGGGCCACCAAGAACTATGCAAGGAATCATAAGAAAAGCAAGAAATATTTGAAGTTTTAATATACATATGCATAATTTCAAAAATGTTCTGCTTATAGCATTGGCATAGACTATTCAGTATTTCCTTTTTTGAATAAACAATGACAAAACATAATTCAAATTTAAATCGTATCTATTCCATTCACCTCACAAAAAAAGAACAAATTTCTCGATGGAATTGAATTTACCAAAAGGTGGGCTTATTGTAATACATTTTTGCCTGTCCCAAAAATATTATTATGTAGTCTATTGTAGTTTGTAGAATTCTAACAGCCAATTTCTTCACAGAGTACTTACCCTAGTACCGGTACTAGTCCCAAAATTAGTACTCATATTGGTATCAATTCATTTCTTCATACAAGTACTAAGCCCTAGTCCTGTCAGCTTAGAACCGAGTATTAGTTGGGATTCGGTACTAGCAAACTCCTTAAAATCAGCTAGTACCTGGTTATTACACCAATTGCTAGTACTTAAACCGGTGCCAAGTTATTTCTTCACAGAGGTACTAAGGGATTTGCTTACTCAATTATTTTTTGTCGCAGTAAATTACTTAAGAAGAAAATAAAAAGAGTTGTTTTGACTCCTATGTGAGGAATACTGTTTATCTCCTGCTCTGTCTAAAAATTGAGGAAAAATACTGAGCGCTCAAGAAATATAAACTGGTCAAATAATTAAAATGCCAAAACAGTGTCAAAATCAGTACTAGACCAGTTTTAGACGTATTAAACTCCAAGTACCGGTGTGTGAACATAGATCTGGTACTACTGATGTGAAGAAATGATCAAGGACTAACTTTTTGTTATGATCGAGTACCAGACCTAGTACCTGGTCTAGCTAGTCTGGGTACTAGTCTGGCTTTACTTTTGTGAAGAAATTGGCCGTAAAGCTAGCAATCAATACATCAATTTTATTAAAAGAAAAAGGCATATAGAAAAAATCCTGCCAGAGTTTAGTATTCGATATCACGATACATGTACCTACAAACCCTCATACTCAGATTTTGGTAATACATCCACTCCCAAACTTTATTGTGGGCTCTTAGACTATTATGTTTGCTATTCATATAAAACTGCATGTACTAAAATGAATCTTTCTAGCAATATCAGTTAAAAAAATTATTTCGTGTCAAATATAATAACACTTTTGATGTTAAACATCTTAGCGCTCGTATTAAGAAAAAAAATCTTAGCTCCCGGATTGGGAAAATTGAAAGTCGGATTGGGCGGATATGGCTTACAGGTTCCGTTCTGATCAATTTCTATTATTGTAGGTAAGGTAGAATTCTGTAGACTCGAATAGGCAAGGAAGTTTTTTGACAATTGGAGTAAATTCCTTACACCCCGACTTCAAGGGAGAAGGTTGCACCTTGAGCGATTTCATTGAAATTGATATCGGTGGTACCTGAGCCAGGATTATGAACGGCAAAAATATTTTCAATAGGGTGTTCCAAAATATTTTCAATAGGGTGTTCCAAAAAAAATTAACTTCGTTGTTCTTGAGCGATTTAAATGAAACTGACACAGGTGATAGCTGAGCCAGGATTAAAAAGATATATTTTCAAAACAGGGTATCCCAAAAATATTTCGATTTCATTGAAATTGACATCGGTGGTGCCTGAGACAGAATTATGAACGGCAAAAATACTTTCAATAGGGTGTTTCAAAAAAAAAATAACTTCGTTGTTGCTTATGCAATTTTAATGAAATTGACACAGGTGACGATATAGCTGAGACAGAGTTAAAAAGAAAACAAATATTTTCAAAACCAGTCATAAACAAAAATTGTGTTATATGGCGCAAATTGCGTTCACGCTGATACGGTGAAATGCGCTCGATTAAGTGTATCAGCGCATGAATTTCTACTCCATTACCCATGTCAACATGAGATACTTACTCTTTGAATGCTCATATCTTTACATTTAAATATCTAATAGAGTCATTTCATTTCATCGGATGGATGTCAGAGATATCTGACATAATTTTTGACAGATGGAGGCTTTGTTGCTTTTTGTCTAGAAATTTAATTTTTTGTTTCACTATTTCGTATTCTTATGCTTCTTTTGATGTTAATCTCTACATTTACGGGTAGCAATTTTTGTTTGTGATTTTAAGTGTAATTTGCGATTTCATGATTTCACCCATGGTGCGTTCTTTTATGTTACTCTAGTTAATTGTGGTTAATGTGTCAAAAAGAAGGGTTGCAATGCCATAATTTAAAAAAAGTTACATTGAGTTATCTACTTTTTATTTATGAACGACAAAAGTTTAAAATATGGTTGATCTGTCAGAAATTAAAATTGAGAAAAAACTAACTTTTATCATCTTTTATCAAATTAAATTTAATTTTCCAATTTTTTGATCGTTCATTACTAGCACAGTACGCAAATAGATGGTATAGTATTATATAATATTATATAATATACATATATAATATAATAATATTAATATGTGCACTGTGCATTACTAGCACACATTTCTTTACTACAAATCGAACAGATCGGATAAAAATGTCACAAAACGAGGAAACGAGGAATTTCTAGACTACATATCGACGATAAAATCAATTAAATTAAAAATATACCTATTTACAAAAATGAGATCAATTCCAAACTGAACGATTAGCCGCAAACAAAAGATAACTCAAAATGAAAACATCGTGATTTCAGCTGCTTTTGATGGGTTAACCATTTCAACTTATGTCAGAGAGATAAGTTGGAAAAAGTTACTCAAGTTATTTTTTGACACTTTAACTTTGAATTTAAGAACAACTTTGTGACAGCATAAAGTCAGTTTAAGTAGCTTTTTTTAAGTAAAAGGAACGATGCAAGTTAACTATAATTTTTCAGATGTGAAGAATATTATTCTGCAGATTTTGTTTTCCTCTTTGTGTTTTTCGTAGTTTCATTATGAAAAACACGATCTTATTGGTTGGATTGAATAAGAGAAGGAACACAAAAGAGAACGTAAATTTTCTTCATCGAATACATTCAAATATTTCATCCCCCTCCTTCTTTAAGTTACTCCTCTCACCATCATACTATAAAAGTTAATGTTCTATGTACTTAGGGCAACTATTTCCCAAGCAGCCCGAAACATACATACACTATGCCCTCCTAAGCGACAAGATTGTACCTCAAAAAACAAAAACTTTAGGCTATTTTTTTTGTAAATATGGAATCAACAGCAGGTCAATATTTTATGAATTTATTGAACCATTTTCAACGGTTTTTTGATATATGACTTTCTTACTCAAGTATTAAAAACGGATATTTTACCATTTTAGAAAATACGAAAAATCACAAAAATAAAAATAAAAATGGGTTATGACCTTTTCGTTTTACTGGCTGAACAGAATGGGAGGCGTAGCTACAATAGATGCCACAATTGCTGCAATGAAAGTTAAAATTTGTTCAACTCTTGCAGCTGCAGTATTGGCCGCGTTCAATGTTGTACCTTAAGTGATCTGGATAGGTTTGTGTTGTTGTAATCCCTTGTTACAACACAGCTGATGAGAAAACAGGTGTTGGCAAAAAAGAGATCCCAAGCTATCCTAAAAATTTTCGGATACAAATATATCCAATGAGAAATGTCAACAACAGCTGATTGGCGTTCAGACACATACATGGATACAAAGCTATCCTAGATAGGCTATGCATTGAAACTTGGACGCGGCCATTTTTGACATCTATTCCAGCTCCGTTTTCCATTCTGTTCAGGCAGTTGTATGGTAGTACAGTAGACTCTTACATCAGCCTGACACATACAATTCAAAATAATCGTATGTTTTACGATAAAGTGTGTATCAATAAATAGTTTAGTATTACAAAATGTATACTCGTACAAATATTTCTTCAGTAGCCAGGCACCTACAGTGGGATCTTTTCCCAGACACATAGTACACTTCAATTCTAAGTTGTTGTTTCGTTTTGCATGTACATCCACACATCATAGCGAATCCAAAAAAAATGTCAGTCTCAGTTATTAAGGGGAAAAGTGAGGAATTTTCGTTAGAAACCCTGTCTATATATTTCTGAGTCCTCCGAGTCGTCAGAGATCTCAGAATTCTAAACTGGCTAAATAAAAAGCTGCTAATAAAAAATACATATCTGCTTTTTTTTCCATGCCTACGCCTATGTGGCTTGTGGACTTCTGTTGTAAGCCATAAATCATAGCTGTTATTCTAGTAGACACATATAGCGCTAGTAATGTTAAGAAGATCACACGTAAACAAACTTTGACGTTCTTTTTTCATTTTTTGACTTTTTGGTGTTTCGGGAGTATTCTCCCACTGATTTTGTTGTTTTGTGAAAAAGATTTGTTTTTTTTTTATTTGCTGCAAAGATTCCAAATTAATTCCATCACCACATTCTTAAAGCTGAAAAATAAAACAATTCAAATCTAATATTCATCATGCCAACGATATATTTTAGTAAAAAAGGTGAAAACTATCTTCAAAAAGCCGCCGAGGAGCACAAAGTTGCATTCGGCATAATAATAGGACAAGTAAGTAAATTAAAAATAAAAATATTTTAATTTCAAGTTAAACAAATAAACTAAAATCTATACTATAGAAATCATCCGATGACAAATACAATATTATCCATTTTGCAAAACTTTTGGAAGATGAAGAGTCAATTAATTCATCTCAGGACACAACTCCATCAATCGAAACTGTCGACGTGCAATCACTAGCCGACCAATGGATAAGTGCATCGAAAATGACTCCTGGATCATTTAGTGTGATTGGTATGTATAAAATCGAAAAGGTTCTTCTCGATTACATTAGAGCTGTCCTATTATCTCACTGAGGTTGATTCCGTCCCAGTATTGCTTTTTTTGAATCCTTGATGATGTGGAAAAGCCTCTGAAGTGTCTGGTAGCTCTTAAGACAGTATAAGTACTTCAGAAAATATATTTATATTTCCTAGAATTCCATGGGTTCTATTCTCAAGAACTCCCATCAATCAAAAAAGACTGGTATGTTTTAAAAATAACAAAATCTTTAAAGATAATAAGCCTTATCAAAAGACCCCGTCGCTGAATTCCAATGGTAAGGCTAGAATTCATATGCAACTAGGTACATTATAAACAAAAAAGTGATGTTTCTATGCAAGCCAAATTCGATTCAATTTCTTTTTTCTTTTTCGAACAATGCAGTTTGCGGTGAAGTGGGCATTCCAGCAGCATTAGTATATCCAAAAATTCCTCGTAAAACATCAAGGTCAGACCCCTGAAGTGTCTTCTGTCTGAAACGACAACCCCCCTTTCCCTACACACAGCTTCCAGTCTCTCAGATCAAGCGCTTTGGTATGCGTTTGGTTCATTCAAATGTGGTCAACTTATAGATTACATCCAGCTTATAGAGTTGGCAGTTAAATCTACTCCATTTGCTCTCTTCACACATAGGACCAAATATTTATAGAAGCATTTTTCTTTTAAATGATCGTATAATCGCCTCTACTAATTCTTCTAATTACCCAACACTCGATGCCATTAAGCCATTAAGCAATTGAATATCGTCTGTACAATCCAGCTTTCAGAGCTTTTGTTTCCAAAAAGGTCTGAAGATTATAAAGTCAGATACTACAGTTACATAGATATTGCACCCAGGACAGATAAAAATTACCATTTTTTTCAATATTTTGTGTTTGCAAGCTCTTTTTCTTCTTCCTCAAAATTCGAGTCAGTTGATCGAACTACTGATGATGTTTTGTATTTATGTCTATGTTTGTAAATCTAACTTTTTTAACTTCATAAATAGTCTATAGCTCACATAATATTGATATAACTGGGACGTAGCTCTACGTCCCACGATAAAAAGTACTAATTTTTATTTATTTGTTCAAACTGAAATGTTTTTAATATCAAGTTACAATATTTAATAGGAGTGTTTATGTCAAATGCAGAAAATGACTCAAATGACGACAAGCTGACAAAAATAATAAAAAAGATGTTAACTGAGCTTTATAGGTGAGTTATTCGTAAGATTTAGAAAATGTTTTTGACATAAACTCAACCATTCACTTTATTAGACTTATCACAAACAGCAATTCCACATTTGGATATGCAGAACATACCAACGATTTAGAAATCCTTTTCCTGTCGTATTCAACGTCCTCTGCCAAAGCCAACTTCAAAATATTTTCAAACTCGTCCAGGTAAACTACTCTTATGATTTATTTAAGTGAAGAAATTGATAATTTACAGAAAAAAAAAAAAACAAATTTACAGTGGTGGAAATTTAATGCCGGCCGATTGTAAAATCCTGGAAAAACTGCCCCAATGGTATCTTTTTGAATCGAACTATGAATTAGAAGATGTTTTTCCCATAACCGACAACAGAGAACAAGTTAACATTGAAAACCAATTCAATGCCGTTCTGCAGGCTGTCAAGTCAAATATTCAAAATAGTGAAATATTTATCCAGCAAAAAAACGTCGATGATAATCTTACTCTTGAAAATTACCTTAAAGAAAACAACAACAAAAAGAATGACGTGCCTATGTTCAATGCCTCCATTTTACTCACTGCAAATGTCTCGAATGAGTTTCTCATAAAAATACGGCCTTTTAATGGAACGGTAAGATTTTCAGGTATCGTTTCGTCTCGTATTTGGAGTCATGCAAAGAATACGTTCAAAGAAATTAAAGAAAGTATCAGGAGAGACATTCTTCGTTCCCTGGCAGCTAGAATTCAGATATATTGTGATGGTTTGACTGATATTCATTCAAAAACTGTTGGTATTGTTGTAAACGAACCACCAAGGAGAATTTACTTTTGCAACTCAAAGAGCCAGGGAATTCAGTTTTCAGAATATATCTTTCGTGGCGAGACACCTTCAGTGGCAGTAGCACAGGCAAAGCAAATTCTCGATATGGATATAAATTCAGACTGCATTTTTGATGACTTAGAAGGATTACCCGATGATGAATTATCTTCCTTGATAGAAGAACCGATTGAGACTGAGATGAAAAAAAGTTCTGGCTTTGAGATAAGTCGTACAATGTATATGCTGGGAATTTCGGTTGCTCTTCTAGTTCTATTGTTATCAGTTTTGTTAAATTACCTTTTAATGTAAATGATTGTTGAAAATGGCACAATATTATATATTTCATTAGATTAATATGTTGCAATATTATAAGAAGAGAACTGTATTCAATAAATTTGTTTATAGTCTGATTTACTATGCTGATTCAAAAATTGCAGTTTAAAATTGAACTTCGAAAACTTTAGTAATTATATTTTAAATATTTTTGATTACATGGATTTTGTGTTTTAGATAATATATTCACTAACAACAGAAAAGAGTTAAAATGAAGCCTTGCTGGATTTAAGTGTTCTCTCTTTTTCGGAATCGTAATACATAAATTCTCAAATACGTCACACAAAGTTTGTTTTTATTTTCAACTTTTAACATTTTTATTACTATTATTATAATATTTTTATTAATCATGTTATAATGTACAGGCTAATAATAAATTCAAGAGCTTCTAGCTAGCTACCGCTCTATGATATATTAATTTATACATTTAATTCTGATTTCAATAGGATTTCTTTAATTTTCTGTATATTGTGTACATTTGGGCATTTTAAGATTTCGTTTCTGTTTAATATGTTGTTGATGAGTGGTCTAAGTCTGTTGCAGTCGTAGAGCAGGTGTTGAAGATAAGAAAAAGTGTGGCAAGTAGGACAGGTAGGATGGGTCTTTTTTTTGGGGATGTGAAAGTGGATTGGCAGTGGTATGGCCAAGTCGGGGTCGGTTGAAGTTGGTGATCTTAGATTTGATATATTTGTGGGACAGATAGGCGTTGACTTTGCTGGGCTTATTTTTGAGTAGTGGTTATTATATAAAATCCATTGGTTTTGTTTGCAGCTAATTAAAATTGTGCTGCGATTTTTAGAGTCACTTGTAGATGGTGTAGAACCTATAAAGGTAGAATGGTGATGTGCTTGCAAGAGTGGTGGCTTTGTCTGCTAGCTTATTCTCTCGAACGCCAATGGCCAGAAATCCACAAAAATTGTATGTGTTGCATAGAGTTAATTAATAGGGTGCGGATGTTATTGATGAGATAGGTGTTGTTTTTTTGTGTTTATAACAGCTTTAATAATCGAGAGGCTGTCTATGCAAATAATTTGTTTCATTCTAACTTTTATAGCCTCTTGAAAGGCGGTAAAAATGGGAAAAGTTTCTGCAGTGACAATGGTCGCTGTTTGTGGGAGTACCGTCTTCGTTTATTGTTGCAAGAGTTGGAGTATGGGACATTTTGGATCCATCGGTATATATGAACTTCAAGCTATTTGCCTTGAACTGAGATAACATTTTTTGGAAGAGGCTGTAATAGATTTCGTAGCTTGTACGGGTTTTCCCATACCGAGAAAGGTTCATTATAAAAGAACCAGTGTCAATGAGCCAAGGAGATTCCAGAGCAGTCGAACTCATCAGTTTGAATAGGTCTTGTTTTTTAAATTCGGTATTTGCGGATTGAAGGATTTAAAATATGGCTGAATGGATCTTATATATCTTCTTTCGATTCAGTGTAATTTTGACTTCCTTATCGATAACGAGTTTGTTAAGGGAGAGTTTAGAAATCCCATCTAGTGTATAGCGGTTTTAGTTTTGTTTCTAAGATCTTAGAGGAATTGGAGCATTCAGGAAATTTAAAAATTGAAAATTCCTCACTTTTCTTCTTTAAAACTCAGACTGATTTTTTTTGGATTCGTGAACTACATAAGAAGAAAAGAAAAAGAGAGTTCTTTTGACTTCCATGTGAGGAAAACTGTTTATATTTTACTCTCCTGCTCTGTCAACAAATGGAGTTCACAAGCTAACTTTTGAAAAAACTAAGTTTTAGTCCAAGCTCTTTTCGAAAATAATTCAGTGGGAAATTGAGATCTTTTTTCTTCTTCGCACTTATTTGATTTTGAAATCTAAAACGGTTGTAAAGCATCAGAATTTAAAATTGCCCCCCTTAAAATCCTTTTTGCCTCCCTGTGGGTCGTCGTGGGCCCACGTTGGGCAACACTGTTTTAGAGCAATCCAAAGCATTTTTTTGGGGTAAATTTTGTGTTTCAGTCAAATATAACAATTATCATACATTTTGGGTATGATAATGAACTTCAATCATGCATTGGTAACACACTTCACACAACGAACTACTCCGTCCAAGTAAATTGCCGGCAGAGCTGCCATACAGTTCATAACACCCCGACTCCACAGGAGGTAATTTCTATCAGAATGCTCAAATCTAAAACTTCACTTAACCTTCCCTCCTAAACTTCCCATTCCTTCATTTCCCCCACCCTGGGGAGCACAATGGATCCACTGAGATCCGAGTGAGGTGATGCGGCTTGCCGCATCATCACCCCACCTAACCTAACCTCTATCAGAATGCTTATCTTGACATGAAATATCCAATGGAGTCTCTCCGTTTCATGTCTTGTTGGGATGTCAGAGATATCTCTCTGCGATTATATCTTGACAGAGATCTCCGACATGAATTTTGACAGATGGAGATATTTTTTGCTTTGTGATTAGAAATTTCTTTTTTTTGTCTCATTATCTTGGTTCCTTATATCAGTGTTGATGTTAATCTCTGCATTTGTGTGTGGCAGTTAAGTTTTTGTTGGGTATTTAGTGTAATTTGCGGTTTCGTGATTTGAAATAGCATAATATGATTTGCCCAGCGCAGACATATAAGAAAATGTTAAATATAAATATCTGATATTTAGTTGGAGAGAAAGTATCTCCTGTGGAGTCGGGGTGTTAGAAAAATATTTCGATTAATGGCAAGGCTGGTTAACACCAAACACACAAAAGAAACAAGAAAAAGAAAAAGTGTGAAAGAGAACGCAAATATCTGGAAAATCGTGTGAGGTTGCCAGAAACAAACGCTTTGGTCCTTACTCCTCACTATACTCCCATTCACATATGAACAAAAACATCGTCTGTGGAAAAATCAGATCGTTTAATTGCCGACTAAACTATACTACGAATACACGGCATGTAAAATAATGCCACATGCGCATGCGCAGTGACGTAATTTTTACGTCACACATGCGTGCAACTGCTGCATCCCAGGTAATCAGCATGTTGTGACAACCGCATGCACATGTGAACTGGATGCGACCACACATGCTCCAAACAGGCCGGCACATAAGGGCTCTCCCAAACCAACGTGGATGCGGAGCGATTCGCAGCGAATCATTCACAATAGTACAAAACATGCCAAATATACAACGCTAAACAACAACTAAAATTAGTCGTCGCTCCGCATTCGCATTGGTTTGGGAGAGACTTTATGCTGCAGTTTTCAATAACGTCAGTGCCGCATATCCATGCGGCGTAACATACTGTGTTCTTTTACCCCGGGGCCACACGGGCAAGTAAAGCAAGTTGGCTACGTACACTACCTGTCAAATTCGTAGTTTGCGTCCAACTTGCCCACCATTTGTCTCCCAACTTGCTTCACTACTTGGCTTCAAAAATTCCATTCCAGTTGATATGTGTTAGTGAACAAACGTGTTTTTAGGCGTGTTTTATTCGAAAATATTATAGCTAGCGCAGTAAAATTTCCCTCGGTAAAGCCTAGTACGCAGATCGAGCTAAAATTTCGTTCACTCTTTTCTCTCCAAACACCAACTAAAATCCTAGCTAAATTTTGACATAAAATTGTTGTGGAGAATACATAAAAAAAAACAGCTGTTCTCTGAAAAAAAAATGTTTTCAACAATTTCAAAGAATTTTATTTTTATATTTCAAGTGAATATAATCAACTAAATAGATTTTTCTCTTTGGCATTGATAAATCATTTGTCCTTGAATATTTCTCGTTCTTAATTTTCATTTTCACAAAGTAAAGCTCACGTAAATCTCACAAATATAAGAACCTGTCACAATTTAGCTCGAGAATTAATGTGCCGCACAATTATTTCACGCGCTAAATTTTGACAGATAGGTCCCGTACAGTAAGAAACAAAAATTTGATTTTTTAGCTGGAGATGCATACCTCTCGGCTAAAATGCTTGGCTGAATTTTAGCTCGGCTTAATTTTGGAGAGAATTTTGTATGGGAGCGATATTTTAGCTCGATCTGCGTACTAGGCTTTAACAACAACAAATCCCAGAAAGTGTCGATAAATAAGTCAGTAATAAATTGGTTTTGTTGTTGTTTACCGAGGGAAATTTTACTGCCTTAGCTATGGATTTTTCAATAAAACGCGTCTTGTATTGCAACTTGCTTGCTAGGGTTAGCTCAAGAAACAGAAATCGGATTGGAAAGATCGTCTCATGTAAACATTTCACCAATTTTGAAAAATCGGTTCATGTAACTACCGACTATGCACTTTATTATCGAACATACTTTTCAACAATACATTTGTCTCTTTCACGTTCTGATGAATGTCAGCGAAGTCGCCATTTCGCTATTTTCATTTCGCTGAGAGCAAATAGATAAATGCAAAAGTGTTCTCTAGTTCTTTCACAGAAAAAAAAATTAAATAATTGTAAAATTTAGTGAATTCATTCATATTTCTGATATGAAAAAGTAGTAATTAAAAATACCAACTTCAATTAAACAATGATTATTTTCATTTATTAAATACAAAGTGAAAACCCCAAAAGTTTATTTAATTCAATTTGCCGGTGACCGACCGAAGCAGTTGTGGCGTTTTTGTGAATAAGAAAAAATTTCCAAATGAAAATGGCTGACGGCGTGGTTATCGATTTGTATGCCGATGACTTGGATGAAAAAGATTTTAGTGGTCAACCTCAAGTAAAAACAATTTTTAAACCTCAATATCATTCCATAATAAAACAATTCATTCGTAGGATGATTTTAATGCGGAAGGTGTTGATTTGTACGATGATATCAGCGTACCAAATGATAATGTAGCCGTCGTCGATGGCTCCTCGGTCGCTTCGTCCCAAGCTGATGATAATTCGGGTGCAACATCTAATGGAGTTTACCATCAAAGTGGTAGCCTAACTCCCAATCATATGGGGCGACGTTATCAACTTTATATAGGAAATTTGACATGGGTATATGAAAGAAAATTACTAGTAGATATTTAATGAAAACGTAATGTAATATTTGTTCCCTATTTAGTGGACAACTGACCAAGATATTTCAAATACGATGCGTGATATTGGTGTGGCGGATTTTCAAGAAGTGAAGTTCTTTGAAAACCGTTCGAATGGCCAATCGAAAGGGTTCTGTGTGATTTCACTGGGCTCGGAGAATAGCATGCGGATAGTTATGGAGCGCCTGTCCAAAAAAGAACTGCACGGACAAGTGCCAGTGGTGACATATCCAACAAAACAGGCACTGAATCAATTTGAAAGCCAACAAAAGACTCGGCCGGTACCTCCACAGCAGAATGGTCCGCGTGGTCCAATTCCAAATATGGGAGGGATGCCTCAACATCCGGTGCAGGGCGCACCACCTGGCCATCAACCCCGTATGATGAATCCCAATATGCCACCTGGTCAGTTTCGCCCGCAGCATATGCCTCAAAATATGCAAGGCCCTCCAGGACCTAATCAAGGTCCGCCCAGGATGCAGGTGAGTCCCTTGTATTTTTGTACAATTCGTTAGTAAAATTTAGTTAGTTAGTTTTTCCCTTAAAAATATCTATATAACTGATTATTCTTTCAAAATACTTTATCATAGTTCTTAACAGTAGAAGTATAAAACTCGGCTTAATACTAAAGAAGAATAAATTAGAGTGGGGTTCCTTGGAGAGAATTAATGTATATTACGGGTATACATTAGGGTGGCGCTTTTTTTTTAAATGTTTGTGGTAATTTTTTTTAAAATCGGCCAACACACCGGCAAGCACTTGAAATTTTCCGTACATAATACATGGGGATTTCACAGTGTTTTACTCAAAATTTCGGTAAAAATGTAAAAGTGGATGGAAAATTCTCAAACTTGGTACATATAATAAGTACCATAAAGAGTAAATAAAAGAATTATTCTCAATTTTTTAAACAATATTTTCCATATTGAAAATAACAACAAATGCACATAAATACTTCCTGTTATTTTTAACAAAAATAAAAAAAAAATCTTTATTTACTTCTTATGGAACTTAGCTCTGATTTTTTCGATAAGTTTAAACAGTTTGGTTAATTTTACGCAGCAAAATCCTTGGAAAACCAAATTGTGTAAATCATTCCCCGTAAGAAAAATTTGAAAGTTCATTAACCAAAATATAAACTTAACTAATTCGTAAACTTGTAAACTTATCTATGGTCCTGCGAAGTTTATTGGTTACAAACAAATTTTGTATTATATGGGTGACTCCATATAAAACGACCATTAACGAAAAACCAGGAAATATGACTTACATTTGAAAAAAAAATACCGTTAGTCGATTTTAAAAGCTTCGAAATCGTTTTTTTTTTTTTAACTTAATTTATTAAAAACCTGATCAATTATGTATTCTTTTATATTATATTCGCAACGGTCTGCATCATTCTCAATGATCAGTTGGGTTTTAAACATCGAATTTTAAATTTATCAACTGCATGGGGTCTACCAAACTGGAAAGTCGGGTATAGTCGAGCGCAGGGAACACAGTTTTGGTCAGGAAATGTCGGGGAATTCGGGAAGCGGTCATTTCATTTAGATGAAGTGTTTAAAATTAAATTAAATTAAATTAAATTTATTTATTCCAACGAGTTATGACTTAAACGCATTTTATTTAGTCATTACAATGTATTATGCTGCGTAGTCGTCACTTTTGTTGAAATCAGTTAATATTTTGCACTTTACAAACTTTAACCAATTGTTTTCTTAATTTGAGACATGATTTTATTCTCATCTTGCACTTTTATTTCACTATTATTTAGCACTTTATCGAATTTCGACCTGATCTCTTCAAAATTTTCTTTTATTTTCTTAATATTCTCTTCGATGTGTCGAAGAGACATTTGTTTTTCGCGAAACAATTCACATAAAATCACTACATATTTATATTCCAGTGTCTTATTCAAATTATACTCAGTTAGGTTGATGCATTTGGGATGGAACAAACTTCCCTGCTTTACATGCAACCAGTAGCCGCAAGTCCCTTTAACACTCATATTTGCGTATCCACTGTAATGTTTTATATAAGATCCCTTTAACTCTTTCTTTTAATATTCACTCAATATTTATATAATTATGCACTTTGTCTTTGTCTTTCTTTGTTTTCTCTTTTGTTTGTCTTCACTTTCACTCAAATAGTTACACCGTTCAACTATACATTAAAATTTATTAGAATAATTTGGTTAATAGTTCCAAAACCGATTAAAATTTCCATGAAACACTTAGATTATTTAAAAGAGGTTTCCAATCTCCTTCAAATAAACCTAAAATTATCATTTATATCACTGTACTTATCTCTTATTAATTTATCGGACTATCAGCATCCAAAATACGTCTAATCATTTCGAATTCCACTAAATCCTATATAAGTGTATCATCCAAATGGTAGATCTTTGGAAAATGCAAGCTAAGTTCATTTGGTTTAAGATTTAATGAAACCAACATAAATATAAACTTAGAGCCCACAGCTGATTTTGGGTGTGATTGGTAGCAAACAAAAAAAATAGACGTCGAAAGCCTTTACTTTACTTTTTTTTACCTTTACTGAGCTATTGCAAAAATCAAAGCCTTGCAGTCCCGCAACCGGGTCCTTTGTGATTAAACATTGCATCGAACAAAAATATGAATGCAACTTCGAAGGTAATCATGTAAGCCTTAATTGGTTTTCACCCCTCTCTAATAAGCTCCTCGGATCCCATATCACTTGGTTGTATAGTGCGCCCTGCCAAACTGTTTCAAAAAAAAAAAACTATTATAACTTTGAATTTTTTAAACGCTCTGGCAGGTCAAACAATGTACTCAAATGGTTTTGGATTCCGTGATGTGTGATCTGAGGAGTTTATACAAATAGGGAGGGGGAAAACCAATTTCGGCTAACATGATAACCCTCGAAGTTGCATTCATAATTTTTGTGTGGACTTCAAGACTTAAATGTTTTAAATAACCTTTACTGAAGCTTTCGACGCCTATACTTTATTGTTTCTATCAAGCAACAAAGTCTGTGGTGGGCTCTCGGTCTTATATGTTCATTTTGGCTAGAAGTTTCTCAGGGTCACGCAAGGTCAAGGCGATTTTAGGGACCACCTCATTTGTGTGATGTTCGCAAAAAATGTTTGTCATCCGAAGGATCACTAGATCGTCTATAACTATTTTCAGTAATTGGTCAGCCAGATATTTTTATTGTTTATGAATTTGTTAAGTTTTTTTTCAAGTTTACTTAAAATGAATAATTACTGAAACTGACCTTTTATATCGATTTTTTCAGATGGTACCGTTTTGTGATTAACACAGAAATGAGCCGCCAAAAATCGTTTGTGACCTATAAAACTATGACCATGAAAATATTTAAAAAAAATTCACAAAAAAAATATTTATGGCTGATCAAATACCGAAACTACCTAACCTTTTATGACCGATTCAGAACCAAAAATTTGCTCTGTGACCTTGAAAAAACTTTAAAAATTCGTATACAAAAATTAATTACCGAAAATAGTTTTCTTTTTATCACGACCACTAGAATATCGAATATCGCATATATGAGGTACCAAGATCCCAGAGCCCTACAATTTCTAGCACTAAATACGAACCTACTCAAAAAAATATTTTTTAATATTATGGTCAGGAGAAATTTGCAAATTGGTCAGGGAAATTTATTTTTTAAAAATAGTGGACCCACGAACTGTCAATTTGCTAATTAACAATCGTAATAGGGGTGATTACTGCGCAGGTTAAGAACGTGAGGAAGTAAATACAGGTAAACACAACAACAAGTGGGCATTTAAAAATAATTTTTGTATATGCGCAGAACTTTAATATGTGTACTATTTGGGAGTTATGATCTACCGTAAGACAAGAATTTTAAAGCAATAGCGGAGCCCGTATTAAAAATTTCAAGTTCATGTTATACCCGTAACAAGTTGGCGTTTAAAAAGACATGTTTTCTGCTTTTCAGTTTTGTTGCTTCTAGATTTTGATCTAGAATTCTAAGAAAATCTTCTCTTCATTGGAATTTTATCAGCGTTAAATGGCGTTATTATTTACTTTAAAAGAAAATGGGAAAATTCTCATTGAAGGGAGAAATCTTTTCAGTGAGAAAACTTCTTTTTTTACTAGAGGAAGTGTTTCTCACTTCATGTGAGAAATGATTATACATCTACAACAACAATTTCCCGTTAAAATATCGTTTACTCAATTGTTTACATGCATTAAAATCATCTCCAGTCATATCCGTAACATTTAAAGTTAGTATTTTTTTTTTTCATAGTTTTGCTTCCCATTTCTTTGCTGAAACTCAAGGCCAATTATCAGAGGCCTATTTATCTTTTATTTCATGGTTCTTGGAATTTTTTGCTGCTTGTCTGATAAAATTACTTATTTTTACACATTTTAACGATTCAGTTCGGTCGTAATAAATTTCATATTAAAATTTATGCTCATTGAATGAAAAAAATGATTTATGATTCGGGATAAGCGCATTACTGTAGAGACCATTATTTTGAAAGCATTTTTGTAAGAATTTGATAAAATTAATTTACTCTTTTTAAATTAATTTTAAAACAGAGCCATGTCAAAATGAAACTTGATTATTTATGTTCAACTTAAGATTCAAAGACATACCGGTCCGGGCCTTGGGTTGTTGGTTTTTTGGTTTTTCACTTTTTGGGCTAGGTTGCTGTCACTGTACAGCTCGTAAGGTTTTTTGGTTACTCCTTTTCCATTACCAGACGGAATTATGCACGATACATCAGGGTCCTATCATCGTAACTGCTCAGAGAAATCTATGATCGGAAAGAATATCCGATGGGAGCATTTATTTTGATCATGGTATCCGAATCGGAACAGACAAATTGACGGTTACCGACATATGCAGTTGACATAAAACATATGCCTGGCTGTTGAAGATTCGGGTAATATGGTTTTTCCGTCATTAACTTAATCAAATGATGGAGTGGGATCTAGATTTCTTTTGACAGTGGGTCTGATGGAAAAAGGGACAGTCGGAGGAGAATCTTACTCCATCAGACACACCACAAAAATGGCTTTAGCGTCGTACTGATTCGTTTAAAATTTTGCGGTAATGTTTTTTGTCCACCAAAGATCCGTAACCATTTAACTGTCCGAGACAATCGAAAGGATAAGTCACAAAATAATCGCGAAATCGTGACTCGTTGCTTTAGTTTGGCATTTCAACGTAAACTTTGAATCCTGTCGGAGAGATCTTCGATTATCAATCGGAATGGCTGCGATGATAAAAATTTCGTACAAATTAGACAGAATTCTGTAACGATCTCCTGGTGCTTTAGGTTAGGTTAGGTTAGAAGGGGTGATGATACGGCGGGCCGCATCATCTCACTCGGATCTCAGTGGATCCATTGCGCTCCCCAGAGTGAAAGGTGGGTGGTGAAGAGGGATAGGGAGGGGTTTGATGAGGAGTATTAGTTGTAGGGGGCCTCCCTGAACCATCCTGAGTTCTGAATATCTCCTGGTGCTGCAGAGAAATAATTTCACATGCATCTGCTCGCCATGGGAATTTATTGCACTTTTTAGTAAGAAAGATCTCAACTTCTCCATTTCTTTTTCTTTGATTCGTTCGTTTTGTTTAATTATGAATCAATAATATCCCAAATTTTCGATGGGAAAAAATTTTACAAAATTTCGGATGTATTAGGTTCCATCTCACAGTGAGAATAAATTCCACTTTGAAAAGTGAAGCAGATTCTCACTTTAGATGGAATAGATACTCATGTCGAATTGTGGCCCGTGGAATTATTTCCGTGCACCCGATCGCATACCATGATAGAGCTGAGTTCTGGGTAAAATTTTTTTTAGTCAAGGAGTCGTATTAAATCAAATAAAAGTTATAGTGAATGGTTACACCCCTTTATATTTGCAAAATCACATATTTTTGTAGTTTATGTTCCCTTTCTTCAACGGTGCAGGGAAATAATTCCACGGGCATCTGTTCCACATGAGAATCTATTCCATCTTAAGTGGGAATCTGTTTCACTTCTCTAAGTGGAATTTATTCTCACGACGAGAGGGTACTTACTACACCCGAAATTTTGGAATTTTGTATGAATTATACTTTCGCAGTTTTAATAATATTAAAGACTATATGTTATACAAAAAATACCTCCTAAGAACGAATCAGAGAAAAAACTGTCAAAAACTGCACTTTCCAAGTGGAGATCTTTCTCACTAAAAAGTGCAGTAAATTCCCTCTCTCGGTGAGAATAAATTGCACTTTGAAAAGTGGAACAGATTCCTACTTAAGATTGAATAAATTCCCATGTGGAGCAGATGCCCGTGAAATTATTTCCCTGCACCTTCTTCAACTATGAAAATTATGTTACTAAGAATTTATCACTATCGAATTCAAACTTCTATGACTGATCAAATCTATTTGTGGTACACAGTAACTATTTTAAAACCAATTACTGCAAAGCAAGTATTCGTTGAACTGTCTTATAACTTTTGAACTAGCCTATGAAATACGAATTTAATGGCTAGATTGTGGAAAATACTTATTGTCCAAAAAACTAGTAGATGCTAAAATGTTAAATTGTTCAAAAAGTATGAAAATAAGTAACTTTAGACAATCTATGTGCAAATAGAATAAAATACATTTGACAATTAATATTGCAAAATAAAACAACTATCACTTAACTCACTTATTTGTAAAAAATAAATTTCTTTACTAATTATAAAAATTGAATTTGGGTGTAGAAGCAAGGTTTTATTGATTTAATATTTATTTCTACATTGAATTTTGTGAACCATTCAGTCATACATTATCATTTGAAGTTATGTACTTTTCATAAAAGAATAATTTTGCAATTGTTAACTCATATCTCTTTTAAATTAAACGTAACGAAATTAATTATCATCTTGAATTCGCAAAGAATTAAGAGATTTCATAATGTATGAAAATGTTTTGAATAATAAATACACATAATTCCAAAAAAAAAAAATTGTTATGAAACTCATTTGAAAGTATTTACTAACACATTTTAGTTAAATTTTAATTAATTATTTAAATTATTTCTACGACTTAAAATTAATTAGTAAATGTTACTTGCTTAAAATAAATTAGCCACTAGCTTCAATATTTTTGTTCCGTTCAAGTTGGATTATTTCAAAATGTCTTCCTTAACTTTATTTAATTTAAGTAACAACATGATCTTTAATCTGAATCTATGTATTTCACTCTTATGCATACACCTAACATTTATTAAGTTAGTAGATTAAGTAAACCTTAAATTAGCTTATAAAGTGAGTTGAACATTGTTCATTTTTGTGATTCTTATAAGGATTTTTTAAAGAACAACTATTTTACAAATAAAATATACAAGAGAAAAGAGAAAACATGTACATATGTATACGGAGTGTGTTTTTCGTAGATATTTCTGTTTATCTTAAACTTTTCTTTTAAATCTTTCCAATGCCTTATGTCTCGAGTATTTTTATGTTTAGGAAATTTTTTTTTCTACATTTTAAATAACGTAAGGGGAAAGTCGGGTGATTGAACCAGTTAACAATTGCTTTCACTAATCTGTCCTAAGTTAAAAGCTTCACTTGGCTCATTGATCAGCTACGAAAACAGTTTGAACAGTTAATTTCTCACTAAACAATAAAAAGTTGTTTTTGTCTGTTCTATTTAGATATTACAAACTTTATTCAAAAATCGATGCACTCTGTATTTGTTTAAGTTTAAAATATATAACATGTATGATATAAATTAAAAAAAAGAGATCATTTCTTAGAATTTGCACTTAATTTCAAAAAATTCTTAAACGTTTCGTTTTAAAAAATTTGTTTAACTTGAGTAAACAAAAAATTAAAAGTTGTTATTTATTTTTGCATGATTATCAATAAAAAAATATTTAAATTCCTAAATCAAAATTAAAATAATTCTACAAAAACTTTATACACTTATTGTATTTTCAATAAAAAAAATTCCTGTCTTTGATATATTATGTTAAATAATATCCATTATCTATAGCCACCGCCAATGCATCAAGGAGGACCAATGGGACCGCAGAATCAAATGCAAGGACCACCCCGCTATCCTAATCAAGGCCAGTGGAACGGTCCACGTCCAAATGGACCAAGGCCAGGTCCTATGAATGGTCCACCTCATCAACAAAGACCCCAAATGGTAAACTAATAATTTAGAATAAATTTATATTTTATTATTTATGTACATATATACTCGTACATAATGTAGTAAAATTATAGTTTGAGTAGTGATAAATTTTAATTAAATTTCTAGTTAAACAAGCAAACAAAAGAAATCAAAGTTAAATCAGTTGCATGTTTTGTTGTATCAAATTGTATTTATAATATAAAAAAAAAATAATATTAAAAAAATAATGAGCATATTCAGTGACCAAGGGTTGGGTCTTCCTGAATAAGTATGTTTTTAGTTTTAACTAGTTTTTTTTTTTTTAATTTTTAATAATAATTTCAAATCCTTAAACTGACTAAATTCTCTGTCCGTATTTTGATATTTAAATCTAAAAATATTATTCTTTTCGAATACATAGTTTTATAGTTTTAGTATAGTAAACAAAATTTTGTGCTCATTTTATAATATCGTATCCCAAGTCAATTTATTTATGCCATAACGTTATAAGTTTTCGGGGGTGTTGCTCCTGTCAAGTAAGGAAGTAAGAGTGTGTCTGTTGCAATTCGAAAAAGTGGAGATTTCCTAAATAATCTGAAAATAATTTAAAAAAAAACCCAATCATAATCCTACCGTCATTCTCTTACCATTTCTTAAATTTCATGTTAAAATAGTAGCCCGTTTGTTCGTTTATTTGAATAGGTATATCACCTAGATCATGACTTTTGCTTTAAACTAGTTGAAGCTCAGAACTCTTAAAGCTATTTTTGGTGTTCATATCTTGTTTATTTTATTTAACACAAACAAGTTGAGGTAAACTGGCGAATAAGTGGAGGAAAAGATTTTGGCGGGCTACGACTTTAACGTGAAACTAAAGAAATTATAAAAAGTGTAATCACGGTAGGAGTAAGATTGTGTGATTTTAGTCCAGGAAAATTAGACAAAAAAATGGCAAAACTACGAAAAATTTCCAACAAAGCTGAATTTTGGTGGAGAGCTTTGTTTTTACGTCTTAACCATTTCCTGAAAAGTTCCGGCTTTTTCCATTTATGGTACAAAATAAAAAGTGTTACTTTGATACGCTAATTTTTTCAGGTCATTTTTTAGATAATTTTACTGTCTAAATGTTATTCATTCTAATTTTGTTGTAAAAAGAAATTTCATGGAGTTGTCGAACAAAAACCAAATCACATTCTTTTTCAAGATGGCGGTCATCCCCTTATCCCGGGCACCCCAAAAACTTGGTTTTATAAAGAAGAGATGTAGTCAAACTCAAATCCTACAAGAACTTTGCCAATCGATTATGGACATTTTAATGATTTTTTTGGCAAAATTTAATTCACATCGAAGTTCTTGCATAATTTTCTCAGAATCTATTGTTCGTATGAAAAAAAGTATGATAATCTTTTTTGTGTAGAATGACATAAGTTACAATTTGTACATTCATATTTTTTCAAAAAAACTAATAGTTTTCGAGAAATTAAGAAAAAACTAATTTTAGCCCCTTCAACCCCCCCAAAAAAATTAAGCCCCGGTCCAAATTTACGGAACTTCTCAGGAAATCGTTAAGACGTCCAAACAATGCTCTTCACCAAAATTCAGCTTTGTCGGAATTTTTTCGAAGTGATAGTCTAATTTTCCTGGGCTATTTCTTATTCTCTCCTCTATCAGTATGGAGTAACAAATGTATAACTGTTTCCACACTCGAAAACTTTGTACCTATTCAAATGACCGGAAGTGGCATGTATGTAAACAATCACAAATACAAGTAGGGTCTTGTGTTTTGTGGAAATCCACACAAGTGCAGTACATGCTGCGAAATACGAGTATACATCAATTTATATTAAATAATCTTTGAATGAACAACAACAACCTGTGTGCGTTACCACCAGGTATATAGGCGGGGGTTATAGCTATTTCAATTGGGCCACCTCGTTTTAAAAAAAAATATATATTTTCTAGACTAATTTTTGGTCGCTAAACATGAAAATGAAATTTTTTTCGAGAAGCATTTTCGAGACATGCGCAAAAATCATTGAGTATTTTTGAAAAATTTCTAGTTTTTGGTTGCTCCATATGAATAGAAAACAAATTATTTTAAGAACTCAAATGTAAAACAATCATTTAAACTCTTTTGAGCCCAAATCGGACGATAAATGTAGGAGTTATAAAATAACATGTGAAAGAAGGCAATTTTAATTTGTCAAATAAAACCGTATTAGGGTGTATTTTATTTCCCAAAATCATTTTTTAATATAAGACACCCCTAAAATCAAAATTGTATGTACTAAAGCAAAGTTTTTGATCAAAAAAATGTTGTCTAAGGTGATAAATCGGTGACTCTTAGGCCATTTTAGGGAGAATTGGACCCATCAATCTGCAAGACCTATAATGACTAAATATTTATTATTGGAAAGGTAGGTATCATGAACTAAAATAGTTACTATAAGAGCTCATTTCAAATCACTTAAGAATGAGGGCAATTCCATGAGAGCTCACGTTACATTTGGGAGAGTTTTACAAGCTTCTTTATTAAAATTTCCGTATTTATTTAAATATAAATGAAAAAAAAAGTACATACTCTACTACTTCTAGGAAAAATAAAAATTTTGCTCAAAAAAATTTCTTTCTTAGTAAAATTTGCGAAAACATGTTGGTAACTCGCGTTACCCGTTTCGGCGACGGGTTTTTTGGCAGTTCCATGCACATTTTTTTTTAAATTGAACAACACAATGAAGCTTAACTAGAGTGTTGAATAAGATACAAAAATATATCAGCCTATTTAGTTATAAATAGCATATATAGTACCGCAACTTTAAATTACTAAAAATATTTTATACAAATTTAGTAGAATACATGGCAACTACTCACGTTACAAAAAGTCGGTAACTCACGTTATTTCACGTTTTCAATTTAAAAATTGAGGGTTTGGCTTTTTATAATTTCATATTATTTTTAATGTTTGTTTCTTGTAGGATATTTTGCAATCCTAATTTTAAAATTAGCGAACACTAGACAGGGGACGAAAAACATTTTCAGTTTTTATATCGTCATATTCACTTTTTCATGGAACTACCCATGACCTCTTATATGTAGTTACTATTTTAATTCATGAAAATACCTTTCCACCGATATATGTTTCGTCATTATTGGTCTTGGAGATTGGTGTGTCCAATTTTCCTATGTATGGAAAAAGAAATGGCCTAAGAGTCACCGAAGTGGCAAATTTCTCAAAAGTCACTTAGGTTAAAAAGTAATGTTTTGGAAACTTCGCTGCTCTTTATCTTCTTAGGGACTAACAACAGAAAGTTTTACCTAAGACAACAATTGTTGAAAATTGTAAGCTGAATATTTCTTGTATCTCTCGGTCTATAAGGGTAATCATTAATAGTTTTGACGGTTATTGATTTAAAATTACGGAATGACCCCCCTGGGTGGGGTGAAAATGGATCTTCACTGATAGGACGTAGTTTCTCTTTTTCTCTTTTTTTTCGAGAAGCATTTTCGAGATATGCGCAAAAATCATTGAGTATTTTTGAGTTTTTGGTTGCTCCATATGAATAGAAAACAAATTATTTTAAGAACTCAAATGTAAAACAATCATTTAAACTCTTTTGAGCCCAAATCGGACGATAAATGTAGGAGTTATAAAATAACATGTGAAAGAAGGCAATTTTAATTTGTCAAATAAAACCGTATTAGGGTGTATTTTATTTCCCAAAATCATTTTTTAATATAAGACACCCCTAAAATCAAAATTGTATGTACTAAAGCAAAGTTTTTGATCAAAAAAATGTTGTCTAAGGTGATAAATCGGTGACTCTTAGGCCATTTTAGGGAGAATTGGACCCATCAATCTGCAAGACCTATAATGACTAAATATTTAATATTGGAAAGGAAGGTATCATGAACTAAAATAGTTACTATAAAAGCTCATTTCAAATCACTTAAGAATGAGGGCAATTCCATGAGAGCTCACGTTACATTTGGGAGAGTTTTACGAGCTTCTTTATTAAAATTTCCGTACTTATTTAAATATAAATGAAAAAAAAAGTACATACTCTACTACTTCTAGGAAAAATACAAATTTTGCTCAAAAAAATTTCTTTCTTAGTAAAAAATGCGAAAACATGTTGGTAACTCGCGTTACCCGTTTCGGCGACGGGTTTTTTGGCAGTTCCATGCACATTTTTTTTAAATTGAACAACACAATAAAGCTTAACTAGAGTGTTGAATAAGATACAAAAATATATCAGCCTATTTAGTTATAAATAGCATATATAGTACCGCAACTTTAAATTACTAAAAATATTTTATACAAATTTAGTAAAATACATGGCAACTGCTCACGTTACAAAAAGTCGGTAACTCACGTTATTTCACGTTTTCAATTTAAAAATTGAGGGTTTGGCTTTTTATAATTTCATATTATTTTTTAATGTTTGTTTCTTGTAGGATATTTTGCAATCCTAATTTTAAAATTAGCGAACACTAGACAGGGGACGAAAAACATTTTCAGTTTTTATATCGTCATGTTCACTTTTTCATGGAACTACCCATGACCTCTTATATGTAGTTACTATTTTAATTCATGAAAATACCTTTCCACCGATATATGTTTCGTCATTATTGGTCTTGGAGATTGGTGTGTCCAATTCTCCTATGTATGGAAAAAGAAATGGCCTAAGAGTCACCGAAGTGGCAAATTTCTCAAAAGTCACTTAGGTTAAAAAGTAATGTTTTGGAAACTTCGCTGCTCTTTATCTTCTTAGGGACTAACAACAGAAAGTTTTACCTAAGTCAACAATTGTTGAAAATTGTAAACTGAATATTTCTTGTATCTCTCGGTCTGTAAGGGTAATCGTTAATAGTTTTGACGATTATTGATTTAAAATTACGGAATTACCCCCCTGGGTGGGGTCAAAATGGGTCTTCTCTGATAGGACGTAGTTTCTCTTTTTGCCCTCCAAACAGAAATAGGTTCCATTTTAAATCGAAAAACAAAATAACTCTTGAGAAAAAGTGCAGAAGGTATGCAACGTTTTCCACATTTTTTACAAAAAAAACGCATATAAATATTCTTAAGCTTAATGTACAGTTTCTAAGAAAACAAAAAATTTTGTGGAATGTTTATAAAATAAGTTTGTGTAGCTAATATTTCTTGTTTTGTAATAAAAATGTTCGAAAATATTTCGTTTTTTCTTTGTGAAAAATCAAAGTTCGATAATAAATGCTCACTTTACAAATTTCTAAGAAATCACTATGACTTTTTTTCGATTTGGTTCGAATCATTACCTTTCTGAAATATGCATTTCAGAAGAAGATCCTCCTCCGAACGTGGAAGCACGATATTTCAAATGATCTGAAATACATCCTCTGCCTGAAAACACAACATCACTGTAAACTATATCCATTCGAATTCCTAATCATTAAGCTGGAAAATTTTTTCCCGGGGCCAGGAATAGTTTCTATAAGGTTTTTTATAATACAAATTTTTTAGACTACTGAACTAAAAATTTCCAGCTTAATGATTAGGAGTTCTAATCTTGTTGGATATATATAGTTTACAGTGGTGTTTTGTCAAAAAATCCACGTAAGTTAAACTGAACTTAACACAAATTGCTTATGACAAAGGCCCTCACTGTATCACTGATGAGTCGAAGTGAGTAAGCCGGAGGAAACGCCAATTTTTCCTGCAAAGGCCACATATTTTGAATCAATAAATCAACAAGTTCAATCCTTAATGCTAAGTCTTCTACTTGGCCAATTTATTTCAGTAGTATATAGAATTTGTATTATAAAAAAAAAAAAACCTATAGAAACTTATTTCTTACCAATACTGATAACGATTACAGTTGAAAGAAAGGGTTCATGCTTCATTTTCATTGATAACTTGATATTTTTTATGACATATAATCTTTGAAGTTAAAAAAAATTGAACTATAAGAGCAGAGCGAGTCGTGCATTTTTATTTATAAGACCTCTGGCTCCAGATGTTGTTTCGATCGCGAGACTCTGCAATCGGTTTCAGTTGGTAGACTGCGTTTACTTTTCCTTCTCCAATGTGAGGACATCCTGAAAATTCTGCAATGCTTTATAGAAAGATGAACAAACAAAATCAAAAGAAATTAAACTTGTTGTGGCACTTTTTTTATGACAGTTTTATGGTACCACGTTTGTAAAACGCACTAAAAAAAACATTTATACTTTTTAGCGTGTTAAAAAAACGTGGTATAAGAACTGAACATTTTGTTTTTATTGAAATAATTTGATTTCATTAATTTTTTGTTTTTAATTTTGTTTTAAGTCTCGCAAGCCATTGTAAACCAACTCTTCAATTAGTGCTAGAGTCTTGAATCTTTAAACAAACCTGTTGTCATTCAATATTGCGATGCATACTTACATATGTACGTTTAAAATATCAAGTCTCTAATTCACTAGAAGTAAGGTTAAATACGAATACAAGATATATACATTATATCTAAAATGACCTTCGATTTTGTTTTATTAATTTCTTTAAATGTCGTTTAGTTCCAGGGTCCTCCAGGAGGCATGCCGCCACGTGGACCCCGACCGGACTGGAGTAGACCTCCTATGCATGGTGGTTTCCCACCACAAGGTCCACCTGGACCCCCACAAGGACCTCCTCATATGCAAGGTCCACCTCGTGGACCACCACCACCACAGATGGGAGGACCTGGAGGTCCTCCACATGGTGGACCAGCCCCTCATGTTAATCCAGCATTCTTCAATCAAGGCGGTGGACCACCACAACATGCTGGGGGACCACCAATGGGTGGACCACATGGTCCACCAGGACCGCAACCAGGGATGGCTATGCCTCATCAAGGTCCTCCACACTTTGCTCAACAAGGTGCACCACGAGGTCCATGGCCCGGTGCACAAGCCAAACCAGCTGGACCATTCCCGGAGCAAGCTATTGTTCCTCAATTGAATGAAGTTGAATTCGAAGAAATAATGGGAAGAAATAGGACTGTTAGTAGTTCCGCTATTGCAAGGTTTGTATTTTGTTTTTGAATAATTCAATCAATAAAGTTCTTTCGCACTAACTTCAAATATAATTTCAGAGCGGTATCAGATGCTGCAGCAGGTGAATATTCCAGTGCAATTGAAACTCTTGTCACTGCTATCTCGCTTATTAAGCAATCGAAAGTTGCTCATGACGAACGCTGTAAGATACTGATAAGTTCTCTGCAAGACACTCTCCATGGCATCGAAACCAAGAGCTATAATCGGAGAGAAAGGTCACGCTCCAGAGAAAGAACGCACAGATCAAGACCAAGGCGTGAGCGATCATCATCTCGTTATCGAGAACGGTCTAGAGAGCGAGAAAGGGAAAGAGATCGAGAAGCTGCGTAAGTTTTCCATTTAGATATTTAATAAAAATTGAGTGAATAAAATTATCCTATGTAGAAGCTACCGCGAACGCTCGAGAAGTAGAGAACGTGAGCGTGCAACTGCAGATCACTACAGAGACGATAGGTAAGTGTTTCCAAAACAGACTGACACATCAGGTAAAAAATTATTTACTCGAACACTCAATATTAAATTGTAGTTCTAGCAGATCAGCAAGACCTCGCAAGTCACCGGAAGCCGTTGTTGAGGTGGTAAGTGATCCACCGTCTAAACGCAGCTATTATGATGAAAGGTATAGATCTTCAGATCGTGACAGAGATCGTGAACGCGACCGTGAACGTGACCGTGATCGCGATCGTGACCGTGAACGTGAGCGCGATCGCCGCGAAGAGCATCGATCTCGTCACTAGATCCGTAAAATTGCGAACTTGTACTCCATTTAAAATCAAACATCAACAATTCAGCATAAAACATCAATTATATGATTTTACTATTTACCATGGAATCCCTATTAAGATTATTTAAAAGTGAACTAAAGACCAATGCTCTAATCCAAAGGCAATTGGCAAGAAGTTTGTACTATAAGACATTTATTCAATACCAACAACAGTAGTTCTAAAAATCTATATTTCATCTAAGCGGCATTCTTCAGAACGAGTTACTTCAGCGACAACAACAAAGAACTTATATCACAGTAAACGGCGAAAGAGAAAAGCCGAAACGCAACTCGGATCCACTAATAACAGAGCCAGCTGGAGGACATCAACATCGCCTCCTCATAAGAAGAATGTATTGAATTTCTTAAATAAAATATATATTAAATGTTTATTCCAACAAAAAAGAAAAGAAAAAAAACACTGTATTGTCTTATTTGTGAAAAAAATTTCTTCTTTACATTTATTATTTTATATTTATTTATTTTTTTTTATGTTAAAAACGAGCAATTGAATGCTCACACCTCGCCATTTTGCTTATGTACGGATCGAAATAGTCTATTTTCTTATAAATTTATGTAATCATACAATATCGTTACCCATTTTTAGAATAACATAAATAGTTAAAATTGAACCGAATACTAATTGTGTATTCAGTTCATTATTATAATATTTTTTAGCATTCACTCATTAATTTCTGACACGATATTATAGTTGTGTCATCGCCTTTTATGTATATTCATGTATGAATACTTATTTTTTGTGTACACAAAAACTCATTTCATTACACCAAGCTACTTTTCTTTTCGATTAAGTACATTATGTATCTTTGGTTTTATTTTAAATAAGGAACAACAACAACAACAAAAAAAACCACGGTCACTGTGTCGATCATTAAGGAACAAAAATAATGTACCTAATTTTAAAAATTATTTTATCTATATTATTTTGTGATTTATATTTATTTTAATAGTTTCTTTGTTTCCTTTAAACATACAACATAGTATTTAATATTTCCACAAATCGTGAGCATTTCTTTATGTTTGTTGCCCTCTTAAAGTGTGAATCAATTGTTAGTTCATTTAAAAATAGAAACAAAAAACTTTAAAGACTTCGCTCAAATTCGCTCTATCGAAATATGTTTATACAAAATAACTTGTAGTAAGATCTATAAATTTAGGAATTTTGTGTAAATTTTCTGTGATAAATCTGTGATAAAAAATACATATTATAATGTATATACTTATTTCTTTATAATTATTGATCTAATTTAAGTAGAGGATAGTTTAAACAACATACAAAAAAAATAACATATTTACATACAAAATTACTATAGTATATAATTGTAGAACGATAGATTTCTTCTGTATCAATAAGGCATTTGGTTAGGATAAGCATGCATTTATTTACTAACACAATTTTTAGAATCTTTTGAATATTATATCAGTAAGGGAAGAGGTAGATCCTTAAAAAAGAGAGTTTGTAAGAGCTTTTCCGAGCTATTTGGATCGTGAGAATTCTTTTGTGTGTATTTTGTTGGTAATATAATGGGTAAAAAAGATAACTTTTTTGTATAACAAACCTGCAACAACATTGAAGATTTTTACATTTAAATCGAATTTTACATTTCTGATAAAGCAAGAAATCGTATCGATTTTAATTAAAAATAGCAATTTTATTTTATTATAATTTGAAGTTGTAAAAAAAAACCTCAAAGTTGTTACAGGTCGATAATTTTAATTTTTGATGGCTCGAACTGTATTTTGGGTTGTTCAATGAAGAACATTTTTTAAGATGAATGTTGTTAAGTACACGTTCTGAATATCCACTTTCTCTTTCATTTAGAAAAAAAAAATTGGAGAATCTAGCACCGTTGGACATCTTACGCAATGCTTCCTTTTTGTTTGTCATTCAACGCACTTTCAAGATAAATAAGTGCATAAAGGCTCCTAATTTGAATGTCATCTGTTTATATCGATGAAAGACTTTTATGGAAAGTAAATTTTTATATTGCGAATTTCAGTTGTGAACGAAATTTATCGTTTTGACATTCGCTATTTTCATTAACAATTCCCAAATCGAATGTGTGCAAGATGTTCCATGAGGACAAATATAAGGTATATATTTTTATTAATTAACCTATTTTGTAATAATAATTTATTTAACTACCCATCCCAAAAAAAATATTGTATAAAAGCCAATAAACTTTAACAATCCGCGACGTTCTGTGAGCTTTTTTACCAATTAACTACTTGTAATTTACAAGAGCTTTTTCACAAAATTCGATTATTTCTTTTTGAAAAAATGTTTGGGTAACAAAACTTGTGGTTCACAATGAAATATTTGTAGGAATTTTTTTCATTTTCTTTTCACTAGGAGCAATTTTTGTTTCATATTTGTAAACATTCATTCATTCATTGTAGTTTCTGTTTACCAAATATAAGATCTTTTAAATTTTGGAAAAAAATTACAAATGAAAGATGTTTAATATCAACTACAATTTTTGCTTTGTTAATAGAAATCGCTTTTTGAACGTAAAAATGTTAAATTATTTAATACAATTTGTAAATCGTACAAAAGCTGAGTATTAGGTTCAGGATGGGTTAGGGATCTTTTTTCCTAAGTTTTCTGTTCTGGCATATTCTGTTAATTTTTGTTGGTAGTTTGTAGCTAAGTTTGATAAAGGAAAAATATACAAACAAATGTTAACATAATTAAACAATAAGCTACATCTCAGCCTAATTGGATAAAGCAGAAACATATCGTCATCGTTCTATGAAAACTCCCTAACACATTTTTTTTTTTCAAACCGAGCGAGAAAAGTCTCGTAAATACGATATTTTTTAATGAAATATAATTATTTAAGTTCAATTAAAAGTCTCTATACTTTACGTTGGACTATTTCTAAATGAAAAATTCCCCAGAATCAATCATTTTCAAATTCTGTTCAGAAAAATTCATGTTTCATGATGTTTTCATTGAACGACGACAATCTAGGTATATTTTATAAAAATAGGATAGATGATAAATTATCTTTTTTATTTCACAAAGAAGTCTAGTCTAATCATTAGACTGTCACAAATTGTTATACAAATATTGTTGTTTAGTCTAGTAAATAAGTGGTGAATCACCATTTTATAAAATTGTAAATTAGAACTGCATTTGTACAATTTGATTAGTCTTCTTAAAACGTTGTTGAAATTTTATGTTTGTAAATTATTGTGAAACAGAAATACGGTTTCCAAGTTTGTAGTTTACAAATACATACAAGTTTGTAATCGTAATTGTGGTTTGGTAACAATGTGCCAATATGCGGACTTCGCTTAAAAGAAAACATTACTCAAATTCATTTATTAGAAAAAGAAAAGAATTTTTTAATAGTCAGTTATTTTTTTTATGCAGCCTTAAGGGCCTTTCACATAAAAGCGAACAAACGAACAAAACGAGACTTAACACATTTATGAAACTAAATTTTTCGCAAAAACTACACAAAATGGTGGAAATACTATTAACACTAATGTTGAGATTTAAAAATTTGCATTTTAAGAGCTTAAATAAGAAAAATTTGAATAAAGAAATTGGCCGTCACGAATAGATTAAATTCGCGACGGCCAATTTGTTAACTCATATTTCTCTAAATTTAGCAATTAAAATGCCAATTTTGAGACATTAGCATTAGTTGAGTTTCTACCATTTTGTGAAGTTTTTTACAAGAATTTATGTTTATATATGTATTAAATCCCGTTTTGTTCGTTTATTCGTCGTTCGTTGTTTGTTGGCCGCTCGCATGTGAATGGCCCTTTATTAGGAATTACATCCGAATATTGTTTAATAATCGAAAATTCCTCCTTTTCATAAAACTACATTTTCAGTCCGGAACACTCTTAAAAAAAATAACTCGATCAAAGAATTATGCTAATTTTAAGAAGTATTGGGCATTGGGCAGTATTGGTCGGGGAGAAAAGAGTATTTAACCAATAGCCAACAAATATTAAGAATGCAATTTTTAACACTAATTGTCATAGGTTCGACCTTCTGTAGGAAGTGCCTAAGAAGTCAAATTTTCTAAAAATTACTCTTGTCAGGACATGAAAAAACTGATGGTTAGTAAAATTACCGACCTCAATAATTTTCAGGTACTAGGGTAGCAGCTTAATTCATCCCTCGGCTTTTTTAGTCATTGTTAGTGACAATAAAACAAAGTTTCAGTGGAATTGTGAATATTCCCGGGAAATGTGATCTCCCAAAAATTAAAATTCTATTCTGAATTTCCCGGGGGCAAGAATAACTTTCCCTTTAAAAGCGGATATGAGAATTCTGAATGTGAAACAGCTGTTTCGCAGTCTTTGACATAAGTACATTACAAAGAGTTTAAACAGGGAGAGACAAATGTGTCAAAAAGTTTACATTTATTTAAATTTAAAACAAAAATCAGATTAATTTTCAGTATCGCTCTAAGAATTTTGTATGAGTACTTATAAGAAGAATTATATGAAAATCGACAACAAAAACCAACTCTTTAAATCCTCCTATTATGTTCTTCACAGTTTCAGATGATTTTAAGTTATATTCACAACGTGTCGACAGCGATTGCTGTGTGTCAACTTCAGGGGATCTTTATTAAACATTTATATTGATTCATATAAGCCCACAACTGGGTGTGAGTGATAGAAAAAAGGATAGATCTCGAAAGCTTGATTAAAGGTAATTCAAATAATAAGTTACAGTCCATACCCGGGGCTTTACTGATTAAACAGTGCGAGAGTAATCGTGTTAGACGAAACGAAATGGGTTTCATTCCTTTCTAGATAACGCCAGACTGTTTAAAAAAAACTTGCTTTTCACTTCGAACTGTGAATTTTTTAAATGGTCTGGTAGGGCAAACCACACACTCAAATGATTTCACATTCTATAGTATTTGATCAGACAAGCATTATCTAGGAGTGGGGGGGGTAAGTAGTAGAAGTAAGTACATATGAATAAGAAGCCAAAACAATATGAATACGAAGCCAAAACAATTTCATATTATCAGTTCCTTTGCCACAGAACTGGTTTTTGCAGAATGTCGGTTTTCAAAATTTTAAAAGATTGTATGTATTTTGCTTATTTCAAGAATTACAATTTTAAATACAGTCGGTTCCCTCTAATGTATTTTTTAGGGTTGAAAAGATTTGATTTTTTTTTTTTTGGGAAAAGATTAGCATTTTTTCATGTTATATTCAAAAAAGATGAGATCTTTCTAGTTTGGGAGATTTGATCTGCATGCACCCAAACATGCAAACATTCTCTTGTCAAATATGACAGATCGAAATAGGGAAATTTTTTTGTTTTGTGCAGACGCCATACGACATTTTTATGTGTATGCGTGTATGTATGCTATATGAATAACCCGAATCTACTCAAAACTATGCCCAGATGTTTTATTCAAGACAATAATTCTAAATTTTAAAATCAAATTTATCAGATTTGAATGAAAAACGACATAAGTAAAACTTTCACGGTAATATCAAAATCAGTTCGAGCTAAAAAGAGTTTTGCAAAAATTCGAGTTAGAGAGAAGTAAATACAGTATCGAAATTTTAAAAGAATTCAAAGTATATGAAATTCAATCATGTATATTATCAAAAACATCAAGCTTGGGTAAATTTGCACAAAAAAAAAACGAAACATGATCTGGTATACGAGTAGGTATGGGAAAGCGACACAGGGAACTTATAAAATTAAACAAAATAGAAAAAAAGTTGCTAAATTTTTGCAAGGACAAACTTGAAAACTGTTTTTTAATCAAAAAAAGAAAGAAATTGAAAAATAATCTTCAATGTTTGTCGAATGTATAACGCTTCCATGAAATATTGTCTAGTGTCATCCTATTACGATTGTCAATTATTATGAATTGATAAATATAAACATTTGCTTTTTTAAAAACTCACTTTATAGAAAAACAAAGATCACAACTAACCATTGATAATTATCAATTTTCTTGTAATGCATCATTCTCAATAATCCATTCAAAAAGGTTGTAAAATACTTTATTTCAATATTTATTGAGTTCAAAGCGTCTTGAACTTTACTGGCAAACGGCTAATGACAAAGTCAAATTCATTGGTTTGAAAACACATTATAAACAAGTATTCTATTTTCGTCTGGTTTTGCTTTGAAAGAAAAATACAGATTAATGTTATAAATCTGCTAAGGGGGCATTTCCATTCTTGTTTGAAATTGATTTTTCAGGATTTGATAGTAGATGTGAACGTAGAAATCCCCAAATTGTAAAAAAAAAGTCAGTTTGCACATGCCCGTTTTTTTCGCCAGCACAGCATTAATAAAATCGGAGATATTTGCACACATTTTAAGGAGAGTAATAAGTTTAAAGCTCCCCTTGCAACACTACTTATATATAATATTCTTATCAGGTTTGTAAATTTTTAAGGAACAAAGAAGTAGTGGATCGACTGAATATAATTCAAGTAATTTATCGTACCTGGGCGAGACGCATTAAAGAGTTGAGCTCATTGGAACAGAAATATTAGATTATATTATAAATAATATTATTTATAAATTTTGTTAAGTGAAGAGTTTTTAAAAATAACACGATAAGCCACACCATAGTTTTTTTTTTTAAATATCTATTATTCTATACAATTGTTAAGAAAATGAAATGTGAACATTTTGTGGGTTTCCATGATACTACAAAATTTATTTAATTTATGAAATATCGTATTAAATTTATTAGTCATTCATCATTATTAATGCGAATAAAACACGTTAATAAACGAATAAATTTTAAAAAGGTGTGTCTTATCAACTGTCCTATCGTCGGCTAAATGCGTTAAGTTGCTAAGCTCACTTTTGGCAGAAATTGAATTAAGAACAAAAAGTATAGTTATTGAAAAATATTTAAGAAAAATTCAGTTTTTATGTATATGTAAAATTTGTAAAATTCGACTAGCAGTTTTACACATTTAGCCAATGTTATATCTTCAATGTTTGTATACTTTTGTGCAAGCTCAAAATAACCTACAAATTTTGTTGAGTGCAACATCTTTCGGATTTTTAAAATATAATAGAAACTAAGTTGCAATAAAGGCCTAGAAATACAAGAAAAATTAATATAAATTAAGTTTCAGCACAACAATGAATGAATGTTTTTCACTACTTTCATGTAACAATATTTCTTATATAACCAAAGACCATGTTGACCGCCTAAAATTTATTAAATCTTAAATTTTGTCAATATTTTAATAGTGTAACAGAATGATCTACACTGAATACCAATTTTGCTATAAAACATACAAAACTCCTTCTACGTCGGCTGTGTTATATGTACGTCTACATTGTTCTTTGTAAAAGGTGGCTAAGCGATGTCAAGAAATGACATAAAACAAATTTTAACCATGTCAAATGCATAAAATTGCATATTATTCATTTATGCTTCAAACTCCGTTGACTAAAAATTAATATACTTTTTTGAATTAATTTGAATATCAAATTTAAGTTTTAGTCTATAACAACTAGCCAAATTGACTTCCAATTTTGTAATGCGTACAAAAATAAACTGTTGATTAATATTAAGAAAGTGTAATTTGAAAAGAACACGTTTAATAAATAATGGTAAGTAATAAAATTGATGTTAATATATTCTAAATAAATATAAATTAAAATGATTTTGTTACATTTTTATATACAAAATATTTTTATTTTCATTTAATGTATATCTAAAAAAAAATATTCTATTGAAACTAACCTTATTTATATATAAGTTACATTATTGAGCCCTATCGCAAACTTCCAGTGAACAACATACAAAATAATCCTTGGAAATCTGTAAGAATATCCAACTAACAAATTGGTATAAATTACTTTCTTTTGTTCGAGTATTTTGGAAGTGGTTAATCAAAAGTTTAATTTATAAATAAAAAATTGTTTAATCAAAAAATTTGTTTTGTTATATATTTTTGGTAAATGAAAAAACGCTCCGGGTTTATTTCGCGATAATAAAGTTATGACCAAACAAAAATGTAAACTGTTAAAAATAAAATGTATCAATAATTTTGAGGTAGTTGAGTAAGTTTTATTAAAATTCTTGTGTTCATTAAATTTGGTAAGACCGTTCAATCGTAGAAATGACGATTCGAAAGGGTTCATTATAATATCTATGTATTTTCCAAAGATGAAGTACTTTCATACTGAAACATGTTTTATTTTTGTATTATGTATTATTTGTGACATGAACTTTTTAATGTCTATTGATGCCAAAATCAAGTCAATTAATTGTGAGTTTCATATAGAAAATATTTCACCTGAAAAATTTTCGTTCCCCGAACTTCTCTTAAATTAAACAAAAAAAACTTGCGCAAAGGGTACCAGTACTCTTTTTTTCTTTCTTTCGCCGTCAAAAAATAAGTGACAATTTTAAGCTCATTATTACGAAACATTTCGCCTGAAATGAGTACCACCAGCTCACAAAAAAGGGAGATTTTAGTTCCGCGGGGAGTTAAACTCACAATAGGGGAAAAATGAAATATCAATAGTGATGTCTTGATATTCTAATATTGGTTAAAGAAACATTAAAATTTGTATTAACGAATATTATGAGCAGAAAAAAACATTTCGCTGAAGCTCAATGTGCAAGCATCTCGGTCTTGGAGCATTCCATGGTCCCGTGCAGACGAATTCAGCTAGTTTAAGATTACTTAGAAACAAGTGTCTGTTAAAATCAAAGCTTTTTTAAAGACGTGGCCTAAATTGTTCTTGGAACTAATTTGTGTTTGTTTTTGTTTAAATCATCCATTTTAAATGCATATCGCTTTTTCTTGGCTTTCTAAAGGTCTTCCAATTATTTAATAATGCATTTTGGAATAGTGTTGCTTTGAAAATCAGAATCCGGAATACCTAGATGCGTTTTGAAATTTTCTTTTCGGAATAGATTATTTTTATAAATAAAACTTTTTTAAGATCAAGATAAATTTTACGATTTAAAAAAAGATTCTTTATCTATTTTATAATAACAAGAAGTATCCGCTTTCAACAAGACAATAGAACAAAACGAGAAAGTTACATTTATTCATGAAAGTTTGACAATAATTAATTTTTGCACCAAAATTGGAATACACTCGTTTTGATTCAAACATAACAAAAAAATTAATTTAGGTGGGAATAAAGCTACTTTAATTTTTAGATTCAAAAGAGGATGGTTACAAAAATTGTGTGCCTAAAAAAATTTTAGCAAGATAAATTAACAAAAACCAACCGACAAAATATTGAAAAATCTGAGACTTTTAAATTTCTCAATAAATTGCATATAACTTTTTTTGGAGCAAGAATGGACCCAAAACATTCTCAAACAAAATATAATAAAGGCTCAAGGCCTTATGACATGTTGAAAATTTAATTTTCATTCAAAACTGATGATAATTTTTCGCAATAATGGTCAAGTCTCTTTTTCGGTATAACATGACAAATTTCACATTGTAAAAATATTCGAAGTTAAGATTTTGATTAAATGTGACATTACAATTATTGATTGATATAAGACTTATTATTTGGTGCAGGGATCGTCAAAGGAGAATGAGCAAAAATGTATGGGAGCTGGTCTATTTTTTAACACGAATGTGTGTCATACATTGTTGGAAAGGTTGTTGTGAGCACATAATTTCATTATAAGGCCATAAAGCTCTAAGCAATGGGGGTTGCGAGATATTCGGCTTCTAAGCACCGAAAAGAACAATAATTCAACTCCGCATTTGGACATTGTAATCCTACTCAACATAAATGAGTCATTGATCATTGGAAAGGTTATAGCATGTATGTACTTCATTTTTATATTCAACCGTTAAGCTATACCCCATGGGGCTCGAGAGATATTTGTCAAAAACGCATTTTAGAACATGCAATCCCGCTTTCGGAGCTGGTCTACCAAGTAAATAGTAATGTGTTGTATACATCGTTGAAAAGGTTGTTGCATATCCTTCATTTTGTTAAATAGCTACTAATTTATAGATCATAAATAGAAAAAAAAAATGCAATTCTGCATTGGACGCTGGCCTACCTGCTCAACTGGAATGTGTTATACATAGTTGAAAAGGATATTATGTGAACTTTATTTTATTATATAACCGTTAAACTCTTAACCATGGGGTTCGAGAGTTATTCATCTTATAAACACCCAACAGAAGAATAATGCAATTTTGTATTGGCTTAAGCTACACCAGTGCAGTGACTGTTGAAATGGCAGAGTTCATTCCGGAAGGATGTGAGAGGGATGGAAGGTGATATTTTTCAATGTATTTGTTTTCACTAAAGTAATCTTCAACAGCTTTTCAACGATATACGGCACATTGGTATTTAGTAGGAAGACAATTAGCCAGTTTATATTTCTGAGATCTCAGAGCGCTCAGAAATATAAACAGGATTCCTCCCAAAAATTCCTCACTTTTCCCCTTAAAAACTGAGACTGAAATTTTTTGGATTCGCTTGCTCAATTATTTTTTGTCGCAGTAAATTACATAAGAAGAAAAGAAAAAGAGAGTTGATTTGACTTCTATGTGAGGAATAGTGTTTATATTTTATGCTCCTGCTCTGTCTAAAATTTGAGGAAAAATACTGAGCGCTCAAGAAATATAAACTGGCCAAATGCGAAATATGAAGTTGCATTATTGTTCTTTTCGGTGCTTTAAAGGTGAATATCTCTGGAATCCCATGGTTTAGAGCTTAACGCCGGTCATACAATAAAATAATGTTCAAACAATAACCCTTTCAAAAATGTATGGCACAAATTGTGTTGAGTATATGGGCCACTTTGCCCATTTTCCTTTGTATGATAAAGAACAAATATATTTCCGGGAAAAAATGCAAAATTAAATAAAAATTGTTTTCCAGTCTGTGATTTTATCCTTGACCAAAACCTCACGTCAAAATTTAGCTGGTGTTTGGGGATGGATATGTGGTAGCTAAAATTTAGTGTGATCTGCGTACTAGGCTAAGGACAAATTGTATCTGCAGACGTGGTTCAAATTTTGGTCCGTGACTCAGCAATCACCGATTTCAGCGATTTAAATGAGGGTGTTTTCGAAAAAGTCCAAATAATCATATTTTTTTGAAACAGATACTATAATCATCCTGTTGCACAAAGTTTGTTTGATTAACGTCAGTCAATTTACTTGTAAACGCACTTGACGTTTACGCTCTCCGCGACTTTTCAATATTTTGTTCGCCAACCCGATTTTTTACTGCACAGCTGAACTGCAGATGATATTTTGGGACCTGTGACTTCAGCAAGCTGCATTAAAGGCTCTCAAATCAACGCGAATGCGGAGCGACGAAGATTTATTGTTGTTGTTAAGCGTTGTGTCTTAAAGCCTCTCCCAAACCAACGCGATTCGCAGCGAATCATTCACAATATTAAGAAAAATATGACATACATAACGATAAACAACAACAAAAATTCTTAGGCAGACGAATCGCTCCGCATTTACAGCGAATCATTCACAATAGTCCAAAATATGACAAATACACAACGCTAAACAACAACAAAAATTCGTCGTCGCTTTTGCGTTAGTTTGGGAGCGCCTTTAAAAACATACGCCGACGGTGGTTTTTTTGTTGATGTTTAGCGTTGTGTATCTGTCATATTTTGTAGTATTGTAAACTGTCAGGGAGCGTAGTGATAGTTTTTCATTAGCTGCGGTTTTTTGCATGTCCATATGGACTTTGCCGAAAAAAACGACATCTGGAAATTTCAACATTTCGCCTTGGTCTGCCATTTTGTTTTTGCACATTAAAACAATAACAAATGAGTCTCATGAGTGCGGTGTTTATACTATATTCATGCTTCACGACATCCCCGATCCTTTTGTCCAGAAACTACCGTGAGACCGGTCTCTATCTTTCCAATCTAAACAGCGTCCAAGTGGCTTTCGGTCGGGGATTGAAAAGTTGATTGGTTTCAAATCGTATGGAGATGGAACGTTATGATTGTAACTTAGCCTGTTTTGAGTAACCTGGAACACACCGCCGATACTATATCTCAAATCCCACTGAACGCGCTCAACTGACGTGTGGTTTTTGTAAACACGAAATCTCCCCACTACAATTTCAGATTTCACCATGAAAATCAACGAATCACCACCATCCCCACCACTACTTTTGTAGGTTTGTCGCCTTTGTACCTACCTAAATTTCATTTTTCATTTCAAAGAAAACTTTACAAGTGAGCAAGGAAGCTAAAAACAAAACAAAAATTAATTTTTTCATCTTCAAATTGAGAACATAATTTTATTTCTTTCGATTAATTTAAAAATTTACTAGAAAAAAAAAAAACAAAATTTCAATAATATACCAGCGAAAACTCTGTTTTATTTTTTAAATTAATAAAGAACCTACATACAGCGAAAATATTTCAGCAACAAAATGTCAACTGCTGCATTCCAAACTTTTGAGCGATTTTCGCAAAGTTTAGGACGTAAATTGTAAGTATTTTTTTTTAATACATTTGTGTTAATAAAATATTTATGTGGGAATATTGATGGAAGTGCATGAAGTTTATTAAATTTGCGATCTTTAAAATGAACCTAGACCTAACAGTATTTTGTAATAATGTTAATTTTTAATTGAATTAATAATTTTCACTTTCACATGTTTTTCTTATCGAGTGTTCTATGACATTGACAATTTTATAAGTTTTCGAAAATTTTTCAATGCACATAATTATATTTCGTCGCTACTAAATGGGTTTCGGTTTCATCAGCCTTGTTTACCTATTTTTCGGAACATTCTTTATTATTCTTAATTATGTGTCTGACGTGGCCTTTTGTGATATATTTATAGACTAATCGGCTGACTTAAATATTTGTTTTCTTGTGCTGCAGCACTAGGATCGTGATTAAAGAAAATTTTATATACCTACCTGTAGAAAGTAAGTTGTATGATTAAGTTGTTTTACCATCCAAAATACCTAGGTAGGTACTATGATGAAAATTCTAGGTATGATCGAAGAGTTGTGGTCAATGATAATCGGTTATTGAATGACTATACTTATTCTAGTATTATACGATTGAGATCTTGTATTATAAGAACTCAGTAGCAAATTACTTTTTTATAATAAAAATCACATTTTTAGATTGTGTTCTTATCAATTTTTGTTCAGTGATGTAAAGGTAATCATAAAAAGACTGCAGACTGCAAAACAACACTCAAATATTATGACGATACTTGGTTAGTTTTAAATTTCTTGGACAATAAATTGTAAAGGAATTTTGCAACCAATTTATTTACAGAGTCAGTACGTTGGTACCAAACTGATAATAGTTCCCAAAATTTTATCCCACTAAAATTAAAATGACTTCGATATTTGAGGCCGTGAGTGCAAAAGTGGTGTAACCCATTTTTTTGGAAAAATTGATATTTTGTCTCCTATTTTTAAATTTGTGAGTCAAATGACATATAAGCTAAAATTCTTTATTCTGAAATATCTTAGCTTTTCAAAAATGTGACTGTCTCATATAATATCAAGTTAAATAGTATTTAACATCGATTAAAAATTTTGATTTTTTGATTGATTAAAAAAAGTATGTTACACCACTTTTGCACTCACTGCCTCATTTATCTGCCTGTCGTACCAGATTCGACTAATTGCGGACAGGTTTTATGTTTACTCGACATTTCAGTTTATTTAAAAATTTTAAAGAAAAATGTCAAAACAATAAAATAATAAAAATTTGTTGCAAGAATAATTGAACTCGAGTAGTTTGGTCTCAGCTTGGTTTCTATGTCTGCGGAACTAAGTCGTACTATGTTCACTCATACCATGTTCGAGCGTTAACAGAGCCCTTTAAAGTAAGTACTCAGACATCTCTCGTTTCTTCATATACATGTCAATAAATGAGAGATCCTGACCTGAGTACTATCTTTGGGTCTAGGTGAATCTGGCACCACAGACAAGTGCCTCGAACAACGAAAAAAATCAGAGATCTTTTGATTTCGGACTCGAGCTAGCCCGAAGACAAGTAAAATCAACTCGAACATAGTTCTGAAACCATGTTCACTTCAACCGGTATCTCTCATTTCTCCACACACGTACGTATCAATAAATGAGTGATACGCCTTCTAGACTTAAAGCCGACAGCAGATTTTGGTTGTGAATGATAGCAAAAAAAGAAGTAAAGAGGTCGAAAGCTTCATTAAAAGCTATTCAAAAAATCGAAGTCCTGCAGTCCACAACTGGGGCCTTCATAATTAAACTGATTAAACAGTGCATCAAAAAGAAATATGAATGAAACTTCAAAGGTAATCGTGTTAGCCAAAATTGGTTCGCGAGTGAAATCGGTAAGGTGGAAAGGGAGGTGTTAGTAAAGAAGAAAATATAAAAATTCGAATCAGCAATTACGTTTCCTAAATAAATTAGCCTATTTCATTCCATTTTGTTAATTTTTGGCTGTGCGTTCAACTGAAAGGTTCTGCATTGATATGTAGTTGGACGAGAACGGAGCCAAAAATGCTTTAACGCTGTCCAAAAATCGAATGTTACAATTTGAAAATATTCCGTTAGTAGCAGAGATACACATGTGTGGAAACTACAAGTGTATACCCGACATGACCTTTCACTCTAAAGTGAAACCAACCAATCTAAACAGGGTCTATTTTATGATTTACAGCTAGGGGGTATACCGGATGTATTATAACGGTGTTCGATGCTGGATCCAGTTGATGAGTATCTACGACCTTACCATGTTATGCAAACCAACCCTTCTCTAGCTACTCGTGGGATTTAATACCAAAACTTTTAAAATCTTAAAACTGTAAAAACCACAAAAGATTCAAAACGCGGGATGTTACCGCGAGTGAATATGCGGATTGCGTGGCGAGAGAACTCCATGGATAAGATCTGAGACTGGGATGTAGTAAGTTCCTAAAAAGAATACCTCCTAGGATCTCAGCTAACCGGGCTAAAAATGCAGAGATTAAAGGAGGACACTTAAAGACATATCGACAACTACCAAGGAAGAATACCTTGCGGGCAGATGCCAAATGACACAAAGATGAAAGAAGGTATTACGTATGGAAAAACACCATAAGTAAAAACGTCGTCACCGCAGATCAGTTCCTTTTCCAAAAATGAGGGCTCCTGGCCTGGATGACCCTTGCAGAAAAGAACTCAGTGGCGGATGCACAAAATGATACCTCCGGTTTCTCGAAAGAGAAGGTTAATTAATGAAAATAGGTAGCAAAAACCGACCCCCTCGAAAGCTAAGAACATGGAAAGAGGAAAAATAATCACCTGAGGCATGAAGCAAAAAAAAATCTGAATTGAGTACTAACTCTAGGTCAGGTAGGACAAGCAAGTGCCCCCCAACAATAAAAAGAATCAAGGTTCTTTTAATTTTGGTACTCGAGTCAGCTCGCATACAATTAAAATCAACTTTAAATATAGTTCTCGAACTATGTTCACTCGCACGATGTTCGAGTGTTTGCAGAGTCCTTCAAGTTAGTACTCTAATCAGTATCTCACATTTTTGCACATCTTGATTACTCACGTTAAGTCTAATACCCATACTAAGAATAGGACTCTGTGATAAATTGGCTGTTAATTTGCACTATAGTGATAGTGACCCTTGGATCTATGTATGTGTTTCTCAGATAATACATCCTCTACACTCCATAAATCATATAAAATTTCTATACATCATTCAACTTTTAGTACAGTCAAATTGGACAAAAAAAGTGATGTAGGTACAAAAGAAATATTTGTTACTGGTTTGACTTTACTCTATATCATTATGGAACAAAGTTATGAAACGCTTCCTGTATTTATTAAAAAAATTACTTCTACTGCTATTTTTAGGAAAGCTATAACACTTCACTTTAGCTAATTTTGTAATATAGATATGGTGAAAGGATAGGGTTGAATAGGAGGTGAAAATTGGAAGGTGACGGGAGGGGAGAACTCTGTAGTTTGCCCCTAAGAAGAAAGAGAGTGGAAAAGTTTAAAAAACCAAGGATGTGAATATGCTGCTTTCTATTTTCCATTACTTATTCCAAAGGCTTAGCCTACCTTCTGACTTCTACTGCAGATACCTGCTAAATATTAGGAGTCTCACATGCAATGGACAAATCATTGGTCTAATTTCTTGCTAAAAGGATTCATTCTGGGTTATCGCTGGTTTACTTTAGTTAACTACTTAATTTCTCCAATAAACTTTTTGAAAAAAAAAATTGCATAATATTTTTTTTATTATTTAAATTTCAGTGAGCCAGAGGTTCGTCATCACTTAATGCGAGTGTATTTATGTCTTGGCGCAACAACAGCTGCATCTGCTGCCGGTGCCGTATTATTTCTAACCGGGATTCTTGACACTGGTATCTTAGGTGCCTTGGCCTCCTTCGTTTTGGTTTTGTGTCTTCATTTCATAAAAGATAATGGAAAGAACTTTTATCCACGTTTGGCAATGCTTCTTGGTTTTGGGCTTTTCTCGGGACAAGCTCTTGGTCCACTGCTTGAATATGTTGTGCACCTGAATCCAGCAATTATCGTTTCAGCCCTCAGTGGAACAGTTATAACCTTTCTAACATTATCGTTAGCTGCACTTTTGGCTGAACAAGGAAAATATATATTCCTTGGCGGTTTGCTGGTCAGTGTTTTGAATACCATGGCTTTAATGAGTATTCTCAATATTTTTATGAGGTCCTACATAGTATCGCAAGTATGTCATAATAAATAAAAAAAACAAGCACAATTTATATAAAGTTCTTTTTTATAGTTCCATCTTTACGTCGGACTTGCTGCGATGGCTGCATTTGTCCTCTTCGATACACAAATGATTATTGAAAAATGTCGCATGGGCAACAAGGACTGCATTCAACACTCGCTTGACTTGTTCTTCGACTTAATCAGTATGTTCAGGAAACTTCTGATCATTCTTACACAAAAGGTAAGCCGATTTTTGTTCACAAATTTTGTTAAAAAAAAAAATAGATTAATTTGTTTTCTAACCAAAATTGTCTATTATTAAAAAATTTATGAAAATAATTACTACAGAAAATATCTTTGATTTTTACCATTTTTAGGAAGAAAGACAAAGGCAGAACAAGAGACGAGACTAAACAAAATTCGTTGACTGTTGAAAAAGAAAATAGTTTTCTTTTTGTTAAATTCAAACTTTTGGATAATTAACAATTTTGGGATAAGTTGTAGGTTAACTTTTTATTTTTTTTTTTTTTTGTTTGTTTATTAAAGGTAATACATCCTTATGCAACACATTTAGTTTACTTAATGTTGTGTATATTATATAATCACAAAGCAAACAAAAGCATTACTACTAAAATTAAATAAAAACTGAAAAAAATTGAAGATTTGCATTTTTATTTGTTTCAATTGAATGACTGCCAGATGGATTGGAAACGGAACATTTATTAACCAAGCATGAATTTAATTTTCTGTGGGTACAAGTTTGACCGCGGCCATTAATCAATACAAAAATTAAAGTTGGAAGAGTGATGCAGATAAATTTCATGTCATTTTTGGAATTTTATGCGAGATATTCCTATAACAAAAAATTTCATTGCAAATTGAATTTTATTTCAATTCACTAAACCTTCTATGTCGAAGAAACTGAATACGGACTACCTTAGCTGGGGGTCAATTCTCGATCTGTGAAACTGAAATGAAAACAATGTTATTATTTCAGTTCTCACAGAGTTTTATCACATCACTAACTGAACGTTTTAACGATTCCTTCTCGTTATGAAAAACAACTGCCAAAGAGAGTACTAAAATGAGAAATGCCAGAGAATATAATCAATTACCAAGAAGCTAATTCTCGGCTGTCATCCGGCTTATACGATTTTATGCAATAATAATGCAAATAAAATTGTTTTTATTCATTTGACACATTAACAACATCTAACAATGTTTCGTTTCTATATAAAATTGTAACAATCCTAACAAAGTCTAGGTTAGGTTAGGTAGGAGGGCTGACAGTTGATCGTGTTCCCGTCACACTTAAATCTATGTAGAACCGTTGTGATACCCTAGGAAATTGTATTCCACTTAAGCTCTAGAAGCTCTAGAAAGTTCTTCTAAGTCGTCATAGAAATGATTCCCTAGGTATTTCTTGCTTAAATGACAGAGTGCTGGGCAGCGGCCAAGGAAATGTGTTATATCCTCATGTGCTTCTTCGTCGCTGCACCCTCTGCAAAGGTCGTCAGTACTGGAGCATCATTTTCTTTTTGAACAAATTCTAACAATGGCACATCAACACCTATTTTTGACATAACAACAATAGTTGACTATAGTTAAAAAAAAGAACACCACTGAGACATAAATGACAGCCTGTAGCAAGTTTGTTCACACCTTGTCAACTTTAATCAATGGTTGATTATCATTGAATGCGTTTGTTCAGCAAAATTTTAAACAGAGTCCATGATTTGAGCTTTTAAGTGGCAAAATTACTTATTCTCCGATTCCGATTGATTAACACGATTTTCTGGAATTTCATTTGTTCCTCACTGGTTCTGGTACTGCAAATTGTCAAAGCATATACAAAAGAGAAACAAAATCTATCTAGATCTTACGAGCAAAGAAAAAAATAGTGAAAATCCATAACATCATCCATCTTCCAATACAAAAACTGTGTAAAGGTTTAGGGCATGATGGTTAGTGCGTAGGACTGTCATGCCAAAGGTCTGGGTTCGATTCCTAGCCGCTGCCACCTAAAAAAAAAACAGAAATGTCTTTTTCCGTGGTACTGCCTCTTGCGAGGAACTGACAAATCCTTCAAGAGTATACTTGTCATGAATAAGTGCTTTCTCATCTTGCCGTTCGGACTGGGCAAAAAATTGTAGGTCCCCTCCATTCCTGCCAAAAATACGCACACAGGAATGGCTGAGAGTTGTAAGTCACTAGGCCTGGTCCACGAGCTGTTGTGCCACCAAATTTATTTATTTTAAAGGTTTTATTACTACATAGTTGCAATTATTTTATTCATTATCCAAGATAAAAGTGCTTTTTTGTAAGGCCTTTTATAGAGTATGTAGAAATACTACAACTGTGAAAAATTCCATTACTAGGTATCACAAAATGCGAGCATTACCTACCTGAAAATTGAGTTTACAACACTGTGACAACAGAATCAGTGATAATCTAAGGCCTGGCGCCCACTAGGCAACTTTAAGTTGCTCGCCCTAGCAACTTTGTTGCTCCCGATTCAAGTACATTGGGTTATATGGGAGAGCGCCCACTAGGCAACTAAGTTGCCGGCAACTTTAAGTTGCTCGCGGAACTTTTTCCCGGCAACTTTAAGTTACTCGGCCGCGCCCACTGGGCAACTTTTGTTGCCGGCAACTTTATCTGTCAAAGATGACCGTGTTCAACGATGAAATCTTGCATATAGATTTTCAAATTCCTGAATTTTCTAATCCTCTGATTCTGATTTATCAAAAATGAGCTAAAAACTTCAATGTTTTTATTTGGTATTTACATTTTTATTAACGTTGTAATGGTGTCCGTGTCAAAAGTCAACACAACAAATACACAAAAACATGACGTCAAATTCCAAAAAGTTGCTCGGAAGTTGTCTAGTGGGCGATGGCGAGCAACTTAAGTTGCTTGGAGTTGCTGGCAACTAAGTTGCCCAGTGGGCGCCAGGCCTAAATGCAGATCTAACCCACTGTTAACAAACTGGCCCTAAATAAAATGTGTAGTGTAAGTTTTTCAAAATTCACAACTTAAGTGTTGCTATGCTTTAAAAATGCACCACAGTAAATATAGTATGTATTTTTTGCGTTAATTTATCTCAGAAAATGGTTAAAAATAATATTAAAATGTGTGATGTACTGCATCTGTAGTGATCTGTTGCTTCGTATGGAGGGGGTCTTATAAACACCAAAGTAGCTCATTGTGCTCGCAAATGTTAAAATGCCTCCAACTTCACGCTTAAACTTTGGCTGTCACTCTGTCAGAATCAAAAACTCGAAAAGTCAAACTTCTCTGCGATATATAAAAATTTCATTACAAAATTATTTTTCTCACACAAAAACATAAATTGATTGTATTAAAAATACCAAAAGTTAATAAACAATTATAAAATATCAAGTTTTCAATTAAAGTAATAAATTAAAACAAATTTGCGCCTCATAGATGTACAGGCATACAGTGTTAGACGAAGTCAAATAGAAAGAAAGATGTGGGATTCCTCGATGTTTTTGAGTACACTCACTCCGAAATTTTATGTTGCACTCACCGGTACTTCCAGTTTGATATCTGGATTAATCCTTATATTCGAATGGTGGTATTTTCGCAAATATGGTACATCATTTATTGGTATGATTCTTAAAAAAAAAATCATTTGAATGGCTTCGCATATATTATTTGTTGGAAACATTTATATTTTTTTCAGAACAAGTTTCGATTAATCACATCAGTCCGTGGATAAATGGCAGTGACAATCAGTCGGAAACAAATGGTACTAATGGAGGGCAACAAATGCCAGAGTGCAAAGTTTGGCGCAATCCTTTGAATCTATTTCGTGGAGCTGAATACCAGAGATTCTATTGGACAACTAATAAAGAGCCCCTGACTTATTATGACATGAATCTTAGTGCACAGGATCATCAAACATTTTTTACATGTGAAGGTTAGTATTTTTTTTTATTCGGTCCTCTCATCACTTTGGTTGAAGTTTCTGATTTCGGATACGACATTACAACAACTGTTGAATGTTTCTGAATTTTAACTAAATTTTTGGCTTATAGATCTATTACTTGATTTAGGAGTACAAATGCAAAAAAAGCTACTATTTAGACAGCTCACTGCGGCAATAGAAATAAAGAAATAAAAACCGAAATAGATAATAATGAGATCTTAAGCCATTTCTTTTTGTTGCTTTTGGATCTAGTGATAATGCTTACGACTTATATTGTAGAAATCCTGGACTAGTTTCAAAATGTGCCTATTATGGATAACAACTAAGACCAAGTTAGTCTATACAGCTCTTTGATATAAAATAGATGGCTAGATCCATAATGCGAACAAATTTATTTGTTTGGCTAAACTTTTAACGCCTTTACTGCACAGCACAAGAAAAAGTAGCTTGTGAACAGTAACAGGTGACAGATGTGCAAGACAACAAGTAAAGATTTTGCAATAATTTAAGTGCAGCTATGGTTTAAAAGCCTCCAAACTTCTCAATATAACTTTCGAAATAATTGATATTCGTGTTCAAAAGGATGCGATCCCCATTATTGCTGTATGGACATAAATGTGGAATTGTAATAACATCATTAGTTGTTCGGCTGCTATCCGTTGAATGTGTCGTTCATTATAATAGTAAATTACATTATCTCTATTTTGTATTGAAATGTTTTTGGGGTCAAACAACTGTAATAATTAATTTTGTTTTATGGGGTTTTCTTGTGGTAGTTAAAATTGATTTTTTTCGTTCCGATCTGCCAAAACACATATTTGGCAATATGTATACATAATGGGCAAACAAATCAATTTTTTTTTTTTCTGATCGGAAATCAATTTTGCAGATTTACCCCTCTATTACTAACACCATTACACACCAAAACAATTGACAGCCATCGATTTGTTAAGTCTGGATGGCTACAGCTTCACAGACACAAATTATACAGCAATACAATGAAAAGGAAAAATCAATCTAAAATCACATACCTACCTACCTTTCGAAAAAAATTAATTTTCAGATCAAAATCTGAATTTACCAAAAGAAAACCCCATTAAACAATAAGGGAAAATAAGGGCCGACTTTCCATTAGGGTAGCACGATTAGAGTGTTGATCTTTTTTACAGTGAGCTAAGAGTCTCAATAAAATAAATATAAAATATTACGGTGAGGAAACACTGTTTAAATGTGATTAAAAAATCGGGTTAATTTAGATAGCAATATAGTGCCAAATCGCAGCTCACACCCTCGGACCATTTAGGTACTGAGTGTGCAATAAAGTAGTTACTTTGTAGAATATTATTTTTCGAGTTTTCCTCAATTTTTGCATTTTAAAAATTAAAATTGAACTGGCGGACATTTTCATCAGCCTTTAAAACCAAAATTTTTGCTTACCCAAATAATTTGTATACACAAAAATGAAGTCTTTCTTTACTTTCATTAAAGAACTTAATTTTGAAAAAGAAGTAATTTTTTAAAGCTGAAGTAGTAATTTTTTAAAGCTGACCATATCGGTCGACTGAAGGTTGAAGTAGAGAATACGCATTAATGAAGCGAGTTTGCGCGAAAAAAAATCGCTTTTTCCGAAACTATAGCCAAAACTTCTACTGACGGTTGGTTTGCTGATTTGTATACATTCAAAAAGATATTCATCGCTTTAATTTGCGTTTGCAATTTAATTTTCCAATTCAATGGAACACACGCATTTTTTTTTTTAATAATAATGCGGTAGCTTGTAGAAATTCATCAGTTATAGCTATCATTGAAACTTATCATTAAATTGTATTAATTTAAAGGAATTTTGCAAGGGAAATCATTTATTATTTTGATGGACTAAGCCCTATTTAATATTTCCAGCCAACATTTTTTTTTAAATATCGTGTTTTGATTGCAACTAGGCAACTCAATTTTAAAAATTTTGGAGATAACAAGGTTCATAGGCACCTAACTACTAGAGAACGATTGAAATTTTAATTTGTGTGTTTCTCACACTTCAAAAATATCTTATATTTTTTTATGGTAAAAAAATTGGACGAAAAGGCTTGAAAATTGCACAAAATAGTACCATTTTTGCCGAGTTATTGTAAAAATTGAAAATTGAGTTGCCTAGTTCTTGCAATCAGGAGATGATATGTCGAAATTTGCACATAAAATTGCTTTTTTTATTTCAAAGACTTAACTACCTTACCAATGATCGAAATATGAAAAGTCATTTTATGTAGAAAGTTGGGACTGTTTGAATTTTTTTTTGGCTGGAAATATAAATTAAGTTCTAAACTTTATTCGTATATGAAATTTATAAATAATTTTGCTTTCCAGAAGTCTCAAAATCAATCATTAAAGTTTTCAATGATGAGTTTCAATGATAGCTATAAATGACACCTTACACTCTCAATCCTTCATGTGTGCATTTTATAGTCCCGACAAAAAAATGGATCCATGATATATAAAAATACTCATTTGTATTTACGAGAGAACGTTTTTTTTTAATTTTTACAATAAATCTCGTTCAAAAGCCTTACGAGTTACTTACCACGAAAGCAGCTTTTAAATTTTTTAAAGGACCTTTAACCATGGAATTATCTATTAATGAAAATTTTATTTATTTAAATTCCAAACTCTTACTTAAATTTGTATGGAAATAACCATTTTCTATTTGACTACGACAAGAAAAACTTGCATAGAGAAAGATTACATAGGTAGATTTTTAGGGATTCGTAGTATATCTTTGATTACGATTGAATATATGATATTTCTGATTAACTTTGAGACGTGAATACCTTTTGAGGCGCTATGGGGTCACGTGAAGTGCGTTTAAAGCTTACTCCATTTTTCTGTAGAACTCATCAAGATTGTGGAAACTCTGAAAACAATTTCGCAGTGGCTTCTTCATTTGTAACTACTTTATGAATCTTCACAGTTCATTGTGTCAGTGTTTATATTATCTCTAACCCAGGCTCTGAAAAAATTGCTACAAATATCAGCACCCAATCTTAATGGTAGTGCTAACACAATTTTCTTGCAAGTCACCGAAAGAATATGAACGCTAGTTCTAACAATGTCTGGTAGCGTACATAAGAGCTAAAAATTCTTCGAATCCTTCGTCATGGTGGACGCTATATATATCGTTCCAAGTTTCCAACTATTAAATATTATATTATATAAATTAGTTATTAATTTTAGTTAATTTTTTAGACAAACAAATAGAACATTATTCAAACACTCTTAAGCATTGTAAATGAACATGGACAACAAACTAACATTTTATGGATTTTTTTTTGAAAATTATGTAAAAGTACATGAAAATTAAAACTTTAAACTTTAAAGGCCATGAGGGGTACAATACAGAATTTATCACTGTCCCTCGGCTTTAAGTTATTTTGTTATTCAATTTTCATGCTTCTCGCACTGTTGATTTGAATTTTAAAACATTCTTTTTAGGTGATGCTGGTAAAGCTGAGTACGAGATCATGCAAACAGCTTGGCGAGAACGAAATCCAGTGGTACGAATAAAGGCTGCACATAATGCACTAGAATTAAATACCGAATGTGCGCCAGCGTATATTCTTCTAGCTGAAGAGGAAGCCACAACAATTCTTGAGGCAGAAAAAATTCTTAAAACAGCACTCAAAGTTGCAGAAACAAATTATAGAAAATCGCAAGCAACACAGCATCAGGGTGCCATAGCCGAGGGAATGCATCGTCGTGACACAAACGTTTTGATCTATATAAAACGCCGCCTGGCAATGTGCGCCCGAAAATTGGGTAAGCTCAAAGAAGCATCAAAAATGTTTCGTGATCTAACCAAGGAGATTCCATCAATAATGAATGTGTTGAATATCCATGAGAACCTAATTGAAACACTTCTTGAAATGCAAGCGTATGCAGACTGTCAGGCGGTGCTCGCCAAATACGATGACATTTCGTTGCCAAAGTCAGCGGCAATATGTTACACAGCAGCGCTGCTCAAGGCCAGAGCTGTGGCCGATAAATTCTCGCCGGATATTGCATCGAAACGTGGCCTCAGCCCGGCTGAGATGAGTGCCGTTGAAGCAATTCACAGAGCTGTGGAATTTAATCCACATGTTCCCAAGTATCTGCTAGAGACCAAGCCACTCATTCTTCCACCAGAGCATATACTCAAACGCGGTGATTCAGAAGCACTGGCTTATGCATTCTTCCATCTAAAGCATTGGAAAAATGTCGATGGAGCACTCAATCTACTACATTGTACATGGGAGGGAACATTTAGAATGCTGCCGTACCCCCTTGAGCGAGGCCACCTCTTCTATCCGTATCCAACATGCACCGAGTGCGCCGATCGTGAACTCCTACCAACGTTCCATGAAGTGTCGGTATATCCCAAAAAGGAACTGCCATTCTTCATTTTGTTTACGGCTGGTCTGTGTTCATTCACAGCTCTGCTGGCGTTGTTAACGCACCAGTATCCCGAACCGATGGGCATAATTGCACAAACTGTACTTAATTGGATCTCGTATCCATTTCAGCTAATCAAGGAGAGAATCGAAGCTATTTGGCCTTGCAATCTTCTGCAGCAGCTGTCAAGAATTTAGAGGGCTTTCTATTAACCATGAGGCTGGAGGGCAAAATGACAGCGATAAATAAATAAGCGCTACAACAAATGCATTTAATGTGATTTTGTTTACATACAAATTAATCTCTTGTACACCAGAAAATAGGTGTTTTATTATTTTTTTTCGTTACATTAACTTATTTGATAGTACACAGGACTCGCCCCTTCGTCTTTCTCTGTGAAAGAACAATATTTTGTTAAAACATTACTTTTCGTGTTAACATGTGTGTTCTCTTACGAATCTCGTTTTTTCCTATCCCTAATTACTCGTATAATACTAAGTATTTTGTTTATTTTTATTTGTTTCTGTTTTATCCAGTGTTTGACTACAAAATGATTTAAGGATTATTTTTCCCAGCACTGGTTTACTTAAAGCAAATTATTCAGAAAAAAAAACGTATTGGAGCTCTTAAGTTACAAAAAAAAAAAAACTTTTGTGTGTCTAAATTGTGTTTGACTAGCGGTTTTGATTTTTGACAAGAAGACTAGCGTGTCCTAAATGGAATTATTCGGAATGACAATTTTTTTAGTTTTATGTTTTTTTATATCTTAATTTATTGTAAAATATCAATGCGTGTTAATTTATTTCCACTTACTAGATATGTATGTAAGTGTAATACAAAAAATAAATGTCCATTTCAGTAAGTAAATGCTTCCTTTGTATTTATTTTTTGATTAGAAATACCTTATTATAAATGTGGGGTTATTGGGGACAATCTTTTATATGAGCAGTAACATTTCTTTATTGTGTTAAAAAAATTTATAAATTAATAGAAAATACAAACACTAATTTGAGAAATTCGGAGGCTTTAGGTTTTTTAGACGTTAGTCATTTTTTTTCCTTAATAGTTGGGAATATGCTAAGGCGATATTACACTAGCATATAAATATGGCCCAAAACAGTCATATAAGTGTGATCGAAATATTAATATGACTAAATGACTAGTATGTATATGACCATGATTTCGAGACATATAGATGACACAGTGTACTACCAAAACAGGCATTGTCATATTTATTTGGAGGTTTTGTGCAATATAATCATTTATTTGATTGATTTTATATGTTAATCATATAATTTAAATATTTATTGTTTGCTTTTGGATAATTAAATAGAATTCTTCATTGATTTTATCCTAATTATAATAGGTTTTTATTGAGCACCTGGGTCTATTTTTTGTTGTTGCATCTATGCACTAAAAAAGTAAAGGTATGCAATATGTTAACCATCTTTGCTTCCATAGCCAGCATAAGTGGGAGCTAAACGAACAACATTTAAAAAATAATAATATGGATCCGCTTTAACGTCTATCGTGCTCATTTTTATTTCAACGCAGTCAAACCCATTCAATTGGAATACATTTCAGTGCAGTGGTTTCCTCTAACTTTCAACTAAAGAAAATTACATTTAAAAAATACGCGAATTTAATCGCCTTATCCCGCTGTTGGAATATATGCATTGCTAGTCAAGAGCTATCGATGGTGATGTTATTCGAGAGGTTAGATCAGTTTTTTTTAGAATTTGTATAGAAAATAATTGCGATTTAAATCGCTTGTGTCTGGGGTTTTGGGGCCACTGAGACGACTGTCATGTCCATATTCACACTCAGGGACTCAAGACCTTTCCTTTTACCATTACCTTCAAAGGACTTCTTAAGAGCTTGTGACATCTATGAATACCGCATTTTCGGGTACAATTTGGCTATAAAGATGCCAATTCATGCTGGCAGAAGAAAGTGTTGGTTTTTGTTAACACCTTCAAAAGAATTCTAAAGAGATTATGATGCTATTACATTTAGCCAGTTTATAAATATTTCTGAGATCTCAGAGAACTCAGAGCGCTCAGAAATATAAACAGGATTCCTCTAAAAACTTCCTCACTTTTCCCCTTAAGAACTGGGACTGAAATTTTTTGGATTCGCTTGCTCAATTATTTTTTGTCTCAGTAAATTATATAAGAAGAAAAGAAAAAGAGAGTTTTTTTGACTTCTATGTGAGGAATACTGTTTATATTTTACTCTCCTGCTGTCAAAAAATTGAGGGAAAATGCTCGCGCTCAAGAAATATAAACTGGCCAATTGATTTTCCTTCCACCCACCCAAAAATTATTAACTGCTGTCATTCGCGGAGCAACAATTTTTTCCCTGCTTTTCCTTTCTTCCTCCTCTGGTCCAAATAGTGACAATAATAGAACAAAAAGTTTGAAAATAATATTTATTTTGATAACATAAATTTTCAAATAAAATACATACAATATAATTTACCAAATAGTGTTTTTTGTCATATTCTCATATGTATTTAAATTTTAAAAATATAGGGTGCTGCCAAATTTAGCTTGGCCATACATATATATGAACAAAATTTGTTTGTCATATAAATTACCCATATATCCGTATGACATAGTGTAATACAACGGTCATGCTTTGCCATATTTTATATGGCAGCATTAGCCATGTATATTATGATAGTGTAATACCGCCTTTATTTTGAATTGAATTGAATTTTATTGAGACTTTAGAGATATTACAAACGAGTACAATTCAAAGTATTATATTTTTTTTTTTTCTTAACAATAGTTAGATACTGCGGCTATCAAGTATTGCCTGCTTTATCGCGTTACATGTATGCCTCGTGGCTGTCAGTTAGGGACTAAAATTGCTCGTGCTCAGGAGCAATATGTACATTTTTTGAATGTGACGTTTGGTCACGATATGATACAATATATAAATGACTTAAATACTAATGGAACGAGATGAATATACTGAAGGTATAATCAGATTCTGGTTCTCAGGTACGAATACACCAGTGGTGCTTTAGGAAGTTCTTTTTTTTTTTTTAAGTTAGAGATACATTATGTGTAAGGTAATTTAAGTGGATGAGTTAATAACAGAAACAACTGATGTTGTACTTTGTAATGTGAATTATGAATATAAAAGTATTTGATAAAAGATATAGCTGAATGAAATCTTAACATGTTTATTATATCGTATTCATTTTTTTTTTGTTTTTTAAAATTGATTTCATCTTGTAAGGTCTTTACTTTTCTTTTTATTTTTTGCAATTGATAATTCTTCATTAATGCTTATTTATGATTGAATGGTTTTAGTCAATTTTAAAAATATATGAAATAAACGATTGGTTATGATTAATGAAGCAGTTGAGAGCTTGACAATCTTGGTAGTTAATCATATGTGAGAAAAGTAAAATTTAACTGGAAATAATATAAGAGGGTTAGTAAAGTTAGAGAGTAATTAATTGAGAAAAAACATAATATGATAAGGGGTAAGTTCTGCCCAGATAAAAGATGGTAAACATGTATATTATGCAAAGAAATAAGATAGTGTATCGTGGATTACCCGAGGAATAAAGCGGATGTTAACAAAAGAGATATTCAGCCACGATTTTGACCAAGAAGGGCCTTGGAATAAAAGGATAAAGGTGATTCAACAGTAGTTGCATTTAGATCCAACGAAGATATGTCAAGTACGGTAAGGTACCTCTCAGAGCTCCCAGAGGTCCCCGACTGATTGGAAACGATCTCTCTGACGAGATCATTGTTCGAGAGACTAAATTTAGAGATAGTGTTTTTCAGTAAATACATCATATATCTCATAATCGGAATGGTGTTAGTGTCTTTATATATAAAGGCATTCGAATAGCGTTTAGATGAAGTTTGAAAATTTTTCCCCGAACAAAAGCGAAGTATTTTCCTTTCGAATATTTCGATTTCAAGGGCCACTGAAGGAGAGATGACAAACCAGACAGGAAAGGCATAAGTTATTATAGGACGAATGAGGGTTTTATAAAACAAAAGTTTAGAGTTTTTACTTAAAGCTTTGTGTCTAAGGAAAGGTGTTAGGGCATTAGCAGCTTTACGGGCTTTGCAAAGAGCGGTTCTAGCATGTATATTAAATTTTAATAATTTGTTGAAATGAACCCCAAGGTATTTCATCTTGTTGTTAGCTTTAATGGTGTGTCCATTTAATCTAAGCAATAGATTTTTGCTTTCCAAGACTGTGCTAGAAGGGCCTTTCCCACTCGCATTTCGGAAACAAATCATTTCTGATTTGGGAATATTTATTGAGATACCCCAGGTTTTGTAAAAATCGTTTATAATATTAATATGTTTTTGGAGATAGTAGGTAGCTGCAAAGGGAGAGCTATTGCTAGAATACACGATGGTGTCATCAGCATAAAGAAGACTGGTAGACTGATAATTCTGCTCTGAGAAAGTGTGAGGGAAGTCATGGAGGAACAGGTTATAGAGATGGGGGCCCAAGATCGATCCTTGGGGAACTCCCCTATCACTCGCGCATGTGTTAGACTTTGTGGCTTGTATTTGGATGAAGAATTTCCTATCTTGAAGAAAGCTTTCAAGAAGGTGGACGATATGAGGCGGGAAGTTAAGGCTGGCAATTTTTGAAAGTAAACCGACTCTCCAGACACTATCGAAGGCTTTCTCCAGGTCTAGAGAACAAGCAACCGTACAGTGCTTTTCTCTGAGACTAAGTGAGACATCATTATGTAATTTTAAGAGAGCTTGCACAGTGGAATGACCACTCCGAAAACCGAACTGGTAATCGGTGAGAGGTTCAATAGGATTCTCGGAAGGAGAGTTAAGGTTGTTAAGAATTATTCTTTCTAGTATCTTGCCAACATTAGAGAGAAGAGAGATAGGTCTGAAGTTGTTGATTTCAAAGTCGTTGTTTTTCTTTTGTAACGGCAAAATTTTAGCAATCTTCCACGAAGATGGGAAAAATCCATTATTTATGCAGTTGTTTAATAAGATAGTGAGAAACTCGATAGCAAGAGAAGATAGTTTTTTAAGGGCAAAGTTGGAGATCCCATCAGGTCCAAACGATTTTTTAGGTTTAATCTGACTAATAATATACGCAACCTCATCTACATCTGTAAAGATATGCGAGGCAGAGGGGCTTATGGCTGGGTTATCCTCACTGAAGATAAAAATTCTGTCGGGCTTCGAGTGGCTAATGTTATTGGCAGTAGCTATGGCCTCCTCTGTAATTTGAGAATTGTGAGAGGGAATAGTGTTTGAGTAAGTGAGTTTGAAGTGCTCTTCGAAGGCTTCAGCAATATTTTTTTCATTATTGAGCTCAATGTTGTTAACAACCAATTTTCCACAGGAGAATGGTTTTTTTTTTACCAACAAGTCTAAAGAATTCCTTGAAGGCTTGAGGTCCTGGTTTGATTTTCCCTAAACTTTCACTTAGTTGTTTGTTGAGCCATAAGGAAATTTTTTCTTGAATAATTTTATTGAGAAGAGAGATTCTGCTCGATAGATCTTTATACTGGAAGCAGGTTCTATTAAAGTTGTTATGGTATATATGTTTGAGGCGTCTTTGCCAAGAATGTTTAATTTTGACATTGATTAAAAATTACAATAAATGTTTCAATGTCCTGGTTGGAAAGACATTGAGAAGTAGGGGGAAAATTTTCAAGAAGGTTATTATCCAGGAGTTCTCTAAAGGATTCCCAATTAATGTTTTTGAAGGATTTCCCACTGAGGGGAAAAAGAAGGGGAATGTCCACATCTGCTAGGGTGAGTTCCAAGAGAAGAGGAAAATGTTCTGTGAAGGAATGAAGAGTGGTCAGAGCAAAATTATTGTTGAAATGGTTTAATAAATGCTTAGAAATAAGGAAATGATCAAGGTATGCGGAACTCTTATGGAAAGTGGGAGTAGGAGATGATATAAGTTCTAAAGTAGGATTAGAGATACGGAGCCAGTCAACAATTGACTTGCCGTTACTATTAGTAGTAGAATCACCCCAATCAGGGCTCCTAGCATTTAAATCCCCCCCCCAGGATAGCCCCGTCAAATGTGCTAGCAAGGGAGTCAATTTTGTTCAACTCATTTAAGAGAGATGAAGGCGGACAGTTTGAAGGAAAGTACATGGAACCAATGAGTATTCGTTCTGTTATATCGTTCTTACGGATGTTCAAGCAGAGGAAAAGGCAAGGATAGCTAAACTGATAAGAGTGGGAATTAACAAGTTCATATTGAATATTATTTTTAACGATCACGGCAACCCCTTGAGATTTATCATCCCTAAGGATGTTATATGAGTCCAAAAAGACTTTGTGTTTGTAGCTCAAGGGCGTTTCCTGAATAAACGCAATAGGAATGTTATTTGCCAGAAGAATTTTAAGAAGTTCTATTCTTCGGGCATGTGCAATCAAGGACGAAATGTTGAAGGTCATTATTTTTAGATTCATGGCTTCGAGGAAACAAGGAGTTGGTTTACCAGATCAAGGTAAGCTAGTTTCTTATTTACCGTGGAGGTAAAGCTGTTGATATTTGACATAAAGTCTTCAATTTTTTTAACTAAGGATCCCATATCAATACCGAAGAGGTCTTTGGAAAGATTTATGAATTGATGAATGACATTGTTACTTTGGGAGCTGGATTGCGAGAAAGTAATCTTGGGTTTGGACGCCTTAGGTATAGGAGTAGAGTCGACGAAGTGACTGGCATAAGATATACCTGGCAGGAGTTCGCAGTTTGGAGCCACCTTAGGGACTGGATTATTATTTTTTTTTTTGATTTTTGCATCAATGATAACTCTATCCCTTTTGGATTTAAATTCTCGATAGGCTTTACACCCTCTGAAGTTGGCAGGGTGGTCGTCACCACAGTTCACGCATTTTGCCTTACTGACCTCCGATCTTATCGTAGGGCATGCACCCGGCTCGTGGTTGCCAGTGCACTTAACACAATTATACTTATTAGCGCAATTTTTGGCCAAATGACCGAATTGTTGGCACCGCCTGCACTGCAGAGCGCCACCGTTTCCTCTGGGTTTTTCCCATTTGATTTTTGTATTGAAAAGAAATTTAATTGTGTTAACCGCACTGGCACCCGAGCCGGGAAGCAGCCGAACCAAAAAAAGATTATAGTTAATTTTGAGCTGTCTCGAGCGGATAGTTTCAAATTTTGAAACCTTATCCACGCAAGGAGCTCGCAGTTTGAGCTCATCTAGAATCTCATTCTCCAAATAATCAGACGTCAGGCCCCTGAGAACCAGATTGGTAGTTTTTTCCTCCTTAGGAGTGAAGGAGTAGGCCTGAACGTCCTCGTTGGATCTCAATACGGACAACAATTCTTTATGAATGATTGGGTTATCTACATAGAACCTACAAGTAGGACCACGATACACTAGCTTATAGTTAAAAGAAAGAGATTTCTCCTTCATATCTGAAATAAGTTGACGAACGTCAACATCTACCATAATAATAGGTGGGCAGAACTTACCCCTGAGCAGTTTTTCGTCTGTCCTAACTGCGTTAGTAGCTGTGTTGTTAGTTGATGATGAATCCAGCAACTCTTCGATTCCAGGGTTAGCGGCAGCAGCAGCAGGAACAGATTTTTGTGAACTTGCGTCGTTCGGAGGCAAATCGTTGAAGGTGGTTTGATTCGGAATCAAATCCAATCTAGGATTCTTGGCCAACCTGGGTTTAGCATTGACTTTGAGGTCCATCAGGAGCGAAAATTGATTTTCGCTAACATCCTTACTTTTTGGCTCTGTAGGCTGAAGAATTTTGGATTGGGCTAGCTGCCTTTTCCTGGGAATTAGCCACCCAGAAGGAGCATTCGCAGAAGTGGAAGGTAATCCCAAACCATCCTTATTTGAGGTGTGGGCCGGTTGATCATGAACATCACACGTGTAACAATCCATCTCATTTGCATCGGGATTTTCATTGATGTCTTGTTGGCTCCAAGGTGGTAACGACGTGGAGGCAAGTGATTGAGTGGCGACCTGATGGGGTGACGTGGCAAAATTAGGCGAAAAGGTTGTATGCTGCTGAGCGGTCTTCTGTGACAGCGAAGCGATTTGTGATGAGGAGGTGGCGGTGGAATGACTCAACGACATATTATTTCTAGGCAGAGGAATTTCTGGAAGTTCCTGGGCGTTTGCTTGACTCAAACTGAGTAGTTGTTGAGCGGCGTCCAATTTAAGTAGTTGGTTGTTGGAGTTTGAGAGAGATTTAGGAACCCCAGACGCTTTTTTCCCCTTGTGGAAAGATGGTGGGTCATGTAGATTATGCAAACCCGGCAGGTTATTTCCTTTAGGAGATGAAATTGCATCCTGTTTGGGCCTCATGGCTCCTCATGTTTTGCCCCAAAAATGGGAGCAAACGAGGACAATGGCGGCGAGAAGATATACGCACCAAGGTACGATTGAGGTTAACTATTTATTAGCTATTTATGGTAAGCATCCACGCCAGTAAAGAGCAGAAGAAAGTACTTTGAGATAGTCCTCAGATAATTATTTTAAACTTGTTAAAAAATAAATACTTTAAAGAGTTTTATTTTAAATTTTTAATTTTGAGTTTCAAGAATGGTGACTTAACACGTTGCTGGTTCCAGCTTTTTTCCAATACCGCCTTTAATTTAATAAAATAAAATGTCAAGGTAGACAAATCTTAGACCGATGCCGTCGTTCAAGTTAGATAACATTAGGACAACTGTAAACAAAATTTATTAATAACTTTTTGAATTTGGTCGGTTATCTAAAGCTTATTAATACGACTGTATTTATACATAACTTTTTTTTGTACATTATAAAAACGTACCCATGATATTGTGTTTTACCCATTTAACAAAAATCAAGTGAATGTAATGAGAGTTAATAGCAACATTTATGTCCTTTACGTTTTCTTTGGGGTTTGGAATTGTTCCATTTCTATCGAATATGGACAATTTGGAGTCGAAGGTTTTCCATATTCGATAGGAATGGAATAATTCCAAAATCTAATCGAAAACGACATCACTTTCTTATGCCGTTTTCGCTTGGTTTTATGTTCTGTTCCATTCCTATGGCTTATGGAAAAATTGGAGTAGAAGTAGTGAAAAAGGGGTAGAAAAGGAGTACTCCAAACATCGACTCGAAAATGACATAAAGTTTAAGGAAATCTAATACCTTTTTCGGTTGGATGTTTGGAGTACTCCTTTTCTCTTTTTTCACTCCAAATACTCCAATTTTTCTATATGCCATAGAAACGGAACAGAATACAAAACCAATCAAAAATGAGATTAAATATATGCTCATAACATTCAATACAACAAAACAGTGAACACAAAGGTATAACTAACATTTTATATATATGTAATTTATTTGACTGCGTATATAACGAGTCATATGGAATTGAATTTATTTTTTCGGATACTAATTGCTCAAAATCTGGATTAAAGTTAAATGAAATGAAAAATTAATGAAAAATATGCCCGTTAATGTCAAAGAGGCATGACCGCGATTACACACAGGTACATTTTCTCAAAAACATGGCCAAAATTATGTTTTGTGTTATTTCAATTTATTATTGCATACTTATATCAAAATAAAAGAATTTTCATATAATTCACCATTTTAAGTAAATTTACACGAAAATTCATACAAAAATGAAAAAAGTTTTTTTTTTATATTACGCCATAGGGTTTCTTTCATTTGACATTAAATAATACAATATTTTTATAGTCCAGTCAATTTAGATTTTTTTAACTGGCCGGTTTATATTTCTTGAGCGCTCAGTATTTTTCCTCAATTTTTTGATAAAGCGGGAGAATAAAATATAAACAGTATTCCTCACATAGAAGTCAAAACAACTCTCTTTTTCTCTTCTTCTTACGTAATTTACTGCGACAAAAATAATTGAGCAAACGAATCCAAAAAATTTCAGTCTCAGTTTTTAAGGGGAAAAGTGAGAAATTATTGAGCCTGTTTATATTTTTGAGCGCTCTGAGATCTCAGAAATTTAAACTGGCTAAATAAAAGTTTAGGAAAGCAATATGATTTCACTACATAACTTTCTCCTCTGATTCAATAAGTCTCTGTTTGGTTACTGAAAATTCGTACGATGTCGCACTACATTTCGCAAATTCCTGTTTGTTTACTCCAAAGTGTAGCAAAGAGAGAGGTTGCACTGAAATTTGCAAGTTTTTTTCCATGGAGGGGAAGTTTCTTACTCTCTTATTTGGCTCTCTCTTTACCACACTTTGGAGTTAAGAAACTATTTGGTTTAAACACCAAATACATTTCTTAAATCTAAACTGAGATAAACCTTAATACCACATTTCCACCTAGCACAAATCTGAGATTTAATAAGATTTACCTCAAATCTCGAAGATTTACTATACAAATTTATTTCTTAAATTTTGAAGATTAGAAATTCAAATTAATTTTGTTAGATCTTCCTAGGGCAAATACTTTTACAAATCAAACTAACATATTCTTAAATGGCGCTGAAGGATTCATTCTTGGTTGCATTCAGTTCTTCATAAACGAAGCTTTCTATCTCACTAAATCTGAACTGAGATAAACCTTTGGAGGAAATATAGCATAGGGCAGAACTAGAATAGGCGGAAGCCAGCGAACGTGGTCATACGAAACATGGCGCAAACAATAAATTCACGCACACATAATTGCGAAGTGGTACCCTTCGTTTAGTTTCTGTTAACTTTTGCCGCCGGGCGAGAGAGCTATCACCGACCACGCTTTCGTAAGTGGACGTATACAAAATGAAAATGGTGGAGGCAAAATAAAAAGAATTTTGCGCTTGGTGTATAGTTTTGAACTGTTTTATTTTCTGTTTGATGTATGAGTGAAGTAAAATCTTTAATTATTTTTAAATTAATTTTCGTGGTTTCGCAAAATAAATAATTAAAAGCCTATCACTCTGTGCTGTGAATAAGTAAAAGAAAATTAACATTGAACAAACAATTATTTACATTTTTCGCTTTCCACCACCAACTTATGTACATTATGGGTCACTTGTGAAATTCACGTCTCGGAAAGCTACTTTTCGGTAGGTTTTGACATAAGCTTCCGATAGCTACTGCCTATTAGTTCTACTTTTGGAAACTTGTGGAAACATAGCATAAGGAAAGTTGAAGGAAGCTTTACGAAACGCTCCGCACTTCACAATTATATCCGTAGCATATGCTTTCCGTGTATTCGCTTGTTTTCTTCCGATCGCTGAAATTCCTCATATTTCCCTTAAAAACTGAGACTGAAATATTTTGTATTTGCTTGTTAAATTATTTTTTGTCGCAGTAAATTAAAATAAGAACAAAAGAAAAAATTGTTGTTTTGACTTTATGTGAGGAATGCTGTTTATAGGTTTGTTCGTGTACAAAAAATTTTTGTAAATACAGAAAGGTCACGAAGAAGGAAAATATTTGTTCGTGTACTTTCTGAGCTAAATTTGGCAGTCTGTCAAAATTTGAGGAGTGGAGATGCAATTCTCTCAGAGAGAAGTAAAATTGTGCAAAAGTAAACGAACGCACAGAACCAAAATTTCTACCACTTTTTGAACGTCAACATAAGGTAAACAAAAAACCTCATAAACCTCTAATTGGAATTTCAATTTTAACTTTACATTCTTAAAAAAAAAGTTGTATTTTTTGGATATTAATCAGCTAGTCACAAACTTAGTGCCCTATTACACGACGACTTTAGAGTCATGACTTTTTTCGAAATTCAATGAGTGCGAACGAGAAAAAACATCTGATCTCCTTTTCGCACTCATTTGATTTCGAAAAAAGTCATGACTCTTAAGTCGTCGTGTGTAATAGGGCACTTAGCATTCTAGAAATAAAAAAAAATAAATACACTTAAACAAAAATTCTTTAGTATTAAAAAATAGTTTTTTTGTTATCAAATATAAGTTTTTTCTAACCAAAAAGCACTTCACAATAAACAAAAAAAAACGAAATTCACAATGAAGTCACAATTTCTGTTTTAAAAATTGATCAGTAAATTTATTTAGTACAAAAAAACGAACAGATAAGAAAAGAAAAGCACTTTTACCAAAAAAAAAAAAAACAAAACTAAAAGTCAACAAAAGCCATTTTGTTTTTTGTTTTTATTCTCAACTCAGAACAGAAAACTGACAATTTCTGCCCAAAGAAATTTCTTGGGCAGAATTTGGCAAAAATTGTCGGGAAGGTGAAATTTTTACTCTCTCGCTATCGTTCTCTTCCGCTAACTACACAATTTCTGAGTCGCGAACAGCTTTGGGCTAGATTTGGTAGATTTGGGTAGAATTTGGTGGTTTTGTGGAGTACGCGAACAGACTTTATATTTTATTCTCCCGCTCTATCAAAAAACAAAGTAAAAATACTGAGCACTCAAGAGATAAAATGCCTCTTTGGTTACGTGAAATTTTCACCAAGTTTCCCAAACTAGGGTTTTTTTCTAAGGTTTCACGTTAACAAATACACCACCTATAAACTGGCTAAATAATTTCAGTCAAATCAGCAAGTAAACACAATATTTTGGCAGACAAAAATATATGACATTTGGCTAAAAAATTCAGATTTTTTGTGCGTTCAACGTTATGAATCAGTACTGAATTTTCAGATATCTGCCGATGAACGTACCCATTGTGAATCAGGCTTTAATACTCAGAGTTTGGGATGAATACGGCCATTACTTAGCGTTGCGTCACGTTCACGTTTCACGTAGTTGCTTGTCTTGCTTGTGTCATTACAGCACTCGAATTAAAAAGTTTTCCGTATTTTCTCATCTCGACACGAGTTCAATTGAAAAGACTTTCAAACAAATTCAATTGCGAAGTTTTATTTTTTGGACGTGGTTAATTTATTTATCGTATGTCCATCCAGAATTTAAACACATTTGGTAAGAGCATGTGAATAAAACCTAAAATAAAATCTGATTTATTAAAAATTTGTATTTGGATTCCTCGTCATAAAATGAGTCAATTAAAATGGCTGCCGTTTTTGCTGCGTTTCATGAATTAATAGAAATTTTACGTTTCCTTTCAATTTTATTTATAATTTAATTGTGAAAAAAGCGAAATATTTACTTTTTGTGACCATTTTTAAATACATTTTTCGAAGAGAACACGTTCGAGCTTTGGAAAATAAAATATTGGTTCGGTGAGTTCATTGTCATGGCCTTAAAACTTGTCGCCTTTCCTTGTGACGTCATTAAATTGGAACAAAATCGTCAAATCGATGACATCGAAATCGTACATGGTCTTCAAAGAAAATAATTCTAATCAACGAATGTTCGCTTGATCAAAGGAAAAAGAAATCTGCTTATACGCAATGCCTAGCCTACATAAATGTACAGTTAAAGAAAACTATGACCTATTTACCCAAATCTATTGGTATCTTCCTGTTGTAGACATTCAAACGTTTTATTTGCGAAGGGATAGGCTGCGCATTAATAAGTTAAAGATTTTGTTCAATTAACCTTGGTATCAGCATTAAAAACTTTTATCTACTCTTCCAATTATCTTCCACTTATTTCGAATGCAAAGTTTCCACACGTTTTATTTTCAGCTTCCCCCTTGACTATTGGAGTTTATGGTATAAATAAAGGAATGATGCATACAAAAATCAGAATAATTCTGATTACAAATACATAAATATAGGTCACAGACGGTTTCAGACTTGGCTCTTAAGTGTCTAAAAAAAGCATCAAAAAAAATTCCATTTGAGGTACAACCAAATAAATGATACCCCAAAAACTTAGAAAAAATCTCAAAAATAAAAAACCATCTCCTTATAGAAATCTTTGCAAAACACAAAAACCGTAATCAAACGTTCACAAACTTTGTGTATAGAGTTTATTGGTTACAGAGAGTTTATACTGTAAAAAAGCTAGGTTTTGTTATAAATCATAACAATAAGATAATCTCCCGGTTTGCCTAGCTTAAACAAAATCTATGAATATGCCCCATTGGCAAATGTTATTCATCAAGTGTAATAACCTATGCCAAATGTGTTTATATTAGTTTAGACTCCTTATTACAGCAAACATTTCAAGTGGCATCTAATGATGCAGTGTGATATAGGATATTTTCATAATTTTCAAAATCTACTTTAGTACAAACATGTAAATTGCTTAGCCCTGACGTTGTTTTTTTCATCCAAACCCATTCGGGCAAGGAAAAGAACATCTATTGAAAATTTTAATGATTGATTTTGAGCCGTTTAGGAAGTAAGATCATTTATAATTTTGAAAGACAAAAAAAGCTAAAGACGTAGTTAATATTTCTAGCAAAAATAAATTTTTAACATAAAATTTCATATTTCATATTTCATATTTCAATGATGGGATTGGCTTGCCAATGATCATTGAAATAGTACAAGTTATTTTATGAGTCTATTTGAATTTGGCTAGATATATTAATTGAGTCTTGAGCTTTTTTTGCTCATCAAAATAATAAATGATTTTGCTTAATTACTTATTATTTTGAAATAGAAATAAAGCTACTTAATAAATATTTCTTGCAAAAAAAAAAAATCAAATGGTATTTCAATCCTTGAAGAAAGAAAACTCATTTTATGTGAAAGACTGGGCTTTATTTTGGCATCAAAATAACCACGGATTTTGCTTTCTTAACATCTCAAAATCAATAATCAAAGTAACTAGTTTCAATGAAAGATGTATATGGGGCTTAAGGCAGACGTTTAAGATATGACCAAATATCACTTTATACTGATAGCTTGCTAAGATCTTCTCTAAACCAAAATATGAACGCTAGAAAATGTTGGTTATTATTACTTTATGTTAGAGTTCACAATACTATGTTTAGTTTATATGTTTTACTTTGTTTTCACGTTCGCCTGGAACATTCTGCCTGATTGTACCTCGATATCGTTACCTATACGCATCCCGTTTTTTCTTTGTTCATGAAATTTAACTATGGAAATCCTAGCCAATAATTATAAAAGCAATATCAAGTGCCAATCATTTTAAAAATGCAGTGTTACTCTTTTTTTCACTCGGTATAAAAACTATTTTCATATTATTTTCTGTCTTCTTATTTTCCTTTACCTACATTAACTTTCATCTTCTCATATCGTCTATAAATAATTTTTCAAATTAATTAATCCATGTTTTTTGTTATATTTTAAATAGTATAAACACTTTTGCTTAATCAATTAATAATATTTTTGTTCATAAAAGTTTAAAAGTAACGTTCCGCAGAAATACTCAAAATATTTTACTTTTATTAACTTTGAGAGATCCGGATACCCTGAATATCCTCTAATTAGAAGCTTAAATCTCATTAATTTTTTGCTCATATTTTGCAGACCCCTTTGCTGATGCAATCAAGGGTGCTGACGATGATGTACAAGACGGGCTTGTGCACATAAGGATTCAGCAAAGAAATGGTCGTAAGACATTAACCACAGTTCAGGGGCTTTCAACAGAATATGACCTGAAAAAAATTGTGCGAGCATGTAAGAAGGTAAGATGTTTTTTTTTTTTTGTATTTTTATTTTATTTTTTGCTAAATATTGTATTTTAAGGAATTCGCATGCAACGGCACCGTCATTGAACATCCAGAATACGGTGAAGTTCTCCAGCTCCAGGGCGATCAAAGAGAAAATATCTGCCAGTGGTTGACAAAATCCGGACTGGCAAAGCCCGATCACCTTAAGGTGCACGGTTTCTAAGAAATCAAATTAACCACGAGATGAGATTTTCCATTTATTCAAATATTATGTTAACAAAGAATAAGGAATTCTTCGCGTAATGGTAGTTTAATAATTTTTAAAGAACAAATCATATAATAAAAAAAATAAAATAAATTCTAAATACAAAATAAAACAAAAAAGTTTTAAATCTGCAAAAAAAATAAAAAAATAAAATAAAGAAAAAATGTTTTCAAATACAAACTAAAAGCGTGTACATCGCTTTATTCAACTTTTGTTTTTAAATGAAACAAAACACAATAACATATTTGTAATAACTTTTAATAAACTTTTAACAAAAAAAAAAAAAGAAATAGATGAAAACAAAACACCACCTTTACGTTATTTGCAAAAACGCTTTTATTCTTATGAAACTTTAAAATAGTGTGGAGATTTTCTTTTCTTTTTAAACTATTTATGAGATTTTCCCGTTTTTTTTTTTATTTTTTACTTAATGTGTTACCACTTGTTTCGATATAATTTATAAATCCTTTACAACTTAATCAGTATGATGTTCCATTTTATCTCTTATAATGCCACAGTCAGGAATATTGAATCTGCTGCTTGGAAATTGAGTTACGTATATAGAACTTAAAAACACGTATTTAATAAAAAAAAATAATACTAAAGGAGAAATAAAAACGAGCGAGTTTAATCATTACTCGAGTAGGGTAATACATGCATACATAATTTTATTAGTTAATAGATATGAATGAAGTAATTAATAAAACTATATTGGAACATGATCGTCTTGTTATTTCTTTGGAATATCTACTTAATATTTTGAAATACTTGGTTTAGAAAAATGTATGCTGAAAAGACTTAAGCTGCTATATTTTCTGCCAATTTGCAGTTATTCATCGTTAATGTTTTCATTTTACTAAAACAACTCGGCCATAGAATCGGTAATAATTGGTGTTAAAGTTAAACTCCGCGCCGATCTCCATCCCTCAAGATAATCGCCCTTATTCCGTCGTGAATATTATCTAAACAATAACCCTTGCAGTCATATTATGGTTGTCAATTATCAAATTGATAGTTGATAAATAAAATTTGGGTTTTATACTCGAATTATTTAAAAACTGATGAACTTTTCTTTTATAATTTTTAGCTTAGTTCTAATTTGCTACGGTCAGTATCATGTCTGCATCAATGATCAAAATGTTTCTCAGTTGGGTTTTTAAACCATAATAAATAAATCTTGAGCTAACCCAAAAATTTTAGAATACGAAGCTTTCCTATGAAAAATATCGACAAAGCAACCCTTAATAGGCTATCCAGGGAAACTATATTTTTTTCAAACTAAATTGAAAGTACAGCAGATGATTGATATAAGCAAAACTCGCTTATAAGACAGACTCTAAAACACCATGCACGTTCCCATAAAGTTACGTGTTACGTGAGGAATAAATCTTATATAAAAAAACCGTTCATAAAAATAAACACTGATATAAGAAACTTATTCTGCTACAAAATTTCTACCACTGGTTAGAAAATTAAACTTCTTTAAGAAATAAAATAAGATTATTTGATTTTGAAAGAAATTCTTAATTTATTAATTGTTCTTGGTACATTATGAGCTATATTTAAGACTTAATGCAAATACAAGAACTTTTTTTCAACTGTTGTTTTTAACATTTTAAATTTGAAAAAAAAATTTTGCCGAAATTGTTTATTAAAGAACTTTATTTGATAATAAACTACATATAAGACTTCTTACTTTCTAAAAATCTACAAAATAATACATATTGTATTTTTTAATTTACGAGTATTTATTTCTATTTATGTATGTATTTTTTTTTATAAAATTGCCCCTTTTATACCACCACGCCGTCAGCGGGCCGACTTTCGATTTTCGCAAAAAAAAAAATGCCACGCGATGTATTTCTAATTGCACATTTCAAATATGTAAAAAAATTTAATTGCACACCCCCCTATTTTTTTTAAAAAATATAAACAAATTGCACTTTGTATGAAACTTTCAAATGGTCATATCTTGGTAACCAAGTAAAATTTCGAAATGCACAGGGGCTAAAATAATTGCTTATTTTGAAATTGAATTTGCACACCAAAAATTTTAATTTGCACACCCTTCATTAATTAATAATTAATTAATTAAAATTTCGCTAAAGAAAAGAACTAAATAATTGAAAGAAGACTTATTACAAAATAACCCAACCAAAATATATCAATCAATGGCCCAGAATGAGAGCTGCCGACTGTGAACCTAAGTGTCATGGGTTCGAGTCCTATGAGGATCGGTCACACTTTTTTTTATTTTTTATTACTTGTTATACAGTATTTTTTTTTTTTTCTAATAGAAAGGGAGTGTATGTGTTTGAAAAAAATTCTTACTTGCACAGCTAAATAATAAATTAAAACATAAAAAAAGCACGAACACTATATTTTCAACCGTTAAAAATTTTAAAAAAATATGCATTTTATATTCAAATTTGAATACTCAAAGTTTTAGTTTGCACACCTTTAGTTAAACTGTAATTTAATGATCAGGAAATTGCTACGAACATAGAAAAATGAAATTTTCACAACTTACTAAAATGGCTATATCTCAATAACCAAAAACAATTTTGAACTGTTCAAAATTTCGAAAAATCGTGCATTTCAATGTCGAATTTGCACACCAAAAATTTGAATTTGCACACCTTTAATTAATAAATAAATCAATGATTAAGAAACTGCTAAAAACATACAAAAATGCATTTTTCACAACTTACTAAAATGGCTATATCTCAATAACCAAAAACAATTTTGAACTGTTCAAAATTTCGAAAAATCGTGCATTTCAATGTCGAATTTGCACACCAAAAATGAATTTGCACACCTTTAATTAATAAATAAATCAATGATTAAGAAACTGCTAAAAACACAAAAATGCATGCCAATCAGTCCAAGTGAGTAAGCCGGACGAAATGCAAATTTGTAGGACTAAAGGCCATAAAAATCTATCTTGAATCAATAATTCAACAAGTCCAACTTTAATGCTAAGTCTTCTACTTGGCTGATTTACTTCAGTAGTATATAGAATTTGAATTTGTAAAAAAAACCTTCTAATAAATATTTTTGTTTTTTAAAGTTTCATATTCCCCCTCCCCAGAACTTTGAAAGCGACTTTTTATAAAACCAAAGTAGGGGTTTCAATTAACTTTGGATACAATGCAGTAGATGGTTACATTCAGCTTTGACACACAATCTTTAAATTTTAATAATATTAATTTTTTTTTTACTTTTGTTGGCTTTGCATTTTCCCTCCCCAAACGACTTTTTTCCACCCTGTCCATGCAAGGTGAAGGGAGGGAGAAATCCAATAATGTGGTCCTATGGTTACAAGGGGGCTGAATGCAACAAGAGTTCGCTGGTCATCGTCCGACCTCTGGTCCTCGATTTATAGGCCAATGTTTGAATCAAGTGGCAACCCTTTTCTCGTTCTTCTGACAGTGTTGCCACCTTGGCAACACTTCTTAAAAGTAAAGCTAGGACATGAACTCTTATTATACTAAAGCTCACCTCGTCAGGTCAAAATGAAAGGTATGCCCACATATCGTGCACTAACGTCCCTACTATATTTTTTTCATGTTTTCCAATATCTATTTAAGAGAAAAAAGGGGGTGGTAAAAATAAAACTTTTGGTGTGCAAATTTGACCTTGATATTAGTTATTGAAAAAAATTACTAAAAGTTCAAAATTATTTTTTTCCAACGAGTAATAACAGTTTTAGTGAGACATGTAAATTTCATTTGGGTATATATTTTTCATTGTTTTTCAATAACAATTTTAGGGAAAAGGGGGGGTGGGAAAAAAATAACTTTTGGTGTGCAAATTCGACCTTGACGTTTTTAATTGAAAATAGTTACTAAAAACTCAAAATTATTTTTTTCCAACGAGAAATAACAGTTTTAGTGAGACATGTAAATTTCATTTGGGTATATATTTTTCATTGTTTTTCAATAACAATTTTAGGGAAAAGGGGGGGTGGGAAAAAAAAAACTTTTGGTGTGCAAATTCGACCTTGACGTAAGTAATTGAAAAAAATTACTTAAATCTCAAAATTATTTTTTTCCATCGAGATATGTCAATTTTAATCAGACACGAAAATGTCTTTTTGGTAGTTTTTTTTATGATTTTAATATTTAGTTCAAAAAAGTGGGGGGTAGGGAAATCTAAAATTTTGATATGCAAATTATCATTGGGTGCATATTGAACTCATAAATGGACAATTTTTCGAAATTTAATTTAATTTCCCTATTACAAACACATATATTACATACTATGTATGTATTATCCCTTGAAAGGAGTTAAGTACATATATGTGCAATAATGCAAATTTCACATTTGCTTAGTCTATAATGTAATTAATGATTATTTTTCTGCTTATTAATTGAAAAATGCAACATAACAATGAGTAGATGCAAAAAAAAAAAAAAAAAAAGTTTTTGCCCACACAGGACTTGAACCCATGACAACCGGCTGGCAGGCGGATACTCTTCCATCGCGCTATTGATAACAATAAATTCTGTTGGTTGGTTACTTATAACATCTACTGGGATTATTAAACAATTAATTTAGTCGAAATTTTAATTATTGATTTATTAAGTGGGGGAGCATGTAACAAAAAAAATTTTTGGTGTGCAAATTAAATTTCAAAATGAGCAATTATTTAAGCTCCTGTGCATTTAGATATTCGACTTGGTTACAAAGATATGAGCATTTGAAATTTCCATACAAAGTGCAATTTGTTTATATTTTAAAAAAAAAAACAGGAGGTGTGCAATTAAAATTTTTTTGATTTTTGCAATGTGCAATTAGGAATACATCGCCTAAGATTTTTTTTTTCGCGAAAATCGAAAGTGCGCCGGCTGACTTCGAGGTGGTCCCTACAGCGGCTTTAGGGTATGCAAATAAGGATTTGAAAAAATTAGGAAATTTTTGTTTCTTCATTTAGAGCTAATTTAGGTTCATCCAAATATATATAAAAAAGTATATACTACGACCACCCTAATCTACATTATATAAAGACGAAAAAATTGAACATTTTATCAAAAAAAAAAATTTTCGAAAAATGGTTGTTTGTGGTCCATGCTTTAGGACTATTTTTTTTTTAATTTTCGGTTTTACTTGAAAATGGTTATAATCATTTTTTTTAGGCAAAGACTCAAAAAGTTAAAATAGTATTGTGTATCAAAATTAAAGACAAAATTGGATTAAAAATAAATCATTTTGTTGTAATGTCAAACTATTACCTATGTATGTATTTCGAAGATTACACGGCTGATTTTTTTTGAAGATTGTTACCTAACGGTTCCTTAACATTTTAAGAATATTTAAAATAAAATATTTTACTTTTTTGCAAAAATAACAGTTCGTCTTTCAAATAAAGAGTTGGTTGGATTTAAAATTAAATTAAATCCAATTTACTTTTAGAGCTAATGAAATAGGTGTTAGCAAATTAAAGAATTTTTAACATTTTTCTCCCATAAAATTTTTGCTTGTACATATTATATGTAATAGGTCTTTTCCTTTATTCCGAACTTCCGTGATTTTCTGTACATTTATGTGATTTTTAGTTCAACGTCATTCCCGTGCTCAAAAACTTCAGTTTTTTTTAAACAGAACACTCGTGAGAGAAAAGAATTTATCCTCTATCTGCGATTTTCTGTCCAAGAAATTTCTTTGGGCTACACCAAACTGTATTTATAAAATTAAGGCAAAAAATGTTTGGCTTTACTCTAAAGCCTAGTTTACAGTTCCCCTTGCGAAAAAACTCAAATTTTCAAACGAATTTTCCACCTGTTCTGTGCACCAAATTGTATAAAATTCAAGGCAAAAAATGTTTTCTTTGGCCTAAACCACCCATTTAGTCATTGAATTAACCTAAATTAATAAACAACAGGCCTAAAAATGGAAAATATATATTATTGGATTAAAAAACTGTTTGCATGCAAATAATGCTTTGAGGTGAATATATATTTTTTTTTAAGTGTAAACCGACCATGTAAAAGAAATACGGGAACTGTAAACTAGGCTTAAATTAATAAAAATGGAAAATAATTATTTTTGGATGCAAAAATCATTTGCATGCAAATAATGCCTTTGAGATGAATATATTTAATTTTTTTGGAAGTGTAAGCCGACCATCCAATATTTTATTCAGCACACTTTTTTTGGCATCCTAAACAATTTCTGGTCCAATTTTTGCCCGACATTCCATGACAACGATGTTTTTTTTTTTGCATGAAACTGTAAACAAATTATGCAAACAATTAATTTAGCATTTCACCTCAATTATTTTTGAAATGCGAGAATATTTGCAAAGATTTTCTTTTTTGCGCACGGTAACTGTAAACTAGGCTAGAACTAGAAAAAGTAAAGCATAAAATATATATATATATATATATATAAAATATACAATCTTTAAAATTCCAAGTGCAGGTATGTGTGACCCAATTATGTATTTTATTTTATTCTCTTAAGCCAGTCGGGGGCGAAAATTACTCAGAATAATAAAAGCGACAAAATAAAAAAATATAATATTCATTACGGAAGCTTTATTCCGCGAATGAGTTTTTTCTATGTACACACAAATTTTATTTGTGTTTCTGAGATAACTAGCGTGACTCTGAAATTTTGTTTTTCTTGTTTCTATCGGGATCATTGATCTTATGTCAATGATCGGGATATATCACCTTAAAAATAAACTGTATAGCAGCTTTGCCTGGCAAATTCCAAGTGAAAATTATTGGTTATTAAAAATTTTATTTTTCTTAAACCAAAAATTAAAAAAAAATTTTATTTTATTTTTTTATTTATGACACTCTCCTCTTTTGGAAACAAAGAGATGTCCAAGTGAGGCAGAAGTTTATTAAATTTTTGAAAGTTTCTGCCTCACCTCTCCATCTCTCTTTTAAAGAAATAAGAATACGATGAAAAAAGAGAGACGTCAAAATAATTCGACTCGCGTGAAGCTGGTATGAAGGTATGATAGAGCCTTTGAGTATATATAATATGGAGAGCAAGTTTCTATTTCCAATTCGTAACCATCATAGGGGGCGCTATTTAAGTTTGTGTGATTTAAAGTGAAAGTCACCAGCCGAAACATAATTGTTGTGTTGTGTTCTGTGGGAAGAAGGATAAGGACTGAAAAGTAAATAAAAAGCGAATGTGAATAAACGTGTATGGACAGATAATTTAATAATAGTTACTAATTATTAGCTTTGTCAACCTAACTTTGAATAAATTCTGAGTTATTTTGTCGGTTATTAAATATGGTATGATTTATGATAAAATTAATTATTGTTTATTGAAGTCTAAAGCTGAGCATTCACGTTAAGACAGTCGTAGGGACGGTCGCAAGATTCGTAGAGATTTTCAACGAACTTCAGAACAAACGTGGTCTATTAACAATAGAACTTGTCAATTTTCCATAGAAAATCTCTACGATTCTTGCGACAGTCCTTACGACAGTTTCAACGTGAATGGCCGGGTTAACATATTCTGAATAGAAAAAAAATCAAAACCATAAAATTATCGTAGGTTTTTCATATTTTTTGTTTATAATTTTCCAAAGATAGATTATTCCGTGCTTTAGATTTGTCCGACCCTGTATATATAGGTACTCTATGATCTTAAGTTTCAAGTTTGAACAGAACGCGGCGGGCAGAATTTTTGCTGGCACTGACAGCCCGCGCTTTCTTTGGTTTTATGAACATTACAAAATATACCAATCTGGCAATGACAAAAAATAAACAGTCAACAGTTGCTCAATTTGACATGACATACTTAATGGGTGCGTTCATCGACAGAAATCTGAAAATTCAGTACTGAAACGTAACGTTGAACGCACAAAAATTCTGAATTTTCAGCCAAATGTCATATATTTTTTTTCTGTCAAAATCTTGTGTTTACTTGCTGATTATACTGAAATTAATATAAGGAAGAACTTTTTCTGTCGCATAATAAGTGACTGATGAGATAGTTACTATGTAAGTTGACTGGAAAAAGCTTGTTCGTTGTTTTTACTTGAATTATAATACCTAAGAAAATAGATGAAGCCACACTTTTCACTTGCAACCAAAACATCTTAACAGTTATTACTCCAAAATACATGTCTTATTCGCGATTTTCCACCAAATGTAATTATTATAAATAAAAATGGGGAAAACTTCACTTTTTGTTAAGGAAAAACTAAAGCCAAAATACCATGGAAAAAACTACTTCTCAATCTTATTTTTTATTTTATTCACTTACAAGAAAACAAAACTTAAAAAAAACCAACAAGCCGTACGAAACCGACAACAGAACACAAAATAGCTGCATCTACTATTAAGTTGAGCTTCTATGTGCAGATTCTAATTTTTTGTCTTGTTTTTTAGCTGTCATCTGAATTTTCAGATGAAAATTTTTATCTGAAAAACGTAAGCAAACGTAACGAAAAGTCATCAGAATTTTCAGATTTTTTTTGACAGCTGACCAATCAGAAGCCCCAAAAATTCAGATTTCTGGATCCTTGAACGCACGGAATTTGTTTTTGAATCAAACCCTTGGGTAGATTTGGATCTTTAATGGAAACTGAAGAACTTTTAACTCAGGGAGCCGAAGCCCGCGTTTATATTGGAAAATTTAACGATGAGAAATGTATCATAAAAGAAAGATTCATCAAAAAATATCGCCATCCGGACTTGGATACCCAAATTACTAAACACCGTATAAAAGCCGAAAATAATGCCATTACACGCTGCCTCGCCGCTGGTGTTCTCGCACCAAAAGTTCTTCAAGTCAACTACAATTCGAAAAAAATCTACATGCAGTACTTTGATAAAGCAATAACATGCAAAGAATTTATCATGAAAATTGTCTCATCAGAAACCATCGCTAATGCTGAGATTAAGCTCTCAGAGCTATGTGTAGCGATAGCAGCTATTCTAAACAAGATTCACAGCAACAATATAATTCACGGAGATTTAACAACGTCTAATATATTGGTTGATCCGAAAGTAGATGATTTCAGTGAGTATGAATTGATTCTTATTGATTTTGGATTGAGTCAATATAGCCAGAGTCCTGAAGATAAAGGAGTCGATTTGTACGTGCTAGAGAGAGCTTTGCTCAGTACACACAGTCAGCAACCTAAATTATTTGAAAGCATTTTAGCATCATACCAAAACCAAACACAAGATGGACAGGCAGTCATATCAAGGTTTCAGGAGGTAAGGAGACGTGGCCGAAAGAGGAACATGGTCGGTTAAATAGTGTAGATCAATTAAAAATTTGAATACAATAAATAACCATAAAATTATATTCTTATTTGGATTTCAATAAGGTCATGGCTCACGAGTCTACATACCTCTTGTGTATGTTGGTTATTATAAACTAACTAGGTAAGTTAACATTCTTCTAATTTACTCAATTGTTATCCCTCTCAATTTAACGCTAGTGGTACAATCACTTATGGGTTCTTACAATAGCGAGTTGTTTTATATATAGCCAGAATAATTGGTATTATACAGGGTGATCGATTTAAGGTGAAACTACAAAAATTAGAAGTACTTTTTTTCAAGAAAATACTTTTTTTTGTTCTGTCTTTGCATAAATACCATTAGCAAGTAATACAAAAATAACTTAATTAACTAGTAGTATTTTTAAAAGCTCCTCAATTTAAGCAATATGATATGATCCCCACTCTTCAGAAGGCAAAGGTTGTATTTTATCTTATCTTATGATTGCAGATAAATTTAAGTCCCCCAAATTCTCCTGCAATTTGACTCCACTCACTTCAATGCGTTGTTTAAGTTGCTCCAAAGAAGAACTTTTAAATTCATGTACATATGTAGTTCTTCATGAATCCCCAAGGGTAAAAATCCAAAGGAGTTAAATCTGGTGATCTTGGTTGCCATTCAGTGGGACATCCCATTTCTACCCATGGGTCGTTGAAATGATTATTCAGCCAGTTTTTCACAACCAGGCTTAAGTGTGCTGAAACTCCTTCTTGGTATATTAAATTGTCTGTTATAGCCAAAGGGACGTTTTCTAATAAATCTGGCAAAGGGGTTCTTAGCAATTGCAGATAGGATCAAAAACGCGGTCCAATTACCGTTCGTCCAACAATATCCAGCCACACTAACTCCATCTCTGGTAAACTGCGCTTCATCTGTCCAGACTATCCTTTAGTTGTGTACTGTTTCTTCCTTCAGCAATAGCGTTCTAAAAAATTCAGTCCTCAATATCTTATCATTTGATGTCAACTCTTCCACTGGGATAAAGTGATATGGCCTATCGGTATGAATCACTGTCCAAACTCTATTCTTGGGCAATCTATACATAGTTTGTTGGTCCACCAGATGAACTGTCTCTCCTTCGAAAGTCCAGCACTCCATGTTCCCGAAAACGATTGTGAAGTCTTACAAATATTGAATATCATCTCCTATTGGTGAACCTTTCAGCGTACAATCGCTGTGCTTCCCGACTGGACCTATCCGCTTAACCGTAGCAATAGTGCATATAAGTCAATTTTTCCCAAAAGTTATTTATTGTAAACGTTTTGTGTTGACGATTTGATACGAAATTTATAAATGAATTTTAAACAGAATGTCCCTTCGTATTTATATGTGGTTATGTAAAACATGTTTGCTTCTTTTATTTCATATAGCTAATCCTTTTTATGTGTGTATCAGGTAAGCATGCAGGTCAATTTTGTGAAATTGGACACATGCTTCAATAAAAAAAAGTTAAGTCTAGTTCATCCATATTTTTTATTATTCGCTAAAACTCAGATGATATGCAAAAACAAATAAAAACGGGATAATCCGTTAATTTAATAATTGACCTGAGCAGATAAAACTTAGAAAAACAAAAAAAGTTTTTTTCTTGAAAAAAAGTACTTTTCACTTTTTTTTAATTTCTCAAAAACTGAGATACTAGAGGTCTGTTTCTTTATGGGATAAAGTTTGGAAAAAAGTCCGGGAAAAAGTTTGGGGATGAGCTTTTTGATGTTGTTGTTGTAATGTTTAACCTGAAATGAAAAGTAAAGAAACGCATTTGGGATGTTTCTGGTTTGCTGCGGTGTAAATTATCCGTTCGACTTATTGCTTGTAGCTCAACGCATAAAAAATTATGCAATTTCAATTCTATTAACATTTGCACTCATCATTTTGGGATCTATTAAAAGATACCAGAAGAAATGTTTTAATTTATATTTGGCTCCATTGTATCATTTTCATTTAATTTAATTAAATTAAACCATTTTATATACGCTACTTGACAAATTTAATTTAAAATTTTATGATCAGCTGATTTCTTGTTTGACAAGCAAGAAAGCGCAGGAGCTAAAATGTTCGGGTAGATTCTTGCTACAGGTAAATGAAAAAAGATTTTTTTTTCCCCTGGGCAAATTATGTCATGTCGTGTTATTTCTCTCTTACCACTACTTCTATCTTTTGCAACAATATTCAATTCAAATTATAGAAACAAAGGTCACGTTAATAAATAACAACTTTTGCAGCAATACTTACTTCCAAATACAACGAAAACCAGACAAAAAACACACACACGTGAAATCTCAAATCTCATGGCCAAGCTTTGAACAGCGTCAATGTGCTGTTCAAAAGTTGGTTTTCTTCGACATGTCGTCGATAAGACATGGATTCTTCTGCCTCCATTGGTTTTTTCTCGACAGGTTCAAAGTCCGAGCATGGCTCATGTCTAGTGGAGCCGGTATGCTAAATAATCTAATAAATTGTTTTGTCTAGAAAAATTACTTTAAAAAAATTGATTTTTTTAAACAGAATCGATTTCTTGCTTCAAAGGAATTCAGAATGGAATTCTGTTCGAATACTTTTTAAAGGCTCTGTAGAAAATTTTGTAGAGCTGTCAAAATAAGCTATCAGCCTTTATTTTGACAACAGATTTTTATTTGGTTTATTTATGAATCACCACCAGTCAGAACGTATAAGAAAAAAATCGTGTGAAAAACAATTTGCGGTCAAAAACTAAAAATGTTTAACAATTTTTTTGGAAAACAACCCACTGTGAAGGAGCAACAGCGTGAAAATGATCGAAGCCTACGAAAGGCGGGTCGAGAAATCGAAAGAGAACGCCGTAAGCTAGAAGATGAAGAGAAAAAACTGGAACTTGAGATCCGCAAAAATGCCCAAGCTGGCAATAACGATGCCTGCAAAATTCTAGCAAAGCAATTAATTGAAATAAGGAAACAAAAAAACCGTACGTTTGCTGCAAATAGTAAGATCACGTCTGTTGGTTTCCAAAATAAAACAATCGGTTCGAACATTGCTCTGGCCGATGCTATGAGTACAACTTCAAAGACCATGGCCGACATGAACAAAGTAATGCGACCCGAAGCTATAGCAGCTAGCATGCAAGCCTTCCAACAGGCAAACATGAAGATGGGAATGACTGATGAAATGATAAACGATACTTTGGATGATATGCTGACGGAATCAGGTGATGAAGATGAAAGTAATGCTGTTGTGAACAAGGTGCTCGATGAAATTGGTATCGAAATATCTGGAAAAATGGCTAACATTCCTTCGGCAGGCGAAGAACTCGAATCAAATAAAACATCTGAGAAAGATATTGCTTCTCAGTTAGCTAAATTAAGATCTAACTAAATTCTTTTTGTTATTTGTTTCTTTTTGATGTTTGTATAAGAAAAAACTATTATATACCTATCCATGTAAAAATAAATGCCTTAATCTTAATCAAACCATCTTTTATTTTCCCCCACCTTTGTTTTCAGCGTTTATTTTTCCTATAATCTTGATGTCATTCCTCCGGAGGCAACGATTCCTTCCCCCGTGATGTAACTAGCATCGTCAGACACCAGAAATGATGCAACACCGGCAATTTCATCTGATTCTCCTAATCGGCCCATTGGAATTCTCGACAATGCTTCTTCATGCGCTGATTCACTTTCATAGAGCTTGAAGGAAGTTTGCATAACATAAGACTGAGATAGAAGTGTATACATTTATGTACCACAACTTACCGTTTTTGAAAATTTTGTTCGAATAATACCTGGAGCTATACAATTAACACGAATTCCTTCATGTGCTAGTTCTTTAGCTGCTGCTTTTGTCAAACCAATAAGAGCAGTCTTGCTTACAGAATAAGCCCCTAACAACTAGATATTTGTATTAGAAACATTAGAGTTGATACAATCAATTTAACTTGCTTCAAAGGGATCGTAGCCAGAAATAGATGAAACAAACACAATATTAGACCCTTTAGACTTTCGTAAATGAGGTAAGGATTCTTTGGCCAGCAGGTATGCTGATTTAACATTGACATCAAATATTTTATCCCATGCGGATTCTTCACAATCCAAAACTCCGCCAACAGTTGGGTTCGTGGCGGCATTTGAGACTAAAATGTTGAGTTTGCCATACTTTTTTATGGTTTCTTCAAACAAAGTTTTCCTTTCTTCTGATAGGCCAACATGACACTTGACTCCTAGTACTTCCAGGTTAAGTTTTTTAAGTTTATCAACAGCAGAATCAACATTGCTTTGCTTGCGACTGCTTACCACAACATTTGCCCCGTCTTCAGCCAAGCGTTTAGCTATGGAGAATCCAATTCTAAAAAAACGGATTCTTAAGTTTTTTATAAAGAAATTATTCAATATATCATTACCCATCTGTTGAAGCTGTGACAATTGCAACTTTTCCATGAAGCCTTTTCATTTTTAATAAGTAATTTTTTTATTGTTATACCTTGGCTGCTTGAAAATCGGACTTTCAACTCTCAATAAATAGTTTAATTATGTACGTACATAGAAACGACTAATATTCTTGATACTGTGCTTGTTTACCTATAAATATAAAATAAATGAACAATTTGGTTCACTTAAAGCCGTTTGTTTGTATGGAGAAAAAATGTAGATTTCACCAAAAATAAACATGAGGAATTCATTTATTGTAGAATTGTTCTTCAGCCTTCTGTGGTGAATTCTGCGTCACAATAATGAGTTTTGTTTGATATGGTGGTAGCTTGATAAAAAATTAAAGCTATAGAACTGCGCATAATAATCGCATTATGACGTCAGCGACAGGCAATGGCAAACATTTATATGGCTTTAGAAATATGTTTGTCGAAAAAAAAATATATTTCTAAGGTGAAATGAGATAAAAACGAAAAAATGGTGTCAGATTAATTTTGTGTGTGTTTTGAAGGGCTAGATTCTTTTCGAGATTTAGCTACAAGTGGGTGGTTCCATATATGCAACGACCCTTTACGAAAAAACACAAAATATGACTTTAAATTGAAAAAAGTTCAAAGATTGTAAAATTTAATTTATAAAATAAGACTTTTAAAGTATTTAATTTTTGTCAGAAACTAGAAACCATGTTTTTAATAATAAACTGTTTCTCAATTTGAGAACCGCTGGATATTTTTACTTAGGTGCCAGTTATAGCTATCATTGAAACTCATCATTGAAAATTTTAATGATTGATTTTGAGACATTTAGAAAGCAAAGTCATTTATTTTTTTGATGAAGAAATAAAGCTCTTGACTAAATTAATAGTTTTAGTCAAAAAAAAATTTCAAATAGACCCAACTTTTCACATAAATTGACCCTTATTTTCTCAATGATTGAACTACATCATTGGAATCTTAAAAGTCATTTTATATGGAAAATATTGACCTATTCGAATTTTTTTTTTGACTAGAAATATTGATTAAGTTTCGAACTTCATATATTTTTCAAAATAATAAATGATTTTGCTCTCTATATGTCTCAAAATCAGTCATTAAAGTTTTCAATGATAGCTATAACTGGCGCCTTATAATAACTCTGCGCACGTCATTGTTAGCCAATAGCTTAATCAAACTGGGTTTTTGGGCAACTGATTCATAAAGTGGTGTGTTATAAAGAAAAAAAAAAAAAAACTAAGCAAAATCGAGGGATTTAACTAACGGATTCAGTTTGTAAGGCGTACAAGGCTGGATAACTAGGTTAGGAGCCAGTTATAGCTATCATTGAAACTCATCATTGAAAACTTTAATAATTGATTTTGAGACATTTAGAAAGCAAAATCATTTATTATTTTGATGAAAAAATAAAGTTTAAGACTTAATTAATATTTCTAGTCAAAAAAAATTTTCAAATAGGCTTTACTTTCCACATAAAATGACTTAAGATTCCAATGATCATTGGAAAGGTAGTTCTATCATTGAAAAAAGAAAAGTCTTTTTATGTGGAAAGTAGGGCCTATTTCAAATTTTTTTTTGACTTAAATATTAATTAAGTCTTGAGCTTTATTTATCTATGAAAATAATAAATGATTTTGCTTTCTAAATGTCTTAAAATCCATCATTAAAATTTTCAATGATGAGCTTCAATGATAGCTATGACTGGCACCTTATACTGTAGTTTTCAGCTTTTTCAATGTTCGCTGTCTTTCAAGGTTGCGTTTGTTGCTTGAGGAAGTCATTACCGTTTTCTGTCCAAGGCTTTCTCGATGTTATTTGTTGATTTTGTTTAATCAATTCTGGAATGCTATTTGAACGATCAAAAGGCTATTTGACCGTCAACCTAGGATCTCTATTTTCTCCTACTAGGATAGGAACGTCCTGGTTGATGCGTTTTCTTCGACTTAAGAAAACCGGTAGCGAAAGTTTAACTAAATTTAGGCGAAAAATAGCGAAACTAGACAGATCACGATTAAACAAACAGATACTACTCGTATATTTTATAGTCGGATTTATGATATATGAAATTATGGCTATCGAAAAAACCATAAATTTGTAGCGAAAAGCGACAAGAATTTGCGAGAACGGCGAATAAAAACAACGAGATTTTCCCTTAGGGTTTTAATACAAAAAAAAGAGATTTATTCAATGTTTTAACAGAGTATTTATAGATAAAGTTTTCGTTAAGTTTTAAATGAGAGAAAGTTTAAAGGCGAATTTAAATTATAAATAATATGGCGATTGGTCTAATTTTAAGCGCCAGATTTAAATTTAAAGATTATATAATTCAAACAGTATAACAGTTTGAAATAGCAAGATGAATTTATATATTTGAAATAGCAAGGTGAATTTATTTAAAAAGCAAATTAATAAGTTTTCGGCTCCAACACTATTCCTGAAACTAAATTCATAAGAAATGGATCAGCCACTTTTCTTCTTTAAATTGAAAAAGGTGTTCATCAAACTTTTGGAACGCAAATTAAAGAAGAGACACCGTTTTTAAGTAAAAGGTATGTTCTGTTTGGAGATTTTGATAAAAGCAGTGTATTTCGATTCAATTTTATCGTTGGATTAAATATTGACATTTTCAAGTATGGATTCACCTCATTTATGTCAGAAATTAAGCTTAGGGTTTTAATACTTGAAAATTTAACTGATGTTATTAAAATTTGTAACGCCAAAATGAACTCGAAATAAAAAGCAACATCTAAATGAATGTTGATGAGGTTTTTTATTATTCATCAGAATTATAATTAAATAAAAATTTACTTGCGAACAATTGCAGCAAATATAGCCATTCCAATGGCACCTGCTCCAAGTTTATATTGAGCTGGAGTATTCAACCACATGTTTGCTAAAATACCTACATTTGTTGGCATCAGTTTTTTGAAAACAGGTCTTTCTTGAAAGCGCATAAAATATTGCTCAATTTGTGGCAGCTTTCCATTTTTCCAAAAGTAATCTTCAAATCCCAAACTGTAAAGCCGCTGTAATAGTAATCCAAAGCTAATATCAACTGCATAAAACTCTGAGGATAAAAGCCATTCTCTTTCCGGACCTTCTTCGAGGTCTTTTTCAAATTTGTTCAATACGTCTTCAAACTTATCAAGAATCTCTTGAAATCGGACTCTCGAATAAACAAATTCCTTGCGTCGATCATGACGATTGAGTTTAGCCAGCAAAGCGGTTTTCAGATAATCTGAAGCTTCATTGGCTGACTTTTTTAAGATTTCGTATACTTTTTCGTTGTTTTCTTTAAAAAAACGTTAAAGGTATTGCATTAAATTCGTTATATATTGTTTTACATATTTACCAACACAACATTGACGAACGTGTTTAATGAATGGTGGCTTTGGGTTTAATTGAAGATCTTCGTGTACAAATGAACCTAGAGTTAGAGCTCCGATAGGTAGTTTGTTTAAAATATCTTCGTACATAACTGACTTAGAGTACTCGGTTGATTTTTTATCAGTCGGTATAACAGAAGGATGCTTTTCTAAAATCAAATAATTTATTTTAATTAAGAGTTTGATTTTGTTGATGATTGAGACTACATTTTTACCTCCCTTGAATTTTCCTTCTAAATAATTAATTATGCTTTGTGAGCTTGGAATTACCAATGCATCATCTTGAAGTACCGGAACATCACCTTTAGGATTTTTGTTGAGAAACCAAGATGAATATTGCTCTCCATTGGCTAGATCTAATATATACGATGTAAAGTCTATATTTTTTTCGTTAAGTATAAACAAGATCTGAAAATACAATAATTTAAAAATATTTAAAAACTCCATATCATTTCGTTATATGTTATATAATAATATGTTATATATTATATAATAATATGTTATATATTATATGGATAAACAAAATGGTGAGATGAAAACGGCACACAAGGTCAATTATAGAGTGCTTTCGAGTACAGTATATAACGGTTATAAAAAACACGCTTATAAGAAAAACACGAACAAAAGCACCGTGTACCTTCTAATATAAACGAATGTAAAAAATATATCTATCAATAAACACGCTTTTAAGAAAAACGCTGATAAAAGTAACATTTTTTATAACACCAATTTTTTTTACAGTGCTTAAACTTGCACTGTAAAATTGGAGGTAACAGTTACCTTACTGCAGTTTAAAGACTCAACTGACTAAGAGCCCGTTGTACAAACGTGGTTAAAATTTTGATCCGGGGTTCAGCAATTTCAACAAACCAACATTTTTTGGTGATTTAACTGAAGTTCAACGATGGCTAGAGCATGTAATTGCCTATTATAAAATACATGAAGGTTGCACCTTATTTAACTTGCCGAAATAAGTTATTAAAATTTGTTGAACCACGATTGTACAACTGTCCCTAAAAGACTTCAAGTTTTTGAAAATTGCTGCAGTTAATTAACTTATTTATACTATTTTTACTATTTACACTCAGAAATTAGTCCAAAGCAAGTATGAATGCCTGTACAAGCCAGGTAATAATATTTTCGCCCCCTGAACCTTTTAAAAGTAAGATTCGGTGGCATATATCAATTTGAAAATTTATTGTTTCTGATAGTCTAAAGAAATAATGATTAGTAAAAAAAACTTCGAGTCACTCAAAACATTGTTATTTATTTATTTAATAAAACTCTTTGATTAAGGCTCAAAAAAATCTAATAGTTATCACTTTAAAATGTTAACACTGAAATAACTACTAAAATAAAATAATTAAATTAAATAAAACATACTTTTAGAGAAGGTAAGTTATACGGATGACAGTATAGATTAAGACCTGTTGATAACTTAGGAGCTTCAAATGTGTGATCTTGTCTGCTACTCATAGTTTTACAGATATAATTTAAGAATTCAAAAAACTTTGCTCCTCCAACACTGACCGAAACGCAGACTGGACTCATTTATTTCTCAGGGTACAACTTATTAACTTGATTTATTTAAGAATTTAAGATGCATGCATGTTTTGTTGAATGAGTTTTATCTGCATGTATGACTTATGATTGTAGAATTCATTATATAAATATATGTAAGGAAATTATGTATTTGTTCACAATAGCTACTGATTTAAAATTATTACTAATTTGACAATTCATTAAGACTATCGTCGTAAACCAATTGTCCAGTTCCTTTTACTTGCAATATATAGGTACTACGTATATAGCAAATTATTCATTCGTAAAAATAATTGAACCCGAATCAGACTTGTCATTATGATGATAGGGAAGACGAAAAAAATGGGTCTCACAATTCTGTCTGTCTGTTCGGCTACAGCCTAAACAGCTGGATAGAATTATTTCCTTAAAACTTAACAACGATACCTGCCATGCAATTTTTATTTTTCGCAAAACAACTTTCTTAAAAAAATTCAGTAAATTTCTTTCGGTAAAGGCTCCTTTGGATGGAAAACTATTTTTCAAAAACTGGTTATTATCCCAATGGGCTATTATTTTCATTTTCGCTTCTCAGCAATATAAATAGTTTTTCTTACCAAAATTTTCAAAAATATATGTTTTGTTTTTAAGAAATATTCAAATTTTTTCTTGAAAATGAAATATTTAAAAAAAATTTTAAACTCTTTAAAGTATTTTAAGTAAAAATTCAATTTTATGAAAAAATAACGGTTTTTTCCATACAAATGTTAAAAGAAAATATTTTTATTGAAAAACAGCTGCTTCATTTTTTAATAAAACTTTTTTGTGCTTAAATTAGTGCGATATACTACCAAAAATTATAATTTTTATTTTTTTGAATTTTAAAAAAAGTTTAATTTTTTTTTTGAAAATTCGATATCTCAAAACAAGTTCACAAATTTTTTTGAAATTTCATTTTCATAATTTAAATATCTGCGTTCATGCTTTTACTAATTTTGCTCTCAGTCGTGCATTTGAATTGAATATGAAACCCATTTACATTTTAAATATGTATACATATGTAACACAACTAAATTAAAATAAAAATTATCTCAAAAGCTGGGTGGTATATCTATAGTAGGTTATATATACATAAAAGTTGTGAACCGTTTTTATTCATAAATTACGCATTTCATTTGCTCATTTTATCAGCTTTTATTTGTGTTTAAATAAACTTAAAATGAGTTGCTTTTGTATTAATAAAAGTTAAAAACGTTTATCTTACTATTTTTAGACTTCGATGGCTGAATCATTTTGAACAGAACCAATTGTGATGAAAGTTAATACATAACTTTCTTCTGTTTAACCTTTGTTTTATCAATGCGGGATTTTATAGTTTTTAAGGGGAAGTCGGCCTTTTTTATTTTTTTTTTTATTATTTTTCTGTAAGGATGACCATATTTTCAGTGTAAAAGTTAAATATTACCGAATAAGTACCAATTATTGAAAATAATGGTCCATTGATGAAATTTGGCATCAAAAGCAATAATCGGAAGAATTCATATAAATATCTGTGGTGGAAAAGTGTTGTTTTTGTTTGGGGGGTGAAGGTAGCCTTAGGATTATTATCATAACATTTATGAAAAAAATTGTACCTTCATGATACTTGGTAGTAATAGATTCGTTCGTTGAAGTTTACCCAGGGTTGACCCAGGTTTTCTTGACAACCCCAAGAATTGAAAAAAAAAATTCTCAAAAAACACTGATGGGTCCTCAATTGTGTTGTTGAGATAAAAAAACTAAATTTGTTTTAAGAGTGGATAGAAACAAACCACAGTTTTCATTTTCTATTTCTATTTGTTATATTTGTTATTATCAAAGTAAATTTGTGTACTCCAGGATTTCTTTTTCAAAAACTAAAGAATTACCTCAGCAGGTCCGTCACAACAAAAAATTCTTCAGAGCTCATGCCACTTTGACAGTTTATTCTCTCAGGACGAGTTCATGGCGACCTTGAGTCTCAAAAAACCCGGCTAGGGTGAGTCCAGAGTTTTCAAAAAAACGCTTTGGGGTAATTCCAGGTTGATTTCAGAGTTCAACGAACAAACCTAATGTGGTCTGAACTACCAAAATGAAAAATCAAAAGAGTCTATAAAAGTATCTATTGTATGCGCTTTTCATTTTTACCAAGTTTCATGGTGGAACCATTTTTATAGGTAATTATCCCACTGTTACACACAAAAAAAAAAAGAACACCTTTTCACCACAGATATTTGTATGGGTTTTTCAGATTATTGCTTTTTATGACAAATGAACCATTGATGCAAAGTTTCTTCAATGGACCATTATTTTCAATTGGTATTCGGTGACTTTTATACTGAAAATAAGTAATCCTTGCATAAGAAAATGGTAACTACTTTTTTCTCAGAATCGACATCCATTTGGTTTTTATGTCATTTAATTCAGCATACAAAACTACCCTTAAAACATGTTTCATAATCTTGTGTTGTAACAAGGTTAATTTTTGCGTTTGATACATCAGAATTTCCCCCCTCTACCCCTTAAAGAACACCCTTCCATATGAAATATTTTTATAGACTCTTGATTCTCTATTCTGATGGTACAAGAAACGTTTTCACCAAGTTTAATGATGGTGCGATTTTTTTTTCGAAAGACTTTGGTACTATTTTACTTGAACTAATTAACGCCCATTTTATTCACTCGTTTAATCCAGATTAAAACTTAAATCCAGATTTAAAGTAATTTCAATCTCAAAACTATATCCGATTCTATATTATTCATTCGTTGAATTCGCAAATAAATTAAATTTTTTCGATCCATTCGAATAAATATTTTTTTGTAATGAATAACATTGGCTTAAATTTGAGTGTTTGCATTTGATAAATCCGATTGAAAAAGTTGAATTTAAAAATCACTTTAATCCAATTTAAACCCAGAGTGAATAATATGGCGGTAAGTTATCTTTAGTTCTTAAGTTATTGAAGTTTGTCGAGAAGTCTAAGAGAAGTTTTCTGAAACGAAACTTAAATATTATTAATGTTCAACTTAAAAGCGTTTCAGTAAATAGCCTTGATAGTGCATTTAGAACCCACCCTCATTGAAATTCCTAACAAGAAGTACATATAATGTGTAGCTACATTGCCTGGGTAGTGTCAAATAACAAATAACACTGGTCTACAAGGTTCTTATTGCAGAAACAAAATAATACTTTACTGTAGGTTATTGGTGTGCTGAACTCAAATCTGAAGTAAAAAAAAAATTAAATTTTGTTGACCAGTGTAATTTGAACATGAGTTTTAACGATCTCTGTTGTTTATTAAATCTTCAAGTTATAGCGTGTTAAGGTTGGACTTTTGAATTTGTACTGTAAAAACAACAGCAAATTTCTTCAAAAATTAGTGAATAATATTAAAGCTCATACAATTCTACTGAACAAAAAATTATGACTTTTTTTCTTAGGAGCAACACATTTATTTTGAAAAAAACCATGCAGAAAGTTTATTATTAGACCTTTTACTGTATTGAAAACTTTTCAACATCACGCCTGGGAAAAGTAGGCAATCAGTGCGTTTGTGAATTTTCTCTACTATTTACAATCAAAAGAATCTAAATTATTTTTTTGTAGAATTTTATTTTATTAGTTCACCTCATAAGACCAGCTTAACACTATGAAAGCCTTTAAATAAAGCATTATGTTTAATCACGTGCAAATATTGTAAACAAAATATCGCATAAAATTAGGAAACTGCATATAGGCCGATTACAGATAGGTTAATACACTAGCATTCTTACGCAAGCCATCTATAAACACACAAAACATTACGAATAATACAAAAACCAACTGATTTGTGATTCTTGGCTAATGCCCTGACTTTACTCCAAGAGCTGGTACACATATTATGTACATACATATATGCATATATGCAAATATTGCATTGCTCTGAATATTTAGATCGTTTTGTGGAGAAAAATAAATAACCGCATCTTTTTGTAAATTTATCTTCATAAATGTTAAGATAATTAATAAAACAAACATACTTGCAATGCAAAAAGATAAAAAGTCGCATATCTGCGTATTATAATAATTATTAGATGACACCCACTTTAACCCTCCAAATGTTTACAAACAATAGCTGTCTTATTTTTCGGAGAGGTTATCTCATTGCTCCAGTGAGTCTATTGCTACTTTTTTGCGTGTCACATGATACAAAAAAATTATACAAAAGGTACATATAGTGTATTAAACTTCAATATTTTAACGTACTTTTAGTGAATGAAAATTTTTCGGATGAAAATAAAGGACAAGTCCTTCCGCTAAATTAGGCTCCTTGAACTCAACACCGACGTCCACAGCATTTTCTTCGCTCATTATTTTAATGCAATTTTCAATTCAAGTTCTTCAAAAAACAAAAAAAAAAAAACGAATCACATGCCTTGCTGAAAACCGTCCGGAAGTATTACATAGGTAGACACTACTACTGCAAGTAATCGACTGTTTACCGAAATCAAGTTTAAACGAGCTTAACTTGCGTGAGATTGATGAACAATTGCTGGAGTTCGAAGTCAGTAGGTATCTGGCTAAAATTTGGTTGTGAGAATTTAATTTATATCTGTAATATACCTATATATGTATAGGAGTATTTGTTATTAACCTTCCTAGCTTTTGAATTTGTATTCAAATGTGACTTGAAAAACATTTGATAAAGCTTTAATATACCAGCTACCTATTCAAGCATGAATAATTTTTTTTTTATTCGATGGAAATCTTCAAAAGACACTCGGTAAGAATCGGTACCAAGTAGTGTGGGACTCTTACCGCACTAAAACCACCGGTGAATCAGGACCAATCTATGAAAGATCGACAAATGATTTTTCTTTCTTAATTTATAAATCGCATTATGGGAAGTTTAAGTTATAACACTTTCCCATAGCTTTTAGACCATCAGCTCATGAGGCTTGGTTCTTCTTAATCTCCGAACATCGTCTCGTACATTTAAGACGGTCTCCATTTCGGAGTTGGTATGACTTTGCAGTCGCTGATTGTGTGATACAGCGTGTTTGTAATCATTTCAATTTGAAGGTCACGGTGTAGATCGCTATTTCTTATATACCAAGGGGCATTTATTATTCCGCGAAGGACCTTGCTTTGTAATTTTTGGATGGGTTCAGCATTTGTTTTCTTTATACAGCCCCATAGTTGGATGCCATATGTCCAAACGGGTTTCAGTACTTGCTTATATAACATTAGTTTGTTCTGGATGGATAGGTCAGAGTTCTTTCCTAGTAACCAGTACATTTTTCTGTACTTCAAGTTTAGTTCGTCCTTTCCAAAACCACCAGACAAATTTTTTTTCAAGGTCTATTTGGTAAAATATTCGCATCCAAAGTGATTTTACCTGATATTAACAATTTTCTGTCTCCAACTACCTAGCTTAATTACTTTGGATGGTGATATTTCAGAAGCCAAGCCATGCAAATGGTTTCACTTTCCAAATTCTACATTATCTATTTAAAAGGTATCCGTTTCTGAAAACCAAAAGCTTCTGCAATGTCTAGTTCATTAGATATTTGCATCCAATGTAATTTTACTGAATTTTTACGCAATCCGTTAAATGCGAATATTTAACGAACCGATCTTTCAAAATTCTTTCAGCATTCAGTTCTGAATATGAAATTAACACACTTTTTCAAAAATGTAAAAATGTTGTCACAAAAATTATTCATGGATTTCGGAAAAAACATGGGTTAACCCCTTGCCATTTTTTCAAAAAAAAAAATCAACTTTTTTTTCACAGTTAATGAAATAAACCGTGCCGTACCTTAATGGAAAGGTCTATTCAAACCCAATCCACACATCGAAGCCAAATTTTTTTCAATGGCTATATTTTCTAAACCGACCCTTAAAAATTGATGCGGTTTTCAGTGCTGGGTAGAAAATTACCCCCACCCTTGCCATTAAGAAAAAAAAATCAACTTTTTTTTTCAAAGTAAATGAAAAATAATAAAATTAAATATTAGTACAGAGGGAAAAGACATAAGGTAGCTTATTAATCTTTATTCTTTTATGGTATTTTAGATGGCATTTATATCTTGATGGGGAAAATTTGTTAATATTTTAATAATATTATTTAAAATTACCTATAGGCCCTACTACTTATATAAAAACACGACTGTTTGGAAAAATACAAAAGGTAAATAGCAAAAACCGGCAGTATATAATTTGAAAAAAGAATTTTTACCCATTTGTTCAGTGAAAGGTATATGTTAGCTTTCCAAAGAATAATGAACAAGAAATAGAAAAAAAACTCAGCTGTTTGCTGACCTGCTGAGAAGACTCTTTATTACCGTCCTAAAATGTCAAAACTTGCATCGCACCTCAGCAGTTTATAGATACTCGTAACATTACATACATATTTTTATTTAATAAATTCCCTTAACTTTCACTAACCAATTTCCAAGTTTTGGTCGTGTATAAAAATTTCAACTTCAATTTTTTAAATAAAATCTATTTCTATAAAACATTTCTCCACTTCCTCGAAATGTAAACGTTAAATAATTGATATTTAGGTAGTCTATAAATATATTTAATCGTATTCGCAGATTATTCTGATAGCTTTGGATGCAAATCTGAACCCGGCCAACTTGTTGTTGAGATCTGGTAATTCGTTCCATTTGAATATTAATTAGTATGCAATTAAAGCAATGCGTTGTTTAATTAAAGCTTTAGATGTATTACTTTAATGCGTGAAAGAATATAAAGTAACGCTCGAAATTCTTTCCTATAATAACACGTAATATTGTGAATGAAACTTCTCTGTAAAATTATTTTTCTTTAAAGTTTGCCCTGAAAATCTATCGGGTGAAATTGGAACCAAATTTATTTCGGTATTCAAAATAAAAATTGCTTTATTTGTTGAAGCTAGTTTTCCTCTTCAAAAAACACAAACATTACACATTATGTTAAACCAAGACTCGTTAGCTGAAAAAAAAAATTTCCCAGATAAATGGTAGTCAAAATCATTTTTTTCCTTTTCTACTAATGCTAGAAGTTTATGTTTTTAAAAATTTCAATTAATGAGTTTTGGTTGAACAAGGATTTATATTTAATTTTATATCTATAATATTAAAAAAAATATTATGCACGTACTTATTTGTATAATACCAAAATCTAACAACATCGAGACAACATAAATAATGAACTATATAAGTTTTTGTTGGCTAAAAGTCATTGTAGTTGATGTTCCTTTTTTTTCTGTGATATATATACAAAAACTTATATAGTTAATTAATATTAGAAAAGTCACAGAATACAATAGTTTAAATAATGAAAAACAAACAAAAAATTAACAAAAAAAAAAGGATTTATTGAACACCATTGTAAAACCATATTAAACTTATACATTTATGGGTTGTCGCAACAAAAAGATAAATATGGACAAGTTTAAATGACAATATACCTAGTTATAAATAGAAAGGAAAAAGTAAAATGTTAACAAACAAAATCGAATAACAAAACGAGTCTCACCAAAAATAAAAGCTATGCAAAGATGAAATGATAAGAAAACAATTCACTAAAGAAATTCTGATGATACGTTTGATGTGTTGGGCGTAGTAGAAGCCTGATTTGCCCGTAGATTTGCATATATAGGTAAACCCATGAACGTGGGCACTTGACCAAAAGCAGTAGTTGTGCGCTGCGTAGGTGTTATTGGTGTTAAACTTGGAGCTCTCTTATACACAAACGTATCGCTTCGTTCCCGTTGATAGAAAAAGCATCCACTTCCAGCCGGATCAGGCAGTAAATTCGATGGATACCAGAACCGATACGTAAAGTACCACGTCAAAATAGCAATAATGCCACTAACAACCTTTTCTATCATTTTGTGATAGTAAAGCATTGTTCCAACTAACATGATGTCCCAGAGTAGCTGCAATGCTGCAATACCAATGAAGAGAGTCCGAATGGCTGGAGTCAAGCGCTCATACAAGAAGTTGAGCATTTTTACTTGTTCATCGCTGAGGTTCCTCAATGGGTTTGTGCTCGATCGCTCCGCTACGCTACGATTATGCAATTCATTTCGCAGGTGCTCTTTGATCGATTCCCATTTAACGATTGGTCTTGCTTCCTCTATTAGTACCAAACTTGAATGAATAAGTATAAATGCATGGCCTGATATGTCAAATCCATTCCACAAATGGCCGGCTCGTAAGCAACTCGATTTACTATCAAATCCTCGAGCGGTGCACCTGCCATACGATGTCTCAATTACATTAAACAACTTTGTCCAGAAAAACCAAAAGAACGTAGCAATAGCAATGCGAGGTAAGTGATTTGTCAGCATCTTTTTTCTATCACCACAACAAAGGACTATCGAAGTCATCACCAGAAATGGTAGACTGAACAGCAACGTCCAACCCCAGCCTATTTTCACGAAGTAAACATTAAACAGATTGTCTGAACGGGAGAAATAAGTTTTGGGATAAGGTATAAAATCTCCAATCAATGAGATCAGAAACAGACTTCCCAGATAGAGAGCTACTTTGAGGTTAGTATCGAAGAAGATCGTCTTTTTGCAAATATATATTATCGTGGTAAGAATGATTTCTTTTATTGTCGTTGGTGCAGCGGTTGGCCGCGTACCTTTGGCTTCTGACCTTGATATATCTGGTCCTCCAGGTCGGAAATTCATATTCGTATTAACAGTGACTGGTCGAATTGGTTTTCTTTTTGTGGCCATTGCTTAGGTTTATGTTGTTATGAATGAGGAGAAAGTAGGTCGAAGAGATGAGTATTTTGATATTTATAAGGTGTCAAAGGTCGCAAAAAAAGTAAAATCGAGCGGATTTTAGAAAACGTGGTATTGACAATCCATTGAAGAAAAATCTGTTGATAGTTTTTTTTTTCAAAATTTAAAGTTAATTATAGTTACTTAAAATAAATAAACTGAAATAGATTTACTTTAGTAATTTGACTAGGTTCCTTTTAGGTTTTCGGTAAAAAAAAGTGAAATGTCATTTTTGCATGTTTCTGGGAAAACCCAGTGATACCAGAAATAACAAAAGAATAGGTACGTTTGTTTAAATCATAGAAAAAGAAGTAAAGGAAATGGTGTATGTCACATATACAGTGTACGGAGTGAAGTAGCAAGAACTAAAAAAGAGAAGTGGGAGGTCAAGGATGTCGTGAAGCATGAACAAAATAAAGACACAGACCTCATGAGGCTCATTTCCTGGTATTTTAATGTGCAAAGCATTGAAGTTGTTGTCTCAATTAGTCGAATGTGGACATGATGAGACTCCCATTCAAAACAGGCTCTAAAGTTAATAGTCCTATTCTGGCAAACCTCATTGATGCCTCACAAGTCACAACAACCTCATATGGTGAAGTTAATTTGGTTTTGTGAGGTTTTCGTACTCTGGCAGCAATCCCACGAGTTGTGATGCTCACAAAAACTATCGAGAATGTGATCTCCTTCGGAGGAGGTCACAACTAAAAGTAAACACCTGTGATTTCGCATATAACGACACTAACATGTTCGTTTGTATTTATTTCTAATTACTCTCTCTTAAAATAATATAACTCATTGAAAATTAACATGCATGCATGTATTAGTTGATTTAAGCTCACCTAGTATTAAACAAAACAATCAAACAAATCATATTTTTCTTCTGACGTAGTAAATATGTGCGTTCAATATAAATCGAGAAAATTATTCACCTCTATTAGTGAATTCGGCGAATGAACCTTATGGCTCTCCAAAACCATAACGTGAATTAATAGCGAACCATTCACGATAGTACAAAATATGACAAATACACAACGCTAAACAAGAACAAAAATTGTCTTCGGCAAATATTTCACGTTGGTTTCGGAGAGCCTTAAAGTTCATTCGCTGAATTGACTAATAGAGGTGATTAAGTTCACTTATATTTCTTATCAGAAATCAAAAAATCATGAAAATCTGATATTTTGAACGTGCCAATTAACCGTGGTGGGTTTCTTGTGAGGATTTTCCCAGAATACCGAAAATGTTATCGAATCAAAACAAACCTCACAAGGAATACCTCACAATAACTTGTGACTTGATAGACCTCACAACGCCAGATTAGGGCTGTAAGTTTTATTTTTTTTTTTTTAATTAAGTATTGTAAAGTGTATTCACTGCATTTACTATTGAAATTTATTTATCTTTTTTATTTAGTTTAACAAGCTTCTTCACTATTTTAACAATTTAAAACCTTTTTACATTTTCCTATACAATGCAAGGCAAAACAACAGAAGCACATCTCAATGATCTCTTTTCTTTTTTAAATCTTGCTTCCTTTGGGTACCCCAGCATTCAGCCTGGTAACGGCACTTCGACTCTATATCATAAATGCATTTGTGTTTGTGTTAAGCTCTTACAACATAAGCCAAAAAAGGGAAATAATACAAAAGTGAAAATTATCAAACTCATTTTGGGATAGTGTTTCTCACTGGAGACTTATAAAAATGAACTGTACGCGTCAGCTTAAATTTTGTGACAGAAAACGTGTACACTATCAGTCAAATTATTTGGACTCTCCCAAACCAACGCGAATGCGGAGCGATTCGCAGCGAATCATTCACAATAGTAAAAAATATGACAAATACATAACGCTAAACAACAACAAAAATTCGTCATCGCTCCGCATTCGCGTTGGTTTGGGAGAGCCTTTTCACACTTCTTATGTCGGGCGTGAATAGAGTGTGTGCACAGAAAATCATTCACGCTTGCGGAATTGGGCCGTAGGTTGAACATTTCGATGAGTCAGGTTGAAGTCAAACAAAATAGACATAATCGATAACTTTTAAAAGGCTCATCTCTAGATACTTCATTTTTTTAAACAAACGTAACTTATTATCTATTATCTATAGCCCTTTCGTTTCTTGTGTATTATATCCTACTCTCTCTTTTATTCTTCGAATTATTCTGCTGCTGGCGTGTTTCTGTCAACTTGCTGGCAAATTTTACAATTTTTAGTAAAAAGTAATAATTAAATTCTAAAATCATGTACGGTGGTGACGATTACAACAATCAGGTACATCAAATAAATTATATTTTCTAAAAAAGAATGATAAATACATGATTGAGCACTGAGAAAGTTTAACATAACCAAACTTCAGTGTAGCAAAAAAAAAAGGCAAAAGAGCACTGTCCATATAGCTTCTCCATATTAATATTTTACTCAATAGGTACAAAATTATTAATTTAATCATTTCATTTAGGATATTTACGATGATTACGGGCATACCGGTGATCCACAATTGGATATGGAATACGAACGTAATTACTATTCCAAACAGATGCCGGAAAATGTCAAGTATTTCTTGATCAACTTTTGCCAAGCCATTAAGGAGGGAGTCATCTTCGACATCCAGAATATGTATGAGAATACCTTCCCCCAGATCAGTGATCACCATTTCGATAAGAGTGCATGGCCCGATGAGCAAGAAGTATCGGCTCTCGTTGAACACGATAAAGTTTTCTTGATTCTCTACAAAGAATTGTACTATCGCCATATCCACGCCCGCATTCCAGGTGGTCCAAAATTAGAACAACGTATCAATTCGTTCTTCAACTATTGCGATTTCTTCAATTTGATTATCTCATCTCCCAGCCCAGTTTTGCTTGAATTACCCGATATTTGGCTTTGGGAATTGGTCGATGAATTCGTTTATCAATTCCAGAACTTTGCTCAATACAGGTAAATTTAAATCGAAAACGATGAATACCATTATGTTTCCTTTAGATAAAAGCTTTAACAACGATGTAGGTAGGTATGTACCTATTTAGAAAAAAATACACATTTTCTTCTGACCAAAGGAGATGCATTGATCATTCTTAATATAAATAAATAAATATTTTGATACCAAACAACTTGGATTATTTGTTTAGTCAACAAATTTCAGTCCGGCCTTGATCATCCTTGCACATAAAATTATGTTTTATTTATTTCGATCATTTTCAATCAATTTAACTGAAATATTTAGTAATCTTGTATGGTAGGTTAGGTCGGAATGAAGATTTTTCGACTAAATTAAATTTTTCTAGGCTTCATATTAGGAGCCAATAATTTACTGGCTATTAATTTCAAAAGTCTCAAAACTAAAATTTTCAATTCGCGAGATTAAATTTTGAGGACTTTCAGATTTTCCTTCGCTATTTCTTTTCTCTGAGCTTTAAATTTCCGTTGTGGTTTACTACTAAAGTAGGAATATCTAACGATTCCAAAAAATTGTACTCTCACTTCTTGAAAAAAATAAGGAATTAAGATATTATAAATATAGAGGCTAAATTAGGCCTTTAGATGTAGTCCTATTTGCAATTGTTCTAAAATGATGAAATAGAAAAGGAAACAAAAGATAAATCTTGCCTCGCTTGTTTAAATACTTATGTACCTACTCTAACATACAACAATTCTGTGTATTTTTCAGAGCACGTCTTACAGACAAGAGCCAAGAAGAGATTCAGCAGCTTTGCGTCCAACACAACAATGTTTGGAGCATTCTATGCATCTTGAATGTCCTTCATTCCCTTGTAGACATTTCAAACATTAAGAAGCAACTGCTAGCTATTTCGCAAGGAAATGATCCCCAAACTGTTGCTGGGGAATTCGGAGGACATTCCTTCTACAAGATGCTGGGCTACTTTTCGCTGGTTGGACTTCTCCGTGTACATTCCCTGCTCGGAGACTACTATCAGGCCATCAAAGTACTTGAGCCAATTGAGATTCACAAGAAGTCGCAATATTCGCACATACCAGCATGTCAAATATCCACATCGTACTATGTAGGATTCGCTTACATGATGATGCGCCGATATGCCGATGCTATTCGAACTTTTTCGGATATCCTCTTATACATTCAGCGCACCAAGCAGTTGTACAGCACTCGGTCGTATCAGAATGATCAAATAAACAAGCAAGCCGAGCAAATGTACCATCTTTTGGCCATTTGCTTGGTTTTGCATCCACAATGCATCGATGAATCAATTCAGCAAGTTTTGCGGGAAAAGAACTACCAGGACAATATGTACAAGATGCAATGTGGTGACTTGGAAGCTTTCAAAATGTTCTTCCTCTTTGCTTGTCCAAGATTTGTCAGCCCATGCCCACCATCGGCAGATGCACCCATGGAGGATTACGTCAAGGATCCAATGGAACATCAACTGCAGGTCTTTATGGACGAAGTACGCCAACAAAAGGACGTTCCAACTACCAGGTCTTATTTGAAATTGTACACTACATTACCATTGGAAAAATTGGCGTCATTCATTGATGCTAAAACCGATGATGAAATCAAGACATTGCTCATCCGTTTGTTGTGCTTCAAACACAAAATGAGGAATTTGGTTTGGACAAAAGGTTCAAGTGGTCTGGAAGGACAGTTTCAATCTGGATCTGAAGTAAGTATTTGTTATTTGTTTTTGATTTCCTTATTTACATGATATGATTATAATTACAGCTTGACTTCTATATCGATAACGACATGATTCATATTGCGGATACCAAAGTTTCGCATAGATATGGTGACTTCTTTATAAGGAAAATATTGAAATTTGAGGACCTTAATCGCAAACTCAAAAACATTACAATTTAAAGGAGAAGTCTTGGAAGTAAATTATTTTCCAATTTGTATTTTAATAAAGTAACACTAAAATATGTTTCTTTTTCTATTATTTAAAAATAAAGAACAACAAAGAAAAAGAAATTTGAAAATCTTTTCATTAAACAAGTTTTTTCAACATGTAAGTTGGATCGACTTAACTACGTAAACGTACTTTTCCTTTTAATCCTGAAAGTAAAAAGTTTAGTTGCTTTGCACCTGCAGAAAATGGTTAAAATAGACGCTGACCGTTCATCTTTGAACTTAGGTTATAATTTAAAAGTAAATCGGATGATTTAAAGTTAATGGTGAATTCTTCTCATAACTCATCAACTGCCAGTATTTATTGTTTGTATTGAAAATTCAAAGTTAAAGGCGTTAAATTAACGCATATCCCGTATTCTTACGTGAATCAAACAAGTGTATTCTTTTATAAGAAAAACAAAATTTGACAAGATTGAAATTGGAAACGAATTAAACGGGCTGGATAATGAATAATTAGGGAGATGACAAGATCGGAAGGAAGAAAAGAAATTATAACATCGTGTGATATTTTCATAGCTAAAGGTGTGTGGAGGCTCGGTCAAGCCCTCCTGATAAGGATTTTGATCGAGGACGTGACGGACGGACTTTTCACTACAGACTAATTCGTGACTGGTTGGGTCAATTTACGAGCTATTTCCAATATTACTCGGCCATGGAATTAGCGAAGCAATTTTCAGTGCGATACTTCGGGGGGTTGGCCAGACCTTCGTCAATTTGATATCTAAGGGTGCTAAAAGGTACTTTAGGTATAAGTTGGGGTTTAAAGACCAAGAGCCGACATGAAATTTTGGGACTAAGAAGGACGCATCATTGGTTAGCCTGTAGATCCAGATATAAACAGACAGAAATTTGCCACTCACTTTTTTGGGGTTCTCCCTCCATCGTTATGCCATGTTTGATTGTCATTTTGATTTTTTTTGCACGAATCCAAAACTTGTCCTATTCTATATCGCAAGTACAAATTGAGAGACGACACCACGGCGCTTGTTGCTACTACTTATGTAAACATTTTGGTTAATCATTTGTCCACTCCGAAATGCAATTCGTATGCAGACCTTCATCATCGTCTATCCTATGATCCTAGCACTATTTTGGTCTTAATACTCTCTTACTCATTTAATCATAAAACAAAATAAATAATTTACAAACAAAACTTGCAAATTCTTTAAATAACAAATATTTTATTTTGAATATTATTTTACATATTATTTCTTAATTTAAATTTATGTCTTTAGGAAATATTTATTTTAAGTTTTTTGATACAATCGTACATTTGTGTAAAAGAAATATACTTTGGAAAAAAACATTACTTTTGTATTGTAACATCTTTTTTTTATATATTTTAGTAAAACATTGTGCTCTTTCAGCATTGTTAAAATATTAATTTATAGTTTCTTAAAAAATCGGTTTTCAGTTAACACTGTAGAATTGTAAATTAAAAAAAGTTCACCTCACATGTTGGGCAGAAGTTGTTTTTGTTTGAGCATGTGCGATGTGTGATGTTAGTAAAAATGGAATTCTTACTATTTTCAACTTTACAGTTTTGATGCGTATAAATTGATTTTATGGAATTTCGGTGTGTATTTCAGAGAAAATTTCGTGTGCAGATAGATTTTTGAATTTTATATTTTTTATAATACAAAACGGATAGTTCATTTTTAATAAATTGTAATTTTCAAAATTAAAATGTGCAAACTGTATAAAATATTTCTCTTTGGTAGTAAAAAAAAAACAACAAAAAAGATTAATATAAATAATAAAAAATTAGGATGTTATAATAGAAACATGAAAAATAAACAGAGTAAAAATTAATTATAAAAGCCTAGGTTAATCTATTGGTGACGCCTTTTTGTTAATATCAACCAAGTAGATATCTTTGTGATTTTGTAGTACAAAGAGTACGAATTCATTTATTGGATTTATTTCCTCTAATGACATTTGTGCATGTCGTGACCAGATTAGATTGGGACCGAAAACGATTGCTAGATTGGAAGAAGTCATCTTGTTAAGATCCTCGAAGTCCATTACCTGAAGGTGACATAAAATATGCATAGATTAAAATTGTTTAAATTAAAAATATTGGCTGAAGATTTAATAGAACTGTTACAGAATGATATTACACTGTGGGACAAAATTTTAATTTTTGTTCCAAACGTGAACCAACGTATACTTTTCTTATAGTTTTTGATTCACTGAATTCGAATTTGGACTTAAAATTCCAGATAAATGAATATACTAGCGGACCCGGCAAACGTTTTTCTGCCATAAAAATTATAAAATAAGGAATAAAGTAAAATTGAAATACTAAATTTTAAAATGAAAGTGTACTGTTGTTCCCTGCCCCAGGCCACACTCTGGAATGTCATTCAAATGTCAAAAAACTGGTGGCTGCTCGAGTTTTCTTTTTACATCGAACACTTCAGTGCTGCAGTTGTGTGACAAAAAAAAATCTAAATCTTCATGCAAGCACAAGATTTCCATAGATTTCCCTTACCAATTTGTTTATAAATATATAAATTAATAAATAGAAACAAAATCGTCTACAAAACTTCTCGCATTTACCATTTAAAATAAGGTTTGTTCGTTGAGCCCTGAAGTCATCCTGGTGTCGCTTCAAAACATTTTTTGAAAAACCTGAACTAACCCTGACGAGCCAATTCTGTGTTTTCTGAAACCTGGGATCGCCCTGAACTCGCCCTGAAGTAGAACTAGGTTTTTTTGCTGGGGCGAGTTGAGGTTAGGAATTAAATGTCAAAATGTCAAATGGACAGGAGCTCTAAAGTTTTTTTGTTGTGGATTCACGTGATGCAGGTGATTCTTTTATTTTTGAAATGGAAATTCAAGAAATACACAAATTTACTTTAAATAATAACAAATAGAAATAGAAAATGGAAACTGTGGTTCCTTTTTTCATTTTTAAATCAAATTTTGTTTTTTTCTTTCTTTTTTCATTTTTAAATCAAATTTTGTTTCTTGCTTATCTCAACAATAATTTTCCAACAACTGGTTTCAATTTTGCAGCTCTGAAGAAAAAACCTTGGGGCGAGGGAGGGCGAATTGAAAAAACATCGAACACAGTGCAAATAAACTGGGGTGAAAAAGGGTTAGATAGAACACCTGAGTGCGATTTCAGGGCGACCCAGCGCCGACATCGGACAGCCACAAACGAAAATTTTTAGCCTTGCAACTTATTGATTGTTATTGCGAATGCCAATCTAATAGAAAACTGAATGTGTTTGAATTCAATTGGCACTTCTGTAGGACTGATTGGAATGCGTGGCTTCGACCTACAATTTTCTGCCGAGTCCGACCGGATAAATGAGAAGTACTTATTCATGACAAGTATACTTGGGGGATTTGTCAGTTCCTCGCAAAGGAGAGTACCTCGCGAAAAACATTTCTGTTTTTAGGTGGCAGTGGCTGGAAATCGAGCCCAGGAGATACTACGAGGAAAAAGAATCATTGGAAAGAATAAACCCAAAAGAAATATTAATTGTTGAATGATTTGCGTTTTTATTATTCGATGGATATGATGGCTTTTTACAAGTACCATCAAAGTGTAAGTTAACGTTGCAAGAAAGGGAGAAGGTCATAATATATTGACAAAAGGGAACCAAAAAGTTATATTTTATAAAACATTTAGTTCAGTGGTTCAAGTTGTGTGATTTATTTTAACATTTCATTGAAATGAGGTATTTGAAGTGTTCCATTATATTTTAAGCATCTTTTTATTACATTTAAAATCATCTTTCAAACTTCTTACCTTCACCAAGAACTCGACTAAATATTTGAAGAGCTCATAATTCTCTTCTGGCAGCTTTTCTCTAATAAGCTGTGTTACATTTCGCGATCTAGCCTCTTTAGGCCAATCTATGGAAAGAAAAAGGATTTTTCATAAATGATTTAATTTATTATTACACATACATTACACATACCTAAGAAACTTGTGATGTTTTCGTAGAGATCGTAAGTTAGCAATGGCTCACTGAGATCTCTGAGAAATGATTTAAGTAATCCAGCTATAACATGTACATTGACGTCTTTCAAGTCAACTTCCTCCCCTCGATTGACTCTTACCTTGAGGTCATTTATCTCCGTATAGTTACCAGATCTTCTGAAAATTCCTTCTGTATCAATAACACCAGTCATAGAAAGTGAATCAACACATTTGCGTACAATTGGTGGAATTGAATTTAAACAAGGACTGTTTTGTGTGATAAATTTCAGTGATACACCAAATTGCGCTGTTTTGATAATAGAACCGTCAGTCACGCTGGTAGGCAAGGTCCGACGATTTGAAGAAAGTTTATCATCAAATTCACAAATACTATCGGGTAATTTAAGCTTGGTTAGACCTAATGCTTGCCTTAATTCATCAAGCGTGGAAATGTATACAAGCTTCCGCCGAAATTTGTCACTTATAAAAGGACGTAAGACATTCCACATAACTTTAATAAACCAAGTTGGATGGACGACATAGAGATTTTTTATATTTTTTCTAAAATTTCTATCGAGTTCTTTGTAGGAATTCCATAGAAATTGCGCTGAAGGTTTATTCTCATCTTTGAGTCCTTGATGGAAGTATACTAGAATGTAATCATTTTCTACATATGGTTCAATTTCCTTTATAAGTTCCCTTTAAAAGAATTTAAATTTAAGTTATAGGCAAAAATTAAAAAATGATTCCATATAAGTACCAACCGAATAAATTTCTCCATTTGGTTCTTTTCAGGAAAACGTGATGCATAAATGCCAAATATATGTTGACCTTGCTTGTCTGTACCAAGAAAATCACATTTTGTTTTATTTGTGGTAAAACTTTCTGATTGCTGAATTGAAAAATTGGAAACACACGTAAGCCGGATTATTATTTCTTTTTTTATATAGCAAACCTCTTGAAGTTGATCTTCGAAATCGTTGTCCTCCAGAGGATTTTCAAGTTCATCTGTTTCGTCATCTACTCTAGCTAAAATAAACGCCTTTAATTTAAGAAACAAAAATTGATTTGATCTATAAATATTTACCAGTCAAAACATAGTCATCATCCATGACATCTTCTATAATATTATAAGTTATTTTTAGAAGAATGTATTTAATTATTTCAATAATTTTTTTAATTTACCAGGTATAGGAGATTGTGTTAAAAGTTCGGTATCATCAAACTCTAACTTAGGTTCAAAATCATGTAAATCTGATAGACTTGGAAGTGGTTCATCTGAGTTTTCAACGAGTGGGTTTATCGGTGGTCCTGATAAAAATAAGTCAAAATATTTGTTATTGAAAATCTTTATATTTTATACTATATTTAAGTGGTCCCAAACCCTCGACAGATGCCGCAGAAAATGCAATTTGTGGTTGGTATTTTTGAAATTAAAGGTAACCACTTGGAAAATAAGTTTTTTTTTATAGTTTTATAATACAAATTCCATATACTACTGAAATAAATCAGCCACTTAGCATTAAGGATTGGACTTGTTGTAAGAGAATTCATGTAAGTTAAACTGAACTTAATACAAATTGCGTATGACAAGGCCCTTACTACTTCACTGATGAGTCCAAGTGAGTAAGCCAGACGAAACACCAATTTGTAGGACTAAAGGCCATAAAAAGCTATTTTGAATCACTTGGAATATATTTCAAATCATAGTGGTTGACTCCGAGTCCGAATGTAATTTTCGTCAATGGCATGTTAGGGAAAACTAACTAAAATTTATTGCACTCTTCAAAGAGTTTGATTCCATTACATCCGGCCACACAAGGCATGACCCATGAATTGACAAAAAAAAAACAATAGAGCCACACAATCCAAATTATTCGAGCAGTGAAATATATACATACAAATCATTCTGCTGATTGGTTGTGGTTTGGATGTTGGACATTGTTCATGTCCAGTGGAGCCGGAATGTTAATATAAAAAAAATAGCTGACCCGGCGAACTTTATTCCGCCAAAAATTGATACTGATGTTAATTTAAAAAGTCAAGCCTTTATTAAAACAATTAAATTATTTTGAAATTAAATTGATTTCAATGGATTTTATTTACATATGGCAAAAATTGGCCTTGCATCGAATTCTTAAAATGAGAACTTGCTTTTCTTCGCCTTGGAACTTGCTTTTAAGTATGAAACTTTGTGGGCGTTGTTCATAAATTTGTTCACAGTCAACCTTTCACGGTTTCGGCTGATTTACTTGCGCAGCATTTTAACGACAGACCCAACTTTCGAGTTGCAAACCGCGCGATATTAAACTGGGACCATCCAACGAACTCGAAAATTCAATTGGATAGTTTGTTGCTCCATCATCATTTGTAACTCATCAACCGATTTTTACCCATGCAGTATGTGGCTGCGATTTGACCTTGAATAGTTTTCTAAAGAGTTCTAAGTTCCAATAGGTGTAACTGAATTCTACAGTATCGAAATAAGGCCAGTTGCAACATCAACCAGAATTCAGTAATTTTCAATTGCAAACAATATGAGAAACCAATGAGAACCAGTAGGCTGATGTATCCTGCAAGCATTTTCATCGTCAAATGCAGCTTCTTTACGTACCAATTCAGACAAACTTTAAGTACATGGTCAGATGTTGATCTCGAGAAAACCGATAAAATTGATGGAAATTTCTGACCAGTAATATAATCGCTTCCAAAGCATTTCGCATTTTTCCAAGAATCTTTCAGTGTTCTGCCAAGAACCTTGAATGATAATATAGCAAGTTTTCAATACCTGTGATATCGCAGTTTCTTAAATTCGAACATGTTAACTTAATTGAAATATACTGCCATTTCCATCATTAATCGCCTTCAGTAATGTATCGCAGACGTTCTTTCGCCGAAAATTTAGCAGTGGGACATTATTGTGCTTACTATTCCTATCAAAGCGTCTCAATCGAAATCGATTTCTGACATTTGTTAGTAATTCTTGTAAAATCCACTAAAAATGAAAATTTATTTCCTAGAAATATTTTTTTTTTTTTTTTGATACTAGAAATATCCTGTATTAATGGTTCATTTATTTTAGCGGTTTATTCATAATAGCAGCCCCAGGCCCAAGAAAACATCGATTTAAGGCGCGGATGTTACCTACTTTTGTTTTTTCAAGTTTCCTGTGATTCAAAGCGTCACCGTAACATATATTCTTTTTCAGACAGAAAAACCCCTTTAATTTAACATATTGTTATAACATTTTGAATTAAGGATTCATTAATCTTAATAGGTATAAGAACATAAAGTTCTTCTTAATTTTCAAAATAAAACATCTTAACACCTAAGGGTGTACCTAGTTAGATTTTGGAGAAAGGGGTTTTGCTGTTTTTTGGTTCAACTAATAAAAACAAAGAAAATCAAAATTACATATAGGTATCATTAAACTCACCAGGCAATTTCGATGCTGACCCCAAGCCAGCCGTTCTGTTTGAATTCATTTCAGCTATTGGACTTTCATACAGTTAAATCTTTCTTATGAATAAGATTTGTTTAACTGAAACTATAAAAGGAAAACTTGATTAACACTTTTAATTGCACTAGGTGCACGCAATCACCTATTTGAACAGACAAAACAAAAATAATGTGCAGATAGATGCATTTATGATTGACGTCATTTTATATTTTAGCAGACAAAACAACACAAAGGTTAAGGAAAAGACGCATAAGGGCAGCACATAAAAGAGATTTGAAGGCATTACATCAAAAGCTGCTGCTTGTATTTTTTTAAAAATATTTTAATGAGTCAGATCTATAAGTTACTTACATATTTAAAATATGCAATCAAACAAGATTGTTATCAATGAAAACTTTAATCTTGTTTTTTGGGTGACTTAGGGAAAATTTTCAGTACACACCTAGTTTTTCAACCAAAAATATTCTTTTATTTTTACTATTGGAAGTGTGTAGGAATAGGAAAAGTTGGAGAGTAAAATCTTTCGTATCAAATATGAACAAATATCTCCTTTTTGCAATTTTAAAGGGAAACAAAAATAAAATAGACTTTTTATCTGCGGACCACGTACATTTTAACTTTACTGTTGTTTTTCTTTTTTTGTATTTTGAGAAATGAACGCTTTCAAAGTTGAATCGAAAAATGAACATCAAGCAACAACCAGTGATGGTATATCAAATCGGAAAGAATATGTTCGTTCGTTTAAAGGCCTGTTCAGAGCACGGGATGTCAGTTTGAGCAAAAGTTCTGTCCGTGGCGTCCTCTGTGCTTTTCAGAATCATGTGGTGTGGCAGTTTAAATTTGAAATATTTCAAAATAATCAAATGTCTTATGTTAAATGCAGGGGAAAGTAACCACCATAATGCATTAAGTAAATACGTATTTATATAAACAAGTATCCCCTAATGGTCGAAGTTTGACTTGAATCTATTAATAAGGGTATTCCATGCACCATCGCAAAGTCGTCGTACACGTAGCAAAGTTGTAAACTGCGTAAATCTGTCAAATTTTCCATACAAATTGTGACAGAATCACGAAGTTTAAAACTTTACAACGTTTACGACGGCTTTACGCTGTTGTATGAATACCCTTAGGCCTGGCACCCACTGGGCAACTTAGTTGCCGGCAACCTTTAGTTGCTCGGAGTTGCTGGCAACTTAAGTTGCTCGCCATCGCCCACTAGGCAAATTCCGAACAACTTTTTGGAATTTGACGTCATGTTTTTGTGTATTTGTTGTGTTGACTTTTGACACGGACATTATTACAACGTTAATAAAAATGTAAATACCAAATAAAAACATTGAAGTTTATAGCTCATTTTTTTAGAAAATTCAGAAATCTGAAAATCTATATGTAAGATTTTATCGTTGAACATGGTCATCTTTGACTGATAAAGTTGCCGGCAACAAAAGTTGCCCAGTGGGCGCTGCCGAGCAACTTAAAGTTGCTGGGAAAAAGTTCCGCGAGCAATTTCGAGTAACTTAAAGTTGCCGGCAACTTAGTTGCCTAGTGGGCACTCTCCCATATAACCCAATGTACTTGAATCGGGAGCAACAAAAAGTTGCTTGGGTGAGCAACTAAAAGTTGCCTAGTGGGCCTTACGGCTGAATTTATTAGACTTTCTTAAAATGCTTCTTAGATAGCATTTAGTTAAGTTTGCTTAAATATTTAAATTGCCTTTAAACAACGTTGCCTAAATTCTTATCTATAATCAATTTTCTATTGCTATTTAACTAAAGGGTTAAAATGTAACGTTACGTGAGAAAATTCACTCATATCTTCATTTCAGCAGTTTTTTTTACAGATTTCAAACAAATGCAAACAAAAGATGAGCACATGTATTTATAAGAGAGAAAAAGAAGCAACTAACAAATGCAAACAAAATGAAACATGACTCCATTTTGGTTTGTGATGCTTTTATGTTTGTGTTCAGAAACTCTATTATTTAATTTTTTATTCACACCTTGGCCTTTTGATAGAAAAATATGTTAGTAAATCGGAACAATTTATTTCACAATTCAATTTTCTAAAGGAAACCACAAATCTTAAAACTTTCATTAGGTACCCACAGCAAAAATATGGTCTACCCACATAAAAGATTTTTAAGTAGGCTCCAGTTCAATATCTGGAGCCTACTTAAAAATCTTTTATCTGTACGAATCGAAGAGGCCACCTATAAATTTCTATATATTCCACCCACATACACGTAGGTTTACCTATATTTCTGCAATAAAAAAAAAAAATTAGTCAATGTCAAAATATGTTTAAGATGGCTTTAAGTAACCTTTAAACGCGGTGAATGGCATTTAAGAAGTTAAGATGCATTTAAGAAACGTTGCTTAAAAGTTAAAATTGATTATAGATAGTGCCCTATTACACGACAAGTGAGTGTGAAGGTGAGATCAGATGTTTTTTCTCGTTCGCAATCATTGAATTTCGAAAAAAGTCATGACCCTAGAGTCGTCGTGTAATAGGGCACTTGCAGAATTGTGCCCCAGTTTTTCTTATTTTTATCTATCGTTTGTTGTTGTTTGCAACCATTTTTTTTGTCTGCTATGGGCTAGTCTGCTGTTTGCTTGTTTGTTTTTTTTCTGACGGAATTTTAAATTTCCCTTTCTTTGAGAAGCGACCATACACAAAACAAAAACAAAACATTTTGCCTGATGATTATACTATTACGCCCATATTATTCACTCGTCTAACCCAGATTAAAACTTAAATCCAGATTAAAAGCTATTTAAATCCAAAAGCTAAATCCAATTCCATATTATTCACTTGTTTAATCTACACTTAAATCCAAGTTTTGTGTTACCGGCACAAATTTCATACTTGTACGGAAACTCTATTTTTATCTCTGATGGCCCTGGTCGTTCTTTTGGTCCGATTCTTCTGGGCTTGTAAAACAAAACACTTTATCACAATGGTTTGGAAGAGCCTAGTGATTGCCAGGTCTTAAGGGGATATTTTGTTCACGCACCCTTAATTTGAATTCTAAATTAAAATTGACACTCCCGAAAACTGTCAATTTTGCAATAAAACTGTATTACCGATTTTCCTGTGGAATTTTTGTGACAAGTCGATCACATTACTTCAACTGTCATAAGAATTCCTATCTGCTGTATTGAGATAGCCCGATTTGCTTTTGTTCATTTCTTAGGAACAATATACGCCAGTATAATTAAATTGTAAAATAAAAAAATGGTCGTGTTTAGCAGCCTTGTACGATCCGCAGGAGCTTTCTCCCAATATCGTGGCGTTTTGGAGTCTCCGGTAGCTAAATATGGTAGTATTCCATAAAAAGTTACGCAACATGACCAACTCATAACCAAAACAATCTATTTGCAGCTATCCAAAATCAATTTCGACAAATGAGTGGACATAAATTTCATATAACACCATCTAGATTCCAATGGCACAAATTCAAGGACATGCTTCATTTTTATGTTATGCTTGGCCTGATCCCAATGACGGCAGTTATTTTGTACTCCAATATCTTCATTGGACCTGCTACTCTAACTGAAATCCCTGAAGGCTACACTCCTAAGTACTATGAAACTCAAAAGGTTAGCTTATAGGTTTGAATCTAACCCTAACCGTTAGATACATGATTAAAAGTTGGTATAAGCTGCTACTTTCATTTCAGCATCCAATTTCTCGTTTCATTGCGCGGTACATCTTCCCATCACCCCAACAAGAATACGAAAAGATGTGCCATCATCTCTACGAAGAGAATGAAAAAGCCCAAATAAGGTGAGCTTCAATCTTTAAATTTTTCAATTCAAATTATCGTCCGTTTATTTTATTAGGCAACTTGAAAAGGATATTCGTGCTAAAATGTCCGAACGCAACGATTACAAAGCCTACTATTATCGCCCGGCCATCGCTAAGTACGTCAGGATTTCCAAGGAAGCCGCTGATCATTTGGAATCACTTCGGGGCGATAATTAAACAAAAAATAGTGCTACTTTCTATTGAAATAGTATAATACAGTTATTATAGAAATAAACATGAAATCATTGTATTCAGAAAAATATGACTAAAATGTGTTTCGGTTTAACATTGATAGATGTATTGCACTTTGCATGATACTTAACCCCAAGCTTGATTCTTGCAATAGTAGAGGACAAGTTTTCCATTCGTTCCATGACACTCGTACAGATTCTTGATGAATTGGTCAGGAGAAGGAGCGAATGTCTGATTGACGTAAAGAAACTATAAAAAAAATTTAAGAATTGACAAAATTTAAAAGCACTAAAAGTTCATTACGAGTTGTTCTTGTGGATCCATTTTCAGATGTTTGTGAAAGAACTGCATTATTGAGCTGACAGTTTTGTTTGGATCAACCATCCATTTGCGTTTTTTTATTATTGGCACGTTTCCAGTTGCATTCAATAAAATGCAAACTATAAACAAAACAAGAGAAAAGTGATTAAAACCATTCTTGAATTGTAAATTTATTTCTTATAATGCCTTTTGATGTGTCTTTATCATTTGTAGTTTCCTTTTCAGTTGCAGTCACTTCAGTTTCCGACATAATTAAAGAATATCGTTATGTGTGAGCTTGTTTTGATTAATTGTTTATAATTTTTAAGAAAAATAGAAAAGATCAAGTTCTGTGTTTAGCCAAGAAAATATTTTTTATTTTGAGATTTGACAGATAGTGTTAAACTAGCTAGCCGACACTGTTTGTTTTTCGAAAATCCAGATAATGGGGTACTTACACAAAAATACTTTGATACCAAAATATTAGGGTTCGGAGAAAAGGTGTATTCATTTACTTCCCGCACAAAAGCGAAGTCTAAGAAGGGAAGTATAAAAAGCCATTTTTAAAGGCCTAGCTACATTCATTTCATATATATTTTGTCTTTTTTCCTTTTTTCAATAAACTCAATCTTTTATCTAAAGTTTCACAAATGTAAAAGTTAGAGCGTCCCTACCTTTTACTTTTGAGTCATTTTATATGAAAACGTCGAAAAACAAAAAAAAATTTGCTTTAGCATTTTAGATTTTTTTCAAACTTTGTGAGAATATTCCTCATGGTTCAAAGGAAGGATATCAACCGTGTTTTAATTGTCTCATGCCTCACTCCCCTCCTGTCCCCATTGAAGTATTTGAAAATCGTCATTTTAGTGCTTCACTATTTTTGCTTTAAAAAAATTTCTATTAAAGATATCAAAACGTTTGATATCACATATTAAAGCTTAAAAAGAGTACTAATTGTGATTTACATTTTAATTCACATAATCACATTAATTCACATAATTTCAAAAATTTCAAAGAGCTTTGGAATACATGACAGTTTGGATATAGGTCTATAATTCGAAATATCAGCTTTATCACCTTTTTTTAAAAACTGGAGTTAGAAATGAAGTTTTCCATAAACAGAGAAATTTCTCTGATTTAATCGAAAACTCAAACAAAAATTGAAGAGGCTCAGCCAGTATATGCCTTCAATGTTTCAATTATATTGGGGGAACTCCATCTGGCCCAGAAGAGAAATCATCATTTAACGATGAGAGAAGGTCTAACACAGAACTTTGTTGCACAGCGAAATTGTTGCAACTCGTTTGCGCATAGGAATGCAAATTTCTGAAATAATGTTCATCAATATCAGGAGGTGTGTCTACGAAAAAGTTACAAAAATTGTTCGCAAAGGCGTTGCAAATATCAATAGTTTCTTTCAACACACAATTTTCATATATGAAATTTGGGGGGTAACCATCGGAATTTTTCTTTGAATTTATAAACTTCCAAAATGCCTTAGGGTCTTCTTTTAGAGATCTTCCTATTTCGTATACATGATTAGTATATAGATACTTTGAAAGAGATTTAAATTCTTCGAAAAGGACAATGTAAGAGTTGTGGCCAACTAAAGAAAGAGTTTTTAAATATGTTTTCTAAGCTCTATTTCTTTTATTTCGTAGTATCCTCAACTCTTTTGTATACCATGAGTGGCAAAAGCTCATATTTTTCAATAATTTTAAAGGGATAGTATTATTTATGCACTTATAAAGTATGGTATTAAAACTAGTAACTGCATCGTCAATATTACTAGAATTTGATATACTGTCAATACCAGATCTAGCTAGTTCTTCTGAAAGCAAATGAAAGTTTGCCTTTCTAAAGTCAAAAGTATATGAGCGATCATAAGCGACTGCTCAAGTCAAGAACTACATCCAGAGGAGGATGGTAACTGTCTATATTAGTGATTCCAGAACTAGATTCTAGAACAAGAGTACTAATAGCGTCGGAAGAAAAAACTAAATTGAGAATTCGTTTCTTGAATTTTTAATACAGCTTACTTGCTGTAAGTCAGGTGTAATAATTTTATCCAAAAACTGAAGCTCAGTTTGTGAAGAAGTTAAGGACGCTTCATGACAAGATTCATCCTCAGAAGGAACCTACTCTATAGATGGTAAATTAAAGTTTCCGAGAAGTAATATGCTGCTGTTGGAGCAAGACAATGCAATAAAATCGAGGGCCTTAGAGAGTTCTACATAAACTGAGTCCGAGCTTTTTGGAGGAATGTAAGCATTTAATATATAAATAAATTTTGACGGCTAACTTTATGCAAATTAATTCAACTTATAGATTAAAAGAGAATAATAAGAGAAGATATAAATTTATTACGAACTGTGATCAAAACACCACCTCCCACTTCTTTTGGTCTGTCAACATGACGATCTTTTCTATAAACTAAAAACTCTTCACACATTTCTGTGTCCGAAAAGCTTGAATTAAGCCAGATTTCTGTCAAAAGAAAGATATCATGTGAAAATGCCTGAGAGTTAATGTAGAGATCAGCAGTTTTTTTTTTGCTAAAAATTCTTTACCAAGAGCTTCAGGAGGCCAATTAACAGGATCACAGATAGAATCAAAGTATGAAGAATTTGTTATTATTTTAAAAGATGAAACAAAGCTATTTACTCTACTAATTTTTGTACACTTAACCGATGCACTCGTAGGGATACAATTATTATTTAATATGTGGGAAACGATATCGTCGGCAGGGATTTCTGGTTCAAGGCGAGAGATAAAGATAGACTTTGGTTTGGAAACAGCTTTGATAGGTCGTCTAGGATCGGCAATTATGTGCATGGGACCATTTCTGAACTTTCATTCCTTACCTGAACCGAAGGTTCTAAAGCAATAGGGGGGCTAAGATTTGTTCGTTTAGGGGGTGGGCCAATTTTTTTACAACTAATGTGTTTTCTCGCCCCCTTTTGTCATTTTTTTTTTTGTAACTATAACGTTATCAAGCACAGTTGAGCTTGATGATTGCTTAAGCAAATCATCATTCATGGGCACGGTTAGGAGAGGAAGAGGGTCATAAATAAGGTCATCAGTAGAGGTGCTGATGTCTACTGGGTCATTTAGGAGTGTTAATGAACTAAATCTTGAGACCACGTCGTTAAAATTACTTAACATTTCTTCAAACCCTTTAGACAGTTTCATAATGTCCACTTTTAAATTAGACATTTTCAAAGCCAGTTGAGACAAGGAAAGTTTACTGCAATTAATCAGAAGAAAATATTCCACAGAATATTCTATTAAAAAAAGAAAAAAAACTTCAGCGCTCAATTTTTTGTATAGCACCGCAAACCTTTAAATGCGATTTGCCAAAATCGTGAAATTGGCATATACGACGAAACAACTCTCGGGCGACGAAATATTATAATATGGTGCATACCAAAAGTGTGTTTAAAATTTAAAACCGTACTACACACAATAATAATACAAAAATATTCTTTAATAACTTTTCAAACAAAAAAAAAGTTTTCAAAATTGGATTACCTTTTTATGTTTCTACCTCATTTCACCCTATAGATATATGAATCTAAATCTCTGAAAGCATCCAGCCCTTAACTCATCCTCTTAGTAGACACTTTCAAACATAAAAAAAAATTAAAAATCCGACACCATCTTCCTGTTTTTACCCTTTTCACCCTACACATGCAATTTTTAAGAAAATTAAATGCCTAAAACGATCCTCTTAAAATAATCTTTCAAACACCAAAAGAATTTTTGAAATCGGATATGTAGTTTCTGAGATTAGCCGTCACAAACAAACAAAGCAAGAGCTTTATAAATATAGATTTCTCATACATTTCTAAATTTATGGGCAACAGGAACAGCACTACTTTCTCATAAACTGAAAATGCAACTAACGGGTGATTTTTTTAAGAGGTTTAGAACTTAAAAAAAAAAAACACAAAAAATTCGAAAAAATTAATGAAATATTTATTTGAATCGATAGTTTGAACCTTGCAATTTAATGTTTATAGATAATTTCATGCAAATGTTGACCGCGGCTGCGTCTCAGGTAGCCCATCCGCTGAGTCCAATTTTGGCATACTCTTTCACACATATCGGCCGGTATCTCACGAATGAATGCATGGATGTTGGCTTCCAGTGCGTCAATCGAAGCGGGCTTGTCCCTATAGACATTAGCTTTGACATACCCCCACAAAAAATAATCTAATGGTGTCAAATCGCATGATCTAGGCGGCCAATTGACCGGCCCGAAACGTGAAATTAACTGTTCACCAAACTCGCCTCGCAATTGCGCCATTGTTTCGCGTGCTGTGTGGCATGTGGCACCGTCTTGTTGAAACCACATATCATGCAAGTCAAGAACTTCCATTTCGGGCAAAAAAAAGTTTGTTATCATCGCTCGGTAGCGTTCACCATTGACGCTGCGATTCGCATCATCTTTGAAGAAATATGGCCCAATAATGCCGCCGGCCCATAAACCGCACCAAACAGTGGCTTTTTCGGGATGCATTGGTAGCTGTTGCAATGCTTGTGGCTGATCTTCACTCCAAATGCGGCAATTATGCTTATTTACGTACCCATTCAACCAAAAATGAGCCTCATCGCTGAACACAATTTTTCGATAAAAAAGCGGATCCTCGGCCAGCTTTCCAAGAGCCCATTCACCAAAAATTCGGCGTTGTGGTAGGTCGGCTGGCTTTAGTTCTTGCACCAGCTGTATCTTAAAAGGCTTTACGCCCAAATCCTTCCGCAAAATTTTCCACGTAGTGCTGTAACAAAGGCCTAACTGCTGGGAACGGCGCCGAATCGACATTTCGCGGTCTTCTGTCACACTAGCTGATACGGCCGCAATATTTTCTTCACTACGCACAGTACGTAAACGTGTTGGTGGTTTAATGTCCAACAAAGTAAATTTGGTGCGAAATTTGGTCACAATCTTCCGAATAGACTGCTCAGAAGGTCGAGAATGCCGACCATAAAATGGAAGCAGCGCGCGATGAACATTTCGAACCGAGCACGAATTTTGATAGTAAAATTCAATAATTTGCAAGCGTTGTTCATTTTTAAGACGATCCATGGTTAAATTGCAAACCAAACTGAAGCTGTTTGACAGTGACACAAGGTACTAAACACACGTCAGCTGTCAAAACCAGTGTTGCCAAAACCAAACCAGCTAAAAAATCACCCTTTATTTACTACTTTACACCCAAAAATAACGGTCATTCGGTCAGCTTCGACCGATGATAAGAACTAATTTCACTTCAACTTGGTTTCTCAATATATGAACATTTAAATCAAAACAAATATTTTCTATCTTCGTGACCGTTTGATTTATAATTATTATTTATCATTTTTGTGGGCTTAAGGTTAATTGTTGAAAATCCTAATTATTCTGTTCTATCCTGTTGTGATGTTTCGGATGTGGTTACACCCTTCTTTGGACCTATTTATAATCAAAATTAAAATTTAAATATATAGATCACATAGGAATTATATACAACTCCGCTCGGGTAGGTAGAAATTTCGAAAAACAATACAAATTTATAAATAATTTAACGGTACGTATTACGCCTAAGGTCTGTAATATTTCTTTTTTTGTGAAAGAATGTTTTCGATTATAATAAAAGTGAACGAAAGTGAATCACCAGTGTCAGTTAGAGTAATTTAATTCGAATATCGAAACAACCTTTGTTTTGTTTGTTTATTACTTGACTGATTTATATAAAATATAGTTTTGTTCATATTATGTTGCCGTTGGATAAGCATCATATTTTTATTATTATTTTCCAATAAAACTTATTTGTTTGTTTTTCAAGAAAGAAAAGACTTATTATTCCAAACTATTAACTTGGATTTTTATCATAACTGTGCAGAACTCAAATTCTCAGGTTATGGGCCCAGAATGAAAATATAAAAATTCAGTAAATTGGGTTGTAAGTGAATAAAAAGTCTGAAGAACATTCGAAAATAATAAGTCTCGAGAATATTCTAATTTAAAAAAAAAAAAATAAAAATGGCTGACGGTGAAAAGATTGTTTTTCCGAAGTTCGACGGAACAAATTTTAGTCAATGGAAATTTCGACTTGATTTGTTATTAGAAGAAAAATCTTTGAAAAGGTTTGTCGATGCTGGTTTGAACTCATTGAAGGAAGAAGCAAAAACTCCTAGCGAAAAGGAGCATTTGATGGCTAAAGATGCAAAATGTAGAAGTTTGATTGCGCAAACGATCAATGATGAACAGCTCACTTACATTATGGATAAACCTAATGCAAAAGAAATGTATATTGGACTATTGAGTATGTTTCAGCGAAGAAGTATCACAAGTCAATTGGTATTACGCAAACAATTAATGTCCATGAAATTTGATGGTAACGACATGCAAAAACATTTTTCAAGGTTTGACAATATTGTTCGTGATTTACGTTTGGCGGGGGCCAAACCGGAAGAACAGGACCTTATTGTTAGTTTATTTCTCACGTTAAATGAGAGATATGATGCTCTCATTGAATCACTCAATGGAATGGATGAATCTAAATTAACATTGGACTATGCAAAAAGTCGATTGCTGGATGTGTTTGCTAAGCAAAATAGCAGTACAAGGCTAATTAAAACGATAGAAGCATGTGCAATGCAGGCGAAAAATCCTAATATCGTTTGTTTTAAATGCGGTAAAAAGGGTCATATTAAATCCAGATGCAGAGCCAAACCCAAAACTTGGAAGGGAAATTCATTGAAAAATGAGTTTAGTGCTAACTATGCAACGCAAAATGATTCAAAGGAGCATTCAATTTTATCTGCGATACAAGATGTTCAAAAAGATGCTTTAAGAACAGATACAAGAACAAAAGATTGCTGTATCAGGAATGAATATGAACCAAACAGAATTTTTCAAAAAGAAGTGTTGTCGGCGAAACGCAATGACTCAATAGAAATCACGTTCACATTAGATTCTGGAGCAACGGATGATTTATGCAATGATAAACGTTATTTCGATCATTTGGTTGACATCGAACAAATGAATATTTCTGTCGCAAAGAAGAATGAGAAAATTACAGCAACTCAACAAGGTGATATTTCAATCAAGACTTTTTATAAGGGTGATTCTTCTGTAAAGAAAATACCAAATGTATTATACGTTCCTGATTTAAAATGCAATCTTCTGTCAATCCGAAAACTAACGAAGAGAGGTTACAAAATTGTATTTGATGGTGATTATGCGTACGCATCCAAGAATGGCAAAACACAGTTTGTGGCGCGTGCAAGTGGACAACTGTATGAGGTGACTTTTCACTTAGAACATAATGTATTTGCTGGGATTGCAGGTGAGGACAATTTAAAAAATGTTTCACAGGATTTATGGCATTTTCGATTAAGCCATTTAAATGTGTTTGACATGAAGAAATTAATCAAGCATAGCATGGTTGATGGCATCGACAAAATCAATATAAATACAGATGACAAATTTTGTGAATCGTGTGTTCTAAGTAAGCAAACACGACTACCTTTCGACAAAAAGGGTAACATACGATCGACAAGAGTATTGCAGTTAATACACACTGATGTCTGCGGACCTTTTTCAAAGCCAGCATATGATGGATCATCATATTTTGTGACATTTACTGATGATTATACACGTGCATCAATGATTTATTTTCTGAAGAATAAGAGTGAGGTATTCAGCAAATTTAAAGAATATGTCAACATGGCAGAAGCAATGCACAATAGTAAAGTTTCAAAAGTTCGGGCTGACAACGGTGGTGAGTACATAGTTAAAGATTTTAAAGACTATTGTAGATCAAGAGGAATTCAGATTTCCTACACTGTTGCTTACAATCCCGAAATGAATGGTATTGCTGAGCGATTAAATCGAAATCTTCAGGAAAAGGCACTCGCAATGTTAACAGCAAGTGGTCTAGATCGCAAATTTTGGAATGAAGCTGTTCTTGCCGCGAATTACATCAAGAATCGCTGTCCAACGAGCGCATTTGGGAAGCAATTTATTAATAAGACACCAGCTGAACTCTGGTATGGTCAACGGCCGAATATTTCCAACATACGGATTTTTGGTTCAATTTGCTACAGTCATATTCCATCTGAAAAACGGAAGAAACTCGAACCAAAGGCAAAGAAATGTGTTTTGATGGGCTACGCTTCGAACAATTCCTATCGACTTTGGGATATTGATAACGGTAAGCTGATCATTGGCCGAAACGTAACATTTAATGAGAAGTCAATTTTGAATCGAGTAAAAGTCAACGGTTTTTCGAATTCAGAGGCGGTTATAGAATTTGATAATTCTAATGGATACAATTCATATATTGGGGCACCATCGGAAAACAGCACTGACCATGAAGATGAATTTGAGGACTGCGATACCGAATATACTAACTGCAAAAATAAAATCACCACTGTAAATACGGATTGCACTGGTAATATCGAGGCAGCTGAGACACCCAAGACATCGATTCGAAAAAGTGAACGAGAACGTAGAAAACCAAATCGCTTGAACTTATTTGCGGAATCACTGGGTTTCGATAAACAATTTGCACTATGTGCACAAGGCTACGTTGAAAATGATCCAACATCGGTTGAAGAAGCAAGGAAACGTGATGACTGGCACGAATGGAAATCGGCGATACAATGTGAGTATGAATCATTGATAAAGAATAATACTTGGACCTTGTGTGAATTACCGAAAAATCGCAAAGCTATTCCGAGCAAATGGGTATTCAAACTTAAACGTAAGGCAAATGGTGAAGTTGATAAATATAAGGCTAGATTGGTTGCCAAGGGATGTTCACAGAAAGAAGGTTTCGATTACAATGAAACATACGCACCAGTAGCCAAATTACCAACGTTGCGCATTTTGTTTGCAATAGCTGTACAGTTCAATATGCACATTCACCAAATGGATTTAAAAGCAGCATTTCTTAATGGCGAACTGAACGAAGAAATTTACATGAAACAGCCAGATGGTTTTGCTAAAGACTCTAAAGTGTGCAAATTGAATAAATCTCTTTACGGACTTAAGCAAGCATCGCGCATGTGGAACGAGAAATTCAGCAGTTCATTACACGCATCGGATTTAACCGTTGTGCATCAGATTATTGCTTGTATACAAAATTCGATAAGGGAATTCGTTGTTTTATTCTTTTGTATGTGGATGATTTGTTGATTTTTTCTGAAAGCGTAGACATGATTGGTATTGTGAAGCGTTTACTTGCGAAAGAATTCGAAATGACAGATGTTGGGAAGGTTGAATCGTTCCTTGGGATGCACATTGAACATGATCGAGAAAATGGAATAATAAAATTGAGTCAAGCACAATATTTGAAAAACGTAGTGAGGAAGTTTGGAATGAACGAATGCAAAACAGCGACAACACCCATTGAAAAAGGTTTACAACTAGAAGTTGGAAGTGCAATTAATGATTCAATACCATACCGTGAATTAATTGGTTGTTTAACATATGCAACATTGACAACAAGACCGGATTTATGTGCAGCAACAAATTTTTTCAGCAGATTCCAAAGTTGCTACACGCACGAGCATTTTACACATGCGAAAAGAGTTTTGCGTTACATACAAGGTACATTAAACTTAAAATTGGAGTATCGTAAAAATGAAAACGCTGATACATTAATCGGATATGCTGACTCTGATTGGGCTGGTGACAAAAACGATTGTAAATCAACATCAGGATTTGTTTTCAAGTTATTTGGTAACACAGTGACTTGGTCGACACATAAGCAAGGTACCATTAGTCAATCATCAACTGAAGCCGAATATGCAGCAGTCGTTGAAGCAATGAATGAAGCTGAATGGATCAAGCAATTACTTCGAGAATTAAGCATTGAACCAAATGAACCAACGATTATTAACGAAGATAATCAATCGTGTATCAATGCATCTGAAAAACCTAAAAATCATAAACGATTGAAGCATGTAGCAGTTAAATACCATTTGGTTCGTGATACTATCGAAAAGGGGTTTGTTGAATTGAAATATATTCCTACTGGTGAACAAGCTGCTGATATAATGACCAAAGGACTAGGCCGAATTCAATTCGAAAAACTTCGAACATATTTAAATTTAATTTAGTTTTGTTTTTCTGATTTTTATATTTTACTGCTCATAAATAGATAACGCAAATAATTATATAGTAGTAGTATTCTTATAAAATTAAGAGGAGGTGTCAGTTAGAGTAATTTAATTCGAATATCGAAACAACCTTTGTTTTGTTTGTTTATTACTTGACTGATTTATATAAAATATAGTTTTGTTCATATTATGTTGCCGTTGGATAAGCATCATATTTTTATTATTATTTTCCAATAAAACTTATTTGTTTGTTTTTCAAGAAAGAAAAGACTTATTATTCCAAACTATTAACTTGGATTTTTATCATAACTGTGCAGAACTCAAATTCTCAACCAGAATTAAATTTATTTCACAGCAATAAACATAACGGCACATGAACTAACAACTTAGTTCGTGGGGTGCTCCTGGTCATGTTTGTCTAGGTTAAATAAATGGAATTGTGGGTGTATTTATTCGTTGACATTTTTTTAACGGATATAGTTAAGTACTCTTATGTGCATTAAAAGCATAATTTTGTAAATCAAGTCGTAGGTAATTGCATTTGATTTTTATAGCTCTACCCATATAATATCTATAACTCAATACTTCAATCCTATTCAAACTTGAACTTATAAAAAAAAGTTAGATACCTACTATTTTTTGCTTTTGATTCATTTCAAACTTTTAACAACTTTATTTTGAAAACATCCATTCCGTGGTCCTAAAAGACTATTCTCAATCGTTAGTTAGTTTGTTAGTGCAATTGTTTATTGAAATAAATTTTGAAAGATTGCATCAAAGATTGTATAATGAATACAAAGAATGCAAAAGAATACAAAAAATTCAAGCATTTCCAAATGATTTCATTCAATTAATTGTTGTAGGATGATTGGGTGAAAAATGGTTGCAATCTTTTTAAATCAACTGAATGGTGATTGCAGAATTTGAACTGTAATTTGCCTCAATATGTCGGTTTCATCTGAATGTATCTAGCAGTTTGTGCCCCTCTCTATTTGATCATTTCGTCATGTGCTTCGTTTTCTTTGTTTCGTTTCAATTTTCTTTATGATAGAAATATTATTTTTCTTACATATTTGCACTTGCACAAACCTCTACTGTAATACCCTACTTAATTTGTTTATTCTTGACATTCTCGAACATCAATAATTAAACTAACTAACATACAAAGCAATGCTAGATTTTTTAAAATAATAAATATTTTTTCATATAAAAATACTAATTTTTCTCTTTTATGATAAATTCCACTTATTGAAAATTTTTCAAATTACTTTTTAAGCATTGCCAGTCATTTTTTGAATATAACCCACAAATTTGAGTTCAAACTATCCTCTAGTTCTTGAGTCTATTTGTAGGTGATACAATAATGTTTAGATCAATACTTACAGCTGATACAAATAAGAAAAATAAGAATTTGTTCTTATTTGTTTATTATATTGCTTCTCCGTTTAAAAGCCTTGAAAAAGATGTTTTAAACAATCAATCGATCCTTATATATTTGTTTTTATTTGTTTGAAAAATGTATTTCCAAACAAAATTTGTTGTTATTTTGAATATTGAAATTCAAATGATTATTTGAAAACAAAATCAGATAACTGTCTATACATATGTATACCATGTATTTCAAAATAGAGTATTTTTTAAAAGGATGTTGTTTGATATCTATTAATAAACTGACCATATATATTGCTAAGCCTATCGCAATCTGACCATGTTTATGTTAATGCTGTTTTCACTGTTTCTAATGTGTAACATTTCTAGTAACATTCTTTTGTTGTAATTTTTTTCTGATTGTACGACTTGGACATTTTTAAAATCTGCACGATGACATTTTTCTATACAATGTAAAGCTAACGCAGTTTTGTGCGTGCTTCCATTATTTTTATCAGATCTGTGACCTGATGTTCCACTACGAAGTTTTTGCATTGATGTACCTATATAAGCTGATGGACACCTTTACATTTAATCTTGTATATTATATTTGATTTTTCTTCATTTTCTATTTTTTCCTTTAATTTTGAAAATACTGAATTTCTAAGTGTATTTGCCGATTTAAAAGCTATTCGAGTTTTGTCTTTGTCTTTTATAGCTGCCTTTAATAAACGATTAGATAAATTTGGAATATATAAAGCACTTTTATATATTATTGGTTGCTCATTTATATTTTGGTTTGATTGCCTAACAGAATTGAAATAATTGTTAATGAGTGATCTCGTTATTTCTCTTGGGAATGAGTTAGAGAACAATGTATCCATTACTATTTCAATATTGACCTAAAGCCCACAAAAGGATAAACATCTTTTTTAAATCAAAACTGTTCTACACAAAATATTACTCACAACAAACACAGGGCTTGTGTTTGTATTTCTTAAATACAATGTGAAATGTGATCTACAGTATATAATGCTCCGAATATTTGCGCATGTAATATAAACATAAACATCAACAAACTTAACAAGTCTCTGCATATATAAATTTGACTTATCTTTTAAATTTAGCCAGGTCGGATCCTTCTTCTGATCTTTAAAGAAATAAACACGAATACGACTTTTCTTAAACAGGAATCAGAGAACTTGTTAAGCTATTAAAAAAAATCACTTTCACGTCTCAGCATTTTTGGCAGAGGCACCAGTATCAAAGACCCATTTTGTATCGTCCTTACTCAAGTGAGCACATAAGTCGTCCATTTCGGTCGACTCATTGGGGGCGTTCGGCTGCGTATCTTTAGCGATCCGGATTTCTTTGTGTTGTTGTAGTCCCTTGTTAAAAAACAGCTGATGCAAAAACATGCCGGTAAAGCAATAGGGTATCCATAATCCAGACAACATTTCTGATACGTTGAGTTGGTCGGATTTACATGACCCGATTTTTCCAGTTCGATTTTTGTCTTTTTCTTGGTGGAGGGAACAGGAGGGAAATCAAAAAAGGGGGAAATAACAAAAAAGATCGTCACTGGAAAAATCGGGTCATGTAAATCCGACCAACTCAACGTATCAGAAATTTTTTCTGGATTATGGATACCCTACTGCTTTACCGGCCGAACTCGACCATTATTTTCAGGACGAATTAAAAAAATCGGAAGGACAAATATTTAATTAAAGAATACCAAGAAGTCTTAAAATAAAATCCAATTCCGAAAGCTAATTTTGAAACAATAATAAAAAGAACGAAACAAAAAAATTTTGAATTTGAAGAAAATTGGAAAACACTAATTTTGTTTTTAAGTGGCGCGAATATAAGTTTAAATAAAAGTATTAGTAAGCTTTACAACAGTTCATCAGTTAGATACTGTTGTACCCTTCTAAGACGCAAATTTTATCGGTGTTTACCGACTTTTATAGAAATTCACAGCATGAACACACTGTAAATTCTATATTACTAGGGATATTTGTTTAAATTCAGAATATCGGTAGGCAATAGGCAGTAAGGATAGTCAAGAGGAGGATACTTTTTGATTTTTCCAATGTTGGAACCTGCCATACAAAATTTTTCAAACCGAAAATTTGTTTGAGATGCGTCTTCTTGGTAATTATATATTCTTTGATTTAACCTATGGGATGGCAATGGCTCATCTGTTCAATTGGCCAATAACTTGTGTACGATTTATTTGGTATAAACTTTTAGATGTGGTTGAATTGAAAATATTCATTAGTGTGGATTTTTGAAATATAAAATATTTAAAGATTTTTCTATTTAAATTATTCATAAACAAAAAACATACAATATAATCTTTTGTCGTACCTTAAATCAAATAAAACCGAAACTACGCTGTTTTGTTTCCAAATTTCTGTTTTTTATGGAACTTCTTTGGATTAATTCCATAAGCTTTAAGACGATCATCTGTTATCTGTGAAGATGTACCATTATCACCGGGTTTTTGATGATGGGAAATAAATTTTGTTTTATTGAGTTTTTTGCTTGCATTGCTCACTGCACTGGATTTAGCATTGATATGATTTCTTTGATCCATCTTATTGCTAAATGGATTAATAGCCGACTTTTTCGATTTAATTTCTACTTTTTTAAATTTTTTATTCGCCACTTGTTCCTTGTTGGTGACTTTTTGTCCTTCAACCTGTGTAACATTTGCATTATTGACTTTTTTCTTTTTCTTTTTCTGTTTTTCACCGTCAGAACTGGTTGAAGGACCTGCTTCAGCCGTAGGTTCATTTTTAGTTTGATTTACTGTTTTGTCAATAGAAGGATCTAAATGATTTTTATTTTCCTCTGGTTCTTCATAAGGTTTACTTATTTTAGAATTTTTAGAAGTTATTGTTTCGGCAGCTTTGCGTTTGATTTGCAATTGACTTGTTGTTGTCTGGCTTTCCTGTTCACCTTCTTCATCTTCGGATCTAAAGTAAATCAAATACTTTCAATTAGAACATCTTAGTTTTTTTCTTTAACCTTACCCTTCCCCATAAAGACTTTTAAATATTTTTCGTTTTAAGACTTCATTTTTTGCCTTCATTTTATAAAGTTTCTGTTCTTTTTTCTCGACGTTGTCAGGACGAATTTGTACAGCCTTCTTTAAACTTGCCCACTGATTTAGTTCTTTATTTTTTGCCAATATAATCTGAGGAAAAATTAAAGAAAACGAATAATTTCGAAATCAATACAAAAAAATTGAATACAAGAGTGATACCTCTTCGATTGTTAGTCCAAAATCATTTGGAACTGTCTCTGTGTACTTGAATCGGCATGGCAAGTCACCAATAATATCCTCACAGTCCAACTTATAGTACTCATCAATATATTCTCCATAGGTCCTCTCATCTTCCGGATTGAACACAGGTTTTTCCGCTTTGATGACTTCCGCAAAACGATTTCTTTTTCGTTTCTTCCTTTTATCGCGGGTACTTTCAATAAGCTCTTGTTGTAAAACCTCCTTTGAATTTGGGTCATAATCACAGTCCATATTAAAATCCTCATCTTCACAGTGTGGTTCGTAGAATTCATTTTCATAATCATCTTTCGATGGATCATAATTATCCCAATCTTCTACTTTCAATTCATCAATATCGGGACACTCGGGCTTCTCTTCGTCTGCATCAACTTGATAATAATCATCATTGAACAATTCTTGCATACGTCTATCATGAGCTTCTGGATCAAAATCTTCCTCAAGCTCTTCATCTTTGAATCCCAGTTCATCATTTCCAGTGACTTCTTTCAGTTTCATTATTTTCTCTTCGATTTCTTTTCGCTTCATTGCTTTAACTATTTCGAGTTCTTGCATTTTGTGTTTTTTCTCAAGATCTTTACGTTCTTTAATTTCTTGTCGCTTTTGTTTCCGTGTATCATCTTGCTTACGAACGGATTGTTCAATAGTACGTGGATAACGTTTGATAAATTCTGCATCGGGTTCCTCAAAACGAAAATTGTATTTGTGTTCGAATTCTTCTTGTTTTTCAAGTTCAACTTCGTCTTCCGATAGATTTTCATCTTCTCCAATGATCTCTTCATAGGTTGGAATATCCGCAAAGTTTGTTTCGGCATAACTAAAAAGACAATTAACTATAGATTTTTTTTTAATTAAATACAAAATTTTCTATTACCCTTGATTCAGAATATAGTCTCGAAGAAATTTCTCCCTCTGAGGTAGTTTCGCATTTGACCAATAATTTTTAAGGGGTCCAAGAGATTTCTTAACTTCCTCTTCTACGTCATCTTTCTTTCCAGCCAGCCATTTAGTAAAATCAGCTTCTTCTTTTTCCTTTGCAAATAAAAAATATGATAAGATATGAGCACGGAATTCAGATAACTCAGCCTTTGTTTTAGCCAATCTGGCACACAATTTAAAGAAAACAATCTCAAACTATGCTTTAAATTCAATGTCCAAAACTATACCATTAGCTCAAATCCAGTATGGGAATATGTATAAATAAAAATAAATATGGTTGCGCAATAGATCGTAGAGAACCAGGGCCTATTAATTTACAACTCTCTGAGAGTTGTAAGTAAGAGAATGCGTGGATCGGATGAACAAATTTGATAAGAACAAAAATTGCTAAAATTAATTTGATACCTGGGTATGGTGACGTCCAAGAAAATGAAGGAGAAGACTTTTTAACAAAAACTGCAGCAATAACTCTATTAACGGGATCTAAGCTCAGCTGCAAACAGGGGAAAATGTGATTGAAGAAGAGGAGGCCAAAATGAGCAACGTTTGGAAATAATTTGCAAGCTAAGCGAGGCCAAACTAATTATTTGGAAATAAGAACAACACACCTTACAGAAACAACCTTAGAAGTAACGCATACTTACAATTAGATACTAAATGCACCCATTTTCTATAAGATAATTTAATGCCAAACATTGTTAAGGTTGGTTACAGTTTGCAAAAAAAATAAACCATAAAATTAAACGTGGAGCTACTGCAACGAGCAATAAACTTAAGGTGGCGCTAAAATGCGGGTTGGGTGTGGGCCTTAAACAACAAAGTTTTTAACCCAGCCCGGCTTGCGGCACCTGAATCGTTTTACTTTGAAGTACCACGACGAGACGGGTCCAAGTCTTGACGATCATTTGCTTAACGTAAACAACCTCAGTCTTTGGACAGTTAAATTTGTTTCAAGAATGCTCGGTGGAAACATTTGCTAAAAAATTTAATAGATTCACCTTTATGGGTTTCAAACTTTAAAAAAAGTTTTTGGTAGATTTAGAAATTTAATAATTATGTTACTAACAATAGCTTTTGGATGATGCAAAGTATTCATGAGTTTAACCATAATAAAGTGCTATCATCAACTAATGTGCGAGCGATAAGATAAATTTTTCTAGAGTTGCCACTCATTTTCGGTGCATAAAAAACGACTTATAATGGGGTCATGTGAATAAGGAAAGAAACTTTGTATTTATTAGTAAAAGCTAGCTTTTGTGTGAATAAAATCAAGCTTAATCTAGCAAATAAAAGATGTGTTCTAGTAATAGCTTTTTCAAAATAGCCAAAGCTAAATTCATGTAGCTTAAGTTTGTTTTTCCAGCTCAGGCTTCCATTTGTGTGATTAAAAATAACTTAAGCTACACAAATATCAAGATTCTTCGACCCCTGACTCGAAAGCTTTAACTATTTCTTATATTTAAGAATTCTCTTCAGTTGTAGTGCGTTCAAGACTATCATGTAACTAGGAATCAATTCAGTCTACACATTCTCTATATCTACGCTTTTCCCATCAAAATGGGAATTGCAATATCATACCTCCACTCTCCATTTCGGAGTATAGGGATCTTATAGCGACGTTTTTAAAAATAAGATCGTGGTTGCGGTTAGCGATAGAAGTCATATCAATGGCTCGATTTTCCTGATCAATGGCAGGTGGTAAGACTGAAATCTCTAGGCAGGCTTCCGACGCATTATGAGGGAAAACCCAGGACCACCTAGGGGACGCACATGGATACCAGGCGAGCCGTCTTGCGTGGATGAAACACTGCAGATAGTGGATAGTCTGATCGAAATGGAGGCGATGACTTCCTTAACTTAAAAGGCCGAATTTCTGCTCGAAGGTCTGTCAGAAGAGGTACGCCACAAGGTGGTGTCCTGTCTCCCCTTGTGTGTCTAAGACCCTTTTGGGTCTTATTTTAGATAAAAAGTGAAGCTTTAAACCCAATATACAATAAAGAGTAAAAAAGGCCACAGTGGCACTCTTCTTATGCAAAAAAGCCGTTGGGCTTCGTACGACACTTTCTGCCGCTCTAGACATTCTAATATATCTGACGCTCCTCGATATTTTTAGTTATCCATTTCTCACAGGTTTTTATTGAGAAAAACGATTGTGAAAAAAGTGGCCTCCTCAAACAAATAACGGGCAGTGTACTTTGTAATCATTAGGCTACCAGAGACTATTAGCAATTTTGCAATTGTGAGAAAAACTAAATAACACTTAAATACCTAAGACAAACCTTTTCTTCTTTGGATTTTATCCTTTTCTTGAAAATTCCTCCGAACTCTTCATCATCTGAGTTTTCCGCGTTAATCACTTTTCTAAACTCATCTTTTAGTTTACGTTGTTCTTCAACATACGTCGGAGATGTGGCCCTCTCATTTTCTTCGTACATTTCATTTTCAGCTTCCGAATCTAAACCAACGTAAATAAATGTAAATTTTTTCTTTCAATTCAATGTTTTACAAAAAAAAAACACAAATTACCATCATCAAATTTGCCTTCATTCTCTAATATAACTTTGCGCTCATAATCTTTCAACGTAAAAGGTTTAGTAGATGCTTGTTTTTTATTTTGTCCAATTTCAAGTTCGACTCCATCAAAGAATCGGGTTTTCTTATCGTATATGGTTGGATCCTTGCTCTTCAACGATGAAAGCGTTTTAAAGAACTCCTGATCGAATTTCGAATCGATGATTTCATCTTCCTCTGTGGAATCACTCTCACTTGATGAATCCGATTCAGAGACATCATGCCCACGGTCTTTATCTAGAAAAATTAAATAATTTAACAAATTTCTGAAAAGAATAATAATCATTTATGTTTTCCTACTCGTTTCTTACATTTTTTTAATAGTTCTTTTTGACGAAATTTATTGTAAGATTTTGCGTAGCCAGCGTTGGTATTAAATTGAATATCTTTGTCGCTTTCTTCAGAATCGTCAAAAAGTTTATTTTTATTTTCATTCATATTTTATTTTATAGTTTTTAGCAGAACTTTTATAAAAAGAAATATTTTGGATCACACGTGCTTGAACATTTCAAACTGAGCTGTCAATGTCAAAGTCTGTTCGTTTGCTTTATGGTATTTGGTATTCAATGACCCTGTTCCCTAAATTTTTTCAAACAGTTTCAGACCGTAGATTTAGTGCGGGCTAATACGAAATTTTTGCACTAAATCTTGCGGTTTCAAACAGTTTGAAACTCGTTGTGGAACACACCTAATAGGCGTGCTTAATGAATCTGTTCCGAACGGAAAATAACAGAAAATTACAGGATTGTGTGTTCCATGAGTAAAAACCACTGATCTCTATATATAACTGGATAGCGTATCGATACAAAAAAGATGAATCCATTTGAAGAACTGTTATAAAGTGGCGCTGCCTAGTTTTTTGTTATAGTGTATGACAGTATAACATAACGAAGTGAAAGATGACAACTTCAAATTTCAAAAGAGTGAAAAAGGTAAAAATATTTAGTTCTTTGTAAATTTTTCCAAACAAAACGGTTTGTAATGTGGAAATTCTTGTCAAAATTTCAGATGGCGTCGAAGATTTAGTTTACTTGTGGTTTGGGAATGGAAAATCGTGATCTGACCAATGCCGAAGTGACCATTGATTGTGCTTAAGAAGTACAACGTAGGTATTGAGTATGCCTCTCTGTTACACCGAATAGCGTGTCGCGAAGTTCAAGCTGAAGAAATCGAAGATTAGCTGAAAGTTTTTGTATTATTAAAAATCAGCCCTATTAAAGAAAATATTTGTAATTGTTTTTTTTTTTTTTAATTAATTCTTCCTTAAATAAGGTAAGCTCTAGTTATGAACGATTTAAAATATGTTTGTTAAAAATTGGTTACAATCAATAAATAAATAAATATTCGCGGTTTTCGCGAAATTATCGGTTTTGAAGAAAAACCTAATCGAAAACACATACATTTTGTAATACTTCATGTTTTCGTAAAACACAAGATTTATACTGACCACTTGAAAACATTTTGAAATTCAGAGATAAACGAAACAAACTTAACTTTTAAAAAGTTCAGTGCCTAATGAAATGTCAAAAAAAGAAACTGATTGAATGCTTTCAAAATAAATTGAAAACAGCTGACGAAGCTCTGTCATATCAAATATAAAATTGGAATCTCAAAATTACTTAATTTATTTAAAACTGATGATATTTTCCACATGATAATTAAAATTGTTCTTATGTACTTTCATAAAATGGAAGAAAACAACAAAAAGAAAAGAAAATTGTGAGTGGTTGTTTAATGAAAAACTGTAATGCCAAACAAAAACGTATAATGTTCGGTGTGTATGGCTTTCGAGCTTTTGAAAAGTTTACGCCGAAAACCGGTTTTGGGGTTTGGTGTGAAAACCCTTTAAGGCTAATTATATACAGATGAATTAAAAACAATAAAGTAAAGACTACATACTGTGAATATACTAGCATTCCCTATAAGGCCTATAGTACATACTTGTGAATCATGTCGTGAACACATTCAAAATTTGCATTTTTATTCATCCATAACCGTGCTCGTGAAGCTGTGTGGAAAATTTTTTTCCGTGCAAAATGTACGGGAACTCTAGTCATTTGAGGCATGGTGGTTTTCGACCTCAAACGTTCACAACACATTCGCAAGTCTGTACCAGTAAGAAATGTCAAAAAATCACTTTCTCCACTGGCGATTGGTCACTTCACGGGGAAGTATGTACTAGGCCTAAAAAATGAAAACTGAATTTGATCACCGCGTTCTTTTGTTGAGAGTTTTCAGAATAAATCGCACCTTATGATTCTGGACAACACAGACAACGAGAATTTTCCCCGCATTGCCATCCCGCACTCTGTATTTGATGCACTCAGCAGTATTAACAAGCCCATTATTTTCATGTTTGAACCTACCCTACGAACGCATCCTGTCCTAAATATCTGTCAAAAGTGGTGACATGACTTGGACTGAGTAGTTACAAAACAAAACATTTCAGAGACGGTTCAACTAGTATTTTGTAAATAAAACAGTAAAATAAAAAGAACAATAACAAATAGTTCTTATAGATACTATATTATGTCAATAAACAATGAATTCGTTTCGTGAAAGTTTCGCTAGCATCCCGGGTGCAGTCACAAATTTCCTTAGTGAAAGAACTTCATCGTACATGAATTTATCTACCACACCTTCATCATCACATTCAGACGAATCTTCATCAGATAAGACCTTGACCATACCAGCTTCTTTAATCAAAGAACAATGGAGATTAGTATTCAACTCGGATGCAACAATTTCTAATCTAGAACAAGCCATTACCACATGCAAAGAACTTGTGTTGAATACTGAAGAAATGAGCGATGAACGCAAGTGGTTGGTCCGTCATCTGGTCGAATTGCGTTATGAACTCGAAGAATTAAAAGATGCAGAAGAAAATCCCAATGAGTGTGGACCGTCATCGAAAACTGTGATTGGACATCATTTTAGTGTACGACATGTTGGTCGTAGTTTGCAAAATGCACGTTCCTACTGTGACCACTGCATTGGAATCATCTGGAATGTCGTGCAGGCTTCTTACATCTGCAATGATTGCAAGTATACTGTTCACAGTAAATGCGTAAATGATATAGTGCGAGTGTGTGCTCATGTTGTGGTATCTGAACGCAAATATCCCATTTCTGATATATGTCCTGAAATCGGATTGGCTGCTCAGGGTTATAAATGCGCCGAATGCCAAGCATCATTGAATTTTAGTGAGTAATTTCTGACAATTATTTTGAGTTTAATTTTACATTCTTTTTATTAGATACAACCGAAGCCACGCAATGTTGGGGAAAGGGTTCATCAAAAAACCATGGTACACATTTAAATATTTCAAGTACCTAGAGAAGTATTTATACTTTTTATTAGTCGTTGCTACAATGCAACAGATTAATTGATTGTAAAAGTTTAACACGTAGTCGAGCATTTTGAGTCCAAATACCATAGATCAGCTTCTCGAATTCTTTTGAACTTCCAAAATTAGTAGATAACATATGACCTCCTTATCAATTAAATAGTCAAATTTGTTTTGAATAATCAAATTTGTTGGAGCATTACCAACTATATATTGCTTACGTTAATTTTCTCAACAGAAAGTGCTTTAAAATATTCACTTGAGTAAAATTCAAATTGCATTCTTCAATGTTGATTCATTCAGAATAGTCAAGTCCTAAAAACTAAAAAGAAGAACTGTTATCAAACTGACAGTGAATAAATTATAAAACACTTGCCTTTCTGACACCTATGTAATTATTTAATTTTTGTTTAGAAAAATATTACTAAAAGAATATAATACGCAGATGCTTTTTTTTTTAGTATTACATTTATGAATGATAAGATTTAGTGGATTCAGGTTATTTTTCTTTTAAATGTTTGCTTGTGTCTATAATCTGAAATGAGGAACGTTTTGGTGAAGACTTAAACATTCATATTTTTTATTTGGATTTGGACTGAAAGTCTCAAAATCTTTATTATGAATAACATTCAATAATCCATAAAAACAAAAACAAAAATAATTCCCTATTGTTTTCGTTTTTACTCCTTATCATTCTTAATTAGCCAGAGGCTATAACATCATATAAATTCTAGGTGCCTGAATTTAAACAACTTCCACTAGAAAAATATAATTTACAGTGCTTCGGCGCTGGACTAAAGGTTGCAAAAGGTCATTTAAGTGAAAAGACAATACATAGTTTTGTGTGAGTTAAGTCGGTACAAATTTATTAAATTTTGGAACATAAATAAAAACTTTTTTGCCGTTGTTTCTTTCCTCCTTCTGCAACGCTGTAAACCTTCTGCAAACTGGATGTTTGTCGATTTATGATTGGTTCGTTTGTTTTTTGGGATGGCCGTACTCAAATTAATTCCTATGCTACAATTTTACAATTATTTTAAGATTGGTACCAGCATTTCATAAGTGCCGCAAAATACGCTTTATAGGGGAAAGATGTGGAAGTTCATCAAACTAAAATATTTATTTTGGTATAATCTGTATTAATATAATGACATTTTTAAATGACAACAGGACAACATATAACCAAAAATCCTTTTGAAACCAATGGTACTTTAATAAAATTTAAAGAAAGTGTTTCATTTTTCATTAGCACCAAGAATCAAAAGGGTCGATAAAAAATACATGAAGATTGCTTTCTTCCAATTTGGATAGTATAGATATAGTTTTTTTTTTAATAATCAAACAAAGAAACTATCCTTTTTTTATAGAAAATACTTGGGTAGAACCGCGGCTGTGTGACTATAGTGGACTTTACTATTGCCCCCGTTGTCATTGGAATGATGTGTCTGTTATTCCGGCCAGAATAATTCATAACTGGGACTTTCAGCCGCATAGAGTGTGCCGCGCGTCACTTCAAGAGATAAATCTCTTTCTCGATAAACCTGTTGTAAAACTAGAAGAGGCCAATCCAAAGCTATTTGTGTTTTTGCAAAAGCTTAGTTCATTAAAAAAGCTACGTGAAAATTTATGTTATATGAGAAAATACCTACTCGAATGCCGAATAGCCATAGAAGAGAAACTACTAGACAATCAGATAGGTAATTAAATTTAAAATGTTTGTATAAATCTTTTTTAACATTTATAATTTTATATCAGGTTCTAGACGTCACCTTGTGCAATCCTCCGAGTTTTATTCATTTAGGGACTTAGAGCAAGTAGAATCAAGTGAACTGTATGATTTTTTAAGCAAAATTTACAATATCTTTGACAAACACATTAGATATTGTGCTCATTGTACAGCAAAAGCTTATATCTGTGAGATATGTAGCAATGACGAAGTAATTTATCCATTCGACGATGGATGCATTATATGTGATAAATGTAAATCAATTTACCATCGTGTTTGTATGACACGCAAAAATATGATTTGTCCAAAATGTGCTCGCGTAAAAGAGCGCCAGCTGGTACAAACACAGGAAATTGAAGATGCTGAAAATGGAAATTAATCTATGTAGTTACCCATAGGTAACATAGGGGTTACTCACAAAAATCGAACATTTTCAAACAAATATAATGCTTCTTTTGTTTTGTTAGTACTTTTTTAAAAGTTTGTTTTATTTATTATGATGTAAATCTTGTATGGTGTTTGATATGCTGTAATTAAATTTTTACTAAAAATTGTTTTAAAATCTTAAATTGATTAAAGAGGTTATATATATTTTTGTTATAAAAATTTTAACTCATTGTTTAATGTAAAAAGTGTAACGTTTTTAATAGAAGCATACAATAAATTCAAAACATTAAAAAAAAAAATGCGGTAAAATATTATTGTTATATAATATAAATCTTCCAGATATCTGATTAAATTCATTGTAAAAAACTCCCAGGTAAATTATCTAAAATATGTAACCTATCCTTACTTTCAACAAAGTTGCAAATATTGTGATACCTATAATAATATTTTTAGACTTGACTCGAAAAAACCATGTTTACAATGAATACATTTCTAGGTAACAAAAAGCCTTGTAGGACCTTTAAACAATAACTTCTCACTAAGCCTTATACCACAGATACTAGTGTGACATAGATATCGTATCCAGTACAAATAAAAATTACTATTTTGTCAATATTTTATGTTTATAAGCTCTTTTTCTTCTTCCTCGTTTGACGTTTTGTGTTTATGTCGTATGTAAATCTATCTTTTTTAACATCATACTTGTAAATAATCTATTATAGCCCACACAATAGATATAACTGGGACCTAGCTCCATTTTTCACGTTAATAAAATGCATGCACGTACCTGCTCTTATGTTCAAGAAGCTAAGGGTTTAAAAAAGTTATTGTTTAAAAAAAAGTAATAAAGACTTGAAAATTATGAGAGAAAAATATTTAAAAGCTAAAAAAAACTGATTTGAGAGTTTGAGATGAAAAAAAGGCATCTCAATTCTTGATTGAATATGATTGTATAAAAAAAACTAAATCATTTGAGCGGGTTTTTAACCGAAAACCTTTGACATGCAAATCTCAAGTATTCATTTATGTGCACATAAAAAAAAATGAAAAAAATTGTTAACCAATTTTTGAGATATCGAATTAAAAAACCATTTTTTTTTTAATAAAAAAAAAATACAGCCGTTTAGGATGTAGCCGAACCAACATTTCTTGTCTTCGCTATCATCGTAATGAAAAGTCTGATAAAAATTTCGAGTTCAATTTTTTGTACGAATGCATAATTTGACATATAGTACCTACATATAATATCGCAAGTATAAAAGAAGAAGTTTTTCTAAGCTCTGTGTAACTATAGTATCTGTGCTAGTACTTAGTTCGAGTAAAAATTATGTTTCACAGCGATGGAACTCATAACGAGAAGAGAGTGTACCCAAATGTAAGCGAAATATGAACCGATTCGTTATCGATTTCAAGACAAATGTGAAATAAAGTGTGGATTTAACGAGTAAATAATTTGGAGTTGGAGCTTGGAGTTAATTTTACAATCCAAATTTTGTTAAATCTCAACAAGAGTGAGTTTTTGACAGATTAATCTCCTTTCACACGAGAAAGCTGCGTTAGTAGCATCTCACATTTCCCTGGTGAGAATTGCAGGAGAAAAAGAGGGGTGAACAAACCAATAGACTTTCATTTCATTTTGAAATATTAAATTAATTGCCTAGATATTGTTTACTCGTGTGAAAGATACAAGACATTTTTAAGGAAATTAAAGGAAAACGTTAAACGTTAATAAAGCTAATACTATTAGTTGAAAGCACAAGTTAAAAAACTGCAAAGGACAACAACTAATAGTTTCTTTTTCTTAATGAGGCTGGCTTTCCTAATACTTTCCTTAATTAACGATCTGAAAAGTACAAAAGTTCTTTTCTGCTGCTTGATTATGAAATGCAGTTAAACCTCGTACTAATCTAAGTTTGTAATTCTTTATTATGAAACAGGGCCCAAGGGACTAACGTGTAGGTACACTATCAGTCAAATGTACTCAAATTTGTTTTGGCCGTGAATAGAGAAAATTATTCACTCTTCAGGAATTGGGGTAACTGGATTTAAGTTTTAATCTGTATTAAACGAGTGAATAATATGGCCATTAGTAATCTATCAAAATTCAATGGGTGCCTAGTTGAAACTAGATCTTTTTTCTTCTTCGCACCCATGAAATTCAAAAAGAGGTGCAAGGAGTCGCAGCCCTGTTCCCTAACGAGTTTTAAACAGTTTCAGACCCTCAGATTTTGTGCAAACCCCTTCCACAAGTGAAAAGTTGTACTGTGCCTTCGTTCTGTAACTTTCGCATCGATAAAAATGGTCGAGAAACGTTGAAAAATGGAACAAAACTCATACAAATTTGTTTCAACTTTCATCGTTTCTCGACTGGTTTTGGCGATGCGAGAGTTACAGAACGTAAGCACTGGTTTGCACTAAATCTGGCTATCTGAAACCCGTTAGGGAACAGGGCTATCGTCATGTAATAGAGATTTTAGCAAAGAGATGGCCAAGTGAGCTAGGATTTTTAAAACGGATGGTACAGGATGAGCTAATAGGTGTATTTGTTGACGTGTGAAATTTCTTGGAAACTCACAATTTCCACAATTTGCTATCAGGAACCATAGGAGAAAAAAACGCTTCTTTGGGAAACTTGGTGAACATTTCACTTTACGCAACAGGCATAAAAGGTGAGTTTGTCGATGTGAAATTTCTTGAAAACTTTCACAAATTTTCGCAATCAGGGGGGTTTATATGGATCAACTTTGCTGACAACATTACTTGATGGAATCGGAACAAGTTTTCAAAATATTTTGAAAACCAGGCAACACAGGCTGACAACTTGTTTTTTTTTTGCGTTTAAATGATCTAACATCGGTGGTTGCCAACAATGTTGATGCATGTAAGCCTATTTACTATTTAGGACAAACATTCAAGTTCGAGAAACTTGGTGAAAATTTCATGGTGCCAAACATGCTTATATGTGAACTCCGTCTTAATTACATTATCAATTTGTAGTAGATTACACTTTCTATAAGCATTGCCAACAACTGAAATATTTCGGAACAAAAAAATGTTAAGCTGGAACCACACTTTATATACGTTTGACATCGAGTTTCAAAACCCCAGTTTTAGTGCAATCCCGTTACACAAGTGAAATACTAGCTGCGTTTTACTATCGACCAAGATCCATATGGATCATCATTTGATTATAAAACGATCCGGATCCTAAAAAAAATGTACTCTTCAATTGTATTATTCCGGAATTTTTTGACGTTTTCGACATGTTAACAAAAAATAAAAATGGAAAACATAGTTAAGGTATTTTATTGAAAATTACAATATATTTATATAACTCTTTCAAACGCCCATATTATTCACTCGTTTAATCCAGATTAAAACTTAAATCCAGATTTAAAGTAATTTGAATCCAAAAACTATATCCGATTCCATATTATTCATTCACTAAATTCGCAAATAAATTCAATATTTTCGATCCATTCAAATAAATGTTTCTTTATAATAAATAATATTGGCTTAAATTTAAGTGTTTGCATTTGATAAACCCGATTGAAAAAGTTGGATTTAAAAATCACTTTAATCCAATTTAAACCAAGAGTGAATAATATGGCGGTAAAATTGAACCAGATTTAGTTTATCTGTACATATAGTGAAACTCAGAAGCTCTTGGAGATGAACAATGGAGCCAACTACTTGCATCTAGCAGTGATGGATGCCAAATTTACTTTTTGGGAATGCAGTTTGAAGTGCCTTTGAAATAAAATCGAAGCTCTCAGTGTCCTTTAAAGTATCGAACAATTTTGTATGTAGACTGCATTCTTCGACTCACATGATGGTATGAAATACTGGGGTGGAATCGCCTAAGGTGATAGTCGTCCTCTATCTCTATTATATCTTAAGATAAATGTAGATCAACACGGCAATCACTTATTTTAGCGATCATTATAATCTTACGCGCTTCTCACTCTGGTCTATATACATTTTGATACATTCAATACTGAGCCAGTTGTGAAAAGTGTTGAAATTTTGATTTATCTAGTTTGCCGTTCTACAATCCCGACTGGGAAAATCAACTCTAATCGACTGTATGTCCATATAGAGTTAGCTATATATGTCCAGATAATTAAGTGGATTTAACTTTTGCCCCGTTGAAAACGGCATTACCAGACTACCATTTTCGTTGTGTTATCGATCATTTATATAAAAGTCTCAAAATGTTTGTTGGTAGGATAGTTCAATACAAAATGGCAGGCCAAGACAAATGGTAAAATGTCTCGATGTTGTTTTTTCGAAAAAGTCCATATGGACATTAAAAAAAACACTGCTATTTTAAAATTATTTGAAAAAGTACCAACTTCATTCATAATAGCTGCGTTTGACGGTGTTCATACGAGCTTCACGTGAGGCGACTCATTCTGCCTCACCACGTCATCTCTTTCTTTTCAAGAAGTAGAAATGAGATAAGGAAGAGAGACGTCAAAATGAGTCGCCTCACGTGAAGTTCGTATAAACATACCGTCCTTGGCTGTACTTTAAGCGATCTGGATTTGTTTGTTCTTGTAATCCCTTGTTAAAAAACAGCTGAACATTTTTCGGATTATGGACACCCTATCGCTTTACCGGCTGAACGCGACCGATGTCTTGTAGTAGATTCAATAATTGGTACCAACTGAAATTTTTCGGAACAAAAACAAATTACTCACGATAAACAGAAACAAGTCTAAGCTTAATACCCGACCCCAGTCACCATCTTGGAGCTACTGTGACGTCACAATCAACTTTTATTATTATATTTGTTTTTAATTGAAACTATATTTAAGAATTATAAAATTAGGCAAATTGATTTTCAAGGGATAAACAATTTTAAAAATAAAAAAACTAGTAAGAACAATCGAGTGAATAAACTAGTTTTCCTCTTCTCCAAACAAATGTGGATGATTGTGACGTCACACACCTAATCAGCAATGTTCTGTTTATCGTTCAAATTACTCATCCAGCTGCTGTCAATTTGTAAATTGTGGTCTGTGCCTGTGGTTTGAAGGTGATGAAAGACAGAAGAAATTTTTTATTTTGATTTAATTTATAAATTCACTGGAAATTGTTTGATATATTAAATAAAATAAATTATTAGTTTTCACAATGTTTCCATCTACGGAAGAGTCTATTGTTCTTAAACAACTATCGAAGGTAATCGAGATTTTATTTCTTCTTACAAACTTCTATACAAAATATTTTCTTCTAATTATGATTGGAATTTTTGTATAAATAGTACAAGAATATAAGCACAACAAAAAAAGATGTGATTGATGTACTAAACAATTACCGAAGTCTTACACATCATCTTCAAAAGTTCGGTAAGTATTTATATTCAATTACTTATTTATTTTAACTATTTAATTCACACTCGAATGACTTTCATGTTCAGTTTTCAATGATGGGACGCAGAAGGAACTGTTTAACTTACAGGGAACAATACCAGTGGTTTACAAAAGTAATTTATCCTTAATTAATTCATACATAAGTTAAATAATTAAATAATTGTGATTTCAGATAACACTTATCACATTCCGATTTGTATTTGGCTGACCGATACTCATCCCCAGAACGCTCCAATGTGTTTTGTCAAACCAACCCCAACAATGCAAATTAAGGTTTCTATGTATGTTGACCACAATGGAAAGATATATCTTCCTTATTTACATGATTGGCAACCGGTAAATGGGAATATTCAGCAAAAATAATTGTATTAGATATTTAATGATTTGTTTTTTTTTTTTTTTATAGCAAACTTCAGATCTTTTGGGTTTGATTCAAGTAATGATAGTAACGTTTGGTGACCAACCACCTGTGTATTCCAAGCCAAAAGGACAAGCAACTCCTTACCCAACATCTTGTAAGGTTTTCTTTCATTTCTTAAATTTGTAGCAATACTAACTAAATGTTGCCTCTTCAAAAGCATTTATGCCACAGCCTGGGGGAGCAAATAATGCTAATTCTTTTTTGCCGTACCCTACTGGAGGTGGGGGAGGAGGATCATTTCCTTCATTTCCTCCAAACAACAACTTTGGTCAGTACCCTCCGTATATGCCAAATGCCGCTCCAGCAGGGCAAGGACCTGCACCTGGTTCATCTGGAAACGTAGGTGGTTATCCTCCGTATATGAATTTTCCACAAGTTCCAGGATACAGTGCGGGATATGTAAGCTTACTTTCTTTTATCTTAACAGTTTATTTTTAATATTTATTCACTCTAAATTGTTTCTTTTACTGCTTTAGTCTCTTGTCTTGTTTTTTTTCGCCGAATAAGAATCCTGTTTTGTCAAAAACACTGACAGATAACCAAAGCTTTGTTATCTGAAAAAGAAGTATGATTATCAGTGACTTGCTTTGCTACACGATTTAAAAATAAATTTGTTGGATATACCGATTAGGCTTAATAGAAAAATTTTCCTTTTTGGAAATGAAATATATCATTTTGGTGGTCATTCTCTGTGGAACTTAACACATAAAAGACCAGCATACTAACCTGGGTTGAATAGATATCTAGACATGTTCTTAAACCTACTATGTTGGTCAAATGGTCTAAAATTTATTAAGTCAATAATTTAATAACAACTCGAGACTAAAGTAACTTTTAAGAGTGGACCAGGGCCTCGACCAAGAAGCGTCTTCCATATTGCTAGGTCTTTATCTAACTGTCTCCAGTTTCGCATGTCGAGCTCATTGAGGTACTCTTACACTGCAACACCTAAGTCAGGAGGAAAATTCCTAAGCGCATTTCTTGGGCAAAATATGATAAGTCGGTACCAAATACAAGCCTAAAAATCCCTGCTAAGCAGACTGCCTCAAAAGATTATTTTTTCTTGTGTAGATACAAAAGCATTTGTGCAAATGTATATCTGGTCAAGATTTTTTCTGCGACAAACCATTTGGACTCCGGCGTTGCACATAGAAGTATTTGCCTACAAAATTCGGCCAAAAGTCGATTTTTAGAATGTCGAAATTGGAATGGGAACTTTTTTCAGAGAATAGCTAAAATCTCATGGAACATTAGGCTACAGTATTTTTTTTAATTGATGTACAAATTTGGCTATGATATTGGGGGCTATCGGGAATAAAATTTCCCCCACGGAATTCCCATTGTCAAAAACTGGGAACGTGAATTGTGGTTGCAGTTTATCTCGGAACTTATTGGCATCGTAAATAAATATTCCATGGCCACTGGGCTTCCATTTTTATCGACCAAGTTTAAACATGCAGAGAACAGTGGAAAAATGTTGGCATTTCCAATTTATAAAGATGGGAGAAATTTCGTGGGAAATTTTAACCACGATAGCCACCATTAGGTCTGTTCTTTTATTCTGAATTTCCATGATTTTCTGTAAATTTGTGTGATGTTTAGTCCAAAGCCGTTCCCGCACTCAAAAAATTCAGTTTTTCACGAAAGAGAACTCTTGCGAGAGAGTAAAATATTTCCCCTACCTGGGATTTTCTGTCCAAGAAATTTGTTTGGACTGAAATTCGCAGCTCAGCCAAATGACAGCATGAAAGTAAAAGAATGAAAGCTTAATATAGTGCCAATCGTTTCTTTAACGTACTGCCGAAAACCGTGGTAGTCAGTTTCTGTCGGAAAATTTTCCGAAGTAGGTTTTTAAAACAAAAATGTAGTATATTAAATTTTCCTACAGAAGATCAACTTATTCCAATTTTTACTTTTATTTTGAAAATTGAAGAACAAAACAAATTAAAAATATTGTATTATAACTAATTATGCTGTCACGATTGTTATCAAAGCATGCAAATAGCCGTAAGAACAAAATTAAGATCTATTGAAATCATGGCAAGGTGACAACGCCGTTTATACACAAAAAAAGAGTTTTTTTTACAAAAAGTGGTGTAGTTCATGGTTCAATGCGTTTTAACTTTTTTCAAAATTCCGCAACTCTAAAAACTCGAATATCCACTCGAAAGCACTAAGTAACTACTGTATATGAAAATTTTTAATTTAACATTTTTAGTTTAACATAAACCAAGATATACTTTTCTGGCCTTGCTCTAGCACATCACATTTTTGAGATATTTGAATCTAAAGATTTGGGGTTATATTTTTTCTCAAGGTATTTGTTTTGTTTGAAAAAATGTTTATGATCATCCTGAAGTATGAACGTTTTAATTTAAATCATTTTTTAATTGTTCGATTACCACCATTCATCTTTAAAAAATCGTTAGCCTTCGTCTTAAACTACGTAATTCGCAAAATCCGGTTAAGCATATTAGAGAGTGGATTTTTAATATTTTTTTTTCTATTTTGAGTTACATTTTTAGAAAATAACCCTTCCCGTCTAAAGCGGGGCAAATAGACCCTCCTTCAATACGATTTTTTCTTTCTAGTACACGATCTGATATTTTTCGCGTGTTATAAGAATCACCCTAAGCCCATAATAAATATAGTAACTCAAAATGAAAAGAGAGAGACCCCTTTCGTCTCTTCGAAATAAAAATTTGAAAAAAATTAGGAAATTTTTTCCTATTTAGAGTTTTTTGATTCCTATAAATAAATTTGGTGGCACAACAGCTCGTGAAGAACCAAGGCCTAGTGACTTACAACTCTCAACCATTACTGTTTGCGTATTTTTGGCAGGAATGGAGGGGACCTACAATCTTTTGCCGAGTCCGAACGGCTAGATGAGAAGCACTTATTCATGACAAGTATACTCTTGGAGGATTTGTCAGTTCCTCGCAAGAGGCAGTATCTCGCGAAAAAAAACATTTCTGTTTTTAGGTGGCAGCGGCTGGGAATCGAACCCAGACCTTTGGCATGACAATCCTACGCACTAACGATCATGCCACGAGGTACCATTGATTCCTAGACACCTCAGAATCAAAAACAAGAAAACAATATAAAGACCAACCTAGTGTCCAAATTAGACAATTTGAGGCGCCTCAAAACTCATAGAAACAAAAGCAACTTCAATGATTTGCACATTGAAACAACAAAAAATTAATCTCATGAGTCGGGAGTTTATGTTTTCTTCATGCCTCATGGCATCCCTGACCCCCCACTTCTCTTGGCCAGAAACTATTGTGAGGCCGGTCTCGATCACAGTACACATCTATTTGTGTACTATAGATCTCAGTAAGATTTACTAGACAGCGTCATGGTTCCATTGAACGGGCATGCTTTCCTCCGGCCGTTTTTTGCTGATAATCTACTGGCCTCGCCAATTCATCGCATGTCGCTTTGAACAGCTCCAGCTAGAGTTGCGTTTAGATAATTATTTTCACTTTGTCGAGGTCGAGTGAACGGAATTGTGTTTCTACGTCGCGGTCGTCCAGGGCAAATGGTGCTATCGACTTTGTAACTGAATTCGCTTCGTCATCGGCAGTATAACTTTAAGAAATGATTTATGTAATGCAAGCCGAAATAGTATAAAATTAGTTTTTCCCCTTTTGAAATGACAAATAAAAGAAATGCATACTAGTATCCTTCAATAACAATAATATATTTATTCTCTTTAGAACCCAGGAAATCCAAGCCAAACTGGTACCATTACGGAAGAACATATAAAAGCATCACTCATAAGTGCCGTCGAAGATAAACTTAGACGAAGAGTTCAAGAAAAAGTAAATCAGTGTCAAGCTGAAATTGAAACCCTTAATCGCACAAAACAAGAACTCGTGGAAGGAAGTTCCAAAATAGAAGCAATTATAGCACGTTTACAAAGAGAGCAGGTAAGTTTTAAGATTTTAAAAATTTGTAATAGGTAATTATTACTTTTATTCAAAAATAGACCGAACTAAGGAAAAATATTCTCATTCTACGTGATAAAGAACAAGAACTAGAAAAATCTCTGGAATCACTTGATCAGTCCGAGGGAATTGATGTTGACGAAGCTGTTGTGACCACAGCACCATTATATAAACAGTAAGTTCAAATTAAAGAAAGTACCTTCCAATTAACTACTAAGAATCATATTTTTATGTATCAAGATTACTCAATGCATATGCTGAAGAAGCAGCCACAGAAGATGCCATTTATTACTTAGGAGAAGCTTTACGTAGCGGCGTCATCGACTTGGAAGCCTTTTTAAAACATGTGCGTCAATTATCTCGCAAACAGTTTATGCTGCGTGCAATAATGCAAAAGTGCCGACAGAAGGCAGGACTTGCAGGTTAGAAAAGCAAGTCCCCGAAATAATTGTCGAGAAAAATGTTGTCTGTTGATAGTTTGAGAGTTGAAACATTATATTTTAAAGTATTTAATATCAGTTACTATTTATCTTAAAAAGTTTTTTTTTAAGAATCAGAAAAACAAAGCAAACACCATATAATAATAATAATAATAAAGAAAATAGAATCAAAAAATGTGTTTCAAGTTTTCAAATCGAAGAACGTAATTTTACCTTTCACATAATGTGCATAATAATTGACTCCTTATTTTTATATATATATTATCCTCAAATAAAGCAATTAAGTTAAATATCTGTTTTTCTTTTTATTGTTTATCTTTTTGTTGCTTCATACATTAAAGTTATTTAACTAAGGGATATTTTTGTTTTATTCATACGTATATTCCAACCGATAAAAGAAGAAAAACCACACCAAATCCGAGAAAAATTGAAGCAAATAAACTTATCAATAGCTCTTTGAAGATAGTAGATTCTTTTTGAGAGTTCCTGGGTCGTGAGACTTCAAAAACAAAGAACCATGCAGTGAAAAATGTTCCTATGGCCAGAAGAACTGTAGCTAGATGTGGAAATACAGCTGGGTTTATTGGAGAGACATATCGGATCATGGATTCCATTCTATTTAAAAAGGTAATAATTATACTACGTTATAGAAATGTTTTAATTGATTAATTTACTTATTTTTTTTTAAGCTAGATGAAACAAATAAATGGAATATAGCAAATTACGTGGCCGGCAACTATTTGAGTCTGACAGGACAGGCGTGTATGTTTTTTTTTTTGTGGGCGGACAAAATGGCAGGTTAGGTTCCACAATGGCACTAGGTGTGTTTGTTAACCTGAAATTTTTGTTGCAAATTTTCACAATTTCCATAGGGCTTTTTGACGGTGTTCACATTGGACTGAAAAATTGGATTTTTTTTTGACGTTTCAGTATTTACATCTTCCTTTACTGAAGAAGTAGGAGCGAGATATGAATACTGAAAAAAAAAAAATCCTGTTTTTCAGTCCAATGTGAACACCGTCTTTTAAAAACAGCAATACATCTCTATCTTTTTCATTTCTAAACGTCAAAATCAAGAACTTTTGCTCTGATGACATTTATGTAACACTTATTTTTTGGAGGAAAATACACTCCACTTCAACTGATTAAGCACATAGATTTTAAACGCGGTTTGTCCATTTTTTAAAACATTGTACATTGTCCTAAAGTTTTTATAAATAATAAAAACAATTTCAAAAATTTCACTCCTTCCATTAACTTTATTTGTTACCAGTTTTAATAATTGTTCTTATTGAGTTGACGAAAAACTGAATTTTCCAGAGATTGGAAATGGAAAGATTTCAAGAGAACCAGAGAAAAAATAGCAGCGCTTTGTGAATAAATCTTTCTGTATTCTTGTCCCAACATAGGAAACAAACAATAAGGATATTCAAATGATGCATTAATGCATAATGTTTTGAAAGAATGGTCAAAGTGCCTTTAAAAATTGTAGTCTATTCTTTTGAAGCGGAGTGTAAATATTTGAAATTTTGTTTTCCTCGCAATTGCAACTGTCAAAGAACCAAATTAACTAACCAAATTAGTTAACTGTCACTTTGTCTCTGATAATTTGGTAGTGATCCCTATTGTAAACCAATCTAAATAGGCTCATATGTAGTTCCAGTGTGGCCTCGGGGTAAACAGCGTCAAAAGGGGGGCTTACATCGATCAACATATCGTTCAACATTGTTGGCAACCACTGATGTTAGATCATTTAAAAAAACATGTTGTCAACCTGTGTTGCATGGTTTTCAAAATATTTCGAAAACTTGTTCCGATTCCATCAACCAATGTTGTCAACAAAGTTGATCCATATAAGCCCCCATAAAGCCACTTATGTCCATTCTATTGGATTTTCAGAATGTTCTACTCCTTTTTGAATCCAATAGAATATGAAAACATCATGTTGTTAAATTTACACACAAACTATTGAATGATATGATTTTACAAAATGGATTCTTCAAGCATTTATCACTATTAATAAAGGTTTTGTGGTCTTTACTCCAATGAATGCGTTTCGCCCAGGCATGGTGGTGGGCTCATCATTGGAGTAAAAGCCACAATAACCTTTATTATTGAATTTTATTCATGAAACTCCACAAAAAGAATTTATTTTGAAATTATTATTGATTTTTTTCTTTATGTTTTCCTTAAAACAATTCTCATTTATCACTATTGACAAGTATTTATACAATTTTATATTTATTGGGAACAGAAAAAGACTCCGAAAACATTACTCATTACATGTTTGAAGTAATAGGAGTCAAAAAGGAGTGGAAAAGAAGTACGCTGAACGTCCAATCGAAAATGACATTTAGAAGCCAATGTAGATACGCACTAAAGCCCCTATTACACGATGATTCCTTGCATCTGAATCAGACTCTATTTGAATTTGAAATTTGAGAAAACAAATCTGATTTCATCTACACACCCATTGAATTTTGAAAAGATTCAGACGCAAAGGATCATCGTGTAATAGTCCCCTAAGCACTTTTACTTTCCACAATTTGCAAAGCCTATTTTTTGAACACATCCTAAAATTTTTTTGCTTGTCGAGTCGAGTGTCGATGTCGACATTTTCAAGAGTTCTTTCTAATTTTTAGATGGCTCGCTGTTTCCTCGTGCCCTTTTGTTTTGGATTTTACTATCCCAATATAATTTGTTATCGATAAAAATTTCCCAAATACAAATATGGATGAGGTATTATAATAAATCAAGCATTTCCGGCACAAAATATATTGTTTCTTGACATATTACCTATATTAGGTTGATATTGATAATGTAGATGATATGAACGAACTGGAGGCACGGCTTTATGCACAAATTCACCATGAGCCTTCTGGTGATTGTGATTTATCTGCCACCTACAAGGAAGCTTTACCGGCGAGGCAGGTCACAGCTACTAGTGTTATAAACACATCAATTGACAGAACCCGAGGAAGATATTGGAATGAAAAACAAAACTTTCGTAATCCTATTATTCGTAACCCTATCCAGGCAAAACCAAAACCACTGTCGACCGATGTGGGGCCATCGGACAAAGAAAAACAAAGTACTTCAGCTGGAAGCGGTAAGTTCGATATGCTACTAATTTTGATAATTTTTCGTTAATCAGCGTTTTCCAAAGGATAGTATGTATCTAGTAAGAAAGAAGTTATCACCATAGTGTAAGAATACCCATGAGTTATCACTACACTTACCAAGTTTTAATATTAGAGAAATGAGAAATATTAGAAACATTTTAAATTCAATTTATTATAATTCAATTTATTATGTTTGAGCAGACTTCTCGAAACAAACAAATTCAATGCCTTATTTCTTTCTGAATTTTAATATTAAATTTTTTAATTGTATGTATGTCTGTAAGACCTAGGAACTTTAAAAAAACAAAACTATTTGAATTAAGTAGGGTTTTGTGTGTAAATGGAAATTCACACAAATCGGTGCATGGGGAAAAAAGAAAAAAAAAAATATTTGTTTCGCCAAACCGAATTAGCAGCGGTTTTCTAGGTTAATATTCGACGGATTTCCAATAGAGTGTCATTCCCGTAGTCAATGTTTAATCGGTGATAAATGAACTTCAGGCTATGTCGATGTCCTAATTGGACAAGGATCGAAGCTTGCACCAAACCTCAATGTTGAGCAGAAAATAAGGTGAATAAGCAAAATGTTTACAGAGAGATAGAATTCAGATCCTGATTAGGTCATTTCCCTTCAGATATTGAGTTTGTTTTTCGAAAGCTTGTGTTAAATAGCTTCAGCGAACTCAAAACAAACCTGTGCGACTGTTATACCACATCGCGCTACCGAGTTTATATTCTAATGAGGACACCTTGATTGATTTATTGATGCTTGATATTTTGATCGTCCAATGTAGCGGCCAATTAGGACAAAGCCTTAGCTACATTAAAGTTGTATGTATGTAAACTATTAATAGTTCTAATCAAACAAAACCTACTGTTAAAAGCCAGTAATTTTAAAGCTTACTATTATACTTGCGTTAACTCTGAGGCCAGACGCGCGAGTACTCCTTAGCATTAAATATACAGAAACCTCGATTTTTCAATACTCGTTGAGAAGCGAGTTGGTATCCAACTCAACTCGCTTGCCAGTACTCGCTCGTGTTGCCTGAGGTTAAAAATATTGCCGAGGAAACATGATATGTAACAGTATTAATATCTTCTCTCGTCTTTTAAGTTTAACCCTGTGTATAAAGAGCTGGGTTTTTACTTTTTTAGATTCAAAAATTATGTTGAAGAAAATCCACCTATGACCTAAAAAAGAATTTTCGAAGGGGAACCCAACTCTAAACTCCTCATCACGCACACCTCACAATGTTTCTATATCAACAAGACAAAAATATAAATACTACCCCTGTTAGAGACCGTTAATTAAGCTTTATCATCAAGCCCTATAAAAAATTGCTAATCTAACCAAGGAAATCCCTTGCTTATCTGCGCACTTATTTTCTCGCCGTTTTTGCAAGATAGACATTTCGTTTCAACCTTAAAACCATATTTTAATTAAATGCCTATGTCTAGCTTGACATTTATTTATTGTCTGCTCTTGTTCTGCGCTACAGCATCATCAAATGAACAACTTCTGTAATCTTTTTCTGGCTACTGTGGGCCTTGAACACACATTTCTAAATAAGCAGTCAAGCACAATATGCACTGTTTGATTGGTACCTTGTTCTGTTGGTGAATAACTTTTCTAGTTGCCGTATTTTTATTTATTTAATTAAACTTGAATTTAATTTATAACACATAGGCACTTATAAATCAGCTCATAGCTTAAAAACTACATCAAACTAATTAAAACAACTTAAGACTACTTAAAGCTTCTTACAAATTCTTACAACTAGAGCAGCCACATCAAGCATCTTCATTTTTTCATGTTTTTTTTGGTGCCACCCTGACTGCCCATGCTTGAACTAATCCACTTAAAACAATCGATCGGACACAGCCCTACTGAACCGAAGGTGCTCTGCTCCACCTTGGGCGAGGACGTCTCGACCATAGAGGAGCAGCCTATCCACAGTTCTACGGCTGGCGTGGTAGATAAGCGGAATCGCCACTCTGTCTTGTATCAACCTCTGACTGTCTAGATGGAGAAATGCATCGGGCGGAATAAAGCCGATTAGACGCATACTCTCGTAGTATTCGTTTTTGGGGAAGTAAGCCCCAAATATTAAGCTGTTGAGGACATCGCCCTTGCAATTCGACCCGAATCAGCTTTAACAAAAAATGATCTATTCTGTTTATGTTGGCGTGTTTTTTTTTTTTGTCATTTGAGATGGGGCAACGTTGAACCAAACCGGGCATCCATTGGCAATCATCGGCCGGATAAAGACTGTAGCAAATCAAATTCATCCTGCTATTGAATGGCTATATTAACATCAGAATCGCATTTAGAGCTACTGAAGAAGACACTGTTTCTTGAGCCTTATGAGCCGTAGGAATCAGTGGTCCATAGTGTCTAGAAAAATGATTTAGTGATGATGATAAACATACTGTTTCGCACCTTAATTAAGGCATAAATGTTACAGACATGTGATTTCAGCAGGACGGTGCACCAAATGGAACATCGCGCAATACAATTAATTTACTGAAGAAAGCATTCTTTGGACGTGGTATCTTTTTTAAATTCAGATAACGAGGTGTTAATTGTGTCTGGGGTTAGCTGGCAAATAGGAAATTGTTCCATAGCCAACGATTTAGGGTCTGGGTTAAGTCCAAGGGCTAAAGATGATTCAAAGACTTGGAATATTGTTGAAGGGAACTTCGGTATTTTTTTCCTTCTAATAATCCTGTTTGCTAAACTCGAGATAGGAGAATTGAATGATTCGTAAGTTTTTGAAACAATGCGGGAGATAAGGATGTCTTCGTGATTCGATTGGTAAACATCGGTGAGTATAAGTTTTTGACTGGTAATGTGCGGAATACTCTAAGATTATATCTCAGAGCTGCATGATAGGTTGAATTGAGCATTTGTAGAGTTGATTTTGCTGTCTTGCCGTACACAACAAGCCTGTAATTGATTTTAGATAAAATAATGGATTTTTTTATGTGAACTAAAGTTTTAGAGTGAACAGAACTATATTTAGAAGATAAGTATTTGACTATATTAAGCCTGGTAGCTAGTTTTTTCTTAATGTCTAGACAATGTTCTTGGAAGCTTAGCTTACTGTCAAATAATATAATATCTAAAATACTTAATAACATTGGGTATTTGTACATTTAAGAATTCAATGTTAAAATAAGTGCAGCTGGTTTTTTGAAAATGTGCAAATGTTTGCTTTTATTTTCAGAAAAATGTAAATACTTTTCAAAAAATAAATTCTTCTGCTCTTAAATCAGTTTTGTCCTTTGGATTTTGGGATGAAGTCTATAGTGCTGAGATCCTTCTGTAGCTTTTGATTTTTTTCTTAAAAAGACTTAAATTCTTAATTTCAAATAGTAATCAAGTTACTTATACTAATTGTAAATAGTTATGCAGTCTGAAACAGTGGATGAATTTACCATTACTCAAAAAAATAAATAAAAAGAATAAACTATCTACCAAAGTTAAGAAACATCCTCGAAATATAAGGCTCAAAAAATATTTATTCAATGAATACTTTTCTAATATAACTCAAAATATTGATTTACCTTCTTTTTCAAATGAATGTCATCTGTATTCATTGTCCAAGAAACTTTTTGTGCTGAAAGTTTTGTCTTAGAAACTGTTTCCTTATTGAAAAATTTATAAGATTATAATAGCCGTGTTTTTTTGTAGAAAAGTTGCCAGCCAGCCAGTTGAAATTTTACACGCAGTGCAACAACAATCACTTCTAATTGTAATAATTATCGACTGATTTCGCTTTTGTGGTGAAATCTATTCATGTTTAAATGAATCTCATATTCCGGCTTCCTTATTTATTGATATAACTAAAGCTCTTGATAAGGTGGACAATACTGTGTTACTGTAAAAACTTTATGAGGCGGATTTCGTGGGTTTGTTAATGATTGGTTTTGTTCGTACTTTTTTACACGTAGGCAAAAAGTAAAGATATTTTAGTACGGAAAGAAGCTTATATTTAAGTGTTCCACAAGGTTCAGTTTTGGGACCCATACTGTTTTTAGTTTTTGTAAATTCGCTTTTTGTGCAAAATTTCAAAGTCAAAATAACAGCCTTTGCTGACGAAACTGCTTTATCCTACTCGTCTAAAAACTATTTTAACTTATATGTTGCTATCAACAATGACTTGGAGATTCTTTGTCATTGGCTCTTTCATCATAAATTATTAATTAGCACAAAATGCTATTTATGCTATTTAACCTTTCTGGTTCTATCTGTGATGATGTGGTTCTAAGATATCATGCACCTAATTGTGTCATTTCAAACATTTTTGTGAGTATTACTTTGACATAGAAACATAAAGTTCTGATAAAAATTGTTGTATCGATTGTTTTAACATTGAGCGTGTTGACAGCTTTAAGTAATTATGTATAGAGAATAAATTAAATGGAAAAGTTCATACTACTAATTTGACAATATTTAAATATTGTCATAAGACATATCTACCATCTCAGCTTTTATTGTAGCCAACCTGTCCTTAAATTATTTTATAATGGTTTATTCAAGTCTAGGCTGCAATATGGTTTGACCTGTTGGGGTGGTACTCATTTTAATAAAACTGAGCCCCTGCTGACCAAACAAAAGAATGCTAATCATATTTTGTGTAGTTTATCGTAGAACGCATAGCTTTGATTTGTTCAAAGTCTTAAAAAACATTTGTTGAATGTTCTAGGTATTCGGCTTCGAGGCCGTATGATTCTTATAATTTAGGGGCGAACAACCGAAATCTTGTACTGTATCCATTGTTAAAAAAAAAACACATCTTTCTCTTTTTTTTATAATGAAACCGCACCTCGCTTGTTTAATAGTTTACTTAAAAGCCTTAGATGTGAGAGAGTACAATCTGTTTTCTTAAAAAATAAAACTCGCTATTATTTAACTTTTAACCACAATGAAATAAGATTTACTCTGATTTACTATTCGATTATATATTTCATTGCACATGCACATTTTTATCAAGTAGAAAAAGTAGCGTACATGTAAATACCCTATGTAATATAACGAAACTATTAGTTTTAAGTAAAATAGATTATGGCATCTATATTTATGGCAATTCTCCGAAAACCACACTTGGGATCATAAACCAATTTACCACCAAGCAGCAAGATGCAGTGTTGACGCTTTCCTTACCACTCCCATCAAAAATACCCCGCAGAGGATGGTCTCCCTACTTTTGAAGAACGAAGATAAAAAGTTACATATGAACTCTAAACCAAACTGATTTTTTCAACCGAAATGATAATTGAAAAAAAGTCAACCTCACACTAAATCGAAAAAGGAGATATAAGATCCCATTGGCATTCTTTACAATCCTTCAATTCGCAAACATCGAATTTCCGGGGGAAAACCCATACAAACGATAAAATTTATCGTAGCCTCTTTTGCCATTTTTACCGCCATTCAACTGGCTATAAAAGCTGGCATAAAACAAAAAATTTGCACTGGCAGCCTTTCCACCATCAAAGCTGTTATGAACACCAATAACAACAACGATCTCATCAACAACATCCGCTCCCTACTAATTAACTCCAAGCTGCACATAAAACTGATGTGGATTTCTGGCCATGTTGGCATCCGAGGGAATGAGCTAGTGGACGAAGCTGACACTTGCAAGCAAATCACCGATTTACCTATCTAATATATACACTAAAAGTGACCTAATTAAAAGTCGCACAAAAACTTTTATTAGCTCCGAACAAAACGAATGGAGATTATATAAACATCACTACTCAAAAATTAACCCAGCAAAGTCATCTATCTATCCCATAAATATATCAAAATCTAAAATAACCAACTTCATCCGACTTCGACTTGGCCATACCTCTGCCACCCACCTCCACATCCTCAAAAAAGAACCCCCCCCCACCTGTCAACACATGCTCCAAGACTGCAACAGACTAAAGCCAATCATCAACAACATTTTAATCGGAAATGACATAATCGAAATCTTAAAATGCCCAAATGTATATAACCTCAACAAAATTAATGAAATTTTATCGAAAGCAGAATTAAATGTATAAATCAAGTATCATAGAGCGGTAGGTTTTTGCAGCTAGAAGCTCTTTAAGTTATTATTAGCCTGCAATTTATTACATGATTAATAAATATGTATATAATAATAATAATACAGGGTGGCGCACCAATTGTGCTACAATAAGAAATTCAAATAACTTTTTTTTAATCGATGTATTTCATTTATTTTTTTTTTATTGGTTAGAAAATTAAATTTTATTTTAAATAGTTAGTTGTTTTTAAAGATTATAGACCGCAAATGACCTCCACGCTCTCCCACGCACCTGATCAAAAAATTATTCATTGCGGCCTGAAGAGTTGAAGTTGGGATCGCCTCAATTATTGCCGTTATGGACTACTTTAATTCAGTTAAATTCCTGGGCTTCGTTTTGTACACCTCTTGCTTGACATAACCCTATAAAAAGAAGTCTGGTGCAGTCAGGTCAGGTGACCTTGGGGGCCAGCGAAGAGTAGAGTTCCTAGACATTAATTTGTTTGCGAATTTTTTGTTTAGCTCCGCCATAACTGGTCTGGCTATATGTGCAGTTGCTCCATCTTGCTGAAACCAAACGCTGTTGAATGGTATACGTCTTCGGCGCAGTTCTGGGTAAAAAAACTCCTTCAACATCTTTAAATAACGGTCCCCATTGACAGTAACGGTTACACCGTTTTCTTCAAAGAAGTACGGCCCGACAATACACCTTGATGAAACTGCGCACCACACAGTGACTCGTTCTGGGTGCAGTTCCGTCTCATGGAGCATTTCTGGATTAGACTCATTCCATATACGGCAATTTTGCTTGTTTACATTGCCGTTAAGATCAAAATGGGCCTCATCAGACATGAACAAACAATTGATCAATGTGTTGTCTTCTTCGGCCATTGATATCATTTTTTGGCAAAATTCCAGGCGAACAGGCAAATCCTGAGGGCTTAACTTGCTAGTAATTTGGACTTTGTACGGAAACAAGTTTGAATCGTCATGAAGTATCCGTTGTAATGACCGTCTACTAACTCCAATTTGCCCCGATAAGTTTCGGGTCGAAACGCTCGGATTGGCGTGTATTGCAGATGCTACTGCTGCGATTGTATCCTGAACCCGAACATTGGCATCTCGATGGTACGGCCTTCGTGCGATGCTTCCAGATTCGGCAAACATGTTTACAAACCTCATAATGGTCCATCTACTCGGGGGATTACCGCCAAACTCCCGCCTAAATTCCCTTTGGACGGAAATGACGGACTGCAAAGCATGGTACCGTTGCACTATCCAAATTCTTTTCTCCGTATCCCAAGCATCCATTTTTATAAATCTAAATAGTAACCTACAAAATAAAAAAAAAAAAAATAAGCCGATTACTCACACAGAAAAAAAGTTACTACGTTTTATTTTTGTAGCACGATTCGTGCGCCACCCTGTATTATAACTAATGAATTTTTTCAGATAATGGTGCATTCAACTCTTGCCTTTTGGTAATTGAATGCTCCTAACTATTTCATATTCCTGTAATCATAGTAAGCATTTATTTTGTATACTTTAAGTTCCTAATAGACTTAAAAAAATTGAAGGTATCATATTGTTAAATTAAAAATAATTTAATAATAAAAAGCAAACACTTGATTTTTCCACAGTTTTAGATTTTATTTTTATATATTACATTTTAGGTATAAATTTTAATAAAAATAATAATTTTAAGAATCATTGTTAAAAAGCTAGCTACCAGATTCAATGAAATAAGATTTTCTTCTTCATTCATCCCAACTAATTTATTCAAATTACAAGAAACATTCTATTATCCAAGATTAACTATAGATTGGCTATCTATGGAAAATGCGCAAAATCAACACTGCAAATCATCAAACCTTCCTACCACTCAGCAATCAGAAGCATCTTGAAATCCTTTGCTACCTCACCAATAAAAAACATCCTCACTGAATTTGGCCTTCTGTTCATCCAACACCGGATAAACCTCCAAACAGCTCGTATCACACCAAAAATTTGCGATTCCTTCAAATTTCCGTTTGTCGAACTTGCTAACAAAATTTTACTTTGAAAAAAAAAATACCAAAATATCCATCCACCATATATGTATGTATATTGCCCTTAAATGCGTTAATAGAATGGAGACAGAGCTGCAGTTGGAATAGCTGTCAAAATGTTGAACACACAAATTCAATGATACGAACAGAACACGTTGCAGCTGCAGACGCAGCTGGATAAGTTGCTCAAGTTAGAACTTTTGCATGCCGCTTTTTTGAAGTTTCAAAATTATGAGCGCAAACAAGTGTTTACAAAATATTTTTTTTCGAAAATCAATATTATGAAAACTAAATGGGCGATTTTTATAAACTCGTTCTGTAAAAAGTTTTTGTTTACAATCTGTAAAGTATTTCAAGAAACAAATTTTCCTTTCTTAAAAACAGCTCCTATGATTTTTATTAAACTTTTCCTGTTTGCTAAAATGACTAAGATATACTACCAAAAATTATAATATAGTACTTCTCATAGAACATTTTTTTTTTAATTTTGAATTTTCTCACTATCGGCTGAACAGATTTAGAATATTTTTTTTTATATATAAATGTTAAATAATATTTAAAGAGCATACCAAAAGTCTCAAAAAATTTTTAAAAAAGTTAATTTTTTTTTTTGAAAATTAGATATCTCAACAATGGGTTGACGATACTTACTTACGATTTGCAAACCAAAAATTTTCCTTAAAAATGTTTTAGGAATTTGATATATAAAAAAATATTCTATAAGAAAACCACTCCAACGATTTAAATATTTTTTTTTTTTCATACAATCAATCAAGAAGTAATGTGTTTTCTTTTTTATTCATTTAGAACTCTTAAAGAAGTTATTTTAGCTAATTCAAATATCGTATTTCAGACTTTAAAAATATTTTTCTCTCATAATTTCCATGTCTTTACATGTACTTAAACCCTCAGCATCTTGAACATAAGAGGAAGTTGTTCATTTTTTTCTTTATTACGTAAAAGGGTTTTTATTGTTGTTTGACCAGCGAATAGATTTTTCTCTTATTTTTTGATACTAGTTTGAAGATAGCCTAGTATACCTGCTCCAGTCGCTGGCGTTTTTTCAAAGTGGTTGTTAAATGAAGTTGAAGCTTCATTTGCATCATTTAGAATAAATGTATGTTAAATAAATAATTGATATTGTCATTTATTCCTCAAATTGATGTAAGAATTATCTTTTTTCTAGAAGTATTTTTTTTTTTAATTTATACTAAATGATTTTTCTGTTTAATCTACTTTATTGCAACTAAGATTAGCTATTTAACTAAGAATAAACTCTACATATTCTCAAAATCGTTTCTCATGCAAAAGAAATATTTCTAAACCCTTGAGTTTTTGAGTTTAAATGAGATTTATAATTGTTACCTACAAACTTTGAAAAAAGGTATACATTTTGGAAAACGCTGCAAAGATGTAAAAAAGATTAAGAAATTTTTATTTTACAACATTATGTTGTGTACATGTATTTAGATGAAATAAGAGATAAACCGGTCGAAACGGTTGACAAGACGTTTCAGCCGCCAGTAAAAAACTTGTCAAATTTGAGGGTCAATCCATTTGCTTCCGGGAATGGCCCAAAAAAAAAAGGAAGCTCAACACAGCCACGGGGCAAGAATGCAAATACAGATCAGTTTAAAAGACTAGAACTGAAAGAAACCAACAAAGGATTATTTGGTAGACAGCAAAACAAGCTGGCCCATGCGATGAAATATGACGGCAAAAAACAGAAAGCCAAAGCTGCTAAAGCTAAGATGAATAAAAAGGCTGGTACCAGAACTATTGAACTACTGTCAGGATCGGAAACAGATGATGTCATTGAAGTGCCAGTTCCGTCGCCTAAAATTGTTTTATTAGACACAAGTTCTGATGAAGAGAATGCTCCTGCAAAAGAAAGTGAGGAAAAATTTGTAAAGCCTGAGGCAATATGTAGCAAAGAAAACACTTCAAGGTGCACAAGTCCTTGTTCGGTTATATCTGATGACTTTATTGGACACAAGGATCGATCACGTCTGCTCGAGGAAAGCGAAAGGGCAGACGACGAAGATTTGCTCACGTTGGAAATTGATGTTGATAGTTTAATGGAGACTCCAGAAAAGTCCACAGATAAAGCTCCCGATTCGTTTGCTAAACCGGCACAAAGTGGGACTCCAAAATCTTCTACCGACTATACAGTAACTCAGAGTGACTTCAGAGCACTGGATGTTTATGAAAGTGAATCTGATATACAGGACAGCGTTTACTGCAAAGGATCAAAGAAAGCTAAGCCATCAGTGGTGGTAAATTTGGAGCATGAAAGCAGCTCTGATGATGTCCAAGAAGTTGATATTACTCAGAAAACGAAACGTCTAAGGAAACGCCGATCTTCGAGTGGCAATAAAGATATCGATACCTGCATTGACACTTCGGATTCGGAACAAGAACATGAACCCGAATCTCAAAGAACACTCGAAGTACAATTAACCAAAGTTCCTTATATTGCATTTGGTGAAGCCATTGAAAGCATGGTAACAGAAGATGATCTTATCAATAACGAGAGGGCGACGGTTAACACGTCTGACAATGAATTCATTGCTAATTTAAACACATTAGCTCAGGGAGCATCATCAACTGTGATTGCAGCTGAAAATGATAGCGATGAAGAAGAAGAAATTACAGCACGTTCAATAGCCGAAAGTGTTTTGAACAAAACTAGTGCAGCTGAAAAAATCACCGCCACCGCTACAACAACTATCAGCACTGAACCAGTAATCGTTCATAGTGAGGAAGCTAACGATGCTATTCCCCAAGATAGTCTCGCTGAATTAAATCAAATCTTCAACAAAATTGATAATATGGATAAGACGACACCCGATATTGTCGATTCGGGCGACTCGGAAGACTCAGTTGAATTGATTGCCCCTTTGCCGATCTCCACAAGTAAAAGACCATCATCTCAGGGCAAGTTAAAGATCAAAGTAAAAGCGGATGATCCTGTGTATAATGTCGTATACAGTGATAATTCAAAAACCGTAGGAGGTGGTGGAATCGGTTGGAGTGATGAGATGCGCAAGTTTTATAACGATTCGTGGAAAGGAGAACGTTTTAGTGTCAAAGCTGTGTGTGCTCAAATGAAACGTGAGTATTATTATTTTTCATTAAAAATGATTTGTACTAATATTCCATTTAACAATTGTTTTATTTTATTTCTGAAGCCACGAAAACACTTTGGAAGATCTATACTGATGATCGTTTCCCAAAGTACCGAAAACATTCGCACCAGAAGTGTATGAATTGTTGCGAGTTTGGACACATTCGGTCTAAATGTCCAAGGCCTAGGAAACTACCAGTGTGCTATATGTGCGGTGAGCAAGGTCACAACGAGCCACGATGTCCTAATACAATTTGCTTGAGGGTAAGATACAGCTTAATATATAACAAGAATTAATATACAAAAGTAAGAAACACGTTGAATCAATATAAACCAATTTGTATCTGTAAATCGGTAAATTTATTATGACTTATGAACTTTGTATCCCTTTTTTCTTCTTCTGAGTACTTCTTTTCTAAATTTTTATCTGTTCTCTTTATTTTGCTTTTATTCAATGTTAAGTTTGCCTTGTTCGGCTTTTTAAATGCTAGGCAGTTCTTGCAAGCTCATAAGGGTGGTCTGAACATACTCTCAGTGAAAAACGAAACTTTAGTTCGATGCTCTGATGGCTTATAGCTAAAAATAACTTTTTAAAGATGAGGTTGTGCTCTGAACAAAAAAGAAAACACTATTTTGCAGGACAGCAAAATTGGTTTCAGCAATTGTTTCTTTTCCAGTGCACAAATCTTAGATTCTAAAACTGCTGGTGAACATTTTATAACAACACCCATATTCCTTCTATTTGGGGTAAATCAAAGTCTTTTTTACCCCGCCAAGCCCTCCTAAACACTATCCAATTGACCGTGTTCAAGGCAATTAACAATTACTGACATTTTACGGAGGCTCTTCGTTTTCGTGAAGCGCTCCAAAAAGCGTTTGAACTACAATTGGATTTAAATTCGATTCAAATGTGTATATTTATATATTTTAATATTCAATCATATTTTCTCAGTGCGGCAACAAAACTCGAATGTATACAAAAAGTTGTAATGCCTGTAACTATCAGAACCGCTTGATCTGTCCTATTTGCAAAGTGCGAGGGCATAGCTTGAACCTCTGTCCTGACAAATGGCGCCGCTATCACTCCACTGTAGGTTTTTTTTTATAAACTTCTATCAAAGATGTATGATAATTTTACCTTTTCTAGACGAAACCAAATCAATATCCAAACAACAAAGTCGAATATAAAAACAGAAAACTTTGCTGCATTTGTGGACAGCGCGGGCACTTGTCTGAGCATTGCAGGGGTGCAATACACTTCTCCGAGTATCCTTTGTTCGTAAGCGAGATAAGATCCCATCAGAAATCTTATGATGATATATCAGTAAGAACAATTCGTTCTGGTATTGGTTACAATTTGATGTACAAACCCGATGAAGATGTAAGTTTTGAACTGGCAGAAAACAAAACACGAAAGCAGTACTATGGCCGTTTTCTCTTGGCAGTTGGTATGGGATATCTTCTTACAAGAAAACGTAAAGTTGACGACAAAGAAGAAGGTGAATCAGCTACCAAACAAAAGAAAGTGAGCACCGAACTAAAGGAGTACGTTGTTAATCCATTTGCTAAAGCAGCACTTGAAAAATCACCGGCAAAACCGCCACCAAAGCCAATTGAGAGTGAACAGCCAATCGATGTTGATGAAAAAACTGAAGACGATGGATGTCCTTTAAGAGAACAAGAGGCTAGTGAGCCAATAATAATTGATGAAGAAGATACTGATGCAATAGAACCCTGCACTTCCAAAAGTATCGTTCAGACTCCTCGGAAAGATATTATCCCTCCCAAGAAAATAAATTCCTCTTCCAAATCAATTGATATCAATGCCGCAACTACATCGACGTTTAAAACTCCAGGTGCGACTTCACCAGGAAATTTGTCTAAAAAAAATGTAGAAGGAGTTGAAATCGTTGATTCTGATTCCAATTACAGCTTTTCAGAACATTTTGAACGGAACGAACAGCAGAGTAATCCACCGGCTGCCCGAGAAATGGATCCCTTACCTGACTTTATACCAATATTCGATGATGAAGATATGGATGACGAAGAACCAGAAGAATTGATTAGTTCAGGAATTTCAAAAAAATTCATGTCCAACGATACAGATGAAGAGGACGGAAACACCAATGAATTACCCGATCTTCCTTGTGAAGCCAAAATATATTTAACAACATTTCACAGCAAGTTCCTACTTTCTCCAGATGGTAATCAATTTTTGGTTGAGAAATCAAAATCATTTGACATCAAAGCAAGACTAGAATGGACTTCCGTTGGGCATATTCTAGTAATATATGGCCTTCGTTGCAATCAAGATAAATTCCATATAGACCTGTTGCATAAGTTCCGAGAACTTTCAGAAAAAATGAATCGAAATCAATTGGAAAAATCACAAAAAGTTCCCCGAAAGACAGAAGTTTTGGTAAGATTTCTTCGAGAAAATTTAAACCAGTTGCTAACGGTTCTTGGTAATCCCAATGATCTTCTCAAGCGATTAAATCAACAAGAAAGACAACAAACTAAGACCGGCTGGAAGTCAGCTGAGAAGACAAGGCGCTTGTTGAATATGATTTTGATTGGACAGGCGGGTCTTCGTAATGGATCCATACATTTAGACCATTTGCTTTCGCACTTGCGAAATTTAATCGATGAATGTAAGGATGAAATAGTTAGCAATGAGATGCGTGACGAAATAGATTCACATTGGAGACTTATTTTTTCCTCACACCGTCACGAAAAATACCCAGAATTAGTTGAGGCCTACAATCATCTGCAGATCAAAAATCGATTCCAAAACATTAATATCGATCCTCGTTTGCTGGGCAAAAAGGTGTTGGATACCACACTAACAAAAGTACAGAAAGATAAAATGGACAAGGCAGTAGATGTAAATGTGTTGAATCCTGCTGCTGGTTCGGAGAAGATAAACACTCCCGTTAAACTTGTTCCGAACCCACTTTCGATGAGAACCCCAAAAAAACCTCCCAAGACCCCTGTTTCCGATAAGAAACGACCGAAAAATGTTGCCGCTAACTCAACACCGATTAAACAAAAAACAGAAAACAATCAAAATCAACTGGGCAGGACGAATCAGGAGGAAATAAATCAATCAACTGTTGCTAAGAAAATCAAGGCAGTTAATGTAGAGTGGGAAGCGAAATGTGCTAATCTCTTAAGCGAAATTGACGAAACAGGCAAAAAAGAAAAAGGTGGTCGACCTATCATTAACAGCAAGGCGGGTTCAATGTTTTGGTCACGCGAAGCATTAAAGTACATCGACGAATGTATGGAACTTGCCAGATCGAATGTTGGTTTCTTGGAGAAATTATCGCGTGTGCAAACTAAGTCACAGAAAGGTCTTTTATCATATAATGACTACAGAGCTATTATCAAGATACATAATGCCATCAAAAGCAAACATTGACCAATAATAACTCGTACAAAATAAATTTGTATAAAAATGAAGAAACTTATGTATAAGATTCGACGCAGAGCTGTAAAATTAGCTTACATTATAATATTAAAAAAATTCATAAATATTCCTATAAATGTTCATATTTTTTTAATAACAAATAGGGAAGGATTTTTAAGGAAAAATCGATGCACTTTGGGTTTGAAATTCTGAGTATCATAAAGGAGGTGAGCAGGTTAAGGCGTTCCACATTCGTTGCGAGTCTTATTCGTTACAGAAGCAATATCCGAAGCTGAGATCATGGGTAAACTGTTGGTAATTTCTAAAATTACAAGTATTTTGTTAAAATTGTTTAGGTTTTGAATAGTTTCTTGTAATACCAAATACTTATAAGTAGGATAAAGTTGAAACTTGTCCGTTTGACATTCGGGATCGCCAGTTCCAGAGACTTCTCTAGATTACCAAACGAAATCTCTATAAATTCACCTAATAAATTTGGCTTATTTTGCGCAGCAAATAACTTGGATTATCCAACTTGGATTTAAGCACCAATTTGTGTAAATCTACTCATAGAAAATTTGACATTTTAAGCAATTTTTTAGTTTTTTTTTGTTTATTAATTCATTTTTGTTTTTCCATTCACTTATGACTATTTTAACGCTAGACAAAAATTCATAAAAATTATCAATATCCTATCAATAACTTGCTGGCCCGAAACATTTTTTGTTTGACTCCATCATAATTGAGGTAATGTATTTATCTACTCAACGAGCCAACAAAATTTTTCATAATGCAAAAATATACCTAGATTAATGTAATTGGTATTCTATATGAATAACGCGCTTAAACCTATTCGCATATAATATCAAGAACGCCACACTGTACAAAAAAGACTTAAATAATATCTCTTAATTCTGAATGTTTTTTGTAAGATTAATACTTCCAAGCAGTACGCAGAACATGCTGAATTCTTGCTCCCACATTGCTTTCCAAGCACCATCTTTAATGCTGTTCTCTCAATACAAATTTTACCCAACCGTTTCAAAAAAATTGTTTTCGATGTATCAAGTGAATCTTTTAAAACAACAAAATGGGATTTCTCTTTAACTTTGAAAAATTGTTTTTGTAAAATATTTCTTGACTTTAATTTTTATTTTTCCAAAGTAAAGTTTCTCATAAGAAAATAAGCTGTTACAAATTTATTAACTCGAGAATAATATGGCAAATAATTATTTCGTGCCCTAAATTTTGAGAGATATGTGAGTGATGTACGACACTAAAAACGATTTTTTCTGGAGTAGCGTACCACTCGGCTAAAATACTTGACACAATTTTGGTGAGAATTTTGTTTTGGAGCGAAATTTTAGTTTAAAATGCGACTTTTAAGGAGCAAAAACAAGCTGAAGTAAAAGCTGTAGATTCAATTTCGAGACACTGATTTTATAATAAACTAAATTATTTGATGCGGTTGCTTCAAAATATTCCATGCAAACTATCGTTTCCAAAGTTATTTAATACGAGCGTAACCAGACTAAGCACCTCTAAAGTAGTCTAATGATCGAGGTATGGCACTCGTGAAATAGCTATAACTCCAGCCTGTATTGAAAAACATCTGACGTTATCCTTTAGCTCTTCATTTGCATTCAGCATGTACATTTGCCAAAAAACATCGTTTTGTTTCGCCCAATTCTTAAACAAAAACACAACATTTTTTCTAATCAGTGTTTCCGAATATTTATCGCTGGATTTAAAAACATAATTTTCTGGTTGTGGTCATTTCTTCCTAATTTTTAATCATTCAAGTTTTTTAGTGAACATTTCAAAATTTTGAATGTTTAAAATCAAACATAATTTTGGGGGGACATAAACATTTTGGAAATATCTTGGGGGGGGGGGGGGGGGGGCATAGCACAACGAAGTTTGGGAAGCACTGGTCTACATTATTTTTTCGTTCAATTCCCTAGAGCCTAGGTCTAAAAAAAAACACATTTTACACGAAACTGCCAAAAGAGAAAATGCTGCAGTAAGTTAAAAATTGTTCAACTTTGCAGTTGACATCTATACCAGATCCATCATGCATTATATTCAGGCAGTAAGTTGTTGATCTCCCACACCATTTTCTGATTGGGTTTCCTTATGAAGCTTGGGAAAAACAGGCTTCATGCAAAATTGATAAGCCCCACCCTTGTTTGTCCTTAGACCTTAGGAAAAAAGCAGCTAACATATTAATTTTCCAGCTCCATTCTCATTTAAACATCCAATTCCCTTGAGGCTTGAACAAAATTTTTTAGGCATTAAATGCTAATTCCCAACTTCCGTCTTTTTTTTAGGGGCTTGGAATGAATAGAGCATACGCACATTAAATTTGTTTTCTTTTTTCCATCTTTTTTCTTCTGATTCAGAAAAAATATACTTTCAATTAAATTTGTCACCTCCAACCTTGTATTAATAGTACAAGCTCGTAAGGGCTTGGTAAAACACAACTAACATATACATTTCTTAGCCCCGATGTTGAATAAAAAACTGAATCATCAAAATATATCGCATTTTGCTATTTAAATAATTTAACGAACTGGTGGTGGGCGGGGGGGGTGTTTGGTGGCTTCAGCCTCTATATATAAATACCGTGTATATACCCAGAGTATAAACCCTCAAATTGTATATACCGGGTAGTTGCCCATCACTTATGCTAATGCCTTTCGGCCTAAGAACTTTGTTTATTAATACTAAAATGTACATATATTAATACAAAATTCACCAAGAAGAATTTAAAAAAAAATTTGGTATCATTATCATTTAAAAAAAAAATTTAATATAAAACTTATTACAAACTACATACTCGTACTTAAAACTACTTAAAAACTAGAACAGGCACAACAAGCATTTTGAATGAATTTTTTTATATAAATGTAGACCGTTCAAGCATCGCGTATGTACCTACCTACAGTTCCATCCGAAAAAATCTAAATTTTCAAACAATTTTTCACCTATTCTGCGCATAATATATTTTCTTTGGCCTAATTCACCTATTGGTTTAATAATTTACCTTTAATTAATGAACTGTAGGTCTAAAAATGGAAAATAATTATTTTTGCATTCGAAAACGGTTTTGCATTCAAAAATAATTGTTTTTCATTTTTAGTCAGTTTATAAATTAAGTGTAATTATTGACCCCTTAGATGGCTTAGACCTTAGGCTAAAGCAAATATTTTTCGCCTTGAATATTATATAATATTTTGCACAGAATAGGTGAAAAATTGTTCTAAAAATTCTTCACCTACCAAATGGTAAATTTATCCAGTGTTCATTCCATGATTAACCTTAAAATCTCTAGTACTTTTTTTTCTAATGTATAACTTGTGGTTCCGGATATCGATAACATAGTTCTTCCGAAGGATTAATTTATTTTACTTAAACGCGAACGCATGTGCAATGTGTATGTAGATTCGGATTTCATACCTCTAGGACTTTTTACATTTGTTTTAAACTTCCATACGAAACTAACGTATTGTTTTTCTACGTTTATCGCACATTTAAAATATATGTGCATCAATGTGTTTGGCTTCGCTTGAAAACATTTCTGGGTTCTGGGCGGGATCCTATAAACAATACCTTTATAAACCACCGTCTTCAAAGCTGTCATTCAATGGAATTTGAAAGTTCATTGCTTGACAGTTGGTGAATGAACTTTATTTTGACGGAAACTGTCAGCCCTACCTAGGTATCCATTCGGAACAGACAGCTTTCCGTCCATAGTTTGTCGGAAGTTCAAGTCGCATTGGAGCATTCATCGGGAAAGAATCATATACATACAGTGAGTGTCAATAGTGAGTAAACAATAATATGATTTATGGAGTTAAATGGGATTAATTTAGTTTTTATTAGCAAAATTTTATTTTGAATATTTTTGTTTTGATTTATTGCCATTGAATAAAACTTGTTTTTTATTGTTGGGACGAAATTTTAATTTATTTGTTTGTTTAAATTTCTTATTACTCCAGAAAATGTATATTACTGATAAAGGTCAACTTGCTGGCTTTATCTTGGGCTTATATTTTTGTTTGCATTTGCCCTTTTTTCATACCATCAATAGAATTAGAAAAAAATATTTAAGAGCTTCATGGTATATCTAGAAGATTAAGCCGAAAAAATTTAATAAAATTGCATTTTGATTGGAAATATTGGCCCACGATATGTTTTTGGGTAAATGTCTTCTTTATAAAATCGAGTCCCAAAATTAGGGAAAAAGTCGATTTAACATAGTACAATAATCTTCAAAATGTGCTAATAACGAACTCTGAAAATTTAATAATCTCGAGGTTTTAGCGGTTCATAGTTTAGTTTTTGATTTTGTTCAAAGTTATTTTTTTCTTATTAATACCCTACAAACAATTTTAGTTAATTTTTTTTCTTATTAATATTCCAAAAACAATTTGTATTAAGTAGCGAGTTAATATCACTTTTTCGTGGGAGCAAAAGATGTTAACGCCATTTTAGCTTGGTTTTGTGTTCTGTTCCATTCCTATAACTTATGGAAAAATTGGAGTAGCAGGAGTGAAAAAAGAGTATAAAAGGAGTACTCAAAACATCAAATCGAAAACGACAAGAAATACCTAAGGGCATAAAACGCGTACTTTCAGAGCTTCGTTAATCAAAAATTAGGCTAAACATATAAATCTCCATTGTTGGATTTCATTTTTGTATTCATTGCAAATTTTACAAACAAAATTAGTAAAAAGGCTTTTTTTGTGACCCTAAATCTTTTTTTAAAAATGGGTCTAACAAAGTGCAAAAAAACTTATTTTCTGATGTCGGTACGTTAAAAATTTGGCGAAATATAAATAATTGTATTTAAATTTCATTCCACACATATTTATGATAAATCTTGCAAAACAAAAATTATCAAAAAATTAAGCGCTAAAAATTTAATTTCGCTAGATGAGCGAATCCCCACACTGTGCGGCGTACTAAATTCGACTCGTCAAGAATGTCAATAATTTTTTTTATTTTGTCCCGAACCGTAGGAATTTCGAGATCCCTGTGAAAATCTTTGTTTCTTTTATACCATGGAGCATTTACAAATGACCTTAGCAAACGTTTGTAAGTACCATAATTCCAAACAGGTTTCAGTACCTGCTTGCTTAAAATCAACTTATTTTCAATACTAAGCCTTGAATACTTACCGATTAGCCAGTTCATACCTCTTAAAAATTTACTTGTTAATTCTTCGCATTTCTTTTTTACGTGTGGCTTCCATTTTAATTTCTCGTCTCCGTCTAGTCATTTGCCATTTGAAGGTACTTTGCCTCAAAATGGAACTGATGTTCAGACGCAAATGGAACTGATGTTCAGACACAAGCCGTTTTTGTTCTATTAGTGGCTGTAGGCGCAGAACCTTTCAAAACCTTTTGAATATGGTTGGTTAACTTTCCACACCAAAATCCATGGATAAGTTTAACCAAATTGCTTATATCATTTTCCATACAAAATTTGATAGTTCATAAACCAAAAGAAAAACTTTTAACTAATTTTTAAACTTATATACGAAGTTGCATGAATATCCTTACTATTTTCCTTGAAGTGCGTGCGCAGTCAGCTCAATCCTCAATGCTTTCATTTTACTCTTGAAAGGAAATATATTCCATCAAGATTGTACTTATTTGTCCTGAAGATAAAATGGAGCATTGAATGTCTTGTGCATGCTCCTCCAAGGAAAATGATTTATTGGTTCGGCAATCGATAAGATAGTTCAGCTGACTGAAATAAAAACGATCACGAATGTTCTTCGAATCCAGTGCCTACGTTCTGTACCTCTCGCTTCTCGCTTCTAGCATATATAAAATTCATCGACAAACGATGAAGATGTAAACCAAATACATGAGTTTTTTTTTCCATTTTTGAACTGCTCTCCAAAGCAACAATTAAAACACTATTTTATAGTTTGCAAAAAATGTTCTAATAATATTTTCAAAAATAAACAACTACAAATAAAAATTAACACAAGTTTAGTCAACATAAACATGCTTCATCGTCTTAAACATGCTTGGTAGTTAATAATTTCAGATATCTTTTCGGTCCGGTACGTTAGCTAGATTCGTCATTGAGTTCAGTGTCGTATAGATTAAGCCAAGTTCAGCAACATTTTAATCCAAAGCTTAGGTCTAAGTAAATTAGAAAACTAATCAAATTTTAAGATCTACTGTAATACTAGGTACTTAAATACTCGAAGAATGCAATAAAAAAAATACAATTCCATCTACGCTGTCGTTGTTTGATTTTCTTGTGTTGTTCCTGTTGATGCAGCACTTGCCGCCTCTGGAGCCTTTTCATTGATGGCTAACCAAGGAAGGCGCTTTTGCAATTCCAACCTGTATTTAGGATGACTTATTGCATACACATATGGGTCGATACAAGCAACCATTTTACATGTGCAGGCTGGTATCATTGTGACTCCAGGAGTAAGGAGGCTTTTATCTCCGAATGCTCCGATTAGAGACATAACACCGTATGGTGTCCACGACACGAAGAACAGGAAACAAATGGTAATAGCTGCCTTAGCTATTCGTATTTCAGCAGTATCCTTGTTTTTGTCAACATTCGATCGCAGTGACTCTACGTTCATCTTCTTCGCTTGCTCCCGCAGTGTTTTCTCATGACTGAAGACATGTCCCACAATCTGGCTGTAGTAATACAGAATCATTATGGTTGGCATGCAAAAGCTGCAGAAAAATATGGTTCCAACAAAAAGACGTGTATCAAAGTTATCCGTTAGATAATCAAATGAACATGAGGTTAAATAGCCCTCTGTGAATAGAAAAGAAAGAAACATTATCAGCCATAAATTCAAACAAGTTAATGATACTAATAAAAAGTAACTGGTTAGAAACAGAGTTGCTTTTAATTATGTATGTTGATATCAAAAAGACATGTATAGGTATTTGATTTTGATTAAATTTAAAACTTAACTTTATTAATTGTTTTTAGAGAATACATACTACTAGATTTTAGTTGCATCTACTATGTAAATTGAATACTTGAAAGTACTTCGCCACCTCCAAGGGAAAACGGCTAAAGAAAGCAAATTGATTGCTGTAACCGACCTTTTAAGAAAAATTCGAATGATTAGGCGCGTCTCACCAACTAAGATCTCACTGAGCGCTCAATGTCAAGTCGACGGAGGCGGAATGCTTTGGTGGGACAAGATTCTCCGTTGAATTGTATAAAAACAGGTGTTAAAAGTGTACTTGTACTGAAATTCTGGAAACAAATTTCAACTTTCCTTAAAATATGCAAATTTAAAAGCACAAAACTTTATCAAATGAATGAAAAATAAAAGCAAATTCAATTTATTTTCATTTTTATTAACATTCCACCTTTATTTTGAATTTTAAATCGACTTTAGTATTTGCACATCAGCGAGAAATTGCAATTTGCCTGTCACATGAACAGCTGTTTAAGCAGAGAAAGAACATTAGGCGCGTCTCACCAACTAAAATCTCACTGAGCGCTCAATGTCAAGTCGACGGAGGCGGAATGCTTTGGTGGGACAAGATTCTCCGTTGAATTGTATAAAAACAGGTGTTAGAATTGTACTTGTACTGAAATTCTGGAAACAAATTTCAACTTTGCTTAAATTATTTCAATTTATAAGCACAAAACTTTATCAAATGATTGAAAAATAATAGCAAATTCAATTTATTTTCATTTTTATAAACATTTCACCTTAATTTTGAATTTTAAATCGACTTAAGTATTTGCACATCAGCGAGAAATTGCAATTTGCCTGTCACATGAACAGCTGTTTAAGCAGAGAAAGAACATTGAGAAATGAATCCAAAAAGTTTTCGTCTCAGTAATCTCCTTAAAAAATCTCAGTACTCAGGTGAGATTTTTTGTCTCACTTAAAAAATCTCTGAGCGCTCAGAGATTTTATTTGGTGAGACGCGCCTATTGAGAAATGAATCCAAAAAGTTTTCGTCTCAGTAATCTCCTTAAAAAATCTCAGTACTCAGGTGAGATTTTTTGTCCCACTTAAAAAATCTCTGAGCGCTCAGAGATTTTATTTGGTGAGACGCGCCTATTCATTAGCCCTTTTTTTTCGTGCATTTTTATCTTCGCTTAGAAAGATTTAGCACGTTAATAACAACAACAAACTGTTATAATTCCATATTGTTGTTGTATTTAACATGATTCTTTTTTCCAAGCGAATATAAAAATGCACTAAAACCAGGGTTAGGTGAGAAACGGTCGAAAAACAGTGAAAATGGAACAAAACTCATATACCTACTAATTTTCATTCGTTTCTCGAATCTCGATCGATTTTATCGTTGCTAGAACGCACGCACCAATAGGGATCTCTACCAAAATGTCAGAGACAAAGTGACAGCTAACAATTTGGCTCTTTGACACTTGCCATTGCGAGGCAAACAAAATTTCAAATATTTACACTCGGCTTCAACAAAATAGACTACAATTTTTAAAGGTACTTTGACTATTTTTTCTAAACATTATGCATTGATTATCCTTATTGTTTGTTTCCTATGTTGGGAAAAGAAAACAGAAAGATTAATTCTCAAAGCGCTGCTATTTTTCTCCAGTTCTCTTAAAATCTTTCCATTTCCGATCTCCGGAAAATGCAGTTTTTTCGTCAAGCACAATTATAGAAACTGGAAATGAATAAAGTTAATGAAAGGAGTTAAACAAATTTTTGAAATGGATTTTATTATTTATAATAATTTTAGGACAATGTCCAATATTTTAAGAAAATGGACAAGCCACGTTTAAAAATCTGTGTGCTCATTCAGTTGAAGTGGAGTGTATTTTCCTCCGAAATAAAAAAAAAATGGGTGTTACATAAATGTCATCAGAGCCAAAGTTCTTGATTTTGACGTTTAGAAATGAACAAGACAGAGATGTATTGCTGTTTGTTAGAAAGCCCTACTCCTAGCGAAAATAAAACAAAAATCTACTACTTTTTCACCCAATTGAAAGTCTCATCTCTATAAGAAAAGAAATGTCACACGAACTTCACTCAAATGAGTGCAATTAATTTATAAATGGTGGATCAGCGTAATTATAACACACTTTTTTGTTTATCAATTTATGTGTAATTACATTTGTTTAATAACTCGTATGTATTGATTTTCTTTAACTCGAACATATTACACATTAAGTTAGTGTATTTTCTCTTGAATTTTGTTCAATATCTCCGTGTTTGAAAGAAAAAGAAAAAATCAGTGCATCGCCCAAAAAAACAAAAAAAAACCAACAAGGGAAAAAATTATTTGCACTCTGCGCCAGCAGCAGCAGAATTGAACAGTAATAACACTCGTTTTTGTTGTTGTTTTCATTTGTAATTTTGTCTGCTTTGAACCGTCCCGAAAAAAAAACAGATGACATTCGACAGATAAAAAAAAAAACAAAACTATAGGAAAGAAAATTTGCTTCGTCTTGGTCTCGAGGTAAGAAAATGAGATAATTTCAAGTTATGATGTATTGAACCTCCTATTCCTAATTGCAGAAAAGTGTTAATTGAATGCACATACAAAATTAAGGAGTGTAGAAGGAGTCATAAGCCCGTATCCCACAATTGTCTGTCCGTTCTTATGCGCTGCAGTACTAGATACAACTTCGCTTTATTGCTCCTAGCTGACGAACAGCCTTAGGTATTTCTAGTTATATGTTAACAAGCTGATTGTTTCATTTTCGTGAATTGCTCTGGTGCGTCTGTCGCATAATGTCCAATAAAATCAACCCCAAGCGGCGCGATGCCACTAACACATCCTCCTCCTCCAGTTCTTCATTATCCTCAGCTGGTGGTGGCGATGGAGGTATGTCGGCTGACCTAACATCGCTTTTCGAATGCCCAGTGTGTTTCGACTATGTGCTGCCCCCCATTTTGCAGTGCTCTAGTGGCCACTTGGTGTGTGTCTCATGCCGGTCGAAGCTCACATGCTGTCCTACATGCCGTGGCCCTTTGGCCAACATCAGGAATCTGGCGATGGAGAAGGTCGCCTCGAATGTCAAATTTCCTTGCAAACACTCCAGCTATGGATGCACAGCATCGCTGATTTACACAGAGAAGACCGAACACGAAGAGACGTGCGAATGTCGCCCATATCTATGCCCCTGCCCTGGAGCTTCGTGCAAATGGCAAGGACCCCTCGATCTAGTCATGCAACACCTAATGATGTCGCACAAGAGTATTACCACCTTGCAGGGTGAAGACATTGTGTTTCTGGCAACAGATATCAACCTGCCTGGTGCCGTCGATTGGGTCATGATGCAATCTTGTTTCGGTCATCATTTTATGCTTGTTCTTGAAAAGCAAGAAAAGTACGATGGGCATCAGCAGTTCTTCGCCATTGTCCAGCTCATTGGTTCGCGCAAAGAAGCCGAGAACTTCGTTTATCGGCTGGAATTGAATGGAAATCGTCGTCGCCTGACGTGGGAAGCGATGCCACGGTCGATTCATGAAGGTGTCGCTAGTGCAATACACAACTCGGATTGCCTGGTGTTTGACACCTCAATCGCACAGCTATTCGCCGACAATGGTAATCTCGGTATTAACGTCACCATCTCCATTGTCTAAACACACAACGCAAGCAGTAGCTGTCGCCAAACATTGTACATTAAACCATAAAAGAAAAAAAGAACATTACATCTACTACTACAATATACTATGATTATTATTCTTACGTCATTACACAAGCAGATTGATTCTCTGATTAGTTTATTATAAGATCTATAGTTTATAAGTTTTTATGTAACTATTTTTTATTTGTTAATTCCAATGTGTACTTTTTTTTGATAAAAATGAAAGAGCAGCGCAATATTGTGTGTTAAACAGAGAGGATATTAAATTCCAAATGTTGGTTACCAACTTGAAAAAAAGAACAAAACAAAACACAAAAACGATATCACATTACAAATGAAATCATTACTCAACTCTAGAAATCGGAAAATAATAAACAAATATTATGTTCTTCGTAGAGTTTCAAAACAGAGTTTACAGATTAAGAGATCAATTCAGATAAATTGTATGGTGGAATGAAATATTCAAATGGTTTCGCTCACCTACTTTCAGATATATACGTTAGTTCGTTTAAGCTCTACAAACTGTTGTTATATTTTGTCTTATTTTTTTTATTATTGTTTTTATTCTTTTATTTGTAATTTACAATATTTTAGTTAATTATTTGTAGATTAAAAGAACAGAAATATAACGCAAATATTTGAAATTATTGCGTATACAACATGGTTCATAAATAAACGTATAATTTTACACAAATTTGAAATTGGTCTCATTTGAACACGAAGACTTTTATTGAATTTAATCTAAGGTTAAAGGTTAGGTTGGTTTTATACAGCAAAACACATTACACATAATAGATAGAATAGTACACTTGTAAAGATTTCAGAGACGTACAGTCCAAATAAATCGGTGTGTATTCCTCCTGCTCATTGTTGTACAAAAGAGATTAATAAAGCACTGTTGGATGAGACTAAACAAATATTTTTCAAGATTCCTTCACGTCAAAACCTCGAATTGTAAAATTGTGCTATGTCGATTTTAGAAAGCATAGCGGATCGTTTTTAATGGCAGATTTGTGTATTCCTATTTTCAAAGGCGATTGTGGAAGTAAAAATTGGAACACCGAGATAGTACTTCACATTTAAATGAAAAAATAATGGTATGATCATTTTTAATTTTAAGAATAATCCAAAAGAAACCGGTCCAAATTAGGAGATGTACCTATCAATACGATCCTCCGCGGAATAGGTTAATGAAGACTTTGCCAAATAAAATCTATGTTATTGTTCCTATACCTTGGTCGTACAAGGTCCTTCTTTTTTACACTCATCTTTGTTGTACTATGTACTATTAGTTAATAAAATACCAACTTAAAAAAATAATTCTTTAGTTATTAAATTACCTGGAACAAATCTACCCCAGCTCCTTGTAAGTGGGAATACAACCCATGGCGTGCAATAGACCCAAATCAATATGTTACAAATTAAAGCTTTAGTAAATGTCAATGATCTATTCATAGGTCTGGTAATGACATTAAAACGATCATAGCCGATGAATGCATTTGTCATGCCAGCTCCTATTCCCGAATACGAACCAACTGATGCAAATAATTGACAAAATGTATTCCCTAAAGCGAATCCATGATGTACAGAATTATAGATGAAAATAGGAGCTTTCAACATCATTATCAAATCAAAAACCGCCAAATTGAGAACAAATAGATTTGATGGAGTTCGAAGTGATTTAGCACTGTAAAATTAAAAAATCAGTCATAAAGTGCAATTTCGTATTTCAGTTATTATTAACTAACGTTGAAAAAATAAAAATAACACAACCATTTCCACAGACAGAAGCAACCATCAAGAACGAGTATAGCATAGCCAGAAGATAATGCATGGAATACTCAGGCTCCGGTTGGGTGAGCCAATGTTCTGGAATGTATTGCAAATCCTCTGGTGGTACATTCCATCCTAGGTACCGTACATCGGATGTTCTTTAATATAAACAAAAGCAAACAAAAAAAAAACAATCGAAATTTCCGAAACGTAAATGAAGACCAACTAATACCGTGCTTCCGCTCTAGGAACCGAATCATTGCTGCAATGCGGACCGTAGGGTCGTTCGATTATCATTCCGAATTAACACAATTTTCTATCAATTTTTAAGTCTCAAGAACTCTTAAATGGAAATCATGTTCCCCAAAAGAAAATAATTTTAACTACTGCAATAGAAATTCATTTAAACAGAGACTTTTATAGTTTTTTTTTTGTAAGGCGTTGATTTGATTTAATTTAAACTTAATCATTGCGTGACTGATAATCTTGGGTATTGTCAAATGCAGATTTTGCATTTAAAAGCTCTTGACATTTCACAACAGTTGGAGGTAAAAGAACTCGTCAACGAAACTATGTTAAGGGTGTAGGATGTATCCGTGGTGTACGTGAAGAACCACGTAAGTCGAACGCTTAAAATATTAAGAAGGTCAGTTTTTATGTTAAATATCATTCACAAAACCTAATTAAAATAAACACATTATCCTCATACTCATCATGTATTTTCAAGCCAAGTTTTCGTTAAGTATTGTTATTTATTTATGCACAAATATTTAATCTATGTTCCGTTTAAAATAATTCTCAAAGCAAACAAAAAGCTTTTATATTTACAGCCATATTAATTAAACTGCTAACTGCTCCTTAACATGTGCGTTTGACAAATTTCTTTTTTTTGCCAGTTTTGCGACTGCCAATTACCAAATTGGTAATTTACAAAATTTTAAATTTATTTTAAAACTTAATTTACTCAAACTATTCAACTATTCTTTTATAATAATTAATTTACCAAATGTTAGCTATTATTGGTTTCAATGATTTTACAGTTTATAGATATTTTTTCGGGTCCACCCTGATTTCTCGAAAACCAAGATCTCTAAAGACAAAATCTCCAAAGACAAAATTTCGAAAGACAAAAATCTGAAGTCAAAAGATTCTCGAAAATTTTAGATTTCGATTAATTAAATACTTTTTTCTAGATTTTATCTTTGATGGCTTTGGTTGATAGAATAGGAATTATGTATACTATATAACACAAGTTTAAATATTTTTAGTTGCCAAAGTCAAATTTTACTTTCCTGAGAATTCGTATGTCCTCTTCATTTTATTATAACTCTCCTCTTGTCATAAATAATCTTCAAATATCGCACTTTGCACAATTATATGTAAATAGAATGCAGAAATAGGTCGAACGAACTTGCTCTTATGTAAGTAAAGACATAGAAATCAGGGCAGAAAAATGCTTAAAAACATGAAATACGACATTTAAATAAGCTTTATTCACATAGCGATTTAAAATGAGCTGCTATGGAAGATATTACAGGTAATACAAGTACCTTTCAAATGACATATTATATACCACTGATGTTGGTAAATCCAGTTTTTATACTAAATACAAAAAATTATTTGACGAGGCTAACGAAGTCTAAGAAAAAACTTAGTTTATCTAATAAACAAGTATATAAATGCTTTTATTTAATGCTAACCTTTTCTTATTTTTTTTTTATTTTTCCCAGAATTTAAATTTGAAGAAAACTAAAAAAATTGTATATATGCACTTTATGTTTGCTGCAAGCATATGTATATGTAGGTAAACTTTATATACTCTCTTTCTTTATGCTGATTTTTTAAAAAATCTTTTTTAATTTTTCCATTAAACCCATTAAATGTGCAAAAAAACTTTATACATCAGAAAGGGCGTGGCAGTAGGTGAATTTTACAAAAAAATAAAAACTGACAAAATTAGAGTTTGATAAAGCATTGTAAATATTTTCTTTAAAAGGATGTTGCAAGAAGAAAATTCAAAACCAATTAAAAGGGGGTGGAAGTAGGTGGTAAAGAGGGAGTAGAAAAGGGTGGACAAATTTTACATGCCTTGCCATAAGTTTAAAAAAAGTTAAATTAAATTTAAAATAAAAGGCACGTAAACATAAAAAATGGGTGTAGTAGTGGGTGGATTAAAAAAAATAAAAATATTTTCACTGTTAAAATAAATAAATTATAAAAATTTAAACGTTTTATTTAACATTATAAAACAATTATGTAAAATTAAAGCTAATTATTTTAACGATTACCTGGCTGCAAGATGAAAGCAGTTTTTTTATGGAAAAACAGCTCGAGGAATATGGAAAAGTAATGCTGCCTAGAGTGAGGTATTCGTAAATTTCATCTAAAAATTCAGTTTTTTTTATTACGAATGGATAGAAATTTGATGTCTGTTTCAAGAAAACCAAATTTATAAGCTTTATGAATTTACCAACTCATTTAAAAAGGCTTTTTTTTATTTTTTTGGGCATTCATGCAATGTCACAAAAATTGTATGGAAATGCTTTATTTTCCGACGTTTACGATGGTTTTACTCCGTTGTATGAATATTCTGAACACAATTTTAGTAGTAAAAATCAAAATCAGTTTTTTGGCAGATCAAAAGTTTATTTATTTTACTAATGGAATACCCAGGGTCGGATTTATCTTTTTATAATTTTTTTAATCAAAATTGGAAAATGCATTTTGGAAAAAAAAAATTGAAAAATACCTAAAATTTTTACGAGTTGTTATAAATAGAATTTATGGTGGCTGTTCAGTGTTCTGATATTCGGTCGAATTGAAAACGTCGAATAAAATAAAGAGGTACCGGAACTGAAAGCGTAAAAAAATGGCGGATTGTTAATAGATCTATTCGTTTTGCGGAACATCTTTGTGATTCATGGACGTTCGGAAAAACGAACGAAATGACGTTTTCAATTGGGTTTTCTTTTTATTCTCCGCTTTCAATTCGTAACCGATTATCAGAACAGCGGTTTATGATTCGATTTGACTGTTGAATACATTAATCTCTTTTGTAAAATATTTAAAATGCAATATTACTTGAGAGGCAAGAGCATATACGTAGCGACATTTTTGATTATATTAATTGACAGAATAGCATGAAGTAGGCATGTATTGAGATTAGTTTTTGGCAGAAGAGAACGCTCACGAGAAATTAAAAACTTCTCCTTTCTGACAATTTTTGAACATTTCTGCCAAAGAAAAAAAAACTTCCACAATTTTTATTTAAAAATATCATGAATACAAATAAAACAAAAACAACAGAAAAATGAACAACGAAAATAAATTCTTAAGAAGAACGAAATAGTAAAAGAAATTTAAATATCTTCGCAAAATATCAAACTATAATTAAATAAATTTGTAAGTGCTACAGCAGGGGCTAGTGACTTACAACTCTCAACCATTCCTGTGCGCGTGTTGTTGGCAGGAATGGAGGGGACCTACAATTTTTTGCCGAGTCCGAACGGCTAAATGAGAAGTATACTCTTAGAGGATTTGTCAGTCCCTCGCAAGAGGCAGTACTTCGGAAAAAAACATTTCTGTTTTTAGAGGGCAGCGGCTGGGAATCGAACCCAGACCTGACGACATGACAGTCCAATGCACTAACCATCATGCCACGAAGCACTACAAAAACTATCATACTTTAAGGACCGGTTCTACAAACGTGGTTCAAATTTTGATCCGTGGTTCAAAAATTTTTACTGGCTGAACTAGGCGAAATTCCTTAGGTTCAACGATGGTTCAAGGTTCAAGTACGTAATAGTAGCCAACTTAATGCCTGAGCCATGGTTGAACTTCAGTAAGTTCGCCGAAGTCAGAGAGTTAAAATTGCTGAACGACGAGTTAAATATTTGTACAACTGGCCCTAAACAATTAAGAAGTTAAAACTTAACATTTTTAATTTCATTATTAAACTAATTTAAGCTTCTATTAACAAAGCAAGTAAGGGCTAATTTTTCAAAGCAGTGAGAAAGCCAGAATAAGTTGAAAATAAGTTAATTCTAACTCAGTTCAGAACATGTTTTTCAATTGAGGATTAACTTAATCTTTCAGTTGTCAAAAATCTATTGAAACCGATGTGCAGCAGTATGACACTTATAATATCACCCTCTTACGCCGATCGCAATCGAAATCGATTTTGCGGAGAGTTTAGTGCCTGAGTTAGTTAACTTATCAAATTAGGTGAGTTAACTTGGGATTTAAATCGAATCAAAAAACACTTTTGTGGATTTATCTCAGATTTAACCTCGAGACTAGGACAGGCTCATACTGAAAAACTGGCCTTAAGCCTTTAAATAATTATTTCAACGTATTTTTGTTTTCAAAAGTGTTTTTTAGTAAATCAATGAAAGAATTAATGCATTCAGTGGGGAAGCCAGTGTACAAACCTTTGTTTAAGTTTATTTAATTATGTGAAATAAAAGAAACTTCAGAAAACGTTCAAATATGGGACAAATTACTAAATACGGGACACTTGTACGTCCCGGGTTTCTTAAGAAATAAACCTCTACGGGCTATTGAAATAAGGGACAATTCCGGGAAATCCGGGATGGATGGTTATCATAACTTTACTGGATTCTGTAATCCGGATGAAAATAATGCAGTCGTGTATTAAGTACCTATTATGTGAATTTCCAAATATCGCCTTAAATTTGATTTATGTAATTTTCGATTGGATGTTTGGAGCACTTCTTTTGCACTCTCTTTTCACTCATAATGCTCTTAGTTTTTTATATGACTGTGTTTTTTTCCAAAAATAATTATTTTTATACAAACCTGGAACAAATCGTCCCCATACTTTAAAGAATGGCATCAGTGCCCATGGTGTGCTGTATATCCATATAAATGCCACAAAACACAAAGCCTTGGTAAATGATAATTTTCCAGCCATCGGTCGAGTTATAACACTATGTCGATCGTAAGCTATAAATGCGTTTGTTAAGCTTGCTCCAATGCCAGCATATGCACCAAAAAGACCAAAAAGTTGGCATCCAGCATTGCCCAAAGCAAATCCGAAATTGATCGAGTTGTATATAAATACAGGTGACTTGAGCATCATTAAAAAGTCCGATATAGCTAAATTCACAACAAAAATATTCGATGGTGATCGCAGGGACTTAGCACTTTTCCAAAGAAATAGATAGAGATCAATTTTTATAAAGCTCGGATTTCAGAAAAATTCTAAGATATGTAGATATAGATTGTGTATATGTAGGTACCTCATAAAAACCCAAATAACTAGACCATTTCCAGTTAATGAGGCTACCGTGAAAAGTGTATAGACCAAAGCGAGTAGGTAGTGCATTGATTTTTCTGGCTCAGTGTGTTTGAGCCAATGCTCTGGAATGTATTGTAGATCTTCTGGTGGAACATTCCATCCGATATATCGAAGTTCCGAAGCCGTTCTAACATAATTCCAAAAAGGAAATCTTTATTTAATTTGAAATTTTGATAATTTTATACTTTTGTATCGAGTTACCTAGCTTCCGGGCTAAAGTATGACAAGTTTTGATTCGGATCATCGAACTTATATCCATGATTACTCATTTTTTATGAAAACACCTATTCCACAAAACTTTTTTACTACTACATTTAGGACACTGTTCAACAGCACTCGAAGGCAGGATAAGACAAATACAAGTGCCTTAGTTCATTAAGTATAGGTAGCTTTTATAGAGACAATTCTAATTGACAAACTTTTATTAGGGGAATATATTTGAATAAATTTTAATTAGCAAGAGGAATATTGCTTCAACATAATTTAATTATGTTTTTGAGATTTATAACGAGCACATTCTTAAAAGTTCAATTTAAAATGTGCTATATGAATGTAGTTGTTTATTTTTGTTTGTTAAGTAAGGGCCTTATGTTGAAAGTCTATTTGGAACAAGTCGATTGGACAAAATTCGATCAAAAAATCTTGATAGAATTGAAATTTCTAAAAAAAAAAACATATTAATCAAATTGAAAAATATTTTCCAATAAATATTCCGCCCTATTGTGAGTTTCACGCGGAAAAATTGACATTTCATTTTTTGCCTACTGTGAGTTTTGCCCGAAAAACGAAAATTTTCCTTTTGTGAACACTCAATTCGTAATTATTTGAAATTAAGAGCCTAAATTGTCACTTATTTGTTTATTGCGAACGAAAAAAAAAACAGAGGGTACTGCCTGGTGCCTTTGCGTAAGGCTAGGAACGCACTTCTGATTTTATGTCATGCGATTATTAGTCGCCAAAAAAAAGAACACACAAGTTTCAATGTGAATGAAAGCACATGAAACCAAAACTACTGACTAAGATGCAATCAATTTTTTTAGTCGCTGGGACAGAAAATTGCAAGTGCGTTCCTAGCCTTAATATTTTGTTTATGTTAGGCCCAGAGAAGTTCAGACGAATCACACAAACCAAACGATCTTCGTGGAGGATATTCTGTGGAAATATAGAAGAAGCCTCCGAAGATCAAGACTAAGAAAAATCCTCTCAACAAATCCAGTTATGCCTGGTTACCTCAAAAATATTGATGGCTCCTGGACTAATTCTTGCGAGGAATCGCTTAATTTGCTACTGGATACTCATTTTCCAGGCAGCTCACAGTCTGTTGCTGCCCTACAAAGGATAAGCAGTAACTAAACTTTTCCACAAGGTCTGATTACAAGGGAAAAATTACAATGGGCACTCAACAGCTTCGAACCATACAAGTCGGCAGGATCGGATGGCATCATTCCAGCTGAACTGCAGATCCTGGAGACTATTTTCAACGGCTGTTTGAATCTGGTTCATATTCCACTTCTATTGATAGAAGCTAAAGTTGTGTTTATATACAAAGCCGGCAAATATTCCCACGTAAACCCAAAAGATTTGAGACCTATTAGCCTATCATCACTTCTTCAAAAAACTTTTGAACGACTGATTGATATCCAACTACGATCAAACATTCATACAAGACTACTGTCTACAGCTCAACATGCCTATTGCAAAGGGAAGTCAGTGGAAACGGCTCTCCACACACTAGTATGTACCATCAAATATTCCTTCCATAATAAAGTGTATACAATGGTCGTCTTCCTAGATATGGAAGGTGCCTTTAATAATGTCGACACATCTGTGCTGGCATCTCTAAATGTTGATGGGTCGCTTGGAGAATTGATTAATCAAATGATTATGAGCAGGGTTATTAATTCAAAACTGGGCGGCTTCTCGGCAAGAAGATCTGTCAGAAGGGGTACACCGCAAGGTGGCGTTCATTCTCTACTTCTTTGGAACTTGGTAGTTAATGAGCTTCTGAATTGCTTAGAAGCGGAGAGCTAAAGACTAATTGCCTATGCAGACGACGTGGATATAGCAGTATCAGGAAAGCATCCTAACACTCTAAGACACTGTTTAGATTGGGAAAATTGAGACCGGTCTCACAGTAGTTTCTGGACAAGAGAAGTGGGTGGTCAGGGATGTCGTGAGGCATGAACAAAATCTAAACACCGGACTCATGAGACTCATTTGTTGTTGTTTCAATGTGCAAAGCGTTGAAGTTGCTGTCGTTTATATGTGCTTTGAGGCGCCTCAAATTTTCAAATGTGGACACGATGAGACTCGCGAGTCCGGACTCTATTTTCCTAATCTAAACAGGCTCTAAAGGATCTTTTAAAAAACGCTCTAAACAAGCTAACACAATTGGCTGATCGATGTGGACTTGGAGTAAATCCCCATAAAACAGATCTTGTCCTCTTTTACAGGAAATACAAAATTCCGCAAATAGACCCCCCTTTTATTAATGGTGTTCCACCAACCACGCATTATTCACTGGCTATACATTTCGGTATTTAGACCGATTCTAACTTATGGTGGTGTGGCAGTATGGTGGACTGCCTTGGATAAAGCGATACATAGTGATAAACTAAGCAAAGTCCAAAGAACTGCATGCCTATGCATAAGTGGAACACTTCGGTCCATCTGACACCTCTGGATATTTTCAGCAAACAACCTAAGTTCAGACGAAACTCATAATAGCTTTTCAAAGTCCGGGAGAACAAATATTTTTCGGGTGCAATCTATCAGAAATTATCATTAATGTCATAGCACACAGGGAAAGAGAGAGAGAGGGGCGGATACCCTTAATTAACTTAAAAACTAACAGCACAACAAAAAGCAGTGACATTTGAAGAGGGCGTATGCAGAATTTCGATCAGGGGGGGGAGGGTTAAACTCATTTAAACAAATAGTTTTGGTAAAGAAATCTAGCTGTGAGATGCATTCAAGAGAATTAACAATAAATCACCAAATGTATGATACCTTTTTTAATTTGGGGAAGGGGATTCTCGCCCCCACTTACTTTAACCCAGATTAAATCAGAGTCACTAATAATGTTTCTTAGCAATCATTCATGTTGTGTCCAAGTATGAGTTGGGATATCTTGTTCTAAATCAAAAATTGTTTTTATTTCTGAAAAGTGCTTCTTTTGATGTGCCTGCGTCTGAGATTTTATAGAATATTTGGTCACTAAACAACTAAGGCACTCATTTGTTAATTCTAATGACATTGTATAATGAGTTTTATTCACCTTATATGCTTTGATTTTATAAGAGTGGTGGATTAAAAGAGAATTTTAATTACATTTCTATGGTATCCTTCGCTACAGGTTTGTGCTTGTACTTTCTTTGGAAAATGTTTGATTGAAACTAAAAAGGCATTAAACTTGATAATGTGGTAGAAAAAAAAAAATCAAATCAATGGATATAGGGTACAAACAAAATATATACTATTAAATCAATCGATATTTCTAAATATTATGTCACACGAATCATTAAATCTGTGATACCTAAAACCCCTTAAATGTAAAAAAAATCGATTTTTTCATCATGCTCCCAGATTTTATGGATGACGAATTAAGATTTTGGTTCATTCCTTGGAAATCGCAGTTTGATGTATTCCTACCATCCTTAGGTAATTAATTTACTTTTTAGTGTTGTTTTTATTAGAAAATAAAACAATGACGAATCAAGAACCGCTAAAAGTAAAAAAAATAAAAAAAAAAAAAATAAGAAAAACCTTTACAAATATTTAGGATCGAAATAAATTTTGTAAGAGGTGTGTGAAGTTTTATAAAATTCGTCGTCATAGGTGCAGTTTGTCGTAGTCGTCGTCTCGTGTCGGTCCTTGCGTCCTTTTTATATTATACCAAAAGCGTGTGGCAAGAGCCTGTGAACCGATATACTTAAAATTCTGCTTAGAGCATTTCTATGTTATATGTATGTTTCTTAGTGGCAAAAGAGAGATGTCGCCCAGTTCGTCAAAGAAATATTCTCCCAGGGCTGCTTTTCTTGTTCTAGCTAGGCTGGGCTTATGCCCATTCTGCTCATATGGGTCCCCATTGAGTTGTGACCCGTAAGGATTCCGACCAAGAGAGATAGTTGGGGTCTGCTTAGCTTAAGTAAATGCTGTGTTTGGCTCTTTGAAATATCTGGCCAAAGATTCCTTGAGGCCCAACGTCCAACAGGTGTCATTTGTAGACCATCTGTCGTTTGTGGCCTTGAGGAGACTGTGGTGATTTTTTTTCCTGCTCCAGTGGCATGGGTACCCAAGGCACAATTTGGCTCGGTTCAAGTAATGAACCGTTTTTGGCCAGTTCATCAGCCATTTTTCATTATTTCATTCATAACCATAAATGTCATGGAGACCCGGGACCCATCGAAGGTTAATTGAATTTGTTACGCAAAGGAATCTTAATTCACTGCGGCGGCGATTAACCAGTTTTAACTTCATGACAATTGACGAAATGCTTCTATCTATGAAGAAATAAATATTTGTGTTCGTCAGTTCACAGGTATTTTGCAGCCTCGCAAACTGCAAGCACTTCGGCTTGAAAACACTGCAGAAGTTTTTTAGCTACAAAGATCTATTAATGGTAGGATTGTCTGAGAAGATGTCTTACCCTACTCCAACATCCGTCTTCAAACCGTCAGTAAAGAACGATACATGATTTACGTTTAGGATCCGGTTTTCCTTTCATAATTCCCTAGTCGGGATATCTGTTAGTGCAACTAGGTTAAAATCTATGTGCGGTGATATATAGTCCGTTTGAATGTCTATGTCAGTGAATTTCAATATATGTAATTTTTCCTGATGCCAGTATCACTATGTCGTCTGCGTACGCTATGACCTTAACACCGCTCTGCCCTTATCTGATTAAAGTTTGGTTTATGACCAGAAGAAAAAGTAGAGGAGATAAGACACCTCCCTATGGCGTACCCTTGTATGTTCCTAACTTTAAGCTTGCTGTCAGCTATTTCTGGATTTACAATTCTGGTTTAAAGCATAGAGTCAATCCAATTTGACTGCATTGCGTCAGAGCTGACAGAGCAGAGGGCTTGTCGTATTGCACCATTTTCATCGTTATTAAAGGCCACTTCTATGTCAAGGCTCCCAAGGTAAATACTTTAAAGTTGATTGATTTCTCAATCGCCCCTTGTAAGTTCTTTCTGTAAGACTAATATAAGTGGCTAGGAAACTAACATGCGTGTAATCTTGGCCTTAAGCCTAGTACGCTGCTAATGGGAAACAAAATTTTTGTATGGGAGTATTCGTTTCGCATCAGCAGCATACTAGATTTAAGCCAGGGTTACCACCCAACTAACAATTTAACTTGTTTAAGTTTTAATACAAGCTATATTCCGACTTGTATTAAAACTAAAACAGACCTTACACAAATCATTTTGGCTGACATTAAACAAGCTATTTGGTTGCCGTAAAACCTGTCATCACAAGTGCTATACAATTTAATAGCTTCCGATCAACAGTGTAATTAGGCCTTAAAAAGACAAAATATTGCTCAGGTAAACAAGTTATTATTTGAAAGCAAATGGCTTGTCTTATAAGACCTTTGAAAGGCCATATACAGACTTTGCATTAAAGCCTTATTAAAGCCTTTGAATGCAGTTGTGAAAAAGAAATGCTTGCTTTCAATTATTTTATTTTTATTAATTTTATTTTGTCTGTTTATTTTCTCCTCATTAGAGGGTTTTGGACTGTATTTTTCCTTATTCTGAAATATGAAGAATTTTATTTTAATTGAAAAAATGTTACTTTACTTGACTCCTCCGAGATTTGAACTCACGTCCTCCCAATCAACGGTCCCGCACGCTAACCACTAGGCCATTCCCAATTCAGAAATGACATGTACAAATTTGAATGAGTTGATACACTTCACGTATTCTTCACAGCCTGTACACTTTTACCCGAATATATGAGTGGTAAAGGCCATGTGTTGGATTTATAAGAACCTAACTCTTTAATTTATAAATTTGCTAACTTGTAATTCTTATTAACAATTGTGTAATAGTCTGTGACGTTAATCTTGATAATTCTGTTTTTAGTTTCAAATATGAATCAATTGATTCTTGAAGAGAAAAAAAAATTATGTTTCAATCTTTAACATCTTTTCTATACATTCGTATGACAAGAACTCAGAAAATAGATTAACGAATGAAATGAAATGAAATTTTTATATTAATTTTCTTGTCGATTGAAGGAAAAACTTAAATCCTTACAATAATTTATTTCGTTATTAAATTTTAAGTAAATATTTATTTATTTATCTAAAGTTAGCTTTAGAAGCAACTTGAATAATTATAACAGCAGGTACGAGCGATTCATTCGTCTTAAACATTTTACCTCTGTCACAAGCAAAATGAAATAGCTCACTAAAGAAAGCAATCATTTGAATAACTTTGCAACTCACATTTTATGAAAACTAATATTTCCTTACAGAGAGCAACATCGGTGCATCTGTCATAAGCGAAACGAAATAACTCACGGAAGAAGGCAATAATTTCTAAAAGTTTGCCACTTTACGAAAACTATATACGGTCACTCCCAAAACTATTCGAAATAAAAGGTTTTTTTCTGAGCATGATTTTTTTAAATTGTGACGATTCTTTTATTATAGAGAACTTTAAATTCGATAAGCTAAAAGTTATGAACATAAGAAAACAATTTAAGTTTATCTAATTTTAAGTCTTCATTCATAAAAAAATCGTTAAGGCTTAACTAGTTATATTCTCATCTCACTTATGTACCTTCGAAAAAATACAAATAGATATAATGCTTTATGCCTGTAAAGAAGCGTTTGAAATTTTTGTTGGGCTGAATGCACAAAGGTTGACAGAAAAGTCTAGTTCAGCAACTATTATTGATGTGAGTGACATCCATGAATCAGCTTTTAACTATTTTTGTAGATGTAGTTCTGTTTTACTTTTCTACTAAAGAAAAACGAATGCTCGTACTTTTTCTTTTGTAAAACTTGAGATAAAAGATAGTATTGAATTGTTTATTGAAAAAAGACAAAGTATTTTTTACTTTTGTACAAAAGTTAATTGGATTTAATTAGGCCTTTACAATAAAAAAACTCATGCTAAAAAAAAAACTTTGTATTCCGAATAATTTTGTGAGTGACTGTATTTCTTCACAGAGGGATACAGCTGTCATATCCAAAACGAAACAGCTCACAAAAGAAGGTAATCATTTAATTAAGTTTGCCACTAACATTTTATGAAAACTATATTCTTTCTTTATAGAGGCAACATCTGTGGCATATGTCAAAAGTAAAACGAAATAGCTTTAAAAAAAATACAATAATTTCCATAGGTTTTCTTTTCAAAATTTTATTTTATTCTTACAAACAAATAGGTATACATATATACATATAACAAAATTATTAGTTAATTAATTATTAGGTACTTAAAACATAGTAATTATAAATGATTTAATGCCAAATTCCTTACAACCATTTTGGAACAATTTTTTGGTTGGAAGGTATTTGTAAAAAAATATTTTCACAACAACATTTTCACAACAAACTTATTCACATATAAATATATAACACATATTCAAAAGTGAATTAGTTTTGCCGCGTAGTTTTGTAAGATTAAAACAATTTACGAGAAAAGATAGAAAAATAAACAAAAATAGCAATGCATTTAATAAAACAAAACAAAAAAAAACAACACAAGACAATATCAAGAAATACATCAATCGAGGAACACATCGGCGAGTCCACCCTTTATATTGTGAATCGACTTTGGGCACTTAAAATAAAGTTGATTGATATTTTTATAACTTCTTAATAATTAATCACCACTTTTGATAAATATACTAGTTTTATATTTTTTGAAATGAACGACAAAAACTTTCGAATAATTGCTAAACCCGCTGCTGATTACATTTAACTAAAGAAAAATGTCAAATCTTGGTGTTGTGTATAACAAGCTTATTTAAGTAAGTCGTATACAAAATGTTTTTATTTACTTTTAGTGAAACAACTAAGACAGGCCTTAAAAAGGTCTTTTCATACTTAAGCACACAAGTCTTGTATACGACTTGCAAATCTCAATTAAAAAGCCAATGAACAGGCTATTATTCAAAATTAATATTGGAAAACGGTTGACTTGTATAACAAAGCCATATTTTAGTTATATGCTAGCTATAGCTTACCGAATTCAAAAAATCGGACCTAATACAAGTTAAATTGTTAGTTGGGCATGTCTTGAACAAACTTGATGGGCCAATTGAGAAATGTTTGTAGCCCAAAATTGGAGACGAAAAAGTAGTTCAAATAGTAGCCCAATAAACAATAACAAAATGTTCTCATAACTTCAATCAGAATTTATTTTTATTTTTAAAAACTACGGAAAATTAGATAGGTTTTTTGATCATAAAAGAAAGAAGAAGAAGAAAAAAGTTAGAAGCACTGAATAAGAAGTGATGCTAAATTGTGGAATGTTTAAAGAGTATGAAGGAAAAAAATATTTTATCAATGATTTATTTATATAAGAAAAGATATCGCCCAAGAATAGATTTGGGCTATAAGTAGCCCAATTATGATTGGGATTTCATACTGAAATTGCTGTCGGCAAAAGATAGCCCGATTTCGAATAAATAGTCCAATCTGGCAAGCATGGTTAAGGCATGAGTTATAGGGAAAATTTTGTTTCATTTGGTTATTTCTTTCTATAAATTCTGTAAACAAAAAGTGGGTTACACCACTTATGCGCTTAAAACCTAGTTTACAGTTCCCATGCGCAAAAGAAAATCTATGCAAATTGAGGTGAAGTGCAAAATTAATTGTTTGCATGATTGCTTTTCAGTTTCGTGAAAAAAACATTGCTGTCATGCATAACAATGGACCGGCAATTGTTTTGCAAGCGAACAAAAAATTTTTTTGGTGGAACAATTTGCACTTAAAAAAAAATTGAATTCAACTCATTATTTTCCATTTAAAGCCCTAAATATGTAGTTTATAAACTCAAGGTAGGTTAATGACTCAATAGGTGATTGGGGCCAAGGCAAACATTTTTTGCCTAGAATTTTATACAATTTTGTGTAAAAAATTTTGCTTTGAAAATTTAAAAAAATAAAAAAAAAAAATATACATCGGCATGTGAAAACCGCATATAAGACAAACGGCTTACGAAGAGTAGTGAAGTAATTGAATAGTGATTTGCATACAGTTGAAAAGCCGTCAAGAAAACAAAAATTTCGTGTTGTGGAAAATGTGTGCAGCATAATTGCCACGGGTTTTTTGATTTTCTAATAGGAATATCTCAAAAACGTAATGTGATTGAATATTTCTGACTTCTGATTCGAGTGCTTCAGCAAACCAAAAACCTATAAAAAAGTATGCTTTTGTTTTTGTGACAAAACTTTTTGGACCAGTTTAATTAAATAATCTGAGTTCAAAATATTAGACTTAAAAGTTTAAATTTTGAATTCTGCAAAATCGGAAAAATGTTGCACTGATCGTTATTCAGCGGGAACCTTTAATTAATTAGTAGACATACCCCAAAACTTCGAATATTTGCATTAATAACATTGTCTTTTTGATTCTTGAATATGTCTTTTGCAATCGATGGAATTAAGTGTTGTCCGATTTACAAAAAAACACAGAAAGAAAAAATGTCACATTTTGTGTCTAAATTCCTCATATATGTGGAAACAGCTGACTCTGTAAAATAATAGTACACTGTGACGTATACGTACTATTTTATTTTTAGTTTTTTTTATACAGGGTGTGCCCTTATTCGTGTACGATATTTTTGGGGATGATTCCTGGCATCGTTCTAAAAACCAATGTTTTTGAGGAGAATTCTCTCTCCCCCACGAAGCTGGGAAGGTCAATTTCCGAATTCAATCAAAATAAAAAAATATTAAAAATTAACGAGTACACATGCAATTATGAGTTTTTTTTAAAGCTAATAATTCATTCTTTTATTTGCTTTTACAGTCTCCAGGCAATTTCTGCTCAAAAAGACCCTTATCGAGCAAATTGTGTAGTAGTTCTGATTTTGACCCTCTTTTGTGTTTTCGGGGGTGCTGAATCCGAATCTGAGGCTTGCGACTACAATTTTATGACGCATCATGAACAACAAATTTTTGGGGAGTTTTTCACTAATGGCTTGAAAATTACCAATTATTCGAAAAATTATTAATAAGGTCCTCAGACCAGAGTTCCAGTGCATCTCTTGGCTCTGAATAAACTCTCGACCTTTTCAAAGCGTATGTCCAATTCACTGCCATCTACGTTTTCGTATTATAGAGTCGATAATTTCCTGACCTGTGATGAAATTTATAATTGGAAATACGGTAAGGATCCAGAAAATCCTCAAGATATTTCGCTTACTTCTATTAAGAAACTTTGGTGGCTTTTTTGTGATTGCGGGTGCTACTTTCCAAGTTCTGTACCCATTAAGAAGCACGGAAACAGTCGTAGCTTGGTTTTTAGGCTTATAGAGTTATTTCTCCATATTTTGGACAGCATTCCGAATGCAGCCTTTGCTTTCCTGATTCGATTAATTATATCTAGTTCTGTTCCGCCTTCAGTAGAGACAATTCTCGCAAGATACGAGTATAAAACTCTCTACCATCTCTACTGGTTATCCAGAAATATCTACTTGGATAGATGAGGAAGTTCCTAGGCTGATCCTTTTTGTTTTTGCCATATTGATCTTAAGCTCAACGATTCCAGCTTTTCTCTCTACTCTTGTTGTCATTTGATGGAGATCCATTATCTTATGAGAGAGTAAGCATATGTCGTCAGCGTAGTCCAGATGTTTAAGGTGTGATTGCGATTTCACTGAATCTACTTGCGGCCTCATCTGTTTCTATTTCTTATCACGTCAGACACTATAATGAACTTATCTCATTTTCATACAATACGCAGACTCTAGGTAGTGGCTCCCTACTGCTGGAGTAGCTGAAATGCGATCTTTGGGTTGTTTTCTTTCTTTGATCCTAGCCCAAGTTTCTTCGGAACTTCTGCAGTCCTTAGCGACGCTTTTGATTGGCCTATTTTACTCTACAAAATAATTGAACAATATTTTTACTTTCATAACCATATAGTTATTTCTTTCCTCACATCGTCTCCCATAGGAACTTAGCTTACTAAGGTTATACCTTTTTTATTTAAGTGGCGCCCAACAAAAATTTGTATTTGCTTTTTAAGAAAGTGAAAAAGCCTTAATCCATGAGAATAAAGCTTTGTTTCTTTTCAGGTTGTGCAGTATTGGCTTTAAGTAATAAGATTACAAAATTATCTTTTGTTTTTTTTTTAAACATACCAGTAGGCGTAAACAAATTGATGGTTTTCGGGATATATTACTACCCACTCATGGGGAGCCAAACCAAAAGTGTGATACCCGTAGAACAAACATTTTATAACAAACATAAAAGAAAATCACTTATACAAACCTGGCACAAATCTTCCCCAAAATTGTGATGCTGGCAAAAGAACAAATGGTGTCGCATACATATAAATAAATACAACTATTAAAATTGCTTTGATTTGTGTCGTTTTCCCCTCCATAGGCCTTGTGATCACATTATATCGATCATAAGCTATAAATGCGTTCGTCAACGATGCTCCAATTCCGGTATATGAGCCAATAATACCAAAAATTTGACATCCAAGATGACCCATAGCAAATCCACATTGAAATGAATTATATATAAAAATTGGAGTTTTTGACATCATAAAAAAGTCACACAGTGCTAAGTTTATCACAAATATATTCGATGGAGTTCTTAGGCTTTTTGCCCTGAAAAATGTAATATTGATTTGTTTTTGTATTATTAAAATAAATTATAAAAAAGCCATAAATTGTCTACTTACGAGCAGAACACATATATGACAAGACCGTTTCCAGTTGTAGACATTATAAAGAAAAAAATATAAAGCAACCCGAGAAGATAATTCATAGATTCAGGTGGTTCGGTATATTTCAGCCAGTGGTCGGGAATATGCTGAAGTTCTTCCGGTGGTACATTCCATCCTATCAGCCGGAGCTCAGATGATGTTCTAAGAAAAGAAAATATGACATTTAAAAGTAAAACTTTTGATTCAATTCTTGAAAAACAATATAATTAAAATAAAAAATGATGTTTTGTCCAGGTGATTTTACTTGGGACTTTAGTGAGGGCCTTTGTCATACAACATTTGACAAGTTCGCAATAAGTTTATCAGTTTACTTATTATAAACATGGATTTAAAAAAAACCACCGTGAATTGAACTTATTACAAACTGCATATGACAAAGTGTCAATAATGTTGTTTTCGATTGAACGGTCGCAGCACTCCATTTGTGCCCCATTTTCACTCCTGTACTCCAAAAGCCTTCCATTGGCTGTTCCGAGTAATGTTTTTGGTTTCTTTTTCTGTTTCCGATTTCTTCAAGGAATAGATTTGGAACAAGTATACATAAACAGTTTCTTTTTGGATTAGGAAAGTACTGCTCAAAAGTGATAAAATTTAGAAGAATTCCTATTAAATATGACCTCCTGAACGCAACCCTTTACACCCCAGGTGAAACTCAAAAAGTTGAGACTGTCCTCACGCAGTATAACGCAGACATAACCGCAATCCAGGAGATGCGATGGATAAGATCAGGTAGGAAGAAAAGAAAAAATTGCTACATTTATTAAAGCTGTGATGAAAGACAACACAATACACATGTTACGATGGTGATTTGGGAAATCGGTTAAGAAGCAAAGTTTTGGACTTAAAACAGATAAGTGATCACCTGGCTGTGATCCACATTGAAGCAACTTTCCAAAATATAAGCCTAATATGTGCGTGCACACCCCCCTCACAATGGAGTTTCAAGGTCATAAAAGCATGATTTTCATGACCTCGTGGGCAGAACTCACAGAGCCTGCCCGGAGAACGATGAAAAAATTTTGCTTGGGGACTTCCATGCTTAAATAGGAAGGGAAGAATTCGGTGGTTAACACAAAAAAAACACAAAAAGTACCCGCTCATGCAAATTATTCTACGGACTGTGGCGTAAAACAAGAGCATGAAGAGAAAAGATATACATCTTTCTCCAGTTGGAAAACTTTCAGCTCATCGGGAAGTTGAAATATCAGGGAGAAAGTAAAGCCATATCAGATTTTAGTGCAAGGTAGAAAAATTCATACCAATTTAGGTATCATAATATGTCTCTTTGCGCCCTTTCATGAACTTTACTGTAGAGGACGCCTTTTCACGAAATTTACAATATTTACAACTCATCAAGAACAAGAAGTGAAAGGAAACGGCTGCTGTAACTGGTGCAGGGAGCTAACTTCACGGGAACTACCTTCATATGGGAACTAGCTTCACCGCAAGTTGGAAATAATTTCACTATTTTCTGGTAAAGTTATTTCTCACTGAAGATGAGAGATAATTTCACTTTTTAGTGGAAATGAATTTCACCTATATGTGTCATTGTTTTCTACGAAAAGTGGGAACGAATTTCACTCTGTAGTATACAGTCAAAGATAATTTCATCATGTATTATTTACTCTTGTATGCTAGTCAATTATACAAAAAAAAAAATAAACTAGGAATTTACCAAAAATCACTTGAATTTTTTTTTATCTTTACATGCAAAAAACAATTTTTTTGTTTTCACTTCAAGAAATTCGTGGAACCCTGGAGATTCTTTCACGGAACCCTAGGGTTCCGCCGAACACAGTTTGGGAACCGAGGTCCAATAACTGAAATTTGTATTGATTGTTTCACTATGCGCTGAGTGTTAGGTGAAAAGCAGAATGAGCTAACCTGACGTCTTTAGAATGAAACATTCTTCGAAATTATAACCTGATTCCGAGGAGATGGAATGGAGTGGAAGATCCAACTGCTAACGCTATGACCTATGCTATGACCCGCTATGACGAAGAAGTGGATATTGCTAAATATCATATGCGTCCGTTCTAAGCCTTAGGCCTGAGGCAACCGATATATTTATCATTGAAACTCATCATTGAAAATGTTGTAGATGGATTTTGAGATATTTCAGAAAGTTAAATTAGTTGTTATTTTGATGCCAAAGTAAAGCTCTTGTCTTAATTTATTATTTCTAGCAAAAAAACAAATAATTTTGGCCCAGCTTTTCAATAATATGAGTTTTATTATTGTAAGGATGGAACTACCTTACCAATGATCATTGGAATATTCAAAGGTTGGGTTTGAAATTTGTTTTTGCCAAGAAATATAAATTAAGTCCAAGGTTTTATTTTTTCATCGAAATAATAAATGAATTTGCTTCCAAAGTGCATTTGCTCAATGAGTCATGACTCAGATGTTATTTCTCGTTTGAATTTCGAAAAAAGTCACTTCTCAAAAGTCGTCGTATAATAGGGCACTGAGCGACTAAAAACAGAAGATCAAAATTTTCAATGATGAGTTTGAATTATATAGCTAAGGTGGCAGTTAAAGCTATCATTGAAACTCATCATTGAAAACTTTAATGATTGATTTTGAGACGTCTAGAAAGCAAAATTATTTATTTTTTGGATGGACGAAACAAGTTTAGAACTTAATTAACATTCCTAGCTAAAAACAATTCGAATAGCCCGTACTTTCCACATAAAATGACTTAAAATTTGAATGATCATTGGTAAGGTAGTTCAATCCTTGAAATAATAAAATTCATTTTATGTGGAAAGTTTAACGTATCTTAATTTTTTTTTGTCTGGAAATATTAATTTAGTCTTAAGCTTCATCTGTCCATTAAAATAATAAACGATTTTTTTTTCAAAATGCCTTAAAATTGAAAAAAAAAAATTCAATGATGAGTTTCAATGATAGCTCTAACTCGCGCCTAAGGCTAGGACCACACTTGCGATTCAAATCATACGAATATTCAGCCACCACAAATAGAACACATGAATTTAAGACTAGGACCGTACTTGCGATTTCGATTGCGAGACAATTACGTCGCAGAGTTAAGGCACATACGTTTAAAGGCTCTCCCAAACCAACGCGAATGCGGAGCGACGACGAATTTTTGTTGTTGTTTAGCGTTGTATATTTGTCATATTTCGCACTATTGTGAATGATTCGCTGCATTCGTATTGGTAAGTCAAATGCATCTACTTGCTTATACTCAAGCTTGCGATTTTAAATTGTGTGACTTAAAAATCGTTGGTGCAACTAGAAAAAGTCATGCCATCACAGGTGATTTGCAATCGTATGATTATTTTGTTGCAAGAAATTTTTTTTTTGTAGTTATTTTCCCGTGGGTAGGTGCAAAACCTGCTTAAGGCTCTATGAGGATCGAAAAACTCGTGCTCATAGAAGTGTGAGATTCTTACTACACTAAAACCACCTCCACTTCCCGATTGCAACTAAGTTGAAACTTATCTAGCAATTTATTTTTAACGAAGTTAAGTAACGTGTTGCAGGTTACTTTCCGGTGAAAGTTCCTGCTTAATCCGCGATTTTAAAGCGGTTTTCTGTTCACCGCACCAAGTCGGAAGGTTTTGTTCTTCGCAGACGGCGTACTAAATTCGACTCGTCAAGAATGTCAATAATCGTTGAATTAGCGTGTTCTAATAGTCGATTTCTATGTTTTCCGAGATCCCTGTGAAGATCTTCGTTTCTAATATATACGACGGAGCATTTACAATTGACCTAAGCAATTTATTTTCAAACGTTTGTAAGTTATTTAAGTTTGTATCGCAGGTGCAACCCCAAAGTTGTATACCATAAGTCCAAACAGGTTTAAGAACCTGTCGATATAAAATCAATTTATTTTCAATACTAAGCTTTGAATATTAATCGAGTAACCAGTTCATATCTCTTAATTTACTTTTTAGTTAGTTTTTTTTTATACGTAAGGTCCACGTGGGCTGACTTTTGTTCATTGAGCGCTATTCGCCATGTTTTCATCCACTCATTAACATTATTAAGAGCATTTTGTAATTTTATTGTAGCTTCGCTAATCGTTTTGCCTACTGCTAGTATTGCAGTATCATCAGCAAACGTGGCTACATTAGTGTCCTGTTTGATGTATATCGCGTGTAAATAAAAAGTACAGAACTGGACCTAATACACTTTCTTGTGGTACTACTACTATTTCTTTGAAATCAGAATAGTCATTTCCGTGTCTTACACGAAAAAGTCTTTCATTTAGATATCCGTTTAGAATGTTGTAAAGTCTTTCAGGCAGAACTTGTCTTAATTTGAATTTGAGGCCTTCGTGCCGCACCTTCTCAAACGCCTGCGACACGTCCAAAAAGACAGTCGAACAGATTTTCTTTTGCAAGAAATAAGACACATGATTTTAAATGTCATTGCATATTCATATGCGTCGTAAAAATAGCAGTGATTAAAAAAATTTTACCAATTCTATTCAGTAGCAAAATTGAATAGGTCAAATGAAATTAAATGAATCTGCACGCACTCGTTTCATTTGTTTGCAAGTTTTCCATGGCAATAGCTTTGTTTTAATCAAAATGACAGAAAATCACAAGGTAATTTCTTGGCTAATTAGCAACAAAATATATACGTGTTACTAATTTTTGCGATTGCTTTGACACATGCATGTGGAGTGCACTCACATAAAAAACTGTATGTTATATTTTTTGCGGTTAAAGAATAACACAAAAGAAGGTCGCAAAAGTGCACGGCCATAAATTCTTGCGATACCGATTTTTTAATCGCCACGACTGAAAATCGCAAGAGCGTTCCTAGTCTTATTCCTCTCACCAGTTAACTGATTGTTAAGTTGATGATTGAAAAATTGCCTCCTTAAAATAAAAATAATAAACCAGTAATTAACTTAGTAAAAAGAAAACGAAAAATTGACTTGTGTCATTTTGCTTTTCAAGTGACGATTTTGTTTTAAATTTTAAATGATTTAAGCTGGAAATTCACGTTGAGACAAGCTTAGGGACGGTCGCAAGCTTTTCAGAGATTTTTAACAAACGAGGCTCATTCACAAAAGAACTTTTCAATTTACCAATGAAATTCTCTACGATTCTTGCAACAGTCCTTACGACGTTAAAACGTGAATGGCTTAATTTTTAATATTATTTGTATTTAAAAATATTGTGCTTCAATATAAATTTTTATAATTTGACTGATATAAGAACAAACGTTCAATATTATTTTTAACTTCACTAAACATTTAAGCCTCTCTCAAACCAACGCGAATTTGCAGCGAATCATTCACAATAGTCAAAAATATGGCAAATACACAACGCTAAACAACAAGAAAAAACTGTCGTCGGCGAATATTTCGCGTCTATCGGTTTGGGAGAGCCTTTATTTTATTTTGTTATGTATGAGCTTCAACTAAATCACTTTTTCTGTATTTTTATCAGCTGTCTGTATTAGATCATAAACTAAACAGTATTTATTTGTCTTCTTATTAATAAAGTTTTGTTAAACATGTATTAAATACAAAATATATTAAGCTTTTCAAATCACCAAAAATATTTAAACTAACCGTGCTTCCGGCCGAAAATAGGATAGATTTCGGTTTGGATCGCCGAAATTATTCATCCCAGCTGTATATTTTTTTCCGAATATCTGTAGATAATCTTACTCTTAACACTTTCACTTTGTTCCACTAACAGAAAATTTTAATTAACCAGCGTTGGCTTTTATACATTATTCAGTTGCGTCTCTGGGATAAGAAGTGAATTGATTTAACCCTAAGCTAATCCATTTGGAATTTGCTGACACAGTATTGGATTAGTTTAGATTTTAGAACAAACCCACTGACATTGATTTTGTGTTTCGAGACTTGCGAGTGTGTTAAATTACATCGAGATGGGGATATACTTAAAACAGTAAAAAAAAAAAACAGAAAATTCAAAATGAACCCCAGAAAGGAAAAGCAATTGTCAGTAGCTACGTAAGACCACAAATCCGACATTGACTTTGCTTTTTATCACATTTATTTTGTTTAAGATCTTATGAGGAATAAATTCAAATGTTATTCATTAAATTAAATGTAAAACCATTAATACTCGTAATAAATGCGAATCAAACACAAAATATCTGTAGGCAATCAGTGAGCGAAGTGCAAAATCTTATTAATAAGACTTAAAAACACTTGTTTTTTTTGAGGAGGAAGAAACGATTCCTCATCATCTTTGTACATGCCCAGCACTTTCCAACAAACGTCTCCACTTAGGAAACTACTTCTACAACGATCCTAGTGATCTGGCAAACATCGACATCGACCTTATCACTTTTTAATACTCATCAGAATATTTAAAGACAAAAATTTATGAAAAAATAACAGTACTAACGTTCCATACAAATTAATGCTATGATCTTGGGCTTCGTGAAATAATTCTCCAATGAAATAATTCCCGAAACTGAAAATGAAATAACTTCCCAAAATTTGTATGGAAATGGGAAGTTTTTTTCAAATGAAAGAACTTCCCAAAAAATAAGGATATTTTTCATGGCTTTTTGGAGAATTTTTTCATTTTTAAATTGGGAGGTAATTTCCTGATAAAATAAGTCCCCAAAATATGTAGTGAATGTCCAATGCATTAGATTTCTAAAATCAGCAAATTACAATTCAAAGCAACTGCGTAGGTGCCGGCAATGTGACAAGTGAATTTTAATATTACTGCGTGGGGTTAGAGGGAAGGGCGGTACGGAGAGGTGCGGAGATGAATTTTATTATTAATATTAAAATATGTTCTGAATTTAATATAAATTCCAAGAACAGTCAATAAATGCCAAGGGACATCAATTTTGTAGCTGCCTATATAGTAGAAGCAGGGCCAGCTATATAAAAATTAGCGCCCTAAATTGCGTTTATTGGAAGAAGAATTCATTTCCCCATAACCCAAGGGGAAGACTTTGCAAAGCGTTTTTTTTAACGAGGAATACAAAATAAATAGGATTTTATTAAAATCAAGGAAATGGATTATTATATCACAAAAATAATAGCAACTAAAGAATATAAAAATTATTGTAAACAAAAGTCAAAAAACATATCACAAAAATTGAATGAACTGAAAAAAAATTTATTAAAGCAAAAAGTATTTAGAAACTAATTCAAAAACATAATCAGCCTTATGACATTTCACTTTTCGCCTCTTGTGAGTTTCACCCGAAAAACAAAAACTCCCTTTTTTTCTTCAGATAACTAGTTTCGGAAATGTTTCGCAATAAAGAGCTCAAACTGTCGCTTATTTTTTGACGAATAAAGAAGGAAAAACAACATATGGTACTGGCGCAATTTCCAAAATATTTTGTTTATTTAAGGCCCAGAAAAATTTAATTGAAAATCATAATAACTTTTGAAATTCCGCGGGAACAAATATTTTTCGAGTGAAATATTTTCCATGTGAAACTTACAAAAAGACTATATAATATAAAAATAAATAATTAACTCATCGATTAAGTGGATTTTTTAAAGCTTGCTAATGGTGCCCATTTGGTTCAGTGTCCTGGACATTTGCACTGCTTGCACAAGCTATACGTGCAAGCGGTGCAAATGTCCGGCCCTGAGTAGAAGTAATAATTTCAGTTTTTTTTGTCTTATTTTCACTTATGAACTTATAATTTGTTACGTTGACAAAAAAAAATTCACAAGAAATCTTTCATGCAGTTTTGGGGATTTATTTCTTCTTAGAACTTGGGGACTTATTTGAAAATTTCTTGTCAGGGTGCACTTGCCAGTTTTACTCCCAAGAGTTGCCTGCAGTCTTCTTACTCTCAAAGTAATCCGTACCAGGTGCATTTCTATTTGAGAGTACTCTCACTACAAAACTCTAGAGAGTGAATCTTGGATAGTTGCCTACCCCACTTTAAGCTGATTTCATGACTGTGTCCACTTGTGAGTCTACATATTTATCAAACAAAAATCATAAACGGCTCTTAAGTTTATGAGGCTCATAACCTACAAAATATTTGTCGGTAATTCTTGGATCATTAAAAAAAAATTATTGTTGCACGCATCTAAAATTCTTTGTAACTACAGTGATTTTATTATATTTACACTTATTTTTTTGGCTTTAGTTTTAGTGAATATCATTGCATGTTTTAGTTACGTTAAGTTACTGTAAGTACATCGTTCATACGTTGTTTACTACTTTTGCGGATCCAAAACTAACTCGTTTGATTGAAAGGGAGTGACGCTGTTTGCTAGTTGTCACAGTTTTTAAGAACTAATATTTATTAAATTTCAATTTCCCCTGTAGGGATTTACAAAAAAAAAAAAAAATAAGTTCAAAATTTGAAGAAAAACGTTTCAGTGGCTTAGGCTGTAAAGCTTAAAATACACGATTGGAAAATATTCCAATATTGACACATTATTCAGAAAAAATTTTAACCAATTTTCTAAAAAAAGGTGTAAGCATTCAATTCAAACTGCCAAAATTGACAGAAAAAAATTGTTCAGCTAATTGTCTATCAGTTATTTAAGAACAAATTGGCTGAATGCTTGCAATTGTGTCAACATGTGTAAACACACAATTTGGCTACTGACAGATAATTGGACGGACCAACTAATTGGATATTGGAAGATGTTCATGCGAAGAACATCTTTAAATTTTTAATTGGCAGATAAGTTTTGTTTGTCGTCGAGGATAGATTAATTGGCTATTTACACGATTGGAATATCTTTCAATATTGGCAGACTTCTCAGAAGTCTTCCAATCGTGTTAACAGCCAATTTTTAATTGGAAGACAAGAAATTTTAAACAATTTTCTACCAAAAAATTCGCTGATTTTTGGATAAAATTAACCAACCGCTTAAACGGACAAATTTCACTTCATAGAAAATTTTCAATTTTGAGCTTGAAGCAATTGAAAGACTTCCGACAGGTCTGCCAAAATTGAAAGATCTTCCAATCGTGAAAACTTAGATTAGGTAAAGACAGACAGACAGATTTGTGCCACCCACTTCTTTCGTATTCTCAATCATCGTTTTGTTATGTTTTATAGTTTTCACTTGGTCTATAGTTCCTATACATACATGGTGTCCGCCGGGAAGGTATACTACTTTGTTTTGCCGCCATTTTGGTAAGCATTAGTCTTGACAGTTCATATTTGACAGTCGTGAAGTGGCAAATTTATTATGGATAAATATTCGATAATTCGATAATTTTATCAAAATCAAGCATCGATTACTGTGACGATGAGAAAGTTACGTGAAATTTTTGGGAGAAACAACGTGCCAACAAAACGCATTATTTATCGTGTAGTGAATGATTTCGAAGAAAGAGGCTCTGTAGATGATAGGCCCAAGCATGGACCACAACGTACTGCAAGAGCGGCTGAAAACATTACTGCTGCTCAAGGAAATGTTCAAAACAATCCATCAACCTCAAATTGACGCCGTGCTCAGGAAACTGTGAATGGGGAGCGATATCGTGATATGATTGAAAACTTTTTAACACCACAACTGTATACTTTGGGCTTGATTTACATGTGGTTTCAACAAGACGGTGCCATATCGCATACAGCCAGGATTTCAATGGAATTACTGCGAGACAAACAAAGTAGTATACCTTCCCGGTGGACACCCTGTATATTGCGATTGAAAAATATTTTCATTATACCTGTGAAACTCTTTCTACACCAAAGCTGAGGTGAGGTAGAGTTTTTTCACTGCAAACTCGATTGTTGTGATTGTGATAGCGTTGCCAATCGATGAACCACAATTCTATTGCCGCTAGTTGGGTGTAAATGAAATGTGGAATGATTTGCTTGGTTTGATTCTAGTTCATCTTCCTACCAAAAATTCGTTCATTCACTGGCTAATGTTCATTGTTCATTTCCTATATTCATTTGTTTATTTAAATAATTTTGGTTACACCATTCTTTGCTTTAAAACGACCCTTTGAACATTTTCAATATACTTACATCATTATTTGTCGAAATCCACTTTTCACAAAAGCTTCTAGGTATTCTTTTTTACCACCTCCACTGTTAGTATGAATAAAAGTTTTATTCATTAATGCTTTTATTTCCGGGCTTTTTGTTACAAAAACAAATAAAAACGTAAACAAATCATGATGCAAAGTTGTAAAATATCTGTAAAGCCGGCATAAGCATGTGACTGACATTTCCAGTCCCCATTGGAATGTAATCAAAACAAACAAACAAACAAAAAAACAATCAGCCATTTTTTCCAGGCGATTAAAGTTGAACTCGAACAAAAAACCATTTCCAATAGAAAAATTCTAAAAATAGAAATTACTGTCTTGCATCAAGGCTGACACAGCTGACACTGCTGATGGGGCTGGCTTGGCTGGCTGATGTGGTGCGTTTGCTATCTATTATGGCTATCATGGTTGGTTGTCGATTTTTGATTCTAGTGTCGGCAAGCCTTGAAAATTAATATGATTCACTAAATTCGATTTGATATCTACAATATTATGGGCGAGTATAGAATGAGCTGAGTGTGTTAGTGAGAGAGAGAACTCACCTTTAGCATCAAACCAAACCAACCAATTATTATTATTCGAATCTAGTTGAGTATTTTTTTTTATTTTGTTTTGTTTACTTTTATTTTATGTTCGTCATTACCCAACTTCAATAGCTTTCAACGAGTATTTCGTGTTTGCGAGAAGGTGGATGGATGATATGAAAAGAAAAGACCGGTTTTGTGGATTGATTTCGAGGAGAACTCCACTCACAGAGAAAAGTAGTTTATTTAATCTGGCGCAGCACATGGGCGATTTGTGAGTGTATAAATTAGAAGGGTTGCCAAATAGCCTGCTTGAGTTTAACTCATATGAGATTTTGGATCAAAACTGCGAATTATATCTAGAAAATGGTACTTTTTAAATGCGTATATATCTGTCAGTTTTGAATAAAAATGAATTTTTGAATATGCCATATTTAAGGCTTTGAGTGTCTACTCTAATTCGTTTAAGCATGCCTTGATTCTATTTTTGTTCCAAGAAAAGTTATGCGCAATTCATTCAAAATTTCAAAATTTCAGAATTGTTGGATTTTTCGATTTTTTCTTATAGGTTTTTGTTAACTTTTACTGCTAACATTTTTCCATTTGGAAAGAAAATTTGATTTTGAACAAAAATTGTTCAGTGTAAAATCTATATCCAGCATAACCAGTTTGTGTGACCATTCTCTCAGAAACGCAAGGGCTTATGAAATAACATTTTCAGCTTTAAGCATGTTAAATATTTTGTTTTGTCAGAAGTTAATTCTATTGACTTGAATAATGTTTTTATTTGCAGCAGGAATACGTCATATGCCACTTTTATGTCGAAACAAACTCTATTTCAAATAAACAGTCTGAATTGTGGAACCTACATAATATCGTCTTCTTTTTCAAGATCTAGAATTCCAAATTTTTAGGAATTCAAAACTCACCCAGTGTCGCACTTGTACCGCCACACACTCATTAAAATCAAGTTACATTTATAAAATACAAAATTGTGCATTTCTGGAATCATTTTTAAAGAATTCTTCGAAAGTGCACTGTTTCCCAAATACTAGTTTTTTTTTGTCTCTGAGTAGATCACTGAACACATCCTCATCAAGTGAGGTATGACTGGAAGGAGTTCAATTAGATCTCTTGAATTTAACTAAGAAAAACATTTAAGCCCTAATTGCTAGAAATCTGTCAAATCAAATCAAAAACTGGATGAAGCTTGGCGCTCTCAGCTTTAACTCCAACTTTTCGGCAATAGACGCTTTTGGACGCAATGGTTTTCGGGTTTTCATAAAGTAACGTGCTTAGAGTTTCTATTGTGATCTCACATTATGGCGAAAATTTGATGACATTTGAAGCGCTTAGAAGATAAAGGTGCTAAGTGACATATTTTGAAAATATCGTGTTATCGTAAATATGACTTAAGCTTAAATTTCTGTCTCATTTCTGTCTCTTTCGCATCTGGATTCAAATTTAGCAAAGGATGAAATTGTCATATGCAATGAATTTGTATGAAAAAAGTTATAGATCAAAAACTTTAAATGCTTACTGCTCAAAATTAAGAAAATGTCGCTTAGCACCTTCATCTTCTAAAAAACGCTTCAATTATTGTATGGAAGCGACATTTGTATAATGCATGTAAGGGTGGTCATTATATGGCATTTTTTTTAGTTTTCATATTTGGATGGGCCTTATAATGGCTCCAAATGAAAACAAAAAGTTTTCTAGTTTTTTCTGATTTTTCCATTTATTTTGTTTGCATTCTAAGTGCTTTGTATAAAATCTGACAAAAACTTCAAGGCAGGTTGAAAAAACACAAGAAACAACTCTTTTATGAGGTTGGTAAAATTTCCCCCCACTCGAACAAAATGGGAAATTAAAACAAAAATAACATAAACAAAACAAAAAGATAAAACATTCGCCACACTTACAGTATTGGTTGGTTGCTTTTTGAAAAGCCAGAAATCCATATTAAAAGCTCGAATTTTCGTATACGTCTTTTATCACTTAACTTAAACTTTTAGGCCTGTTTGCTAAAAAATCAAAATAAATAATTTTTATTGAAACAGTCTTCTATATACTTTTATGCACTTCGCATTTTATTTTAAACTCGTAGAGTGCTCCTCGAGCTACATATTTAGTTATGATTGAAAAAAAACAAGTTGAACATTCTAAATAGTCAAAGCTAAAAAAGAAACAGATATTTTTTTGACAGCTCCCATTTTGCTGCTGTGAATTCAATACTGAAAACGCCTATTAAATCAAATTCAAAATCACCTTAAAATTGTATGTATATCAATTTTTATGAAATTGGGTAAGATATTCTGTTTTATTAGAGTTTGTACCACTTTTTGTGGATAAAGCATAGTTTACAGTTTCCATGGGAACAAAATTAAAATTTTTAAAACAATTTTGTGTACCATATTGTGAAATATTACACCACCCATTGTGTCATTAATTTACCCTTAGTTACTAAATTTTAATATAAAAATGGAAAACAATCTTTTTTGGATGCAAAAACAGTTTGCATGCAAATAATGCCTTGAGATGAATATATTTTTTTAAGGTGTAAGCCGACCATTAACAAAAATATATATGATTTACCAAAAATTTTTCGCATGCAAACGCAATTGCTGGTCAATTTTTTTGCATGGCATTCCATGACATCCATGTTTTTTTTTTATTTTGCGAGAAACTGTAAACCAAATTATGCAAAAAATAATTTTTGTATCAATAGTTTTTGACATGCCAAAGTATGTATTTACTGTTCGAATGGAAATCGTTAACTAGACTCAAAGAAAAGAAATAGAACTCACGAAAATATAGGTAAATATTTGCTGTCTGTGTATTTGTATTTTATTTGTGTAGTGTTTATCAAGTGCCTACAAGCAATTTGTCTATTAATAAGCTCCTTGAAGAACACTCAAACCAAATCCTTTACTATCATACCTGGGCGAAACGCCATGGAGTTGAGCTCATTTGAACTTTTAACTTGAATTACAAATCCTTTGCCCTTATAGAAGCTATCATCTGTCAAAATTGTCGTACTTTTGATGTGGGTAATTTAGAAATTGAGTTCTCGACATCACGCAATTTCAAATCTCTTTTTCTATTCAATTTAAAATAGAATATCTGATACTTAACTCCCATAAAATAGTTAGTACGGCAACCACAATCTTTTCTGAAGTATTTGTGCTCGAGCTCTCCCAACAACACCTCAACGCCCCACTGTGTATACGGTATGTGTATGTTTATTTGCTTCTTGGTAGCTTTGTGCTCCACCATGTGTTTAAATGCTCCAATCTTTTGTTGGAACTGGAATCTCAAACTGGAAAAGCCCCAATTGTATTCTACTATCCTGCCACTTTGACGTTTAATAATTCGCTCCACACAAACACCACTTCTATACATTCTTTTTCATATTTTCGTCCAGCACTGGAAAATGTATAGTGAGCCTCCATGCTATGCTATATCGCCATGAGGAATGGAGCTTGGGGCGACGAGCTATACGACTTGTTTCTCCATTGGGCCTCCTCTCTGCTTGTGTTGATGTTGATTATATTGCTCTGTGCTGCGCCTCTACAACAACGGCACGAGTGTAAAATAAACTAAAAGAAGAGGAAAACAAATAAAAAAGTAAAACAAAAACAAAAAAAAAATAAAACAGCGGCAAGCAAAGTCCTACACCGGTTTTGACATATCCAAAGAATTTTTTTTCGTCAGTTTTACGGAAGCAGTACTATCGATGTGACGGTGGTGTTAAATTCTCCTCGCTGTCGTGATACGAATTATCTCTCTCAGTCGTTGCGTGTTTCTTATGATTTTAATTTTGATTTTTATTATTTTCTCGTCGTCTTCATTTTGACTTAATGGACTTGATTCATTGCAATTATCTTTATTAATTTAATTGTGTTTTTGTGCGCGATTTACGATTAACGGTTTTGGATTATCATTTCTTGTTTCTTGTGCATTCCTTACACTGTGCCTAACCAAAGCTACATAAATATAGCTCCCAATCACAGCTTTAGTGTCTTTTTTGATTGTGATATCTGGTTTTTTAACATTCTCTTTGTATACCCTTGCCTTAATAACCTTAAACTTATCTCTATATATCACTATCCGTATCATTAACAACTAGTGTGATTTAGATTTCCGCTACTTCTACTTCTTATTCTTAAAATATTGACATCGACATCGAACCTACACCATTTACGTGTAATTGCCGTTTACTTACAGTGCTACTGTGTGATGAGTGTTGAGTGTTGACCAAGCGCGTCCAGTCTTTCCTACTTTTACCGGTTTGCCTTGCAACTACTAGAAATAGGTAGATTCTTGTATTTTAAAATCGTTCTGCTTCGCTTTCGTCCCGTTCCTCATTCGACATCAGAAAAAAAAAACCGCTTTGACCACACAACAGTTTGTACCTACATGCAAACAAAACCTACATTGTACTAAAGGTAGTGTGATAAAATAAATACATATAGTTATCTGCATACGAAAGTTATACCAATTCGTGGGTAAATAAATAAAAAAGAATAAAAAGAGATTAAACAGTGATTACACATTTCTAAAAATAGTGTTCTAACCTTATTCCTTTTTTTTTGTTTTTTTTTTTTTGTTTGTTATTTAAAGCTCCACTTACGTGAATTGCGCGCTTCCCTTACCAAAGTGTGTTGCATTAAATTAGCTTAATTTGCATTCTCAAGTGCAAAAAATATTAAACGAATTGGTTTTTTTTTCTGTTTTCATATTGGTTATCGCTTTGAATTTTTTTGAAACATATATTTTTGTCAACGAAAATAATAACAAAAACTGGTCTTTAATAATCGAAGAAAAAAAAGAAAAAAAGATAAATTTTGATATGTCGCCAACTAAGGATGATACTGGAGCCACAATATCGCGCAGACCACGCGAGGAATTCGCTGAATCGGTATGTTGAAAATTTAAAACAAATATTAAGTATATATATATAAGAATTTGATGATTGAAAGTAATGTAATTCATAGAAGAACTATTTTATGTTGGGCGCCATTTAATTTTATAAGTTAATTAGAGCCGGCAACTTGTTAAACGATTGTTAAAAGAAATGAACCATGGCGTTTATTTTTCTCGTAATTAATTAATTAATTTATGTGGATATGGGGAATGAGAAAAGTAGTTTCATGACCTTGGAAGCGGACAATTAAGAATGACGTCGGTAGATTGTCAATGTAAATACAACTACATAGTAAGATGAAAGGGTCTTGTCTGGTTATGTATATTTTTTTTTTATGGATTCTTCTTTTTAAATAATATGAATCACGATGCATTTTGTGGTTTATCAGGTGATTTGTGGTTTTAGAATATCAGACTGTATGTGTAGTTTTAATGACATGGGGCTGATCGTAAAAATTCTAATTTACCGAAGCGTCAGGCAATCACACACTCCTTTTGTATACAAAATACTCCAAAAGTTATAGTTATATTTTGTTATTGTTTGTGGGATCATATAAGAAATGTTATATGATAGCTTTCAAGATTGTAAATCGTTTCTGCGTTGGGCGCCATTTTCAAATTCTGGCAAATGATATTATTAAATAACTGTCTCATTTTCGATTTTAGACTCAAAATATTATTTAATTAAAAAAATTGTGGCAAATATTCATTTCTACAGCTTTCGTGATAAAAGTTTTGCGTTTATTTGTTCTACTTTTGAGCTTTATGCTGGCAAATTGTTATCTCGTTTGTTTTGAGGTTTAACTAATTCAAAACCTAATAGAGTGCATATGTTCATAAATTTATTTTAATAAAATTCCGCCTACATTTACGCCCCCTTTTTATATTTTTGTATTCCTATTGAACGTTTCTATACAGGTAAAATGTTAAAGTGAAGCTCATTTAAACGGGAGACATGCCAGTGAAGAACTTCTTTCATTAAAGTGGATTAAATAAACGGGAAAACTATATTACAATTTCAGCCTTAAAGCTAAAAATTAAATTGAAATATAAGAAAAAGAAAATAAAGCGGAGCAATAAAGACATGTTCTACTAAAATCAACGTTAAAAATTTCCTTTCGCTCATAAAAACCCACTTTCAAATTACATCAAAATCGGTTCGTAAATTTAATCAACTCAACTTCAAAGTGAGTGAGGTAATGCGACACTAGTATTTTATTTTCAATCGTATTTAAAAAAAATTATAAGGACAACGACCAAATTTTTAGAAAATTAAATCAGCAATATATTTTTTTGTTCTTAAGTTTAAAATTTTAGACTTATTTATTTAAAAGTAATTTTCCTAAAAATTTAAAGTGACGCCCAATAAAATCCGGAAAAAATAAAACCCAAACAAATATCAGCTTTTTAGTTTTTGTTGTATCAGGAGTGGTTAGTACCTCATGGCGTAATGGTTAGTCCGTTGGACTTTTACGTCAAAGGGGCGAGATCGTTTTTTTTTTGTCAGAGATACTGCCTCTTACGAGGAAAACTGACAAATCCTCCAAGAGTATGTGATAGATGAGATAAAAATAGATTAGAATGGCTATTTCAGCTTGTGACAGCTTTTCCTGGAGATGTATTTTCCATACTAAGGTTTTTTATTGAAAAGGACCCCAAGACATTAATATATCTTGACTTTCTATACGGCTTCACAATTAAAATGCCTTTTTTTCGGTAGTAACATTTTACCCTCTTACATTTTGGAATATCAATGCTAAGATTGACTCTTAGCTTTCACATGGTTCAAAACTTAAATCAGAGTTGTTAATTACTTAAGTACATTTGCACTTACTTACCTTATAAGTACCCAGAACCTTGTACCTACTTGTGATTGAAAAAAACAACTACCATGTATTTGGTACTTAAAAATATCAAGTAGAAGTACTTCGTCAAGTACTTTGCACATGGTACTTTGATACTTCAAGACAGCGAGAGCTCTTTAGCCGCAGTGATCTGCGTTTTCGGGATAAAATAATCATTATTCGATAGCTCAACCAGACTACTACCAAAATGGACTTGTATTTGAAATGGACTTGTACTTGGAAAGTATTTGAAAATGCATTGGGCAGTATTAAAGTACCAAGTACATGTATTTGGAACAAATACTTGGTGATTTTCAAGTACCAAGCACATGATACTTATTTTTTTCAAGTACAAGTACAAGGTACTGGGCACTTGTACTTGAAAGTTGAAGGACTAACTCAAATAGATTATTTATCATAAACTTTAGTGAATCTGAGGTATATGCCAACATAATTATGTATATCGTCAGCAAAAGGTGAAGTTTTTATAAAGGTTCCTCTGTACTGTATACCTCCGGGCAAACTATCTACTAAATCTGCTATAAACAATTCAAATAAGCTGAGGCTGAAAGCACATCCTTGTCTGACTCCCATCTGAGTTAAGAATCATTCTGAAACTTTTCTGCCATCCCATACTGCTACTCTAGTGTCTACATAGAGTGCTTGTATTAATTTTCTAAACTTAAGTGACATACCTAGTCCAAAAAAGCTTGTATATAAGTGCACTACTATCTAGTTCTAATATGTATCGGATGCTGCTTTTAAATCTATAAGACGCTGTTTAGATTGGGAAGATTGAGACTGGCCTCACGGTAGCTTCTGGACAAGAGAAGTGGGAGGTCAGGGATGTCGTGAGGCATGAACACAATGTAAAAACCGGCCTCATGAGACTAATTTCTTGGTGTTTCAATGTGCAAAGCATTGAAGTTGTTGTGTTGTTTATATGAGTTTTCACATGATGAGACTCACGGGTCCGGACTCAAATTTCCCAATCTAAACAGGCTCTTAGCAAGGCATTTTATTTTTTATTCTAGCAGATAAATATTAAATATGACCCATTGGCAATATTTGACGCGATAGCAATTGAAATGGGAATGGCAAATTATTGCCTGGGTAAGCATTTTCATTTCCAGGAAATTTCAGCTATTGAAATATATGTATATATGTAAATAGTTGACTGCGAATGTTTAAATCCTTTGTTTTGGATAATATGGAATTTTAGTTCACTTTATTTTGTCATCTGCGTTCTCATATTCTACCCTTTATATGGAAATCACGGGTAACCCCATTTTGCCCCAATTTATTGCATGGACTCTGGAAATCAATAATTGTCGCTTTTTCAATATTGTCATTGCCATTGACAAAGCATCTTCATTTTTTTATACAAGGCAATAGCAATGAGTGAGGCAATTTATTGCCTCAAATATTGCCAATGGAGCCACTGGGTACAAACAAACAGATAGTCTACAGTCGAACATCCAGTTCTGAATCCTGCTTGGAATTCCTTCAAAAAATTATTGCATTTCATCCAATCTCCTAAAAGAATTTGCAGTAGGGACGTACAAAATCTATGTGAAAAGTTTAGTTTAGTTTTTAGGGTCTTTTGTGCAGCTTTTTTTTGTAAATATGGTTCTATACTCAAAAATGTTGATTAATAATCTCGTGAGAACTAAACATAAATTGCTTATTTCATATTTGAAGAATTTAGGTAATATCCAGTCTACGCTTGACCCTTTTCCATCTTCCATATTATTTATTGATATTGCTACTTCCGTATCCGTTTTCCGGGGCATTCAAGATTTCATTCCATAGTTTGGGTTTTTCATAGTGATATACCATTGGATTATCTACAAGAGGACTTTAAAATTTTGAAAATGTGTCTTTAAGTTTAAGTATATTTAGTAAAAAAAAAAAAATATTTAAGAGATTTAATGGCTTATTTCTCGGCGGTTGAGTAATCCCCCAAAAACCAGAGTATAAAAAGTACTAGGAAAATAGGCGTGTTCAACTGCAGAAAACTTTATAATCGAGGACGGCCAGCCCAGGCAACGCGATCATCGGCATTTCAAATTTCGACTAGTGCTGACCGCGCACCGCGGACTGAATGTGGAATGCCTACGCAATCAGCATGAACAGTTCAATACACTTGTGCTTAAATTATTGCTTGCAATTTATAGCTTCCGTAGTTTTATTTACGATTTACACTCTAATGGACTTCTAACTTGGAACAACTTCCTAGCTGCATACAGCAATACCTTCTTAATAAAGAGGTGTCAAGCATATCCCTCATTGAACTTTTGAAATGCTTTTAGCCACTCGTATGATATCTTTCCCGCGGTCATGCATTTGTCATCATACCATGGTTTTTCAAAAGTCATTTGCTTCGTTGCTTGGTTCCCGACAGGATATAATTGCTGTTGCTTGGTCTACCTGATCCAAGAGTCTCTGTTGTAGCCGATCGGATTCGGAATTGTTGAGGTTTTTGTAAGTCTAGTCTAGACTAGGCCCTGTCACTAGTTTAAAAAAAAGACTTTTTGTACCTTCTGGCTGGAATAATACATCCTTCCCGAAAAAAATCCTTAATTAATAGCTTCACCTTAACCGAAGAATATTGCTTTCCAATTTTCGAAGTCATAATCTTCTTCTTGATCAATTTGACTTGGGACATCCTCGTAGTTAATGAGCTTAAAGTCTACTAACTCAACAATATGTTCACAAATTTGTTTACTATACAATTCAGGAAACATAATAGAAAATTAAAGGCCAGCTTTTCAGCATCTACCATGCAGCCCCCCCTAATTTGTATAAAATTAGTTTCAGTAAAGAAAATGCTGCAAGTGATGCGGTATTTGTAGCTGGTTCTTATTCTCGGAATGCCTGACTTCAGTTCCGTACCTAAGTATTCAAAAATTCATGTTTCATGTTTCAAATTATTGGTCTGGTGGGTTCAAAGACGCATTGCTGATTTTAGCATTGAAATGAAATATCAATCAACATAATTTGACGCTAATAAATTTTTAGGATGAACCGTTCTCGAGATATTTTCTAAATGCGTTTTTGTTAAAAATGATGTCTGACAAACAACACTTACAGCCGATCAACAAATTTGATCAGCATTCTGTATTCATATTGTGAAGTAAATGAAAAAAAAATTCTTATTGCTTATAAGGTGTTCCAATAAATCAGGCCTTAATTCCATAGACTCTAATTGCCGTTTCTACAAAAGTCTATATAATAGTTAACTGACAGCTACTACTCGTACTCAATCAAATCACAATCTTAATTTCATGGTTCTCTTAAAGTCAAGGATCAATTATTGTGATTTGCAATTTTTGTATACATATAATTCCCCTGTATTTAATTAAATTGTACGCTCTTGACCAGAAATTATTAAAAACAACTGATGCAAAAAAATGCAAAACAACAGGCACGAATTAAAAAAAAACCCTCAAAGCGCATATCGCGTTGCATCTTCCATTTCCATTAAATCTATGATAACAAAGTCAGCAAGGAAAATATTTAAACACGCATTTAGACAAAAATAACCTCGTTATCAATTTGTACCGGTATTTTCATTTGTTTGTTTTTCTATATTCCACAACAACCAACAGCTGGTGGCTCAATATGCCTCTAGTTAAGTATCATTAAAATATTCAAATGTGTTTACAAACAGTACTGTTGACAAAAAAAAAAATAAGTTAATGCTTTCCAACCCACCTGGAAAAGTAATCGAGTTTTTAACGAGGCCGTAGAAAGTTTTACATTGATTCTAACAGGAGTTAAGCAAAGGTAACTATGGAGATTTTTTTGGGGCTCACCCGTTATGTAAGTTTTTATCTCGAAAAACTATAACAGCACCAAAAATTTGTCTTATTTGGGATTCGATTCTGGTTACCAGCCCAATAAGCTAACTACTGGGATTATTTGCAAAACATTTGTGGAATGTTCAAAATGAATAACTACTTTAATTTTTCATACCATGGTATGGACGTATTGTGGTTATAAAGTTTCCATTTTTGTCATACACGGCCTACCTCGAAAAATAGTATGTTTTCCCCAAGTCTAGTCTAGCCAAGGCTCTGGAAAGTTTTTCGTAAAGGAAATCTAGTCAAGAAAAACTTATCAAATACCAACTTGTTAGACCCTTTGCTATTAAAATCTTGTTGGGTAAGTTTTAGTACATCCCAAGATCCCAACTACAAAAATGGCAAGGTCTTGTCAAGTTTTAATTAAGATCATGACAAGTTTTCATAGTTTTCATAAAGGAAAATCTATTCAAGGAAAACTTGTCATATGCTCGTGAGACCCTGGCAAATCGAAGATCACAGAATTGAATCTCAAATAAAACAACTTTTTTATTTTGTTTTTTGTTTCCCACTGGTGAGGGCCTAAGGAATTTTGAAAACTAGCCTTGAAAGGCCCTTGTTAGCATTATCAATGTTAAACATTTTAGGGCCTTATGAAAACTAGATTGTTTTTCTTGGTGAAGGGTACCCACCTGGAAAAACAATCTAGTTTTTAACGTGGCACTAGAAAGTTTTACATTGACCCTAACATGGCCATAGCAAGGGTAGCGCTCGATTTTGTATCGGACGTCACCCCTTAAGACTCGACAGACAAACAAAAAAGTTAAAAGTTGCCTTGGTTGGGATTTTATCCTACGATCATCTGGATACCAGTCCAATACGCTAATTACTGAGCTATTTTGCAATACAGGTGTATGATGTGGAAAATAAAAAGTATGTAATTACTTTAATTTTCCTAACTATTATATGGTGGGTATAAAATATTTTGTTTTGTTTGTATTATGTATGTATATTTTATATGGTATTTGTGATGGGATAAAAGAACTTAAGCGAGGGCCTCACTAGTATTTGACAAGTTTTCCTGGTCTAGATTAAACTTTACAAAAACTTTCCAGCCGGGTATTTGTGATAAGATAGTAAAACCTATCCACTAAGTTTTTGTTATCAAGGGCCTCACGAGTATTTCACAAATTTTCCTTAAGTAAATATCCACTCCGGAAAATTTTCTCAGTACCATGACAAAACTTGACTTAAACTTGCCACTTTTCCAGGTTAGTCACTTTCCAGTTCTTACGGTGGTGACAGTTAAAATTTTTCGAGAAATTTAAAATGAAACATCTTATTGGATTAACCGGCCAACAAATCGAATCCCGTGCGCTTTTTGGGGGACCTTTTTTATGATTGGAATTCATTTCACACACACAAACGATGAAATAAAGCAGGAAAGTCATTTTTATAATCCTATTGCTTGGGCGCCATTTTTGAAAATGCCATCCAATCTGTACAAAATGGTAGATTAAAAAAAACTCTTAAATTACTTAGCAAATCTCCATGATAAAAAGAAGATTGATGTCTTAAAAGATAGGTGTTGAGTATAGAAATACCTCCGGTTGAAATGTCAGTGTTGCCACCTTTTGAAAATATATTCTTTTTTGAAATTTTCGAAGTAATTTACAAGTTTTATTTTTATTTTAACATTTTTCATAGATTGGGTACCATTTTTGAAAAATGGTGAAATGAATCTTAAGGTAAATTCCATCCTTAGCAGGATCATGAAATTATCTCGAATGGACCAGGTTGTGAAATGAAGTACTGAAAACTAAATGGTTTTATGGCTTCTATAGTTTATACATGGAGGGCCATGGATCTCGGTTTCTTGACTAGACAACAGGTTGGGCGCCATTTTTCAAAATGACTTACAAAAAAACAGAATTACAAAGAAATGAATTCCAATAGTAAATAAAAGGGATTCGGTTTCCTGATCGGACCTAACCTTCTCGTATAATAATAATATTATTATAACTATAATAAAGTAGAAACAAAATTAAGTTTGATTGACAATTTGTTTTGCACAGCTCTGTTCTTATGTATCAATAAAATTCTGTGAACCCGTTAACAGTAAAAGTTATCAATTTACCAGATAAGGTTTTAAATTTCTTTAAAAAGGAAATAAAAGATAAGGGCATTCATAAAAGTGAGAAAGAGAAAAAGAGAGCGCGTTAAAGAAGAATCACATTATAAAAAACAGATTGTGGCAAATTTATCGATAAACGATTAAATCACCTCTTTATTAATAGCAATTAAGTTGATAATGAAATCATTTGGATTGTCAGTTTGGTATTCAGTGTAAACAAACCCAGATAAACATACATAGGTGAATAGTTAATTTTATACTCTGTTCAAATACATTCTATGATTTAGTTTCTTTGTATAAACATGGTGTGAACTATACATTATGGATGTATGTATAAAATAATAATTGGTTGTTTTGTTGGTTTCGATAACAAAGGGGGATTTTTGCTTTTAATGGTCTTTTAAGGAATTTCTTTTGGCAGGCCTTTTAAATTAACGACTTGTTATATGTATGTAAGTTTATGTACGTGTGCTTCTCAAAGAACTAACAAAACTGTCGATGCAGGTTGCACACACGTTTTTTGTTCGTATAGTATGTGTCAAAGAGGTGTGAAAGTGATGCAAGCAATAGAGGTTAGTATGGCCTGGAACAACTCGACTTCTATGTAGGTGCATACAAGTCAAATGCATCGATGAAAATTTCTTTGATAAAGGCTTGGTTGGTATTGAAAGCTTTTTCTTTTTGACTCACTCTTTACAACCCAGTTAAGTTATTCAGGATGTGATGGTGAAAATTATAATCCACAAAGGGAGAACCGAAAATATTTTTTTACTCATTTTTTTTTCCAGAATGTTATGGCGGGGTCATATTTTTTTGTGTAATTTATGAAAGGAGAATGGGCAAAGTGGTCCAACTACTCACGACACGAATGCGTCATACATCGTTGAAAAGGTTATAGCGCCTTAATTATTTCAGTATAAGGGCGCTAAGCTCCAAGTCTAAACCATGGGGCTTGCGAGATATTCGACTTTAAAATACAATGATGCAATTCCTCATATGGTGCTTGACTTTCTACTGAACAACAGTGTTTCATACGTCGTTGAAGAAGTTATTCCCTGTACTTCATCTTGTTATATGGCCGTTTGACAGTGTCTTACATTGGAATTGAATTATTGTTGCATATTGCCATTTTTAATGCCAAATCATCTTATACCACATGAACTAGAGCTTAACGGCTTTATAAAAAAAATTAAGTACATGCAATTACCTATTCAGCGATAATTTTGATGTTAAATATAAGAAGACAATGCTCAAATGTTGAGTTGCATTATTGAACCTTTCGGCAATTACACACCAAAACATTCTTGTGTGTTAGTTGTTACAGGAATTGAGGAATAAAGGCTAAAATGAAAATCACTCAATCGTGATCGGAGATCCCTACTCTCGGGCTATGGACCTTTGGCACCTCATATATGGGAAATTTGATATTTGAGAATGCCATCTAATTGGTCAGTAGTTGGTCAGAAAAGTCCAATTAGTCCCAGAAATTGGTCAGCCCTAGATAACTTGTAATAAAGGCTTGTAATTTCTCAAGGTCACGTGTGATTTTTGGCACCAAATTTAAGGGAAATTAACAAAGAAAATATACCATCTCAAAGATCTCTAGATCTTGATAAAAGGTCAACTCTACAGTTATTGGTCAGCCATAGTTTTTTTTCTATGAATTTTCAAAATTCGTTTCAAGGTTAAAAAAAAAACTTTTAGCACCTCATTTGGGTCATTCCAAAAAATTTAGTATGCTATTTGAAAGGTCACTTCATGGTCATAAAAGTTCAGCTATTTTCAGTAATTGGTCAGCTATAGATTCTTTTTTACGATTATTTAAAGTTCTTTTCACGAACGATTTTTGGCACCTCATTTGAGTAATTTACTTTCATTTAGGTTACTAGATAATTATAAAAGGTCAGTTAGTAGTAGTTATTGGTCAGCCATAGATTCATTGTTATGAATTTTTATCTTATGCCGAAAAACGTTCGTGACCTTGAAAAAAAAACTTTAAAAAATCGTTTTTTACGCACTTCAAGAAAAAATCAGCTCAAAATTTGAAGTCCAAATTTGAGAAAAAAAAAAACCATAAATCCATTTTGCACTGTTAACTGCAATTAACGGTGCAAACAAGATTTTTCGATTTTTTTTTCAAAGAATTAACTCAGTTGCTGAAAAAGAACATGTACTGCTAACTTCACAGTGAAGTTAACAGTGTAAAATGGATTTTTCGATTTTTTGTCAAATTTGTACTTCAAAATAATTTAACCTGAGTTTCTTCTGGAAGTGAATAAAAAAATGCATATTTGGAGTCTTATTGCAAATTTCTAGCTAGCTCCGTTACTGAGAAAATGACTGTTATGCTAACTTCACAGTGAAATTAACAGCATAAAATGTTTTTATTCTTTTTTTTTTTTCAAATAAAGACTCCAAAATTAAGGCCTTAATTTTTCTGGAAATTCAAATTTAACTGGAAATGCAGAGCCTCATTTCACATTCATAACTAGCCCGTTGCTGAGAAAGGGACATGTACTTCTAACTTCACAATACAGTTAGCAGTACAGTGGGTTACACCGACTATTTAGTGAACTGCAAAATCCGGAATAGAAATGCATACAAAATTAAAAAAAAAAACTGCTAATTCCTCATTGGTCTAGCTTAAGGCCCTCATCATGAATGGATCGTTTGAATGATTTTGCGAATTCCCAGTTTGCCATTGTTTGACGTTTAACATATATTTATGAGTTATTTTCGCAATATTTTTAGCAGCATTGATTTTTGAAGTGAGTGTAGAAGCTCGCTATCGATAATTTCGTGATTAGAGAAATTCGCTAAATCATTCGCTTTTAAGAGAACGTTCGATTCGCTATTCATAATTATGGCCTTAAATTGTTATGTTAACTTCACAGACGTTGATTAACCCCTTGAATTGAATGAGTGTAGCTGCAGTTTGTAACAAAAGTTGAATTTAATTTAACTTCTACTATACATTTCTTACAACATTTACAGCTTCACATTGTGGCACTGTATACGATTTTGGTATCTTTCTACTTTACAGTACTACATGACACCAAATCACCAAAACATTCCGACCAAATATAGGACGGTTGACATTTATATTTGAAAGAGATTTTGTACACTTACTAACTTACTTGTTCATGTTAGCGCTATGGTCTGGGGTGAGCCAGCACCCAACAGCCAAACTTTCAGCTGGCTCGATCTCTGGCTAGCTATCTCCAGTTTTGCACACCAATTAGGTTATGACTTATGAGTCTACATCATTAAGATGTGATATCGCAATTTGTACAAAAGTTCTTAATAAATAAAACAATTTTTTTCTTTGCAAAATAGCGGCATATTTATGGAACTTTTTCACCTCAAAAACATGTCTAATTTCAAATAGATTTCTATACCTGAATGAGAACTTAATTAGAACAAAATCTTCGTAAATACGAGTAGAATATCAAAAAAATGCATTATTCATTCCAAATAAAGTTTTGTAATGTGATTTAATTTAATAAAAAAGAAATAAACATTAAGTCTATTATTTAATATTATTCAAAATATAACTAATCAGTTGCATCGTTATTGTATTATTAATGAAGTTTAAGCGGATCTAAAAATACACAAAATGGGTATAAGCATTTTCAATTCGAAAGCGACTTTTAAAAAAATCACCGCAGGTGTTTTAGTGGACTTTGAAATTTAAGTAGCACCAATCTTTATATTTTAAAAGAATTTATCGTCCGCTTTCTGTCAAAATCTCGTAAGTCTATTTTTAAAAAAAGCCTAGAAGACAGAAAAACCAATTTTGAAGGTAATAAAATGGCATTCTTAGATCGTTAAGGTTTTAAAATTAAATAAATTAATAACTTTGGTATCGCTGCGCAACAGCTCGTGGAGAACCAGGGCCTAGTGACTTACAACTTTCAACCATTCTTGTCTGCATGTTGTTGGCAGGAATGCAGGGGACCTACAATTTTTTGCCGAGTTCGAGCGGTTAGATGAGAAGCACTAATTCATGACGATTATACTATTGAAGGATTTGTCAGTTCCTCACAAGAGTCAGTACCCCGGGAAAAACATTTCTGTTGTAGGTGGCAAATATAAAATATAGTCCTATGGTTTCAAGCATGCTTAGTCCAATGGGAGTTCTCTCGTAAACGTCCGACATCTGGTTCTCGATTTATAGGCCAATGTATGAAGCATTTTGGAGTTTTAGTCTGATATAACAGGTCAGATGCCAGGTGCGTGTTTTTACAAAAGTTAAAGTGGTGTAACTTCTTAACGGTTATTGTTACGAAGAAACTATATATAAGAGTTCATTCATGGGAAATTAGCACGTCTAACTGTTTGTAGAACAATTTTGTTTTTTAAATTACCACTTTCGAGATATTATATATGTTGATCGGATTTGTGACGACTTTATTCAGATTATAAATAACATCAGTTCCAATGAGCCTACCAAAAATTTGCTTGTTACAATTTTTTTCCTTGAAACATCTATTCTTAGTGGGCTATATAAAATTTATTCAACAAAGAACACTGATGATGCCTTTATAGGATGAAAAACGTTGTTAATCAAAGAACATGTTCAATAAAATTTAAAATTTGAAAAAAAAAACATGTTAACCAGATAAGGCTCAAGCTCGATGTAAAGTTGACGTAAAGTCCCCAATTTTGACTTGCCATATAGGTATAGGGATTAGGGACCATATAGCAAGCTATGCATTTCCAAAAAAAATTGGACTTGAGATATTGATCAGACTTTCATTACGATGTTAGGGAAGATGAAAAAGTGGGTCTCTTAACTCTGTCTGCCTGTTTGTCTACTCGGCTACAGCCTTAACGGCTTAATCGATTTTCTTAAAACATAGTAAAAAAAAGAAGCGAGGGCCTTTTGGAAACATTTTAAGGGCCATTTTTTCAAAAGGTGGGGCCACAAATATTAAATGAAAATCCTACCTTAAAAAGTTATGTTTTATTAAGAACCCACTATTTTAAAGCATTAATACATGATCGTCTTTACTTATTAATTTTTGTAGCTGTTCAGCCATTATATTTTTAGGGCAAGTGAATAACTTTTTAAATTTTATTAAAAGAGTTGTTAATTGAACAGAAATCAGTCCAAAATTATCACTTTTTTTCTAAATAGCAATAGTTCTATTTAATTTTGTACCACTTATTATTATTAACACTGAGGGTTTTTATACAACTGCGTAAGGCCCTCATAAATGTAGTAAAGTCTTAAACTTTGCAAATCTTACAATTACAATTTGTATACAAAATTAGACAGATTTACGCAGTTAACAACTTTACTATGTTTACGATGACTTACGCTACGCCATTGTACGAAATCCCTTACTATAATTTTGATACTTTAAATCTTTTAAAATTCAGATTTGGGGGTCCTTCCGGTGTCCCCCAAGGCAGCCAGCTAGGCCCACTTTTGTTCATCCTTGGTATTAACGATATTGAACAAGGTCATCAAACATTCTTCTATTTCATTGTACCAAATTTCACTTCACCAAGTTTTTCATGATCATTTCGTCGACATATGACTCTTGCCTTATTCAACAGGACCTTGACAGTTTTTCAGTTTTGTGTCTTAAACGTATTAAGTATCCTCCCCGTCTCTACCTTCTTCATGATCAACCAATACCCACCGTTGATAATATTCGTGATCTTGGCATTATATTTGACCCGGAACTTAATTTTCTCTCCCATATACATAGATGATATCCTCAAGGCAAATTCAACGCTCAGCTTCGTCAAAAGATGGTCAAAGGAATTCTCTAACCCTTATATGACTCGATCCTTATACACATCCTTTGTTCGCCCACTTCTTGAATACGCTTCTCAAGTGTGGTCAACTTATTCAAATTTCTAGAATCTAGAGCGTCCAGCTTCGCTTCCTTCGCTTTGCTCTTCGAGGGCTTGTCTGGAACAATCCTCTGATCCTGCCTTCCTATCTAGACCGCCTTTAAATAATCAACTTGAAGTCTTTAAAAGAACGCGTTAGAAATATCAGACATTCTCTTCATTCATCGATTACTTTCTGGTTCCGTTGACTGCATTTTAGTCTACAACTCTAAGCCTCGTTCTCGGAATCCTCGTCTTTTTATCTTCCCACTCACAGGACCTCCTATGGCTCAAACGAACGAATCTCTCGATTGCTGCGAAGTATTAATCTGAACATGAACTCCTTTAACTTTATCCTCAGTACTACTTCCCTAAAACTCCGTCTTCTGAATCGCCCTCCTCCACACTTAACTTAGCTTAAGTTCTTATTTTTTAAGTTTGATTAAGAATAAGCTTGTATTAAGCCAAATTAATGGGGGTTTTGCCCCCACCAAAACTAAAAATTAAAATTTTCTCAAAAATGGCTCCTGTTCCAACTGTTCTTAAAAACAAATCGATACATTTATTTCAGTGAATACATTAAAAAAAAAATTTTAAATCGTGAGAATTTTTCAGAGTCGGTAGTAATAGTTTTTATTCACTTAAGACTTTAGCCCGTTCGAGCACAAGTAGGCTCTTTTTTTAATAAAAATTATGTCTTCTAAGAAAAACCATCGATAATATTTTATTTTCTACCCAAAGATCATCAGATGTGTCATTTAAATGTGAATTTCCTGAAGACTATAAAATGTAAACTTTTTTGGCGTCTCGCCGCCAACAACCCTATTAGTCACCTTCACACATTCTTTTGGTAAGCAATCACACAGCAGCCGATATACATAGGTACTATCTCGGAAATGCATGCGTTCTGTGAGTTATGCTAATTTCAGATTCGGTTCTATACAATCGAAAGTTCTCTCTACCTAAATATAATCCTAATCATGAATGAGAAGTACGTGATTACTGATTAGGTAATTCGTGTAGGAACGTTCATTGGAAATGAAAAAAAAAAAAAACGTCTGGCCAAGCACCCACTTGTTAAACGTCGTCGTTCCGCCCGAACGCCGCCCTGGGTGTCTGTCAGAGTTGAATTCATTGAAATTGCAGCGCTAAGCAGTGCACTTCCATTGTACCAACTTGCTCGCTGACTTGATGGCGCTTGCTTCAATGCTTTTTAATCAGTAAGTAGAAAAAAGATTAAATTTGCATTCTATGTGTTCTGTCAATTGATGATGGTCAACTGCTGTCGTAATATTGTAATCAGCGCACATGTTTGACATGTTGTCAGACTGACAGATAGCCATAAGCAAGCTAACGCATGCAAAAGTTGCATTGGCTGGTTAGCTGCACGGCCGGCGGCGGCAGGCACAATCTAGGGAGTGTTAAATGACTAAATGAGGTGATCGCATTCAGAGGAGGTTTGTATGACAGAACATACAACAAAATCCAGACGTACCTGGTCGAAGTGCCATAGAAATTAACATGGCATAAGGCGGACTATAGTATTGGTATACTGTCATACAAATCGCTCCGCTAGGAATATGAGACGCAGAGAGAGACACAGCTAAATAAAATAGATCGTTGCGGACGAGGTCAAATTTGATTGGTGGTTCTGTGTAAATTGTATTATGGCACGTATTTTCAAATGACTAATTGTTTACTCTTTTTTTTTACAATTATGTTTAGATAACGGAAAATAAAACGGAACACATGTTTATTTGGCATTCAAACATTTTGGTTATTGCAATTTTGTTTACACTTTATTAAATAATGTTACTTGATCAATTAAAGAATTTGCACAGACAAATATTAGTTAACGAAGAAAATGTGAATTTTAAGAGGATTGGCTGATTAGCAATTGACATTTAAGCAAACAAAATGATTTTATTGGTGTCAGAATGACACTTACTTATTTTATTGGTGTCAGATTGGCACCTACTTATATTCTTACCCATCCAGCTCACAATACATGAAGGGTTGAAGCCTGAAATATGGCAGCCTTCCATTTTCTTCGATCCCGAGCACGTTGAGTCATCTAGACCAAGCTTTATAGCATCCGCGATGACTTGGTCTTTAAATTGGAAGTTCGGTATTTTTCGTTTTCCAGAATCTTTTTTGCTGGGATTCAATGACTTTCTTGGCTGGAGCATTACGGTTCGCTCGATGTTGCGAAGACAATGTAGGTAGTTGACGTGTTTTGATTTCTTAATTTACATGTTGATTCCAGGGTTGCCATGTCCTGAATTACTTCGATAGTCCAATTTAAGAAATTGTGTAGCTCAAAATTGGAGCCAAATAAGTAGCCCAAATAGTAGCCCAATACTAATAAATTTTTTGTATAAAAAAAAAGAATTCTAGGAGAAACAGATGCACTGAATGATATTGTTAAAGTGAAGATTATTGCGGTTGGTTTGAATTGTTAAAACTAATGAATATGTTCAGTGAATAGAAAGTGGTGCCAAACTGTGGAATGCTTAAAGGATATGTTAAGGGAGTGAAAAGTAGTAGTTTTTAAAATGATTTATTTATATGAACAAAATATCGCCCAAGATTATATTTGGGCTATTTATAGCTCAATTATGATTAGTCCGTCATACTGAATTTGTTGTCGGCAATTTTGGAAAAAGATAGCCAAATTTTCGATAAATAGTCCAATCTGGCAAGTCTGGTTGATACAGCTCATACAGCCTTATTTCGAAATAGTTAAACCAAGTCGAAGCACTTACTCCGTTCTATACGCCACGTCCAAAAAATCCTTTTTTAAAAAATATTTTTGGATCCATTAAAACAACGCTTCCCTTATGTCAAAAAATTACCCATCTAAAACTCTGGTTCTTAAAATAACGAAGCAAACCACACTTGATGATTTCCACAATTATTCATTTCAATAAAATTTTATCAGTGGATTATTTTGGATAAGTAAAATAAAAAGAAAACCCTCTTGGTTACAAGATGGTAAAAAAAAACTTTCGTTTGAGCTGCTTTTTGTAAATTTCACAAGATTTCATGTTCAAATGACATTTAGACACTAAAATAGCTTTACTATGGCTTAATACCTCCAATGAACCAGTTTTACTCCACCTCTATTCCTCGTGTATTTTTTTTTTAAATAAATTTATCTCGATTAGAAGTGGAATAACTTTACTCGGTTATTAAAACGAGTTTATAAATAAGGATGATAGAGTTTGCGGTTATCTTTTTAGCGGTAACTTCTTTTCCATTTACCCTCTTCGCAAACAGACCAAATATCCGCCGAAAAAAAGTTTGGCTTAGGAAGGAGCTCAGGGGCCCAATTTCGCACAATTTTTTCACGTCAATTTTTGCGATTCCGCAAGAGTGAGCTTTAAGTTTTTGACAAATATCGTATGCACAATCAGTCAAATTTATTCACACTTGTTTTGGGATTAAACGGAATGTGTACACGGAAAATCATTCACACTTGCGGAATTGGGCCCCAGTATCAGCTCTCCCTTTCTGCTGAATATATCAGCTAACACTTGGCAACATAAGCAGAACTTCGTTTTTCGTTTGATCAGTTTTGTATCCATCTGTTGCGCGGTTCATACTGAATTAGCCCTAGTTTGGTAAGGTAATATTCTTCGTTGGATCTTTAATAAAATGTTGTTCGTGGGATTAATGTTTACTCCAAGGTATATGAACTCCTCAACTACTTTAAAGTTTTTGCTTTCAAGAGTGACAATTTACCGTAGCCATAGTTGACGGATCTCTCATTGTTTGTTGAGTTGATAGCATGTATTTGGTCTGGTCCTCCGTTTACTTCAAGACCAACAAGTTTTCCTGGTCTTCGTCTATATTTGTCTGTAGTGAGCACCATACCCTAAAAGTTGGAAATTGCGCCTTAAGTTCTATCGCCTGCCCTGCGTACTATTTGCTCCAGAACGAGATTGAAGAAATTACATTATAGCTCGTCTCCTTGCCGAAACTCTGCGTTCATTTTGGAATAGTTCGAAAGAATTTTTTCCAATTTGCACATTTCATCTCGTATTTTCCAATGTCACGTTATCCAACTTCATCAGTTTTCCGGGATTCCAAGTTCAGCCATCACCGTATAGAGCTCTTGATGAAGAATGCTTTTATATTTCGGTTTAAAGTCGATGAATATATTGTGGGTCTCGACTTGAAAATTCGTTGGTCTTTTCCAGGATTTGCCTGAGAGTTGATATTTGGTTTATGGTCGATCCAGAATCCACATTGGTACTTGCCGAATATAGTGTTTCAGAACGGCTTAAGACGTGTACCCATGTGCGTTGGATTGGATCTTGTATGTGACGTTTCTGGGTAAGTTCTAGCGGGACATAGGATCGTCTTTTCTCCAAGAGCTATTGCGCCACCGAATTTATTTAATTTTTTATTGCAAATTTCTAGCAAACTCTGTTGCGCAGAAAATGGCTATCAGGTTAACTCCACAGTGAAGGGTAATATCCAGTATTTGCACAATCAGTTACAGAAATGGAAAAAAAAAAAAACTGCAAAAAAATGCACATTTCTGTCGTGGTCTCATATTGGTCTAGGTTAAAATTGTTATTCCAAGTCTACAAACGTATTTTTTTTGCAATTGGATCAATCTTCAAAGCCTTTAAATTCAAAATCCATATGATTATAAACTATTGAACTATGTAAATCGCAGTTAAATCGATTGTAGTAACATCTGAAAGCCTTTATTCAAAGTCTTCTTTTTGAAGGCATGCATTTACAATGTTCCGCCTGAAATCTTGTTTGGTTGATACTATTAAGTTCAATTTGTCTTTAACTTAATCTGCTATTAGAACATTACCCAAAGTGCAGTCCCATCGAAAAACACAAAATATTTGTATACAAAAACTACACTCTTATCAGCTGATGACTTACAAAATAAAAAAAAAACGACACAATGTGGTTAGTTTTTAAATCTACCCTTAGATATTGTTGTCAAAGCGATATCTTATGTACCTACATCTACTTATATGAGACATGAGAGCTCCACGCTGATGAGATCATAACCATTTACGTACATTATATACCAAACAGAAAAAAAATTCGGTGATTTTTTGCTGTTGGTGTGTTTTTCAACTTTAAAATAAAACAGACTTCAAACGAATTGACATACGCATACAAGAGTATATCTAAATAAATCATTGGCAATAAAAAAAAGTTATAGAATGACTTTTTAAGTGGCAGAATCAGTGTTCACACTTTTTATGGTTTATCTATGTAATTTTTGGATTGAATAAGAATGCACTACTTTTCGGTAAAAGAATATCTTCATTCAAATGAAAACACATTCATACCCAACTTCCCTAATAGAATACCAACTAAGTTTCGCTAAAAATTATGCTTCATATAGATATAACTACTTTAAGCTTTATGAAAGTTGAAGCTTATCTGTTTGTTGTTTGTTTTATGAAAAAAAAAAAATCGAAAACAATTTAGTATTTACATAAATTAATCTAAAAAATATAAAAAAGAAGTGATGTGAATGACCGCAAAGCAAAATCTTTATTAATGACATTTTTAAAATAAATCTCATATGTGTGTATGTGGAACAAATCTTTGCATAAAAATAAATAAATTTGGTGGCACAACAGGTCGTGGAGAACCAGGACCTAGTGACTTACAACTCTCAACCATTCCTGTGTAAGTATTATTGGCAGGAATGGAAGGGACCTACAATTTTTCGCCGGTTCCAAACGGCTAGATGAGAAGCACTTATTCATGATAAGTATACTCTTGGAGGATTTGTCAGTTCCTCGTAAGAGGCAGTACCTCGGGAAAAACATTTCTGTATTTTTAGGTAGCAGTGGCTGGGAATCGAACTCAGACCTCTGGCATGACAGTTCAACGCACTAACATGAGGTACTACAGTAAAACTTTGCATACGTATTCAAAATCTCCCAAAATCAAAATGTATGCCATTCAAAATCTTGCAACATCAATATCTCGTTAAATCTATAGGTTTTCCATTTGAATTTGAACGACATATATGTATGTTGTATGTACAATTTACTGTACCAACCTACGTATAATACTTAAGTAATATTAGTTTATAATAATTTTCCATTGAAATTAAATATTTTTTCATTTTATTCGCGTAGTTGCGAAATATCAAAAATGCGAAAAATTCTAGTAGTGCGATATTTCGCTTTGCGAGATTTTGAGACGCCACCAATCATGTATTCAGTGTTATAGAGGAGGGGTACAGCTTAGCCAACGATTGATTATTGCCTCACTAAAGGAATGTGTCTCCAATCTGTTCAAGAATTTGAAATGAAAGAGTTAATCCACTCAGATCACCAACCAATAACCATACATTAAAGTTAATCACCCAAAGGGCAACCCCTACTGACGCAAAAAGGTGCTTGCTTCCAAAGCTACTGCAGTGGAGAGAAGAGAACTTGGAAAGGTACTCATCGAATCTAAATCACCAGCTCAACTAGATTGAACACAGGAGCATCGAAACAGTCAGAGGAATTGACATTCTAACAATTTGAATATCTGAAGCTGCTAAACAAATGCAATCAAGGAGAGAATTTAATGAAAAGCAACCTTGGTATGACTGGGAATGTGAATTAGCCAGAAAAAAATCGTTCGCTTTTTTGCGCATACTTAGGAAAGAAGACTCCATTTATGCAAAACAAGTTTCCCTTCAGACAAACAAAATATACAAACTAACCTGCATAAAGTAACAGAAAGCTCATGTCTAAGAACTAGCTTCGATGCTCAGTAGTGCAAGGGGCAGTAGTACATTTAAGAAGATTCCCAAAAGTCTAAACGGGCTGACTATGGGGCGTGTCATAAAAGTTGAACCTCCGGTTTTAGCTGAATACTTTGAAAAGATACTGAATATGACACTAACTGGAGATACTAAACAGTTCGCAATGCCCCTACTGGAAGTTGAAGCTCTCGATCAATCCATTACTCATTTCGATATAATCAGAGCCATAAATAGCTGTAGTGCAAACAAAGCCCCAGGTGAAGACTGCATTCCTTATGATTTTTTAAAAATGCAACATCTCCATTCATCATTGAACTCACAAAAGCCTTTAATTTTATCTTCAATACTGACAAAATAGCATCGAGTTTTAAGAACAATATTATAATGCCAATCCTTTAGAAAGGTGACCCAAAGGACCCAACGCTTTCACAAAAATACTTACGGGTGTTATTTTGGAAAGGCTCACTAAATGGGTGAATCAAAATAATTTATTGAGTAAATATCAAGCTAGGTTCCGCAAAGAATACTCTACGGTTGATTATATCTTCTCCCTAATGAGCATCGCACGATCACACTTGGATAGTGAAAAAAAACTGTACGGTTTCTTTGTGGGCTTCAAGGCTGCGTTTGATTCTATTTATAGGAAAGCTTTATTCTACAAACTCAGCAATCTAGGTCTGTCAAAGAAAATGCTAAGAGTACTACACATTTTCGACGATGGAAATCCTGACTGCAGTTTTGGATGGAAATATTTTAACTGAATGGTTTCAAACGGAAACAGGACTAAAACAAAATCTGTAAATGTCCTGCTCTGGCTAGAATGAGAGCACATTCGTTTGGATTGGCATTTTTTGACGACCTCAACGAGCTTTCTGAAATGAAAATCAAAAACTTGATTTCCTTTCTTAACGCGACGAAATGGATCTAAGACAAAATCGGTTGCTTCTGTATCATGTTCCTCCACAGACCCCAAGACCGTGAGCCATCGGAATACAGGCCTCTGCTGGGTTTCATGATGCTCAATGACAGCGATCATCGTCTGGATCCTTCGCGCTCCAGTCGTTCTGCTATCTGCTGAGCTCGGCATATCGCAGCTGGCGACCTCCTCCTCTGGTCATGTCGAGTGGGCATACGGAGGCCCAGGTGGAGATCTCGCATTGAATCATGTATCTGGAAGACCCCCGAAGGAATCAAGTCAAACGAGTTATGGTATCAAAACGGCGCAATTCAGCGCTAATTGGGTACTGGGCGAGTGTTACGCCCGTGCTACCATGTCTACCTTCCTAAAACAGGGTTGTCTTTTCAGCCCGCTATTATTTTTCACTATTTTTAGATTACCTTTGGAGAATTTCTGCCGGGGGGATTAACATTTTTGCTGGAGTGAAGATAAAACTTCTGCTGCAGACGAATAGTAATACTGGCAGACAATCCAAATGGGGTGCAATTGATGATAAATCAGCTGTCCAAATATTGTACTTTGTGGAATCTTCAACTCAACACCGGTTAATCAAAAATCAAAATATTCAAACATGAACTCGGATCAGAAAATTATTTCAACGATGAGAACAGTCTTGACAAGATATCCCTTATCTTCAAAGCCTGAGTTGAGCTTTAATCCCTCAACTACTTGCCACCTAGAATTGATGTAAACTGAGCATGCACTTTGTGCAACCTAAGAATAAATGCAGATATTCAGCACTTTATGGGGGTATGCCGTGTTCACAAATCGATATGAGTATCAATCTGAAATAAAACCACATTATCAGTTGATGAAATGGTGCGAATACTGAATGGAAAAAAACTGGAACTGCCTTTACTCATACATAAAAAGCGCCTTAAATTATCGCCAACAAATATTGAATAAAGACTTTTAAATAGTAATAATTATTTAATATAATAATAATAATATTTAAAGTTAAAAAAAAATAATAAAATCACATTTTTTATAGAATGAAGACGATTTTAAAATTTTAATATTAAAAGAATCACAAAGAAGATTGAAAAATCTACAAACTAAGAATAATAAAACGGAAAACACGAATTTTGTGGTACAATTTACGCGGTCTACCAAAGCCAAAGGCACATTTACATTATATATCCTTAGAAGATTTTTGCTTGCCAAAGTACATCGTAAAAATTTATTAAATAATTGCACTACAAAAATTAAAAAACAATAAAAGAAAATTGCGAATTAAGAGCGAGCTAGAGCGAGGCCGAGCCAACCAATTTTCCAGCACTGACTGGAAAGATTATTGGAATGCCCGATGGCAGCGTTCAGTGCAGCAGAAAATAGTAATAAGTTGCTTAGTTCTTCTTCACGCTAAGAAATGGATTTTTTCTTATGATTTTTACTTTAATGTTTGTCAGTATTAAATTATTAAATTTTGTGATGAGTAGATTATTTTAGTTATTTGCACTCGAGTTTTGAGTGCTGGATGTACTAGTTTTAAGTTATTATGCTAACATTTTTTATTATTTTATTTTTAAATGACATTTGCAAAGATTACGTATAAAATATGTTCACTATTCATTGCAAACCCCAAATAAAAAAGTCAAAAAGGATTAGATCACAATACATTGCTATAAAAAAAAGACGAGAACATAAATTAAAATTTTAAATACACAAACATTTTTGAGTTTTCTTAAGATTATATGTTTCAGTACATTATACATATGAACATACATATAACTTCTAAGACTCAACAGATTATGGAATCATCAAAGCCCATTTTTCACAGTGTGTACACAGTTTTTTTTCATGACTTACTTTATCTCAATGTTTACGTGTAAAATTTGATGCATATCTTGTTTTATCTATGTTTGTTGATTTTGTTAGAAAATTAGTTTTGACTTTTGAATAGATTTAGGTCTTCATGACGAAATGTAAACACTACCTTAAAAAAAATAAAAATTACTATAAAAAACATGTGATGCTTTTATGTCTTATTTTAGAAATTCAATGAGTGTTTAGTATTTTTTTATTCCTTTTCATAAAATGGATTTCTGGAAGGATTTTCACATAAGTAAATGTATTTTTGTGTATGATTTGATATTCTACTTGCTTAAAATGTATTTTGTATAAGAAGTTTGGCGACCGTAAGTCTGTTTATCTTAGCGTTCTGGTGTATATTGGGCTTCTATTTTAATAAATTAAAACGCACGTATTTGCTCTTATATTCAAGTTGCTTGGAACTTAAGAATTTTTGAAATATTCAATAGTTCCAGTCATTTAAGCATTTTGTTCGGAAAAAATGTTGGAAAACTGAATTTTGATATTTAAGGCCTCTTCATAGCATTCTTAGGAAACTGTAAAAAGTTCCCATCGATATAAGTGTCGCTAACAATTTACGGAAGGCATGGGATCAAAGGCCCCTCCAAACGGTCTTAGAAGAATACCTCCCGAACAGTAACTCTTAACTGGCAACTAAGTTGCAATACAAACACATTTGTTCACTAACACAAACCAACAAAAGCAACTTGCTCATCTACTAGCATTCAATTTTTGAAACCAGTATTAAAGCAAGTTGAGAAGCAAACTGCGAGACAAGAAAGTGGAATGCAAGTGGGAAGCAAGTGGAAGGCAGGTGGAATGCAAATTACGTATTTGACAGGCAGTGTATGTAGGCAACTTACTTGCCATTACTAGTGTGCGTGGCCTTGGGGTTACGGAAAAAAAAATGTCAAGGACTAAGTTATGGCTCTGGACCTTTGGCACCTCATTTATGGGAAGTTTGCAAAAATTGGAAAAAGGTCAGCTTGTTTTAGTAATTGGTCAGCTATAGATTCTTTTTTGCGATTTCATAAAGTTTTTTTTTCAAGGTCACGAAAGATTTTTGGCACCTCATTTGGGTAATTTAAAAAAAAAATGTATTCTCTGATAGGTTACTAAATTTCAAATGAGGTGCAAAATATCGTTCGTGACCTTGAAAAAAAAACTTAAAGAAATTGGTAAAAAAGAATCTAATAGCTGACCAATTAATTAAACAAGCTGACCTAGAGATCCTCCAGGGTATACAATTTTTGAAAATTTTCCATATATGAGGTGCCAAAATCGCTATGATCTTGAATTTTCTTTTTTTAAATTCATTAAAAATTCACAAAAAATATATGTAAGGTTGATCAATAACTGAAAATAGCTGACCCTTTATCATGATGTTGAGAACTTTTAGTTGATTGTTTTAATAAACTACTCAGAAATGAGGTGCCAAAAATCGTGCTTGACCTTGAGTGACCTTGAGAAACTTTAAGTCTTTATTACTAGTTAGCTAGGGCTGACCAATTTCTAGGACTAGTTGATCTTTTCTGACCAAAAAGATGGCTTTCTCAAAAATCAAATTTCCCATATATTAGGTGCCAAAGGTCCAGAGCCCTAGTTTATCTTCGAAAATTTCCTGCAAAAAATTTTAAGCAACTTTTTTTCATAAAAGTTAGCGTTTTCGAGATAATTCAATCGGCAGAGTTACGGAATTTATGTTTCTGTACAAAATGTACTCTTTTACACCTCCTTTGAGGTTGAGTACAAATATCGGGTTTTTCAATAAGAGCGCTACAAAAGTTTTTTTAAATGACACAAAAATGGTTTTAGATATCAATGAAATTCTTTATTCCTGTAAAAGTACGTTTGATGCCATTATGTATTGTACTTAATTTCTTTTTCACGGCCACCACGCTTGCAGAAGTCCAGACGCTGAACCCAATTTTCGACGGTTTTCAAGCATAAATCGGCCGATACTGCTGCAATGTCACGTTCGATATGCGTACAAAGTTCATCAATCGTCGCTGGCTTGTTGGCATAGACCATAGACTTGACGTAGCCCCACAGGAAATAGTCTAACGGCGTCAAATCGCACGACCGAGGCGGCCAAGCGACTGGACCATTTCGTGAGATAACACGTTCTCCAAACTTGGTTTCCAATAAATTGATTGTGACATTCGCTGTGTGGCTTTTGTCGCCGTCCTGTTGGAACCACATGTCCTCCAAGTCCATATCATCCAATCGGGGCCAAAAATATTCGGTTATCATTGAACGGTAGCGATCCCCATTCACAGTAACGTGCCGGTCTTGATCATCACGGAAGAAGTACGGCCCAATGACGCCGCCGGCCCATAAACCACACCAAACCGTAACTTTTTCGGGATGCAATGATGACTCATGGAGTACATGTGGATTGCTGCCTGACCAATACCGCATATTTTGTTTATTGATGAAGCCATTCAGCCAGAAATGAGCCTCATCGCAGAAGATGATTTTTCGATGAAAATCCGAATCATTTTGAAGTTGTTGCTCAGCCCAATTCACGAACATACGACGCTTCTGGTGATCAAGCGGCTTCAGTTCTTGCGTCAATTTAATCTTGTAAGGATGTAGGCCGAGATCTTTTCGCCAAATTCGCCACAACGACGTCACAGAGATGCCCAACGCTTGAGAACGACGTGTGAGAGACACATTTGGGCTTTCTACAACTGAAGCCTCAGCGGCAGCAATATTCTCGACACTACGGGCACTTCTTTGTCTCACTGTCACGGAACCATTTTGTACTGCGCCTGTGGATTCAAATTTTTCCACTTGACGCTCAATTGTTGATCTGCTAGGACGATTATGACGACCATAAATTGGACGTAGCGCTCTTAACGTTGAGGCCACTGAATCCTAATTTCGGTAGTAAATTTTAATAATTTCGACTCGTTGTTGGTTCGTATATCTTTCCATCATGAAATGGCAAACCTTATTGAAGAGAAATTTAAAAAGAGCGGCAAGAAATATGGCGTCGTTTGCTGTCCCTGTCGCTCCACTTTTGTAGCGTCCCTGTTGATAAACCCTTTACTAAAAATGTGTACAAAGATTTATTTAATGATTTTGGGAACGTTCCCCATCGATTCAAGGTCCACTACATTATTCATACGGGGTCGAAGGTCAAGAAATATGGTATTTTGTTTATACATGGTGATTCGTATAAAATGTGACAAAAAGCTAGAGTGTGTAGAGTTGAGAAAAGAAAAAAATCTTATGGTAGGGGGTTCAATTTCCGGGAGGGGAGTTTTCTATGAAAATGACTTAAAACACAAAAAATTATTGTTGTTTGAGTGCAAAGTTTTTGAAAATAATTATTATTATTTATTTTTATTATTATTACGTATTATTATTTAACAAAAAAAACTACAAAAACTTATTTTTAATTAAGTACAATTTTTTAAAAATTCAAATATTTTATTAGTTTATGGTCCAAAATATAAAAACATTGAGTCTTGAAAACGAAAAGAGTACTGAATTGCATACAATTTTGAAAAAAAATTAAGTTAATATTTTTATCTTTTTTTTTTTTTAATTTTGAGTGTCAAAATTAATTTTTCAAAAACTGTTCACTCAAATTACTTTATTTGAAATTAAAATAAATGAAGAGGCTTTTGACCTTACATAAAAGTATAGCATGGCATTGTAAGTGTTACCATTGCTTTAAATAATTTTTTTCCGTTTTAAGTAATTTTTTAAGAAAATTGCATCTCCTGGCATATAATTTTTTCTTTTTGCAACCCACCCAACACACTCCAACTTTTTGTCGAATTTTATGGCAATCACCTCGTATAAACAAAATACCATGTTTCGTGATCTGCGAGATCTTTCCCAAAACCTTAAAATAAATCCCTGTGCTTTTTTGGGGCTACCAAGCAAGAAATACTCAACCTTAAAGGTGGTGTAAAAGAGTACATTTTATACAGAAACATAAAAACTGTAATTCTGCCGGTTGAATTATCTCGAAAACGGTAACTCTTACGAAAATTTTCTAAGCTACAACCTTGTCTTTGAATTTTTTTCTGTAAGAGTTATCGTTCGGGAGATATTCGTTAAAAACCGTTTGGGGGACCTTTGACCTCCCGTAAAATTGTTAGTGGCACTCATATCGATGGGGACTTTTTACAGTTTTTTTTTAAGAATGCCATGAGGAGGCTATAGGAAAATTCAGCTTTACACCATATTTTCCGTAATTGGGTTGTTTTTTCGGCTTGTATGACTGAATCTATATAAATAAATAATAATATCTATATACACATTTTTGGAGCTAAACAAAATCAATTTCCCCTCTAAAAAATCATAAGTTCACAATTTGACGAAAATCGCCTCAGTGTCTTAGGCTGCAGGTCGAGAAAATTTTGACACCCACTTTTTTGATGTTCTCTATCATCGTTAATGTCATTTTTAATTGTTATCTCGAAGTTCTTTTTTGCACGAATCCAAGACTTGCCCCTATAGTACCTATGTATATCGCAAGTAAAAACGTCGTGCTTTTTTGCCTGTGCAGTATTTTTTTTTACCCAGGGTCTATTATTGCGAGTTCAAGCTTATGAGTAAATTAATTTAAAATATAGAGATTGTAAATTAAAAAAAAAGAAAGGATTACCAATCGTTTGCCACACCAGGCAAACAGTCATTATTTTATAGACACACGTTTCCTGGTTCCACCCTTTATAACAAAACATCTATTCTAGCACCGAAGGTTAGTCCACACGAAGAAACGTTAATTAATTTTGCACTTAAGGTCATCAGAGTGGCAATCTGGGCGCACCCAAACATTAAGCGACCAAAGCTCTTTAAGTATTATACATATTCGTCCATCATCGGTGATGGTAAACAATAGAAAGGGAACGTGCTTTACTCCTGTTTGTATATAATAGGCCCATATCAGGCAATGCTGCTGGCTGGTGCCATGCCATGGCCTAGCTTAAGGATATTTTTAGAATTTATAAAATGAATATTAACTTTTGCGTGATAATCATTCAATTGTTGATTTGGAAAATCAATCAATAATTTCTTTGTATAGGTTAAATTCTGATGTGTTTAAATAAAGGGTGTTTTTTTAAGACGTGTGGTTTTCAAACTGGCAATACTTTGTCGGAGTTGCTATTTTTGACAGCTGTCACTTGATTTATGCTCAGTGTGATTTGCCATTTAGTAATGAATAGACTTATCCATGAACAACGTTTGTATATCGTGCAAATTTATTACCAAAATAATGACTCGGTTCGCGCAATGCATCGCGAAACAATCAATTTATTGAAGGAAGCTTTTGGCGAGGCACGGAATATTCTCTTCCAAGGCGTTAACAATCTCGGGCTTATCTGCGTTGACAAGCAACTTTACATAACTCCACAAAAAATAACCCCTAGTGAGATAATGCGCTCGCCAAAAGTTTCCTTCAATAAATTGATTGTTTCGCGTTGCGTCGCGCGAACCGAGATATTATTTTGGTAATAAAAATTTCACGATATACAAACGTTGTTCAGGAGTAAGCCAATTCATTATATAATGCCAAGCCAAACTAAGCATAAATCAAGTGACAGCTCCAACTCCGAAAAAAATATAAAGTATATATCTAAAAGAAACACCCTTTATAAGTAGATCATGACGTCTTTTCATCTATTACAATACCTATTTTAAACCAAGATACTTTGTTTAGTAAAAAGTATGTTACGAAAAATATCAGCACATTCCAACCAACTTCAATTGATACCTTTGGCAAAGTGACAAAGTCAATAAAATTGTCATAATCACTTATAATCTATTTTTATCGATTTTATCATCATCACTGTTCTTACTTGACTTTATTTTCAAAAGACTCATCCCATTATTTGTTATATTGAAATAAAAAAAATAAATATAAAAGAAATTCAAAAATTGATATTCAAAGCAAAACACGACATTTCATTCCTCACTCTCGGTTGCTCTTTGATATTTACTTGACGAATAATACACAAACTGTCATTCCATATGATTATTATATGCTTTTTTTTATTCTAAACCCAAAGAACCAAATTTGACTCCAAAGCGCGTCAGTCGCTAGTCGCCACTTAATGTGTGAATTGAATGCAAAATCACGATGATGATGTAAGGGTTTGAATTTTAAATGTGTGAATATTTTAACTTTTATTTTCGTTAAAAACAAAATGCCACCAACCAACCAAACACAAATAATTTTGTTTTGTTTCTTATGTGCGACGACCTTGCAAAAGCCGACACTAACCGAGCGAAACATTGCAGATTATGTGGAATTGAAATTTTGTAAAACAAACACGCAGGCGCAAAAACATGGATAAATAGGCAGTGCATCGCTCACTGCAATCGACCATTTTGTGCTCGAAATGTCAACATGGTATTACTTTCTTGACACTAGTGAATGACATTTGCATGTGACATTTGGGTATTTTGTATTCACATTTAAAATCTTAAGATGCAATCAGTTGCAGTTGAGTTTGAGATGGCGAAACAATAAAAAAAGAAGAATAAATAAAAAGAAAACGGTATCTGAAGCGTCAATGGCCTTTTATTGTAGATATAAATGTCTTACTAGGTATGGCCTTTTTGGTTGAATAAAAAGAAAACAAGTACATATGCACCTTATAGCCTTTTCACACCGAACCGAAATTTCGATTTTGAGCAACAAGATTTCAAAATCTACCACCAAATTTATTTATTTTTATTTATTTATTTGAATCGTTCATACCATTTTTATAATCTAGATTCTGTCTGACATTTCAAAAGAATTTAAGGGCTCATAGGAATTCCAGAAAAGATAAATTCCAATCAGTTAAAGCCCCAGGACACAATTGCACGAATTTCACTTTTTCTTTGAATAAAACATAAAAAGGACCACAATCTGTTTACACTGTACTCATAAATATAAAATTTTTGTTTCTTTCTTCTCTCTTCTATGGGCAAACTGTTATTCGGGAGAGAAAAAATGAGTAATTAGGTGTGATTGTGAATAGGTCAAATGGATTTTAAGAAGATTTAGTGAAAATCTACTAGATTACGAAATCTTGAAATATGTGGGAAATCTCGTTGATTTTGATAAGGCTTTGGGCTTTTAGATCGAAATCAAGATTTTCGCATTCGGTGTGAAAAGGCAATTAGGGAGCGGTACGAGACCCGTCAAATCAAAATCTAGAATAAGGAAATCTGCAAAAATGAAATCTTGCAAATTAGAAATCCTGATTCTTTTTATAGTTTCGCTATTATAAACTTTCGCTTTCGACATTCTCTCATTAATAACAAATCTGCCTAAAACATTTCGCAAATATTAATCGATATCTATTACATCAAAATAACGTCAACAAATATTGCGAGTCCAAATCTCACATAGTTACATCGAAGTTTTTTATATATCAACGCAGCTAAAGGCCACTTTACACGATAATATAAGTCATATGACCTGTCATTATATTTTCTGTATGATTTCTCATATGAGCTGTCATTTCAAGTCAAGTCATACGGTTATAATTTTCTTATGTTTACACCTCTTTACTTCGCATTTGATTTTTCCTATGGTTATCTGTCAAAACCAAAATAAAAGAAAAAAAGTCATAAACAAATAAATTTTTGTGGAGCAAAACTACTTTTTATGAATAATCCATTGTTGTTTTCATTCAAAATAAACTTTTTTTGTAGAAATATTTTCATTTTCAATACTCTGAATTCACTACTTTCCATGAAAATAAAAAATCTCGTTTGATTTCTCAAATGGAATTAGCTGCAGTTCTAATGTCAAAAAAGTCATATGCTTTTTGCTTTTGAGAAGTCATATGAGATATATGAGTGTGTTCAGACGATATGGTATGAATTTTTGACAGGACATACGAGAAGTCATATGACTTCTATAATCGTGTAAAGTGGCCTTAAGCGCATGTATATTTAATTTTTTGTCTGACAGGAACAGATAGTATATAGTCAGTGTTGCCATATACAAATATTTTTAGGAATCTACAAAAATGACGTTAGGACAATAAAACTGTTTCAACACATAAACCCCTTTTATATCAAGTGAATTGCTGGAACTGAAGTTATTGTTCATTTAAAACTTTTCTTTTTGACAGATGCGCTAGCAAAATTCCCATATTTAATAAATTTAATTGAACTGAAAACAACAATCACAGCATTCAGTGAAATTGTCAAAAATATTGAAATTATTTTTTTAAGAGAACAAAATGGGGAACAGGAGGGCAGGAACGAATGCAGAGTTATACACCTTCATGAAATGGAGTAAGATTGGTAACCTCGGTATAAACAAAATATTTCTAAACTAAAATCAAGCTTGACATTTCAATGATAGAGAACACGTCTATCTATTCTTTGAAAAATGGCGCCCGATCAGAAGTACGGCCTAGAAACCGAAATCCTTGCGCTTTTTGCTAGGTTGACTATATTTTGAAATTTGTAATTTATTTTTGATACGCTTAAGATGAAATTTTAGCTTAGGAGTGACATTGTTGTAATCTTGTCGTTTGGATGCTATTTTCAAAACTGGCTCCCAAACTATGCAAAATAGTACAGAAAAAAATTACTTGGATAATTTCCATTGTTAAAGTAACGGTTGATGTCTTTAAAGGTAAAATTGATTGGGCGCACATTCAGGTGAAATTTCAGTGTTGCCACTTCTCGCGAAAATATTTTTTTATGCAAAAAGATGGGAACTCGTCTTCTATAATAATTTTTAAAATTTTGAACATTAATAAAGCTGTGGAAACACTTTCAGTTGCCGAACGCGTGCTGAAAAAATATTTTTTCAATGTTTTTTAATATTACCAAAAAAGTGGATGTCCCACCCTGTTGAAATAAAAAAAGTATGTCCCCGAAAAATAACATCACTGGACATTTTAACCGAAGGTGTGTCTATTCAACACCTATCTTTAAGTGCATCAATTGTTATTTCCCCAATATGAGTTTGGTATATGGAGGTATTTCGGCAACATTTTTCTTGTTTAAAATAAATACTTAAAATTGTCAAAAGAGTGGAGGTCCAACCCTTCGACATCAAAATAGGATTTCTGAAAAATTGTAACATTGACATTTTTCCCTATAAGCCATCAGCCATTATTTTTACCGCATGGAAATTTTCCAAGTATGTAATGTAAGAGTTTTCTTTTTTACTTTAGTATTTGGCTCAGATTGGGCGCCATTTCTTAAAATGAATTAAAAATATGACTACCAAGCTAAATTTCCTTCCTAGTGTGAATTCCAATCATAAAAAGGTCTCCCCAAAAAGTGCACTTGATGCTCTTTCCTGGACCCATTTTCTGTAAAAATCACATCGATAAAATTCATCGACAAACGATGGAACTTAAAACAAATTGTATGAGTTTTGTTTCATTTTCAACGTTTCTAGACGAATTTCATCGATGCAATAGTTACAAAACTGTAGTGCCTCGTGGCATAATGGTTAGTGCGCAGGACTGTCATGCCAAAGGTCTGGGTTCGATTCCCGGCCACTGCCACCTACAAACAGAAATGTTTTTCTCCCAGGTACTGCATCTTGCGAGGGACTGACAAATCCTCCAAGAGTATACTTGTCATGAATAAGTGCCTCTCATTAGCCGTTCGGACTCGGCAAAAAATTGTACGTCCCCTCCATCCCTGCCAACAACACGCACACAGGAATGGTTGAGAGTTGTAAGTCACTAGGCCTTGGTTCTCCACGAGCTGTTGTGCCACCAAATTTATTTATTTTTTAATAGTTACAGAACATGGGTCCTGGCTGGACAAATAAATACAGCCGTAACTACTGAACCAATTTTCTTAAGATCTTGAACCTAAGTCATTTGGTAATAACCTAGAGGGGAAATAGAAATATTTTTAGCTAACGCTGCTTGCCATGGTTAAGGGAAATCTTATTTATCTTAAAAATTACTCTAACGGTTTCGATCAAAAAAGAAATCTATGAATTACTGTAGTCAGTAATAGACTTTTTGGTAATTGTATATCAACTCAGCCATTTTAATAACCTTTAGTGGTGCTTAGTCTCGTTTTAATTGGGAAACCCTTTTCCGTCATCTGGGAACGAACCAAGAACCAAGCGATGTATACTTCGCAGCAAGTACTGCACTGGTGTGGATTTCCATTTACACACTAAACTCTACTTAATAACTAAAACTTTTGTTTTTGTTTCCTTTTTTATTTGAAATGGCTTTCGTGTCACATAAAATACTATTACAAACAATTTTCCACGTTTATCACCTTTATTCTTGTTGAAAAGCTTACGATTTAGTGTAGTAAGATTTTCATAGAAATTTTGACGGTTCGTTTTTACGATGTGCGTCGTTTGGATGCCAATTATACAAACATACATCAATAGGTACATATGTACAAAAATACACATGAATATATCGCTGGTAAAATATATGTTTATATATTTATAAATATATGCTTTTCACTGACATGATTCAAGAGTACCGATACAAGACATCATTAATTAGGTTTAATGGGACCTGTAACATATGTAAAACAAAAAGGGTCTTTCATTACGTTTTTCAAATTTTAATAAAATAAGTAAGGTGTGAGATACGAGTATCTCCTATTTTTTTTTTATTTTTAATGAACATTTTATGGCATTACGTATGAAATATTACGTGCTTCGGTCGTTCAAATGTCCCCACGTTTTTCTAGGTGACAGCCATAGTCCCATACTCTACAGGTTCAATTTTTGATGACTGTACTGTCGCATAAGTCTGGTTAAATTTGTTGGGTGGTCTTCGTTTCATTGAATTTGAATCAGACCTGTAAATTTTAAAGTAAAAATACCAGTCAAGTACCCCGTACCTTGTTCTTAAAAAAAAAAAAAACAAGTACAATGTACTTAGTACTACGTGTACTTGGTACTGTTATACTGCCCAGTATACATTTTCAAGTACTTTTCAAGTACAAGTCAATTTCAAGTCCTTTTCAAGTACAATTCGTTGAGACTACTCAGCTATCGAATAATAACTATTTACGAAAATTACGAGTATGATAACGGCTGATGAAGGCGTCGATTTTCTGTCTCTGCGTCATCTTACTGAAGTCTTGCCATGGTCATCCAAACACGGTTCAGTGCCGTGATCATTGAGTCGTTTTATCTTACCACGACACAGATTTTTGTGTAAATGGGCACTGGACACAGCAAGACGAACACAATAACTATGACACTAAAAACCACGTTTTTTGCTTTTGAACCATGTTTTTACTTTTGAATGGCAGTTCGTTGGTTAATTCGGTGAGCTGGAAAAGGAGGGTTTAGTCAAGAAGAAAATACAAAAATTTGAGTGAGCTGTCACGTTTCATAACTAAGACAACAAGTGTATACACGAAATGACTTTTCACTACGAAGTGAAACCAAATAATCTAAACAGGGTCTGATAGACTCAACAGAATGTGAGCAAGCACTTGACAATTACTTTAAATTGTAATAGATTGCTACTAGTAAAGTGATTTTTTTACTTTCCATTGGAAATTGACTAGTGAAATACTCATGTCGACATTTACACTGTCCAACTTTTACGCTACGATATTTCCCGAAATCAGGTAAAATGTTTACATTGAATTATCTTTTTCAGTGCGATTTTTTGTCCCCGTTTTTTCATATTTTATTAATTTTCTTTTCATTTAGCATTAAGAGGCAGATGAGAAATTAACAGCAGCGTTGCCACTTTGGCGCATTTTCCCTAGATTTTATCTATTTTTTTCGTAAAACAAATTTACTGCTTTTAAATAAATCTACTGCACTTTTGGTTTTGTGAGAAAATGGCCGTTTACTTGCAAGTACTTTGCCACCTCCAAAAGACCTTACATATGAGTTCTGGATCGCAAATAGTCATACATTTTGACATTTCTTTAACATGATTAAATAATTAGTTCGTGTCACAGGCAGATTCAAATTGGCACAAAATATTAATAACCTATAAAATGGTTGCTAAAAAAATGAGAGATTAAATTCGTGTGGATTTTGAATTAGCGTTTCAAAAGCCTTTGATATGAGCTACGATTGTTGAACTGCGAATGGTTGCGAATATTGAAATTCTCTTAGCGAGCACTCAGTTGACAGACAAGAATTGTTATAAGAAATAAAGGTACCATTAAAATGGGTGCAAAAAAAAGTTAAAAGAGGTTAAATTCGATAAAATTTTTCATTTGTAGCTTTGTGGAATGCATCCTGATATTGTGAATTGTAAATTAGCGTTTAACAGTTCGCAGAAAATATCTTGTTGGCCACGCAGAAAATATAAAAATTATTCATTTTGCAATTCAAACAAATTTCAGATCGTCCTTTCTATTTAAAATCTTAGATGGGATCGTCTATTCAATTTATCAAAAAGTTATTAAAAGTACAAGAGCAAGATGAGACTAGAATCGATTGAGCAGTTTTCAAAACCTAGAATGGATCTGACGAATTATTTATAATGATTAATGACTCTAGCGGCTAATACAAAAAATCTATTATGTGTTTGAAGAAGAGGCTAAATAACAAACAGAATTATGGTTCAATAAATGTTCTCTCCATCGCATATAATGCATAATTTGTATCATCAGAAAAATTGTAAATTCTTTCCCTAATCTACAGCGTGACCTTAGATTGTATACGATTTTTTTTCAATAACACTTAACAACAATTGTACCTAAACAATCTCATATACAGCCTTAATGTAATTAAGATTTAAATTGATTTGGAATTTATTGCATAATTCACATCATACACCCATATATGTCACACTGTATTACGAACTCATACAAATATATAATCGTACTCCGTCAAGCAATATGACATAAACTAATTTTGATATCAATTTCACATTTTCGTGTCTATAAAATACCTCCACTTGACCGCACGTAATAATTGCCATTTGTGGCTCATTTATGTATATCGTTTCACCATCAAGCCATAACCAACAACAATAAGCGATTATAAATGTACTTAAACGAATAAGTATACTGCATAGCGATGAGAATATCGAAGTATCGTTCTGCTGCAAATGCATAAATAGCAATATGAACATCATAGCAGCTTAATATTAAGGACATATATGGGAACGAACATACGTTTTCCCTTGTGATATTGTTAATATAACTTTGCAATTATTATACATACAGAAGCAAGAGGCCAATTCTGCCACAAATGTATAAATAATTAACGCCAATATTGTACTAGAGTCAATAAACCTCAATGCATTTATAAAGTATGCAACTTCTAAAGTACACTGCATTGCAGTTAGGATTGGCAAATGACAATAACAATATACGTTTCCATCGATTTGTCTCCCCCTATATCAGACTCAGGCTCATCGGTTTTTGGCCTAAACACAAAATTTATGGTTAAAATATTTATTATTCTCAAATGGATTCAGTCAGTCGGTGTAATAATTTGTATGCAGAACACAGCAGCCATTCCTCTGTCACTCTCATTGTGTGCTTTTTAGGGCGAACTAAAAATGGAATAGGACTTAACAATGACCAATTCTTAAACCTTATAATTGACGTATCCTGTTCAGGGAGTAATTTATTGAAATTCAATTTATTTTTATTTTTACGTACAAAAATATTTGTATAAATTAAGGGAGTTGGTGGCATATTAGATTCAAGGTTTTCCATTATGAGGTGCTTATGTCATAACAATCGGCAGCCTATGTGTCTGAGATAAAACTCATACAAAAAATTTTACTGGCCACGGTGTTTTATTATTTGCATTTAAGGCTACGGTTAGGATGGATGCCTATTCTGAGAAGCAATCGTTCTAACGAACAATTGTTCTAAAGAATTCTGAACTGTTCGTCAGAACTGTACGTCGGAACTGTTCGTTAGAACTTTTTCTCAGAACTCAAACTAATTTGAATGATCAATCGTTCTTATAAGCTTGTGCGGCTTCGGATGAAGCTTGTACTGTAACCGGTTGCATAAGGCCATATAGTTTTGTTTGGTCTGACGAATACGTCAAAACAATTACTGTTCATAAGAATACTCATCAACTGTTACCACAAACGTCAGCACGATTGTCAAGCACCCACAGTAACCACTTTTTCTGACGAACAGCTCTGACAAAGACTTGGGAATGATTGTTCGTCAGAATACTCATCCACTGTAACCTTAACCTAAAAGATAATTTTCTACAATCAGTGTTTAAATTATATCGGCGATCACAATTTACGTGCGCTGTTCTAGCTTAACTTTATTCATGGTAAAATTGTAAAATATACTGAGAACAGCTGCCGGCTGTCTAGAAAGTGTCATAGCTTGAACTCGAACCAAATCATAGGATAACCTTGGCTACAACAAGGTAGTGGTCCGAGTCAATGTTGGCTCCTTAGAACGGTCGGGCATCCTTGATACTGGAGGAGTTCCTGGTGTTGATCGCAATATGGTCAATATGGTTGGTCGTTACTTGGCCAAAGTATCATGATGATCTTATCGATATGTGGAAACTGTGAACTATAGCAACCACAACATTTCGCCCACATTAAAGTGAATACACTGAGTCCGTTGCTGTCCTGCAAGCTATATCCTCCGATTGTGCCATCAAAGGCGTCTTCTCATCCTAGTTTGGCATGAAAATCACCCAAGGCGAAAATATCGCAGTTTTTCAGTTTTCTTTTGCCCGGCCTATCCCTTCACACTTCTTGAATTCTTGGATGGCAGTGATGTCTGCTTTGTAGCAGTCTAGGGCCTCCACTAATTATTCGGCCACTTGTGGTGTAAAGTGAGACCGAATTTTCTACCTCTAGATCCGAAATTCGTTGCCCTTTTTCCGTTTGCTAGGTTCATCACTAGATGGCTCGGTTCTGCCATTTCAACGAAATCTTAAAGAAAACTCGAGATTTCAACGAAATCTTTATGAAATCCCACTTCACTAATTCGAGATCTCAAAATTTGTCTGTTGCGGAAGCTTGTGTATGCGGTAGTATGCATTGTCTACTCTTTGAACATCCCGTCTATTATACATCTCCGTAACGTTTTCGATCCGTCTCTCATTGGTTTTTTATAAGTCTTTGGTCAATCTTTGATCTGTCGTCGAACCTTCATCCATTTGGTTCATTCCCGATTGGTTTTCAGTCTGTCCTTGATCCATCTGATTTTTCTTCGATCCATAGTCCTATGACGGTGTTCACATTGGACTGAAAAACTGGATTTTTTTTTGGCGTTTCAGTACTTACATCTTCCTTTACTGAAGAAGTGAGAGTGAGATGTGAATACTGAAACGTCAAGAAAAATCCAGTTTTTCACTCCAATGTGAACACCGTCAATGTGAACACCGTCATACGTTGAAACCAGATTAATGAATCCAATTTGACAGTTCACTTTATTTTTCATTTCGAATCGTGTGTCTGTCAGGGTTGCCACTTTACTGCAATTGCAGTAAATCTAATGCATTTAATACCTTAAAAAACTGATTAAATTACGAACAATAAGAACTCCTCACACCTTTAAGACTTACCAGTTTTTTTTTTCAATTCGGGTTTTGAATGCACGCAGGCATTTTTTCGGATGGAAAATATAAAATTAAAAGCTATTATTAGGTCTGTTCCCTTACTTTGAAGTTGAAAGTTCTGTCAAAATTCATATAAAAAATAATTTTGGCCATAAGTTTGGACTAAAAATCACAGAAATTCAATGTAACACGCATCTTAATAAGAAGGTACATAAATCAAAGTCTGATAAATATTATAAGATATGTTGTGTTATTATGCTCTAGAAAAACTTATGTTAGGTACATTTTTTTATTTTTATTTTATTTATCAGTTTTGCTCAAATAATGTATGTATTTGCTTTCTTGAAAAAAAAAGAATTGAAAATAAATCTACTGCGATAATATCCAATTCACTGAATGTTTGTTTGAAAATGTACTGCATACAAATTTCTGAAAAGTGGCAACCCTGACTGTGCTCAAAAAATTATTTTTGTGTGTGGCATCGATGTGTACTCTTTGCACAACGAAATTATATGAAGCAGTATAGTAAAAACAACGGACAAGAGGAAATAGAAACGTCAAATAGTTGCACCGATAATTTTACTCACTCCACACAGGGCAGTTTTTTTCCGTTTCATATTTTTGATTCTTTTTTCTCTTTTGCACTTACGGAGTTCAAAAAGTCGCATGCTTCTAGTTTCATCGTGTAATAGCAGACAAAGCAAGGTGACCGTCCATCATGTACCTTAACAAAAAGAGACCATTTTCCTCCCAAAATCTATAAAAGAAGGGAACTTTCAAATAAAACATAAAAAATAAAAAAAAAAATATATTTACCTATATTCTGCACTTAAAAATCACATTCTGTTTATTAAAAAAGGATTCTAAAATACTATATATTTTTAGAAAGAGTTTAAATGATTCAATTGAAATCTTTTCGCTCATCTTCGTCATTTGCATCTTTTTCTTTTTTATAAACTTAAAAGAAAACAAAATTAGGAATTTAAACTTGAGAGCAACCTTTTTTTGCTCAGTATACTTGAAACTTTGAAAAATGTTTTTGAATTTACGATCAACAGTTTTCGAGTTTACTTCAATATATGCTTTTAGAAAATATGAGATCAATTCGAGTTTAAGGGTCTATTTCTCAAGATACTGAAAAGATTGTTTTCATTTAAAGGGATGCGATGGAAACCCTACTCCAAAGTCATCGTGTGATAGGGCACTTCGAAAAGATTTGAATCTTTTGCGAATTTTTGACAGAAAGTCGACGATATGTAAATTGGCCACGTTTTGATGTTTATTCTCAGTTATCCGAATATCTTTTCGTTGTTTTAATCCCTTTTACACATGAGACTCATAATGTTTTTTTTTTTTTTTTTTTTTTTTTGTAAATTCATTTTTATTTTCAATTATCTTAGAACTATCTTAAAGCTAGACAAAAATTCATAAAAACTAGCCTACTTATCAATATCTTAAAACTAACTTACTGGCCCCAGTCGGGCGCTCTAAGTTAAACTAGAATAACTTAATGCTAATGCCTTTCGGCCTAAGAACTATCTTAATACTAAATCCAGGTCGGTTTTATTTTTTACCGAGAAGAATTTCACAAAAAAACTCGGTATCTATGTCTTTAGTTTTTGGTTTTATATAAAACTTAAAAACTACATAAAACTAAATTAAAGCTAATTAAAACTACTTACAACTAATTTTAAACTAATTACAACCTACTTATAAGCTACTTACAAACTAGAACAGCCACAGCAAGCATTTTCCGGTTTTTATAATTTTTTTGTATTTTTGTTGATTTTATAATTTTTTTTGGTGTTTTTTTTTTTTTTTTTTTTTTTTTTTTTTTTTTTTTTTTGGTGCCACCCTGACTGTCCCTACTTAAAACTAACTACCTACACCTATGTAAGTCGGCCATACAAGAGAAAATAGCAAGGTCAACTATTAAATGTCTGAAGGAACTTCATCTTCGTTTTTCAACCACCAGAACTGGTTCTCCTGCTTTACCCTATCTCTTCGGTCCCGTTCGGACACAGTCCTACTGAACCGAAGGTGCTCAGCTCCGTCTTGTGCGAGGACGTCTCGACTGTAAAGGAGCCGCCGATCTACAGTTCTACGGCCGACGTGGTAGATTAGCGGAACCGCCGCTCTATCCTGGATCAACCCTCGACTGTCTAGGTGGAGGAATGCATCGGGCGGAATAAAGCCGCTTAGACGCACACTCTCGTAGTATTCGTTGTTGGAGTAGTAAGCCCCGAAAATTAAGCTGTTAGACGAGGACATCGCTCTTGCAATGTGACCTCAAATAAGCTTCAGCAAGAAATTATCTATCCTGTTTATGTTGGCCCCGTTGTATAGAGCCAGGTTGGAATAGTAGTGTTTGTACTCCGACTCTGGTGTTCTGTGCAATCCAAGGCAGCGTCGAAGACACTGCCTCTCAAACACCCGAATCTTTTCCATTTGAGATGGGGCAACGTTGAACCAAACCGGGCATCCATAGGCAATCATCGGCCGGATAAGGGCCATGTAGCAAATCACCTTCACCCTGCTATCAAGCCGGCTGCTATAAAACAGCCGTTTCGTCAGGGCAAAGGCTCCCCTAGCCCTGGCCAGAGCAGCATTTATATGTCTGTCGAAATACAAATACTGATCCATCCAGATGCCAAGGTACTTTACTACACTTTTACTCGCCAGTGGATGTCCATTTGGCCCTACGATCACCAGCTTGCGCCAGTTCTTTCTCGTATCCCTTGTGGCTCCACGCAACGGAGTCCTAAACAAGATAGTTTCTGATTTCTGAAAGTTGATTTTCAACTTCCAGTCATCACAATATCGTTGAATGTCATCGAAGTCATTCTGCAAAAGAATCCTGATGTCCTCGACTTTCGCAGCTGTTCTGTACGCAATTAGATCGTCGGCATACGCAATTGCCTGAGTTAGACTACTTATCAGATCGCTGGTGTAAATGCTGAATAGAATCGGTGAGTTGACCGCTCCCTGCTGAAGACCATTTTTAATATTAAAGGTTGTGGCAGAAGTTACATTGCCACTCTTGACAACAAACTTTCTGCCATTGAGCATATCATAAAGCACATATAATAGTGGTTTACTAATGCCAAGTCTGGTCAGCTTTAGATAAAGACCCTCTAACCATACGGTGTCGAAGGCCTTCTCCAAATCAACCAGACAGGCACCCGTACACTGCTTCTTAGATTTGTTCCATTGGACATCAGAAACGAGTTTCGACGCAGCATGAATAGTGTCATGTCCCGCCTTAAAACCGAACTGATTGTCCGGTATGATATTATTGTCCTCTGCCCACTTAGACAGAGCTCTATTGATAACTTTTTCGAATACCTTGCTGATACTCGGAAGAAGACTTATCGACTGGAGATTCGCCGGATTGGAGTTATCCTTTCCCTTTTTCGGGAGAGGATGCACCACAGCTGTCTTCCACCGCACTGGATAATATGCATTATTCAGAGCGTTGTTAAACAGAGTGGTATAAATGTCTACTGCTTCTTGAGGTAAATGTCGAAGTACAACGTTGGATATGCCATCGACTCCTGCTGACTTCTTCTTCTTTAATGAATCGAAGATGAGCTGGAGCTCCACCTTCGTAATTAACAGGGAACTAGGCCCATTTCGCTCGGCGATTATGGCGTTTGCCAAATGATCTTCATTGAACCCGGTGAAACCAAGGTTCTCTGATCGCCATTGCGTGATGTCATTCCGAAGGTAGAAGTGATGGAGCAAGGCTCTGTTTTCCAGGTCGTGATTCGGGCGAATGCACGCATTCACCTTGTACACTTGCTGGAAAGCAGCCCCCACAGCCTCCACTTTCTCCTGCGGATTTTCGACAATAAAGAGGTCATCGTCCAAGACGGCGTCCTCTGGATTAATTCCTGCTGTCAGAAGTACGTCTCTGTTGTCTGTCGTTCTCTGAAGCTTGAGACACGGAAGATCGTTCTGATCATTCCTTCTAAATATCTTGTTAATTTGCGGAAACATGCTCGGGTCGCTAGCATTAACGGCCCGAATTTTGTTGTCCCAATACAAATTAATTGACAACCGATAGTTCTCTTTAATTAGTTGGTTGATGTTCTTGATCGACGACTTCAGTGTCCTAATCTCCAGATGGTGAGGGTCAGTAAACCGTCGGTACAAGAGTTTTAGTCTTGTCAGCAGTCCACTTTTTTGTCTGTGTAGTGCGTCAATGGTTGCGTTTCGATACATGTCGGTTGCGTCCCGTTGCTTGTATTTCGGTATTGTTCTGTTCATTGTTCGTTTGATTGTCTCATCCATTTGTTCTAGGTATTGGTCTATTTCGTTATTTGTCAAATTCCTGTCATTTGGTGGGGATATGTTATTCGAACTGATTTCGCTCGATAAGGCGTTGGTAAAGCGTGGCCAGCGCACCTTACTGTAATTGTAAGTATGCACAGGTACATACTCATCCAACACCACGAGCTCGTTCGGAAGCTGTATTACGGCGGCGAGTCCGCAGTGATCACTGTCGTACTCGATCGTTCGTAAGCAGTTTCTTGGTCTTTGACCCACAGTGTCAGTAATTGTCAGTCTTGCGTCTATTAGCAATAGATCCAGATAGGCACCGCTTCTTGGAAACGATGGCCGATCCGTAGCCAGCAGGTCGACACCATACTCAGTGTTGTATCGACTCATCCAATTGAAAAGATGAATACCTCTTTGATTTTGAATTTGATTTCCCCAATCTAGGTGTTTGGCATTCAAATCACCGGCCATGAGAAAGTAATTTTCGTCCAAGCTCAAGCGTAGACATTCGAAAAGTTTTTCAAGCTCTGTCATAAAATCAATGGGCTGAGCTGATGCCGGTGCATAAGCCGCGATCACATACATTCGCTTCCCCTGTTGGAGAGGAATGCATATGATGCACGCCTCCAACAGCCGAAATCTGCGCAGATCACTATTATATATAACTTTATGATTAATGCCTTTTCGTATGAAGATAGCGACGCCCCCCCCTTGAGTGGAATTGGGTCGATCTCTTCTAACGATATTGTAATTGTTGTTAGTCAACTTATGTTTCTGGTTCAGCTTAGTTTCGCTGGCCAAAAACACATCTGGACTTTGGTCTTTCAACAATTGGAAAAGATTAGCTCTACGTTCGGTCCTAATCAGTGAATTTACATTCACAGCAAGGATCCTAAGAGGCCTCTCCGACAGCGCGCCTTTAACCTCTAAATTGTGTTAGGCTAGGCAAAACAGAGTAGAGATAGTCTACCCTAGTCGCCTGCTCCTTTATCTGGGTCTGAAGTCCTGTTAACTGGCCTTGAATTGCCAGCAACATACTTCTTATTTCGGCCTGAGCGTCCGGCGCCTTCGGCACTAGGGCCGGTTGGGCTACCTTAGCTGCAGGCTGTACCGTTTTTCCCCTCCCTGCCGCCATTTGGGCGTAGGAAATTTGGGGATTAACGGGCGTTGCTGTAGGAGCACGCGTTATTGGGCGTATCTCTACCGCTGTCTGCTTAGCCGCTTTATTGGTACGAATTTGCTGAAAAGCTGAGCAACCCCGATAATTAGCAGGGTGCCCCTCCTTTCCGCAAAGTGCACATTTAAGCTGGGTCATGTCTTCGACCCTTTCTTCTCCGAGCTTGCACTCTCCCTTTATGTGGTTCTCACCACACTTAACGCAGCATGGCTGCATTTCGCAGTTTGCTGCAGCGTGGCCTAACCTTTGGCAGCGCATGCATTGAAGCATTTCACCGCGTCTCTTTAATTTATCCCAAGTTACAACCTGGTAGTTTAAGACGGAGATCCTCCTCAAACTATCCAGTTTGCTGCTGGGCGATAGTTGAACTAGGAAGAACGGCAAAGACCGCTTCTCCCGTCTGGCTCTGACTGTAGCGAACGGCTTGACCCCGATAAAGTCGAGATCGTCGCTCGCTTTTTGACGGAGCTCATTTAAGAGCACCTGTGGTTCCGTGCAGGAATCTATGCCCTTCAAGAGGACCGTTTGGTATTTATCCACTTTGGGGGTAAAACTGAAGAACTCAGTCGTGGATTTCTTTAATAATTCTTTTATTATTTTGTGCTGCTCCACTGTGGAGCAGTGGATAGCATGTCTATCTTTACTTAATCTTTTAATAAAAAAGTTTTGGCCTATGGCCGACTTACACAGGTCTATGGTTTCCTGTAGCTCCATTTTATAGGTGTTTATTGGTGGCACCTTTTCTTTTTTATTTTTGGGCTTCTGTGGCTGCTGCTGGTGTTCTCCTCGCTGCTGCTGACTCCGCTCCTGTGGTTTTTGTTGCTGCTGCTGCTGTTGCTGTTGTGATTGTTTTTTCGGCCGTTGCTCCTTCGGCTGCTGCTGTTGTTGTTCACTTGGCATCTGTTGTTGTTGCTGCTGCTCTTGCGCATTTAGATCTGGCTGCTTGTTTTTTGGTAGCTCTTGCTGTGGCGTTACTTTTTGCGGCGCCTGTACCGCTTTTTTTTGCTCGCGCTCCTTTCTTTCTTTTTCACGACGAGCCTCTTGCTTGTTTTTAAGAGCTTGTATCAGAGGGGTCACGATAGCATTAAGACGTTCCATCTCCCCCCGAATGGCATCTATTTTTTTGCTGATGGCTTGCTCATCAAGGGCGTCTTGCGCCTCATTTTCCTCTTCTGAGGACGCCTCTGGCGATGTAATATCAACAAGCAGGTTGCTGTTGCTGTCCCCTGTTGTGTACAGTCCCTCGCCACTCTCTGACATATATTCAATGTCATCGTCGGATGGCGAGGTGTCTAGTTGTTGATGTATTTTTGCTGCTGCTGTTGTCTTGGCTATGCGCGCCGTCTCCTTCACCCCGGCTGGAAGCTGGGCTGAGGTGGTGGTGGAGCGGCGCTTAACAAGATTCGAGGCACAGCTAATCCTCTTCCTTCTTTTATTTTTCGCATCGGCTGTTGGTGCCGTTGGTGCATTTGCCGTTGATGCTACGGCACTTGTTGATGGCGTGGGTGGTGGTGCCATCACTTGCTTGGTTGTTGTTGTTGTTGCTACGGCACTGACCGTAGCTTTGGCTGGTGGTGCCATGGCTGGCTTTGTTGTTGCTGGGACACCTTTCGATGTCCCCGCCGTGTTGTTAGCTGCCATTAGCTGCTCCTCCCACTCAATAAAGTTTTCGACTTCGCGATTGTGGAAAAAAGCAGCTAAATAAATATTGTTGCCCGACTGGGATTCGAACCCACTATCTTTGGTTTGTCGGTCTGCCACCTCTTCCTACGTGCTATTGGCACTATTGAAAATAACTTGACTTTTAATTAACTTATACTAGTCACTCCGAGATATTTAATATTATTTAACTGGGGAAGCCGAAGACGTCTTAACACTTCCACAGTACGAGATCGACTGAGAGACTCATAATGTAAACCGATTGCAGTCGCCATTTTGAAAAAGTTTCACACACAAATTAGTTTTGACAGCTATGTATCTCGGCTCTAGTTTGTTCTATTTACAGCTCCGTTTTCATTGTTTTGCGTGAAACGCCGGGAATATGAGTTGCTATGAATTTTAAGTGTATTTATCTTAAGCGTGAACATTCACATCACTCACTTTCTTTTAAATTTAACAGTTTGGTAGTTTGCAGTATCTAAGCAATATCCATGATCCTAAAAGTCTTTGACATTAAAAAATATAACACTCGGTTTTAAAATTTGAAAAGTTTCATTTAAAATTATTTTTTGTCGAATCAAATAAATTTATTTCAACTTTTCTAACCTTTCGCCCACTCTGAAAAATTGTATAATGTTCTATTAATTTACTTTACAGCTTCAGGCAATAATATTGTAAACTAAACTGAAAGTCGTCATACATTTTGCAACAATGTTTTAGGTATACCTACCTACACTCTTCCAGTCTAACCATGTGCCATGTCCATTGTCTGTCTATTCACATTTTTGCAATTTAAAAGTAGGTATGTAGGCACAACATGCTGCAACAAAAAACTCAGACTAAAGTATCTGATATCATTGCAATTTGTTACTTAATTTGCCTTATACCTTTCCCTTTTTCTGTCAATGATTTTGTTTTAAAATTGCTCAAGAAACAATAATTAAATGTTTTTTAAATTTGGATACAAAAATAAATATTTTCCCGTTGTTGTCGTCGTTAAGAGTTCTTTCAACCCTCTGATTCGATAAAAATCTATCTAGATTTGCATAAAAATCCTTTTGGTGTGGTGTCGCTTGAGTTCACATTTACATGTTAATGTGATACCCATTCCCATAATGTATCACCAAACTATTCCAAATTAATTGGTCTAATTTATTCTATATTCGGCTGTTGGCAATACATTCGTTATTGGCAACGGATTAAGATACAAAAAAGATTTGAAAAAAAAACTTTATTTATTGGATTGTTTAAACCTTAGATCAGCACAAGCTTTTTTTTTTAAAGTATTTTAATAGTTGAACAGGAAGTTGGAACCATGATTGATATCAAATACAAATACCTATTCTTATGCGAGTATAAGCGTGGTGTTGGGCATAGAGATAGACTGAGGCTATGCAAACCAGATCGCCCACGTGGATCTTCGAGTTGTTTTTGGACATACTGAGTGCCAGGGCAGGCTGCTGTGAATGTGACTGGGTGCCGCCTGCACAGCGCTGATGCTGGCAGATTTCGCAAAATCGGGATTGGTGTCACTTTAATCTCGTTTTAGACTCTGTTACATTAAATACCGTGCAATCAATGAGCACGCTATATCAGTGCCATGAACACTCAGGCACTTGAAAATATTTACTTTCTTGAATTATAATTCCAACAGGAAACCTACGCAAATTTTTACTATGTGCCTCGCATCTGATGAATCAGACGATATGAGCGTGTCGAGGAGACGAGGTGCGACGAGGATGTTTGTATGGATGCTGGTGTTAGCGATCATGTTTAAAGGCTTTGTGAACCTGCACCAGCGAGGAGACGGTAGCTGTTTCTTGGCAGTTTCTAAATTAAACGGAATTTTATAAATCAGGTTTTGTCGAGGCAGAATTTGCGGTGCAGCACTGGTCTCATGTTGATTTCTGCACATGATGAAGCTGAACCACTAGGCGTTGCTGCACTCATTGCAAAGGAATGCCAAACCCCTTTTAAACGTGGTCAGTGGCCTGAAAGTGTGCGCCCACTATTATTGTGGTATAGATCGATTTGCAAACTACGTCCGCATATTTGCCCGTTTAATGAGCTCAGATTTGTATTTAGTTAAGCTCTTTGTGGAAGGAGATAAGCCGGAGATTGTCATAATGGTTGATGTTATTTATATACATATAATAGTAGTCAGCCGGAACGAAGTACAGTAAATCCCAGTTAAGGGCTTTGATCGAAGATTTCCATTTTCATTCCATTTTTTTTTGAGAAGACAAATGTCGCTAGCCGCCTTATAGCAGTTCTGGAGAGCAAACTTGCAATTGGACACAGTATTGAGAGTTAATCACGAAGAGTTGACTTTGGTTCGTATGCATATGAGAGTAAAAAGACTGAAAGCACCTCTCAAGCTGCTCTCGAGAGTAAAACTCACAAAGTTTATGCAAATTCATGTAATTAACTCACAGCTATCCGGAGAGTAATTCTCTAGAGTTTTGTATTAAAAGTACTGTCAAATGGAAGTGCACTTTTACTCTCGATATATGCATCAACTTCTTGAGAGTTACTCAAAAGTGAACACAAGTTTTAGTCACTATCAGAGCTAAACTTGTAAAATTTCAATGCAATGAGGGGTAAATAGCTAACCGAAAGTAACTCTCAAAAATTTTGTAGTGAAAGTAATTTCAAATGGAAACGCATCTTTAATCTCGATATATGAACTTTATGAGAGTTACTCGCCATATGTTTTGATCAGTCTTATCAGAGATGAACTTGCGATATTCCAATGCCGTTCGCGTGTTTTTTAAGAGTATAGGAGTAGAGAGTCGCCATTTTCAAACAGTGGACATTGAAGGTAATATATTAACTCGAAGAAATATGACTATTTAAAACTTTTAAGAAAGCTACTGGTTAATTATTTCGTGACAGAAAACAATCATTAAAAACTGAGCTTTAAGTTTGATTTCGAATAATATCGCGAGCTCCCATATCCTTAACAAGGTCAGTAACTGGGCCAGTAGCTGCGGACTTAATCTCAACCCTCTTAAATAAGAATCAAACGAAATATCCTGAATATATGTAAATCCCCCACCATCAATGATACACCACTCCATATAAATGGTTTTCGATCGTAAGCTAAACTGGAAAGGGGACGTCAAAGAAAGAGAAAAGAGCTCTGGTCAAAGAAAGAGAAGAGAAATCTGCAATAGCAATAGTGACCCAGTCCAATTCATTAAGGATGTACACAGCCATTATAAAGCTTATTCTGATGTAAGCCTGTTTAATTTGGTGGCCAGCTTTGGAAAAGGTAACGAATCTTTAGGCTATGACAACAAGTGCCATGAGAATCACGCCAACCGCGGCCCTAGAAACGTTCCTCTCATCTGCCCCACTCGATCTATTCTTCAAGTAGTGCCACTAGTGCTCTGCGTAGAAATAAACATTCCACTGTAGACCAAGTGCATCTGATTGCGGATGTTGTAGAATAGGCACTTGAGGAAAAACAAGTATGTTTGGCTATATTCTTCGATGTTGCTCAAGCCTTTGACAAGGTTTGGCACTTGGGACTTGAGTACAAATTGCATAGGGACCTTCCCAGGCAGTACTATGAAAAACTGAAATCCTACGTTATGAACCGACTCTTTAGAGTACGGTTCGTCCAAAATTATTCGGAACTAAAGAAAATTGAAGCCGGTGTACCACAAGGAAGTTTCCTAGGACCACCCCTGTATTTGTTATATACAACGGACATTCCAGTGGACATCAACGCTATCATGGCCACCTTTGCTGTTGATACTACAATAATGGTGCCAGATAAATCCATTTTACAAATGCTACACAAAAACTGCAAAATGCAGTCGATAGAGTCAGTGATTGGATGCTAAAAATATCAAATTATACGGAACAAAATCGACACATATAAGTTTTACAAACAAAAAAATAAACAATGTTCAAATTCTTATAAACAGTACAGCAGTACCTTACTCCAATACTGCCAAATATCCTGGAATGACTTTGGATGCAAAGTTTAAATAGAAAGAGCACATCAAAAAGAAAAGAGAAGAACTAAACTTGAAGTACAGAAAAATGTACTTGTTACTATTGACCGTTGGTTTTTGTGCGGTTAGAGTCCCACACTATTCGGAAACGATTCTTACCGAGTGTCTTTTTGAAGATTTCCATCAAATAAAAAAAATCTTCATAAATATCCAGGTGAAAATCAGAGCCATTCCGCCAATTGTCACGAAGTTAAAACTGATTGATCGTTGCCGGGATTGCTCGGCGAAACAAATTCAATCAGCTTTGGATATGTCCCGGTACCAGAACATTATTGAAAATGAAATGGCTGATGAACTGGCCAAAAACGAGTTATTACTTGAACTGAGCCACACTCGGTACTTGTTCCACTGGAGCAGGAAAAAAATAAGATTCACCAAGGGGCCGCTAACGACAAATCGTCAACAGCTGACAACTGTCAGGCTTAGCCTGATATTTAAAATATAAAAACAAAGCATTTACTGAAGCTATTTCCGTATTCCCGTATAGCAGACCTCAATTATCTTTCTTGGTTGAAATTCTTACGAATAGCTCAATTGAAACCCACTTACACAGCATGGGCATCAGCACATCTGACTTATGCAGCGGGTGTCGAGACTAAGAAGTGGAAGAGGTATCATCTCATGCCCTCAGGAAATACGTCTTCGACTAATTAAGTGACGTCTCATTTTTGCCACTAAAGAGCATCCTTTACTTCATTAAGCAATCAGGATGGTTTAAGAAGGCATTCCATACCTAAGACTTCTACTAGATCCTTCCTCTTACCCATTCCATTCTTACATTGTCCACATCCTAGGGAGCACAATAAATCCATTGAGGTCCAAGTGAGGTAATTACGACTTGCCGTGTTCGATTTCATTTTTTTTTTTACAATTTGTCACATAATCCATTTTGTTTGTTTTTAGATATTCTCTCTTATCCTGAAGTCACACGAGCCAGTACTGGCTAGTCAGTTGGCTACATACATTGACTGTCAAATTCCTATTCGTGTGTTTGCTGTGACGCAAGCGGTATGCTGTACTGGTTTCTAACTAGCCAGCGCTCGGATGTTACTCCAAATGGAGTAAATCTACTCCGAGTTTTGGGAAAGAAATATACTACGATATTTCACTTTTTCAAGATTAATGCATTAAAAACACACAGCACAGAGTGATAGGCTTTTAATTATTTACTTTGCGAAACCACGAAAATTCCATGAGGTATAAATTAAATAAAAGAAAATTTAAGAATTTGCTTCACTCATACAATAAACAGAAAGAAAGAGTTGAAAACTATGCACCAAGTTCCGAATTCTTTCTAGTTTGCTTCCACCATTTTGATCTTGCATCGTCCACTTACGAAAGATCGGTCGGTGAGCTCACGAGCAATCAAGTATACCAAAATTTGAACTAGTTACAGTGTTGCCAGAAACACCGATTTATCGTAAATCTCCCGATTTGTAGAACTATTTCCGATATACCGATTTTTGATCTAAATACGATACTTTTCCCCGATTTTCAATGCTTCATATAATCATGATCAGCCCATTTTTCTGAAGCGAGGAAAAATTTTTATTTTGGGGCTTGATATAACCTATTTAACAACTCTCAATTATTTTATATAAAATATATAAGACAATAGGCAACACTTAACAGAAACAACACACACAGACACCATCAATACCTATTTAGTACATACTTGTGAATCATTTGTGTACCTATACAAAATTCACCGGTGAACGTGATCGTGAAGCTGTGTGGAGAATTTTCGTTCACGAGCAATTTCCGTGCAAAATGTACGGGAACTCTTTGTTATTAGTCATTTGAGGCATGGTGGTTTTAAACGTCAAACGTTCACAACAAATTTGCAAGTCTGTACCAGTATGTAATATCAAAAAATCACTTTCTCCACTGGTGACTGTCATGAGGAAGTATGTGCTAGGCTTAAAGATGTTGCACAAAATTCAGTACACAAACATTATTTTGTGAGAAAATAAATTTTTAATTGTTTTATTAAATGTGGTTGAAATGATACAAATTCTTTTTAAGGCACATGGATTCAGCAGTGACAAAAAACAACTGAGCAAGCGAATCCAACAAAAAAGTGTCTCAATTTTTAAGGGGAAAAGTGCAGAATTTTTGTGAGGAGCTGTGTTTATATTTCTGAGTCCTCTGAGATTTCGAAAATATAAACTGGCTAACTGACTTTTTTAACTCCAGACAAATCGTTTGTTTTTTTTTTTTCATGAGAAATATGATTAAATTAAAGTTAGGGAAGAAAATGATCGGAAAAATATATTCGGAAAGAAAATCAACAAAAAGCTAAAGGCCCTATTGCGAGAGACTATTCCAAAGAATTCGAATAAAAAAAAGCCGATCAGGTATTTATTGATAGATTTGAAATTTTTATCAAAAAGAAAAATACATACAAATCAAATAGAAAAATATTTACAATTAGACTTTGGCAATACTGATAGTCGACTTTAAGTCTATTTTACTTAGAGTCTATTTTGAATAAGACACAATAAGGCCCTGAATTTTTTTATAAAATTCTTGGGTGTTTCCAAGATTTACTCCGATTTCTAATGTGGTAATCTCCCGATTTCAGAAAATATTTTCTGGCAACACTGAGTGGTTACTCGTTCATTCGATCACTGATGGCACTCACTCACTCGTTCACTGAAGCGGTAATTCGAGTTTTTCGAAATAATGTTTCAGGGACGAGCCTAATGCTACTCTAACTACAGGGCTTTTTCATGACTCATTGGACCAACCTATTATCACTACAGCGAGCAGTTCACGGTGATATTTCTCATGAAAAAATCACAACATTCACTTATTAAGTTTCCTTGCTCGAAATCCATATTTAGTTCATATCTTTTTTTAGAGAATATAAAAAGCTGTCAAATCTGGTTCCATACTACTCAACATTACTCTTATTTAACGTTTAATGCCTTTTGCGAGAAAATGACACACCTTAAAAGAGTATATTTTGTCATGAAAAACTGCCCCTCATCTAAAACAAAGTTCACACGGCAATGCACCGCAAGTTTATTCAGAGTATTTTGCCGTGTGAACCAGGGCTAAGTTTTTTTGAATTGACAAAAAACTGTTGCTTTATTTTTTTCAATAATTGTCTATCTATTTTTTCTTATATTAATTAAAGATAAACAAATCACAATTTTTATTTTTCTTATTTTTTTTATTTCAGGTAAGTTATTTGGAATTTTTAAATATCATAAGTATAATGGAAAATAAGCACTCAGGTAAATTCTTTTTGCATTATGAATTATGCGATGTTAGAAATATTTAAGCATAACAACTCCAGCTGATTGATTTTTTTTTAAACAAAAGACAAAATGTTTTTTTTTTTAAATGAACAAGTCTGTACCTACTAAGTTTATTTTTAATCTAATTATTAATATGCATTATTTTTTACTAAGGACATAATTCCAACAAAGTAATCTTGGCAATAATGATTAAAATGTTTTTGAAATTTTCATTTTCATTCTTTTCTTGGCATCACTTCAAGGTGGTAATGTTTTCAGTTGAACTTAGTAATAGTCCTTGGCTTGTTGCCCATCCAATTTATTAACCCCGGCGATATGCTGTTAACTCTTAACAAACAACCGTTCATCATAAAAATGTTGTCCTGCTGTTGGCTGTTGACCTCCAAAAAATATTATACCGAAATCAATCAACACTTTGTAGTTTCGATTTGGATACTGATTTGAAAGGACTTGGCGAAAAAAACAGTCAGGAAAGTCATTATCCATGTTAACACTATTAAAACAAATTTGAGAGTATTTTTTTTTGTTGGATAGTTGATTTTAATTGGGAGTGAAATATAATTAAAGAAGGAAAATTTAAATCCATCATCAATGTTTTATTAATTGAATTAAATTTTCTATTCAACATCATTGGATTTTATGGAAATAAAAAAATATAGGAACTTCCTTTTTAATGTGATTTTTTTTTTCTCGATAAAATCTGGATTATACTTATGTACGAGTATGTGCTACATTTAGCTATTGAATTGAATGAATATGGATTTCAAGAACTTTCCTACTACCACTTGTGTATTTTTTGTTTCGATTGTTGTTGGTTTCTTTTTTATATGTATGAAGACCACAATGTGGTGTGCACTCTGACAAAAAAGGAGTCCCACATTCTGAGTATAATACACTTTTCTACGTATATCTACATACAAGAATCAAAGTTAAAATGATTTGATTCAATTCCATATCTATAGTTTCTTTATTCAGCCTCAATAACACACATCCTTGAAACAAAAGAAATATACATTTTAAACAAATGGAAGAAGGTAACCCAGTTAAAGATACTCTAGGGATTTTTTTTGTTGAAAGTTTACTCAAGTGTTATCCTTGCAAGGTTGAATCGAAGAGTGGGGATAAAAGCGGGTACCGATGATTTTGTCAAAACTGTGACTATTTTTTAAATGACAGAGTGCATTAAGGAAAGATTTATTGATACACGGATTTGAAAACGAAGAAAATATTATTCCTTTGAGATTTAGAGCCTAGTACGCAGATCGAGCAAAGACAAATTTTATCTCTACATATTTTTTCTAGAGACAAATTCTGAAGGTGTAGAAATAAAAAAAAAAATAAAGTCAAATGAGAACAGTGGCGTAGCTAGAAATATAAAACAATTTAAAAATTCCTTCAATTCACATAAATTTGAAAATTTTAAATACTAAAATTAGATTTTTCAAGACATTTGAAGAGCCAGAAAAATTGATTGCCTCCGCTTGATTTATACCTCTATGGAAAAAGGCGATTTTAGGGCAATTTTTATAACATTTGGTTCCGTCAAAATATAGTTTGTCTCCCATCTGTCTTATCATCAACTGTCAAGTTATGTTGAAGGATGGCTACGATATTTATGGTTTACAAAACCTCTAAAAATTTCAAAATTTCTTAAGTTTTCTTACTTCTCTGGAAAAAAGTGTTTCTAGGGCAATTGTGTTGACATTTGGATAAAAATTACTTTTCCCCGTCAAAAAATAGTTTGTCTCCCACCTGTCAAGCCATCAACTGTATAACTGTATTGAAGTATGACAACGATGTCGATGAATTAAAAAACCTCTAAAAATTCCAAAGTTTTTGAAGTTTTTACTTCTCGAGAAAAAAGATCAAAATTGGATCAAAATTTACTTTTTCCGTCAAAATAACTTATTTTGCTGATTTAAACTCGGTCAAACCAAATTTGGAAATCAGTAAAAGTTGTTTATTGAAAACAAATATTTTTCTTATTTGTATGTGGCCCTTTTGTACCCTTTCATATTAGCTACGCCATTGACTGATTTAAAGCAGCTGTTCTTTTTATTCTATTCTCATTCTTATGTCACCATTTTCTTTACGCATTTTCTATTTTATTTAAATCTTGCGTTCTCTCACCGTTTTAGGCCTAGTACTCAGATCGAGACAAAATTTTATCGAAGCATTATTTTTCCGGACAAATTGTGACGTTTATGTTTATTTCACTTTTTAAAAACTTAAATCATCTCCCTGTTTCATATTTCCATTATTAAGACGTTTTGAAAACGCATGACTGAATTAAATTAAATATAAAATGCGAAAAGAAAATGATGACATCAGAATTGAGAACAGAATATATAGAACAGCTGTTTTTAATTAGTCAGTGGCGTAGCTAATGGGGAAGGGTACAAAATTTAAATTTATATCCAAACCGAGTTGAAATCAGCAAACTGATCTGGCAAAAATCAAGTGGATTTCTGGAGCAGTAGTAAGCTCTGAACATTTCTGATTTTGGCAGGGTTTTTTGACGGAAAAAATTAATTTTGATCCAAATGTCTACCAATTGCCCCAAAATCACTTTTTCGGAGAAGTAAGAAAACTTCAAAAATTTCGGAATTTTTAGAAGTTTCTTAAACCAACGATATCGTAGCCATTCTCAAATGGAATTTGACAGTTAATGGTTTGACAGATGAGGAACAAACTATGTTTTGATGAAAAAGTTCATTTAAATCCAAATGTCAACCAATTGCTCAGGAAATCACTTTTTTGCAAAGAAGTAAAAAAAAAATTAAAAAAACGTTTTTTTTTAATCCATTGCTGTCGTAGCCACCAATCAAATTAATCTGACAGTCCATAGTTTAAAAGATGGAAGACAAACCATATTTTTATGAAAAAAGTTTTGTTTGGTCCAAATGTCAACCAATTGCCCTAAAATCGCCTTCTCTAGAGTAATAATAAAAATAAAACCTTCCGACTTTTTAGAGATATATTTTAATCCATCTACATTATATTGTTCCCAAACAAGCAAAGGCGCTGAGTTTGGTTTGCTCAAATGCAAATGCTTTGAAAGTATCTGACTTCTGTACATAAAATTTTCAAATTTGTGATTTGAAGGAAATCTTATAATTTTTTAAATTTATAGCTACGCTACTGTTCTCATTTGACTTTTGTTTTATCTCTACAACTTCAGAATTTGTCTTGAGAAAAAAAATGTAGAGATAAATTTGTCTTTGCTCAATCTGCGTACTAAGCTTTAGCATCTAGAGGCATATCCGCATCTTTTCTTCACCTTAATAATAGTAAAAAAAAACATCAAAAAATGGAGGTTCTACAAAAATGGAAGTTCCCGAATAGTGGCAGCACTATAATTTGACCCAAAGGTGCGTCTACTCTACACCTTTCTTTTAACACATAATATTATTATTTTGATCATGGAAATTTTCCAAGTTAATTACGTTTTTTTAACCATTTTCCACAGATTGGGAGCCATTTTTTAAAATGAAGTCCAATCGGCAGAATTACAAAAATGACTCTCAAGCTTAATCACATTTTTAGCATGTCATTAATAAATTATAGATGTAAAAAAGGTCCCCCTTCAAAAAGCGCAGGGATTTTGGTTTCCTGGCCGGACTACAAATTGGATGCCAGTTTTCAAAATGCATTCCACGCAACAGGAATACAAAAATGACTCCCATTGTAAATATCATCCTTAGTGTGAAAGAAATAAATTCCAAAAAAAAGATCCCTACCAAAAAGCACACGGCTTGGTTCCTTGTTTAAAACCGAAAAAAAAAACTAAATTCACTCCAGGGTTTTAAAGAGAACGGACACATTTGCAATTTTTCAATATTTTTGGTATAACCCGGAAGCTGCCGAATGTGAATGTGTTCAATTTTACCCAAAAAACTTTTTATTTAAAATGATTTCCTCTTCTAATTGACGTTTGTAATTTTTGTATAAAAAATACTAGCTGAACCGGTAAACTTCGTTCCGTCAAAAATTAATTAAATTTGTATCAATATCTCTTTCGAAATTCGAGCCTTTCTATTGAAAGAATGAAGCTCTTTTTTGAATTCATTGAAATTCAATGCATTTTATTTGCAAGAGGGTTTCCAACCCACTAACTGCATAATTTTCCGTGCAAAAAGCAATACAATTCAAGATTAAGGCCAAACGCTTCCAAACTATTGGCTATGTTATTCATAATATTTGTTATTGCATATGTGAGTTGAATACTTAAGGATCGTCGGAATTCTTGGAATGAGAACTTCCTCGCCTTTAAATAGAAAATGACTTTAAGGACGTTGCCCATGAGTTTCTTCAGTGTTTCTTCATGATGTTCCATTTCATACAGTTTTAGTTGGCTTTGATTGCTGTGGAAGAATAGATACAGTTGATGAATTTGAAAATTCAATTGGATAGTTTGTTTCTTTTTCATCATTTATAACGCGATCAACCAATTTTTACGATTTAATTTTGAATAGTGAAATTAAATCACTGACGTCTTTATTTTGTGCAGCTAGTATTACGCTTTCACTCAGCCAATTGTGCTTGAAATAATTGAAACTGGTGCTCGGCACTCTTTGCTAAAGAGTTCGTTCCTCGATAGTTTGAACTTTCAAACATTTGGTGGGAATGATATCAGGGCACTTACATTTTGCAACATAAACCAGATTTCAGTCATTTCCATTTTAAAACAATGTTTTTAATAAATCATCAGCTGATAGATTGTTCTGCAAAATAACTCACATTTTCTTCGTCAACTGCAGCTTTTGTACTCATCGTCAAAAATACGATAATTTTAGGCAAACGTAGAGTTCATGTGCAGGCGTTGTTTGCTGGATGACCGCTATAACAATGATTGTTTCAGATCTGGCTTCTACAGTCCCCTCTTAGCTACCGCTAAGGTCCCACAAGGTAGCCAATAAGGCCCTCCTCTTTTCATTTTTAACATATTAATGGTATACTGATATGGTTACCAAAAATTACCATTTATCATTTTACGCTGATCATTTCAAGTTCTTCAAAACATGATTCTGCTCTTCTTCAACTAGATCCTGATAGTTTTTGATTCTGGTAAATCAAAAATTGCTGAATATTTCCAAATAAAACCAATTGCTTCCTTAAACACTAATTTCAAACGACAAAGTCATCTGTAAGATTTTTTTTTTAATTTATAATTTTGCACCCTCATTTTTATTTGAGTTTCATTTAAATAATTAATTACAAACATAACTTAAAAAAACCAACAACTTAATACAATCGGTGGGTAGTTTAACATTATTCACACAGTGAGTGCCATTGTTTGTTCTCAAAATGTCACGTGATAGAATTGATCTAGTTTCAATAAAAATTCCCTAAATCAACCTACAATGTTTTTTTTCCCTTGTTCCCCAACCCACCATAGAGAGAGAGGTTAAATATTTTAACACCTATATGAATCAACAGATACTTGATTAAGATTCATTTTATTTGAAACTCTTAAAAATGCGTTTCTATAAATTGTTTGGTTAACCTATTTACTTTGACAATTCAAATGAATGGCAAAGTGGCAAGTGAAAATGTGTGGTGAGCTTGTTTTGTTTGCCGATCACCTAATTGCCGTCCATGCCAAGTGAATGTATTCTAGCAAATTAGCTTACAACACCATCAGCTATACGGAGAGAAATCTCTGTTCAAAAAGATGTCTTAAAGCATTAACTATAGACTCGTACCTGTATTTATCTTGGCAATTTTTGTTTATTGTTATTTACTTTAATTTTTTCTGGGTCGATTGGTAACGTTTCAAATAATAATTATGTTAGAAAGTAAAGTATGTATGCTGGATATTAAAGGTGGGTATGTGTAGGCTATTAATAGGCATAAATCAAAAGGTGGGTGATGATTAGATCTAATAAATTCGATAGATGGTTGCTTTATAAATATTTGAAAAAGATCAATTTGATTAATTTCAAATGGTTTTTCTTCAATTCAATGTTTATTAACATTTTTTATGGAAGAATACTGATTAATGAGCAATCATACATTATTCTCAATTAAAGGTATTTGATTGGAAATTTGTTCAAGTTGTTATCCATGTTGTCGAAATGAGAACACTCTCTTTGGGGTAGAGAATAGACCAATTACTTCAAAAGCTATTCTTTCTTCATTCCATCCTCTTCTATCACCAACACGCTGCTTCCAGTCATCTAACCCAAACTCTCTGGCATCCGCGATGGCTTGGTCTTTGAATTGAAGGCTCGGTCTTCTTCGTTCTCTCAAACCTGGGAGCTGAGATTCAAAGTCTCTATTGGCTGGAGTATTATTGTCCATTACAATTTGGGCGAGCCAATGTAGTCGATGTATTTTGATTTCTTGAGCTCATAGAGTTCGTGATGATTTTTTGTCTTCGCCTCTATTTTCCCTCCTCACACAAAGGACCAAATATCCATCAAAGAATTTTTCTTTAAAAAGAGTCCAGTATTAGCTCTTAATTTCTGCATTAGGCAAGGCTGGCAGTATCAGAGTTTTAAAGAACGTGCCCTTCGTCTTTCGTGTGAGTAGTTTTTTGAACACATCTGTTGAGCCAAATCGAAGTAGCACCGACCGGTTTGCTAGGGTAATTCTTAGTCATATATTCAATAAGATATCGTACGTGTGATTAATATTTACTCTGAAGTAGATGAACTCCTTAACTACTTTGAGGCTGGTTTACTTATCTTTGATTGTTTATTGATAGCATGTTTTTGGTATTGTCTTCGTTTCCTTGAAGACTAACAAGTTTCGTTTGATCTTCAATTGCAATGACAGACTCTATAACAGCCTGGTGGGAGCTACCGATACCGATGATGTCTATAACATCGTCCTACCCTTGAAGTTGGAGAAATCACATGAAAGCGCATATCTTTGCCAAAGCCCTGTGCATGATTGGAAGAGTACGGAAGAGCTTTTCCCTAGTTACACATTGCATCGCGTAATTTCTAATGTCACGCAAATTAACTGGATCAGTTTTCCCAGGATGATGAGTGCTACCACATGCGACTTTGAAGTCAATAAATAGATGAGAAGTCTGGACTTAAAATTTGTTGGACCGTTTCAGGATTTGCCTGAAAGTGAATCTTAGTCTATGGGCGATCTGCCTGGCCAGAAGCCACATTGTTATGTGCCTATTAGTGTTGTAGAACGGACACTCACACAGTACGTTAGATGGGACCTTGTATGCGATCTTTATTAGGGATATTTAGGGAAATGCCTTGATAGTTGTAACAGGAGCTTAAATCGCCATTTTTGTACATGCGGGACATTTAGAGCTGATCGACCAGTTATTGGTCGTGCTTCCTTGTTCCTTCCACCTGGAACTTGGTTGATGAGTTGATGCATGCAACCTTTCAACACTTCTCCACCGTGCTGGAAGAGATCTGCCTGTTGACCATCAAAACTGGCGGCCATGTTGTTCTTGAGCTTCTTTATAGCTTATAGTCTACCTCTTCTATACTAAGTCGTCATTGACTGCATCAGGTGGGTTCTGTACTTGTACTTTTTTCCGCTATTCTTGATACCTATTCAGCATCTTCTAGAAATGCTGCCTGAATATATCTTCTATGGTCTGTGATGCTTCGATGACTAGGTTACCATTTCTGTTAAAAATATCCTGTATTCCGGTTTCAAATCCAGCAGACACTTGTTTTTTTTTATAAAGCTTTCGAGGTGTTTTAAAATTGTATTACAAAGTGCCAGTTGTACAAACTTTAATCAAAATTTGATCCGTTTTTCAGCATTTATAACTCATCGATTTCGGTGGTTGCACTGAATCTCAACGATGGTTTAAGGTTCAAGTAGGCTATGATAGCCAATTACAAGCTTAAACCTCAGTTGATTCACAGATATCGGTGAATTAAAATTGCTGAACGATGAATCAAAAATAGAACCATGATTGCACAACTGGCCTTTACATAACAATTTAATTCACTAAAATATCATATAATAAAACGGCAAACACGAATTATGTGGTACAATTTACGCGGTCTACAAAAGCCGAAGGCATATAAATTATATATTGTTGGAAAGAGTTTTTTACACAAAAGTGCAGAATGCAAAAATTTATTAAACAGCTACACCACAAAAACTAAAAAAACAATAAAATAAAATTAGGTAATAAATGCGAGCAGGAGCAACAGCGAGACCTATCAATTATTTGTTTTTATTTGTCGTAACCTGAATGTGAAGTTTCGCTTTTTTTCCACCACCAACGAACCAATTTTCCAGCACTGACTGGAAAGATACCTGGAATGTCTGATGGCAGCGTTCAGTGCTGCAGAAAATAATAATAAGTAGCTCATACCACGTTTACATGAGCGAATCGAAGAATCGGATTCAGTCCGGATCGAAATTTCGACCCAGGTTTATGACAACGAGCTGGATTGGATCGAGTAATCTGGATTCAATCCGATCCAGGTCTATAAGGACCTAAATCCTGAATAAATTCGGATTCAATTCTCCATGTAAACAAGGTCTCAGTTTTTCCCTACGCTAAGGACAGCTTTTATTGAGAAATAATGTTATTAGTTCTCGAGTTTCGAGGGCTGGACGTATTAGTAATTTCAAATCCACCAAATCGACACTTTATTTCATAAACTAAATACATGTAGGTATGTATAGTGCAGTGGTGGAATCTGAATTAAATATCCATTATCCGTATCCGTTATTAAAATCTGTCTTTCACATCGTTAACGTATCAAAAATCCATATCCGTAACCTATGTATATCTATTATCCATTATCTCATCTTTTTGTTCTTAATCTGTATTTGTTATCCATATTCTTGGTCCACTCTGCATATTCCATATTAGTGTCTGTTATCCGTTTCCATTATCTTTAGTCTTTACCCAAAATTTGTACTTTAAATCTGTATACATAATCCGTATTCAATTACTCTAAAAACCTATATCCTCTAATCAGTTACATATCTTTTATCCGTTTAGCCATCATTCGTAATCCGTAGTTTTTATTTAATATCCGTCGAAGTTATCCGTAGCTATTATCTAAATTTTTATTTCATATCCGTTTTCTGTTATCCTTGCCCATAATCTGCATTTGTAATTTCTATTTACAATTTGTACCTTCAATCCGTATCAATAAGTTATATGCGTAATCCTTGTCCATAGTCCCTTATCCGTATCCGTTATCAGCAATTAGTTATCCTAAATCGGTCATTCATAATTAGCATATAATAAATTTTCCATATCAATTATCCGTAAACGTAGTTCTATTTGAAATCCCTAATCCGTATTGTTGTCCATACCTGGGATTCATATCCGTTATTCTTTTCCATAATCTGTTTCCGTAATTCGTATCCGTAGTTTGTACCTATGATTGCCATCCGGAATTCGCTCCGTACCTAGTCTCTTATTTGTATATCCACTATCCAGAATGTGGTATTCTTAATCTGTCATTCATAATCCACATCCGTAATCCAAATCCATTGTTCGTTCCTTTTATCCATATGCGTTTTTGTTTCTCAAACTCATTATCCGTAATGCTTAGAAAATGTATATATAAAATTTTATTGAAATCAGTGATCGTTAACTCGTTACCCGAGTACTTGTTATTTCTATAAAATTATTATTTCCACCCTAATTAGAAGCTTCATTAGGTATTTTCTATAAGCTTGTTCGGATATTGCTTAAAACAATTATTATAAGAATATTTTTCAATTAAAAAATCATTAACAAAGATGAGATCATTTGGTATTTCCATGTTAACCTTTACCGAACTTAAAGTCTGCAGCTTATGATTCCCTTAAACATCCATACCTTGCCCCCATTAAATTTATATCTATTGTGTGTGTCGCAAGAAAAACAAGTTAAATGATGCTGAGTGTATCTATTGTCAAGTCCAATAAGGTCTAAATTAATGGCACTACGAATTGGCTCACGTCATCGCATAGGTTAAAGATAGGTTATTCAGCAATCGCCCTGTGGCACTGGTTATGTTCCACCATAAAACAAAAATCCCACCTTATAAGAGATATCTCAAAAAGAATTATTAATAACAATAAAAAATGTTTGCTGTGTCATCTGCTGGTAAGGTTTCTCTTTAAAAGGAATATTCAAAAATTTGAAATAAACCAACAAACACCAAGTGTCAATCAAAAATGGTCAAAATATACTAAATTATTTAATATTTATTAAATTGCTTTGTTGACGCATTCTACTTTATATATACTCTCGGTGTCTGGTATTTTGTATAGGTGTTTGCTTTTGGTGATTTTATCATCATCAACACCAGCATCGTCGTCGTCGTTATTGTTGGGGGTATATGTAAGTCAGAACATAGAATTAGGGTCGTAAATTGACCGTGTCTGGGAATTTTTATGTGACCTTATCCAGTCAATTCATTTGTTTGTTTATTAAGCCTTTCAATAATAAAATAAACACTTAAATTTTTATTAATTTGATTTTTTTAAGAAGAGTAGTTTAGTTACCCTAAATTCTATATAACAACAAAAACTTTATCAATATCTACAATAGGTAGGTAATCCAATTCATATTATTCGCTTTAACATAATTAGGTGAGACAAAAAAAACAGAGCAAGTCACAAAGATACAAGCTCTTTTTTTCTCCATATGAAAATAATAGTGTGTAGTAGTTGTTTTAAGCGAGATCGTTTAATAGGGTAACTATCATATTTATTCAAAGTCTGTAACACATATGTATAAAGTCATAAGTTGCAAGTTTATTCTTTCTTTTAAAAGATCTTTTAATATGGCAACGCTTGAAATTTGATGGCAAAATGGATATTGGATAGTTGGGCGTTAAATGAAGCGAATATTCACTGAAGGTCACCGACAACATACTCGTATATGGCAATATCCACTGATGCAACGAATGCTATACACGTCAATTGTACTTATTCCACCTTTACGTGGTAACTATCGGATAATGGTCTCGTCCATCCGGACTTGACTTATTTAACTAATAAGCACGACAGACAGAAAAACGAACACTTTAATCTTCTGTGGGAAATGACTGGCTGCATAATTCAGCTGGAATCTTGGACGAGCCTATCAGAAGGATGGTGTTTGGTGGATGAATTTGACATAAGAATCAACGGTGTCATCAACAGCCTGGAAGTCCAGATACCTTATTCAGAACCTCATTCAAAAAATTGTATTCGTACAGAAATCATGCTTTGAAATGATTTCAAAAGAAAATAAATTGCCTAACAAATAAAATGTGTGTGGATTCGTTATTCATGGGAAATCGTTTAAGAAGCCAAGTTATCGACTTCAAATTGATAAGTGATCGTCTGCTTGCTACTATCCGCATAAAAACAAATTTCCAAAATATAAGCCTAATAATGTAGACACGCAACTCACAATAAAGTTGAAAACTCTTTAAATGTTGAGTTCTATGACCTACTTACTGGAAATAACTTATGGAGTCTGCACGGTGTACGATGTTAAACTTTTGCTCGGGGACCTCAATTGGAAAGCATAGCCTCCATGAAGAGCCAAATGATATTACGTTTTTCGACTAATAGACTTGTAAAATGGTAAGTAGCACTTGGTTTCCATTGCTAAGGATCTAATAAGCAACCTGGCAATGGACCCAATGGTCAATACCGCCAACAAAATCGAGCGTGTGCTAATCGACGGTTGACACACCTCTAACGTCTTTGACGTGAGTACTTTTTGAGGAGCAAAATTCGACTCTCACCATTTCCTTGTTCCGGCAAGGCTTAGAGCTTCTGATAGCTGGGTAATCCTTTATCTACTTTAAGGGCCAGATTTTTAGTGCGAGATCATCCAAGTCTCGCGGGTTAAACCTTAATTAACTCCAGAAACGTGTTTTTCACTTTAAGTTAACTCCGAGCTAAGTCACCAGGCTTGTTAATTTTCAGGTACAAGTACCCGTCAAATACCCTGTACCTTGAACTAATGTCTCGCCATGGACGACCAAACGTGATTTTAACTCTTGACGTCATTGTTTTCGTCTCGCTGCGTTTTCGCCGTGTCCCTTTACACCAGAATCTGTGTCGTGATTTTCTAGCTATGTCTTCGCTTTGGCCTTCCCGTGGTATACAAACGTGGCTTTTGCCATTCAAAATGTTTCGACGTCATCTCGCTTTGGTCTCGTGCGGTGCATTGCCGTATGAACCAGGCCTAATGCTACCCAGCTGTAGTGAGTAGTTCTCTCTTATTTGGTTACAAGCAAGCTTGAAACGATTTAAAGCGTTTTCAATTTTCTTGCTTATTTCAACAATTTTATTTTGAAGAAAAAAACTTTGGTAACACTTTAGCGAGACAAAGGCAAGATGACGGAAATCATTTAAATTCCAACAACCACGTGTAAATGTCAAGGCTTGACCAAAGCGAGAAAACACGACACAAATACCCGTGTAAATTTGGCTTGGCGAGTTCACAGCAAGACGAACACAATGACTAACGCACTGATTTGGATTTTGGATTTTCAACCAGGTTTTTAGTTTAATTAAAACTTTTTGAAAAATGTTATTTTAATTAAAAATAATTTTGATGAAACTACTGCGAGACCAAAGCGAGATGATGGAAAGACATACTTAGTGCCAAAAACCATGTAAAAATATCACGGCCAGACCAAAGCGAGAGTGTAGCGAGAAAACCACGACACAGATCCCCGTGTAAATGGACTTGGCGGCAAGTTCATAGCAAAACGAACACAATGGCCAACACACTGAAACCACATTTTTATTTAAGTTAAACCTTTTTGGAAAAATAAAACTTTGGCGAGTCTATTGCGAGATCAAAGCGAGATGATGGAAGAATATTCTAAATGCCAAAAACTACGTGTAAATGTCATATCGAGGCCAAAGCGATAGCGAGCAAACCACGACAATCAACTTATCGATTATTTTAAGTACACAAATGTATAACTTTACAACTCTGATACTAACGAACATTCTGATTGATGCAGATGAGATTTATTTTTTTCTCTCTGTGATAAATCCCCCTTGACCGAAAATATGTTTTTTTTTTATAATAAAGGTTATTTAGTGACTATTATTGAAAATGACAACAAATAAGAGTTATTGAAGAACCTTTCAAAAGGTTGAGTTTTATTTCTGATCTCTGAGCTCTGAGGTTTTAAATTATTTTCAGGATTAGCTTAATCTTATTTTACTCAGAGTTACCCTGAACTGAAAAAATGGCCCTTAGTGTTTCATTTTTTGATCATCAAAGTAAAATTAAAATTAAAATTTATGTTTTCGATGACAGATTTGCAATTTGTCATTTTTCAAACAAAATTTAAGTGTTGTCCTATTGACAAACTCTCTTCCGGTCAAAATGACAATAACATATGTTTCTTTCCAAGCATAGATATATTTTTATTAAGCTTATAGAGTACATCATTATAAATTTTAAATACTTAATAGTTTTTCTGTACTCTTTCTTCATTACCTACACTTATTTGCTTACGTAGATAAAATCAAAATTGTATATGCTTGCGCCTAGGATTGTGTGGAAAATAAAATTATCAGATGAATAAATGAGTAATCAGAGTATACTTGTAGGCTAAAGAATAAGAGAGATTTTTGTTTATAATAATAAACGTCGAAATCTATAAAAACATATCCATAGATATATGAAAATACAGAAAAATGCGTTGATTTGAATTGCAAATTCAGAAATATTCCTCCTACAGAAGCTTACGTTCTATAAAATGAAACCTGATTTCATGGTGACAAGTTTATTTTATTTATAAACACAAACTTACAAATGTCTTTAATTAGATTTTTAACAAATTGTATCTAAGGCATTTTTGAAAATAAGAACTAAAGTAGTTTCAAAGTTAGTTTAAAATGAGAATTAAATTATGCTTAATCAAAGTGGAATCGCTCAGTTAGTTGGTAAATTTAACTAAACAAATTTTATTGACTAAGATGCAAACTCAGATGCAAAATGGCTCTTAAAAAAATTTGTCCTTCTACTCAAACTTAAATAACACTGCGGATAATTTATCTTAATTAACTTATACCTATCTGCTTAAACCTCCCACAAAAATTATTATAGCTTACTTTTTTTTACATTTTAAAGTACACATTACACTACACCTACAAGAGACTTATACTGATTTATCATCAGTTACATGTGTAGCTACAGCAATGGATGGATATACTTACTTGAGGATAAATAAACCGCGTGGTGTTTACTTTCATTATTATGGTATTACTCTGACATATTTATACAATGCCACGCGCCATTCCTTGATATCCGATTTCCTTACCGGAAGGCAAATTTATGATACACTCGACTCGAATCCTTGCTATAAACAATCTTGATCCATATTTATAAGAAAGATATATATGTAGGTATAACCCACATCCTTAAATCCCAATCCCAACCCACTGGAAGGAATATAATTCACTTGGCAGCAAATTACCATTCATTGTGTCATGTAAATGTCTGAAACATAGATATTTCCCTGCTCTTCCATCGTGCACTCGAGATGGCCACTTACATGGCAAATAAAATAGTCCATCAGAGCTCTAAAATACAGGACAAATTTGTACAATGAATGTGAACATAGAGAAAAAAAAATATGGGAAGCAATGATGTCGACTGTACTATTATGCGACTCCAACATCCGACTATACCACTGCATCCAATTATAAATCGTCTCGTCCTTTGTCCAATGGACCAAACGATGACCATGAAGCTGACGACGACGATGAGGTGGAACTCGGAAGCACTCATCTACTGCTGCTGAAGAGGAGGGGATGGGTGAGCTGTTACATAATAGCTAAATGCTCACATAAACACTCGAAATGTCCTTCTTAAAAGCTTCCGGATCTGTTTTGGTTGTCGTTGATGTGGATTTCGCTTCGACACTTCCCTCTGTTTCCTCCCAACAAACACCCTCAGGCTGGACCTAGTGTTATTGGGCTGAATTCAAATCGTGTTTCATTTCAAGCTATTGAGTAATAATTTCTTCGAGATATTTGCACTGCAACGCGCATCTATAGACACAGAATGGCCGTCGATGAGACACTGCAGAAGCCCTTGAGGGTTTGTGTTTAACTTACTCCAATTTATGGCAACCAATATATACAACATGTAGGTTTGTAATTTAAGTGTGAAATGAGATTTAATCGATGAATTTCTCACCAAAACCAAATTTATTGGTCATCAAAAGGATAACTTACGTCTCTGACGTGTATGTGTATATCTTCTGGGTTCAAAAGTCACCGCAGAATTGCCACAATACCATCACCCTTTTAAAGAATATTATCCTTTGTGTGTGTGTACTCTGGAAAAGTGACTACCATCCTGTGAATCAAGCCATATAAGAGTGAAATTTGACATTTAATACTGGGTTGTTTTGGGAAACATAATAGTTTGCTTGTCCGATTCATTTGTTTTGATGGTCTATTTGGAATCTTAAGTATGGATATGGATAAGTAATTGCTGTCCTATAGGGATTAGAAAGATTTTGGTATTGAGAATTTAGAAATACCACCTATACCTTACCCATATGAATTAAGCTAATTTCTTATTTGAAAGGATCAATTTATTGCAAAAGTGTAATTTTTGACAAAAAGATTTGTCTTTTCTTTAGAAAAAAAAATGCAGGAGGGAAAAGTAATTTGTCATATAAAAAAGTGATACTTGGCCAGGAGTGGACTGGGGCTCTAAAGGCTTTCCGGGAGTTTTAGAAAAACAGCTACAGCAAACTATAGTTGTACCTATATAGTCCAGTAAATAGAGTAAATTTTAGCACTGACCAAATGGAAAAAAATGGCGGCAGGCTGAAATTTTGTTGGTCATTTGGGGGTAGGAATGCAACCCCTTGCACTGGCGGTGCCACGCTCACTTTTCTTAAATCTTGTTTTATTAAAAAAACGGCTGCATTGATATTGTTGAAATTTTTATATTTTGTTATTATGATCAGAGAATTTTTTTTTTAAATTGTAAAAGTAAAATCCACCCACTACCACGTCCACAATTCTTAATCCTTTGGGTTTCGGAAACGGCTGCAACGATTTCCATGAAATTTTCAGGGTTTGTTCTTATGGACGAAAAAATATGGAAAAATTGGTTTGAGTAAAATTCTTCCACTGCAACGCCCACTTTTCTTATTGCTTTGTTTCTTAGGAACGACTACAACGATTCTCTGAAATTTTCAGAACTTGTTCTTTTACACGAGAAAAAATTAACAAATTAGTTAGTTAAATCCACCAACTGCCACACCTTCTTTTCTTGTTCCTTTGTTTCTCGGGAACGGCTTTAACGATTTCCATGAAATTTTCGGAATTCGTTCTTAGGACGAAAAAAAAGTTTTCCTAAATTTGTTTTTTGGTAATTTCCTCCCTTTTATTTCCTATACCTTGATTTCTTATAAACTGGGGCCAAATTACCTCATTAGTTATTGAGCAATACGTGACTGAATTATATGAGTTTGAGCATACCAAAATTTGAAGTGGTTACTAGTTCATTCGATCACTGATGGCACTCAGTCACTCGGTCACTGACGCGGTAAAATTTTAATATTTTGTTGATACTAGTGATTTAAAAATTTAGGAAACTTTTTTGGTTTGGTGAAACCTTATGGGTGTCATATCAGTTTCTTGGAGCTGTCCTAGCGAGCAACGATTTCTTTAAAGCCTTATTGAAGGAAATAATCTATTTGAGTTATTTCGTAGCGCAAGGAACAGTTTTCAATTTCCCTGCTAAACTAGTATGAAATTTTCAAATCTTAGACTCAATATAATTCATCAATGTACATAAGAAGACGGGCAATCTAATTGTGTTTGAATTTAAGGATGGGTTTTCTTTTTTTTTTTTCTTTTGCAAACTAATCTTTTTAAGGGCCTCTCATATAAAATAAACGACCTGACATTAAAATTTAAAATAAATATCGACGCAAACTTGTAGTTCTCGTAGACTAATTTAATATTTTGGGAGAAATTTGTTTTTCGATTTATTAGTTAGAAGAACCGTTCCCAAAAAAATTTTTTTTGAAAAAGAGAGCAGCGGTCGGATTTAAATAAAATTTTTCAAAAAAATTTTCTCGTTCGAGAAACAAATAAATAAGAAAAGTGGGTGTGGCAATGGGCGGCTTTAATTAAAACTTATTTACCAATTTTTTTCTCCTATATAGGAACAAGTTCTGAGTTTCAGAGACATCGTTGGAGCAGTTCCTGAGAAACAAAGGAATAAGAAAAGTGGGCTTGGCGGTGGGCGGATATTACTCAAACTAGTTTGTCCATATTTTCTCATGCATAAAAACAAACTGAAAATTTCATGGAAATCATTGCAGGCGTTTCCTAAAGACAAATGATTGGGAGTAGTGCGCGTGGCAGTGTGTGGATTTTGATTTAACAATTTTACAAATTTTTTCTCCGGTCATTACAACAAAATATGAAAATTTCATCCATATCGGTGCAGCCGTATCTTAACCAACCAAGATTTAAAAAAAGCGGGTGTGGCACCGCCCGTGCAAGGTTTAGTTGGTCGACAACTTAGATTTAAATTCTATTTTCACCCTTCTACAGTTGTTGGCAAAAGTATATTAAATAATAGTCAATAATGAAGCATTTCTCGGCAACCAATTTTAACGAATTTGTAGCTTGTTTACTTTTTTTTATAATTCAAATTTTCGTTTAAATATAAGAAGGACCCATCTGGAAATTTTAAAATGGTAAATAATTAGTTTTTAATGCAAAAATCATTTGCACTGCATGCAAATAATGCCTTGAGTTGAGTATATATTTATTTTTTTTAAAGTGTAAACCAACCATACAAAAAAAAATATTCTACTCACCACACTTTTTTCGCAAGCAAAACAATTGCCGGTACATTGTTTTGCATGACAATTAATGACAGCAATTGTTTTGTTTTAGCATGAAACTGTATACCAATCATACGCAAATAATTAATGTTGCGTCTCACCTTTAGTTAGTTAGTTTAGTTATTCTTGACATGCGAGAATATTTGCATACAAATTCTTTTGCACACGGGAATTGTAAACTAGGCCTAAAAGGCTAAAGTTTTTAATAAATAATGGCTTTCGTATTTTCAGAAAGCAGAAACTTAAATATTTAAAATAACAGTGCAACATAAATAAGCATTAAATGAGCTAGAAATTCAGAGTTAAGAAGTATTTTTTTTCGTAATCGCGAATGCTATAGAAAATCCATGCAAATTTCTTTGTAACTTTTAGTTTTTGAGTCTCTGAATAAAATTTGCCGGTATCATCCTTCTTGTTTTGATTGCTTCCTTCGCACTTTTTACCAGTTTACTTGTATGCATAAGTACATACTTCTTCGACAACGCATTTTGATCAAAAAAGCTAAAAGTCGTGCAAGAATTGAAAAAAAGCGGTGTTTGTTGCATAAATATCTGATGGCTGGTTCGAATTTATGAGCTTTTCAAAGTTAGCTAAACCAAAAACATTAAAATACACATTATATGTAAAGTCATGGAAATTATGAGAGAAAAATGTTTGAAACAATGAAATACGATATTTGAAAAAGTAAAACAACTTCCTTAAGATTTTGAAAAAAAAGGAGTGCCATCTTAATTCTTCATTGAGTATGAATTTATGGAAAAAAAAAAATATATTAAATATCGTTAGAGCGGTTTTCATAAAAAAATATTTTTATATATCAAATTCTTAAAACTTTTTCAAGGAAAATTTTTGCTAAGCAAATCGTAAAACCTATTTATTTCTGTACAATAAAAATAAAATTTCAAAAAAAAAGTTTTCAACGCGTTTTTGAGATATAGAATTTTCAAAAAAAAAATTAATTTTATTTTTAAAAACTCACAAATATTTTTTTAATTTTGATATGCACTATTTTTTAACCTTATTTGAAATTTGTATGCAAAAAAAAACTAATCAAAATCTGTTGAGCCTATGATCAGAAAATTCAAAATTGAAAAAAAACGTTTTATGACAAGTCTCAAAATACATAGTTGCTGTTTGTAAATGTTTATAATTTTTGGTACTATATCGCACTAATTTTAGCATACGGAAAACAATTAATAAATATCATAGAAGCTGTTTTTTAAGAAAATAAAATATTTTCCTTAACGGTTTTTTAACATTTTTGTATGAAAGGTACCGTTATTTTTTCATAAAGTAAAATTTTTTCTTTAATTACTTTATAGGGTGTAAAAAATCGAGTTTTATAAATATAGACCATTTATTTTTCATAATATTTGATTTTCCAAAAAAAATAGTTTGAACATTTTGTAAAAATCCAAAAAATATTGTCCTGAAAATTTCGGTAAGAAAAACTATTTGCATTATTTAGAAGCTTCTGTATAAAAAAAATATTGAAATTAAAATAACCGTTTTGAAGTAAATCAAGGGTAAAAAATGGTTCTTTGGGAGGTACAATTAATATCCCATACAAAGGGAGTTTTTATCAAACGCAATTTATTGTTTCCTTAAAGAAAAGTTGTGGAGCCGCTTGCGAGAAAAATAAGATTTTGTAAAATAACTAAGAAAATTGTATCGCAGCTACCGTTATTTTTAGTTCTAAAAACGTGTGGGCAGAATCACCAAAAACCACTATGTATCTAGTTTTAAGAAAATCGATCCAGCCTTTAAGGGTGCAGCTGAACAGAGAGACAGGAAGACAGACAGACAGAATTTACAATTTATGTTTAATAATAATTTTCCACAGCTTTTGACCGAAATACTATTCTTCGGTACCACAAGGCAAATTTAACATTCTTTGCATATAGTACCAAGTTTAATATTAATCGAACGAGCTGTTCAGTCTGATGGTCTGGAAGCATTTAAAAGGAGCTTAAAAGCATAATTGCCAAATGACACTGGTCTGCCACAAAAAACCGTCCTTAAACAAAACCATACTTTTCTTAAGGATTTTGGTGTGCTAAATCAGAATTCGTAGTCAAATTGGTTCAAAAACCCTTTTTTTTCGGTACATTTGACGTTGAATCACTTCACCACTAAATATATTTATACAAAACTTCTAATAGGATCTCAAAGAATTGTATTTCATCTTCCTTAATCATTTCTATTTTCGTCGAAATTATTTTTTTTTTTTAAAAAAGAATCCAAAAAACAATTAAAAATTTAAAAAGTAAAAATTAAAAAAAATCGTATTTTGAGACTTTGCCGCTTTTTATCTTTTTTAAAGGGACACACTATAGAGAATCAGCCCTGACAACAATTGTTCAAAATGGTAAGCTTAATGTTTCTTGGTTAGAAACTTTTTCCCTCAGACCAATAGGTGAAATAAACTAATGGAAAAAACTTCTTTTGGATTTAAAATATGCTTAAATATGTTTCTTTTATAAATTCTTAAATCAATTTTTTTTAAATTTTCTTAATGAACATGAGAAATTTCACTATCACCCTAATAAGATGTTTTTTACAGTGAATATCATTAAAACTACGGAATTTTGAAATGTATGGAGTTTTTTAAACTAATGTTTTAAAATGTGAGTAAACATTGAAGAGCTGAATAGGCACAAAAGTTAATTTTTTTTACCAGATTTACCAGAACCTAATCTAACAGGGCTCTATTTTACAAATCATCCATATTCTTCAAAATCGATTAAAAAAAGAAGTAAATTTTTGCAGACAATGTTGTCTACTTTTAAATATTCTTTACAATCATAATGTCATATTTGATCAAAATATTGAGTTCGATTTTTTTTACGAATGTGAAATATACCATTATGTACCGAAAGGTGGGCTTTTTGGCAAAAACTGCGAAAAGTTATAAAAAACGTTAAGATTTGAATAGGTATATCTCTGCTAGTTTTGAATAAAAATTAATTTTTGAATATGCCATTTCTCTACTTTATTTTGTTAATGCATGTCTGACCCTACCTTTGCTAATTAAAAAAGTTCTGCCCAATTTATTCAAAAATTAAGATTATTTTGTTTGTGTTCGATAGAAAATTTAATTTGAATAAAATGTTTTGAGTGTTAGATTGTCAAATTTGGCCTAGTTTCTTTACTATACCAAAAACATTGCAAAGTTGTCTACTGTTTGACTATTCTCTCAGCAACGCACGGATGAATTTATTAGCATTCGTTTAAACTTATCTAAGAATCCTGAAAAGGCCGTTAAACAGCTCAAAACTGATACAAAATTTCATGATATAAAAAAAATTATTAAATACCATTTTATCTATTTTGAATAAAATCATATCTAAGTAAAAAAAAAAACAATTCAAAAATTAACAAAAATCATATTTTGTTATAAATTTCGGGAAAACTGTTGTCCATACAAGAACAAAGTTGTACATTAGTATTAATTGTATCCTCTTTCATCGCTACTAATCAATCAAATTTTACAATTTCGTTACATCAGTTACATTTATTGTTTATAAAAGTTTTGCATCTTTTATTTCATAGTTCCACTTGTATATAGGATCTAGTTGTAGCTATATTTTTAAGTTGATGTAGTTAATGTAGCTCTTTTGTATTAGCTCTAAAATAGGGCACAGGTCTCTGATTTCTTGATGGTGTCACAGGAAGATACATTTTTAAATTCTTCTTCCAACCCACACTTCTGGAATCTAGTTTCCGAGCAGAAAAAGGTCCATCTTTAAGTCCTCCTCGTTAATGTGCTGGGGATTTGTTGAATCTCCTTCAAAAAATTTGTCAGTTGCAAATCGACGTCCGATGGTTAAATCGTGATATATTCGAAGAAAATAGTAGCCCATTATTTCACCCAAATGCACCATTATTTTCTCCCCACTCCACACACTACCACAGAGACCTCGCAATTTAAAATCCACTTTAAATTTTTTTCTCATTCATTTCAGCATTTTTGTCATTCATTTCAGTATTTGTTTACAAATATACCAATCAAGAATTTGTTAATTTTTATTCCACGTAATAACCAATTATACTTCCATTTTGGTGGGAAATTTAATTTTGAACAAAAGTTTTAAATGTAAAATTGTCAAATTCGTCCAATTTTACTGCAAAGTGGTCAATGTGAGCATTCATTTACGACCAACGGTTTCATCCTTTCAATGCACAAGGCTTTAAACAATGAACCTCTCATCTACCATCTAAGCAACTAAAATATAAAATCTCTTACTTCGTAAGTCGTCCTCAATGGTTTACAATAAACAGACAAAAAACCAAGCCAAGAATGATAATTATGATAAGAATGATTTGAAAAAAAACAACAAAATATAAAGTGCTAAATAGTCGATCCTACTAGTTACTACCTTTTACATATATAACTACCACTCATCTTTATGTTTGAACTGTGATTTCACTTCGGTCGTTTATTACCCCAAACAGAGGTTTGTAAAACGATACCATTTATTCTTGACTTTTACTTCCTTATTTTCATCCCTTTTTGTCCATTTTATCTTTTTCACAAAAGAACTTAAATTTACTAAAACATATCTCGTCATCTACCGATGAAAGGAACACAATAAACCTTTAATAGTTTTCTTTGGACTTCGCCTTGTTTCCTTTTTCCTTTATCTTTCTGATTAATGGATATTTCCCCCACATTAGCAATATTATGATATGGCATGAAAGTTCCTTATAAATTATGTTCTCAATTATCATAAAACTTCCTAATAAATAACGTCTATACAAAAATATTCTCGCAGTTAGCTTATTTTCTACCAAATTTATTAATTCCTATGCAAAATAAGCTAAATATCAAATCATTACAAAATCTAAAATTAAAACTTGACTCAATTTGCAAAAGGTGTATTCTTGGTCACACAGTGAAAGTTGTTGGAACCATTAAACTACTAAAAAAAACATACTAACAACCCCCACAAGTTTTTTATAGTAAATTCCATTTTGGATATGCATAAACATTGCGTAGGAAACATTCTACAAACCAGTCGTAAAGCAAGTCGAGGTTGTTTTTGCATATCCTCGAGGTATTTATATTTTTTATAAAATGTAAAATTTCGTCAAATATATGGACTTGCTGATGGAGCTGTGTAACAAGAAAGCCCACACGTAAAAAGCAGTCCCAGTTCAATTACCTTCCTTACAGCATGAAATTTATATTTTTGTTTTTTTTTTTTTAACTTTTCTGCCCTCGAAAAAATGCACAAAACCGTCATCAAGTCCCTCTGTCGATTAATAATAATAATAATAATTTCCCTCAATAATCATAGATTTTTATAAAAAAAATTTCAAGCTTTTGTTAACTCTTATTGTTGTTTGTTTTAGTCAAACAAAGGCTTACCTCTAATTCTGAAAATAATTTACGCAAAGAATAACACTCATACTCACAAACTCATGACGATTTGGAAGCTTGTTATACGTAGGTTAGGTACTACCTTGCAATCATTGTATATCTGAACCTCACATGGGATTGTATAGCTAAATCGATCTTAAAATTGATGACTAGCTTTAGCACACAACAAACTGGTGGCTGGCTGGTTCGCTGGTTGGCTGGCTGGCTGACTGGTTGAGTCGTGAGTGTAGTCTTGACAAGTAGGTAGAAGTATGCCTCAGTTGCTAACACACTTTGTGATCGTGAAGGTTCAAAAAATTAAAGATCGGAGATTTTATTTTGTAGATTTCACAGGTTGAGTTATAAAAAAAAATAAAAAAAATAAACATTGACCTTTAGTCATGTCATTTCTAAGAAAAGTTCGTAACTCAATATCTCGTGGCAATAGTTCAACACGTGATAGCACTCCAAATAGTCGTCGGTCTTCGTCAATTGAAGGCATCAACAACAAACGCAGGGATTCCATTGAATCTAAGCCAGAAGGTTTACAACGCAGTGAGACCTTTACAATTGACAATGAAAACGAATCGATCTTAGCCAAAGTGAAACCTAAAAAGAAGCAAAAAGGTTCGAATAAATTCGGAACATATACCAGATCGAAACAAAGTCCAGATCCTCCTGAACCAGCTGCTGTCCAAGAAGAAATCAAGGATACTACGTATTATTCATGGAAATCAGGAATCGTAGCCGATCCAGCTGAAGCTGCTCGTGATCCATTCAATGTTTTGTATGAACAGCCATCAAGCTTGCAATCGGATCTTTCTGGATGCTCAGATGGCAGCAGTCGTAAGCCGGTCCAACCTTTTGATGGTTCGACTTTCAAAAAGAATCGTGCTTCGAGGCAACTTAGGGAGCAATTGGAACAGTTGAAAAATCCCCCGGAAATCACAGAGGAAATTGAAAATGATCCCGACAAATTTCGGACGATCACTATAAACAGCTTTCGAAGATCGTTTCGTGAGAAATTCTTAGCGAAGCAGAACGAAGTTCCACACAATCCATCATGGTTTGTGGGAGTTGATCCGCCACCAGGAGGTGAAAAAACTGATGCAGACAAAGATAATGATTCCCGATCGGGCAGATATGTGTATGACAATGAGAGCTATCGGCCAACTTCACGATCACCAGTGAGAAATAGAACTCCTTTGCAAAATATTTCCTTCGTCCGAAATGTGTCTCCGGCTCGGAATATGTCTCCGGTTCGGAATATATCCCCGGTAAGAGATATGCCAGCAGTTCGCCCAGAACCTCCAGCTCGTTCTCGTGGTAGATCTTCCGTTAAACGAACAGAAACCTTCCGAGTCGAGCGACCACCACCACCAACACCAGCTGAACCATCGATCCGTATTGAAATCAAGAACTCAATAATTCCAAATCAACCGGGAAGGATGGTACCGGTGGGTGTAGCCAAGCCCATGCCATCACAGGCTGCAAATCACCACCCGATTCGCAATAACCGTTTCGAATCACCAGGTCGTACCTGGTACCAGCAGCAGTCATCTCGAGGAAATCACGAAAAACAAGGTCGCTACCAGACCTGCATCCAAATCACCTCCAACGAATCTTTTCCAATCACCAACAAAGAACCAACTCGAGTGAGGATCTCTGGAAATACCCGGTCACCTCTTCGATATATTGTTTCGAAGAGAAACGATCCACCATCAGCGAGAAAACAAACCTATTTCGGTGACAATATCCCTGCAGAAATGTACGCTCCTGTCAAATCAAGGCAATACAACCAGCAGTTAGATTTTCACTCTTACAATTCACGTCCATCAAGACAACAAGCATCCGGAATGATCAATAGAAACGACGCAAACCGATATTCCATGACGCAATCTATTCCTAGACGTTCGCGATCACCAATTAAGGTGCCATGGCGATAGTCATGTGGGTGAACTTTGCTAAATACTCGTAAACAACCAATAATATAACAAACGGTACCAGTGCAATAAGTTGAGACTGTTCATTCGCGAAACAACATCATTTGATGTCTTGCCATTTTCTTCGAATCATTTATCATTTAACAAAAATAAAAAAAACTAATTAAAATACTTACTAAGAATTGAAGGTGTTTTTTTCTCATTTCAATTTTCAGTCAAAGTGTAAATTATAACATTTTAAATTTTAACGCTGTTGGGTTTCACTTGAAATGTCTTTCGCCTACATACAGGTACAATATTTTGATTTAAATATTCTTCTGTTATCTGTTTTGATTGGGAAACCACTGGTTATGGTTGCTTTGTGCTGGGGGCGTTTGACGTTAATTTAAACTTGTTAGCATTATTTTACCAACAAAAAAAAAATAATTTGCTTGGTAGTTACGAGTATTATTAAAATGAGATCATGAAAGTTATATTTACTCTTTCAATCATAATAAGTTTAGGTTCATTCAAATTATACTTATTTGGAATAGCTGTTTTTGCTGGCTTTACATACTTGGCTTTGGAAATATTCATAATAACAAAAAATGTTAATAAAATCATCTGTCTGTCTCGTGGGTATAATAAGGGTGATTTTTTAGCTGGTTTGGTTTTGGCAACACTGGTTTTGACAGCTGACGTGTGTTTAGTACCTTGTGTCACTGTCAAACAGCTTCAGTTTGGTTTGCAATTTAACCATGGATCGTCTTACAAATGAACAACGCTTGCAAATTATTGAATTTTACTATCAAAATTCGTGCTCGGTTCGAAATGTTCATCGCGCGCTGCTTCCATTTTATGGTCGGCATTCTCGACCTTCTGAGCAGTCTATTCGGAAGATTGTGACCAAATTTCGCACCAAATTTACTTTGTTGGACATTAAACCACCATAACGTTTACGTACTGTGCGTAGTGAAGAAAATATTGCGGCCGTATCAGCTAGTGTGACAGAAGACCGCGAAATGTCGATTCGGCGCCGTTCCCAGCAGTTAGGCCTTTGTTACAGCACTACGTGGAAAATTTTGCGGAAGGATTTGGGCGTAAAGCCTTTTAAGATACAGCTGGTGCAAGAACTAAAGCCAGCCGACCTACCACAACGCCGAATTTTTGGTGAATGGGCTCTTGGAAAGCTGGCCGAGGATCCGCTTTTTTATCGAAAAATTGTGTTCAGCGATGAGGCTCATTTTTGGTTGAATGGGTACGTAAATAAGCATAATTGCCGCATTTGGAGTGAAGATCAGCCAGAAGCATTGCAACAGCTACCAATGCATCCCGAAAAAGCCACTGTTTGGTGCGGTTTATGGGCCGGCGGCATTATTGGGCCATATTTCTTCAAAGATGATGCGAATCGCAGCGTTACTGTCAATGGTGAACGCTACCGAGCGATGATAACAAACTTTTTTTGCCCGAAATGGAAGTTCTTGACTTGCATGATATGTGGTTTCAACAAGACGGTGCCACATGCCACACAGCACGCGAAACAATGGCGCAATTGCGAGGCGAGTTTGGTGAACAGTTAATTTCACGTTTCGGGCCGGTCAATTGGCCGCCTAGATCGTGCGATTTGACACCATTAGATTATTTTTTGTGGGGGTATGTCAAGGTTAATGTCTATAGGGACAAGCCCGCTTCGATTGACGCACTGGAAGCCAACATCCATGCATTCATTCGTGAGATACCGGCCGATATGTGTGAAAGAGTATGCCAAAATTGGACTCAGCGGATGGGCTACCTGAGACGCAGCCGCGGTCAACATTTGCATGAAATTATCTTTAAACATTAAATTGCAAGGTTCAAACTATCGATTCAAATAAATATTTCATTAATTTTTTCGAATTTTTGTGTTTTTTTTTTTAAAGTTCTAAACCTTTAAAAAAATCACCCGTTATTAGAGAGAAGAGAATACAAAAGATAAATTAACATACATGTCGCTATTTTTTATCAGAAATATTTGTTACTTTCTTTTTGTGCTTTCGACTAGAAAACCTCTCTTCTAAGATGGACCTTTATAGAAACAACTACGTCTTGTTTACTTGGAGCATGCTTTAGAGTAGTTCAGGTATTTAAGTGTTCGAAATTAATAAAAGTAGTAAAATTTCTTAACGAAGGTTTCAGGAAAATACCGAATGAGACGGAAGTACCCTATCGAAAATGATGTTACAACCATAATACATTTGTTCTTTTTTGCGAGAGTCTCCGATAATCTCTTTGCAAAAGTTCTCTTTCACAGCCAATATCTTGAGTTGTAATGGTCGGATCTTCATGACTGAAATAACAAAATCGAATATAAATACTAGTCTACATTTTGGTAAACAAAAATATTGGAAAACTTCAAATTATTTGTTTACTTTTCAATGCTTTGGGGGCATAATTTTCTCAATAGTTCAATCATATAGTGGGATAGTTTTGATGTTACCCCTCTTTTATGTTTTCGAGTATGGTGGACCCGAATTTGGAGCTTGTGACTAAAATTTCGCCGTAACATAGACAAAAATGATGTAAAAATGCATTTTTTTGGGGGGCATTAATGGCTCGAAAACTATAAACTATTCGAAAATTTCATCAAAGTACCATTGGCAGTAATACACCGTTTCCAATAAATTACTGGACCATTTGGACTCAAGCACTAGTTGAAAATTGAAGTATTTTTACTGTTTTAGAAAGTCCACTCGAAAGCATTAAGTAACTTCATTATGTGAAAAATTTGAATTTTTTTCTGTGGTCCTTGATGCGTTCAGTTCAAATCTGGCCTTGAAATGGTTCTTGCACGTCACGTTTTTGATGTTAGAATCTAAAGATATAAAAAATAGTTTTTTTAAGCAAATTTGGGGTTATATTTTTCTCGAGGTGATTTTTTTTCTAAGAAATGTCTATGGTCATTCTGAAGTTTGAAAATCATGCTTAAATTTTTTTTTTAGATTTTTTAAATGCCAAAATTCATCTTAGAAAAATCGTTCGCCTTAGTCTTAAACTACGTAATTTGTAAAATCTAGCCAATTTGCATTTTTGTAGCACTTTTTTGCAAATGTTTGCATGTTGTGCCACGAAATGACTTCGTGGAAATTGAATTTAATTGATTTGAATTAAACTGAACTGAACTGAACTGAACTGAATTGAATTGATTTGAATTGAACTGAATTGAACGGAATTGAATTGAATTAAAACTACCCCACAATTTGCTGGCTATTTGCCCTTCTTTTGAGCTGACTGAATTTTTCGAATTACGTAGCTTAAGACGAAGGTTAACGATTTCTTGAAGATAAAAAATACAAAAAGAATTTTGGAGTAAAATATCTTCAAAATTTTAACAGATTTTGTAAGTTAAATTTTCATACTTCAGAATGATTATAGATAGTTTTTCGAACAAAAATCACCTCGATACCAAATATAACCCCAAATTTGCATACAAAACGTATTTTTGTATGTCTTTAGATTCGAATATCTCAAAAACGTGGCATCTTAGAGCAATTTCAAGGCCAGATTCGAACTCAGCGCATTAAAGATCATCAGAAAAATGTAGTAGACTTTCGAAAACAGTAAAAATACTTCAATTTTCAACTAGTGCTTGAGTCCAAATGGGTTGTGTTGCAGAAAAAATCTCAAACTGTGATTTATTGGACATTTTGCATATTTTGAATGGTAGTTTGATAAGATTTTCGAATAATTGGTAGTTTTTGAGCAATTAATGAAACACCCCATCGCCCAATAAAAATGCATTTTAAACATTTTTTTTTGCATTTTTTTCCATGTTGCGTCACGAAATTTTAGTCATTGAAATCGCGTTCACCACCCTCGAAAACATAAAAGAGGGGTAACATTATTTTCACTAAAAAACGCAGCAAAAACCAGACAACTCCTAAAACAAATTAATATATTTTTAAGTAAAAAAGTAAATTTTTTTAATTTAACTTATTCATTGCGTTTTTATATTGTCTTTTGAAGAAATATTGAGTTGTTGAGAATATTTCCTTTTTTGACTTTTAAAACAGTTTTTTGTATTTTGCTCAACATTCAAATTTATGGAGTTATCTTGTTCGTGCACCGTATGCAGAGGCGGCACTAGGCGGAAACGAGGGGTGTGTGAGATCGAATTTGCAGGGCCCCTGGTGAAACGGGAGGGGGGGCTTATAAACAAAGATTTGATTAAGCTTAAAAATCAATTTTAAGTTAAAGTACCCTTTTAATTAGTGTTGCCCAACCTTTTTGTGCTATGCCCCACCAAGCCATTTCCAAAATGCTTATGTCCCCCAACATTGTATTTAATTTTTAACATTTAAAATTTTTAAATGTTCACTAAAAACTTGAATTATTAACAATTAGGGAGAAATCACAAATTTTTCAAAAAGTTAACAATCACATCTATAGCGGTGTCAATCACTTCACATTTTCGAAAACATTGAAACCTGTCAAAATTTAAATTGTAAATGTGGGTCTGAAATATCAATAAGGGTAGCGAAACCTAATATCTTTGTTTTACTTCCAGAAGAGCTATATCTTTTTTTTTTAAATTGCTGAATAAATGAGTCAAGATATTTGAAAATGTCGAATAAATAACTCACAAATGCCCTACAATCAACTGTTTGCAAATTTTCGTATCAAATTTATTTCTTAAAAGAATCAGTTCCACAAATATTTTACAGTTTCAGGAGCTGTTTTACTTCAGTGTGAAGTGTAAGTCCCTCATACTCACATTTTGTTCTTTACAGAATAGCTGAAAACGGCGTTGCATTAACACTTTGGCGCAAGCAAAAGTGTTTGAATAAGCCAAGATTGAGTCCGGACTCTTTTCAAAAATAAATTATGGTGAAAGTGAGATCTTTTTTTTGTCCTTCGCACTCTTTTAATATTAAAAATTGAGCTGCCCCCTGTGGGTCGTGGGCCCCATGTTAGGAAATACTGCTTTAAATGGTCTGTATTTAGTTAAATTAAAACACACTAGAAAAAAAAAAACAAATAAATGAAGTAATATAAATTAGAGTGTTATTTTAACAATATTTCACTTAGCTTCAAAACACAACATTTGACGATTGCCGTTCACCAGCGCAGTGCCGCAAATTTAAAATCACTTTTTCCATACTGTTGATTGTTTGCTTCACGCGGATGTGTGTACCTACTAAGCTTAAGGATCTGTATCATATCGCCTAATTATGCTCTTAACATTTAACTTAAATGTTGTTCTTCCTTCCAGAATAAAAATAACAAATGAAGGGTCCTGGGGAAAAACGGCTCAAGTCCACTTAAAAAAATAATTAACTAAAGATGATTTCTGGTAGATTTTTATGTGTATAGTAAAAAGGACTTTAAAACTCGAAAAATGGCATACTTTCTAAAAAGCTTTTTTACAAAAGTCTCCAAAAATTATTCAAAACGATTTAAAAAAAATATTTTCCTTGTCCTAGTGACATTGTCAGCTTAATAATAAAAAAATATTATTCGATATTCTTAATACTCCCAAAAAGATCCTGTCAATACATATTGCATTTCAAAAACGGTCCAAGCCACGCTAAAGATGTATAAAAACCGATTATCTTTTCTGGTTCTTTGAAAAGAAATAAAAAAAAAATTATTGAAATTTGGCTCTAACTTTCTTGGTAGCAATTTTAAAGATATTGAACTTGTTGACTATTTTGGCAGACTAACTGGCAACCCTGGACTAACGGAATGCCTTCAATTCAGCCAGGCATTATTAGGAGCGATATATTGGACGCACTTAAAAGGAGGTTCCACATTCCAGCATATCTCCTGCGGATGCTGAAGGAGTATCTCAGGGATCAAGAGCTGCCTTACAAGACTAAAGAAGGCCCGCGAAGGAAGCAAGTTACATCAGGTGCAGCGCAGGAATCGATCTTTGGACCAGATCTATAGAACATTTCCTACGACGACATCCTTTGTATGGAGATGCATGAGGTTGCATTTCTGGTCGGGTAAGCAGACGACTTCACCGCGGTGATTACGGCACGAGCCACCGATAGTGTGCAAAAAAAGTTGAATAAGGTCATGTGACGAGTAAATTCGTGGATGGTCGAGCACGGACTAAGCCTTGCAACGGAAAAAACTGAAATAGTCCTTGTAACGAAGAAGAGGATCAACATACAAATCGACTTCGAAAGCGGGGCAGAGGCTATAAGGAGCCGTGCCGCGTTGAATTACTTAAGATTGAAGCTCGACACAAAGCTAACCTAAGCAAACCTACTGGCAATACATAAAGGCAGCAGTGTAAATAGCCTCAAAAACAACTGCATCACTGAGCAGGCTGATGGCGAATATGGGCAGATGCTCTTAAACAAGAGAAGCACCGGAAACAGATGGCGGTGGTTCAAAGATGCGGAGCTCTAAGTGTAGCTCTTACCGAACGTTTTCGGAACCAGCCATCCTGGTAGTCGCAGGAGTGACCTCCATCGATCTCGTAGCGGCAAAGAGGAAGTACGTCTCCAACAAAAAGGTGAAAATGGGAACGGAAGCGGCATCGGAGGAGGCTAAACAGCTCATGAGACAGAAGTGCTAAGACCATTGCAGCTCGGAAAACAGAGGGAGATGGACAGTGAGTCTGATCAGGAACGTGGCTGTGTGGAACGATCAGAAACAAGGTGAGGTCAACTTCTACGTCACCCAGTTACTCACCGGATACGGACATTTCAACGTCTTTCTCCACAAAATCGGCCAAACAAGCAGTCCAGCCTGCCAATGCGGAGACTTGCTAGAAAATGACGCAAACCATACCTGCTTCGCCTGCAGCAGATGGGAAAGCCTTCGCCAAGACCTCCAGATAAGTATTGCTGCCATCACACCAGAGCACATTGTAGAGAAGATGCTACAGAGTTACGAGAACTGGCAAAAAGTCTGTAGCTACATAGAACATATTCTCAGGAGAAAAAAAGAGAAGAAGAAAATTATCGAGAAACAGTTGAACTCGTAAAATGATCCCGCAAGGGAAACATGACAACCCCTCTCAACTAATGCAAAGAGCGGTCCCTGGGGGCGCGGTCAGTAACCAAAAGGGTTATGGTGGAGTTTTGGTCGGAATGTTTATACCTAAACAAGTCCGACACACGGGTATGGTCAATGGGTCAACGCCGAAAAGGCCTCCTTATGATGCATAAAGCATTTCTTTGCTCCCCTAAAGGAAAAAAAAATACTTGAAAATAAAAAATAAAAAAAATATGCTGCCGAAATAAAAAAGAACATTATTTTATATTTGAAATGCAAGCACCTTTCAAGGACTTGCGAGGCCCCACGTCTTCCTTCGCCTCTGACCGTATGCTTTAATTAAAAAAATCGTACAGTTGTAAAATCCTGCTACTTAAAAACTGGGAAATTGAAATCTTGCAAGATTAAATTGCATTGCAACAAATAAATTCTCTTTGTCCAAATTCTCGCAAATTTAAATCTCGGGCGAGACGTTTAGACTTTTGTTTGCATAAACATAAATCAATTGTTGTTAAAAGAACAGGAAAGAGAATATACAAATACAATACGATGTTTGTAATGATTGTAATGTTGGATTAATTTGAAAAATAAAATCGAAAAAAAAAGCTTTTGGTTTCGAGTTTCTTTTTTTGGTTATCTTGCAAACCAAAAAAAGAAACTTATTTTATTTTTCAATGCGAAGTTGAAAGTGATATAGTTTGAGATTTGAAATTATGTCTTGCGAAGTTTTAAATTGCGGGACTTCGTTTGATATTTTACAGATCTTGGTACGAGACATAAATGCGAGATTTTTAAAATTTAAATTTTCGAACTGCGAACAGGAATATAAATTTGCGAGATTTTGTTTTTCAAGATTTATATAAAGTCGAGGTTAAGCTTATTGTGATTTTGGTCTTCGGAACTTCATGGCGCTCTCATATAAAGAAGACTCTTGAAACATTTTTACCTTATCTGATTATTTTGTGTTTCATTTCAATTTCTGTCAATTGTGACGTGCAAGCAAATAGACATGCTTAAAAAGTAAATAAACACTTATTTAACGTAACATTGACTAAGACTCGGGGAATTTCTGATAGTTTGTAAAGTGCATGTCTGTGGTGCAAATAATTTTATAAACAAATGCTCACATGTTAACACATAAACTTGTACCTACATAGGTTTATACATATTTACTTGTTTACGAGTTGTTTTAATTGTTACTTTTACGGAATCTAAGGTAATTAATTATTACATTCTCATCAAATAATGGCAAAGTTTTTCATTTGTTTATAACTTTTTTTTTTTTAAATCAATAGGAGAGCACGTAGCAATTACTAAAAAATTTCGTACTAGGATTTATATTTTATACAAATGTTTTTACTATTTGTTTTTTGTAGATTTTTGAGAATTTTATTTGTTTAAAAATATCACGTCAATAGAGAGGTTGATTAACATGCTAATATTATTTTCTACTGTATACTCAGTAGCTATTTACTTATGTACTTACCTTAAGTGACGCTACAGTTTGGAGTAGATCAGGGCTTCATACTCTGCTGATGTATAACCTTAATTACTACTTTTATAGAATGTTGTTGTTGACTAAAATTCCCAAGTTCTTTATTTAAAAAAAACATTTGTGTTTTCTTGCGGAAAATAAAATTGATTTTGAACGTGTTTGTAGGTCTATAAAATTAGTATACCTACGTACATTGCAATGTTTTGACTTGTTAAGAAACTTGTATCACGAACCAAATGTTAAGAAAAAAAAAATAAAAAAACAACCTACCTTTAAGGCAATGAATTCGACATGATGTTAACATCTGCAATCGACAATTTGATTTTCTTCCAACGATAAGAATAACCCTCGAGCACATTTAGTCAACTATACATGAAGCTTTAAATTCCCACAAAATGTTTGTTTTACAAAAACACAATTCCGTAGTCGAAAAATCAAATCAATAAAATGCTAAGCCAAAGCCAAGAATTAAATTTCTATTAAGGTGGAAAAATCTTCCGGCCTTATTCTCGAGGTACGTGTTTTTGAGCAGCATGATTTTATATTCAGTGAGGCGCTGCGCTGATTCGGCTATGTATATACAGAAAAACTAAGTTTGTTTAAAATCGCGTCCTCTTCTGATTTGCTGCCAATGCACAACACGAGTTAGGTAAGGCGCATTCATTTTTTTTTCAAGAGCTGCTGTTGCAGCATCGAAAGCAATCAAAAAAGCAACTATTCATTGTTGGTAGAAGAGGTATACACACTGCACCGAAGAAAATATCCCTACTTCAAGTTAAGTTTGTTAAACTTGTATGAATGCTTTTTTCAGGACTATTTCATCAAAATAAAAAAAGGTTGCCAGATGTGTTATGTGGAAGCTTTCATTATTTTCAGGAATAAAAAAAAATTATCGGAAATCAAAAGAGAACTTACCTATTCGTTTCAGTGTACTCTGGACAATATGACAGTAACTAAAAATGACATTTTACAAATGAATCGTTCAGGGATGTTATCTAAAATGCAAAATAAAACTAGCGCCCTTATACCTTCGGTTAAAGAACAAGTACCTTTATGGCAATTTGACAGAAAAATTGCATAATCTTTAGATGTATTCTGTATACTTAACTCAAGATAACCAAACTTTAAGATAAGCCAGTTACCTTCTGCGGGGAGTTGTACTCAAATTTTGGTGGAGTTATGATCAAAAGGAGAAAAGAACTCCTTAAAGACTTTAAATTTGTGGTCATTCCACAGAAATTTGTTGTTGACGCTTATACTGATACCGAAAACATAGTTTTAAATGTATCAATGTCGTAGCGTTTGGTGTCAACGATGCTGTCAAAATTGGATGACAGTTTTGACATTGAACTGAAAAACTGTATTTGTTTGACCTTTCAGTATTCACATCTCACTTCAATGATGGAGTGGGAGAGAGTTGTTTCTGCTGAAACATCAAAATCAATCCAGTTTTTCATTCCTATGTGCATATCGTCATTGATGTCTGTAAAATCTGTGCGCAAAAAAAATATATATATGCAAATATTCTCACATGTCAAAAATAATTGAGTTGAAATGCAAAAATAATTGTTTGCATGATTGGTTTAAAGTTTCATGCAGAAAAAATCACTGCTGTCATGAAATGTCATGCAAAACAATGGACAATGCGAAAAAAAGTGTGGGAAATAATTTTTTTTTTTGCGGTCAGCTTACACTTAAAAAAAAAACTTCACCTCAAGGCATTATTTGCATGCAGATGATTTTTGCATTCAAAAATAATTATTTTCCATTTTCAGGTCTATATAGTTTATTAATGAAGGGTTAATTTATTAGATAAATAAATGACTCAATGTGAGGTTAAGACCAAGGCAAACATTTTTTGCCCAGAATTATATACTCGTACAATTTGGTGCACAGAATGGGTGGAAAACTGTTTTGAATTTTTTGATTTTTGATTTTTTTTTCGCATGGGAGCTGTGGCTTTATCCAATAGGATCATGGCATGAGTTTGCATTATGTTTACATTTCTTTTCTGGATGTGAGACATCAAAGTTAGTGGCAAAGCATTCTCTTGAAATGCGAACAAACTAAAAATTTGGAAACTTATTTCAAGTGCATAGTTGGTGCAATTGCTGAAGTAAAGCCATATGTAATACTTACAAGTATGTCAAAAATTATATTGAAGTTAGAAGTGCATTCGATTGCACCCACTTTTTGCTGAAATGATTAATTCAGGATAGAAATGCAATCAAAATGCAACAAAAGCTACGTTTTTTTGCATGTCCATATGGACATTGGCAAAAAAAACGACATCGGGACATTTCAACATTTGCCTTGGTCTGCCATTTTGTATTGAATAATTTTACCGACAAATATTTGACATTTCCATACAAATTATCGATAGCACAACGACAATAGTAGTCTGGCAATACCGTTTTTATCGGAACAAAAGTTAAATCCACTTAATTATCTGGACATTGCTAACTCTATATATGGACATAGTTGTTGTAGTATTTGACATGTAATTTGCTTTGTTTTGTTGTCATTTTTTTTCAGACAGAATTTACTGGAGTTGCAAAAAATCACAACTAAAAACTACAAATGTCTGCCACAGTCAATTTGGCCTATGTAGATATTGAAATTGTTATGGCAACTTTACACGTACTATTTATGAATTTTGTAATACAGTGCCATCTCAGATCCACAGAAGAAGAACAGTGTGGAATATTTGCAATCAAAAAGCTGAATTTTCTTAATGTTGATTGCAAAACAGTTAATGAATAAGAAGTTATAGAATTTGGGCTTTGAGCAAATATTAAAAATAGAGGTGGAGACAAAATGGAGCCTTAAGGCACATCACGATTTATTTTGTAAGCCTCACTAGAAAATATATAAAACAACACAACTTGAACGATTCGATAATTAATTTTTAAGCCAAAAAATGAGAGTTTACAAACGTGCACATTTTTTACAACAGAGCTTCAAACCAAACTCTATCAAACGTTTTTGAAATATCAGATTATCAGGATATCATGTTCAATGATTAACTGTTTGTCGCCAAATAGTCAGTTGGTCATTGTCAGTCAGTGCCTTAGCAAATGGACTGCTAACAACAACTCTCAAAACGCTTAACTGTGGCCCTTGAAAATGTAACGTCTGAAGCTCTCCCAAACCCACGCGATATCATAGCGAATCATTCACAATAATACAAAATATGAAAAATACAAAACGCTAAACAACAACAACAAAAAACTGTAAATATTGACGAGCAGCTGGCAATCCCAAACATTTTTTCTGGAACTGAGCTTCAGCTTTCATGATCCAAAAAAATCATGGAGACCTGCTTATATACTTACTTTTAGAAACGCTCCAGTCCGGATTGGAACAGTGCTTCAACCAACAAGAATTCTTTCCGCCAGATTACTCCCTTATAAGTTGTTTCCATTTTCATTTAATAGGTTGATTTTAAACCTATTCCGTTTATGTACGCCACTTGAGCTTCGGTTTCCCTTTTACTGCTCTTTCCCTCAGGATTTGATTCAACATTTTTTTTTTGGCTGGAGCGTCGGTGTTCATTCATTCTAGGTGACCCAGTTTCCTGAGGTTGGTCAGCGTCACAGTTCGTAACTTTGTCTTAAGCTCCCATCTATATCAGAACCGGAATGATAAGGAATCTTTAGTTGCTCGAAAGAGAAACTTTCTTCACCGTGGGAAAGGAAGCAGTGATTGGCAAGAGTAATTTTTATTTGATAGCGGTGCTTAGGCAGAAAAATTCTCCTTGAAGTTAAAGCTTTCAATGGGAGCGTTCTGTCTGAAACGTTGGTGTTGAGTGTCCTCTTTCTTGTCGAAAGCATAAATGTTTGGATAAGCTTTCATTCACCATTAAACCCATCTTCTTGCCTTCCTTCTCATTACTCACGAAAACACTACTGATATCATAGCTTTGCACTATTCTTTCAAAAACGTTACGTAGCTTCGCCTTAAACGTTTTTTTGGTATTAAAGTTGTCGATGAGGAATTTGTTGGAGCAGCGTGCATTCTCTATCGTCAACCTTCACAAACGGATGAGTTTGGAAGGGATGCCAACCAAAACTAGACATTGCTCTATAAATCTCAATAGATGTGGATATGGATTCTAAATTTTAAATTTCTGAAGCCTTCCAAGTGCACATTTGTGAATATTTGGTTGATGGTAAACTTCCCTGGCCTAAAACCACAAAGATATGGACCTCTATCAGGTTGTTGATAAATGGCTCCAGACGTTCACAAAGTACGGCTTCAGAGAACATCTTGTATGCGATGTTAAGGAGACTGATGCCTCTGTAGTTGATGCAGTCCATAGAATCGCCTTTCTTGACGGTCGGACAAAAAATGCTGAGGTTCTTTTCACCGAGCATTCTTTCTGCGGACCATATTTTGCAGGAACTGGTGCATTTTGTAAACAGAGTAAAATGCTGAACGCAAGCGAATTGACATTTGACGTTTAAAAATCAGAAAAAAGTGATGCAGGAAGCTCAAAGACTCAAGGGTAATTCATACATTAATCGGAAGAACTCTGATCATACTCTGTTCAAAATTAACTTGCTTAACTCTGCTCATTGTTTTGCTTAGATGATGACATGATGACACTCACGAGTCCTTGATCAATCTTCCAAATATAAACAGGGCGTCTAATGGAAGTGAAATTTTCAGCATAGTTAACTGACATGAGTCCGTCATCAGAGAAGTTTTAGTGCTGACTGTTGGATCACGACGTGATCATTTCTGCTTTGGAGCAGTTTATAGAGCTTTCGTTGGTTGTTCAGCTGCACGATGCACGTTGTCTATAAACGGACTTGATTCCACGTCTTATTATCACTTCTTACTGTTTTTCAAGAATAATTTACTTCAATGTAGATATTTCCAACACTCAATTGATTTGATCTCTTAAAACTGAAATTTAAATGTTCTCGATGAGCAATTCAATTAATAGTACGCCCATTTACATTGGAAATAATTTCATAAAAAGTAAGATTAAGCCTTAATGCCACAGAATTAGTTCTAATGTTTATGTAAAATGAGTTGTAAGAAGTTGATGATACAATTAAATCAATGAAAGTAGTTAAACTAATGTCACATTTCCTTAAACTTAATTGCTCAAAAATATATTAAACATAAAAGTAAATGCTAGAAAGTAGATAGGCTTATTGACTGTCTGTCTGTTTTTCACTGCTAAATCTTGACAAAAAACTATTGAGATTGTTATTTCCTAATAAGCTTTTTATCAATTTTAGTGATTACCTAGAAAGGGTACTTTAAAAGGCTCACTTGGCTTAACTTCCAATAAAAAGCCTCATTTGGTAATCGTGTCTCAATAAAAAAAAAAACTCTCATATATTCAGTGAAGAGTATGATGGCTATGGAAGTATGTTTGTATATGTGCGATGGGCACAAAATGAAGGAAATCCAAAGAAAATACAATAATTCGTCTGGAACAATGCCAAGCAACATCTCTATTCGAAACCAAAAGCGTTAGCGACACGGTTCACATGGGAGAAACGGCTAGGAACAATGTCCTTTAGTGAAGCGCGCTCATACATTCATTTTGTGTGTTTGCCATGAATGGCAGCAGTGTGGTTTATTTTCATTCTTGTTTTTTTTTGTTCGTTTCTTTGTTTTTGTTGTGTCGTTTTGTTATATTGTTTTTGCTGGTTCTTTTACTTTTTAATGGCGCTCTGTGCCATGTTGATTCCCTCTGCTGAATCTCCATCCTCGAACTGCATTTATCCTTCCTATATTTTCCTTGCATTGCCCTGCACCTAGTGTGCCACCACCCATTTGAATTCGGGTAAATAGAACAGAGTTTTTGAACTGTGAAGAGTGACGTCAGCATTTCTATGGTGAAGTGCATGCGGAATGTCCTATTGCACCTTAAGGGGATTCCTGCGATGTTATATTTTGACCTCCTCTCTGGATCGATTACAGAATATGGTAGGCACATAATAGTGGGCTTTGGTTTTGTGAATGTTAACGACATCATATATAAGGTGATTAGATACAAACAGTGAACATATGGGAGAAGAAGGCCGGAAAAGTAAAGTGAGCGAGTTCAAGTTGAAGAGTTTTCGAAACGGAAAGCCCAGAGACTTTTTCATTGGAGAGTCTAGCATGAGTGGCATGCAGGCAAAGTTGTGTGACAACTTGGAGATAAAAGATCGATTGTCGTCGCCAGCGAGCGAGAATGAAGACGAAAATAGTGCTATAGCTGCAAATTACGCTCAGTTGTTCATTTTTGTTTGGTGCATTGCGGAGTCTATATATGCACTTAATCTATATATCCACTATATATGCACTATATGTCAATGCAAAATGATATATTTAGAACAAATTGTGGTAACTCACATCGTGGGTCGTTATGCTAATAGTTTCGAGATGTTTTTTTTTAGTATGTATACTTTTTGAAAACTGGGTTATAAAGTTTTGTGAAAATGTCGAAGTTTATTTCTGATGATGCAATACTCTGTATTCGTGGGTCTTTGAAGCTTAAAACAAATCTAGGTTGCATAGGATATGAACATTAAGATGCGATATAAGTCAATTTTCCTTATTTAAATTGAGTTGTGGTTCATTAAGTAGACAATTATAACAAGACTAATTGAATTATTAGTTGCATCTCACATTTTAAATATACTAAACGGTTGATTACATCGTCTTCAAGAATAGATGTGAGATTTGTCAATATGTACAAGTGTATAAGTACTCCACATAAATAAATTGTGTTTAGACAAATAGTTTCAAATTCTGCAACTTTTATGCACATCTTCCATCTTTTTATAAAAATTATTGAAATTTAAACGAAAGAGTTGATGTTCAAACTTTAGAATGGATATATTTATGTCTGGGGGATGGGATTTAAAGACTTTCTTAGCTGGAGCATTGTTGTCCAATCGCTCGATGTGTCCGAGCTGATTTAGTGAACGTGTTTTGATTTTTTGGACTCCCAACAATATGCGCCATAGAGCAGGGCTGGCGTTATAAGCACTTTGTAGAGAGAACATTTCGTCTTTCGTGTGGAGTTTTTAACTCATCTGTTGGGCCAATTCTTCGTCGGATCTCTACTCAAATGTCGTTCGTAGGATTAATGTTTATTGTAAAATCCAAGGTAGATGAATTCCTTAAGTTTTAAGTGACGTTTTGTCCCAGCTGGTTGACAGGTTTTCATTTTGGTATTGTCCTCGTTTACTTGAAGACCAACAAGTTTCACGCGTGTTCTTCTGAAAAGACTTTATAACGGCGGGGAGTGGTAAAGTTGGACAGATCTCCATTGAAAATATAATGCCTTCAGTGTTGAGGGCAACCCTGCTAGATTAAAGAAATCACATGATAGTGCATTTTCTTGCCGCAACGCTGTGCATATAGATAGAACTACTGACGATGAATGCTATCATATATAGCAGAACGGCCTTAGACGCTAACGCAGTGCATTGGAATGGGATCGTGCTGCACAGCGTTTAATAGGGATATGCTTCAATAATTCTTGCAGGACATAGGATCGCCTTTTTATAGATGGAAAAGATCCAAGTCGACCTCTCCTATACTGGGTGGGGTACTGTGTCTTCATTCACTTGAGTTCGATTTTCTTCTATTCCCGCTCTTGCCCATTTATTAGCTGCTGGAAATGTTGCTTGGGTAATCTATTATTCCCTGTGCTTTGGTGACCAGGTTCCTTTCCTTTCGCTGTTCCGATTTTAAGGCCAGAAACCAGTTCCTTGGCTTTTTAATACAATTTTCGGGTGTTGTTTCAATCACGAAACTCTTCGTTCTCCTTGAGGTGAAAGGCTGCGTACCTTTCTTCTTTTTACGCAGGGTCTTCTTCTCCTCGCTTGATACCTCTCTCGGTGCTCTTGTTTTCCACTGCAGCATATTCGCATGTGCATCTTCTGTCACCTTTTCCAGCTTCATCATCATACCACGGGTTGTTTTTGGGGATGGTTGGTAGCTTATTGTGATTTCAGCTGCCTCTTTGATAATATCGTGATACTGGGTTTACTAGGTGTTGGTGTCTGGGGCAGGTTAATGCACAGTTAAGAGCTTCTCGTCAAGGGCGTACGCAGGATTTCGGTTAGGGTTAGGTTCATTTTTATTTTTCCAAAACTATCTTAAAGCTAGACAAAAATTCATAAAATCTAGCCTACTTATCAATATCTTATAACTTACTTACTGGCCCCAATCGGGCGCTCTAAGTTAAACTATAATTACTCTATGCTAATGCCTTTCAGCCTAAAAGCTATCTTAAAACTACAATTCAGGACGGTTTTTATTTTTCAGCGAGAAGAATTTACAAGTATGCTAGAGTAGCTCATGCATGTTCTCTGTCTTCACCGTTGATTCCAAATGCGCACGCAGGATTTCAGTTAGAGGGGAGGGCAATCTCATTCAGGATTATGGTTAGGGTAGGGCAACCTTATTCAAAAATAGTTTTGGTACAGAAATCTTGCCTTCAAAAGAAGATAAATATCGTAATGTATGGGGCAAACACCCCTTACTTGCCCCCATCGCGTACGCCTTTGGTTGATTTTCGATATGTGTTGAATTTATTCAGCCGAATTATAAAGCCAGTCATTTCCAGTAGATTACAGGGTTGCTATTTTTGTCTTTTGTTCAACACTAATTAGTGAAGCAAGTCAAGTTGGATGGACAAGACCAGTATCCGATGGATTAATAAATAAACAAACACAATCGACGTATAGTATTCGTTGTATCACTGGACGTGCCATATTGATGCCAATCAGTGCCTACTCATATCCTAAAACATCCAACCATTCATGCTGAGGTAACTCTCAATGAAATCAGAGTTACATAGATTATCCAAAAAATAAGTTAACATTGAATTCGTCGTTTCTCGGAAACAGTTTTTTAGTGGAGGTCAAGCCTTATCTATCAGTTGACAATCTGTTAAAATCGAAACGCGATTTTTTGAATATTAATTTTTCGCGGATTTCACTATCGAAACCAAAATGGTGCCATGATGAAAATCAGACCTTCCAAAGATTTTAGTCAATTTTCGTCAGAAATGTCTGTCCAATTTAGTTCCTGAGCTAAACAAACCAAATAAAACTCATACCTATACAATTTTGTTATTTCATTGTTATTACTATGAAAAATTTAAATGCAAAATTGTGACAGATTTTCCATAGTGCACAGTTTCACGTATGGTTTCTAACTTATTGAAAAATTAGTAAAAGTAAACTTAAAAACAAAAACCGAGAAACATTCTAACAATATGTTCAAAATTTTATTTTAAAAGTTTCTCAAAAAAGTCAAATCATGCCGCTGAAATGATTATAATTAATTCATATTAATTTGTCTACTATATACAACCCACCGCGTCCAAATATAATTTTTTGTTTTGTCTTTTTTTCTTGACAACTTCAAGGATACGTGCTGTCATTTTCAATAGTCAAATGAAAAAGTTTCATCCGGTAGAGAGAGCCAGACAAAGAAAAAGGACAATACACGTGATTCAATTTGCATCCAATGATAAAAAATAAAAAAAGAAAAAAACACCCAAACATGGCCAAAACAAATTTTCATTTTCATGTTTGTTTTGTTTTTCTTTTTAAATAAAAATAAAATGCATGTATAAGAAAATTGCAAAACTATTTGGCCGCATTTGGTTAAACAAGATAAACATTTTGTTGGCAAAAAATTTTCTTCAAAACCTAAAATTATGGTGCATTAAATAAATAATCCTGCTGGCTCCAATGTTATACTTTAAAAATGGATGGCAGCATTTAGTTTAATTTGAATGCATATATATTTTTATTCAGTTGGATAATTGGTATGAATAAAGGCACTCTACAATCCAATTGATTAGACAGACAGACGTTTCGTTTAAGGCGCCGTAAGTCACACAGTGGCGCCATTGTTGATTTTTGGGGACAAAAATTATTTTTCTGGTCAAATTTAATATGTATAAGCAAACTGATTTGCGTGTTCTGTTTTCTGTATCAAAGTGACAATCTTCTTCTGTCTGTTCAAATTGAAAGCTAGAAAATTGAGAGCCACGAAAATAAAACATCAAAACTAGTGTTAAACTATCGAAATTTCACTTATATTCTTACTAAATCACAACCTGAGATAGCAGAATTCACTTTATCACTGTCTGATATAGCCAGACGTCACTATCTAACTGCTTCTGAATCTGGAGTATCATTTTAAGTTGAGTCTTTTATGTTCATGTACTCATGACTGGACTGACCACTCTGTTTTTTTTTGTTGTTAGCTCATGTTTACTTAAAGACCTTTTGACTCAAACTAGGCGTGATCTCTAAGTTGACAGAAAAACTTGGGACCTTATTTCGCACAGTACACAAATAGAAGGTATCATACTCCGGGGGTTGTCAAAATTGGGAATTTCAGAAATATAATGTGTCTGTTAACGTGAGGAAAAAATACACGTAAGCACAACATCAAAAATTATTCACCGAAGAAAAGTCAAAACTCTAATGATATTACCGTTAATATGTGTACTGAGCTTATTTTTAAATCTTTATCAGGTATCACCTGTGTCAATTTCTTTGAAATCTGCCAAGACACAACGAAGTTGACATTTTTTCTTAGAACACCCTATTCAAAATATTTTTTTCATTTTTAATTCCTTATCACCTACCTGTGTTGAATTAGTCGAAATCGCTCAAGAAACAACGAAGTTTCAATATGTTCATTTATTTTTTTAACACTCTGTTATGAAAATATTTCTTTTATTTTTAGTTCTGTACCAGGTATCACTTCTATAATGTGTCAAATTAATTGAAATCGGTCAAGAAACGACTAAGTTCCGAGGATTTCGGATATTTTTTTTCAAAACTTTGTCCTTTCGAAACTTTGTCTTTCGAAACTTAATCTTTTCGAAACCTTGTCATTTCGAAACTTTGGTTTTTCGAAACTTTATCCTTCGAAACTTTGCTTTTCGAAACGTTGTTTTTCGAAACTCTGTTACTATTTCTATTGTGAAAGTCTGTTGTCGTTTTTTACTGGAACTTCTGACTGTTCCAATCTTTTTTTATTCCGATCAAATATGAAAACATCATGTTGTCAAAACAACATACACACCACCTTATGACGTTATTTTACAAAATGGCTTCTTCAAGTGTTTATCTTTTTTGACAATTAGCCTGACAAAAATTTGTAGATGTATGCGTGTGTTCCAAATCTACTCCTTCTTGAAATCGGGAACAGAAAAAGACTCTGTATTTTGAACAGCCAATCGGTCGAAAGCTTTGATGCTGTTAAGATTGTGAAGATTGAGACCGGTCTCACGGTAGTTTCTAGACAAGAGAAGTGAGGTCTCAGGGATGTCGTGAGGCATAAAGAAAATATAAACATCAACCTCATGAGACTCATTTTTTTTTTCTTTCGATGTGCAAAGCATTAAAGTTGTTATTGTTTCTATGTGTTTTGAGGCTCCTCAAATGTCGAATGTAGACACAATGAAATTTACAAGTCCGGACTCGATTTTCCCAATCTAAGCATGCTCTTTTGAAATAGTTGGAGTGAAAATCGAGTAAAAAAGGTGTACTTCAAACGTCCAATCGAAAACGACATATTCTTTTTTTTTTCTTAAATTAAAATTTCTATCAAATAGGAACTTTCCACTGCCAAAACTGAAAGATAATAAAGTTATTTTTAGTAAAAAAAATTAAACAATGACACAAACGTCACTTCCCATCTATAAACTTTTTGGACTTACTTTCGGAAATGTTGTACTTACATACATTACATGAATTCAAATATGCAGTCAAGGATAGATTTTAAGAAAATCTTCAGGCATCGATTTGTCTAAACTTCGAACTTTATTTTTTTTGCCGAAGCCTTCGAAGCCTTTTTTTGACCAAATTTTCGAAATTTTATTTTAAACAGCCACAAATAGACAGTGCCATTGGAATAGGAGCACAAGTATACAAAATTTTACTATTTTTTTTAATCAAGTTTTGCCATGAGAAATAATTTCTGTTAACATCATTTAAAAAAGAGACCACTGTAGTTGTAGTCGGCTTGCCTTCTTTGGCATCATGAAAGTATATGAAGTTTTATGTGACTATACTTAAAAATGTGTGGGAGGAAGTGAATTAAGTTAAGTTTTCTATAGTTGAAGAGGAAAGCTTCTTTAAATTTAGAGGATTTAATTTGATTTGCTTTATGTATGTAGCTTTTTGGCAAACTCGATTATACATACATGTAAATTTTTGCAAAGATTTCGCATAATTGCCGTGTGATTCATTTAGAACTTTGTTTTTATTAATTTCAAATTTAAAAATACATAAAATTGAATTGAATGATGAAATCTTTATTATGGCCCAAAAGAACTGTCTTTGACATTCTTTGAAAAAAAAAAAATTCAATCAAATTTTTGATCACGTCTATTTCTAAAGTTACAATGACGTTTGGTTAAGTTTTTCAACCAAATTTGGTTAGTTTTCCTCAGAAAACTCCTTGAATAAAATTTAATTTTCATTGAAATTTATTTAAAACAAGCTACGAAAAAAAAATCCCCAACAGGATCATTTTTTCTGGTTGAAAAATTTTGTCACACAAAGTCTAATAAGTTCATAAACGAATTCCGGGATCCCAACACATTTTTTGATCCCCAATGTCCTGGATTCTATGCTCCAAAACCGGAATTTCTGGGCTTAAATATTTGAATACACTTTTTATCCCTGCTTGCATTTATACTTTCTTGAAGTTGCAACTTATCAACATTTTGTAGTTCAAAACTGATTTTCTTTCTTTGAAACGACTATATTTAGGCACTTTGTATAAGAATGTTTTTTATTAGAGGTCCGTATGAATGTTTTCAATTGATCAATTCACACAGGCCCACTTCTTAAGTGTCCACTATTTAAAAGAGACGTTGGAAGAAGTGCAATTACGAAATGGAACTCATAAACAAAAATCTAAATTCACTTTCTGATATCAAAACGGGAGCAGTGGTTGTTTCTTTTCTCTTTTGTGGGTGCTTGAAAAAATTAAATGAGTCAACTTCTTTCACTTATTAATTGTATGCTTTGAATATTCACAGTTTGTTTGAGAGTGCGCAGCTCTATTTTTTTATTAAAAATCACAACAGGTATGCCTCTATTAAGGTGAAAATTAATTCAAATCCCGATTTTAATATCATGTTAAATAAACGTAGATTTAGAGGTAAAATCTGCATTACTTAAATACTGCTTTAAAATAGTAGAACTGTAAATTCTACAAGAAAATATAGTTAATTTTACCTGAAAATCTAGTTATTTTAACAGGATCCTGCAATTAACATGGTCCTGCTAATTTAACATGATGATCTATTTAATTTAACATGATTCAATGTTGAATTGGAAAATGAGTGCGATTTAATGCCAACAAATATGAAATATTACGCTATGCGACTGTTGATAGTTCCTCTCATAGAACGTTTTCTGTATCTTGTACTTGCTTTAAAATAGTTGTGCGCAATTTATTAAAATTTTTTGAAATTTTTGATTTCTTTAATTATTTGGTTAGTTTTTGTAAAATGTTCCTGTTAATTTTTTTTTTTTAATTTTGTAAAACGAATTAAAAACAACAATTTTCGTCAACTTTTTTCACATTTTCGCATTAGGTTAGGTTAGGTTAGAAGGGGTGATAATACGTCGAGCCGCATCATCTCACTCGGATCACGTTGTATCCATTGCGCTCCCCAGGGTAAAGATGGGGAGTGAGGAGGGATACGGAGGAGGTTAAGGGGAGAATTTAGGTGTGGGAGGCCTCCCTGACGAACCATCCTGAGTTCTGAATGAATTTCAGGATGTTTTCAATTGGCAAGACAGAGATGTCGCCCAGTTCGTCGAAGAAGTATTCTCTTAGGGCTTCTTTTCTGGTTCTAGCTAGGTTGGGACATTCATACAAGAAGTGAAAAGAGCCCTCCTCCGACTCTTCATCATGACATCCTCTACATAAATCCGATGAGCTGATGCCCATTCTATTCATGTGGATTCTCATTGAACTGTGACCAGTTAGGACTCCAACTATGAGAGATAATTGAGGCCTGCCTAGCTTGAGTAAGTATTCAGTTTTTTTTCTTAGAAATATTTGGCCAAAGGTTCCTTGAAATCCAACAAGTGTCGATAGATGACCATCTGACATTTGCAGCTTCCAAGAAACCTTCGTGTATTCTATTTTTTTATTGTTCCAGTGGCATGAGCACCGAGGCTTCTATTTGGCTCGGATCAAGAGATGATCCGCTTTTGGCCAGTTCATCTGCTATTTCGTTCCCATGAATATCCCTAAGTCCCGGGACCCATCTTAGGGTAACTGTGTTCGTTGCATTGAGTACTCTTAACTCATTTCGGCAACGGTCGATCAGTTTGGACTTTATGGTGATTGATGAAATGGCTTTAATTGCCGCCTGGCTATCTATGAAAATGTCAATATTATTATTCGCATGATGCAAGATATTTCGCGGCTTCACAGATTGCCAGCACTTCCGCTTGGAAAACACTGCAAAAATCTGGAAGTTTTATAGATCTATTTATTGGTGGATTATCTGAGTAGATGCCTGACCCTACACCCTCCAATGTTTTGGAACCGTCAGTAAAGACCGAAACATGATTTGCAATAATGACCCTGTTTTCATTCCAGAGTTCTCTGGTGGGGATACCAGGCATGGTAACTAAGTTGAAATCAGTGTGCGGCAAAACATAGTCTGTTTGAACGTCAATGTCTGTAAAATTCACTATAGTTCTATGACCGTAGAAGGCCCTGCACCAATTATTACATTGTTGAAGTCTTAAAGTACTTTTGGCCGCCAGCTCTTTCGTAAACAGATCGAGAGGGGCAAGTGAAAGGAAAGATTCTAGGGCGGCCGTTGATGTGGTCCTTATAGAACTGGTTGTGCTGATACTTACTAGTCTTTGGATTTTAGTCACGGTTTTTAGATTGGTTTCCTTATCTAAGGCTGGCCACCAGACCATGCATGCGTACGTTAGAATTGGCCTTATAACGGCTGTGTACATCAAACACATTTTCGCATTGGTTAGATATTTTTTGACTTGAAATTATATAAAAACATTTTTCCAAAAAAAAAAAAAAAAAAAAGAAAAAATTTCGAAAATTTTTCATACAAAAAAACTTGAAATTTAATATTAATTTTTTTTTGAAAAATGTAATTTTTATTATAATATCTAACCAATGCGAAACTGTGAAAAAATTGACGAAAATTGTTGTTTTTAATTCATTTTGATGTCGACTACGTGATGTATAGGAAGAACACAATTTGTCCCTTAATTGTTTTGTTAGGTTAGGTTAAGGTGGCTGTCAGGAAAACTGCTGACACACCAATTTTTCTTTAATTAAACCAATTGGAGCTTTTAATAAAGCAATGGATACTGTGAATGTCGATTTTATTTAAGTCACTGGGATCATCAAAGAAAAAATTTCCAAAGTGTGTTTTGCGTCTTTGAGAAAGAGCAGGACATGAGCAAAGAAGGTGTGGGATAGTTTCTTCCTCCTCTTCGTCCATGCAGCTTCTGCTGAAATCATTTGAAAAAACACCGAGTCTATTGGCGTGTTTACTTATGAGGCAGTGTCCAGTAATGACACCAATTGTGGAGCTAATATCCAATCTACTCAGAGATAACAAACATTTCGATCGCTACGGATCCAGTGTTGGCAAGATCGGCTTTGTTGCCAGACAAGTAGTGATACCTGTCCATCTGTTGTTTGTCATCATCATGGAATCTTGCTTAAGCATAAGTTTACATGTAGCGATCGGTATTCCAATATTCATCTTGTTAGGTGATATTGGTGTACTAATTCCTATCCGACTTCATCGGCTTTACAGTTTCCTAGAATATCTCTGTGTCCCGGCACCCAGAAAAGGTGAACGTTGAACTGTTCTGCCATCTCCATTAGAGACGATCGACTGTTTTGATTTAAGGGCAGCTTGGCTATCTGAGAAGATACGGATATTCAAAGTAGATATTACGTTTTCTTTGAGCCAAGATAAAACTTCTTTTATCGCCAGGATTTCCGCTTGGAACACGCTACATTGATCAGGAAGACGGAAGGAGAGACTAATGTTTAGTCGTTCTGAGTACACGCCGCCACCTACCCCCTCTTCGGTTTTTGAGCCATCCGTGTAGAAATGGCTCTCAAAAATTCTTGTTGGAATTGTTAATTGAAAATTTTTGCCAAAAACCGGCTGAGGGATGGTGTAGTCGGAGTTTTCTGTGCTTTGCTTAGCTTATCACGATAAGTTACTTTATCTAAAGCAGTCCACCATACTGCCACCCCATAAGTGAGTATCGGTCTGATGACCGCTGTGTATAGCCAGTGGGTGATATGTGGCGACAAGCCCTATTTCTTTCCAATAGCTTTTTTACTGGAAAAAAGTGCCACTGTGGCCTTTATAATTCTTTCTTGTATATTTGGTTTCCAGCTCAACTTTTTGTCTAAAATCAGACCCAGATATTTAGCTTGATTTGAGAAGTTAAGTGGAATACCATTTATTGATGGAGAGTCTATATTCGGAATTTTATATTACCTTGTAAAGAGGACAAGTTCAGTTTTGTGGGGATTTACATTTGTCTGTCCATTCAAGTAGTGCGTTGAGAGCGGTTTGCACTAATTCTGTTATGATTTTAAGATGCTTTCCCGATGAAAAGAAATGATGTTCCTTTAACTTCCGTGACTAGTGTGTATGGCAGGGTTGTAAAACAATGCAATACTTAATAACTTTAATTCAAATATTGTATTCATTTGACATTGAAATGAATGCAATCATTTACTCCCGCATTCACTTTACAAGAATCTATTAAATGTAATCTTTCGAGAACGCAAACATTTCTTTGTACATTCTTTAAAATTCTTTTGAACTCTCTAGCAATCTTTTGACTCGAATGAAATTTTTTCATTTACCTACATAGTTCTTTAATTATAATTTTTAATGCAAAGGTTAGATTGAGAGTTGTAAGAATTAAGTTGAAAAAAAATATAAAATTTGGACTCAATTTAATGAAAAAAATTATTGTGAATTTAAAAAAGTTGTTAGGAATCTAAAAAAAAATCAAAAAAAATTCAAAGAATTTAAAAAAAGTTAAAGGAATGAACGAATTCTCAACAGCTTGCATTCAATTACTTGCTGCATAATGAATGGGGGGAAAAATGGTTGCGTTCATTTCCATGTCAAATAAATGGTGATTGCAAAATTCGAAGTCACAATCTCAAAGTAAAGTCAATAAATGCAATCTTTTGAATGAGTTTAGTAAATGGTTTTAAATGATTGGTATTAGCAAAAAATTTCATTCTTTTACAAACCTCCTATATGGATGAAAGTTGGGAGTGTATATATGTTTTAAGTTCTTTTAAAAATACTCCTATTCGTCCTCAAACCTTATTAAGGAAACCCGTGAATACCTGAAGCTTGATTCACAGTGCTAGGAGGAAACGAGATCTTCTATTTGAAGTTATTCTCTCTTAAAAACGAACTTAAAATGAGAAAATAATGCATAGTAAATTGCTTCTCGTCGTAGCCTCGTCTTTTTGTCAAATTTTTGAAAATATCACGTGACAAGACGATGAGAAATGCTTTATTATGCATTATTTCCTTATTGTAAATACATTTTCAAGAGAGAATCACTGCGCAGAGATTTCATCACGTCGACGTCTTGTTTCCTGGTCACATTATGAATCAGGCTTGACATTTATTTTGTTTTATTCAAAAACTCCTTACATGTTTTAATCATAGTTTATTTGAAGTACCTTGTGCAAAAGTAAAACAAAGCCCATAATAAATTATATTCTTCTACTCTTGAAAAATGATGTTGGCGTTTTTCATAAACACAATACAAAATACAAAATAAATTCAAACTCTTAAGCTAATTGGCTTTTATCCAACACTAATTTGTCTGACCACTTTATTAGATTACGTCAGATTGAAAAGATTAAATGAGGGTGGGGACACTATACTTAAAAACGACTTAAGATTCTTAATCTAATCGTTTCATTTTTCTTCTTTTCTTTTATTTTATTACAGGGAGTAATAATTAGAGAAGTTGACGAAGGAACTCGTTGTGAGGAATGCAAAGCAGACTGCACTGGATTTGTGTCGCACGAATGGAGGTAAGTGAATTGAATTTTATTTTAGTTTTTTTTCATTTTTGCAAAACGGAAGCGTGAGGACTTTTTGCATTATTTGCTTACTGCATCAAAATGTAAATCTGAAATAGAATTTGGTGTCAAGATTTTTTTTTGTTGTACCTACCTATATTTGAAAAGAAAAGTATCTACTTTTAAAGTATGGGTACACATTTCGGCAGGATACTAAAAAAGACATTAAGGATGCTGCAATAGTACGAGTATATTGTTGGCATATTGCCCCTAAGGGTTTTATTTGTGTCTTGTGTATAGAGGAATCTGCAATGCCCTTATAATATGCATAGAAAAGGTCATTGAATCAATCAGGTATTTTTTTGTCCTGACCATCGGAGGCACCATTTTTTTTCAGAGTGTAATAAATAGTTTGTTGTATAAATTTCGTATACCTACAAATTTTGACAGTTCGGTGAAGTTTCATGTCAATTATATGACGGTACTCAGACAAGCTTCACGTGACTCACTTTGACGTATGTCATTCTTATCTCATTCTCATCTCTGAGAAACAAGGAGATGGTCAATTGAGGCAGAAGTTTTTAAATTTTTGAAAATTTCTACCTCACTTCGCCATCTCTTTCTTACCAAAGAAATAGGAGTGATAAAAAAAAGAGAAATGTCAAAATGAGTCCACTCACGTGAAGCTGGTCTAAACACTACATTTCTGCACCCCTCACCCAATGTGTCAAAAAGACGAAACACGAAACATCTGAAAAAACGAATCGTGTAATCAGGCTCTTTCTACCTCTCATCGCCATCGTTTTCTTACCAAAGAAATAGGAGTGAGATAAAAAAGAGAAATGTCAAAATGTCTGAACACCGTCTATCTATTATTTATTTTGGGTTGAAATTCCAAAATCAATCAATTCAGATCTCCGAAGGTGATGGAAGTACCATATTACTGACAGAGAGGAATAATAATTATTCTATGATCCTCTGCCAGGTGAAGCAATTGAAATTTACACAAAAGCTGATACTTTCTGTCAATTTGTAACATTACTTTAAAGAATCAATACAGCGTTAAAAATACATCAATAAATATTCCATGTGTTCACAAAATGTATTAATAAGCATTGTTTGTGTCCCAAACGAGGCACTTATTTTGTCGTTCATCACATCAATGCACAGATGGCGTTGTTCTCAGGTGAAGAGCACACGTCAACACTCAACACACCACACACCGCATTGACTTTTACTAAAATATGTAGTTTCCGCTAGAAATATTGTGTGTCACTACAAAAGAGTAAAAATCTTTGCTCTCCCCTGAAGGACAATGGCAAATAAATTGAACACTTTGTTGTTCAATATTCACTATACCAGATTCCTACCTATACAATGCCATGACTCCACTTTGTGTACCGTTATTATGCCGCGCAATATGTGTGCTGTCCTCATCTCTACATTGAAGCCTTTTTATGGCTTCCGCGCTTCGAGTTTATTGCATTTTATAGTTATTTTTGTATTTTTTCCGTTAACAAAAGTGGCTAATTGACTTTGCCTTTGGCCAATTACTCGTGTGTCCTACATGTGAAAACGAGAGCCAAGCGAATACTCTGTTTTAAAAAGCTCAAAGCAAAGCAAACGTTACGTTCGTTGACGACGGACGATGGCAATATGGTGCGGTCGATAAATTGGCTCTATGCGTGTGTCCTTGGTGATATCTTCTTTTATTTTTTTTTTAAATAGAACAACAAAAACAACAACACCAACAAAAAAGGATACATCAGTCTGGTTTTTTGATGTTTCCCCTGACAGCAGCCAGGCGAGTTTGCCTTTTTAATTTTGGTCAAACTGTAATAAGGATTTATTCGCATTGAAATCATCCTTAATACATATACATATACCAACATACATACCTACATTGTATCCTTGTTAAGCTAAAATAAACAGACGAGGTCTTTGTAAATCACGAACATAATGGGAGCGTTTATTTTTAAACTCTTTCATTTGACATTCGTTTTTGGTTTTTAAAAAAAAAAGATACTTAGTTATTTTTGGGTTTCCTGAATTGCCATGTCAGAGTGCTTAAAAAAGGATTGTTATATTCTTGAGTTAAAGGATTTATTTTTGAGATAACTTTAAATTTGGGTTGGTTAGGTAGGTAGTTGGGAGTTTATAATTCCTAGTATATGAATATCTTTTTTTGTCTGTAGAGAGTGATAACCAAAAGGAAAATGTCTTCTTTTTTTTTGTTAGGCGTGTTTGCTTTAGATTTTTGGATTTAATTGAGTTAAAGGGTCGACATTGTATCGTTTATTTTTTGGTTTTTGGAAGATGTAGATAAAAGGTTGTGTGATAATAATCACTTGTATTTTGTTCATATAAATATAGGTTTGTTGTCATTTGTGGAGTGGTTTTATCTTTTAAATCCTACTTCTGTCTAAAAACAAATAAATACCTAATTTTTTCTTTTATTAGCTTAAAATCGTAAGGAATATGCTTGGAGAAATAATTTTTACCTACTGTGAGCGTCAAACAAAATGTAGAGCTTTGAACTGCATTCTTGTAACTCTGTTCGAGCAAATAGATTTGGTCTTTTAGTAAAAGACTTATCTTATTTTTTAAAACGGGTTATCTTCAATGAATTGCCTTTTAGAACTTATCAAAATATGCTATAGTAAAAATTCAATAAAAAAATAGCTAAAAGTAATTAATTTTTATAGCGACAAAAAAAAAGTGTACACTACTCAATTAAAGCGCAAAACTTTAAATCAATACTTCGTCTGCTTCTTTTTTGTCCCTAGAACATAAGAAAAGAGTCTTAGGACGGACTCTACTAGCTTCCTTGCCAATTTGCTTGTGATTTTTTGCCACTCTTCAAATCTTAATATGTTCCTCTTTTGAATCTATTTATCCAGATAATCTCACAACTGCTCGATGAGGTTTAAGCTTTGGGATCGTGTAAGGTCTTCTATTTGCTTAAAGGTACCATGGTGTAACCATTCCTTGACAAATTTTGATGTGTTGTAAGGCCTATGAATCAATGAACCCCCAGCTTTGCAACGTTAGACGGCTGATCATTTCTTAAAATATTAACTTACTTCATTCCTCATCCTGCTTTCAATAAAGACGAGATTTCCAACTCCATATGACTCCATACTTCGGACCACCTCCGAAACAATGTCATGTAGGCAAAAAAAAATCGAAAGTGAAAACATCTAAGTATTAAAATTTGTGGTTTGTGATTCTGCGAAACGATCTTGTCAGTGAACGAGAACAAATTTGAGATTTTTGGTTCAAGACAGCCACTAAAAATATGGCAACTGAAAATACAGAATTTAGGTAGTAGATGCTTTGCAAAAACCACGGAGGGGGTTTGGTAATGGCCTGGTCGTAAATGGCGTCTTCTGGAGTTGAAAACCTCGTCTTAATTGATAGTCCAAGGTGGAATGAGATTACCTTATTATTTAATGACATAATTAGCCGTGTAATGTTGCGTAACTGATTCATTGGTCTTCCAACAAGACAACGACCACAAGCATCCGTTAATAAAAACTGGATTTTTTGTTGCTTTCACTATTCACATCTCTCTTCGACTCCTTTATTAAAATAAGATGTGAATACTGAAAGTCAAAAAATCCAGTTTTCCAGAAATTACCCTGTATGTTCTTCTGGTGCCACCCTCAACTTTTCAAATTTTTTTTGTATTCTCTTTATTTAAAAAAAGCTTTAAGTTTCAATAAATATTAAAATTTTTAATCACACAAATCTTGCAAAAAGGGCTTCCAAATTTTATTCTACGCATATTTACAAAAAATGTAAAATTGATTAGAAGCGACACTGAAAAATTACTTGAACTTGATCCAAGACCTTGGTGTCATTTCTTGATCTATTAACTGTGAAATGAAAACAAAGTTATCATTTCTGCTTTCACGAGTTTTATAATTTTATCACTTCCATTCCCCATTTTTTCTGTATTCACCTACGCTTTTGCCAAAAGAAGATAATTTTCAGCTTTTTAGTCGGCGACTCAAAACATCGACAATGTTTTATGTTCTTGGAAAAATTTCCGCATTTGGCTTTTCATCGTCAAAGGCAGACCAAACCTATACCTTATGAAAGTATCTAGTTAATTTATGTTCTAACCACGTTTAATTTAGTTCTACAAGAAATCAGATTCCAAAGTTCTTTTTTTAAATTCTGTAAATATGTTGTAAAAGAGAAATCGCACTTTCTTACATTACCAAAAAGATTTCCCTTTCACAACATATTTACAGAATTTTTAAACACAGAATTTAAAAAAACAGAATTTTGAAAACAGAATTATGACCCTACCCCGAAAATACCGAATTTTGAATAACGGAATTTTGGGCATGCAGAATTTTGTACATGCAGAATTTTGAAAAACAGAATTTTGAAAGAAGAACTATGACCCACCCCGAAAATACCCCAACCTGAAAATAATCTAAATCTATTCAGTCGATAGTGAGAAAATTCAAAATTAAAAAAAAATTCTATGAGAAGAACTATCGGGTTTTTCAATAAGAGCTCTACAAAAGTTTTTTTAATTAAACAAAAACGGTTTTGGATATCAATGAAGTTCTTTATTCTTGTGAAAGTATTTTCGATGCCATTATGTATGGAACTCGATTTCTTTTGCATGGCCACCACGGGCACGCTTGCAGAAGTCCAGACGCCGAACCCAATTTTCGACGGTTTTCAAGCATAAATCGGCCGATACTGCTGCAATTTCACGTTCGATGTTCGTACGAAATTGATAAATCGTCACTGGCTTGTTGGCATAGACCAAAGACTTCACGTAGCCCCACAGAAAATAGTCTAACGGCGTCAAATCGCACGACCGAGGCGGCCAAGCGACTGGACCATTTCGTGAGATAACACGTTCTCCAAACTTGGTTTCCAATAAATTGATTTTGACATTCGCTGTTTGGCTTGTGGCGCTGGCCGTCCTGTTGGAACCACATGTACTCCAAGTCCATATCATACCATTGGGGCTAAAAATATTCGGTTATCATTGAACGGTAGCGATCCCCATTCACAGTAACGTGCCGGTCTTGATCATAACTGAAGAAGTACGGCCCAATGACGCTGCCGGCCCATAAACCACACCAAACCGTAATTTTTTCGGGATGCAATAATGACTCATGGAGTACGTGTGGATTGCTGCCTGACCAATACCGCATATTTTGTTGATTGACGAAGCCATTCAGCCAGAAATGAGCCTCATCGCTGAAGATGGTTTTTCGATGAAAATCCGAATCATTTTCAAGTTGTTGCTCAGCCCAATTCACGAACATACGACGCTTCTGGTGGTCAAGCGGCTTCAGTTCTTACGTCAGTTTAATCTTGTAAGAATGTAGGCCAAGATCTTTTCGCAAAATTCGCCACAACGTATTCACAGAGATGCCCAACGCTTGAGAACGACATGTGAGAGACACATTTGGGCTTTCTGCAACCTTAGCGGCAGCAATATTCTCGACACTACGGGCAGTTCTTTGTCTCACTGACACGGGAACATTTTGTACTGTGCCTGTGGATTCAAATTTTTCCACTAGTTGCTCAATTGTTGATCTGCTAGGACGATTATGACGACCATTAATTGGACGTAGCGCTCTTAACGTTGAGGCCACTGACTCCGAATTTCGGTAGTAAATTTTAATAATTTCGACTCGTTGTTGGCTCGTTTGGTGTCGTTTGCTGTCCCTGTTGCACTACTTTTGTAGCGTCCCTGTTGAAAAACCCTTTATTAAGAGTTGCTATTTGTAAATTTTAAGAAGTACATATATCGCACTAATTTGAGCAGACAGAAAAAGTTTAAAAAATTTAAATAAAATCATAGGCCGTTTTCAAGAAAAAAATATTTTCCTTAATAGTTTTTTAACATTTGTATGGAAGGTACCGTTATTTTTTCACAAATGTAATTTTTTTCCGTATAGAGTGTAAAGAACCCTCAAATACCGAGTTTTATAAAAATCGATCAATTAGTTTTCATAATATTTGATTTTATAAAAAAAATCGAACATTTTTTAAAAATCAAAAAAAAAAATTGAAAATATTGGTAAGAAAATCTATTTGTATTTTTTGGAAGCTTCTGTTTAAAAAAAAATTAAATGAAAATAACCGTTCTAAAGAAAGTAAAAAATAAAAAAAAAATGGTTTCTTGGGAGGTGCCATTAATATTAATTTTTTTAAATGCGGTTTCCCATCTAAAGGTAGCTTTTACCAAAAGAAATTTATTGAATTTTTTTAAGAAAAGTTGTAGAGCCATTTTGAGAAAAATAAATTTTTGTAAAATTGCTTAAATAAAATTGTATGGCAGGTACCGTTATTTTTAGTTTTAAAAAAATGAAAAAAATATGTGGGCAGAATCACCAAAAACCACTATGTAGCAAGTTTTAAGAAAATCGATTCAGCCATTTAGGCTTTAACCGAACATAAAGACGGACAGACACACAGGCAGACAGAATTTTGCAATCCACTTGTTGGTATTCTCTATAATCGTAATATCATGTTTGATTGTTATCTAGGAATGTTTTTCCAAAACTTGCCTTCCCTATATTGCAAGTAAAGCATTTGGTATTCCCAAAGTGTGGATAAAATGTCATATTGGCTGTCGTAAATAACATTCTGCGTTGTTTTTGTGTCTTTGGTATAGCAAAAAAGAAAACAAAAGACATGATGTCAAATTATAGTGGCCACTCAGTCATTCAATTACAGTCGGCTTCAAACTTTCAATCAAACGATACCTATTTAGCTATTTAGCTATCGTCTCAACGCTATCGTTTTGACGATAGCGTTTTGACGACTATCGTCTTACGAGAAGCAATTATTTTATTTTCAAAACGATATCGCTCAAACGATAGTAATTTTCAGTTTTACGGAATGCAAGACTATCGTCAAAGCGCTATCGTCGAGTGATAATCGTTTTAAGGAATGAGTTCCCTGGTTTTTATTACTTTACTACAAGGAGCGTCTTTTTTTAATTCATGTTGTACTAATCTTATGTCTTACGAGCAACTACATTCAACCCAGCTATGCATAATTTTTGTTTGTAGAAGTATAACATTTTTTTATTTATTAAAAAAGCTTTATATTAAAAACTAAATGAATTAAAAATCATAGCATATCTATTGTTAACTTTTCTGTTTACCAAACTGTTGAAAGCTTTTGTGATTGTATGTTAAGCTTTACAGTTGTCCCTACTTGTTAGGAGAGGGCGCTGCTCTAAAATTAAATTTCCACCGAACAGACAATGCAGCAAAGGGTAGCTGATGTGATTCATTCATTATTTTTTTTTTAATTTAATTTGAGTTTTCTTAAAAATGCGATTCTATTTGTAATCTTGCAATTAGTAAATTATGCGTATGCTGAAAATCACGAAGTTGAGCAGCTACAAAAACTTATCTACCATAGCACATACACGTCTTAACTGTGGCATTGAATGGGTACTCAGTAGTTTATAGAGTTATCCGTGTGGAATATCATAGTCTTCTTCTACATGAGAGAGTTCAAATACAAAAATATCAAAGATTGTCGAAAGAAAATTCAGAGTTGCATTGGTGACAGATCGGAGAAGGATCAGAGATGGATTTGAGATGGACCAGTGACAGATCCAAGACTGATTCTAAACTACATGGAAGCTTATATTCACTTAAATATACAAAGGTATTCTAATAATAATCGAAAATTCCCCTCAAGACCTTAATGAAATACTAAAATTTAAGTTATTCCGTAATCCTTTTTTGATTTATAATTTTATATTAATTTATTTGTTTAAAGAAGATCCTTAATATTATCAAAAATGATAGAATCTGCTTTATGAATATAAGACGTAGAATGTTCTGAATCAAATTTAGACAGTATTATTTTAAATCTGCAAAATTTCAAAGGCGTTTTGGGACTTAATTAAAAGTATAATTAGACTAACTTCAAACGCTATTATTATATTTTTTATAGTCAGCTCTAGACTAGACTAGACTAGACATAAACATATACATACACACTCATCATAAATATTGACTCACTTTAAAATGCACCATGTGCAATCAGCGATAGTCAGGTGTCACTATATTAATTACTCGTAATAAAACATGTCAATAGAATCAATTCCTTTTAAATGTTAATGCACCTTATGCATGAGTTGAATGAAAGTTCTATGAATTATTTCAAACACATCATTAGCTAGTATAACTTAGCTGACTGACCGACATAAGGTGTGTCAGCATCTACTGTCTGGTGCGATAGTACTAATATATAAAGCTTATAATATATTACATCAACTTATACTTGTCTCCCATTTTAATTGAACAAACGACCTTAGTCTTCAAAACGATACTAGAATCTATCATAATTTCCCTCAATTTGTCGTGCAATTATCTCGATTCTTCCAAACGAAAATTTTTTGCAATTTCAGTGTTTCGTCAAAATTATAGTTGCACCTGTCAACACATAACTAAAAGTGCTAAGCATCAAAGATTGTCATCACAGATGGTCTATTTTTGATTAGCACTGTGCAATCTCTCAGAAAAATTTTATATCTATGCAACTCATTGAGTCACCACAACGTCAGTTCTCGAATCGAGGTGATTTATTGCAACTTTTATAGTGCCAAGCATCTGAAAGATATCTTCTTTGTTCTCTAATAGTTTTGCATTAGTTTTGAAATCACTTATTTTCATTTATTTAATCTGCAATGAAAGTCTAAAAATTCAATTTGCAATTTGCGCCATTTCTTGCGAGACTATACAGACTTTCAGAGGTCGATTTAGATTTTAGGTAAATCATATTTTTTTTTGTTTTGTTTTGTGTTTGTTTATTTTGAAAGAAAATAGCACTGACGTTCAACGGACTATAAACAGGAATGTTTTTAAATTACAATATTATTATTAGGTACTGGCGAGCAATTATCTTTCATAAGCTACCCAGCACCGCTGCTGCCGCCTTCACATCTTGCAATACAAAATTCCTGGCTACTCAATGTGCTTTTTGACTGTACCTATACCAGGGAAGAACAATTTTAGTATATGTTAATAGTTTTTGATTAGGTGCAAATCATAGTTTTTCCCGGATGGCCCCATCTCGGGATGCAATTGGCATTGTGCCACGCACTGCACCGGTGGCTTATAAGCTAAGTTTTTCTGATGGTGCAAGGCTGCATGAGGTTAAAAGGGTGCCAAATGATGGGTATTCTGCAGATAGCTGCAATTATATTTCTGACTGACGAATATTTATTCATTTTCTTTATTAATTGCTTTTGCATAAAATAGAAGGCAGGTATAATAAATAAAAGAACCACCTACACACGATATTACTCATTTCTGTGAATGAGAAACAGTTGGTTTTTGGCAGGTGTTTTATGCAGCAAATGTGGTCAATTTTGTTAAGATCTTGAACAATGAGTCAAAATATTCAAAAATTCCCTCTACGTTCATACATGTGTATTAGCTTAGTTCAGGAAATAAATACATACATTCCTCATACATAGTTGTTGGTGTATTTATATGAAATGCAAAAGAAGAATGACAAAAGCATTGAATTTTTCTTTAATTTAGTTTGTATATCAAATTAAATTACATACAAAAATATATTACGTATACGCCACAGTGTCGATATAATTTCTGTATTGTTTTAATTCTTACTGTAGGGTGTTTTTTAGACAGGTGGCGTTCAAGAAGAAAAACCGCATATAATTTAATGTTGTGGCCAAAAATTAAGCTTAATTATAAATACGAAGGTTTGACATTATGTTTTCAAAATGATTTCGGACAAGTATACGCCGTGGCTGGCTCGAATAAATTCCAGCTGAGAGGCCCAATATTCGACTACTTTTTGCAGCAATTGGAGCTGTAAATCAGCAATAACGTGCCAAATATTCTCTTCCAAAGTTGTTAAATCGCACGATCTTGGAGGCCAAGCCAGAGGCACATGATGCGAGATAATGCGCTCACCAAAAGTTTCCTTCAATAAATTGATTGTTTTGCAATGTGTCGCGTAAACCGAACCATTATTTTGGTAGTAAATTTGCAAACGTTGTTCAGGAGTAAGTCTATTCATTATAAAATGGCAAACCAAACTGTGCATAAAACAAGTGACAGACTAACTACAAAAAATAGTATTGAAGATTGAAAACCACACGTCTAAAAAAAAAACACTTTTTTAATAGCGTATAACTAACAAAAATAAATACATTTTTATTCAATTTTGGCAGCTATTTCAAATCTGAAAAAAAAAAATAATAACAATATTTCTCTATTTTTGTAATACTATTTTTAAAATCTTCAGGCTTTGGCAGGTATTTTTTGACTGCCAAACTCGTTTAGTATATGTTTGCATATACAAGATGGCATAAGACCTACATAAATGCAAAATCCAGATTTAAAAAGGAAGTTTTGTTAATTTTTCAAATTTTGAAAAATTATTTAGTAATCCTGGTTCTGTAAAAAAAGTGGTAGTTGATTATAACCAGTTGTCATGTTGTATTTAAAATAATTAAAAGTATAACATTTTTTATACCAATTTTTTAAGTTTAAGACTGGTCTGGCAAGTCCATCAAATTCGTCTGGCATATTTGTTTCATTTACAAAAAGATATACATAAGTTATAATATAATCAAAAATCAGCATTGTAAAAATAGGTGTGTTAATTTTTGCAGTAAGATATTTTAAATTTTGAAATAATAAGTGGAGGTTAATTTTGATAATTTTTTTACATTAAAAAAATATTAAATTTCAATCTTTTAAATGCGGAAACCCTGCCAGACTGTGTACCTTGTACTTAATCAGTCCCAAATCAAGCAAACATAATGCTATAGCTGCTAGCACTCCCACTGACTACCTAACTCGTATGTTAAAAGACTGTTCAATATCTATGGTGATTTTCTGTCGAAGATGGTCTGTGAAGCTCCCCTAGCAAAGCATGGGGCAACTTTTACACGTCATGGTGTACAGTTTTTGGAGATGAAGAATTCTCTCCAACTCTTCCCCAGTTGTGCTTATTCCTCTTCGGTCGATCTTCGCCAAAAGATCAAACATCTGGAAAGAACTCCCAAAACAGAGGCAAGCCAGACTAATGCTTGGGAATTTCACCCAAGTGTGCTACAAATCTTGCATATACCTGGGAACAACCTTGCAAGAGCATTGCAAGCTGATAAGACATCTCAGCCTTCTCGGTTTAGCAAGTAGTGTAATTTGCAGATTCTGCAATATCTACGAGCAAACACCGGGCTACATAATTAGGAATAAGGACATAAATATCTGGGATGTCACCAGATAAACGAGAGAGAACTCCTTTTCTGAAAAAAGCTGACATACCTGCATTTTAAAAAGGAACAAACTTGAAGGGAGAGTTTTAGAATTAGTTGTCTCATTTAGCTCTTATCATTCATTCATGTATTCGCCAAGTTCTTCTAGGTTAGTCCACTCGTCTGCATCCCTGCGTAAAAGGGCTCCATTGCATCGTTTCTCTCGCAATATACTCGCGACTTTTTTGAAGCGTATGCCCCATCCACTGCTACTCACGTTGGATAGAGTTGATGGTTTTCGAACTTGTCCTTTCAAGAAGTTTATCATTTGAGATGCGGTTAGGCCAGCAATTCATTGAGATTTATGGCAGACATCTATTTACGAACGTTTTAGGTTTTCTTGTGAAAATAGGAAACTACGGATTTAACATTGGAGTGGAACATGATCTTAGATTTTGGGTTTATAGAGTTATTTCTCCATATTTTGACATCAGTAGAGGCAATCCTCTCAAGATATTGTAAACTCTCTATCATCCCTACTGGTTGTCCAGATATATCTATTTGGGTAGATGAGGAAGTTCCAAAGTTGATCCTTTTTCTTTTGCCATATTGATCCTTATTTCCCCCACACTTGTTGTCATTTTATTGAGATCCATAATCCCAATGTCCAAAAGTTTGAAGTGTGATTGCAGATTCCACTGAATTTCTCAATTCCCAGTCAACCAAGCTGTATGCAGTAGGTATATCACTTATTACAAACTGACAGACAGTATACTCGTACAACCTTGTCTTACCACACTTTGGATTTTAAACTCCTCTAACACCCTTAATTTATCCAGAACATGACATTTGTATAAATCATATTAAGCAATACATTTTTCTGGGATGCAAGCCCAAAGCAAGCAAGATAAATTCTATATTGACAGTACGAAGTCAATGAACATCAAGTGAAGTGGCGATTTATATTCAATGCACCGTTCGATATACAGGACTAGCGTGTTTTTGAGGTGATGTTTTATTAGATCCAGGACGATTTTTGCTATTGCCTTGGCTACGGCACTCTAATTCCTCTCCAGTTTTCACGCTGCACAAGGTCTCCATTCTTTGGAAGGTTGACAATCATCTCTTTGTCCACTCATCAGAAAAACTCTCTGTTTCTCAAGCTCTCTCAATGACTAGGGTACAGGAGCTCACTCGTAGTTGTAGAGGCTGCTGACAATTAGATGGCATTCTCAAGTATAAAATTTCCCACATATGTTCCAAAGATCCAGAGCCAAATAACTCCTTCCACCTTTTGAGATGATCATAATTTGAAACTAGTAGAGATCCGTCTGTATTGTTTAGAGCTTTGGGCACCTGTTAGTTCTTTGGTAATCGTTAAGATGGTCCCTAGGTAACACCTACTTGCAGCTTTGTAATTACGCTAATTACGTCGCACACTGAGGTGAACTTCTCTCATCTTCATGTGATACGCAGACTCAGCTCATTTCTCCTTGCTGCCAGATTAGCTGAAATGTAGGTTTTGAGCTGCTTTCCTTCTTGGATCCTAGCCAAAAATTCTTCCTTGTAACCAACCGACTATACATTCAGCAGTGGATATGAAACAATTTTGCACAGCACACCAATGGTTTCAGTCGGAGGTGCGTCCCTGCTATTTATTGCTTTCAATCCTTGTCAAAGGTGATCACCAAATTCTTGGCAGTCTATAAAACTTGGGATTTAATATATATATATAATATATAATATATAATATATAGATATAATCTTGATATTCCTAAGCTGCAGCTTTGCGTAATATTACGGCAGCAACGATTAGATAGTGGTCCCGGGCCATTCTCATATCTGCTCCCTTTCTGTAACGAACATCCTGGCAACTGCTTCTAAATTGCCAACTGATCGCAAAGTGATCAATTTTGTCAAAAGTTGCTATCTGTCCGTTGACATCCAATTGACTTTGTGGCATGCCTTGTGATCAAAAATGGTCTCTTGCCGTTTGCGTTACAAAAATCGAAAGTACGAGTATGTTCGCCATTTTCGTTGCGATCTCCAATGATTTCCCATAACATGGCTTAGCCCATCATTGTTATTGCCAACTTTGGCATTCAAATCTTCCATTACCATTATGATGTCTCCATCTGCTGAATGTACTATCATAAGCAGCACTCAGCCCGTTTGATTATCCAATTCCTCCTGGACAGAAGAGATCTCCATTGGGGCGTTTAATTCGTGTTTAGAAAAAAAATGAGTCTTGTTCATCAATTATTCTAAAAAGAATACTTTTTAAAACTGAATCGAACCCGTTCAAGTAATATTGACGATGTTATATGGTCTTGAGATTTTTCAAGAATCCGCTGGGATTTTTTAATTGTTTGATAATAATAACTTTTTTAAGATGATGACACATGAAAGAAAAATTATTTAAAAATTGAGGAAATATTTGATAAATAAAATGTCAATAGTTTGGCAACTCTATTATTTACCAAAAGAACATATTCATATCGCTCCATTAGCCATTTTACAGCCCATCTCATTATTCAGTATTATTTTTACGTTTTTCCAATACACAGGCAATCATAGAAGCTAACACAAAAAAAAAAGCTTCTATCACGTCTGTTTCTCTTCCTCTTTTCGTAAACATAAACAGAAACCCTCACTCATGTCACTGCCATCCACCCCCACAACCACTGCACCACCACACACACTCGTAATTTTCACACGTGCTCCGGGAAAATCAAAACAAATCTCCCACCATCATTGGAAAACCATACAGCTTTGTGGTTGTGTGCTGTGCATGCACAGGCAGAACAGCACACATTGCTGGTTCACCGTTAACACAAAATATAAGAAGGCATTCATCCGACAGAAACACGTCAGTTTTCCATGTTGGAAAACCACATCATAAAGGAAGGCGAAGGAGATGGTCTGTGTGTAATGAATGTGTTAGTTGGGAAGTTTCATTCATAAACATCTCCCACAGCCACTAGTTGAATGTTGTTAAGCCACAGTGTGCACCGTGCGTCTCATCGTTACCACCACCCACCATTGCCAGGCATTAGCAAACAACTTTGGTTAACAGAAGCTTATTAATGGTCTTTTACTGTTTGTCTAATCTGAGGGGGAAGAGGTGCTGGGCTGGTGCTGAGTCTGATGGTGGTCACCTTGTGTATAGTAGCTAGCTTTGCACGATGCCTAAGTGCGCCTTGCACGAATAAAAATGCTTTCAGTTAAGATAGTTTGCGGATCTTTGGCGGATGTTTTTATGAGATTCTGTATGAAAAGTATCTTAAAACTGTCGTTTTTTTTTCAATTTCATTCGAGATGCACAAGTTAATTAATTTTCGTCAATTGCGAAAAGTGTGCTTTCATGTGAACCTGCAAGTGAAAATTTAAAGAAATCCAAAATGTGTGTAGATGTAAGTCTGAATATAGTTTTACTATGTAAAGCTTCTTTGTTGAGAGGTTGTGTTTGATTTTCCCTTATAAGTGCGCGTATATTATTTTATTTTCAAACAAAAATTAAATCTTAAAGTAAATTGCAAAAAAAAAAACTAAACAAAAACATTTAAACGCATAGATAATGTTTATAAAATGTAAACAAAACTTTATAAAATAATTACTCGGTGGGAAATTTGGTTGCTGCATACGTATTAACGCTAAAGTCCACGTGACAGAGGCGTAGGTACCTATACTTATAAATAAATTGTTTATTTTATTGATGTACACAAATCAAAAAATTATACACAAATCTATTAATAATATTTTTAAATAAAATAATGAAATTTATCTTATTCACGATGGCAGTTGCAATATAAAGAATTTTTTTTTCTGAAACTCGAAATTTAAAGAAAAATGGAAAATTTATGGTTGGCCGCAGAAAAGCAGACACACAATTTTTGAGATCTGAGATTAATTGATAAACTAAAATTTATTTAATTATTCGATTGTGTGACTTTTCTTGTGGGAATTTCAAAGCAAAAAATGACTTACCAGAGTTTTTGACTCAATTAACTTATACCTAAACGTAAACTGCAGGAGAACGCGCAGGATATATCTTATTTTATTACAACAAATTTAGAAAAAATGTGGAGCTATAAAATAAAATAATTATCCTGCGTCTGTTTCTGCGGTTTAGGTTATTATTAGTTAATTATTTTAAAACTTTGGTTTTTGTGTAAAATATTCTACATAAATGACACTATTTTTTATTTTCTTTATTTTACTTGACGTTTTTTATTTTTAATTTCCTAGACATTTTCCTAAATAAATAAAAAGATATGTTTTACACAAAATTTTGCGGAAAAAGTTAACAAAAACCAACGAATAGGAAAATCAAAGATTTCTATTTTTTTTTTTAAATAAACTGCACATAACTTTTTCTTGGAGTAAAAATAGATTCAAGATATCTTTAGACAAAATAAAGAATAACCTTAGAGCTTTCAATATGACATGTTGAAAACATCACAATTTTTGTCCGAAAGCCTATTTTTGGGTACTACATGACAAATTTAACAAATTTCTTCTTGCTACCTTGCCCAGCCATTCAACTTGTTGTGCTGGAAGCATTTAAAAACAGCCGGAAAACAAAATTTTGGACTTAGATTCTGTTTAATTTTCTCTACACTACCGTGTCCTGAAAAAAAAATTTAAGATCATCTGTTTTAGGAAATATTCACCCATTGCTCTAGCATTCTTTGTCATAAGTCATTAAAATTTCTTGAAAGGAATCATAGGATCTGAGCCTGAAACTTTGACATTTTTTAAGTGATTTCATTATTCTTTACTTGTTTAAAAAAGGTGGAAATATACACCTTCATCAATGTATCGCATGTCTCGCCGCAAAAAGGAATTCATGGAGTTTTTTAAGTCAAAAACAGAATTAAAAAGAACTTGAGTAAATTTTTGTTCTTAAGTACTTTGTAAGTACCTAGTACCTTGTATGTACTTGTACTTGAAAAAACAAGCAACATGTGATTGGTACTTGAAAAACACCAAGTAAAGGGTGATTTTTTAGCTGGTTTGGTTTTGGCAACACTGGTTTTGACAGCTGACGTGTGTTTAGTACCTTGTGTCACTGTCAAACAGCTTCAGTTTGGTTTGCAATTTAACCATGAATCGTCTTACAAATGAACAACGCTTGCAAATTATTGAATTTTACTATCAAAATTCGTGCTGGCCGAGGATCCGCTTTTTTATCGAAAAATTGTGTTCAGCGATGAGGCTCATTTTTGGTTGAATGGGTACGTAAATAAGCATAATTGCCGCATTTGGAGTGAAGATCAGCCAGAAGCATTGCAACAGCTACCAATGCATCCCGAAAAAGCCACTGTTTGGTGCGGTTTATGGGCCGGCGGCATTATTGGGCCATATTTCTTCAAAGATGATGCGAATCGCAGCGTTACTGTCAATGGTGAACGCTACCGAGCGATGATAACAAACTTTTTTTGCCCGAAATGGAAGTTCTTGACTTGCATGATATGTGGTTTCAACAAGACGGTGCCACATGCCACACAGCACGCGAAACAATGGCGCAATTGCGAGGCGAGTTTGGTGAACAGTTAATTTCACGTTTCGGGCCGGTCAATTGGCCGCCTAGATCGTGCGATTTGACACCATTAGATTATTTTTTGTGGGGGTATGTCAAGACTAATGTCTATAGGGACAAGCCCGCTTCGATTGACGCACTGGAAGCCAACATCCATGCATTCATTCGTGAGATACCGGCCGATATGTGTGAAAGAGTATGCCAAAATTGGACTCAGCGGATGGGCTACCTGAGACGCAGCCGCGGTCAACATTTGCATGAAATTATCTTTAAACATTAAATTGCAAGATTCAAACTATCGATTCAAATAAATATTTCATTCATTTTTTCGAATTTTTTGTGTTTTTTTTTTTTAAAGTTCTAAACCTCTTAAAAAATCACCCGTTACAACAGTACTTTGTCTAGTTATTTGTTCCAAGTACTTATTCTTGGTACTTTAATACTACCGAGTTCATTTTCAAGTACGTTTCAAGAACAAGTCCATTTCAAGTACTTTTCAAGTACAATTCGTTGAGTAGTCTGTTTGAGCTTTCGAATTATGACGACCATTGCGAGACTTAAGCAACGCGAGACGCCATCAGCCACGGGCTGCGATCTATGTTTTTGAGTTAAAAAAGTGATTAGTCGATAGCTCAACCAGCCTTATCAACGAATTGTACTTGAAAAGTATTTGACATGGACTTGTACTTGAAAAGTACTTGGAAATGGACTTGTATTTGAAAAGTACTTGATATGGACTTGTACTTGGAAATGGACTTGTACTTGAAAATGTACTGGGAAGTATTTAAGTACCAAGTACATGTACTTGGAACAAAGTACTTGTGTTTGGTGTTTTTCAAGCACCAAGTACATTGTGCTTGTTTTTTTCAAGCACAAGTAGGTACAAGTACAAGATCCTGGGTTCTTGACTGGTACTCGTACTTGAAAGCTTACAGGTCTGGTCAAAAGCGTATACCTATCGCATTTTTGGTTTTTTTTATCTTATTTTGTCGATTTTAAGAACAATTTTACATACTTTCCGACTTTAAAACTTTTTTTTCAATACATATTTCAATAGCTTATTAAATTTCAAATAAGTTGAAGAAAAAATATATAAATTTGTCTGAGTTATTTAAATTTTAAGAATTTAAGAAATGTTGCAAAAATGTGCGTTTTGAGCTCAAATTAAATTTTTAACAATTTAAAACCATGCAGAACCGTGTGATAGTGCATTCTTCAATAAAAATCAGCTCACAAAATACCTAAGACATAACGGAGTGGAGGAGTCCGCAGTCCATGTGTGAACTTAACTTACAATTTAGAAGTCTTTCACTACCACGAAGCTTAAGTGAATAGTAAGCGTTTTAAGGAGTGAGTAGAACACTTCCGAAGACTCTCCGTCAGGGTTCGAACCTCAATAGCAAAATTTCGGAGCAGATTTGTAAAAAAGTTGAGTGAATCAAAAATTTTCGGAGTAGAAATAAAAACGAAGAAAAAACTCCAGTTTTCAAAAACTTTATTTTTAACAAAATTTAATACGTTTTAAAAAAATTGTTTAAATTTCGAAATGAACGAGACGAACAAAGTAAGAAAATAATGATTCCATTCAGTAGACTTCTAGATGTAAGAGTTTGTTGGAAAATTGAATAACACAGTATAGTCATTCAATTTCAAAGAATCACAAATTTAAACGAAATATAAAACCATTTTCAAAGTGAAAAAAATATTGAAAAAAAAATGAAAATCAAAAACTTTTTCATTTCTATTTTCTATTCTTCTTTTAGACAAAAAAACAAAATCTAAAATCAAATGGCAGAAAAATGTAAAGAGGTGATTCTTCACATGAAATTACCAAAAAGGGGTTTTTACGCCGTAAAACGAGATTTAGGGGGTATATGGGAAATTTTTGTATGCCATTTTACAAAGTTCAACAAGGCCTACAAAATAATCTAGGTCTCGGGAAAAGAATATTCCTTTTTTTTTGTCGCACAGTGTTGCCATCCGACTGGAATCTATTTGTGTTTGTCTCATCTGATTAGATCATTCGCTCTGCAAGAATTCAATTTTTGAACCTTCTTTACAGAACTTTTGGCATGCGCTTACATTTTTATCAGACAGAGCTGTTTTTGTCTGTTAAAAACCTGCAACTAAGCCCATCTTTTGCAAGGTTCTTCTATAGCTATAAATTCGCTGACATTCTTGTCAATTAATCCGATTATCAAAACATCAACAATTTTTTCTTCATTAATCTTTCCAGTGCGTTGCCATTATCAGTGAGAGTTATTGGTCGTCCTGTGCCTTGGCACTGCAAACTTTTACATTTTTTACCAAAAGGACAGTGCTTTTACAAAATTGTACTCTTTTTGCAATTATCTTGAAGAAAGTCCCTCCTCCAGAAAAGAAACAAAACCTACTATTTTCCACATCAGTATCTACACACAAAATAGCGTCAGAATTATCTTATGAAAACTTATTGCAGTTTGAGGACTATAAAATAGAAATGATATTTCTGATTTACTAAATAATTCTCAAATATTAATTTCGCAAGAAAATTCCATTAGTAAATTGAATCAAAACATATTGGTGTTCTTATAATAAATTAAGTTTTGTCTAATTGTTGAAAAAGTTTTATCTAAATTTTTCCATTTGCATAAATAGAATTTCCTTATATGAATGTGTTTATTTATTCGTAGGAAAATAATCAGTTTAATGCTTTGGTTTACGATCATGCATTTTTGTACCTCTTACATCTTACATCTTTCGATAAAATGTATCTATAAGGAAAGCTAGAAATAATTTAAATATCCCCCATGGAGAATGTTTATATGGGCTTTTGTACATTTACAACAGAAGCTTGTTGTGAATCTTACTGCAAATAAGAATAATATTTTTTCAATTAAGGTTTTAAATTTTTAGCTTTAAATACAAAATATAATAATTGTTTCTTTAAAATTTAAGCTGTTACTATATTTTTGATTCAGAGTTGAATTTACTTATTTGATTCACAAAAATCTCATCAGTTATTGACGAGTGAAGAGTGAGGACTAATAAATCAATACGACCAATCATTTCATTATTAAAAACAGAAATTGAAAGTACGGGAGGACATTATTTGTATGTTTGTAAATAATTTTTGACATGTTAAGAATGTAATTAAGCTAGTTAATCATCGTTGTAATCCTGTCGCTTGGAAGCCACTTAAAATTGGCGCCCAACCTGTGGAAAATGGTAAATTGAACAAAAATCGTAAGTAAATTACTTAGAACATTTCCATGATCGAATTACAAAATGATGTTTTAAAAGAAAGCTTTTGAGTTGACGCTCCGTCAGTTAATTTTAATTTCAGTGCTGCCACTTTCCGGCAATATACTTTTTTTTAAAGTCAACCTCTTCTTGTTTGATCATTTTTAATAAATATTTAGAAAATGAAAAAAAGCTGCGGAAACGGCAGTTTATGCCAAAAACATGTTGGGAAATAAAAATTAATATTTTGAAAAATTTTGCCACATTTCAGACACATACTATTTTTGTATGTCAAAAAAATCACACTTTTTTTGGTAGTTTTTAACGTGAAAAAAGTCGTTGAAACGCCTCCAGACGTCAAACGTGTATAGAAAAATAACGTCTTAAACAAAGGTTTTTTGTAGACATACCTTTTAGTAAAATGTAAGTATTGTCAATTTTTGAGAACATACTTTTTTTACCAAAGAGTAGGACTTTCCTTTTGTGTTTTGGTAATTTGCTTATATTTTGAACATGAAAAAACAAATAAGGAAACACCTCCAGATGCCAAACGCGTATCAGAAAAATAACTGTTGATGTTGTAAAAAACTGTTGTTAAGTAGAAGCATCTTCGTTTAATATTTCACTTTTGACTGTTTTAGGGAACATATATTTATAGTGTCAAAGGGTGGAATTTCTACCCTTTTTTTTATTTTTTTAATATTTTTTACGTGAACAAACGAGAACGAGAACAGTATCCTCAAAAGTTCAAAACAAAGAAATGATAAACTCACAATGGAAACGAAAAATCTTATAACAGAAAGAGAAAAACTACGACAAAAAGCACACCTTACAGATTTGCAAGATCGAGTTGAAAAACCTTAAAAAGCAATGCAAAAAAGCAATAAAAAAAGATTTACTTGATTACAATAACAGGGTTATAAAGCAAATTATAGAAAATACAAAATCTATGAAAAAAACACAAAAAGAATTATCCGTAGGAAAAGAGTGGATAGTTAAACTTACAGAAAAAAGAAAGAGTATTCAACACCGGACAGATATTAACAATACGGCAACAGAGTTTTATGAAAAGCTGTACAAATCTACGCTCACATATGAGGAATTAGAAAACGAATCAGTTAATATTGAAGGAGAGGAAGATAATATGCTGCCGTTCTTACCCTCTGAAATTGAACTATCCATAAAAGAACTACCTAAAGGCAAAGCATGTGGACAAGATGGAATCAAAGGTGAAATGCTCCAAATAGGCAAGAATAAACTCATTCGCAGTCTTACAAACATGTTTAATTGGATTCTAGATTCTGAAGAGATTCCAAAGCAATGGAAAGAATCAACTATCATTTTACTGCACAAAAAAGGAGATACGACAAATTTAAATAACTATAGGCCAATAAATCTTATATCAGTGGTGTACAAAGTGTTTGCAAAGTGTCTATACAGAAGGATTCGCAATACCCTTGATGAACAGCAACCAAGGGAACAAGCTGGTTTTCGGCAAGGTTTTAGCACAACAGATCATCTGCAAACAGTGAATCAAGTCATTGAAAAATGTAATGAATACCAACTGGACCTAAAATTAGCATTTATCGATTTTACTAAAGCATTTGATACGGTTGAACATGCAACAATTTGGAAGTCACTTAAAAACCAGGGAGTGCATGGAAAATTTTTGAGAATAATAAAAAACATATACACAAACGCAATGTCGAAAATTTCTCTTGAAAATAAAGGCCGACAGTTCCAACTTAGCAGGGGAGTGAGGCAAGGAGACCCATTATCGCCAGCATTTTTCTGTGCTGTTTTGGAGGAAATATTTCGAGAAATGAGCTGGGATTCCTTAAGACTGAAAATAGATGGAGAGTTTCTCAATAATTTAAGATTTGCGGACGATATCGTCTTGCTATCAACATCCTATCAAGAACTCAACAAAATGATATTAGAGCTGCAAAGTCATTGCAAAATGGCAGGACTCGAAATGAATGCTGAAAAAACAAAGCTGATGTGCAAAGGTGAAAAAAAGGATATTTCTGTAGACGGGAAAACAATAGAATACGTCGACAATTATATTTACCTGGGGCAGACGGTCTCCTCCGAAAATAGAGAAGATAAAGAGATAGATCGAAGAATAACAAATAGCTGGAAACAATTCTGGAAACATAAACAAATCTTCGATTCAAACTTAAGCCAAAGATCTAGAAAGTATTTTTTTGATGGAGCTATCCTGCCAGTAATGACATATAGATCCCAAACATGGAGCTTGTCGGCCAAATCAGTACAAAAACTTCTGACCACACAAAGGGCAATGGAAAGGTCACTTCTCAATATCTCTAAAAGGCAACGAATCAGAAATGAAGTAATACGGAGCATGACACATTTGGGAGATGTTATCGAGAAGGCGAAACTGCAAAAATGGAACTGGGCAGGACATGTAGCTAGAATGAATGACAACCGCTGGACTTTCAGAACTACATGTTGGATACCTAGAGAAGGCTTACGCAGAAAAGGAAGGCAAATAAAACGTTGGAGAGATGACATTGCCCGAAAAAATAATAGATGGGAAAGAATTGCCAAAGACAAAATAGCTTGGAACAACTTGGGGGAGGCTTATATCCACACTTAATTATATACTTAATAGAAACTTAAAAATACTAAAACTAAGCATTGAAATAGTTAACTATTATAATAATTTTATATTTCAATTTAATTAGTAAAAATTTAAGAAATTATATTTGTAAAATGAATTGATGAATAAAGCTTATAATAATAATAATAATAATAACGTGAACAAAAATGTGGAAACGCCTCCAGACTCCAAACGTAGCATGAAAAATAGTGGTTTATGTCTTAAAGGAAAGTTGTTGAGTTGAGTAGAAGCATCTTCGGTTAAAATTTCAGTGTTACCACTTTTCGGGAACATACTTACATACATACATACTCTTTGATGTTAAAGTTTGGGATTACTAGTTTTTATAGTAATTTTAAATATTTCAAACGTTGAAAAAGTTGATAGTTTTTTCATGTCCAAAATATAAAAATTATCAAGAATTTGGAAATCCCACTCTTTGACATAAAAAAAAAAGTATGTTCCCGCAAAGTGGCGACACTGACATTTTAAATGCTTCCAAATACCTAAAGTATGTTTCGAAAAAAATGGCACGTTTTTTCGTGTTCAAAATATTAAAAATTATCAAAAATTTGTAAATCTCACCCATTGACATCAAAAAAGTATGTTTCCGAAAAGTGGTAACACTGACATTTTAATCGAATGTGCTTCTACTCAACATTTATCATTTAAGACGTCAATCAATTTAGTTTCAATACGCGTTTGGCATCTAAAGACATTTTTTCATTTTATTTTTTCATATTCAAAATATTAAAAACTTGGAAAAAAAGTGGAAGTCCCACCCTTTTAAATAAAAAAAGTATGTTTCTAAAAAGTAGTAACACTCACATTTTACCCAAAAGTGCGGTTACTCAAAACCTTTATTTTAAGACATCAATAGTTATTTTTCCAACACATGTATGACATCTGGAGCGTTTCCGACATTTTATTCACGTTAAAAACTACCAAATACGAGGCAGTACCACATTTTGACATACAAAAAGTATTTTCATCAAAAGTGGCCACATTGAAATCAAAATGGCATTTGCTCCTACTCAACACCTGTTCTTCAAAATATTAATTTTTATTTCCAAATATGTGTTAGGCATTTATAGTCGTTTCCGCAGCTTTTTTCATGTTCCAAAAATTAAAAAGTGGAGGTTCCATCCGTTGACTTAAAAAAGTGTGTACCCGGAAAGTGGGAGCACTGAAATTTTACCCGAAGGAGCGTCTATTCTTTAATTACTTTTAAGACATCTACCGTTATTTTGATCATGGAAATTTTCCAAGTTATTTACGATTGTTTGTTTTTTTTTTTACATTTTCAACATGTTGGGTGCCATTTTTTAAAATGGCGTCCAAGTGACAGGATAATAACAATGATTAGTTAAATCCTTAGCATGTCAAAAACAATTTACAAACGTTTAAAATAATGTCCTCCCCTTCAAAAAGTGCAGGGATTTTGGTTTCCTTACCAAACTACAGGTTGGGCGCCATTTTTAAAAATGACTTCTCTTGCTCCCATATAGCAAGTTTTTTGACAAATACAGATACATATAACATAAATCATTATATGCCTATACTCTAGATATATGTTATTCTAAGATTAACAATATTTTTGTTAACATAGAGTTTGCGTTTATTTATAATATAACTAAAACTCTTCAACAGTCAATGTAAGTAATTTTTTTCCATTTTTGCATGCATGTTTTAGAAAAATAAAATTACATATTTAAGCAATTTATTGATGACGTGACGGCAACCAACGTTACGACGCACGCAATTGACGAATTAAATATTTTCCTTAATCTCAAAAAAGCTTTCAGTGTGTTGACCTCCTTCTTATAGTAAGTCCAATACTTGTACTGTCGATTTATACCATTCCTTTATTTCGGTCAATGTCTTACTTTTACTCATTTATTTGATACTATGGACTACACTTCAACCTTCCTATAGAAGGTGTTTTTAAGTTTAGAGTTTGAGTCTCAGGTTTGACTTATTTCTTTAATGCATTTTTACTATTTCTTAACAAGGTAAGGTTTTCTTGCTGAAGCATTGTTTCAGGTAGGTCACAATAACATAAATAACAAACAAAAATAGCTACGGCCTTTTTGCTTCCCTATTGAAGAGCAGTATAGAACCAACCAAAAACAAAAACAGATATGCCTTCTTAAACAAGGCAGGGGGAGGGGTTGAACCTTGAGAATTGTTTTCTTCAGATTATATCTAAAAATCATTTCCTAATGTAATATCGTTTATCTTCGAAACACCCTGTATTCATAAAAACCATACTTTCACATTACTTACTAAATTCGTGTTGCTTGTAGCGATTTTAATTATCTTTCTGAGAAGTTAAAACCACTCACGAGTGTTACCTATTTCGTCATTATATTATTTTAGATATTAAGGCGCGGGAACTCAAATCGGGGTATGTATTTGTAATTTTTGTATTGCCAGAAGGAGAAAATTTGGTCTTTGTGTGTATTTTAAACAATGACTTCACAAGAAAGAAAAAAACTACTACATCACAGAAAACGTTGAAAAAATTAAATAAGCTGAAGCTGATGGCTCTTAAAAGACTTATAAGATAGGTTTTGATTATCCAGAGTTTCCTTGATGACAATTTGAAGTTTAGAATTTCAACAAGAAAAGTCAAAAAAACAAATTCAAAATAATATAAACAAATCAATTTCAAGATATATTTCTTGGTGAATTTGTTTATTCCTTAAGAAAATATAAACCAAAAAAAATTTACAATATAAAATTGTATTCCAATGACCGTTGTGGGTTGTGGTTAAACGGGAATGAACCCCATGTTTACTTAATAACAGCGGGAAATATAATTTGAAATTTTTCCGATAGAATAATTCGTCCATTTTTCGTTCATCTGAAGTCGTTGTCATTTTGTATTTCTTGACGTCCGCCCATCAATCACGAGCGGCCAAACAAAAATGCATGTCAGGTGCACACGAAGCAACAACACCCAGCAGATAGCTGCGATATAATAATAATGTTCGCAATAAAGTCAAGGCCACAACCACATGGTTCACTCATAGAAGGAGAAGCTTACAATTTACATTTGCTGTTTTTGGATCTCCATTTACATTTCCATCACATAATGCTTGCGCTATGCAAATTGATGGGTATAAAAATGGTGTTGTTGTGTTTTGGTATAAATGGTGATATGGTTGGTGTAGAGGTAAGGTACTTGCCACTTTTGCATCTGCGATATAATAATTATTGCAGCTTATATGACCTACAGGATTTGAGTTGTGTTGCATTGTGGTTTTGTTGTTAACGTGATGGTATAGAGGGCCGCATTTTTTCAAAAAGCAAATAAGGCATTTGGTAAATTTTGTTTTTATTTCCTCTCGGGAGGATTTCACACTTAGTTTTGTAGTTTTGCGAGAGATGTTGCACTCATAACTATGTAATAAAATTCAATTTTTTGTGAATGCAATCATTAAAAATCATTTATTGTATTCAGTCAAAAGATTGCGATTCATTGACTTCACTTTGAGGATGCGACTTAAAGTTCTGCAATCACCATTCATTTAACATTGAAATGATTGCAATCATTTTTGTCCCCATTCATTTTGGAGCAATCAATTGAATGCAATCTTTTGAGGATTTATGCATTCGTTTAGAATTATTTCGATATTCAATATTGACTGGTGTAAAATTAATGGGGGGAAAAATGATTCCAATCATTTTGATGTCAAATGAATACTGGTTGCTGCCTTTGAAGTCGCAGCTAAAGAGTGAAGTCGATGAGTGCAATCTTTTGATGGAACTCAATGAATGATTTTTAAAAAACCAATTAAATACAAAAAAAGCACACGCATAATTACCGTTAAATATATTTAGACAAAGTTTTTACTGTTGTATTTTATTTTATTTTATTTTATTTTATTTTATTTTATTTTATTTTATTTTATTTTATTTTATTTTATTTTATTTTATTTTATTTTATTTTATTTTATTTTATTTTATATTATTTTATTTTATTAACTTCCTATTGGAAGTTATTGTAATTGTTCCATTTTGTTCAAACACGTCTGGACGTACGTCATAATTTGTCCAATGATAGATTTAACTTTAAATAGCTCTGAACTTTTCAAAATAGCTTTTTATGGCCTTTAGTCCTACAAATTGGCGTTTCGTCCGGCTTACTCACTTGGACTCATCAGTGACGTAGTGAGGGCCTTGTCATACGCAATTTGTTTTAAGTTGTTGGGTATAGTTTACAGTGGATTTTTGTAAAAGAATTCATGTAAGTTGAACTGAACTTAATACAAATTGCGTATGACAAGGCTCTCACTACGTCACTGATGAGTCCAAGTGAGTAAGCCGGACGAAAAGCCAATTTGTAGGACTAAAGGCCATAAAAAGCTATTTTGAATCAATAATTCAACAAGTCCAACTTTAATGCTAAGTCTTCTACTTGGCTGATTTAGCTCTAAACTTTGTTGATCACAATTGAAAATAATCACCTTGGGCGCCTTTGTTTCCAGAGCCGCTACTGATTATGCTTAACAAATGCTCCAACTCGTTTTTATTTTAACAACTTAATATCAAAGTATTGATTCAGCAAATATCTTTTTTATAAAGAAGAAAAAGAAAGGATTTTTATGAGGTGCTTCACAACAAGTCGTGGATTGTATGTATGATGCTGGAGCTGATACATAAATTCAGGCCATATGTCCACTTAAGAAATTTCTTTATACATAAAATCACTTGAGTGGTAGTTTTAATACCCAATAACGGTATTTTTATCGCTTGAACTTGTTTTTTTTTTTAAGTGATCAGTTGCTATCTTATAATGACTTGTTTTACAAAGTTGTAAACATTAAATAAATTAGGGGAGGCCACACTATAGAAACATAAATCTTTTCAGATTAAAATAATGTGAACGCAAAAATAATTTTTTTAAGGTTTGTCGGCTTAAAACAAAAATTATATCTGAAGAAAATTTTCTTTTTTAACTCGAGACTTAAAACAAGAATTAAGATTGGTAATACTTCTTTAGTAAATGGATAACAGATTAGTCATTTAAACAACTTTATTATTTAAAATGAACTTAATATAATTCAAGTGCAGGTACTTCTTATAATAGTTTGATAAATTATTAATAAAATGAGTTTATTATTAATATTGTTGGCGGCTCAAGGAAGAAAAAAAATAAGTGTAGGGTGGATTTGATATTATGATGCAATTTTGTAGGTCTCTAAGAAGAATTAAATCAAACAGTTGGGAAAAAATAATAATTGCAAAAATACAGAGAAAAAGGTCATGAGTGCCGCGAAAAAACGATCAGGGTCAATGAATTGGTGGCTAAAAGCAATCAAAGACATAAAACTTAACTCCACCTGTACTTAGTGTTTATTTATCTCTCAATACGAGTCTTGTAACCATTTTGAATTGACATCGTTGTTTAGAATGATCATATCATACATACGAATACGTATTTTACTTGAAATTTTTTATATTAAAATCAAACAAATGTGACTCTGATCGTTATTCAATTACTTTATTCGATTACTTCAGCTATTAAATTGTAGGTGATGAGTCGTTTACATTTTATTTGTAGATGTATTAATAGTTTCAGTCAAATTTTCTAATTATATCATTTAGTAATTTTTTAAACTGAAAAAGCTATCATTCACAAACGCTGCATTTTGTTTATTCTAAATTTATGAAGAATTCTCCTACAAAAATTTTCTTTTTACTATAACCAGTGCCTAAACTTTGAAAATATGTACCATTATGCTTTCCGAAATTTGAGGTGATGGTGCTTCGAAGATCCAGAGGGAATACAAAAATGCTGTAAAGACACCATGTTTAGCCACAAAATTTTGCGGAGTTCCAAAATACTCGCTGTTTGAGACACTGTGGCAGTTATGGAAGATACATATAATCATCCATCACTCACATCACTTTTGTAACCAAGGTGTACTCCAATTTTCTGTAGACCTTACAAGGATTGTGGACACTTCGGAAATAATTTCGAATAATTTTGCTGTGATGGCGTGACCCAGCCCAACTGACACGGCGTCACGAAAAATCCCTTCCCCCTAAACAAAATCCTGGATCCGCACCTGCCATAGGTTGTTATGAGGAGAAAATTCTGTTAAGCTAAGAGTGCACGTGGGACTGACGTCATTTAAAACTGCAGCATATGTGTCGTATGCTTGGAATATGTGGCAGACACTGCACATGCCTATGTGGAATTTTACATGCTGTGTACTCGTAGCATTACTGTTCCTGAAAAAAACAGCCTCGGTTCCCAAACTGTGTTCCGTAGAATTCTAGGGTTCCGTGAAATAATCTTCTGAGTTCCGCGGAAACAACAAATAATATTTATTTTTTTAAGGGCCAGTTTTTCACTGCGAGATCATCTAAATCTCGGGGTTCAACCTGATCTAACTCAATTTTTGAGTTTATGTTAACTACGAGTTAACTCACCTACTTTTGTAAGTTAACTCAGTGCGAAATTGAGTGCCTTTTCAGTTGTGACGCCATCTCGATTTCGATGGTTAAATTTATTGTCAGTGCAATTCTGCTGTGGTGCCATCTCAATTCTGATGCGTAAATGGCTTAGAAGGATAATATCCATACTGTTGCACATCGATATAGCTCTAGATTTTTGACAGCTGAAATATAAAGTTAATCCTCAACTTAAAACATGCTTCTGAGTAAACTCGGAGTTAATTTATTTTCAGGGTAAGCTAACTCTGGTTTAAGTCAGAGTTAACACTGTAGCAGTTTGAAATAAAAACTTTCAAATAACAAATAAATAACGTCAAAATTCCTAATTTCTTTTTTTCGAATAATTGAAAAACATTATTTAAGCAGTAGCCATTGCTTTTTGCATTGTAAGGCACTTGTTCTTGTTCAGCTGTTCAGATTGTAAATCTCGTGAAAAGGCGTCCTCTCCAGTAAATTTGTTCGGAAAAATGTTTAAAGATGTGGAACCTAACTAAGTATGAATTTTTTCTACCTTTACACTGAAATCCGATGTCTTTTTTGAGGAAAAGTTTATCAAGGTTATTTTAATTGAAAGCTTTCCATCTGGAGAAATATATATATATATATCTACAAACCTTTTTGATGTATAGTATTTTCTAATATGACATGAGCAATAAACTATAAAATTAGCAAACTTTGCAGTAATCTTTACAAAATTGAACAAAATGCTACAAACTTGCAGGAAAAATCAAACAACACATTCTGTTGTAATTTCTTGAATATTTTTCAGTTTCAAATGAATTCTTACAAGAAAATATGCTGAGGCTCAGAGCTGATATACAATGGGAAATCGGTAATTCAAAATGTTTGAACCGACTCTATTTCTAACCACGGAGGTGTTGGAATTAATGAATACTTTTTTCGAAGTCAATAATTCGGCTGAGAAGACAGTGTTCAGTTGTTTTAATTTTGAATATAATATTTGGTTTTGATCGAAACATCAGGAAAGAAAATATTTATAGCTTAAAAAAAGTCGGACAAAATAAAGTTTTCATGTTTTATGCTGCTCTTGGCTTCTGTACTAAAATCAACGCGTTTCCCTTTAAATTTATAAGAAAATACTTTTGATTTTACTTCTTCATGGGGACTCAGCAAAGAAATAAACAATTTCAATTTACAGAATACCAATTTTGGAAAGCATTCGAATGATTAATGTAAACAAATAGTTGTTGGAATTAGTATGGAGCTTTCGAATAACCGAATGTTCTGTTCGAACTAACGAGGTCCTTCTGTTCTAATTTTGCCATCGAATCAGCCTACGACGTAAATACATACAGGCAAACACATTTCTGATAGATATACAGATTCAATATAGATCAAGATTGGTCACTCCCTAGATCTTCGAATACAGCTTTCGAGCATATAACATTACTCTTCAAATCAGTTTATTAATTAAGCATTGAAACTGTTTCATTCTTCGCGCTAGCTCTGATTCTAATGAAATATCGTAAAGAAAAAATAAATAGATTTTTAAATGTTTTGTCTTTCATTTTTGGTTATCGTTAAGTGTAAGGGTTCCAAAATATATTTTGTCCTTCTTTAGGGTTATTCCAAAGCTTAAAAAGTTTAGAAACCACTAGTATAAAAAGTAAAAAACATTTTTATTGTGTATTTTCTTTTTCTATTCATTTAGATTTAACCAAAATTTGACCAAATGTTAAGCACTCCATACAAAATTCAATTTGATTTTCAACTCAATTGTCAAATAAATATGAGTGTCAAGTTAGCAAAGCAACTTTGACAAATCGAAAAATGGGTAGATGGATAATTTGCCGTTCATTTGAATTGAAACTAAAGCAAAAAACATAGAAAACATTGATCGAAAATGACTAAATTGTCACATATAATCAATGACCGATTAAAGACAAATTAATCAAAATTAAAATGTGTCAATAGAATAGAAATAGAATAGAACTTTTCTGGAACTCTTTGCTGATTTCATATGAATTTAGAACAATAAAACAAAAACATAGAAAACATCGCACGAGAAAATTTATTTTGTCACAACGAATTAACGACTAATTAAAGGAAAATTAATTAAATTAATTAATTAGTAAAAAGTTGTTTCTAAAAGATTTTACCACTTCTAGAAAAAAAACGTAGAAAATATAGAACGACAAATCTGAAATCGTAAAAACTTATGAACGACTAAATAATTATGAATTATTAAGCCGTTAATCATTCAGTGTAAACAGTTTTTACCACTTTTTGATGTAGTGATATGCTAACTTGATGTGAAGCTAACAAAGAGTGCAAATAACATAAAAATCATTGCACTACAACTTCTTAACTGTCACAACTAATTCAAGATTTGTTAACGACAAATTATTAAGCAATAAACCCTTCGGTATGTGCAGTTTATACCCCTTTTTTAGGTGATACTTGGTCACTTGATATCAAGCTTGCAAAGGACGCAAAAGAATCATAGAAAACATAGCGCGATTAGATTACATTTTTCACAACTAATTAATAATTAAAGACTAACTAACGGCAAATTATTTAGACATAAAACACTAAGTATAATTAGTTTTTACTGCTTTTCAAGATTTGTCAAGTTAGTAAAGCACGCAAAAAAAACAAAGAAAATATTGAACGACAAATTCAAAATTGTCACAACTAATTAAAAACTAATTAACGCCAAATTATCTTCCTACCAATTTTTCGATTCGTCAAAGTTGCTTTGTAACATGACACTCTTAGAAAACGAATAAACCAAAAACACATAGAAAGCATCGCATGACAAAATTGATTTTTTCACAACTTAATAACGACTAATTAACGGCAAATTATTAAGAACTAAAATATTAAATTTTAGAAAAGTTTATCACTTTAAAAAAAAAACATAGAAAACATTGAACGACAAATTCAAAATTGTCACAACTAATTAAAAACTATTTAACGCCAAATTATCTTCCTACTCATTTTTCGATTCGTCGAAGTTGCTTTGCTAACTCGACTCTCATCAAATAAATTGATGCTTCGCCACACACTACATAAACTTAATTGAAAGACTTCTGCTTCAACCTGACAGCAAGGAGTAAATTAAAGTATGTAAGTTTTGAAGTGAGGTTGGTTGAACTGCATATCGACCTCGTTGTAAATGTAACGTCGAGTTTAAAATTCCTTCGGTTTGACAGTAAATCAAATGACTTGCCCTCAACAAAGTTGAAAACTTTCACATCAATTTGAAAAAAAAAATTCAAAATCTTTTGATTTTCTTCAAACTAAATCGTCAATCTTCAAATTTATCAAATGACATGCCCTCACACGAGTTGATTTGATCAACTTGACATTAAATTGACAACGAAGTTGAATCGTGTGTGAAAGGCTTTAGAATTCAAATTTACTAACACAAAGTTTAAGTTAGGGCTAAAATTTCGATTAGAACTGTCCGACAATAATACATATGTAATTGGGTTTGGTAATGAGGAGAGTCTTAATTTACCTTTCACTTGATCTCATTTAGGTGTTGAAAAACCTCAAATTAAAATTAAAATTACTTGATCCTTGAAAAAGAAAAACAATTTCAATCTTGTTTTATGTTTTTAGACTCTTAAAAAGTTAATTATTTTTTCGTGCTAACTTTTTTGGTCAATCGCAATATAGACCACAAAATTATGACTTGTTTCTCCTTTAAATAATCAAAAAACAAATAAATGGTGATGTTTCTCATTTTATTTAAAATAATATGTAGTTCCTTTAAAAAAAAAACTGTAAAGGTCAAATTAGTTAAGACACGAAATTAGTTTTTAGCTTAAACGTACATACATTTTTCAAAAGTGTCAATTAAAATTATTTTTTTCTTCACTCTTGTTGTTTTGCAAAAAAAATGCTATGTTGAATTTGACATATTTGACTGAAAGAAATGTCAAAATAAAATGAAAAGACATGACACATTTCTAAACGCGGACTGCTATTAATTGTCAATGATTTGGATATGCTTTATGGCATTCATTTGTCATACAGAATCACAGAGTGGTGTAGGTATAGTGGCGGTCAATGTTTGTGTGACCATACTTTTTATAATAACATGTCGAAATATTTACCCAGTTTGGATTATATTTAAACACCGCCAACGACATTTTAATTGGACTGTCAAGTCAATGGACCGGTTCAGCAATTGGATAGCAATTCTTAACTGCGGTGCAATTAAACTTGATGGAGTTCAGTATAAGCTTTCTTATGGGGGAATATTATTAATATAGTGTTTAATTGTAAGCAGTTTGATTACGATTCGTTTTGCACGAAAAAATCAGCTTTTATTTGACATTTTCTTTACAATATTGTGAAGAGCAACATCTTCAAGTCAACATCTTAGTAAAAGATTCAACTCTGGTATTTGCAATTATTGTAGTATTTATTTTAAAAAATAACACTCTCCGAAAGTAGTCGCATCTGATACAAAATAGTGGACCTTGCACTATGCGGCTATAAAATGTTTACTTCTAAGGAGGTCGGTAGTAAAGAAACAAACTTTTTTGTAGAGTGAAATATAGGAAGGCTGATTTTCCTATATCTCAAAGAAGGCTATTATGGAAAAGCTTCTGCCTTAAGGAAGGTGCAGTTAGGAAACATCGCGACTTAACCAATTCAGCTTGTGAGACTAGAGGCAGCTATAGTAAGGAACTGAACTAGCTGTTAATGAGTGTCGATTGAGGGAAGACCAAGGTCTTTACCAAACTGAATGCAGTGAGTGGTAAATTATGAACATAGTGGCATCACATTTCTTCATTTGATTTGAATTCTGTCACTTGTCGTTCATCAGATACGTGGCCGAAATACAATCCCAAATTTAATTTATTTGCTTCTCAACGTTTTGCCGTTCACTGTCTGTCCTTGGCCGAGACTCTTTTTTTTATAAATAAATAAATGACTTGTCTTATGGTACCCATATTGGAATTATAAATACTTTATAGTGTTGCTTAGTTTGTCAAAAGACCAAGTTCACTTAAAATTTAATTAAAATTTATATTTTTAACTTTCGATCAGCTTAAGAAATCCTCTTTATAGTTTAATTTTTTTTTTAAATGCACACTCTTTCAGATCCAATCCCAATTATGACGTAAGATAGTGTAATTTAGTGACTACCGTAAAATCGAATCAATTGATCGAAGCAAGCTTATAGCAAATCATTTTCTCGTGTTTTCTTCTTTTTAATTGAACTTTTGTCTGAACCTAAGTTCAAAGTTACAACATAAACTACTTCCCTAGAGGCGATATTATTCACATTAACGCATTAGCATAACGACAATACGAAAACCTTATTACCTTGCATCATTACGTGGTCTCCATTTGGAGCTTTATTTTCGTAATTCTCCCGGTTGATTGTTAAAACAACAACAATAACAACAACAATACCAACTATTATAAAGTATAGCTATTCCCTCCAACCTCGAATTCATTGCTTAAAGCCAGAGGTAAATAAATACAAATCGTTGTTGTTTTTGGTTCAAGTTTGACTTAAAAATAAAGAAGTTAAAAAAAAAATAAAAAAATAAAAAAATTAAAAAAAAAAGTTTTAAACTTTTGTCGGTTTTGGATGAGAGCGCACATGTAAATTATATAACAACAAAAAAAGAAATAAAAATAACAACAAAACAGTGAAGAAATTGCAATACGTTCGTCGTTGTTGGATTTGCGTCTCTCTAGTTGATTGCACGCGCTAATGCTCCAACTCCAACATGAGAGGTTTGAGTAGCTCACAAGCAACAGTTGTCATTCGGTTTGGCCGTGCGACGGACGTTTTGCTTTTTTTTGTTGTTATTTTTATTTCTGTCAATCGTGTGAGTTGTGCATTTTTTGACACCACTTTTTATCGTTTATCGACTTCCTCATTTAAAGTTCCCTTTCTGACTTTAACTTTTGTGCGGTGACAACAAAATGATTGTTAATTTATGTTAACTAAATGCCGCGTAAATGCAAACATCAGCTAGCTAAAGACTAAGTGAATCTATCGAATATCGATCGAGTGTCTTTGTTTCACATTTCGTTAAAGCTCTTCTCTCTTAGGACAATTTCAATTGTAATTAACAAAACTACAATCTATCGATATTTTTATTTAGGTTGTGAAGTTTTTTCATCGATCTATACAATTGATCGTTCGGTGAACTGAATTGAGTCTAATCACTTCCAATTGCAAACTATTAAGAGTAAATAGTAATGCCGTGTTATACATAGCTGTTATATTTGTGTTTATCTTATCTCTTTATTGATTATTTTGAAATCGAGTGAAACAGAGGATATTGTGATAACCTCGATGGATTTCCAATACAAAACAAACCGTTATTCAACCGAGTGATTTGTGTGTGTACGTGTAAGAGAGAGAGAGAAAGAGAGAGAGAGATAAGGCCTGTTGAGTTCGATTCATTAAAATAATTAAACTTTTCATCTTCACAATTTGTAATTGCATTTGTGTAACTTTTCTCTCTTCTGATGTGTAAGGTAGTTGTAGTACTCCTGCTGACTGCACTTAATTACATTTTGTAAAGGTTGAACTTTGGACATCAAACCTCCTAACCTACAATCAATTTTGTTTTATATTTGTTCAGTGAGTAATACGGAATAGAAGCTGAATTGCTTTAGACAATGAGGGGAATCGTCAGAAATCTTACTTAAAAAAAAAACAAATAAATAAATTTAGTGGCGTGACAACTCTTGGATACTTACAACTGTCAACCATTCCTGTGAGCGTGGTTTTGGGATCTATAATTTTTTGTTGAGACCGAACGGCTCTTGTTTATGACAACAGAAATTCTTGGATGATTTGTCAGTTCCTCGCAAGAGTCTGCATCTCGAAAAAAAACATTTTTTTAGATGTTAGCGGCTGGAAATCTTACTTATACTTACCCGGCTCCAAATCCATGAAGGGTACAGGCTAAGACACGCTGCTTCCAGTCATCTAGTCTAAGCTTTCTTGCATCTGCAATTGCTTGGACTTTAAACTGGAGATTCGATGTTCTTCGTTCCCTCGAACTTGGGTAATGGTGATGGGAATCTAAGACACTCTTAGCGGGAGCATTATTGTCCAGTCACTCAATGTGGGCGAACAAATGTAGTCGTTGTTGATGTTGTTGATGTTGATATAGCTCATATAGTTCACAGGTGTAAAGTCTCATCCATTGGCTCTCCTCGCAGACAGGACCAAATATCCGTCGAAGAATTTGTTCTTTTAAAGGAGTCCAGTATCTGCTCTCCCTTTCTGCTAATTGCCCAGCACTCGGTGGCGAAGAACTCTCTGACATTTCAAGTAAAAAATCTGTTGAAATTCGCTAACGCTACCAAATGGCCGGAAACTTTTCAACAATCTGACCATGAAATTGTGAACTTCTCCTACCACAAACGAACGGACACATACACCGAGTCCGGTGGAGGGATGATTTTTCAAGTGGGGGTAAAGGAGAGACCACACCCTTAGAAGGCGTCATCCTCTCCTCATCCAGGTGATTGTGAAACGATAGATATTTCTTCAATGACTATGGAATACTTACCGACCTTTCAGGCTAAAGCCTGCTGAAACTCATCAACACCCGCCACGGACTTGATTGTCAAGGGATTTATCACAAGTTTCATTTCTTGGGAGTCACAATCCCTATAGTGTATCACAATGGATCTATATTGATCTAAGTGTGACGGTAATAAGATCAACTGTCAGCCCATTAACCTTACCTAAGCTAACACTCGGTGGCATAAAGCAGGACTGGTGGTATAAAGGTTTTATAGAGCATGTAGATACTTCCGCTTGGACGTGTGAAGATCGTGTAATCCCATTTGTTGCGCCAAACTGGAAATAAATTTAATTGAATTGTTGCTATCAGAAGTGACGTTTTGTCCTAGTTGGTTGACAGATCTTGCATTGTTTGTTGATAGCATGAATTTGGTCTTCATCTTCGTTTACTTGAAGACCAACAAGTTTCGCCTCTTCTTCAACCAGCGTTAAAGACTATAATGGCCTGTGAGGAACAGCCAATAATCTCGGTATTATGGCATTCCCTAGGTTTCGAACAGAACTGTTGAAAATAGTGCCATCATTATTTACGCCTGCCGTGCGCTTTCCAGCACGGGATTGAAGAAATCACATGATAGTGCATTTTCTTACATGAGTACGAAGAGCTTTTCCCCTTATGACATATTGCATCGTCTATTTTCTTATATCACGCGACAACTTTTTACCGCACCAGTTATCGAGTGAGTGAGTGTCATCAGTGATCGAACGAATGACAACTTCAAATTTTGGTATACACGATTGCTCGAAACGTGAGTGGTGATGCCAAACTCAAATTATTTAGTCACGTATTGCTCGATAACTGATTGAGTAATTTGGCCCCAGTTTTTATACATCCGAAGTTCAGCCATTGAATAGATGCTTAAATTGAATATTTGATCTATGGTCGATCTTCCAGGCCTGAAGTCACACTGGTACTTACTTGCCAATTATAGTGCTGCAGAACGGCTTAAGATGCTCACACAGTATGTTGGCCAGGATTTTGTAAGCGGCGTTTATCGGGGATACCCCTTAATAGTTCTTGGAGGACATAAGATTGTCTTTTTTGTAGATGGGACATATGGAGCAGATAAATAAGCTTTCAGGCATGCTTCCTTTCACCCAGCATCGTTTTTTTGTTCTTGATCGATACTCCTCACTCACTGCTCTTGAACTACGGTATTCACATGTTTATGTTCTGTCACTTTTTTCAGCTCTACGTTTTCATCATAATAGCACGGGCTTCTCTCTTTCTCTCGGTGGTTGGTAGCCTATTGTGGTTCAGGTTGCCATTTTGATGATATCGCAATACTGGGATCAGTGGTCGTTGGCCTCTGTAGCAATCGAATGTTCAAAGGGGAGCTTCCCGCTCAGATGCTCACTGGATGCTCTGGCAGGTATGCTAAGGAGAACAACGTTTCTTCTTTGGGATATTGTTTCTTTTCACTTGGCAGTTCTGCCCTTAACCTTTCCGCCAACAAGGTAATAGCCAGAAACGACGTTTGCCCCACAAAAAATACGCATGTATTAAGACTTAGAGGCGTGTCTTCCGCCGATTAGCACAAGGTCTGGGAAGCCTTAGATAACTTATTTACTTACTTAAGGTGGCTCTACAGTCCGGTGTGAACGAGGGCTTTAACCATCAAGGTTCTTAAGGGCAGAATGGTCTCTGGCTAGCTATTTCCCGTTTCGCTCGCCAAGCTGACTGAAGTCCTCTTCTACTTGCGTTTGCCACTTGTTATGCTGTCCTCCCTTACTGTGCCTTCCAATGAGGTAAAAGACTTTCTGGGCTGAAGACTTTCGCTCTAGATGATCCAGCCACCTCAGTCGTTGGCTTCTTAATTTTGTGACTGGGTTGTTGTCAATGTACAGCCCGTACAGCTCATTGTTGTTCTTCTCCAAAATTCACCTGGAGAATTTTCCTCTCAAAATTGGCTTAAGCGTTTTCATCCACCGATAAAAGTAACCATGCCCCTGCACCATAAATCACTACCGGTATGATAAGAGTCTTATACTGGGACACTTAAGTTGATCGAGAGAGGGCTTCGCTCCACAGCTTCTTCGTTTGGTCTCAGCACTGGTATCGTTGGCTAAGTTGATAGCAGAGCCTTGGTGGACAAAGTCTCTGACTATCTCAAAATTATAGCTGTGAAGTTCTGTCTGAGACTAAGGTCGGTGTTGGGTTTCCTTTCTTGGTGGCAGCATGTATTTGGACTTGCCTTTGTTCACCGTTTAACTCATCCTCTAAGATTTTATCTCAATACTCATGCAAGCACCACTGACATCACGCTTTGTTCGTCCGATTTTGTCAATATCGTCGGAGTTAGTAAGTAATTTGCCTGGCTTTTGAAAGATTGTGTTTCTAGTGTTGCCGTGAGATTTTTGCACTGTTCTTTCTAATACGATGTTGAAGAAGTTCCATGACAGCGTATTGCCTTGTCTAAAACCTTTAACATTGAAGGTATCGGTAAGGTCGTTGTTCACCTTGGTAGAACAGTGTGCATTCCCCATCATCATTCTGCACAAACGGACGAGTTCTGGAGGGATGCCAAAACTAAATTATATTCTTTACAGCTCGTCTCTATAGATGCTGTCCTACGCTGCCTTAAAACTAATTGAGATCCCAGAGTTTTTCGAAGATCTGCATGCATCTGCGAAGATCTGCCGTAGTTTGAATATTTGGTCGATGGTGGACTTTCCTGGTCTGAAGCCAAACTGATATGGGCCAATCCGGTTATTGACGAATGCCTTCAGGTGTTCACATAGTAAGGTAGAGAAAATCTTTTCTGTGATATTGAGTTGACTGATACCTCTGTATTTGTTGATTATTTAAAAAGAGTCTGTCAAAAAAAAACTGTTACAAATAGATAATTTTTTCAAACTTTCACTCAAATAAGCCGCAAAACAAAGTTCATAAATAAATGTACTTTGGTTTTTAAATCTGAGATTAAATCTCAGTTAACTTTGCACAAATTCATTTTTGGGGTCAGATAAGTAACAACGTTAGAAAAATAAAGTCACGAAGTCACTCATATCTCAGTTGGTTTCCTGATGATTCAGATTATATACACAGTACACACCTTACATAAGTCCGGATGACTTTTCCAAAACATGTCAACAAAGCAAAATGTAATTCGAATTTGATTTGATTCTAGAGTCACATTCTTACAATGGTTCTTTCTTCTCTGTGTATAATAAATATGCCAGCAATTTGATAGTTTTTTATGAATTGAAAACCAATTAAAGTGCTGATCACGAATTAGTTGGAGGTCGGATCCACCTCTTCCTCCCTCCCGTATAACATCAAATAAATAATTAAGATAGCTGGCGCTGACTGTTTTCAACTCCAAAACAGCACACAATTTTTATTTGTCCATCAATTGATTCTCAAATGAATGTAGTATATGCAAACAGCTATTGAAACTATTTATCGTTCGATCTGATCAGTACGCGATAGATCGTTTTTTTAAGTAGGAAGATACGCCTGAGTGTTTGCTTTCGATGTTTTTTTTTTTTGTGTTTTAGTCTTGTTTACCCTATAAATTATAAATTTATTCGTTTTATTTATTTTCTTCTTCTTCTTCTACTTCGAATTGATAAAAATATGAAAAAAATATTTTGAAATGTATTCTTATCTCTCTCTCCTAACACACCCCTTAAACTCATACACAGTCACACTTGAGAAATGAGAGCCTCAATCGACATCGAGTTTAAACATTAAACATCAATATTTTTTTGAGATAAGAAACTCCGTCTTGACAGTTCATTTTAAAATTCCTATTCGCTTACAGTTAGTTCCTGATTCTCAGCCTTATAAAATATTACATTTGAACGCGGTGTATTAAATATATCTACTTTAAAGTTGTATTCAAATAAAAATAAAACGTTACTATTTTGATAAACAAATCAAAATTAATTTGAAGTTTTGAAAATAAGTGTCAAAAAAAGTGAGATTCTTGTTTATTTTCGGTTTGTTTGTTTGTTTGTTTTATTTTGTTTAATAACAAATGGGTTTCGTCAAAAAAAATTGTCCATGTACCACTGCTGCCCAACAATTGGAAAACAAGCGATTAAACAACTACACAAATGGATTAAAACAACTCAAACAACCACTTGATGAGTTCGAAGTTCAGCCGATTTTTATTCGAAAAACTCCGAAATTCCCAACACGGGAACGTCACATGGCTATTCGAAGGAAGAAATCAACAAACTTTTGTAGCGGGCCAAAGTCATGCTGTCATCGCAAGTGTGCAAATGAGTAAGAACAATAATTATTGTTTTCATTTTATTTGAAACAGAAAATAATATAAAAAAAAAACAAATTGAATAATGAAATTTAAATAATCAAGGTTGAGAAGGTGGTTTGGTATTTGTTTTTTTGATTGAAAACAAAAGGTACACTCTCGTATATGCATGTGTATGGTTGAGAGTTTTAAATAAAATTGCCGGCTATAAAATAACATAAAAGATCAATTAGTGTGTTAGTTATTTTTTTGTTGCTGTTGCTGATATTTTTATTTATTCTCTTTAACTTTAATATACAAAAAAATGAGAGCTATAATCATTTTAATTATAAAATCATTTGTGTATTTGTATTTTCTATAATAAAAAAAAAAAATTACTGATAGCGTGCAATATTTTAAGTGTTCATATAATAATGTCATGGCCAATTTTACATTCAAATGGGTATTTAATGAAGAGCTCAGCTTTAAGTTTACTTTTTTAAACTACTCGAATTGTTATAATAATTAAAAAGGACTAAAATAAAACTTTAGATAAATATTGTCCATCGGTGTTTAGAAGTTGTGATGTGCTTTTTGCTTTTTTGTCGAGATTATTCTCGTGGGTCTCACCATAGTTGTCCTGAAAAAGCACGAAACTTCAGAAAAATAGGTTTTAGAATCTTATTTCAAAATATTTTTTGAAAATTATATAAAGTTTAATATTATTTGGTTGAAAGCGGCGGTACCTGTGTGCTAATATTCTGGTTAGTGCTGGCTGTAGAGTGATATACTCATGCTGGTTGTTCTGCTTTAATGTCCTTAGTGTTCTTGCATCGAAAACTGGCTTTAATTTCTGAAAACTAGACTTGGAACGGTCATTGGGTACTACAAGGAAACAATTCTTGGATCAGATCACGAAAAATAAGCTGCAAATTTCGAAAAATGAATCCCGATTTATACATTGGCTCAAAATTTCGTTATTTACGACTATTTTTTTGCAATTAACAAAACTGTGCAAAAAAATGATATTGATACTCAAGTCAACACTCTTAAATATCAAAAATTGCGAACAACAAATCGCAGTTTAATGCAAATATTCCTAAATCGCATAATTTGTAAATTTGCAAAAAAGATTTGTGATCACCACCCTTTTATTTCATGATATTGCGACTTTGAAAGATAAATCTTACTCTACCCTCCATTCTGCAGGTATACACATGACGCTTGACTCTACTTGGATTTGAACTGACAACCTTCGAGTTGCGGAGCGAGCATGCAACCACATGCCATGGTGTGGTGCTTTATCTCTTCGAGAAGTAAATTGAAATAAGAAAGTCGTGATTTAAGAATTTTTTTTTTGGTGATTTGCAGTTATTCTCATGGAGTTGCCAATTGCGAAAAAAAAATCAGTGATTGCGCAATGTAAGCTACAAAATATTTATCGCAAATCAATATTTTTAAATGCTGTTTGTGAAATTATTCTTAAGAAGAGTAAATAACGCCAAAAAAGTTGTATTTTGCTATGAAAAGTACAAGCTTGAATCATGAATTTTGAATTGCAAATCACGAAAAAACAAATTTTGTAAATTGCTACGTTTTGAATGTTAAATTACCAGTTTTTATTATTTTGGTATTGTAATATTTTCGCAGGTTCGTTAATAAAACTACATTCTACTTTATTTCAATTCTCCACTTATTTATTTTACAAAATAAAACACTTTACTTTTCTTACTACAACACAAATTATTTTTCACCACTGAAATCAATTCACCTGACTTTTATTACAACCAACTTTACTCATTCACGATTAAAAATAAACTGCGTCCTCTGCCGGTCAGACATGTGCTTTTATACTTTTCACAAGGTTCCCGAAAAAGCTGGAAGGTTCTAGTTTTTCCATAGGGGAAATTTCCCATACATTTCCTTTTCCAAAGTTTTCATTTTGACGTTTAGTATTTTAAGTTCGAAAGCTCACCAAAACTCTCCGAAGGTTGGTTTGTGTCCTGTCTAATTCGAAATTCGGGTTTCTTTTATTCGATGTTCGAGAGTGGTTATAGTTCATTCCAGAGTCGTTATACTACAAATGTGACAGTCGTTACAGTATCAAAATGCCTTGATTTACGAGTAAAACTTTATTCGTATATTGCGACTGCAAATTTTTCAATTGGTGATTTTTCAATTCTTTGCGTGTAGACTCTAATCAGCAGGTACATTCCCCTAGTGGCACTAATCGCTAGGCACAACGTTCTTGGAGGGACTATTTAGTAGGTACAACGTCTTGGCAGCACTAATTCGAAAAGTTAAACGCCCTTAGTGGCACTATTCAACAAGTGCAACACTCTTGGCGGCAATAATTGGCAAGTAGTAGGCACTCGACATTTTTTTTTCCGGTAGATCAGCAGGTATTAAATCCCCTGGTGGCAAATAATCAGCAAGTGCAACGCCTTTAGTTGCACAAATCGTCAAGTACAATGCTAATAGCCTACTGGTGGTACTCCCCACGGCATCTTTTGTTGTGGTAGATCAGCAGTTTATTCGAAATCCCTTGTGTAATTTAATCACTAGGTAGTGACACTTTATCAGCAGGTATTAGGCCCCTTGTGGTATACGACGGGATTTCGCTCTGTTATAACAGCAGGAACCAAAGCTGGAAATGGTGGGGGAAATCCTTAGTACGAAAAAGCTAGACAATCTCTCCTGTCAAAATTTTACTATCAAATGAAGCATCTCTTCTCGAAAACGTTGCTAGCTCTTAACCTTTAAAAAATATAAAAGTCAAAAACTGTCCAAACATAATTTTTATTTTTTTTCACATCTGGTGGATAAAGCCTTTCTTACGATCAATAATGTATGCCCATTCATCTAACATAAGCTTAATAAATGCTACGGAAAGATTTTTCCTTCACATCCTGGTAAATATAATTGAAATTTTGTGTAATCAATTACAATTGTGTGTAATAATTACAAGAAATGTAATCATAAGTTTGTTTCAATAACTTTTTTTTCAATTACATGTAATTAGTAATTGAAAATTCTCAATTACAATTACATGTAATTGCAATAGAAAATTTCCAGTTAAAATTACATGTAATTGTAATTGAAAAAAGTCAATTACTGATTACATGTAATTGTAACCGTACAGGGTCGGTTACAATTACGTCAAATTCAAATGCAATAATTACTACCCAATTCTAGTTAACACCCGCCATTTTGAAAAAAAGTGTCGACAATTTTGGTAGACTCTTTCTCATGCATAAAGCAAAACGCCATAAAAAACTTTTTGTTGGAATTTGTCCCACTAAATCTTATTTACTTACTTACTTATCCGGCTCCCGATCCATGGGGGGTCTCTGTCTGAGATATTGCGGTCTTTCATCGGTTGCTGTCCCTCGCACACTCCCTCCAGTCATCGAGACTAAGTGTTCTTGCGTCTGAGACTACCTGGTCCTTGTAGCGGAGGTTAGGTCTTCCTGGTCGTCTCGAACCTGGGGGCTGGGATTCGAAGATTCGGCTGAAGCGTTGTTGCCCATTCGCTCGATGTTGTCGACGTGTTTTGGCTCTTTGGACTACATCCACATCTTGGTACTGCTCGTATAATTCACGATTGAATCTTCTTCATTCGCCCTCCTCGCATATTGGAGCAAATATCCACCGAAGAATTTTTCTCTCGAAAGTGCCCAGTATCAATTCTTCTTTTTTTCTTTTCGTCCAGCACTCGGCGCAGTAGAGTAGAACTGGTAAAATTAGGATTTTGTATAGCTTGCACTTTGTCTTTCGGGAAAGGAGTTTTGACCCCATTTGTTTGGGCAAACCGAAGTTGCAGCGGTTCGCTAGGGTAATTCTTCGTTGGATTTCCACTAAGGTGTCATTCTTGGGGTTGATGTTTGTTCCGAGGTATATAGCGCAGAAAAATTAGACATAAAAATGGTAAAACTACGAAAAAACTCACACAAAGCTGAATTTTGGTGGAGAGCTTTGTTTTTACATCTTAAGCATTTCCTAAAAAGTTCCGTAAATGTTGGCAGGGGTTTGTTCCTTTTTTGAGGGGGGGGGAGATGGGTGGTGTTTGGTTCTTAATTTCTCAAAAACTATAGGTTTTTTTGAAAAAATGTGAAGGAACAAAATGTAGCTTACGTCATTATGCACAAAAAAAGCAATTAACTTTTTTTCATGCCAGCAATCGATTCTAAAAAATCATGAAAGAACTTCAAGGTTGAGTAAATTTTGTCAAAAAATGTATTTAAAATTCAAGTCAAAAGAGTTAAAAATGAGCTCAATTCCATAAACAGAAGAATTTTCTTTTCAAATTCAAATATTAAATTATTAAATTAAATTATCATATTCAATTATTAAATTTATTTAAATTTAATTAATCGATGGGCTTAAGTTCTTGTACGATTTGAGTTCGGCTATGGGGAATATTGAAAAAGAAAGTGATTTGGTTTTTGTTCAACAACTCGATGAAATTTCCTTTCACAACAAAATCATGAAGGAACAATATTTAGACCATAAAATTATCTAAAAAAATGAGCTATTAACAAACTCTGCAGGTTTATTAATCTTGAAGTTATAGCGTATCAAAGTAATACTTTTTATTTTGTACTGTAAATAGACAAATAACGTTTTTTGTTAATATCTCATCAGATATAATTTTTTTTTTCAAAAAAGGAATGAATTTATTTTAATGCTCATAAAATTCTGGAAACAAAATTGTAATATAATTATAATTATTCATATGAGCAAGAGATTTTGAGAAAAACGTGCAGAATGTGTAGACTGACTTAAGCTACAATTTGTTTTCGAGAAATTAAGAAAAAACTAAATTGTACCCCCTTTAACCCCGCCAAGAATTAAACCCCGACCCAAATTTGCGGAACTTTTCAGGAAATGCTTAAGACGTCTAAACAAAGCTCTCTACCAAAATTCAGCTTTGTCGGAATTTTTTTGAAGTGAAAGTCTAATTTTCCTAGGCTAATATTGACTCGTCTTTATCAATTTCCACCCAAAAAAAAGTAAAAATCTTTCTTAAGTTTGTAAGAAAAAAAGTGAAGGTAAACAACATAAAAGGGGTCAAATTTTATAAAATTTTTAATATGTTAAAAATTCTGAAATTCAAATTTGTTCAATTGTTTGATTCTGTTCTTTTGTCAAAAATTTTGAAGGAGCTGCTTAAGCAATTTAAAGAATAGATTATATGCTTCGAATCGCAAATATTTTTATACGTAGAATCCATTTTTTTATGTATTTATACGATTTTTTAAATTTTAAGCTTATTTTTCTATTTGTTTTTATTTTATTTATAAACATAACAATTTCCCCTGTAACATTCATCCATTTCACACTTTTTAATGTAATCTAGCTAAGCTGACTATATTAAGTTGTTTTATGCAACAGAAATGTGCTTTACTTGATTGACGTGGCATTGTATTACAGGCCCAAGTCTCCAAAGTGTTTGAATGATTGAACTTATACTTTCTTTTCATAAATACTTAACAAAGGTAAGCTATATATTATGATTTATTCTTTCATAACTTAGCAAGTCAGTCCATTTATCTTCACTGCTGGAAGAAATTTATAAACTATCATTAATCAAAACGGTGTGTCTTTTGTCGATATTCGGTTATATTTATATCCTTTTAACATGTGGTTCCAGTGCCATACGTCATTTTATCACTTCCATTCCATGCGAGTGAATTGGCACTCTTATCATATCTTTTCCGCTTGAGCATTTTTGTGAAAAATCAAACATAATGAGTCAAGTATTTTACTTGCACTTCCGAATTCAACGAATCCAAAGTGCTTTGTTTGCAGATAGCTCATCACCAGAAAATTAATGCATTGTTGTTGATGAATATAAATTAAATAAATTTTTCTTATATGTACCTGATGGTAGGATATTAATCATTGAAGAAAATTTATTAAATAAAAAATATTCCCCTCAATTGAAAAATCATCGTCAACAACTGTTTTCAGGGGGAAAAAGGATTCACCACTAACGATTACTAAGTGCATCATACAAATAACCACATAATGTATTGGCCTCTAAAAGCGTCACTCTCTTTGTATTTTTCTGCTGTATTGTCCCCGAAATCAAATGACGTGTAAATGATTCAACCCAGCAGATATTCACAGCGGAGAGAACTAGCATTGATGGTATTTCCTTTGCCGATAGGGTGACCCGTGGCACAGTGGTGCACTTTGTGTGGGAACCACTACACCACTTGGCCTACCGATTTCGATGAAATTTTCAGGCATTCTATTAAATGGGATGCAAAACCATTGAATTTATTTTCCGCCCGCTGCCACGCCCAAATAAATGTAAATTCACCGTAAACATTTACAGAAGTCTCGATTTTGTTCAAAATAAACCTTTTTTACAAACGTGCATGGGTCGTTTTTTGAAATATCGGTAAAAATGGTTTGTTCAAAATGGCGACTAGCACAAAAGTTATTTCCACGCCATGTTTCGTTTACCTAATTCTCGCAACTAAGCAACCCACCGTAAAATATTACGGGTATAGTCTTGCAATAAAAAAACTTACATATTTTATGTCTTGTCATCTCGTAAAGTAAATATTTACCTAAATATTAACAATGTTTAAAGTAAAATAAACATATTTAATTAGATACGACTTTAAAAATAGTGCCGAAAGTTGGCACTTCTACCCTAATAATAATTTGTTAGTGGCAGATTTAATTATAGCAAAACAAAAATAATGATTTACGATATTATGACTTGGTTTACGCCTTCTGTCGTTTATGGTCTTGGGGTAATTTCATTATCCAGTGGTTTTGTTGTTGTCTTTTTTTATAGAGGATTCGTGACTTATTAATTTCAATAAGTGATGGCTTTAACTATACATTCAATAGAAAACAGCAGTGAGTCAATTTAAGTTTAAATTTACTTTAAATATTATTTAAATTATTTAAGGAATAATTTTGAACAATAGAAAGAAATATTCGTTCAAGAGTTTTTCTTGCAGCAGCAAGTAGAGTTAAATGAAAAATAATGTTTAAGCAAAATTATATAAAATTATCCAGCTATTTACGTTTGAAAATTTTAATCGTTGTTTTCAAAAAGTCCAACCCCTTCGATTTGACAAAATATAAACATTTTAATCTTCACTACGGAACTTTTAAGCTAAAAATCAATTCGTGACCACAATATTTTCCATTTTTTTTTTTTTCAATTTTTGAAATTTCTTTTACTGTTTTTTTTTTATTTATCTATAATTTCACTTTTTTGAATACGGTAATTCGTAACTAATATTAAACGATATGATTCTTGGATATATTCCGAACAAAAGTGTAGAGAGAAAATTCTATCTCCCCCACTAATACAGGGGGGTGGGCAATTTCTGAGAAATTAAATTGTGTAGTACGTCCACAAAATTTGGAACCGTGTAAAGAACTTTGAGCAAAACGTTCGCCAGCTCTCGGTCTTTATAAGCTTGAAAATACCAACTTTAGAAAACAATAACTTGATACGCATATCGCTTCCCATATGCGTACGATATCCCGCAAACAAAAATCTTGAATAGCGAAATCTTGCTTTTTTTAAATTTCGAATAACGAAATCTCACAAATTAAAAATCTTGTATTTCATAATCCCATACATGTTACAAAATCTCACAATTACAAAATCTCGCTCGTAATATAATCTCGCACATCTCACACCTAAAAATATCGCAAATTTCAACCAAAATCTCGTTTTAAAAAATATTTGTTTGACAGGACGAGTAGCGTAGCTACGGTATCAGCCATGTCAATGATACGGGGCCCCCGAGATAAAGAGGCCCCCAAGGCCCCAAGATGCAGAAGATGTGTGTGAATCATTTTTGATTGAATATAACATACAAAATCGATGACATTTTTAAAATGTCCTTTTTTTGTTACATATTTTGATAGTTTTCCTAATTATGAATCCAAATTCTGACAAAACTTAATTTTGATTGGAGATTCGTTTAAAAGTCTCAAGAATTTAATAAAAAGGTACCCTTAATTTGGGTTGGGTGGGGGTTAAAGTTTTTAAGGGTTGTAGGTAGAAATTTTAAAAACTAAACAATCAGATTATTTTTATTATGCCATCAATAATTTAGAGAAAAATCGACAAGGACTTCATGACCAGTTTAGAAGAAAAAAATTATAAAAAATTTCAAGAGAGCAACAGATTTTGGGAAAAAAGTGCCACACTTCCTCTGAGATGAATCAAAATATTGAGCACACCAAGCATTTGAGCTGGTTTTTTATGCAAATTTCTTGTTTTTATGAAAAAAAGTGTAATAATCTTTTTTGTGTATACATAAGTTAAAATTTAAATCTTTTGAAAAAATTAACGATTTTCGAGATATTTATACAAAGATGTATTTTTTTCCTTTTAATGTACAAAATAAAATGGCAGACATTAAACCACCATTAATTTCAAACTAAATTATGTCAGGGTCCACCATTATTATATTTTCTAAATAAACTAACTTAACTAAAAGCTGAGCAAGTTTATTTTGTAGGAAAAATTTTGTATTCCTTAGAATGTGGCACTGTCAGGAAAAAGGGGGCTACTAAAAAGTTTTTGATACGGGGCCTCCGAAGTGCTGGCTACGCCACTGGCACAGGACACACACCAGAGTATTCTGCATAATTTTTTCTTTTCCAATAATAGACCGAGAGCCAACGGTATAAAAAGTCAAGTGTCAAGGGGTCATACCAACAGAAATATTACCCAAAACAGTATTAATTAAAAGTTTCTTCTTTTATTACTTTGAGCTTTCTTGGAATTAAATTCAGCTGGTCCCACAAATATTATTTTTTGTTTAGATTTTTAACATTTGGGGTCGAAGTTTTGGCAAGGTCAAAATTTGTTATGCGAAATTTTTATTTCGAAATTCTGCTTCCCAAAATTTCGACTGTCCAAATTTTTGTTAACATAATTCTGACAATAATGAAAAGAAGGTTTGGAAAAGGTAAAATGGAGCGTTCTTGTTTCTTCTCTTTCAATTCCCTATTCCTCGTCTTAAAATTAAAAAATTAAATAATTTTATTTGTTAACCGAGTTGAAAAACTATATTTATTTATTTATTTTCTATTGTTTATAATTTTAAATGAAAGAATTTTGAAAATTAGAATTTTTAAGAAAAGAATTTTAACAGAAGTAACTAAAAATTCAGGTTTTTAAAGACATAAGTATGTACATTCCTTGAAAAGAAGAAAAAGAAATTTTGAAAAGCTGAATATTGAAACCAGAATTTCGTCCACTCTCGATTTTAAATATGTGGACCAAAGATATTTTGTATGGATTTTTTTGTAGGTTTTGGAAAAAGAATATTTAATCTGAAAACTGTACATAAGTCTTACATTTTTCGACGTTCGAAGACAGTTTTTAGCGAAAGTTTGCATTACTTTTTGTTGTGTAAACATCACAGCGCTTGATATTAAGACAAAAATCTTAGCTTCCGGTATGGGGAATATTGAAAGTCGGATTGAGCGCGATATGGCTTACAGGTTCCATTCTGAACAATTTTGTTTGTTGTAGAATTCTGTAAACTCGATTAGGCAAGGAAATTTTCTGATACTAAATGGTTTTGGTATTTGCTAAGTGGAGTAAATTCTTTATACTCCGACTCCACATTAGAAAGTTGCACCTTGAGCGATTTCATTGAAATTGACATCGGTAGTACCTGAGATAGAATTATAAACGTCAAAATATTTTCAATAGGGTGTTCCAAAAAAAATTTCAACTTCGTTGTTCTTTGAGCGATTTAAATGAAACTGACACAGAAGATAGCTGACCCCGAAATAAAAAGAAAACAATATTATCAAAACAGGGTGTTCCAAAAATATGTCACCATATGGTAACTTCGTTGATCCTTGAGCGATTTCATTGAAATTGACATCGGTTGCGTTTACGTAATTCGCTGATATAGTTAAGTGCTCTGGAGTTAGTTTATCAGTTCACGAATTTCTACTGCGTTACCCATGTCAACATGAGATACTTACATATACTCTCTGAATGCTCATCTTGACATAAAATATCTAATAGAGTCACTCCGTTTCATATCTTTATTGGATGTCAGAGAAGATATCTCTCTGCGATTATATCTTGACAGAAATATCTGAAATTATTTTTGAAAGATGAAGACTTTGTTACTTTTTGTCTAGAAATTTAATTTTTTGTTTCATTATTTTGTATCCTTATGCTTCATTTGATGTTCATTTCTGCATTTGCGGGTAGTAATTTTTGTTTGTGATTTTAAGTATTATTTGCGATTTCAAGATTTCACCCATGGTGCCTTCTTTTATGTTTCTCTAGTTAATTGTGGTTAATGAAGAATTGCAATACCATAGTTAAAAAAGTAACATTGCGTTACTTTTCATTCAGGAACGACAAAAGCTTAAAATAGGGTTGATCTGTCAGTAATTAAAATTGAGAACAAACTAACTTTTATCATCTTTAAACAAATTTTGACGGATTAACCATCTCAACTTATATCAGAGAGATGAGTTGGAAAAAGTTACAAAAGTTGCTTTTTGACACTTTAACTTTGAATTTCGGAACAACTTTGTGACAACAAAAAGTCAGTATTTTAATTGAAGGAACGATGCAAGTTAACTGATTATTATAGTAAGCTTTGGTTACAAAAACAACGCACTTCAGTGCAGATATTAGAAGAAAATATTGTGAGATTATTTGGAGGAATAGATCACCTAGTTCCACCTGTAGAGTCGAGGTGTTATGTCATCCAGAAGATAAATCGCAAAAAACAGACATTCAGTAGGTAGATAGGATTTCTTGCGGAGGAATTTTTTCGGAACGTTTTTTTTTTTATACAAAATAAAAGTGTGGGACCACCAGCAATGGATTGATTATAATTTAGTTTTCGTTCATTGTCCTTTCACGTTTGTGTCGTGTGACCAATTAGTTTAAGCGCTTGTATTACAGATTCCCAATTTTTTGCCATACGTGGTAATGACCCGATCCCTTAGGTGAAAACGGTTGTTTACACATCTTCAACGCGAGTCCCATTACTCACACATTTTTTTTCTTATCTGATGATGTTTCAAAATAATCAATAAGATAATTTTCTTCTTAATCGATCAACAGTAAATTTAAGAGTTGGAATAAGCTAATCTCTAATGTTTGACAAAAATTCTTAGCTTATACAATACATTTTTTTATTGAAGCACGAAATGTTAACAGTATTGACCGCATGCCAAACAAAAATTAATGCAGATCAAAAGAGGACTTCGATCGTTCAAAAATGCGTTAAATATATATAATGTATATTTAATATTACCTGCTCTATGGTTTTAAATGTGTACAAAATAAATATTTTTGAAAAGGGGCAACATTCTTCTATAAAAATTTTATATTTTGTCGAAAAATAAATTTATAATTGAATCTCATTCAGCTTTATTTATTAGATTTTTCAGGCGGTTGACTAGTTAGACAGTTTTTTAAAAGCCCTTAATAGTTGGAAATATGCATTATTTAACTAACAAAAATGTCAATCTAAACAAATCTTAGACAGCCGATGCCGTTGTCCAAGTTAGACAACTTAAGGACAACAAAAAACAAAGTTTATTAATAACTTTTTGTAGTTAGACGGCTGTCTAAAGTCAGACAAAGTTTATAAATACGACTGTATGAGTGTTAAATAGTTTAAAAGTCAATATTTTTGATGTTTTTTATTTCTTAAAATATTTTTTTTTTTTTTTGGGATTTAGAAAAAAACTCATACAATCATTTATATTTCTGATTAATTGAGGCCGTGAGCGCAAAAGTGGTGTAACCCATTTTTTGGTATTACTATTACTGACATCAAGAACTTCTAAGTACTTTTGTACAGACGCAAAATAGATTAAAGTAAAGAAAAGTCAGCCTCCTGTCTAAATGCGATGTCAGCTGTATTTTCTTTTCTTTTATCGAGGCAACAACTTACAAATTCTCTCGCCAAATTTATTCATCTAACTTTGATTTGAAAAGTTTAAACTTTCAATATCTATCTTGTTTTAAAAGGTAAAGTTTTTTTGTTGAACTAGTTACTAATTACACAACAGATAATTAAATTAATGTGTAATAGATCAATTATTTATTTAAGTTCTGATTGAAAAATATCTATCTTCTCCAAAACTTAACTATCTGCGGTTACATGAGGTTTCATTTAAGTGTTTACAAGATGTACATAAAATCTCAAGAGCAAAACATCAAGTACCTGCCTGTAGGTACTTCAAAATAAAAAATAAAATAGAAACTCTCAGAAAATCCAAATAATTTATCGTTAGGTGTGACTAAAATTATTGTTCATTGACCTCTCCAGCATTCCGAAACGAAAATAAAAACAAAACAAAAAAAAAACACTCCTTTACTCCCTCGAAATAACATGGAACATAAAATTCAAAACCTCAATTTTTGTGGCTAAACAAAAAACAAAAAGCAATTTAAATTTCTCATAGCCCTTTAAATTAGAAAAAAAAACTAACACATGTTTTTTCAAATCATATAAAAACGATTGCGGTTAATAAACTTATGGCTAACCAGACGCTAATTGAGTCATTAATTAAAGTTATGTACATAAGTATGAATGTATTTTTTTCTTAAAATAAATTCAATGAAACTAGAGATTTTTTTTTATTAATAATTTAAAATTGGAACACATTTTCTACAATTATTATAAGTTAAGAATATTTTGGGATCAAAAGAAATTGAAAATTCAATGATCAATAAATTTGCAATTAATTGAATTTTTGTGGTTGATTTAACAAACAATTGTTGAATCTAAGTATGTGCACGTACATATATTTATATAGTTCTGTTGAGAAGCAGTTTATTCGAAAAAAAATATAAATGGATGGAAGTAAATGAATTACAACCAAGTTTTTAGGTAAAAAATGTACTTGTTGTTTGTGTTTATGTCTTTTGTTGGTGGCATTTAAAATGCAGCAAGGCAGATCATCTCCAAGTTCATTAAAATTCAAGACCGTGTTTATTTTTCTCAATTACTACTCATGTTAAAAATTTAAAAGAATACAAAAAAACACACAAGAAGGCCTGAACTACCAAAAAATTGCACTCATTTGATTGATTCCAAGTGAATGGTGATTGTCTCAAAATGACGCCAGTGAATGCAATCTTTTAATTAAATTTAATGAATGCTTCTGAAAGACCGAAGCCACAACATATTGCATTTTTTTTTACAATGGCATTTGCCCAAAAAGTTCTTTCTTCTAAATTATTTCGTCTTTGTTTAGTCATTACATAATATCGTGATATTCCAACAACAAACCACTGAAATGCTTGAATTTGATTCCTGCCATTGTGGACTCGATATAAACAACAACTTCTATGCTAATGTTCTTACATTAGTTTAAATGAGAATACATACTTCCATAGGAGCAAAGTGACATCTTACACGTGGCAGTATATGTGTCACTCCTTAACTCGGAATAATGCATAAATTTCCACACATTGTTGACACATTCTGCAGAATTCCTCCCACCAAACAAGACAAACTATGTATAGGTATATCACTTACTCACTGCTCATTGCTCAGCTCATATTTCTTTATGGCAGAAGCTATTTGCTATATTCTCCATAATTTAATGTCAATTTCGCACCAACAGACAGCAACGACAATATCATGGGGTGCTATATTGTGTGCTTCGCTGAAACAGAAACAGACCATCAAAATGTGGTCGCTGTACAAACAAAATGCCGCTCACTGGTGATGATGAACATCATTTACTGGCCAAACCCGTGCCAAGGGCAAACATAAAATTTCCTCATTCGAACCCAATGAATTTGAATTACATTAGATATAGGTTCATATATTGTTCCTGTAGTTTATTTCATATTGAATTGAATACAAAATTACTTCACTGATAAACTTCATTATTAGCTATTTAATGGAATTTCTTTTTGGTTCATTTATTCGAGAATAATTTACCTAATATTGCGGTCTAGCTAGTGGGTGCTAAAGTATTGCCTTCCAAAACAATAAAATCCAACTAGCCGAACAATATTTTTGTATAAGGTATTCATTTGAAAGAGTTTTTTGACTACACAGAAGAAAAAACTGGTATTATGGAATGATTTCATACCAAGATGAAAGTATCGTTTGCCATCATTTAGTCCATTTTTTTTTTTTTTACTTTTTACCAAAGAGAAACAGCAAAAAACTCCTAATTGTTTTTATTTGCAGTTTAGTTTGATTTTGAACACAAACGAATTATAAAAATGAATTGTTTTACAAATCTTTTTAGTTTTATTTTTTAAGGTCATAAAGATTTTTGGTACCTGATTTGATTTGTGAGATTTTCGTAAAAACTGTATAGAGTATGTCAAAGGCCACTCAATAGGCTTCGGCACCTCATAAATAATTTTAAATTTAAGAATGCCATCTGATTGGTCAGTAGTTGGTCAGAAAAGGTCAACTAGTCCTAGAAATTGGTCAGCCTTAGATAACTTGTAATAAAAGCTTAAAGTTTCTCCAGGTCACTTAAGGTCATCCGTGATTTCTGGCACCTCTTTAAGCGAAATTTACAAAAAAAAAGTATACCATCCGAAAGATCTCTACATTGTTATGCAACGTCAACTATTTACAGTAATTGGCCAGCCATATTTTTTTTTATGATTTTTCAGAATTCGTTTCAAGGTCACAAAAAAAACTTTTGGCACCTCATTTGGGTCATTCCAAAAAACTAAGTATGACATTTGAAAGGTCACTTCATGGTCACACCATACATATGTTTTAATGAATTTTTAAAGAATTTAAAAAAAAATCAATGTCATTGCGATTTTTGGCACCTCATTTATGGGAAATTTGCAAAAATTGTCAACCATCTGAAAGATCTCTAGATCAATGTAAGAGGTCAGCCAGATTCAGTACTTAATCAGCTATAGATTCTTTTTTACATTTCTTAAAGTTTTTTGGCAAAATGATAAAAATTCATAATAACAAATCTATGGCTGACCAATAACTGGAACTAACTTATCTTTTATAATGATCTAGTAACCTATCAAAGAGTAAAATTTTTTTTGCAAATTTCCCGTCAATGAGGTACCAAAAATCGCAAACTTTTAAAAATTCACCAAAAAAAATCTATGGCTGACCAATTACTGGAACAAGCTGACTTTTTAAATAGATCTAGAGATCTTTCAGATGCTAAACAATTTTTGCAAATTTCCCATAAATGAGGTGCCAGAAATCGCGCGTGACCTAGAGTGACCTTAATAAACCTTAAGCCTTTATTACAAGTTATTTAGGACTGACCAATTTCTAGGACAAGTTGACCTTTTCTGACCAATTACTGACGAATTGGCATTTTCAAATATCAAATTCCCCATATATGAGATGCCAAAGGTCCAGTTCCCACTCAAATGCCATTTGAAATCAGCTAGATTCAAAATTTGTTTCCTAAATTTGTCAATATGTGAACATTTGATCAACGTTGCCAGGTCGAAAACCACACCGATATGGGTTTTAGGCGATCATATAGTATTGCCGACAAGATTAGTTAACGAGACTTATACCTTTGTAGTGGGAACAGTTCAGATCATCTAATTTTCGTGGCCAGGACACAAACTTTGCCAAGATTCCATTCATTGGGCATACTTTCATCCGAAAAAATTTTGCAGATGAATTGGTCAACGTTCCTTACCAAGTCATCTCCCTGCTGCTTTTAATATTTCAGCTAGGAGTCTGTCTGCATCAGCAGCAGCCTTGTACGATATAAGTTGGGAAATCTCCAAACGCACTTCATGAAGGTCGGGTGCATGGAAATGTTGGCCATCAAAGTCCAAGTTAAGTGGAATGTTTTGCCTAACAGCGGAATATATTCTGCTAAGCAATCTAGTAAAGTGTTCCTTCCAAATACTTAAGGCCCCGTCCCATAGAATCCATGCGTGTATTGTGGCAAAGGATTTGTTGACATTTGCCGGATGCGACGGATTGAGGTGACCCAATGAATGTGTTGACATCCACATTTAAACCATAACAAACATACATAAAAAAGTTGCTGTCAAAAAAAAATTGTCGGCTTTTTGTCCTTTGCTGGTGACGCATACGTCGCTTATGGGTCAGTTGCCATAACAAAACTTATATTTAATCGATCTGTCGCCACAACGGACGCAAAGGATTTTATAGGTTGGGTGGTTGGGCCTTTAGCACTGACTGCGTATCAACTATCATACTCCCGTTCTTTTCTTGATAGGCTTCCATTCTTGCCTTCTCGCCCTAAGTACGTGGTTTCACCCTTTGGTAGAACTTACGAACATCATCCCTGCCGGTGCAATCCTTAACGTCTTGGCCTCCCGCTTCTCAAGCTCTCTCTTTTTTGCCTGTACTCTTCCCTCTTTTTTTGTCCGTAGAGCTTCAGGCTACTCTCTCAGTCCCGTCTTCAGAATTCTTTGATAGGTGTCAATTTAACTTGCATACGCCAGCCGCCACTCTTCGTCGAATCAGGAGTTTCGTTGTGGTCTCCTAGTGAAACCCGGCACATCACTGGCGGCACTTCTGATGGCTTCTTGACAATATCTCCATTACTGGTCCCCTGTACTTGATAATGGTGTTGACTTGCTTATATGTAAATTAAGAGAGACATAGTCGGAAAAAGTTTTGGCAGTCTCTTTCGATTGAGGCTGTTTGACACGAAATCTTTTCGCAGCATCTGCTAAGCGTCGTGGATATCACCATACGGACCAAGTAGTAGTCTGAGTCTTTGTTTGCATCTTGAAGCACTTTTTTCACTACGTGTAAATAGGTCCGTTTGTTAAATTTTTTCAACTAAAATCATTTCCCACACCAATTCCTGATGAATTTTGATGAAATTTGGCACGTTTCATAATTCGAGGCCGATGAATTCATTACTGCTAGAATATATACCTAATAAGTTAAATTTTGTAACGTGACAGCTCGTGGAGAACCAGGGCCTAGTGACTTATAACTCTCAACCATTCCTGGTGTGTGTGCTGTTGACCTGAATGGAGGGGATCTACAATTTTTTGCTGAACAACAAGATGAAAAGCACTTATGCATGACAACGTAATATTCTTGGAGGATTTGTCAGTTTCATTTTCAACTCAAAGTTGTCAAGTTTCTTTTAGATTCCATTTGATTATGCCTCAAAATTATTTTCAATACAAAAAATTTCAAAAGAATTGTAGAAGCTAATATTTTGGGCTATATTTTAAAAATTTGGTCAATGTCTGTATTTTCAGTACTTTCATATGAAGAAAGTATTTATCCAAGCAGCCTTATTCTAAGACATTTCAAACAAGACTTCCTGGCTTAGTTAGCAGGTATGTATATACTTTTTTAAAACTTAGAAACTTCGAACCAAGTTCTGACCTAAATTGTGAAGAACTCATCACAAAGAGAAAAAAATAGGCAGTACCAATGACTGTAGCGTCTTCAAATTATTAAGTGTTCCAAATTCCATTAATATTCATTAAAAATAGGTAAAGGTAATGATTTTTGTCGCTAAAATTCAATTAAAAGGAACAATGTGCGTCATGGCATACGGATGTGTTAAAATTAGACTCATCTTTGTGTCAGCCTTAAGTCATTTGATCGACCGATATTTACAAATTATAATCAAACACAACTCTAAACAAATATTTTTTGATTGAACTCGGATCAAAGAATTAGAATGAGAAAAAATCTCGTTTTTCTATGGAAATTTTTATTTCCTTGCACACGAATTCTTATTAATTATTAATTTTAAGTATTGATTAATTAATAATTTGTTCACAAGTTTTATTTTTTTTTCTTTGTTCTTAATAATTTTACTTTTTTATACTTTTCGCACTTTAATTTGTTCAAAAATAAATAAACAAAGTGGTGTTTCTTATCGATAATAAAAAAAATAAAATACCTGATTCTCGTGAAGAGGCGTTGCGTTTTCTAATTTTAATTTTGATATTTTTTTAGAAACACGCTTCATTCATTCTTTTTTTTTTTTTAATATTTATGTTATGATGAAAATATTAATTTTTATAAATTCTTTATTTGTCTAATTTATTGTCATAATCTCATTAAGATGTTGATATTTTTTTTTAAATATTTTTCTGCTTTGAAAATGTTCGACTATTTTGATTTTTTTTTCACAAGAAATTAATATGCAATATCATAAAACAGTTTTATTAATAAATGACTGAATTTATTGTACTTGTTTTAATAGTTCAAGGCAGTAAAGTAAATAATTTAGATTTTTACATTAGAATTCAAACAAAGGAGAAAGTGTTTTCATGAAAAACAAAATGTGGAGTAAAATTAATAATCTCTTTCTAGGAAAAGGACAAAATTTGGCAAAACGTTAAGTGTGGGGATTAGTTTATATTTTTTTATAATTCTTAATTTTCTGAAAAAACTTTAAAAAAAACTTCTTTAGGGGTGCTCTGTCTGGTTTTGGTTTTACTCTTATTAATTGAATTTTTTTTTTTAATTTTGTATTGAAAATTATTTTTATACCTAAACTGATCTGATCTGAAACTGAAAGAAATTTGAAAATTCTAATAGCTGGAAGTTGCCAATTGAGTTTTAGGCTAAATATCAAAAACTGACCTAAAGCTCAAATAAGAATTTATCATATTCGTATTACTATAAAAAGATCACGAAAAAGGATTTTATGTATAATTATCTTAGTTTTTCGCCATAAATAACGGTAAATTAACTATAAGAATTCTTAGCCTGACTTATAATAAATGATATAATCAGATAAAAATATCATAAAACTAAATTAATTGACCTAAAATTTTATTGAAAGTTTCCACCTGTAAGAATTATCAATCTTATTTCAGATCTGTTAAGATAAGGTCTAAAAATAATTTTTAGTTACAAAAATAAAAAATAGCACGTAAATTAGTTTAAATCCCTAGAGGGCATTACTCAACATTTTGGTCTTTTCTAAATTTTGTACAAATACATTTGGGTTTCACTTTTATATGAATTGAATTCATTCCAGCAGATATTTTAAGGCATTTTAAACAAAAACTTGTCTTAGTTCCTGACTTGGACAATATTGTATTTTAAATTTTAATTTTGACATGTTCTGATAAAAATTTTCGTTTGAAAAAGAAAAATAATTGGAAGTTTCACTGTATTCATCGTCCCCAAATCAATAAGTTCACCAAATGAATAATTGTTGGCAATGGTTTTGCTTTCCAAAACTTAACAAGAGGATCACTGTGCAGCGGGCAAAATCTGTAAATATGACTTCCACAGGTTCTCAGTGTTGCCAATTGTAAAAATTAACTGAATCGATATCACAATTAATAGTGTTTACAAGTTACAATAATCTTTGACTCAAGATGATTTGCTGTTAACAAACTGGCCCTAACAGTCATTTATGTGAAAACTGACTACAAAATAGATCTGGCTAAATTTGAGCGAGGATGCCTGGAGCTGGCTGTGTGACACATTATGTCGTTCACATCCATACCATCTTTTTTTCGGCAAAACAAAATATTAGCTGTATTTGTTACACAAATGTCTGTGTACACGAAGTGTTACAAGTATTGTCAAAATTCGTGGTGGGCAGTTTCTGTGACAGCGTTGCCCCTTATCGGAAAATTTTCCGAAGTAGGTTTCAAAACAAAAATGCAGTATATTAAGTTTTCCTACAGAATATCTACTTATTCCAATTTTTACTTTTATTTTGAAAATAGAATAGCAAAAGAAATTAAAAATAGCGTATAGTAATTGATCATGCTGTAACGATTGTTATCAAAGCAAGCCATTAGCCGGAAGCCCTAAGAACAGAATTGAAAAATTAGTGGACTGCATTTTGATTTGTTTTTTTTTTTTTTTGGTTATTTTCCCGTGGGTAGGTGCAAAACCTGCTATTCAGGCTCTATGAGGACCGAAAAACGCGTGCTCATAGAAGTGTGAGATTCTTACTACACTAAAACCACCTCAACTTCCCGATTGCAACTAAGTTGAAACTTATCTAGCAATTTATTTTAAAACGAAGTTAAGTAACGTGTTGCAGGTTACTTTCCGGTGAAAGTTCCTGCTTAATCCGCGATTTTAAAGCGGTTTTCTGTTCACCCCACCAAGTCGGAAGGTTTTGTTCTTCGCAGACGGCGTACTAAATTCGACTCGTCAAGAATGTCAATAATCGTTGAATTAGCGTGTTCTAATAGTCGATTTCTATGTTTTCGCGCGAAACTTTTTATTTCCTCCCGCACCGTAGGAATCCCGAGATCCCTATGAAGATCTTCGTTTCTTATATACCACGGAGCATTTACAAATGACCTAAGCAATTTATTTTCAAACGTTTGTAAGTTATTTAAGTTTGTATCGCAGGTACAACCCTAAAGTTGTATACCATAAGTCCAAACAGGTTTAAGAATCTGTCGGTATAAAATCAATTTATTTTCAATACTAAGCTTTGAATATTTACCGAGTAACCAGTTCATATCTCTTAATTTACTTTTTAGTTCTTCGCATTTCTTTTTCACGTGCGGCTTCCATTTTAGTTTCGCGTCTAGAGTCATTTCCAGATACTTTGCCTCATTTGCAAATGGAACAGTATTAAGAAAGACGGGTAATCTGTTTATTTTTTTATACGTAAAGTCCACGTGGACTGACTTTTGTTCATTGAGCGCTATTCGCCATGTTTTCGTCCACTCATTAACATTATTAAGAGCATTTTGTAATTTAATTGTAGCTTCGCTAATCGTTTTGCCTACTGCTAGTATTGCAGTATCATCAGCAAACGTGGCTGCAATAGTGTCATCTGTTTGAGGTATATCGCGTGTAAATAAAAGGTACAGAACTGGACCTAATACACTTCCTTGTGATACCCCAGCCACTATTTCTTTGAAATCAGAATAGTAATTTCTGTGTCTTACACGAAAAAGTCTTTCATTTAGATATTCGTTTAGAATGTTGAAAAGTCCTTCAGGTAGAACTTGTCTTAATTTGAGTTTGAGGCCTTCGTGCCACACCTTGTCAAACGCCTGCGACACGTCCAAAAAGACAGTCGAACTGATTTTCTTTTCTTCAAGAGCTCTCTCAATTACGTCAGTAATTCTATGCACTTGATCAATTGTCGAGTGCTTGCTTCTAAATCCGAACTGATGTTCAGGTATTAATTGTTTCTCTTCTATTATCGGTTGCAGGCGCAGAAGTAGTATTCTTTCAAAAACTTTTGATATAATAGGAAGAAGCGAAATCGGCCTGTAAGACTTCTTTTCGTGAGATGGTTTGCCAGGTTTCAATATCATTATGACTTCAGCAACTTTCCATTAGCTCGGAACATATTCTAACCTTAGAGCGGCATTTATTATGTAAAGGAGGTTAATAAACCCTTTACGAGGGAGCATTTTTAAAATCTCTGCCGTTATTAAGTCATATCCTGGAGCTTCGTTGGACTTAAGCTTCTTTATTTCTCTTTTTAATTCGACAAGTGTAGCATTTCTCGTTATGTAGCTTTCATTAAAGTTAAGATTCATATTAATATTTTCGTTGAGTTCTTGCCCATCAAACGGCCTAAATGTTTCCTCTAAGTAATCGGCGAATACCGTCGCTTTTTCTTTGTCACTTTTAGCCCATTCATGCTAAATAAATAAAAAAAAAAAAATAGATAAAGATAAAGTCTGTGCAACAACGAAAAACGATAAAAAATGTACATTGTACAAATCCAAAAAATTTAACTTTTTCCGTTGGTGGCACCCAGTGGCCCAAAATGGCACTTTCTGTTATTGGCAATGACATTGGCTGTTGTGGTTGATCGATGATGTGTACAGAATTTTATTCATGAGTCGTCATTCACGGGACAAAACACGATAGATTTTTTGTTATTTTGGAGGCAAATAAATATTTTAAATCTTTAATTTTTGTGAAAAATTAAAAAAATTATATGGAAATAAATTATTTAAAACAAAATTGATTGCAAACTTCTTTATTTATTTTGATTAAAAAGTTTTATTACTTTAAGTGTTGTTCAATCGTGTAGTTCGTGACTGAATAATAAATAATATGTGTGACAGACGCTGCCAAAACAACATGGCCGCCAAAAACTGTCACCAGAGACAGATGTCAATCCTCGGCTGTCAATTTGATTTGCTTACAAGCTAGATTAAATAAGCAAAAACAGTGATTAGTGAAAAACAGTGGAAAATGAACATATAGAAGCTGTGCTTTTTTTGCAACTCAATATAATATTGTCTCAAAAAAAAAACGAAAACAAAACAAAGCAAATCACATGTCAAATACTACAATAACTATGTCCATATATAGAACTAGCTATGTCCCGATAATTAAGTGGATTTAACTTTTGTCCCAAAAAAAACGGCACTGCCAGACTACCATTTTCGTTGTGTTATCGATAATTTACATAGAAACGCCAAAATGTTTGTTGGTAGAATAGTTCAATACAAAATGGCTGACCAAGACAAATTTTGAAATGTCCCGATGTTGCGTTTTTTTCGCCATAGTCCATGTGGACATGCAAAAAAACGCAGCTAATATCAACTCGTCATTCAGTATAGGTCTTTTTGCTGTTTTGCAATTTACATTTATTCTTCGACAAGAAATGAAATAACAAATACAACAATGAAAGCAAATGGCTTTTGGAGGGTGAAATATACGAAGGTTTGTCATCTTTATTTGATAATCTCTACTGTCAACATCGAGTTGCTCCTGTTGCTATTCAAACATCATTTAAACAATTTTAACACTTTTTCACAACCAGAGACTGTGTTGAGTGTTGAATATAAGCAAATATATCAATCTGACGTGACGAAACTATTGGGTTTAATGTTGTTAGCTCTTGTCATCAGGTTAGGTTAGGTTAAGGTGGCTGTCAGGAAAACTGCTGACACACTTAGGCCAGAATAGGCCCATTGTGATACCATATAAAGAAAGCGAGGTAATCCTCGTTAATTAAACCAGTTGGAGCTTTTAATAAAGCGATGGAGACTGTGAATGTCGATTTTATTTAAGTCACTGGGATCATTGAAGAAAAAATTTCCTAAGTGTGTTTTGCGTCTTTGAGAAAGAACAGGACATGAGCAAAGAAGGTGTAGGATAGTTTCTTCCTCCTCCTCGTCCATGCAGCTTCTGCAGAAATCGTTTGAAAAGACACCGAGTCTATTGGCGTGTTTACCTATGAGACAGTGTCCAGTAATGACACCAATTGTGGAGCTAATATGCAATCTACTCAGAGATAACAAACATTTCGATCGCTTCGGATCCAGTGTTGACCAGATCTGTTTTGTCGCCAGACAAGTAGTGATATCTTGCTTAAGCATAAGTTTACATGTAGCGATCGGTATTCCAATGTTCATCTTGCAAGGTGATATTGGTGTACTAGTTCCTATCCTGGCGAGTTCATCAGAAAAATCCATAATTTTTATTTTCATTCCCGCCATTTTAAGTTTTGACTCATCTGATTTTATAATGAGAATTGTTTGTAGGAATAGGTATGTCATTACATAGAATTTAGATGTGTCATTTATAAGTATTATAACTAAATGATGTCATTATTTACTAGAACCTTTCAATTGCAAAAGCCTTTTTAAGGCGCCTTTTTAACCATGAAAGCAAACTCATGCAACACAGTCGTTAATTTTTTTTGTATTTTAAGATTTATCTCCAAACAGCATGAAAGGTAATTTATAAAAATCTACATACAAATACTCAACACCTGCTTCGACGAACGGTTGTTTTTTCTTCCCCGTTTGAGTTTCTCCCGTCTTTGATGGCTCTTGATGTGTGTTGGTCCATGTTGGTTGCCTTTTGTTTTTGTTTACAAATCAAACACAAAGGAAAAGCTTCAACCCTCTGAAATAATTCAAAAAGCTCACTATTTACACTCCATGCAGACTTTATCATTCTCCCGTATCTCAAAAATTTTCAGCCCCAATGCGATATTTACCAATACCTACCATACCTATGTATACATTTATATGCATCTGTCAGATTCAGATACATCCCATCAGTCAGAATGTTTACGTTTCACAGTCTGATGGAGAATTCTCTTCAAGTTCAAAGCTTCCATAGCAAAGGCCAGTGGCTCTAGCACTCGTACTCGCACTGACTGACTATACAGAAGTGGTTTGGTTACGTTTACAGTAGGAGGAAAACCCTCTCTGTCGGCAAACAAAAGATAAGGCCAGTCTATAACTATGACGTAGCTGGTATAGCTCATTCGCACCGCGCCGAGTTGTGAGATACAAAAACCGGCCGAACGTATCTAGAGCTGTGTGTACACACTACAGACGAGACGGACCGATTAAAATGCGACCATGTGGGGAAAAAAATATTGTATTGGGGATTACTTTTTGTCATTTTGGAGCGCCCTCAGTTAGAATTTGATTGTGAAACAGATTGGTCGTTGTCGTTGCCTGGCGTTTGTTCTTTTCGCCGTGTCGAAGTTTAATTTGCCGCGTTGTCTTCGTCGTGTAACTGAAAAATTCGCAAGGCAAGAACTACGGTAGCGTCTCCCTCGAAAGATATTCATAAAAATTCATATCCAGTGCAGCGCAATAGATAAAGATACAAAATGTGTTGTTGAAAATTATAAGTGTCAGTGAATAATTAATGTTGAGTGTTTTGTAATAGCTATTCGCCGAAGAACAAGAAAATATTTTTGTTGATGAAATTTATAATAATTTGATTAATTAAAATCGCGAGAGAACACTCGCATTGGTTGATTGTTTATATACTCGGCGTTCTGTTTGATGTAGCTGACAGTTGTTGCTGAATGATTAGATTAAATCGCATTTTTCTGTCTATTCAAAGGTCGCTTGCAACTGATTCTGCTAGTGCTATAGCCAAGCTTAGATAGAATCAAATGCATATTAAATTAGGCTGATGTTGAGATGAGTGTAGGTGATTTTGATTCGGTTCAACGCGGCGGAAATACTTCATGATTCACAATTAAACTGGTGTAGCTATTCTCTACTATCATTATTTACTTAAAGCAAAACAACTGATACGAGTTTGTAGTCTTGTCATGAATAAATACTGTCGCAATCTTCTTCTGGATAAAAATATATCCATCAACGAAAAGGAAAAGTACTGCATTTTATATGGCGAACTATTTTATGCATTCGTTGCAGTCGGTCGGCTAGGGGGAAACGCGTTCTAGAGACAATAATTGTTGACAATGCGTAGTGTAGTAATGTCTTTGCTTTAACAGAGTGTGTTTTTTTTTTTGCTTATCCGCAGTTTCTTTTGTTTTAAACATTTTTATTGTACTTGTTTTTCTAGATTTGTTTCTATTTAGGGTAGCAAAGTTGCGTTTCTTTACGATGAATTCACTTTAAGGCCAGGAAATTGCTAAGCGATAAGATTTAAATGGTGACATGCTAGAAGATTGGTGCATTAAATTGTATGAACAAGAAGTGAGACATTGATGGGGCATTTCACTTTACCAAAGAATTTGTTTTTAAGTATACCTAGGTATATAAATTGGATAGGAACTATTTTTGTGTATATTGATCTCTAAAAAGAAATGTTTTGGCAGGATAAAAGAATTTGGCAGACATTGTTTCAACCTCCGCCACATTCAAATGAGTCATTTGTATATGAAACTTTATTATTTTGGTTCAATGAACCTTTTCCCAAAAGAAATTGCAGCTTCCCCGATATTCTAGAGTGTATTTCTTCGACCATTTCAATTTCATGGCCAATAAGTAAAAATAACAAAAACAAAAAATGGATATAAAGCTTGATGAAAGCTCCAGACAAATAAAAATTAGAGGTTTTATTGAAGGTTTGTGTGTCAGATATTAAGCGTCTCTAGGGAACACACCCATTTCTTGTTAAGGTACCGTAGAAATATTTTCAATTAAATTTGCATTAATTTTTGTATTTAATTTGATCCTGTTTGGAAGGAGGTGGGATATTTAGTGAACAAAAGTGATGTATCTGAATTTTTACAAACTTTTAAATTCCTTCAAACGAAATACACAGAATTCAATAATTTTATATTTTTAATCTCAGGATATAGAAATGAACGAACTTATTTTTCAGGTACTTTCTTTATGATGCTATACGACCTTAAAAACCGTTAACTTTCACAATTGCATCTTTTCGGAAATGATTCACAATAATTTCCACCAAAAAATCATAAATGCATCAAACTCGCATCACTTTTTGTGTAACGTGTTCATTATTGCAAACTTGCATTAAGTGATGCGCAAACTTTAAGCAAATTAAATTCAAGAAAATTCTTGATGCGTTGTTGCTGATGCATTGAGTTGGTCCAAGAACAAATTTTCCGATATTATAAGGAAAGCCAGAATTAGCTAGTATAAAATAAGCTAGAAAGACTTGAAAAGTTCATACTAGATGAACCAAATTGCATGATCTGAAACTAGGAGACTAATTACGAGAGTCTATTCAAAATAATTTTATGTTATCAGAAGTAAAACTTCAAAAATGGCACACGTAAAGGTTGCATTACTAACGCAAACCTCAAATCATGAAAAATGTCACATGATGTATATCATCTACTTGTCATTAATTTTCAATCGATTAAATCAATCGATTCGATCAAAAAGTGTGCTAAATAAGTTGGGTTAATTTTTTTTTTTTATTTATTGATAGTTTCAATTTAAATTTAACAAAAAAAAATTCAAAATAGAGTTTAAAAATTGAAAGGCGTTCTATCGCCGGAGGCATTTGCATCTCTTAAACAACGCTGCAATGTTTCATGTTTGCCATTATTTTACCGTTATTCTTATAAATCAATGTTTTTTTGAAATTTTGAAATAATCGGTTGCACTCCTTCCCTTAAAAAAATCAGCCGTATTTCTCGCGCTTTTAGGAATGCCTAACAGCTTACCCCTTAGCACAACCTCGGACGTAATGTCAAGTTCAGAGATTCTCTCTTTAACCGCACAACACGAATGTGGAATGCTCTGCCATTTGCCAAGGTCTATTTTTCCCTCTCATTTTAATATTTAGAACTACAAAAGCTATGTGCACCGGGATCTCCTCTTGCATCCTTTCCTTTTATTCTAACTAGAACAGTGCCAATAATTAAATAACTATTAACAGTATATGGGCGATGAACAAATTGCAGATTATTGGTTTATAAAAGGGGAAAAATAAATTGCCCCGCGACAGATGACCGGAAGTGAAAGTGAAGTGGGTATAGGCGAAAAAGTGGGATGGCGGTGTAAAAACGAGTTTTTTTACGATTTCCGACAAAAGTGTCATATGTCATGAGACCTACAATATTTGCTTGTTATTGGATCATTTTTTCGCATTACCTCAAAATATTTAGGAAAATACCAAAATCCAAATTTTTTTTTATTATCTTGAAAAATTTATATAAATCGTTTTTGATGAAATGGAGTGAAAACGTAATTTCCAGCAAGTTGCAATTTTTTTTTGTAGCAAAATATATATTTTTGGATTTTTTTTTTTAAATTTAAGACGGCATTTTTTTTATTGAAACCTTTACTTTAAGATGGTAGTACGTCGTGGCAAAATGGTTAATGCGTTGGACTGTCATGCCGAAGGTCTGGGTTCGATTCCCAGCCGCTGCCACCTCAAAACTGAAATGCTTTTTCCGAGGTACTGACTCTTGCGAGGGACTGAAAAAAATCCTCCAAGAGTATACTTGTCATGAATAAGTGCTTCTCATCTAGCCGTTTGGATTCGGCAAAAAATTGTAGGTCCAATTCCTGTTATTTATTTTTATTTTTTTCGAGTCTTATTCGCCATGGTTATTTCAAATGCCAACGAGTTGGTATTTATATTGAAATTTGAGAGTAGATCAAATCTTTTAAAGAGTAGAAACAAATACCAAAACTTCCAGCTCGTAGTTCTTTAATTTCTCTTGTTGCATAGAAGTTTTGGAGCTTAAGTAACATGTTGGATGCTGCATAGAAATAGCCATCTAAATTAAGCTTTCTGAAAATTTGAAAAATAACAAACGAACTGCAACATTATCTTGGTTTTTTTGTTTAATTTTTCAAATACTTCCTTCAGTCAAATGACCATCTCTAGCCCTTCTGAAATTTTTGATTCATTCAAAGTCTTTTTGCAAGTTTCAATGGTAATCTCGAAAATTATTTTGTAAATGTTGGTTTTTAACTACTCTTAAGTTAAGGTCTGTTATTTCAACATTGCAAGAAATATCAAGAAAACCCCACAAAAAAATGTTCAACGGCGTTAAATCACATGCTTCCTCTGATGTGTTGCACGTTAAAAACCAAATGTTTTTCAGCTCCACGTCATAACTTCGATTAAATGTCAACAAAAATCTATTATCCTGGATTTAACTTTCACCGCCGACTGACGGTGAGGAATTTTGATATTTCCACCAATATTTTTCTCTGAGCGTGTGCCTGGTTTTTGATATACTCAGAGAAAGAAGCAGGTATAATCAACTAATTTCTAGTTAATCTTCAGCTTTAGGTTTTTATTTTTCAACACAATTGATCAGGTTTACTGTTTACGGTAGTACCAAACTCATATAATTCAAGGGCGTATTGTTCGATAACTGATGCGATAATTTGGCCCCTAATTTTAATGTCGTGTTGAATCAATGTAGATTGCAGGTAAACTCTGCATGACAACTTGTAAATAAAACACTACTAATCCTTAAGTGTATCATGAAAATCTAGTTAATTTAACATCACATAATGTTCAATGTCCTGTAAATTTAACAAGTAAATCTGGTTAATTTATCGTGAAAATCAAGCTATTTAAACAAGATTCAATGTTGAATCAACCCAAAAGTCTGTATTTGTGTCATGAATCCATCTTAGAATAGTCTTTTATGCTGTTAATCAAAAATCAATGAATTGAAACTCAATAAATGGGCTATGTAAGTGTTTTATCACCGATGGTGTCACGTTTAAATAGACTAGCAGAGTGCTTTATTAACAGGTGATCAGGTTAAATTTAACTGGTAAATATTATAAAAACAACTATTAAAAAGCGATAACTTAACGTTGTTTGTAGCAGAATTGATAGCAGAATGTGTAAAGAAAACTCAACTTCGGTTAAAATTAACGCTGTGTTTTTGTCAGAATTCCTAATTTACAAGAACTTACGGTTAAAATAACAGAACTTTGTTTTCAATCAACTCAAATATGGTAAGAAAAGCCACTAGGTTGATTTTATATTAAATAGAAATTTATTAAAATCAGGTTATAATATAACTTTATATGGGGTAGTGCACCTTCTAAATATAACACAGCCCGTGTTAATTATTTTACTGACGTTTTTCTCTGAGTGTATATACGTTGGTATTGAAGTTTCTTATTATCTGAGAAAAGGCCTCAACTATCCGATGACCGTTTGGTCCGTTTTAACTTATAAGAGATCTAAGGTCACAAAAATGGATTTCTGTCCAATATCTCAATAGCTACGTTAAAGAAAAAGAAACTGTTGCAAAAAACAGATAGCTAATTTAATTTTCCAAAAAAAAATATTAAGAATTTTCTTCGTAACATCAACCGATAAGAGTTTTAATACTTCAGACGACAATAAAACAAACGCGCCTGACAGTCGACCTCTTAGTTAGAATTTAGAAAATTGCATACTTTTGAAGAATACTCGGGAAACTTTGAAGTCATACAGCTTCCATACGGTTAATGTCACAAAACTAAATTTTGAGATCAATTTTAGTGGGAACTACCTCAGCTACCTGTTATATAAAATTTTTTTTCTAAAACTTACTGTTTTTGAGACATTTGTTAAGAACCCATTTTTGTGACCCTTTTAAACGGACCTAATTGTCATCGGAACTTTTTTCAGATATGCTCGTTAGTTTCCTCACTGCAACTTATTTACCAAAAAATTAGCCTATTACAATTTTTCTGACCTTTCGTATTTTGTATGTCTCTTCTTACGTAGATATAGTGACAAAGCATCTTTCATTTGTACAAGAGCTTCCTTCTGCTCATGACGAAAACTAAATTTGTCGTTCTTCCTTATTTGATAATTTCTTAAACATTTTTTTTTTATTTTTTTCAATATTAAAAGTTTTTCTATGTTGGGATCTCAATCAAGGAACTTATTTGCCTGTTTGCATTGACACTTGGGACAGTGGTCTGGAAAAAATTGAATTCGAAAATAAGTCACGCAAATGACTTGGTGAAGAATCCGTTTTGGTTTTGTCACACACTTTTGAATCTTTCGAACTTTTGATTACTTTCAATTAGTCTGCTATTTCTTCTGACTTCTGACTTACTTCATTTAAGTCACACATTATTGTCGGACTGTACACCTCTTGGTCACGTATTCAGGTTGGCAGACAAACTGGTCCAGATGATTTAACCTCTCAAAAGCTATTTTTTGTTATGACAACAATACACAAATGACTTGACTTTTATGACTTGGCTAATGACAATTGCAATAATACTGTGATCCAGGTTTTTGTCAAACATTCAAACTACGGAAGCAGGGTTTTAAGGTTTTTCTAATACTTCTTATACCGAACACCAAGACTTACTAAGATTTACCTCAAATCTTCTTCAAATCTTGAAGATTTATCACAGAAATTTATTTCGTAAATCTAGAAGATTAGAAATTAATCTTGTTGAATCTTAAAAGAACAAATAGTTTTATAAATCGAACTAACCCAGTCCTATATAGTCCTATATAGTCCCATATGGCACTGAATAATTTATTCGAGGCTGGATTCAGTTCTTCATTCTTTGACAAAAATTCTGTCTCACTTCTACTCGATTTGCATTTGAAAAGTAATGCTAAAGTAAATCTCCTTTTAATTTTTTCATGTGACGGAAACACCACATAAATATTCTACCTTAAATCCCGAATTATCTTTTGGTGGGGAAACGTAGTATAAGAAAATTTCATTATTTTTGAGATATTCTCTTATATCTTTTGTAGAGCCTAGTGCGCTGCTGATGCAAAACGAAAAATGCCATACAAAAATGACTCAACGAAATCATAAACGAAGGATTTAGTTTTACTTTTCGTTCTGCGGTATGCGGTTCGATGAACGAAATTAATAATTATTACATATTTTTTGGAGAAGTCTACACTCTTTTTTCGCAGATAATTAATCACCCAAGCCATTTATTGTGTGGAAAAAAAATTATATTTGTGTTTTTTCGTGTTTATTTTTGTTGTTTCTGTCATAACAGCGTGGCTGCTTATGTCTTTTTTTCTTTTTTTATTTGTTTTGATTTTTTGAATTTGTGTAACTGTCAATGAATATATTTTAGCGGCTTTTTCGTTTGCATTTCGTTGTCTTGTTGGAGACCAACTTAAAATTTCGTTTCGCAACAGCAGCGTACGAGGCTTTTTTGCCTGCCCAGGCTAGAGTAGTTGAAATGGAGCTGCAGTTGCAACTGGAATGGCTGTCAAAAAATGCAGCTCTGGGAATTTAATTCAACACAAAAATAAAAATTAAAGTAAAAATAAAAATGGATAATGATGAAATGGAAGCTAAAATTACTTTACGTCTTTATATGATTGCAACCATGTTAACACTTGGTTGCAATCATATTTTTGTAACGTCAAAAAAGCTGCATGCAAAAGTTTAAAGTTGGCCAACTTGTCCAGCTCCGTCCACAGCTGCGTCGTGTTCTGTTCGTATTTTTGGATTTGTGTGTATTCAAAATTTTGACAGCAATTCCAGTTGCCGCTCCAATTGCGCAGCTCCGTCTCCATTCTGTTTAGGCAGTTAAACTACTAAAACGAATTTTATATAAATTTGTCACTCTAAAACGTCTGAATAGCATAGATTGATAAGTTTGTCCAAAAAAAAAAACAACAAAAACAATTTAAAAAAACGAACTTAAATATTAAAATAAAAACAAATAAATTGTCCAATACCCCTGTTTATTCTAAGCATAATTAGTTAAAATTCATAAACTGACAGTTTTTGTTTGGAAAACATACAAACATACATCCTTTTTAATTGCCTGTTTGTTTATACACAAGCAGTCAATAAAATTAACACTAATTTTCTTTTAAAATCTTTGACAGGTTTGTTTTTCTATTGACAACTTGAACTCTTGACATATTCGAAAACCTCAAATGTCAAAACCAAAATACTATATGAAATCAAGCCAACTACATAATATAAACATACAACATGCTTCTATTTTTGTATCTTATATATAAAGAGTTTACCTACAAAATAATACAAAAAAATAGAAGAAAAATTGTCAAAATTTTGTTTTCTTCCTGCCAGTTGATTTAAAATATTTTTGGTATCTTTAAACTTTGCTGGTGGGTGGTGATTGTATGTAGTCACTGATGGGAAACCAGATGATAAAAGAATTAGAAAAATTCTGTATACATAGATAGATAGATATGTAAGGTTTTTATTAGAGCACACATTTTATTAAATTTTATATTCTATGCGAACAGATTGTGAAGAGTTGTTTTTTTTTATTTTAATATTCATAAATCATTTAGCAGAGGGGCGGTAGATCATTATTCATTAATTTTATAGAATGTATCATACTAAATCTTCAAGTGTCTGTTAGATTTTTAATCATGTTTTTTTTCAAGCACTTTGACGTTGTCGCTTAAGTATAAAAGAGTGTTGATATAAAAAGAAGAATCCTTTATGAAAAGTGTTTTATTTTATGACAAAATAATATGACGTTAAGAAAGTGATTTTTAAGATTAATCTATTTTTTTTTATTAAAAAAAATTCAATTAAAAATTTGTTAGACTTTTGTTATATTTTAAAGATTTATTGTTCCATATAAATTTAAAGTAATAAAATTATAATAACTTACAACTTTACTGACAAATCATCAACTTAAATCACTTTAATTTTATGCGTCCAATCTATTAAGTCATGTGTTAATTGAGTTTAAATGTGCGTTTCTAGCTAGTCACAAACTTCGGTTAAAAATAAAATACCACATTAAGGGCCAATATTATCACAATATTAATTTGTCTTGTGATTATCACACGTTGTGATTTAAAGGTGATTATCAACCAAAACATTATCTGATTAAGTATTTCGATGATTAAAAACTCAAACCATAGATACATTGATTGAAATTTTGGTTAACAAATGAATTTGATGATTTTTCAATTGAAATAATCATTCATTATAGAGAATTCGCTTTGAACAATTTGGCCCTTAATGCATTTATTTACTTTCGCAAAGGGATCTGAAAATTCATGTTGACAATATGAGGCCTGTATCACAAAACTAGTAACCTTTTACAAGTTTATTTTATTCTTCATAAAAAGACTTGTTTCACTTTGTAAAAAATCACTTCTTGTACAAGACTTGTTGTTTTGTGGTAGTGGCCCCTGGAGTCACTATTGACTATTCAATCGTAAAATTATTCATGATACCTAACTCAAACAAATATTGTCAATAAACTAGCCCCAGTATTACATCTCTTTTGACATTTTTGATTAACCATCTTAACTATAGTTAAAGATGATAAACCAAACGAAGAATAAAACTCTTTTTTTGATCTTGATTGTTGTTTTCTTTTTTATTTTATTGCATTTTTGAATACCTCTGTGAATTCATGAGCCAAATTCAAAGGGGTATTAACCGATTAACACACAGTTGAGACACGATGCCATGCCTGCTCTGAATATTTAGATAAAACGTGAGTCAACCAAAGAATTCTGTGGTCACATAAAAAAGTTTTATTTTTTATTTTCCAAATATTGAAGAGACAAATAAAAGCAGCACAGTTAAATTGAGTGTAGGCAGGTAATAAATTATCACAGTTAAATTAATTTCATTTCTTTCTTATAAAATCGATACTAGCACTCCTTTAAAAATCTTTTCATTTTTAAGTTCACTCAATTGGCAGTTTTAGGTAATTAATTTGAAAAAATTTAAAATTCAATAACCAACACCCGAGCCAAGTTTTTCAGTAATGGAGATCCAACTAAGGTTTTCAGTTAAACACATTTTAAATGATAGATTAAAGTTAAACTCGTGTTAGTTCACCAAATTTAAAGGACCTACTTTAGCCTTACCCTGATTGAAGAGGAGAATAGAGGGTACCTCGTGACATGATAGTTAGTGCGTTGGGCTGTCATGCCGAAGGTCTGGGTTCGATTCCCAGCCGCTGCCACCTAAAAACAGACATGTTTTTTTTCCCAGGTACTCTTGCGAGGAACTGACAAATCCTGTCATGAATAAGTGCTTCTCATCTAGCCATTCGGCAAAAAATGGTAGGTGCCCTCCAATCCTGCCAACAACATGCACACAGTAATGGTTGAGAGTTGTAAGTCACTAGGCCCTGATTCTCCATTCGCTGTTGCACCACCAAATTTATTATTATTATTAGAGGGTAACTGAATCATTTAGTGACCCAATTTTAACTCGCGAGAAAAGTTCCCAAGAAATAATTAAGTTATAATATAAAGTATTTTTGGTGCACTTACTTTCTTTCAGTAATGCATAAACTTTTTTAAATTATTTGTTACAAAGTGCCTATACTTAGTTGCCTTAGTTAAAGAATTGATGAGTAAATATAAAAACAAAACAGTCATAAAACAAGACAATCTCAATGGATAATGTATCTGTCTCTTATACCCACTATGTTTTGAATAAAAAAATGATCAACTCTTAGTTTCTTTTGAATGCAGGAACAGGTCCGGACTTGGTCTTAGGGCATGACACTAGATGCCTGTTGGTGAGTGCCTTGTCTATTCGCGGCTGTCTTAATGTGGTTATGTTGTGGTCCAGGATGTCTGGATTAGAGCCTTAAGAACTTTTTTTTATACACTTTTGTATGCTATCTTTGACATTCCGATATATTTGTGAATAATTTGCCTACAACATTCTTGAGAGTGATTAATGGATAGCTATCTACCGGTTTGTGGCCAAATTTCATGGCTGTGCCCATTTGTGAGTTTTATTCTGAAGAGCCGCATGAGAGTTATTCGCAGTCTTTTTATTCTCAAATGGATACGAACTTTAAATACTCTCAAGAGTTTACTGTCAGGTGGCTCTCCAATTAAGAGAGAGTAATGTTTTTGAGATTTTGATATTGAGACTGAGAGTTGGCTGTTAGAATTTGCAGAGTTGATTTCCTCAAAGCTCAGAGTACTTTCATAAACAGGTCAACTTGAAAGTTCTCTTTCTTCTACTAGTTTTCGGTTGGAAGTAATAAAAGTTAAATAAATTCGCACAAGCGAAAACTTACAGCTATTTTATTCCTAGGGCCAGTTTGACAAACACACACAGGAACAGGACAAACAGCAATTTTAAATCACTGATTTCGGTGATTTAAATGAGGTTCAACTATGGTCCAAGCTTTTAATTAACTATTAGTTAACCCACTTCGTTCAAAAGCCATTTGAAGAGCCTTGAACTCATCGGTTGTGCCTAACAAAAGAAGCACTGGTTTATAGTGTCCCAGGACACTGAGTCCACCGAGGGAATTTCGAATTAGTCGATCTATTTTGTCTGTTTTTTTATTTTCATCGAACAGTGATAAAAACTTCTAGACGTAACATTTTACTACTTAATAAGTTGCCTTTATTTATTCGTTAATAAGTTGTGAAAAACGTGCGATGTTTTCTATGTGTTTTTCAGCAAAACCTCATTTGAACCAATAAAAGCGTAATAAAGCAATGAACAGTTCAATATAATTAATTTTAATGCCTTTTCGAATGTAACTTCATATGGATTAAACAAATTATACAAAAAACATAGAAAAAACTGCACGAAAATAATAAAATTGTCACTATGTATATTCAATGACTAATTAAAGATTAATTATTACTCAATTAAAATATTTCAATCCAATAAATTCTAAGAACTTTTCTGGAGCTTTTTATAGATTTTATATGAATTTAGAAAAATAAAACAAAAAACATAGAAACCATCGCAAAAACATATTGATTTCGTCACAACTAATTAATGACCAACTAAAGGCATATTTATCTAGAAGTTTTCCCACTTAAAAAAAAACATAGAAAATATAGACCGTCAAATTTGAAATTGTCAAAACTTACTCTTGACTTGTTAACCATAAAATATTTAGCCATAAACAATTCGGTTTAAACAGGTTTTACAACTTTGTGAGGTAGTTCTATGCTTATTTGTTGTGAAGTTAACAAAAAATCCAAAATAAAACGTAGAAAACATTGCACGACAAATTTGAAATTGTCACAACTAATTCATGACTAGTTAAGGAAAAATTATTAAGAAATAAACCTTTCGGTACTAGTAGTTCTTACCCCTTTTTAGGTGATATTTTGCTTACTTGATATCAAGGTAATTAAAAACGCAAAAAAAACATAGAAAACATTGCACAGTTAGATTAATTTTTTCACAACTAATTAAAGACTAATTAATGACAAATTATTTAGCCATAAAAGACTAAGTATAATAAGTTTTTACTGCTTTTCAAGATTTGTCAAGTTAGCAAAGCACCCAAAAAAACATAGAAAATATTGAACGACAAATTCGAAACTGTCACAACTAATTAACGGCAAATTATCCACCTACCCATTTCCCGATTTGTCAAAGTTTGCTAACTTGACATTCATAGAAAACAAATAACCCAAAAACATATAGAAAAAATCGCATGACAAAATTGATATTTTCACAACTAACTTATGACTAAGTACTGCTGCTGTAGTACCTCGTGGCATGGTGGTTAGTGTGTTGGACTGTCATGCCGAAGGTCTGGTTTAGATTCCCAGCCGCTGCCACCTAAAAACAGAAATTTTTTTCCCGAGATACTGCCTCTTGTGAGGAACTGACAAATCCTCCAAGAGTATACTTGTCATGAATAAGTGCTTTCTCATCTAGCGATTCGGAATCGGCAAAAAAAATTGTAGGTCCTCTCCATTCCTGCCAAAAATACGCACACAGGAATGGTTGAGAGTTGTTAGTCACTAGGCCCTGGTTCCCCACGAGCTGTTGCTCCACCAAATTAAATATCTTCTTTTTTTTTTAACTTACGACTAAATAACGCCACACTATTAAGGACTAAAATATTTAAATTTGGAAGTTTTTACCATTTTTCTAAAGAAAATATACAAAAAAATCCTTAAATGTCGCAACTAATTAACGACTATTTAGATTCGTCAAAGTTGCTTTGCTAATTTGACACTCATAAGTTTATCAGAGATATATGCCTCGATATTTCTTGCAGGACATATTGAACAAATATTTTTTCTTTATAGCTAAGTCTACTTCATCTTTACTGGATGTTGGTACTGGGTCCTCATTTTCCTCTATTGTCGTTTAAAAAAGTTCAAACAACGTCGGCCCTTTCCAATGTCTTACGGCTTCTACATAAATACTCCTCTGTGTTTCAACCAGATTTGAATCGATATAAAATTCAACACTACTACTCATTTTCTTTTTTGTTGTCTGTAAAAAGGAAATAAACACAATTAATCAGATGCTCTTCATTTTAAATGAAGATATACTTACAGAAAAAAAACTTTCCTTATGTATCTTCAGAATTTCAATTGATGGATGTTAAAACTTCTCAGACATGGGGTGTTAAATGATTAAATGAAGAATAACTGACACAACCAAAACTTCAAATAGAAAAATAAATCAAAAACACCTAACCTTGAACCTACCTTTGAAAAAATAAATGTTGGTTTGGATTAAGTATTTTTGTCTTGGGAATTTTTGTGGTTCAGTTTTTTATTTCTGTCTTGGGAATGCAAATAGCTGAAATTCTGACACCCCCACATTTCAATCCCGTGAGAAAAACTGATAATATAACTGAAAAAATATTTATCGCTCTCTCTAGAGTACCTAGGTATAGGTACTTAAATATGTAATAAATATTTTTCTAGAGTATAATCAAATAATCTTTGATGAAATTAGGCATTAGGAACTAGCTTCGTATATTTATGCTATAATTAAAACTGTGAGCTAAATATTCTCTGTCAAAAAACAACAAAGATTTATTGCACTGAAGAGCAAAATAAGCTGATAAGGAATTATCACTTAATTATTATTTAATGTTTAGGTATATTGTGGATTTAGAAAATTTATATTAGAAGTGAAGAGATAAGTGCTGAATTTTCTTTCACCAAACAAAACGATCCCTAAATTGTTTAAATAAAATCTTAAACATTTTGTATTGCAGCCAAGAAAGACTTTTAAATCAAAATTTGAGTCTATCCAAAGTTTAAATCAATTCAAAGTTCAAATGACGTCAATTCATTGAATTACATTATTGAGTCACTCCACTTAAACATCAGTAAATCTCTTTCTAATTTTTCTTATCTTTTTCATTATCCAAAATGTTTTCCTAAATCGTCCTTCCAAAAAACAAAAATAAAATTGTTATTCATTTAACAAAAAAAAAAAAACAGAATAACAAACAAATGAGCAATAAACAGTGAAAGGTTTGATTTAGGGTTAAATTGATTTTACTTAAATTGTGAAACTATTAATATCCATTAAGTGACTTGATTTCGTTTATCAGTAAACAAACATATTCGATGAAAAAATAAATAAAAAAACGATTTTAGATTTTATTTAGACTAACTAGACTAACCTACCTTGATAAATGAATTTTGATGATGTCATACCTTAAAAAATTCCAATGAATGTCTCCTTTGTTTGGCTAACGATGAAGACATCAAAACAAAACAAAAAAAAAATGTTAAAGTAAATCGTTAAATATAAGAATGGCTCCCTTATCAGCCAATGTTAAGCACTTTAGCTAGAATATTTGATAAGAAAAAGGTAAATAACTCCAAGTGAATAAGAAGTTATTTTGAACGGATCAAAAAATGATTTCATTTAAACCGAAATAATGATGAGTGTGTGATGACGAAATAAAGGTAATTTTTAGCGGAATTGAATTGAACGAAAACTGCATATAAGGCATCAAACAAGATATAGACAACCTTTTTGACATAAATTGGTCTATGTGCTTAAATTATTGAGCCTTATAATAGATTTATAATATATTCGTGCTCAGCGATAGAAGTATTCATAAGCTACTCTAGGTTAAGCAAACTCAATAAAACATGTCAGTAGAGAACACCCCAGGGTGATATCCTGTCATCGCTTCTATTGGTTTTATTTTATGAACAAAATACTCTTTAAGTAAACAAAAACGTGGCTTCGTCAGTAAGCGGTTCATTTGGAAGTATTGGTGTGAAAACAGTTCACTCCTGTGGTAAGCAAAATCACCGAGATAGATTTTAGAAAGATTAGCAACTGGGCAACGAGTTGTAGTCTAGGAGTTAACCAAAGCAAAATTAATGTGATGCTATTTACTGCCTGATCTTATATTCACCTTTACTCTATCCCAAATAAATGACCAATCACTTCCGCTTTCACCCAGAAAAAATATTTCGTGGTTAGATTAGAATATTAAAGAACGGGTCAAGGCCTATATGTAGCCTTCTAAGGGCCAAATTTTCAGTGCGAGATCATGCTAGTCTCGGCATTAAACCTGAGTTAACTCCAGAAACGTGTTTTCAGTTAAGGTTAACTGGCATACTTTGGTAGGTGAGTTAACACAGGGACTAAATTGAGTGTCTTTGCAGCAGTGGCGCCATCTTGATTTTGATAGTGAAAGTTATTGTCAGTGCAATTCCGTTGTGGTATCATCTCTTTTCAAATACGTGAATAGCGTAAAAGGATGATATCCATAATTTCGCAAATCGATGGCTGTAGATTTTTGATAATTAAAAGATAAAGTTAATCCTCAACTGAAAAACTGTTTCTTAGTAAACTCGGGGTTAATTTATTTGCGGCATATGAAAACTTTGATTTTACTCAGAGTCAACCCTGAATGGAAAAACTGGCCCTAAGACCAGAAAAATTTTGTTAATAAGTATGATTTGATTGTCTAGTTGTCCACATTTGTAATTGATAAACCTTTTAGAAGATTCAAATCTAGCGTTGGCACCACAAGTGCTCTTTTAAATATATGCCCAATGGATGCCTCAAGCATAACATACACATGACACTTGTGACCAGGGCCTCAACCAACAAGCTTCTTCAAGTCAGCTCGGTCCCCAACTACCTGTTTCTTGTTTCGCAGACCAAGTTGATTAAGATCTTTTGCTATTTGCGTGCGCTATCTGTTTCGCTGTCCTTTTCGATTCGAAGGCTTTCGGAGCCGAAGCGTTGATATCCATTCGCTCTAAATGACCCGGCCATCTCAGCTGTTGACTTTTCAGTTTTGTGGCTTTGTCGTACAGCCCGTACAGATCGTTGTCTTCTTCTCCATTTCCCATTTACGCTGAAATGGGACCAAAATTTACCCGGCGGTGAATTTTCCTCTGAAAACAGCCAAAGACGTTCTCATCCACCGTTAAGCCTAGTTCACACGGCAATGTACCGCACTATTTTTCGCAGTATAAATCCATGCAAACAAGCAGTGGCATATGCATTCTACACACCTTTCACACAACCAACATTTGTAGGTTTTACTTTTTTGACGTATTAACGTGGTCGTGTGAAAGGTTCTATGTATAGAATGCATACGCCACTCCTCATTCGCATGGTTTTATACTGCACAAAAACGCGTGGTGCACAACCGTCTAAACAAGGCCTTTATAGGGTCCATGTCTCTGAATCATGCATTAGGACCGGGATGATAAGCGTCTTACATTGGGACATTTTAGTTTCTCGAGAGCGAGAGAGGTCTTTACTCCTCAATTGCTTTCTAAGCTCAAAGAAGCAATGATTGGCAAGAGTAGTTCTTCGTTTGATCTCTGCACTGGTATTGTTCGCTGAGTTAGGGTAGGTTAGGCTGAGCTTAGGTAGACACAAATTCTGATCACCTCAAAACTATAGCTGTCTAAAGCGATGTTCATTCATTCACCGATTCTTCTCAATACTCAAGAAAGCACCACTGACAACATGCATTGTTCTTCTGATTATGCCAATATCGTCAGCGTAAGCGAGTAATTTGTTCAGTTTATATTTCTAAGGGTTCAGAGTATTTCCTCAGTTTTGCTGTCAAAAACTAAGGAACAAATCTTTGTTTCGTCACCTCAGTGAGTGCTCCTGATAATACACTCCGCTTCTTGGGTGGACTTTTGAAAGATCGTGCCTTTAGTGTTGACGAGACAGTTTTGTACTATTTTTTAAAGAACAATGTTGAAGAAGTCGCATCACGGTCCCTTATAGTTTTTTGGCATTAAAAATATAGGATGGAACATCGTCCATTCTTCATTATCATCTTGCGCAAACAAACGAGTTTGAAAGGAATGCTTAAACTTTACATTGCTCTTAATACATAGTTCGTCTCTATAGATGCTCTCATACGTGGTCTTGAAGTCAATGGAACCACGATGTTCCTCTGATTGTCCTTGGAGGCTTTGGTTTGGGCCTTATAACCCTCGGAACTTCATTCCTGAAATTGCATCCCTATTTTCCCTTGACTGAGAAGCTTGTGTTCATCTCTCCTCTTCTGCTGGTAGAACTCGCGAGCAGCTCTGGTTCTTCTGCGTATTCAAGAGGGCGCGAAGGACTCAACCAGAAAAATACCTGGCTATTCTTTGTGACTTTAGCCGTCCGACGTCAAACATCTTCAACCTATTTACCTATGTAGGCTTTGGTCTGGATATCCGTAGCAATACCTTGGCTACTACGAATTACTGGTCCGAATCCACGTTGGCACCTCGGAACATTCGGACATCCTTTATACAATGCGGTCCATTTGGTGGGCGTTTAATTGACCAGGAATTCGCAATGTCCCATTGTGAATATTCAGATGGAGGAACTGCGTAGTTGCTACTTCTAGGTTTCACCCCACAGTCGATTAACCTCAGACCATTATCAGAGGTGGAGGCTATATATCGTTCAAGACGTCTTCTCTAGTTTGGCATTCAAATCAGCGTAAAATCATTGCTTCTGGATGAGCAACATCTACCTCTTAAAACTCGTCTAGTTACATCATCTTTCTTCTCTGTGGGTCATGCGCGCATATGAGGCTAATGTTGGTGAATTCAGTCTTCATAATAATTGTGATACAGTCTTTCGGTTATTTTGTTGCCCGGCACATTTCTTCAGACTTATAGTAGTCGCCATTGTCGAGAGACAAAACAATCCACTTGTAGTTTCAAATAGGCAGTTTGACAGGTTCGTCAATATTTAATCCATTCTTATCCAAGGCTTATTATTGCTTCGCAACTATAATCACTTTACGTGGCCGGAAAGTCATCCCTACGGCATGATCTCTAACCAGGAGAACCAGAACCTTAAAATATAATAACGGGAAGCTGGATTATAACAGCTCCTTACAGGCCCAAGCTGAGTGGTTCAACCTGAGTGGAATTGTAGACGCCACAAATTTGTCCACTGCCACCTGGGGAATTGCGTTAGTGGGACCACTCCCTCCTGTCTCTGTCTTCAAAACTGTTTCTAGCATCGTTGATTGTCTATAAAATGGCCACTATCCTTGTGAAAGACTCGTCCGAGATTCACTGCACGTCGCCATATTGAGACCAATTAGTGACTACTGATGATTACCGCAAGTCTGAACATTAACCCCCAAGTTTACCTACACCTGGGTTTCAGGTCACATATTGGCATTATTAAAGAATTGAAAGTGTGGTCTAAATTGCCATGTATAGCCTTTTCAATTTCACTTATGAAAAAATCTACATTCTCCAAGAAAAAGTTTTTGTCTAGTGAGTAGCAGTTGGTTCCGAGTGCGGACTATAGCCTAACTAAGTGGGCCCTCTTCTTTTCTGTTTTGTGCAAGTATACACCGTACCTCAACCATATCTCCCTTTGATAAATTTGGCTTTAAAACATGAATTGTTTTAGTTTCTTATGAATTTTCAATTAAATGTTCGGTTATCTCTTTTCTTTCCTCCAAAGCAGGGCCGGACAAGCTTTTCGTGCAAGTGGGTCAAATGCGCAGGCACTGAGTCCAATGGGCGTCTTTGGCAAGGATTAAAAAATCCACTTAATGAATGAGTTTTTAATAATTTATTTGTATATGATAATAGTTTTGAATCAGTTCTTTTGTGATATATTTTTTGACTTTAGTTTACAATTATTTGTATATTTTTAAGTTACTATTACTTTGGTGATATGATATTCAATTTCCTTGGTTTTACTAAAAATCCTATTTATTTAATTTATTGTTGAAAAAAAACGGTTTGCAAAGTCAAGCCTTTGGTAATGGTAATGTTTGGAAATGATTTCTTTCACCATATAACCGCAATTGAAGGGCGCTTATGATGAAGCTCGCGCAGGGCTCTGATTTATCTCGGACCGACCCTGCTCCCAAGCCCGTAAATACTATTCGTTTCTACGTTATTATAACATTTCTCAACCTCAATCATTGCCAAATTATACTCAAATTTATCATTTAGCAATAATTTTATAATGAAATAAATCCATCAGCATTTTAATTGAAAAGAAACACTCAACTGACTTCAGTCGAATAAAAACCCAACTTAAAATTGCATCAACCTCAAATCGTATTTATCACCACTTTCTGACTTTCATCACATTGAAACCATCATCCTGCAAATTATCAACGATGGCCAATTAATTAAGTTTCTATGACACAAATATTGCACTCAAAGATGCCATTCTGTCTTAATAATTTATATTAAATTAATTTATTTAATTTTCACAATTAAAAAGAAAAAAAATAATAATAATAAATACCAAAATATTGCAAAAATAATATTTTGCTTAAAATTTTCTGCCAAAATTTGCTTGAATGCCAAATTCGAAGATCGATTTGATTCTGCATCAATCTGCGCCTCCACATGTGGCAAATAAAAAGTCATAAATTTTCATCATTCACCTGGTTATGCGCGTAAGCAAAAATATTTTTTATTTTTCACAAAAAAAAAAACATTTACTGGTGGTAACTAGGAAAAGTCTTCTCTTATTTTTTTTTAAATGGATTTTTAATTAATCGGTAATGAAATATTGTGTTGTTTTTATCGGCTTGCGGCTATGAATGGTCCGCCGCTATATGATGATGCTGTGGGAAAATTTATAAATTTCGGAGTTGTTTTTTTTTTGTATTTTTCTGGGAAGGAAATAAATTGAAACAGATTGTTTATATGACCGAGAACTAGACCGACCAGCCGTATGGTGGCTGGTAGTGATTTTAAACAATAATTATTCCAAGCACATTTCGTTTGATTAGATAAAGTTTTTATTATTGATGCATTAGGAGTAAAAGCAGATTTGTTTTCATATAATTTTTATTTTATTTTTATTTTCAAATGTTTGTGCATTTAAAGTATGAAATATTTCGTGAATAATAAAAAATGGCTAATTTTAATGCAAACAAAAATTTTATCAATTAAAAATATACAAATTTGTTTGCTTCTTATTTTTTGGGAATAAGTCTCTTTTTTAACCCCAACCTCAAGAATAATGATGTTATCAGAAAACACTTTTGGAGACCTCCGGAATTCCTCAATCCACATACAATTTAATTTGATCTTACTAGAACAAATAAAAAGTAGACCTCCTGCATCCGATCTTACAGTTTTAAACTGTTTGATGGCCTTTAGTATCTGGAATACTAATTTGTGCAAAATTTCAAAACTACTCGTATATTTCATATAACCTCATTCGGCAATCATTTTTTTTTTTTTTGTCAAATTTGATTCAGTTTAAACTTAAGAGTGCAAAAACAAAAACCTTATCAAATTCTAAAAATTTATAATTTTTCTAAATATAGAATTCTAACAATAATACCTACAACACAAATTTAAAAGAAAAGAATGACTAACTACATGCGCAATAATATGAAACTCAAAACCAATGAACAAAGGAGATTTTCAACTTTTTCTACGATGTCTCTTAGAAAATTGTGCACCAGCCTTCAGAAAAGACAATTTTCGAAAAGGTATGCAAATAAGTAAATATTTTGCTATTTCACTTAATAATTATGCCAAGACCGTAATAGTTGTTGCTAGTTAAATTTCATCCATTTAAAGAACTTATTATTCATAAAGTAGAAGTAGTTGATTAAGATTAAAATTTTACTACGTTTTAACTATTGTGTGATTTGTAGTGTTTTTTCATTCCGATAATTGGTGAAACAAACACTAAATTATCTTTATATGTTCAAAAACCACTGGTTGACGAGATTATTTTCGATTAAAATATTGGCACAGTGAAGTTAACTCGACATTTTGGTGTACTTGGTGAAAATGCATTACATAAAGTTAAAATCACCAAAGTCTGATTTTATTTTTTAGGTGTCACACTACAGCGCGTATGACATCTGTCACATTTTTTTTTTCTCAGGAGCTGTCATTGATTTAGACGTGTTCAACTTTATTTTGCTGAGAAAATGGCTTTATATTGACATTAACAATCAGGTGTTTATAGTTTGGGAAAAGTAATAGAACTGTATCCAAGTTAAACAATAGTGCAAGCTTATGCCCTTTAAATATCGGCCTTCTATCCTCTACGATCCTGAGCACGCTGCTTCCAGTCATATAGGCGAAGCTTTCTGGCATCCACAATGGCTTGGTCTTTAAACCAGAGGTTTGGTCTTCTTGATTCTCTCGAAAGTGGGGGCTGGGAATCAAAGACTCTCATGCCTGAAGCATTATTTTTTGTCAAGTTGTATACCTGGTCATCGGAACTCGTTAATCCTATGGTATGAACTGAGATAGGTGCGTGTAATTAATATCCCTTCAAATTTCACCCAGACAAAACCTCTTTATTTGACATAATTTTTCTATGCAAATTCCCTTCAGAGATCTAGATTACAGTCGTTTCCGACAACAGTGAGTCTGCTATCCAGTTTTGTTAGGACTAAAATGACTTCAGGAACTTTAACTGGTCACTATGCTTCCTCGATAGTGACCTAGACTCTAGCGCAGATAAGATAACAAACTTAATTCTTTACGGGATGAAATTTAGTTCTGAAAAGAGTTTGATTCGAGCTGTAAAGAGTTTATTAAGGCCAGAGAAGTAATTTTCTGATGTTATAAAGCCAACCTCACTGAGAAAAACCGTAAGAAGTTCAAACAAGCTAGAAAGACTTGTAACGGTCAAAATACTACAATGTCCCAAAGGTAGTTAACATTTTTGGTCATTTGCAAAAAATTATTCGAAGCACTACTTCGTCTGTAGTTCCAACGCTCGTCTTTAATGACAGTCCCTATGTTAGCTCCCTAAAAAAAAACAATTTGCTGTTAATTCAACGCTGCTTGAGAGTGTCATGACTCCCCCTGCTAACGATTTCATGGGACAAATCTCCTTGCACACTCGGCAGTTGCAAGAGTCCTTAAATATCTCGAAATACACAAATCCATTGGTCCGGATAGTATCCTTTCCATTGTTCTGAAGAGGTGTTCTTCAACCACTGCGTTAGCTTTCTATTCTACTCTACTGGTCTCTTTTCGAGTGGATGGAAGAAAGCATATGTCCAGCCTGTCCCTAAAAATGGCATTTCTTCTTCTCCTTTAACTAGGTCGAATTGCACTTACGTCCCTTCTTTCCAAAGTCACGGAAACGCTGACTAATTATCAGCTTAAGAAATATCTCGAAGAACGAAAGCTTCTTAATGACCGGCAATATGACTTTTGTAGCAATAGGTTCACTGGTGATCTGTTGGTATTTCTCACCGAACAGTGAAACAAATCTTTACGTTGTTTTGGAGAAACTAAAATTATTGCACTTGATATTTCAAAAGCATTAGATAGATTTTGGTATCAAGTTCTTTTATCGTGCATTTTGTTTTGATGAATCTCTTCTTTGTTGGATTAGAAATAACCTTTCGGACCGTTTGTTAAATACAAGTCGTCTTTGATGGTTACAAGTCTGATATTCATAAAATAAGTGCTGGTGTGCCCCAGGGCTCCCTTTTGTCTCCGACTCTCTTTCTCATTTTCATTAATGACCTCATGTCTGAAACTTCTAATCCATAAAATTGATGCCCTTCAGATGTGGAACTTCAACGGCAGCGTATAATAAGCTCATTGAATTCTGATCTTGACAGAATTGTCCAGTGAAGAATTTAAAACCGTGTAGAATTTGATGCTTCAAAACCCCAATGCTGTCTAATAGCGCTGAAGCAGAACCCACCCCCAACGCCGCTATCCCAAAGTGATATTTGCATCGAGAAAGCTGAACAGCTCTCAGTTCTGGATATGTGCATCACAGATCACATATATCATCATATCATATATTCATATATTCAACGTCGCCAAAAACGCTGCAACGTTTAAGTTTTCTTAGAAGATACAAGAAAAAAATGGCTGCAATCTATAAGGTCTTTATACGACCCAAGCTGGAGTATAACTCACACATTTGGGCAGGTGCTTCACTTGAATCTCTTGGATAGAATACAAAATAGAGCCTTGAAAATGATAAGTGACAGATCTATTACTCAAACAATAACAACTGTCAATACCAATATCTCACACTATTTTATCGCTATTTTTATAAGCAATGTTGTAGTGAAATAGCTAGTTGCATTCCTCCGTTTTTCAACCGTAATATTCACGCTTTTAGGAATACCTATCATCTTACCCTTGAGTCCAACTTCGGACGCACTTTCAAGTACAGAGATTATTTCTTTTGTCGTAAAATGCTTTACCAGTCTCTGTTTTTTTTACTATTTTGATATTTGGAACTTCTTGAATCCTTCCATATTTCCCTGATAGCTCGTACTGTGTGTTATCATCTTAATGGTACTATACCTCCTTTAGTGTGCGCAAATTATAAAAAACAATTATAAAGGATCTTGAAACCTCTGCTCTGCTTCTGACCTTGTACTGGCTCCTTTCTATTTTTACCACGGGGATCTTACCTACCTCATATGCTGTTAGGGTGTTCATTTGTACTATAGCCATCTTCAGAGAGTTTTTTTCTACACTTTTTGTGAAATCTTCAAGTCAGGATGTGGGACTCCAATATTTTTGCTGGTTGCTTCTTGTACTTCATCATCCATGGTAACCTCGTTATCAAGAATTCTTATTTCCATGCTTGGTGGAAAGAATTTAAGTGACTCAAATCGATTATCGATATCAGGCTTCAGTATGTTTTTAATGATGTGATCTCGAGGTTTACCAAAACATGAAACAAATTGAATTCACCTCTTCTTAATTAAATCACTACGCAACTGTCTCAACTTGACTACCATAAATTAGTTCCTAAAAATAATGGATAATCCACCGAAACTTTACCACATTTTTATTTGACTTCAAGAAATATGTTAACGACAAATAACACCCCTAGAAATTCTTCGAAACCGCTCCTCCAAAGCTATACAAACAAACAGAGTGTAACATTGAAAAATAACCCTTGAAAGAAATATTTTATTTTAACTATATTGACCTCTGTCCCAGTTGTGCAAAGACTTTAAATGAAAAGTAAGCAGACCCTTATAAGCTTATTATATTATCACATCCCATACTTAAGTTACCTATATTGACGAGTTTAAATATAAGAAAATCAACACTCAGCGCCAATTTCACAGCTGAAATTCAAACAGAAGACATGAAGGCTTTATTATAAAATTTAATGATAAAAAAACAAAGAATAACTGGTGATAAAAACGAAATAAATAAAATACAAAACGAAAACAAAAACAAAAACCTCCTCAATGTATGTATTATCCGACGTCATGGCCAACACCAGTCCAATACGCACTCCTGCTTGCTTGCGTTTAACATTTTTATACCTCTGTACACAAATGAACTTATTTTAAAATTCAATTAGTGCCATCAAAGCAAACGATACGGTTTCAGTACACAACAAACATTGACCCTAATTATTCATAAAAAAAAACAAAATAGCAAAAAAATAAGCAATCCCCACAGCATGGGGTTAACAATAAGCCTATTAAGTTGTCAATTAAGATATTAGATTAACACTTTTCTTATTCTACGAGTATGTACGAGTATGTTGTATATTTCAAAACTAATAAATTTGAATTTCTTTTTCGGGAATCATCATTTTTGTTTGGAATTATGGATTGATTGTGTATTTTTTTTACAATTTCTTCTGAACTGAATTTTTAGTATATTTTTGTTCTTTTTATTTCCTAATACCTTTCTTTTCTGACGTCTTTGGTGTTCTGTTGGAAAATTTGATTGTGGAATTTTATTTCTGAGAAAATGACCTTGTATATCTTTTAATCAAACAAAATTATCTTCCGATTTATCTTCATAAAAATCATTGCCTAAAATAACATTCAAAAGAAAAACATTATAAAATGACGACTATATCTACCTAACTATATTCTCGTATACATACTCGTACCTAGTTATCTATTAGTTCTATGAATTAACAAAAAAAAAGGGAAAATCAAACACAATCCAAGAAGAGATAGCCAATGAACCAATGACGACGCTAAAATAACTGTATAAATATATCCCCGATAAACAATCAAAAATCCATAGAAATTATTTATTCGGACAGAATGTGATTTTTTTTTTTTTTTTTGAAAATAGATTTTCACTTTGCAGCGCGTTGAAAGCCCAGGAAGTCAAAAACTCGTCGATTGAAGATAAACAATTTATATATGATTCGGTGGTTGAAAATTAAAATAAAAAACAAAAGGACAAAAAACACCTTACTTACTATACTCACAGACATAACAAAATATATGAGAAAAATAGTGTAAATTAAAAAAAAAAAATAATAGTGATCTTCAAAAAAATAATGAATTAACGTTTTTTTCGAAAAGTGATATATTTTTAATATAAAATTCGAATTTTGGCATTTCGAATGTGTTGATATATAGAAAATGGTGAAAATGATCGATTTGGATCGACATTCCGAGTGTCCCTTGGGGGAGGCTATGGCTGGACCACAGATCCCTTGGACTGGAATGCGATATGCTTGCCTAAAAGTATTACATGCTTATTGCAAAGTATTTGATCAACAGGAATTATATGATCTCATTGTAAGGTAAGCCAGCTTTCCAAAGTCTATTTTATTTTTTTATTTTTAATAAAGTCACTGAACTACGAGTGAGGAAGATTTGAATCTTGAATCCATAAAAAAAATTGCAATTTTGTTCACCCGTGAACGTGCTCGTGAAGCTGTGTTGAGAAAAAAGTGGAGGGCTTTAGTTCAGCGAGCAATTGCCGTGCAAAATGTACGTGAATTCGGTGGTTTTTGATTCGTACTTTTTATTTTTTATATTTTACAAATCATTTGAGGCATAATGGTTTTAAACTTCAAACGTTCATAACACATTTGCCATCCTGTACCACTGAGTTCCCTTCACTAGGATCAACGGTGAAGTTTGAACAAAATAAATCTCTTCAAAGTAAGGAGTACGGTGTATACGTATCATGTGTATATAAAAAAAATTTAAAGTTTTCAAAATTGTCCTCAAATTTTGTATGTCGTCATTATTTTTTATTATTGGTGATTAGAGATAAATGCACTTTTTTTCATCAAAAATCAGTTATCTCATACAAAACAAAATTCAAATAACAACAACAAATGAAATTTTGGTTAAATAAACAAGTTTTTATGTATTATAGCTAATGCTGAAAATACATTAACCCCAATTTAATTCCAGAAACTTATTTTCGGATGAGGATCAACTTTAACTCGCTGTTGTCAAAAATCTATTGAAATAGTAAGCAGCACTACTGATATCACACTTCTACGCCTTTCACTGTCGAAATAGAGATGTCCCCAGTAGAAATCGCACTGATTTTATTAACTTTCGGTATCGAAGTCGAAAAAGCCAAAGAAGAAAAGACCATCAATTTGGTCTCACCAACTTAGGCTTGAAGTTAACTTAGGGTTTCAATCGAATAAAAACAACAAGTTTTGGGGTCATAATTCTGTTTGAGTCAAAATTCGGATTACAAAATTATGTTTTCCAAATTCTGTATTTCAAAATTTTGTAAGTCCAGAATTGTGTAAGGGCCAAAATTCAGTCTCCAAAATCCTGTATTTCAAGAGGTATTAGGCATTAAATTGGTTTCTTAAACATACTTGAATCTTGAACCATCGATGAACCACAGTTGTTCCTCGGAAATCAGTCAGTAAAAATTGCTGAACCACGGTTCAGAATTTGAACCATGTCTGTGCAACTGGCACTAAGAAATATTTCTATGGTGGGAAGTCTTAATTGGCATTGAAGAAATATTTGAATTTTAGAAAACAGAATTTTAGATTTACAGAAGAATAAAGAATTTTGGAAACAGAATGTTAGCACTTACAGAATTTTGGACTTACTGAATTTTGAAATACAGAATAATGGAAAATCAGAATAATGGAATACAGAATAACGACCTATTCCCTAAAAAAATATGTTTCTGGAATTAATGATGTAGGATTAGAGTCGTGCTTGGTCTTATCCCCAAGTAGAAAATTGGTCGTGCTTCAGCTTAGGGAGTTTATTCCAGATTTTTGATCTTTTCGCCTCCTCTGCAGTTTTGATATTGTTTTGTATCATGTTTTCTCCTATTCTGCAATAAGGCTTTAGGCCCGTTATGGTGCTCCTACTTTTGCAATGGAGTCTGCCTCTTAATTGCCCTGTATAGTTGTGATCGCCCAGTTCATCAAGGTTTAATTCAGATGAACCTGCAAATTGAGCCCCTTTCCGTGAGAATAATAATTTTCCCCATCCCCACTTTGCAAACATGATGGACCTGTGTAGTGTGGTCAAGTCAAGAATGACTTCTTTAGCCAATGTAAGGCAAGTTTTGATTGGTGTGGCAAAGTGCCCTGATGATTTATTAGTTGTAGTAAGTTCTGGGGCCAAATTACCGCGTCAGTGAATGTGTGAGTGAGTGCCATCATCAGTGGTCAACTGAACGAATAACCATTTAAAATTTTAGCATACTAGATTGCCCGGAACGTAAGCAGTGATGCCAAAATCACATAATTCAGTCGCGTATTGCTCGATAGCTGATGCGGTTATTTGGCCCCTGTCCGTGCCATGCAAAGAACTCTTTTTTCATTATGGTGGCCATACGTGGGACTTTCAACACCTTAAAATCGAGTTTTATATTTGCACTGAACCCCCTTATAACCGGTGATTTTTTAGCTGGTTTGGTTTTGGCAACACTGGTTTTGACAGCTGACGTGTGTTTAGTACCTTGTGTCACTGTCAAACAGCTTCAGTTTGGTTTGCAATTTAACCATGGATCGTCTTACAAATGAACAACGCTTGCAAATTATTGAAGTTTACTATCAAAATTCGTGCTCGGTTCGAAATGTTCATCGCGCGCTGCTTCCATTTTATGGTCGGCATTCTCGACCTTCTGAGCAGTCTATTCGAAGATTGTGACCAAATTTCACACCAAATTTACTTTGTTGGACATTAAACCACCAACACGTTTACGTACTGTGCGTAGTGAAGAAAATATTGCGGCCGTATCAGCTAGTGTGACAGAAGACCGCGAAATGTCGATTCGGCGCCGTTCCCAGCAGTTAGGCCTTTGTTACAGCACTACGTGGAAAATTTTGCGGAAGGATTTGGGCGTAAAGCCTTTTAAGATACAGCTGGTGCAAGAACTAAAGCCAGCCGACCTACCACAACGCCGAATTTTTGGTGAATGGGCTCTTGGAAAGCTGGCCGAGGATCCGCTTTTTTATCGAAAAATTGTGTTCAGCGATGAGGCTCATTTTTGGTTGAATGGGTACGTAAATAAGCATAATTGCCGCATTTGGAGTGAAGATCAGCCAGAAGCATTGCAACAGCTACCAATGCATCCCGAAAAAGCCACTGTTTGGTGCGGTTTATGGGCCGGCGGCATTATTGGGCCATATTTCTTCAAAGATGATGCGAATCGCAGCGTTACTGTCAATGGTGAACGCTACCGAGCGATGATAACAAACTTTTTTTTGCCCGAAATGGAAGTTCTTGACTTGCATGATATGTGGTTTCAACAAGACGGTGCCACATGCCACACAGCACGCGAAACAATGGCGCAATTGCGAGGCGAGTTTGGTGAACAGTTAATTTCTCGTTTCGGGCCGGTCAATTGGCCGCCTAGATCGTGCGATTTGACACCATTAGATTATTTTTTGTGGGGGTATGTCAAGGCTAATGTCTATAGCCCGCTTCGATTGACGCACTGGAAGCCAACATCCATGCATTCATTCGTGAGATACCGGCCGATATGTGTGAAAGAGTATGCCAAAATTGGACTCAGCGGATGGGCTACCTGAGACGCAGCCGCGGTCAACATTTGCATGAAATTATCTTTAAACATTAAATTGCAAGGTTCAAACTATCGATTCAAATAAATATTTCATTCATTTTTTCGAATTTTTTGTGTTTTCTCGTTTTTTTGCATATCTAACGAAGTCTCGTTTGGCGCTCGAGGTCGAAAACTTGGATTATTTGCAAGACCAACATAATAAAAAACTCAGCAAAAAATCAGAACTACCGAATTTGACGCAAGGTCTCAGTCCTATGGAACTACAAGGCTACTGGACTAATATAAGCCAGAGGAAAATTTAAGATCTTGAATTTAATATAATATATATAAATGTTATTATTTAATTGTGCAAACAAAATTTAAATGTAATTTTTTTTTTATTGGTCTCAAAATCTTGGTGAATATGTATTAATCTCCTTTTCTTGTTGATATTTCAAGTCAGAAAAATAAATCAAAAATCTTTCTTTTGCGACGATTTGGTTATTGCCGCAGGGTTAAAAGTCCAGAAGCCAAGAGTCCATAATGGGCATTTGGCTTACTTGGGTGGGTGAGAAGTCCATTATGAACTTATAACCCACCTAAGTGCGGGCCAAAGTCCGGAAAAGCTCTTATGCACTACTAGCTCAGAGTTTATGGAGTTTTAAACCACTTAGATGATTCAAAAGTCCATAACAATATGAAATGATACAGTTTATATTATTGATGGATATATAGGAAAATTTCGAAGTTTCTTTAAATCCAGATTCTTTAAATGCAAAAGAAACATACCTCACTGTATATTCGCGTGAGTTATTCATAAATACAGTGCATGCACCCAAGATTACGGCGGATAAGCAGTAAGGTATGTTTGGGGGACATGCTGCCCCCTTGCAACCCCCCTGCTGCTTGGGCTCACTATAGGCTTTGGGGTAGGTGCGAGGTTGGATGTATGCAAATTTTCTTTAGCATTTTTATATTTTTTACTATAGACTTTTGACCCATTTTCTGAAAAAAAAAAAACTATGAGCTTTCGACCCACTTCCCTCCTCTGGAGCTTTGGCCCATTTTAGTGAGTTATTAGTTTATAATGCATTTATGGACTTTTAACCTACCATTATGGATTTTTGGATTTTGGACTTTTAATGTGTATAAAAAACATTTCATTTTAACCTGAAAGCCTTAAAAAGAGGCCTTTATGTGTATGTAAAGAAAGGTTACTTAAATTATCAAAGAACTAATTCAAAGATTCGTTATGCAAAATCAAATAATTTTATAAATCGACTGAATTTTTGTGCGAACTCAATTAAATCTTTTTAAAGGACTTTGCTCCTAACAACAAAATTTAACAAAAAAAATTCAACAACGAATATACATAGTTCAAAATGAAAAATGTTTAAGAAAATAAGTAAAAAAAAATATTTATAAGGAAAATCTACTTTTTTTAAGCGGGGAATAAAAAACGAACTTGTAGGTATAATGTTTTTTAACGCAATTCTTGATTTCTTTCTTCCTGTTGACTACAAAAAGAAATTTGAGAACATAAATTGTCTTAAAAATTAAATACGATTTTTTTCTCATGCTGTTTGCCATTTACATAGTTCCTAAAAATTGACTTTTGGAAATTTCGTTAATCTGTGCATATGTAAATGCTTTCCGAATCCATTCCTTGCATATGTTCTATTTAAAGTTTCAGTGTACATATGCGCCTACGATCTCCACCTATTTAATATTTCGCAAGAGGTTCTTTGAAGATTCAATTTATTTTTTTTGTATAGACACGGCCTATTTTGACCAAATTTAATTTTAACTCAATTTGTTGATTTTTAGTTTGCCTATAATGATGCACATTTCCCTGTCGTAAAAAAAAATTTCCCTTCCCACGATCTCAAACAAACAAACAAACATCTCTTTGTGATGAATCAACATGGGGGATGATGATTCTTTAACGCCCACTTTCCTTAACAGAAAAGATATTTGTTTGTTTAAAGTTCATAAGCAGGTTAAGTCAATTTTTTGGCTTGAAATCAATCAGCTTCAAAGTAAATGTAACTGAAATGAAAAGGAAGTTCTTGAAAAAAAAATAAACAAAATCAAAACCAAAAATTTACAAGTCAATTTAACAAAACATCAAAGTTAAGTTCTTCATATATTCAAAGAACCAGGGGATTGCTTATTTTGTTGAGTCTGTTGACCTTAATCTTTTTTAAATTTAAATTTAAAAATAAAAAAAAACAACGACATCTATAAAAGTTCTTCTAGTTGCCACCAACATCAACTTTATCATAGACACAAACCACACAAGCTGCCCATACTTTCCCAGTATTTTTTTTTAAAGCTCTCAATAATCACCAAATGAATTTTTATGTGACGTCAGACCAACGACCGATAAATTTAAAAATTGAAAATTGAACAATTGATGGAAAATAGATGGTGATGGTCTCATTTGTTGACATTTTTATCCTCACAAGATATCAAATCCTTCTTTTTAACGACTTAATTAAGTACTTTTATTGGCAATAACAGAATATCAAAATCTCTTTCGTAAATGAACCTTTTCCATCAATTCAAGCGCCAAGTATGTCAACAATTTTTGTTTACATTGTCATTAGTTTTGTTTTTATCCTGATGAAACCTGAATTCATTTTGTAAACAAATTTAGCTCTTCTACCCGCAAACCAAGTAATTTAATTAAATTCCCCAAATTAGGATAACTTATTTTGTGTGTGTTGGGAGAATCTGCAATCCCCTTCACTGGGTACTTAAATTAACAAAATGATTAACGGTATCATCATCTTCTTCTTTTTTTTTATTTCCTTACAGAAAAACGTGCCAATCATGCAAGTGTCCACGCGAAGCGCATGCCATTTACCAGGAACAAGTCACATCGGTTCGCGAACGTCTCGGCTTCAAGAGTACATCGCCAACGCACTGGGAATCAGATCAAAGACAGTTGGGATACACTTGGGTGCCACCAGGTATTATGACCTCATCCAAGGTTCAGCGTTACTTTGATAAGATCCCTCAGGATAAAGTTCCTAAGCTTGGTTCAACAGGTGAACGCTATCGGGAGCAGCAAGTAATGATGCAACTTCCAAAGCAGGATTTATCGCTTGATTATTGCAAACACGTCGAACCACAACATCGTGCCTCATATGAAGATTTCGTTGCAGCAAGGAACGAAATCGCCTTAGACATTGGTAAATAAAAAAAATTTAATATTTTGTTTCTTCAAACTTAAATTGAATTTATTTTGTAATTTTTTTTTAAAGGTTATATTAAGGATGCTGCACAGAGTACTCAATGTGTACATTGTGATGAACGTATCCCTAAGGGAGACATGGCTGTGGTGGCGCCGAAATTTGTCGACAGTATGATGTGGCATCCGAAGTGCTTTACTTGCAACACTTGTGATGAACTCCTTGTGGACCTGACCTATTGTGTTCATGATGATAAGATCTATTGCGAGCGTCATTATGCGGAGATTTTGAGGGCGCGTTGCAATGGCTGTGATGAAGTGAGTACAAAATATTTGGTTTGTTTAATTTAATTTGTTAAAATAACAAATATCTTAGAAAAGTGATAATTTTGAATTTTAGACAAAAACAGAATAGAAAACTATTTGAGTTTTTAAAATTTCCATCTACCATTTTTGAAAAATGGATCTATTTTATTCGAGTTTGAGAATGCGTCATGTGAATACTTTATGTAGATTTTGTTAATGGAGAAACTTTTTTTTAGTGATTTATTAATTAAGTTCAATAGAAGGAACCACAGCAACAATAAATCGAGCCCTTCAAGGATTTTTTCCTAAAATATTTTTAAAGTTAGCACAAAACAGAAGTGAAAATCGAAATGTAAGAAATTTAATTAAAATAAATATTAAACACGCACCCAAAGAGCATAAAATTTGTTTTCCGTGAATATTTCGGATATTTTAATAGTTATTATTGCTATTCGGGGTGGAGACAAATCAAACAAATCAGAGATCATTTAAATCGGTTTAACCGTTCTTGAGTTATAAATGGTTAAACTAACTTGATTTTGTTTTATGTATTAAATAAATTTTATGAATACCGCCATTGACAAATCGTCTTCATTTGCATTATTCAAGGCAGATTATTTGCCTCCAATATTGCCTATTGAGCCGCTGGGTAATTACTACGCATTAATTTAGTTTTTAAGAAACCAACAATTCATGATCTTCTAAAACGTTTTCAGGTGCTCAATATGTTAGCAATATGTAAAGTTTCTTAACTTTAAAAAACTAGTGTTACTTTAGAATGAAGTTATCTTGAGGCCAATATCTTTTTCTGTACTCAAGATATTCGAGAAGAAGAACTTTTTTAACAATGTTCACCATTTTTTGATTTTTAGTTTTATCAAAATTATTATCAGGTGATGTGTTTTACATTTTTTTCAATTTTTAACCACGTTGATATGCGCAGAGTAAAATAAACTTGAAGTCGATGGCATAATTTGATCTTGAGATATTCGAGAACAATGAAATTTTGCAACTTAAATGGTGCAGAGAAAAAAAAACAGTTGTTGAATTTTTTAAATGTCAATATTCTGTTAAATAAAATTAACAAGAACGCAATTTCTTTATTCGTTCTTGAAATATTGTAAATTAAAAAGGAATCTAGGAGCGTACGAACAAACATCTCTCTAGAAATGTTTAATTCCGATTCTACCTAGCTCAAAACGTGTACATACATATGACAAAATTTACAATTTTACAATATGGACTAATAACAATAATTTCCAATGAGATTTTAAAAATCGAAAAGATGTTTTTTGTTTTAATCCCATTTTTTTCTTAAGATATGTATCTAAATTTCGAAGAAATAAAACCCATCTTCTATAGGTTGAATCTTTCAAACATATATAATTTGTACTTATATACCATTTTTTGATATGTTCAAAAAGTAGTTTTTATCTAAAATTGACAAAGATACATATAGCCATTTAAACTTTACGATTTCTTATAATTTTTTGAAGTTTTTACCCAAAAATCTGCTTTTTTGGTACTTCATGACAATTTTAACAATCCTTGCACCAGGTACAAAGTCTTATATCAATTGGCCCAGCCGTTTAGTTTGCCAGTCTAGAAGCATTTAAAACCAGCTAGACAAAAAAAAAATTGCTGACGTACCTACTTTTTTGAGATTCTCAATAATACAGTAATCGTTTTGTCATATTTCATCAAAATCTTGAGTTTCAATAGTTTTACGAATGTGAAATTTGACATGTAGTACCATAAAAGAGCCTTTCGTAAAATTTGCATTAGTGTGTATCTAAATGGACGTTTTTGAACTATAGGTACAAATAAAAAAAAATAATATTTTTTTTTAATTCGTTGAGGACATAAGAGGTCTAAAAATACCTAAAAATATGTTTTCGACCACCCAGCTAATTAAATTCGGCCACCATTTTGAATTTAAGGGAAACGGGTAAAAAAAAATAAAATTTAAAAAAAATATCGTAATCTCGCAATATATAAATCTTGTTGATTTGACAAAGTCAAACAAACTCTTCATAACGCAAATATAATCCATATGAAAAATTTTGATTGGAAATGGAGCAGTTGTAACCGGTGTACTTACAAAAAAGTTGTAAGGATAAGAGAAATTCAAATATTTTTATTTTGTATTCTGATTTTTTTTTTGTTGGGCTTATTCGTTGAAGCCGTACGCTGTTCGTGCTGAATTTAAGCTCCCACATTTTTCTACAAACACCAGCTTAAATGCCAGCACATATATTTTTACAGAACATTTTTGTGGAGAAAATATCACATCAAATAGGTGTTCTCTGAGCATTAGATAAAGAGCCCACGGCAGATTTTGTGTGTGAATGATAACAAAAAAAGAAGTATAGGCATCGCAAGCTTCGTTTAAAGCTATTTAAAAAATCGAAGTCTTGTAGTCCACAACTGGGCCTTTGTGAATAAATAGTGCAGCAAACAAAATATGAATGCAACTTCGAAGGTAATCGAGCTAGCCAAAATTGGTTTTCACCTCTTCCTAGATAAGCTCCTCGGATCACATCACGGAAGCCAAGACAATTTCAATAGGATCCTAAGTGATGAATTCTATCAGTAAATTAAGAATTCATTTATTCATTATTCAGCTAAAAAGAATAACATGCTTCACTGAAAATATATCCTGAACGGAAATTTTCAAGGCAAAAGGTAACATTTTCCACTCAACACCAACTATCTGAATTTCGGTTTTTAAATTTTTAATATGAAAATGAAAGTACCAGCTCTACTGTCTTAAGCTTAATTGTCATGATCAAAGGGCTTGAACAAAAACGCAGCATATTTTTGGTAAAAAAACACAGTTTAATTTCGTTTTTTCCGGAGAATTTCCTAAGGACCTGAATAAAAACATAGCCCACACGCAACTTTGTAAGACCCGTTCTCATTTTTATCGATTCCCTTAGGGCTTAGAAAAACACATTTTTGTGGTATATTTTTTTGTCTTAACTTTGATTTGATTGATTGAGCTTACTTACATTCAAATTACTTTGCTTATCATATGCGTTTTTTCATCCCATCCTCTTGGGGCTTTGAAAAAAACATACTTTCATGCTAATATTTTAGACCCATTCTTTAACTTATAGTACAATCTCCTAAGGGCACAACTAACATAACACATTTTTTTGCCTCAATCTTGTTTTTTTGTCCCATTCTTTTCCGACTTTTACAAATTTTACAGAAGTTGTTTGTTTGCAGGTGCATGGTCATCTGTTGTATTTTGCTATTAAGTTATTTTAACGATTCGGCTGTAGAGGGGCTTCAGCCCCTATAGCCCCCCCCCCCTGGATCCACCACTGTCAGTGGCATAGTAAGGGCCTTTTTCATTCAATTTGTAGTAAGTTCGGTTCAACTTACATGAATTCTTTGAGGGCAGAAGAGACCCTCCATCTGAAACGATTTATTTCTTGTTTGAGCCCAACCTAGCCTTTTGTTACACCCTATGTGTACTTCTTCATAATACCCTGTATATTTTACAAAACAAAAATTTCTTTGAATTTAAAATGGTGGCCAACCTCAGCCAGCTGGGATGTTGAAAACTTATTTAAAGACTCCTTTTTACCTCTTCTTTTAATTAAATAAAAAAAAAAACCATCTATTTGCTTGTGCAATTGTAGCTCAAATGTTCATTAATACATTAATGAGTTTGACAAAATAAAATGGCACAATCTTTTTTTCAGATTTAATAGAAAAATATAGGTCGTATAGAAAAAACTATATTATAAACAAAGTTGTAGAAATTAAGATTTTGAACAACTTTTATCAAAAGTTAAAAATGGGCTAGTTATTTAACCAAAACTTATTTTTCTAAGATCCAAGATGACGGCCAACGCAAAAGGTCTAGAAAATTAAAAACCACTAGTACACTATTCCGAACAAAAACATTCCACATGTGATTCGAGTTCGAACACCATCTAGATTTTAAGTCACTTACTTATCGAATAGCCCTCATAAATTAAACCCAAAGTGCCTTGTCTACCTTGCAATTTTCTGTCTAGGGAGTAGTTTGCGGAGAGTTTTGTAGTTTGTGATGTTTCATAGGCAACTTATTGCTTCAAAATTTTAGTCAAAAACCAATTGCAAGATAACCAAAGCACCCAGCCTAAATCAAAGCACCTCCTTCATGCCAAGGATTCATTTATTTCTTAAAGCTAACTTTAACTTTTTTGTACGTATTTCCTTCCATTTTCATTGCAAAAAAAAGTTTCAATTTAACAATTTATTCCTTCTCGTGGACGATAAAATCTATTTTGAAGTGTACCTACCTATTTTTTTTTGTTCAGCACGTGCCATAACTCATTCTATCATTTCTATAAAGAAAAGGCTTTTCAGATGCAATTAAATAAATTAATTGCACTTTTATCAAAATTATCAACGCGCTGAACTTCAAAAGAACTTATTCTCTTGACCATGTTGGTATATCGATAGTCCTGTCGTCTATAAATTTTATCGTTCAAAACTTCAACTACACCTAGAAAACTTTTGTATTTCCTTTATCGATAGTCAGGTTTAATGCAGGATAAACGACACACCTTAGCATTAATTAATATACTCTATACAAAAGCAATTAAAAAGCAACCTTTTTACTCCTTTTTCTCCTCAACCGATAACCATAATATATTTTTTTCAATATTTTTGTTTTTTTTTTTAACATGGCTGCGCTTATGTATATACTTGGGTTGTGTAACAGCTTTTAAACTGATTGAGAAATTAATTACAACAATGCACTGTAGTAATGGAGATAGTTTAAGCTAAAATTGGAATCACAGAAAGCATATACACACTAAATGGCAGTCTTGCCATCCCTTAATCGCTTATCGAACAACTAATTTCAGATTTTAGCACGCAAACTTAGATAGTTTTTGGTGCACAGGTGTGCCAATTATAAGCCCACAAAAGCTAACAAAGTTGTTCCCATCAAAAGCAATGAACTATCACTTAACAAAAATTACATTTTTTTTAATCTTTTGGGATGAAGTTTAAGTTTTATTTATTTTTGCTGCCTTAATTTGTTGGATCGTGGCACGAATCAATAATAATGCTTTCCACAAAACATTCTATTTGAGTGCTTGTTTTGTGCTATAGATTTTGTTAATGTTGCTCTAGTTTGTTGACAGCATTTAATTTTTAGCACCGCACAGTGGAACTGAGGTGGAAAAAACTTGAGTCATAAAAGTATCTTTGTATTTTTTCAGAGGACTTTTGAGATAGCACCACCAGTTTGCTAGGGTAATTCTTCTTTCGATCTCCACTATCCACAAAAATGTTGACGTCGTCAGTGGGATCAATGTTTACTTTAAAGTATAGATGATCTCTTTAACTAATTCAAAGTTAATGCTATTAACACTGACGTTTTGTCCAAGCCAGTTGACAGTTCTTTTAATGAAGCCTGATTCACAATGCAACGAGAAAACGAGACGAGAGCTTGACGTGAAACGCTGTCATCTTTTTCTAGTTATAAAATCGTTCCCAAATTCACAATGTGGCGGGATTTTTAAGGAAGAGAACTGATTTTCTGTAAAATTTTTTTTTTTTTTTAATTTGAACAAAAAATATTTCAGACAGCAGATTATCAATTGCTTTATCTATTAATCTCAATTTATCGTATTTTTTCTTGTAAATTTTGTTTCCATTATGCAAATTACTTGTGAACAAAGAAAATCGTCGTCTTATCGCTTTCAATTTTTCGAATCCTTGGCGTGACGTGACGACGAGAAACGCTGCATTGTGTATACCCTCGTACGCTTTCATTGTTTGAAAGTCGTTTGACATAAACGACGAGAATTTGTCAAGTTCACGTCTCGTTTCCTTGTCGCATTCATTAAAAGAACTGTCAACTGGCTTGAAAAAAACGTCACTGTTAATAGCATTAACTTCGAATTAGTTAAACAGTTCATCTGCACATTAAATTAAACATTGATCGCATTGAATCAGGCTTGATTGTTGATATTGATACCATGTATTTGTTCATGACTTCGTTAACTTGAAGACCTTGAAGTTTCCCCTGTTCTTCAATTGCCGTAAAATCGTCTGTAACAACCTGTTGGGAGTGGCATATAATGTCAATATCATCGGCATATCCTAGAAATTGGACAGATTTGTTGAAAATAGTGCCTTCATTGTTAACGCTAGCCCTACGTGCTACTTTCTCCATAAGGTGATTGAAGAAATCACACATCTTTCCGTACACATTGCATCGCATATCTTTCAATGCCACGTGACACAACTGAATCAGATTTTCCGAAATCCCAAGATATTATAGAAACACATAAAGCTTTAAAGTCGATTAAGGGATGGTGAGCCTCGACTTGAAATTCATTTTTCTTTTCAAGATATGCCTGAGAGTGAATATTTTGTCTATGGTCGATCTTTTTACCGGAAACCAGCCTGGTACTTGCCGATTATAGGGTTGCAGAATAGCTTAAGACGCTCACACAGTTCGTTGAATAAGTATGCGACGTTTATCAGAGGTATGCCCCGATAGCATCGCAGTTTTCTTAGATGAGACTTATGGATCTTATAGACTAGTTATCGTAGATGGTTCCTTCCACCCAAACTTGGTTGATGAAATGATTCATTTTCAATTTTGACAAATCCCTTCCGTGCTGGTAAACCAGCAGATCCGGTAGCCTTATTGTTCTTGAGCTAAGCTAAGCGTTAGTGGTACTGGGTCTTTATTGACTGAAGTTAGACTCGCTTCGTGTTCTTTTTCTCGCTGTTTTAATACCTCTTCTACTCCCAGTGCTTCGGTGGCTATAGGTAGCCTTAGCTGTTTTGTATAGCTTCCGTTCCAGTTTTAAGGCTAGCAGCCTTGTGCTTTGCTTTTCTATAAAACTTCTAGATGTTGTTTTGATCGCGAGATTCTTCGATCTCTTTGAGAAAAGAGGTGGCGTATGTCTTCTTCGTTCCAGAAAGGGTCTATTCTATGTATGTTTTTTCTAATCCCCTTACGTTTCTGAAAGAATGGTCACACTAGCCACTTTTCAATATGTTTAATATAACTCGGATATTAAGCTCAATTTGAGAGTTTTCCACAAAAAAGTTTTTGTCAAAATAAAATTTCTTCGAAACGAATTGTTCAAAATTTTTATAAAAGATTTGTATCAAAAAGGAACAAAAACCGACTAATAAATCGAAAAATGATTTACTATATTTGCATTCATTAAAGCATTTAATATTATTATTTTTAATTTTTATTATTCCTTCAAAAATTCTGCTAAAATAAAGAAGTTAATATAAAAATGATTTCCTGTGTTTCCTTTAAATCTCAAGTAAACTCTCATACTGAGTTGAACAGGAATAAAAACCTCTTCTATATATGTATGAAACAAAAAAACAATCATTGAATATTACATTTATAATTAACTTCCATAATTCTTAGAACCACAATAAATCATTTCAATCTCTATGAAATCTTGTACTGTCCATATTCTTGCCAAAAAAAAAAAACATTCTTAGCAACAATTTCATGTGGAGAAATTCTTTCCCAATTAGTTATCACATTTAATCCGCATCTATTTGCTAACGATATAAATCCATTTTGGTCAAAATTGCGCGTAATATAAATTTTATCTTCCATCTCTGGAACTGGAAAGCTATATTGCTTCCAAAGAGAGTTAATACTCGTATCGTACATTGGTAAAACCACAATGAAACAAAACTAGATAATTTAAAAATCGAAAAACCACAATCTTCTCCATAAGCGTCAACACTATACTGTCAACATCATTTTCAATTGAACCACAATTCAGTGTTGCCACTTTGATAAAAATATTTGTTTTGAATCTTCTTAGTTTTTTTTGTTTCATACTTTTAGGAAGAGAAAATGTTAGAACTACCTATTCTAAATGAGACTGAGACTGAGTATGTGAGGGCTCTGTAATCTTTGGCCCTACCTTATATAGGGCAAAAAAAAGTATGGCATGGTAGGAAACGCTCATTTCACAGGCATGCTTGAAATACAAAAAAAAAAAAGAATAGGGAGACTCAAAAAATTAGAAAAAAGTAAACGTTTTTCGCGATTAACGTGAATTCAAAATGTATCGATTCATGAATGAACCGACGCACAGTGGTCTGTTTGTTGAATTTTCTACTTTAAATAGGGGCCTCACAATTAAGGTCAGAACATGGTCTAAAACTTCAAAATTTTAATTAATTATATATTGTTTAAGTCAGGAACAGAGTGAAGTTTATATATTTTAAGTTATTGAATGTATTATAATTTCAAGTTCAAATGACTCCAATACTAATTTGTACAAAATTTAAAGAAGATGGTCCAAAATGTTCAGAGATGTTCCCAAAGAACTAGAACTAATTTTAGTCCTAATTTTTAAAAATATTTGAGTTGGAAATAATTTTTAGACCTAATCTGATTGAATCTGAATTTTTTTTTTACAAATTTGACTGCTGGAAGTAGCGAATAAATAATTCAACCTATGACCTATTTCGTTACTTGCAGCTGCCAAATTTTTTTCAGATTCCATCAGATTAAATCTAAAAATAGTTTCCAAAATAAACATTTTTTTAAATTAGAACTAAAATTATTTCTAATCCTTTGGGAACATCTCTAAATATTTTGGACTATCTTCTTTAAATTTTGTACAAATCAGTATTGGAGTAATTTTTATATTAAAGTATACATTCAAGCTCATATTTTGAGATATAACAAACATAAACTTCACTCAGTTCCTGACTTCAAAAATACTTTATTTAAATTTTGTGAAATTTGGGACCATGTTCTGACCTAAATTGTGGAGGGCTTTTTTGAAATCGTAAAAATAGGCAGTACCACTAAATACAGCATCCCCAAATCATCAATTTATTTTAAGAATTGCCATGGAAAATAATTTTTGTTGCCAACATTCAACAAACGGACCACTGTGTGCTACCACCGCCAACGCAGGGTCAAATGTCCATTGTTTGTAATTGCAGATAAAAAAGTTCAATCATTGTCCTTCAAATATTTTTTGTTAATTTATGTAGGATCAAATTTTTCCATAGAATGGCAACCCTTCAATTATTTTCCATGCTCTATAAACTGCTATTATTTCAACAGCTTCCAGCTTTGCACGCTTAGAAGTCTCATTTGTTTTGCTGCCTTCAACTCCCCTTAAGTTTGTCATCTTGTTTACTACCCAGTGGTGCGGCGCGGCGTGGAACCGGCTTAGGAGGTCATATTATTGTTATTATGGTTTGGTTAGGTTTGAATTTTGGTTTTCCTTTCGCCTTTATACCTAACAAGAGCATGCCCATCTACCAATCAACCATACACCTTCTGCCACAGAGTCACAGCTGAGACAAAATTATGGGTTGGAAGGAACTCATCTGTGGGTGATTTGAGTCTACACACTTAGAAATAACTTTTTCTCGGCCAGCTGTTGCAATTTATTATTGCCACTGAAAAGCTACCACAATAATGTTGCCAGTATTATATGCGCGTTACCACCGTTATCATGCGCTAACTAGCTTACTTTTAACTTATAGTTAGGTTAAGTGAAATAATAACAAATCTAACGGATACATTTTATTACTCGAAGTTGAACGCCGCGAATGGTGGAGGGATTTAAAATTATTGAATCCGATGTGTGGTAAATGGCCGGGACGAAAAAGCATTTGTTAATTTATTTTAAAAAGTTTTTTGATGCGTTTTCTTTTTAGTGAATAAAAACAACATTTCTTCATGTTGGTTTAAGGATTGACCTTCAGAATAATATTATTACGATTATGTTGTAGATCCATGTAAAAGATGCGAGGAATAATATCAGACGTATTTTTGAAGTGATAAGTTGAAAAGTTTTGTGTTAAAGTGCGAAACACAATAATAGTGAATCGATAGTTACTAAAATTGTCATTGAACCGCTTATTCAGACCTTCAAACCTTAAAAGTACGAAGTTGTGTTTACAATAACGCAAAGATGCATATAAATAAATTGTTTTTGAAATATACTTAAGTTCAAAAGGATAAAGTAACTGGTAGTAAGGAAATTGTATCTTTTATTATTCGCTGACGGAAACACAATTTCTCAGCAAGTACTATACGTATTAATTTTTAAAATAACCTTGTGACAGTGTAATTCTTTAACATTATCCTAAAGCCTACAAAAAGTAATAAATGTAAATAAAAACAACAATTCCCATCGAAATTAAATAACAAACACATTAAAAAAAGAAATTAAAAATTCAAACATATTTCAAACAAAAAAACTTCAAACTAAAACAAAAAACAAAATTTAAAAAATTTACTTTTTATTTCATTTTAAGTCAGAAACGTATCTAACCAATGCAAAACTGTGTCGACAAAATGACAATGAACATCTCCCATTGAGAGACAAATGAACAGTGGAATACAGGTGGAGTAAAGTTTTGAGACCATGATTACATTTAGCCCTGGATGGAATCTGATTGTTATTTGGCAGCATTTATGTGATTTGTGATCTTTCCTTCTTATTTTGCCTCTAACCGTTATCATTGTTTTCCTAATTGTTCCATGTTTCGATTCGTTTCTAAGAAACCTAGAGAATGGGGGATGGCATCATAATGTCATTTTCGACAGAAATTGATTTTGATTGTTCTTTCCCGCAGCCCTTCAAATGTGTTATCAACACAAAATTCAAAACTCCAACCTCCTCAAGGTATAATGGAAGCGGTAGAAAATTAATTGTATAAATTTTCGTGTATACTGGGTGCCCCTAGTGCTTCATTTTTTATTGATGATTTCTTGTTTCATTCTAAGAAAAAAATTATACAGGCAAAAAATTCTATCTCCCTCCCCTGAGCAATTTCTAAAAAAATTTGACTCAAAATGAAAAAAAATTATTCAAAATCAACAAAAGCACATGCAATAGTTTTTTTAAAAGCCAATATTCCATTCTTTATTTTTTTTTTTCAAATGAAGTCGTTAAGTGAATATTTTTTTGAGAAATTAGGTTTGAATGCCAATTTTTTTCAAGTTGATTTGTTTTAAATTTCACTCACTCTTTTTTTTAGTCTTCATTGCTCTTATCAATTTTTATAGATAGAACCTCCTGCAGAACCATTTTTTGTTTGTTTTCTGTTTTCCTAAGAATGGCTTCACTGATTTTTTAATAAAATAATCAGTACAATTTATTTAAGCTTAAGCCTAAAACCATTTTTCATTTTCGATTTTCTTGAAAACAACTTTACGGACTTTTCTAATAATAAATATCAGTAGGTATATTTATAGGTATATTTATTTTAGCAGACTTAATTAAGATGAATTTTTTTTGTTGAATACAAATTTAAATAGTACGTCCCATAAAATATTTTTTTTTATATTTTGATTTTCTAAAGACCGCGTCTAGGGATTTTTCTTAAAAAAATCAATAAATTTATTTATTGCGATGCGATACGATATAGGGAGGTAAGCATAGGGCAAGTTTCGGATTAGTGCAGAAAAAATCAAGATAACAAACGAACATGACATTAGGATTTCAGAAAACGCGAAAGAGTGAGTGGAAAAATTCTATCTGTCTGTTTGTTTGTACTTCGGCATACTCTACTGACTAAACCACTGAAGCGATTTTCTTAAAATTTTGAGCTTTTGATTTTTTTTGCTGTTTTGTATATATTTAGTGTAGAAAGGCCTTCGAATAAAAAAAAATTGGTACCACCATGAAACTTGGTGAAAACGTTTCATGTTCAATGAGAATGAAGAATCAAAAGAGTCTATACAAATATTTCACATGGAAAGGTGTTTTTTGAGGGGGGAGTTGTGGTGTATCAAACGGAAAAATTTACCTTGGAACAACAAATGTAAATGACACATGTTTTTAAGGTAGGTTTTGTTGAATCAATTGACACCAAAACTAAGTCGATACGACCCCCGAGAAAAAAGTTATTGCCATTTTTATGTTAAGACAACTGTACTGTGGTGAATAGGTGTTTTTTTTGGTCGGGTGGGGTTATAGTGGGATTATTACCATAAGACTATAAAATTGCTTTATGGACTAATAGAATGAAGAATCAAAAGAGTCTATAAAAATATTTCGCACGGAAGGGTGTCTTTTTGAGGCAATTGAAAAGTGTGGTATTATTTTTCAAAATCCTTTGAAAAGGGTGGTAGCCCTAAGAAACGGGGTAAAAATTGTTCATTTACTACGAGAATGAACAATAAAAGAAATTTACAAACATATGAAGGGTGAAAGGGTGTTTTCGTGGGTTTGAGTAAAAGCAGTGTTACTTGTTTTTGGAAACAATATTTGTTTTTAAAAAAAGTATTATACTTTCCTGCACCCATAAAATATGCCCTTTTACTACAGATATTTGTATAAACTCTTTTGATTCTTCATTTTGATAATTCAGAAAACGTTTCTACAAAGTTTCATGATGGTACTAATTCTTTTGTTTTATTTAAATTATTTTACCTGTAATAATGTAATGTAATTATAGAGAGGAATTTCAAAATAATGGTACTTGGCATACAACTTTATACATACAAAATTATTTTCTTAGAAAAGCAATCCAAATATTCAAAACGATGATATTTCCTCAAGTAATTCGATGTAGTAGTATCTCGTTTCATGATGGCTAGTGCGATGAACTGTCATGTTGAAGGTCTGGGTTCGATTCCCAGCCGCTGCCACCTAAGAACAGAAATGTTTTTCACGAGATACTGCATCTTGCGAGAAACTAACAAATTCTCCTAGAGTATACTTGTTATGAATAAGTGCTTCTCTTCTAGCGGTTCTGACTTGGCAAAAAATTGTAGGTCCCCTCCATTCGTGCCAACAAACACGCACACATAAATGGTTGAGAGTTGTAAGTCACTAGGCCCTGGTTCACACGACCTGTTCCGCCACCAAACTAAAATTATTTATTCATTTTTTTAATTCTATGGCACTCTAATTTTTGAGCTCAATTCTAGTTGACTGGTTGTAAATGCAATTGAAAAAACGAGTTTAATGCTTTGTTACAACTATTCTTCTTTCTTATTTTTTAAAAGATCATGTGAGGCAGTCATCCATTTTATTGAAAAAATTTGTTTGAAAAGTGGTTATTTATGCTACGTCCCATAAAACCATTTTTGTTCTTATTTTCGATTTCCTTGAGAACGTTTCTACTGATTTTGAACAAGTTTTCAATAAATTTTAATAGTATTGTCTACTAAAGCTCGTTAAAAATAGTAAAAATTAAACAATTTACTACAAAATATAAAACAATTTTGCATCATATATTTTTTAGCAGTATCTCCTCCTACGGAATGGTTTTCTTTATTTTTATTAATTTATATACAAACATTTTATATACTTAATTAGAAAATTTCGAATTAGTAAGGGTATTCGTTCAAAGTCGTAAGTTTACGAATTATGTAAATCACTTCCCATACAAAATTTGACAGTTCATTAACCAAGAGATAAACTAAAGCAATTTGTAAACTTATCTAGGGTTTTACGAAGTTGCATGAATACTCTTAGTATTTTTTGAATTTTATTAAAATTTGTATTTATTTTTATATTTTTATCTTCGTATTATTATTAGAAAATACTTAAAATTTGCAAACCAAAAACAATTCAGATGCAGGAATAAGGTGTAAATTACCTGCTGAAATTTAATGACTTTACTCTACCCCCACAGATTTGTTGAGTTATTTTCTTGATGGCAAGATAAACCCTCCTGAAAAGAAATTCAAAAAATTAAAATATGCCTGCTTATTTAGTGCTGCAATATTGACATGGAAATGCACTTAGCAACAGATTATTCAACAAACCTTAAAAAAGTGGTTGCACAAATGATTTTTTTTTTATTAAATTAACAAATTTTATGTACATTATGTTTCCAGCAAACATTTTTTAGGCCAAACAAGTTTATCGTAGGCTAAACTTTTTTCACCATATATAATTATTCCAATATTTCAGGCCAAACTGCTTTATCCTAGTCCAAACTAGTTTATCATAGGTCAAACTAGATTCGTCTAAGAAAAACTGATTTACCAGTTTTAATGTAGGACTTAGTTTTCGCACTATTTTTGTCAGCTATCTACTAGATACTTATTACTAGATACTTAGGTAACAGAATGGCTGGCAAAAATCGTGCGATTTAAAACTAAGTCCCAAAATTATTGTTGTGGTCTAATTTTCGAGGGCTTTATTTCGCGGAGCTACATTAAAACTGGTAAATCAGTTTTTCTTAGGCGAAACTAGTTTGACCTATTATAAACTAGTTAAACCATCAGCGAGTAACATATGAATCAAGAAAACCGATATTTTGAAAGCTTTCTGGGTCTTCTACTAGCGCAAAAAAAAATATGAAAAATGAAATAAAAAAATAAATTAAGTGGCGCAACAGCTCGTGGAGAACCAGGGCCTAGTGACTAACAATTTTCAACCATTCATGTGTGCGTGTTGTTGGCAGGAATGGAGGGGACCTTCAATTTTTTGCCGAGTCCGAACGGCTAGATGAGAAGCACTTATTCATGACAAGTATACTCTTGGAGGATTTGTCAGTCCCTCGCAAGAGGCAGTACCTCGGAAAAAAAACATTTCTGTTTTTAGGTGGCAGTGGCCGGGAATCGAACCCAAATTTTTGACATGACAGTCCTACGCACTAACCATTATGCCACGAGGTACTACATGAAAAATGAAATGGGGCCTTAAAATAAAAGGAAATTCAACCCTAAATTTTATTTCCTGAAACCTTAATTCAATTGTGAAATTAGTTTGTCCTGGGGGAAACTAGTTTGGCTTAGGATAAACTAGTTTGGCCTAGGAATAAATAAGTTTGGCCTAAAATATTGAATAGTCTAATCCGTTCAAATCAGTTTTATGTAGGATAAACTAGTTAGTTTGGATTAAGAAAGAGTTTGAACGGTAAAATACACATTATCTCCTTAACTTTATCTTGGTGTGATTTTAAATAAGTGTTACTGTATTTTGTACTTTTTTTCTAAAATACCAAAAAAACTTTAACTTTAAGTACGTATGCAATCCAAACTGCGTTTTATTCCGCTTTATCCATACTTTAAAAAAATAATAAATGGAACATTTTTGTTTGACTTGACTGTTATTTTTCAGTTATCGAAAATCTGTTTAAATACATAATGGCCTATTCATAATGACTTCTTTTTAAGTTTATGCTTTGTTTAACTTCAGTTTTATAATTAAATGGGTAAAAATAAGTTCTTATTCACTACCAATTTTTTTTTTATATTAAAGTATTATAATTTGAAGTAAAAAACCTTATTTATAAGATTTTCTTAGACGGTTGACTAGTTGTTCTTCATCTTAAAAGCTCATAAAAGTCGGCAGTATGCTTTATTTGATTAAATAAAATCTTGATTTAGTCAAGGCTTGGTCAACCGATAATAATACATAAACCATTCAATGTTTTCTATAATTGTATTCCCTTTTCAAATTCGTTTAGCATTTACTTATCCCAGTATTTAAAATGACATATAATCATTTTTTGAAACAAAAGTTTGCCCGTTAAGTGCTTCAAGAATCATAAGCTTACTCATAAAAATACAAAACAATGACTAAGTGCAAATTAAAACGGGAAAAAATTCTCATGGCGCCTGGCCCAAAAAAAAAACAAAACAAACCCTTCTTAGCTTTTCACACTCAAAAATAGTTTTCATTTCAACTGAAATTAAGTGAATTCTTATAAATAAACATATTTCAACAGAAAAACGGATTGCCTATATCCCATATTCAGCAAAGGGCCAACAAACAAAACAGCTGCAGCTGATTTTCCTTGGCACCTGAAATTTAAACAAAAAAAATATTTATTATTTTTTGCTTGCCCTCGCGACGATATGTTGACTGACAATTAGCCTTGAATTTAACACAATGTTAAGATAAGAATATTTAAAATTTTCTAGTTAAAAAAATTTGATTGATTGACAACAATGTTTGTTGACTGGAAAATCAACCATATGTACATGAGTATGCTTCTGTGTTTTTAATATTTTGTTTTAGCTTAGCTGTATACATTTAGTAAATATGTACATTATTTTATTATGTATTTATTTTTAAAATCAGAAAAACAAACGAAATATCTGACTCGTTATTTAATTATTTATATTTCTATTACATTTTTATTTATATTCCGAAAATTTTCTATGGTTTATGTTTGTTGGCATGCGACCAGTTTTGGGGTTTTGTTGTTGATTGCAATCAATTTGACCAAAACGCAATCAAAAACAAAAACAACTACGGGATATATTAAAAATTCTTTAAAAATGACACTGTCGTGTGAGTGTGTTTGTTTACATATCAAATTTCTTAAAAAGAAATTAAAAACAAAACAAAAACAATCGTTCATTTCAATTAAAGATTGTTATAGAAATAGGATTTCTCAAAGGAAATTTATTTTGCATGTAAGATCATAAACAAAGTACGATTGTAGTATTCAAAAATACCAAGTTATAAAAGCTGTTCGGTAAGTCAGTGACTTCAAACACAGCGCTCGAAACACATGGGGGATTTTCTGCGAAATCTTTATTATATTTAGACTTAGACAAAAAATCAAATAGATTTGACAAATATTAACCTCTTCTTACTCGCCAATGAGACACTGATTTCATCAATGTTTTTAGTTATGAACATGAAACACCACATAAATGAAAATATAAGTTTTTTATTATTTTTTCTTTTTTAATCTAAGACTACTATTTTCTCTTCCAATGATAAATTAACCCTCTTAAAATTTCACCTTTAAACTAACTACCTACATATTTTGAATTGTGACATCACAAAATTTTTGATATAAGTATGTATGTTAGGGTTGTCCAAAAAAAAACCGTTTTGTTGTTTTATGAGAGTTTTGTTACGTAGGGTAATTTTGTTATCGACATAAAATTTCATCCTCCTAGGAAGGCAGTGCTCAAGCGACTTCCTTGTCTTAAGTTTTGCTAGAAAATCCCCTGTAAGTGTTGGTGTATACTGGGTTTCCCCCAATTCGTTTCGTTGTTGATATTTTTGGAGGTGATTTCTGGTTTCATTCTTGGAAAAATATTGTATATGGGGAAAATTCTATCTCCTCCGCTCCCCCCCCCCCCTGAGGTAAGGGGGTAGTTTTTGAAAAATTGACATAAAATGGAAAAAAATATTTAAAATCAAAAAAAGCACATACAATAATGTGTTATAGTTTTTTCAAAGTCAATATTTAATTCTTTTATTTGTTCTTTCAATCAAATTATTTCAAAGAATAGTTTTTGACGAATTTAATTTTAAAGCGAATATTTTTGAAAAAAAATTGTGATATTTTGTTTAAAAGTTGTTTTTTTTCAAAATATTGCGTTTATAAGTACCACTGTTTTTTTTTTTAATCGCAGCTCCCTTATCAATTTGTAGTCAAAAATTGAAAACCGTTGCTTGTTTTGTTGGTATTGTTTATGACGTCAAAAAAATACCATTCTTAATAAAATCCTTTTTTTCGGGTTTTCTTGTGAGCAAAATATCTTTATACTTCCAATTACTTGTTTGGTTGGAAATGTTTTTACCGAAAAAAAAATTACCATTCATAGTTAAACCCTTTTTTCGGCTTTTTCGGGAAAAAGTATATCTAATTGCTAAAAAACTGGGGGAGATTTTTACATTTAATTTTAAATACTTGACTAAAAATTGATAAGAGCATTGAATTTTTAAAAATCAGTGGTGATTATTTACGCTAAATTTTGAAAAAATCACAATTTTTTCAAAAATATCCACTTTAAAATTAAATTTCTCAAAAAATATTCTTTGAAATAACTTGATTTGAAAAACAAATAGAAGAATGGGATATTGGATTTAGAAAACTTATAACACGTTATTGTATGTGCTTTTGTTGATTTTAAACAATTTTTTTTTCCGTTGTATGCTAACTTTTCAAAAATGAATGAAACCAGATATCATCTCCCAAAATATCAACCATGAATTTGTGGAAATCGCAACACTTATACAGGGGATTTTCTTAAAAAACTTAAGAAAGGAAGTCGCTTGAGCACCGCCTTCCATTATACCTAGGAGGTGACGATAACATAATTGATCATGGTAACAAAATTCTGTGGTGGGCCGGTCATGAAATAAAAGAGCATGTTTTTTTTGAGCCACCCTATTGTATATAACAAAAAATCAAAGCTATATTTTTATTTTATACCTATAAGAAAACACCACAAAAAGGTAATTTGTGTACTTTTGATAAGTCCAAATTTTTTATTTTGGTACTTGAATTTGCATAATTTCAATGGTTTTCTGAATATTTTATTTTCGATATAATAAGACTAAGGGGCGAGTATACGAAAAACTTAACTCCTTTTGTACTCAAAATTTAAGCTTTTTTAAATGCTCCTTTGTTGTTAACACTTATTTTAAATGAGGTAAATTTTTTTTAAATAAATTGAAAATAATTTTCCAGCATGTATTTTGTATGGGGAATTTCAAGTGCTTGCCGATACGAATACTATATGGCAAGTTAAGGTTTCGTAAAAAAAAAATAACCAACTACATAAAAAATAATTCAAGTTGCTTGGAACTTAAGAACTTTTAAAAAATGCAAGTAACTGTAGCAAAAATATAAAAAATCATTTAAATAGTTAACGGGTTAACGCTGCATAGCTTAGAGTTCAAAAACAAGTATGCCATTTGATCGTTGAGCGGTTTTTGTAAAAAAAAAATAATTTTTAATATAGGTACATTATAAAAATTTTTATGCCAATTTTGAGTATTTATTAATATACATTTATTAACTTAGTTTCAAAAAATTCATCAACCCGTTTTTGATATATTGAATTTTCAAAAAAAAAGTTAGTTATTCGTTTTGACCAATTTTTTCATTTATCTTTTCCAATGGTTTTCTTTTGGCTCTTTAATTTAAGTACCTGACAACCGCTTGTGACATAACTGTCGTTGTTCTATTTTTGAATTTGAATTTTTAACTAATTGTTCATAAATTGTAAAAATTGTTTTTTATGTTAAAGTTTGTGTCAGTGCCTTCTCGGGAAGGATGCAATATTAGTCATAGGAAAAATAAATGTAATGTTTTGAGCAATTAAATTGAAATAAATATTACCCCTGAAGAAAGTAGAAAATCTTACGAAACGTTGGAGAAAATAATGTAGTAGAAAGTTGTCTTATTCACATTTTTTTTCAAATAGACCAAAAGAGCCTAATCAAAAAACATTGATAAAAAATTTCAAAATTTTCATATATGCTTTTGAATAAAAATTTTGATTTAAATCAGCTGAACCGTAAAAAAAACTTGTTCTTACCGGTTGTATAGCAAGTATACCGTTGTTTTTGAAGATACAAAATTTGGTGAAAACCGCTTCAGCGATTTAGGCTATAGATCCTGATATAAATAGACAGACTGAAGTATGCCACCTTCTTTTTTTCATTCTCTCTATCATAGTAATGATGTGTTTAATTGTTACCTCAAGACAAGTTTTGGATTCGTGCAAAAAAAATTTGAGCCTAAACGGCTGGATAGTTTTTGGTGATTCTGCCCACACTTTTTTTTAATTTTTTTAAGAACTAAAAATAACGTTACCTGAGATACAATATTTTTTAGCAATTTTACAAAATCTTATTTTTCTCAAAAACGGCTCCACAATTTTTCTTTAAAAAAAATCAATGATTCATTTGGCAAAAGCTACATTTGGATGGGAAACCATTTTCCAAAAAATAGTTATTAATGGTACCTCCCAAAGAATCAATCTTTATTTAAATAATTTTTGCTATACAAAAGTCTCTAAACAATATTAATAGGTTTTCTTACTAAAATGTTCCAATTTTTTTTTTAATTTTTAAAAAAATAATTTTTTTTGAAAAACAAATATTATGAAAACTAAATGGTTGATTTTTATAAAAAAAATTGGTATTTAATGGTTTTTTTAAGCTCTGTAAGGTTTTTTTTTTTAGAAAAAATTGTACTTCTATGAAAAAATAACGGTACCTTCCATACAAATGTTAAAAACCGTTGAGGAAAATATTTTTTTTTTCTTAAAAACGGCTCCTAGGATTTTATTAAACTTTTTTTTTCTGCTAAAACTAGTGCGACAAAAAAGTTTACAAATAGCAACTATTGACGACACTTCTCATAGAACTTTTATTTAATTTTGAATTTTCTCATTATCAGCTGAACAGATTTCAATTATTTTTTTTTGTATAAACTTCAAATAAGATTATGAAATATTGCATACAAACATTTAAAAAAAAAGTTTTTGAATTTTTAAAAATCTTTCAAAATTTTGTTTTAAAAATTCGATGTCTCAAAAACAGGATGACAGTTTCTTTTTTACTCATTTTTGTATCCACAGAAATTAATACTTAAGATTTGCACACCAAAAATTTTTCTTAAAACTATTTTAAGAATTTGATAATATAAAAAAATTATTAAATTCATATTTAAAGTTTGTATAACCTTAAGTCCAAATGTGCAAATATTATAAGTGCCGGTAATCGTCGATCAAAAAATTGCGTCTTAGAAGGGTAACGACAGCATCTAACTGATGAGCCCGAGCCCTACTGTCTTGCCTGGGCGAAACGTAATTGGACTAAGGGTCATAAAAACTTTAAATATGAATTTAATTTCAATACAGTTCACAAAAACAAAAACAAAAATGATAATTTCATATTATAAAAAATTATAAAAAAAATTATTTAAAAAAAAACCGCTCCAACAATATATTCTTTTTCCCCATATAATCAAGAATTAAGATGGCGTTCTTTTTTCATTTAGAACTCTCAAAGATGTTATTTTAGTAATATCGTTTTTCAAGCTTTTAAACATTTTTGTCTCATAATTTCCACGTCTTCATCAGCTTGATCATACGAGCAACTACGTGTAACCCAATCGTGCATTTTATTTTATAACGTAAAGGAACACCATTAGCTTCACTGCAGTTTTCGTTTATTATATCTAAGTGTACTGCGGTGCCCTCTTTGGGTCACAATCGTTCATAGCAACATCAGAAGTTCCACTTCAGTATTTCTTAAAAGTATTTGTGGGGGCCTAATAATTGAGTAGTTTGAGGGCTCTAACACACGGAAACTGGAGCTTCGTTTAAACTATACAAATGTCCATAAAATCAGTTTTGTGTTATCCTTTTGTAGGTCTCTTTTGGGCCATTATATGGGGCCCCTTTCAAGTCAAATTGTTTGCAAAAGTTTAATTTAAAATAACAGAAAGAATATTGCAGAAGCGTATATGCGCTTTTTTCCCAGTTGCTCGGTAACCCAGTCTACCCCTCATTTCTTATAAAAGCGTTTTTTGGATATCGCATGACCATTTTGGCATGGAGTATTTTTTGGAAAAGCGTATCGCAGACTATTTTGAACAATAAAATTAATTTTAAAATATATTAGTCTGAAAAATTGCCTATCAGTTTTGTAATTCATCAAAAGTGCACTGCACTAATAAGTTACTAGCAAATATCAGATAGAAATAAAAGCGGAACGAAGTTCAGTCTTCATATTCATATTTTCCTAGGTATTCGAATTTTATATTACGAATCTTTTAAGAATCATAATTTGCTTGTTGCTTAAATGCATTTAAAAGTGATCTCATTATGCTTTCCATATACAGAAAAGGCCACCACATCATTTAATTTATCATCGTTTTCATTTTGTCACATCTTCCTTAAAAGTCATCTAAAATCTCAAGCAATGAATTTCAAATAAATGTGATCTCAACAACAACTCAACAACACACACAATAAAAAAATCAATCACAAACAATTCCTCTCTATGCAACAAAACTATCATCATGAATACCCACACAGAAATATCCAAACATTCTTCTTGGCTTTAACAAATAAACAAAAAAATCCTACCTCAAAAAAAAATCTTTTATTTTTTGGCCTTCCAAATATGTATCTGACCATTGACAGAAAAAAGCGGCAAAAATGTCTGTGTCTCATTAGACTTTGTTGTACAAAATCATTAGCCTTACTTATTATACTTTTCTTTTGGCAAACACTCAATCTTGTCTTTTCAAAAAAAAAGCTTCTAATTCACTTTGCAGAGAGCTCTGGCATGGCGCTGATGGTATCGTGGCGTGGGTGTTTTTATTTTCAATCAAAAATACATTCATTCTTGAAATCTAAAACAAATATTCAATATTTATTCTTTATGCTGCTTGTGCATCATCATTTCAATTGCAGATTGCACTCAAAATGGCATTGAACTAGATTCTCACCCTCGAAACATTTTGTATATAAAAACTCAACACACTGCAAAAAAAAAATGTTGCTGCAACATAAAATGTTTCTGTCTGTTTGCACCTGGCATTCACATTCGCATTGAATAAAATAATAAACCAAAAGTTTTGTGATTGATGAAACGAATCACTGGCGACAAGAATAACATAAACAAGCATGTGGATTTCATTTTATAATAAATAAGCTTAAGAATGTGTAGCTTATGGGGATACACAACTTGCGCAACATTTGTTCGCATGAAGAAAGCAGTGCGGTGGTTGCGATAGCTAATATTCAGTTATTCGCCCTCTCTTGGCGACATTTCTACCTCGAATTTATTGTGTTTGTGACAACAACTAGGCGTTATAGTCTTTTTTTGTTCATCTATTTACTAATCTGATTATACTCGTACCACCGCACCGTACGCATTGCAACGTCTTCGGAAAGCCATTACAACATGAGTATGCTATTCTAATTGTTGCATTATTTGTTCAAAGTTCGATAGTTCGTGAGTGTCACACTCCGATCTAAATTTGTATTCAATACGCTGCTCGCTCGTTAGTTCGCTGCTCGTTCTATCAGTTCTTATTTTAGCTAAAGTGTTATTTTATTTTTGTGAATCTGTTGTTTTGGCGTCCCATCGCGCGTCGGGGGTCAATACACAAAAATATACAACAAAACGCGGCTGAGAGGGTTGTAAGCTTCCCACCACACCATATCATCGCCAGAATTGTATCTTTTAAATGTCACGCCGCTGTTGATAGAATTCGACGACGTCTTTCTTTTTTCGTTTTTTTACTTTAAAGATGATGCGGTTTTCTAATTTTTAATTCCACCTTATCCCATACGCCGTGATTCATGTGCAGTGTTGCGACTCTTAAAAAACAAGAAGACCCGAATGTGGTGCATTAAATAAATTGATTAGTCGCAAATCGATCGATTAAAACGAATCATCTTAAATAGCAGCCACCTTAGTCGAACGTCTGTTGTGCTCTGAGATTACAAAAATCAAGTCAATCCGGAAAATATATATTTGAAAATATTCGATTAATTATGATCCCATTGCGGTGAATAAAACGATAAAAATTTATTACAAATTAAATTCGAGCTACGAAATTGTTTAAAATTTTATATTTTTTTTTAAATAAAAATTTTTGATTGGTTACGAAAGAAAATTTTCTTCACCACCGGGGCCGTGATTACGCAAGCGAATCTGCGAAGTGTTGTTCTGCTAAGGAAAATAGAAAAAAGTGCTGCGTGGCGAGTGTATACAGCTATTTGAGCAAAATGTTGCCAGAGGTTGGTGAATTGGTGTTTTCTTTTGTGGTGGGTTATATGGGGGCGCTGGAATTTTTGTATGTTGTCCGACATCTGTACCATTGGGGTTTTCAACATAATCCCGAAATGCGGGATTATAAAAGTGAAGCGGAGAGCTTGCGAAAACTTCAGGAACAACTTAAGAATGCCATTGCAGAAGCTAAGGAGAGAGAGGCGCTAGGCTTGAAAGCTATGAAGGATGGAGTGTTGTATAAAGATGGTTTTCGTATCGATGAAGATAAAAAGAAAATCGAAGAGCTGAAAGAGAAAGTAAAAATACAAGAGAAGATAGCAGAGAGACAGCGAGAGATTGAAGCTGAATTAGAGCGTCAAAGAAAAATAGAAGAGGAAACAAGACAACAATTGAAGAAGGCTGAGGAAGAATTACGTCGTGTGGAGGAGGAAAAAATTAGAGAGAAACAAAAAGCCGAAGAAGAGAAACGAAAAGCTGAAGAGGTGAAAAGAAAAGCTGAAGAGGAGGAGAAACGGAAAGCTGAATCAGCCAAAAGAAAAGCCGAAGATGAGAAACGAAGAGCAGAAGAGGAAGAAAATAAACGGAAACAACTGGCCGAAGAAGAAGAAAACATGAAAAAGATCCTCGAAGCTGAAAAAAAGAGAGAGGCAGAACAGAGGCGCCAAGAAGAGGAAAAAGAAAATGAACGAAAATTACTTCAGGCTGAAAAAGAGAGGGAAGAAAAACAACGACAGCTAGAAAAAGAAGCCGAACGAAAAAAGAAAGAAGAAGAACAGAGGCGCCAAGAAGAGATAAAAGAAAATGAAAGAAAACTACTTCAGGCTGAAAAAGAAAAGGAAGAAAAACAACGGCAGCTAGAAATAGAAGCGGAAAAGAAGAAACATGAAGAGGAACAAATACGCCAAGAGAGAGAGGAAAACGAATTAAAATTATTGCGGGCCGAACAAGAGAGAGAAGAAAAACAACGTCAACAGGAAATCGAAGATGAGAAAATTGTTCAAAAATTGCTCGAAGCCGAAAGACAGCGGGAATTGGAAGAAGAAGAAAAGACTCGAAAGCTTCTTGAAGCTGAACGTCAGATGGAAATAGAAAATGAAGCCGCCTTAGAAAGAGAAAATACTGCCAAACTGATTGCTGCCGAAAAAGAAGCCATACTCAAGCAACGCGAACAAGAAGAAAACGAAGAAAACGTAAGAAACCTTCTTAAGGCTGAACGAGAGTTGGAATTGAAACAACGAGAAATGGAAGAAGAGGCAGCAAGTCTTCAGCGACTTATTGAAGCCGAGAAAGAAATGGAAGAACGCCAACGAAAGATCGACAAAGAGGCACTACAAAAGCTGAAAAACGCACAAGAAGAAGTCGAATTAAGACAAGCATTAGATGCAAACACAGAAGTCGATAAAGAGGTCTTTGTTAAGAAGGAAATCGGACAAGCAGAACAAACAGCACCACAGACCGTGAAAACACAGTATGGACAGACATCTAGTGAATCGTTGAAACCAAAAAGTCTTCTCTTCCCAGGTGTTTCAGAAGAATCCTCATCGGCTGAACCTGTCTCCAGTTTGCAATCATCCTTCTCAACGCAACAATCTTCCGAAGCTGCTCTGCCGCCTGAGCTACAATTTGACGAATACGAACGACAAGCACCAGATGGTGGTGAAGATGCGCCATCCTTGCAGTACTCTGATGATTACCTTAGGTCATTGGATGGTATCAAAAACAAACCGTTGGTGCGTGAAGACGGATCTGGTCGAAGAAGAGCATTTAAAAAGCGACGTTCGAGTGGAAGTTCTACTTCTTCACGTGAATCAAGAGCGTCACGTGAAGAAGAGTTGAAAATGTTCACCTCTTTGGAGGAGGAAGAGCTTGAAAATATCCGAAAGGGTGATAGTGAGTATGAAACTATCAAGTACGCAAGTGAACCAAACTTGAAAGTTGGCAAGCAGCATCGTCGCCACAAACGCAGTCCCGCCAAGGATGCCAAACGTGATCCCAATGATAAAGGATCCCTTGAAATGCTCGACGAAGAAGATTCAAATCCATGGGGAGAAGTCAAACCAGAGAACTATAAAAACACTGAATTTTGGAAGCGCGAAAAAAATCTATCAATCGATGAGGAGCGAGAGGAATTCGATGCAAAACAAAGAATTCAATCACCCAGTACGGGAGCAGTGAATATTCCGAAGATGTCATCATTTGAAGAAGCAACTAAAAGTCAACATCAAGAGGCAATTTCTGCCTTACAAAGACAGAGGTCTAAGGATCCGGTAAGTATATTGTACACACTCAGAACTGCCAGTTTGCTGATTTTGTATGATTTTTAGGAACCCATTCAAGAACCATCAGATGAAGAGAGTGAAACAAAGAACGTAAGTAAAGTTGCTGATGCTAGATTATCCCCAGCTGGAAGTAATTCCTCCCCCGCTTCTGCTTCTGCTTCTATTTCGCCTGCTTTGCACTCCCCTGAACCTAAGCGAGGAAACTCCCTAGAAGCGGAGGAAGGCAAAGCTAGATCACCTTCTCCAAACACCGGCATGCGTAGAAGTCCACGTGTCGATGAGATGAGAGAATACGAAGAAAAATGGAAGTCCGAAGATCGCAAGGCACATGCGGAAGCCACAGCAAATCCCTCAATAGAGGTCGAATATGCCTCCGACGAAGAGCCTATGAGCCCAGAGCATCTCATGGAAGGAATCAGTGACTTTTATGATTTCAATGCATCCATCAACCCATCAAGATCACGATCACGTTCACGTTCCAAAACTCCAGCAGTCAATCGCTCAGTAAGTCTACCCGATCGTCGTACACCCTCCCCGCTAAATTCTTCCCATATTCCAGCCAGATCAAAGTCCCGTAGTCCTAGTCCCGATCCTGCTTCATATAAATTCATTGTCCAACGCATTATACCAAGCCTCGACGAAGATCAACCGCAGCCGCCATCAGATCATGGTTTAAGTGACTTTTACGATTTTAACACAAAACTTAACCGAGAAGTCCTTCCAGGGGCGACGACGCGGAGATCTCATGAGGCTCATCGTACTTCGGTGGATTATGTGTTGGAAGATCTGAGAAATGAAAAGACCGATGGTGGGGGAGCGATTGCGAAAAAAATCGAAGAGCTTAAAACTTCCCCAACCACGCCGGTATATGAACGTTCCATTTCAGCAGAAATGCGAGACATTGAGAAGTTCAAAGACGAGATAATTAGTGGCAATTTCAAACGATCCACCTATGTTGGAGAGTCTATGGACTTCTCGGATGAATTTGAAAGCCTCCGGGAAGAGGCAAAACATTTCCGAAGATCACGCAGTCGAAGCCGATCTCCGGTGTACGACGAAATAAATGAAATGACAGCACGGGTACTAGCAAAGAAACAGCTACAAGAACAAATTCTGGAAGATATAACAAAAAGTTCTGAGAATTCTGATCAATTTTCCGTTGAAATCATGAAAAATATGGTGGATCGCAATAGGAGAGCCTCCGATACGGCACTTATACAAAAACCAGAAATCCTCTTCCAGATTCAGGACTTAATCGAAGAAACCGATGAGAATTTCAACATTCTGAACTGTGAACCAGAAGAGTATCATCATTTTAGGAGATTCTCTCTGGGTCAAGAGATCCCTATTGAGCAGTATCCAGAGGACTATACTTATGTATCAGAGATTGAAATAAAATCTGTGGCAGATCTCAAAAATCTGACAATAGATCTTGGAAGACAACAAGAATTGGGAAATGAAGATCAAATTCTTCGGGAAGAAGTTGTTGAAGAAGCCTATGAATCGGGAAGTGATGATGAGAGACAAACGGTCGTAGAAGTTGACGATGAAATCGATGAAGACATTTGGGAATACAATGAAAAACCTGCTGAAGAATCTCACAATGAACAATCGGAGTGTGAAGAAGCAGATCGTGAAATGGACAGATATGCCGGGCGCAATGCGGATGACTGGCGTGATGTTGAAGGTGCCGTTGGTGGGGTGTCTGATGAAGACTCCTTTCAAATCGATCAAATTTACGATGAGGCCATAAAAAATCGTAAGCCATCTGGAATTCTCAGGGACTACGACTGTATTCTTAAGGAAATTCAAGTTTCTGATGAGGACCGACTTGAGGAAGAAAGTCTTCTGGAACAAGCCACTTTCTCCAATGGTGGCAAACATACTATGAGAAATCTTGAACCTGGACTCTGGTCTCCCCAGAGTCGATCAAGCAGAGCCAGCAGTCGAGATAGTTCCAGAAGTCTCATAGAATACGAAAGGAGAGACACTGAGATGAGGTATTTAGCTGATCCCACAATGTCAGCGATTAATTCAACACGCTTAAGATCCCGCTATGGAATTGTTCCTTCGACTTCCCTTCCAACTGGCTTCGAAGATGAGGATGTAGATTTAAATTATGTGCCCAAAAAGGAATACAATTGGAGAAAGAATTTCAAACTAGACGATGATTTGGATGGAAATAAGAACAACCAAAATCAATCGCAATACCTAGACAGTAGAAAATTCAGCCTTGGTGGTGAGAGTATAACATTATTCTCACAGAGTCGAGAGCAATCTGTTGAAGGTCAAAGAAACAGTTTAACTAATGAAGAGGAACAACTTGATGAACAAATGAAACAAGAATCAGAGGAGACCGAAAAACCATCGAAAAAGAAGAAAAACAAAAGAAAATCCAGAAAAGGCTCGAAAGGAAGCATTGGTGAAGAAAAAGAAAGTATATTGCGACAAATTAGTATCGATGTGGATGGTGATTCAACAAAAAAGAAGTCTCGAAGGGAATCAAAGAAAACTGCAGAAGTTCTTCCTGAAACCGTACGCCAGGAAGGCTCACCGTCTCAGCAAGATGAAGAAACTGAAGCTTCGCATTCGAAGAGAAAATCTAAAAAACACAAGAAAGCTAAAGATGAAATAGTTTTGCCGAAATTAGATATAGTTATTCCAACGCCAGAAAAGAACGCTCCACCACCATCTGTTGCTGCTCTGCGGGCAGCACTTTCAGCACCACAACCACCAGAGAAAAAGTCTCCAGTGCCAGCAATTAAGCCTAAGAAGCTTTGGGAAACATCACCTTCAATTTCTGAAAAACAATCTTCAACATCTGAATCGAAAACTATTCCATCCAGTATCCATTCATCTGTAAGTCCACAACCAGCGAAAATTGTACAACCTATTCCTTCGACCAGTGTGCGTTCTTCTATAAGTCCTCAATCCATCCCAATGTCAGCTGCTAAAGCAAATGGTGTCTTAGGATCTAAGCCCCCAGAATCAACACGATCGCCTCCTAAATCATTTCAGATTTCACCCTTGCGAACTGCAGCATCCACATTAATATCATCTGATTCGACCCTCAAAAATAAAGAGCAACAACAGACAGACGATAATCATAAACTAGAGATGAAAAACTCAGAACCCACTGAACCCGTCAAGAATATTCAAGAAAACCCAAAAATCGCCCAACCGGTAAATAATGCTAGCACAACAAATCAAACCCACAACATTGAAACGAACAAACTTGAACTGCCAAATTTACCACCCATCTCAGAGCCGGCCGCAGACTCCACACAAAATCCAACCCAAACATCCAAAACCGATCAAAACACAGAAACTCTTGATTCCGTAAAGGAAGCCAGTAATCAAAATCAAAAACAAATCAAAACTACTCTCGACTCAGACATACTCAAAGATGGCGGTTTGTACCCTCTGTTCTAATATTTCTTGCGACTAATGCTCACTACTACTTGCTCTTCTTAATTACCACCTCTGCAGCATAAAAATCAATCTAATATTTTTTATAATAACAAACAAACAAAAACTAACAGCAATCAATCGGATTTCCTTACTCTACTTCCAAAAATAATTTAATTTTTAATAATTTTTTGCAAAAAACAAAAAGCTTGTATATCATAATTATTTGCATTATATATATTTTATTTTTATTTAATTTTTTTTTATTTCTTATAGACACGCAAAAACTAGGTTTTTCCGCATATATCCTTAAACAAAATCTAAAACACAAATATTATAAATATTTATACATCCATATATAATATGTTGTGCAAGACAATGCTGTTCATATATATAAATTCCTATTATTATTTTGTTTTTATTTATTTTTTTGCTTAAATTAAAGGCTTGTGTAATAGAATTTTTATTTCTCTATAAATATAAAATTATTAAATTAAATTAAAAAATAAAGGTTCCAAACCTTAAAAAAAAAAGAAATTGGAATTCTTAGTTTTGTTTGTTTGGATTTTAATTTTATTTTATTTTTGTTTTTGTATAAAATATATTTAAAAAAATATAAATATTAAATAAATATGATTCTCATTAAATAAAAGACATACAAAATGTTTCATTTATGCATTTTCTTTAATTTTTATAATTTTTAGAAAGTTAATACATGTCTTTATAAATATTTTCATATTATAGTGAAAACTAGAACATTTCGTTAAGTTGAAAACTAAAATGAGTTAAGGTGCACTCAGCTAAGCAAATTTCTCTGCCCAGTGTAACTTTTGTTTCTCCCTATAAACCCATTTCCAGCGACTACTTTTAATCAATGAGGAGTAAGACCTAGTAGTCTGCTGATGCGAAACGAAAAATCCCATACACAAATGGCACAACGAAATCATAAACAAAAAATTTTGTCTCACTTTTTGTTCCACAGTACGCTGTTCGATGAATGGAATTGATAATTGTTGCATAATTTTTGGATAAATCTACACTCTTTTTTTGCACACAATTAATTTGCAAGGCCATTTATTGTGTGCGAAAAAATATCATTTGTGTTTTTTCGTATTTGTTTTTGTTGTTTTTTCCATTACAACGTGGCTGCCTGTTTTTTTTAGCATTTTCATTTGTTTTGATTTTTTGAATTGGTGTAATTGTCAATGAATATTTTTTTCGCTGCGTTTTCGTAAGCATTTCGTTGTCTTGTTGTAGACCAGACCAACTAAAAATTTAATTTCGCATCAGCAGCGTACTAGGCTTAATTAATTGTGTGCGAAAAAAGAGTGTAGACTTCTCCAAAAAATTATGTAATAATTATCAATTTCGTTCATCGAACAGCGTACTGTGAAACGGAAAGTGTAAGACTAAATTTTTAGTTGTCATTTTAGTATGAGATTTTTTTTCGCATCAGCAGCGTTCTAGGCTTAAACAATGTAAACAAAATCAAAGATGAAATAAATTGTTATTGTATGTTTTTGTTAGAAGTTTATAACTGTGAAAGAATACTTGTATTTTTAAAATGATTTGAAATTAAGAACATACGGGGGCGGGTCAATAAGTCCCTGAAACTTAAATGAAGGGACGCTCTTTTTGAAAAAAAAAACAACTTATTTTTCTTGACATAATCTTCTTTTAGCTCGAAAAACTTCACACAACGATTTTCCAATTTTGTATTCCCTCCAAAAAGATGATTTTTTTTTTTTTTCGAAAGCCTCAAAGTATGCACCTTTTTGAATAACCGCAGCATTTAAGCCAAATTTCTGTCCACCGAGCCATTTCTTCATATGGAGAAATAAAAAATAGTAGCAAGGGGCAAAACCTGGAGAATAAGCTGGATGGGATACTGACTCGTATCTTAATTCATGCAATTTTGCCATTGCGACTGTGGACTTGTGCGCAGAAGCTTTTTCTTGTTGAACATTCTATTTTTTCTCGGGGGCCTTTTCCCTTTAAATCAAAATTGAATCGCTTCAACAGGTCAGTATTATAAGCACCGCCAATAGTCTTACATTTCTCAAGGAAATAGATATCGATGACCCCTCGCACATCCTTAAAAAAAAAATGTCACCATCACCGTGTTCGCCCATAAACCCACTTTGTCTTTCTTTGGATTGTTTTTTGTCTCTGGTGTATGGTGATGAATCCATGTTTCATCCACAGTTGCAAATTGGCGCAAAAAAAGCTCGCTTGATTACAGTACTAGATAGTCAAATACTCCATTGAAATTATTAAAACTGTTTTGTTTGTTATCGATCGAAAGCAAACGCTGCACCAATTTTTGGGAAAGCTTTTTCATGTCCAAATATTTGAGCAAAATGGAAATTAGCGAGTTGTGTGACAAGCTTATAACCTCCTTGAGTTCTCTCACCATCACTCGCCGATCGTCAAAAATATTAGACCGTGGACTTTATCGACCATTTACGATATAGCGACTTCAATTGAGTGACCAAAGCGTCCTGCCCTGCACCCTGCGTCATTTGGACTGAACCGTCCGCGTAAAACAATTTTAAAATTTTAAGTAGCTTCAATGGATGGAGAATAGTCCCCATAATATTTTGGGAGTGTTTTTTTATATCCGTAATTGTTTTCTTGGGCAAAAAATAATGTTTTATCAGTCCTCGAGATTCGAATTTTTGCACTTTTTGACCGCTTTTAAAAAAAACAAAACTATTGGATAAATTTGAATACAAATTTCAGGACATTCATTTGAAATATAAATATAAGGTGAGCTGAAATTTTTAAAACGAAAACCAAAATGTAATTTTTAAAAAATACGATTCTTATTCAAACAATATTACAGTCAATTCCGCTTATCTGTAATTCAATTAACTGCAAACATCGGAATTTTTTAACGAAGCGCTTTTGAGCATTTTTTACGTAGATTACTTTGCATAACTAGCATAACTAAGGTCCGCATAAATCTAAATGGTGGACATTTGAAACAAACGTTTTCTTCTCACATGAATATTTTACACTTATTCAATGCTGCCACTAACAAATTTTGAATCGAACATACCTTTCGGATTTGGAATGTCAAATGACAATGGGCAACAATGTAAGGAACGCTGGCCCAGCATCAATAGGCGTTTTTCTTTTTTAGTTCAGAGTAGAGCCTGAACTATCAAAAAAAAATATTTTTCTTTTTTTGCTCAAAGCGTTCAGAGCTAACAATTTGTGTTCCTTTTTTCGTTCTGTACGTATTCTGAGTTTGTTCAGAACGCGCTCTATGAGCTCAGAATAAAATAACTGAGAAGACAGAGTTAAATGCTGAACTAAAGCATTTTGACAGCTAGTATTCAGAGGTGTTTCAAAAATAATTCAGAGCGCTCAGAGGACGCTTAATTCAGATGAAGTTCAAAACATGCTCGATATGCTCCGACTCTATTCAGAGCTCTATTTTAAATTAAAAAAGAAAAACGCCTAATTAGAATTGCCTGTACTTCCAATAAAAGTGTACGTCTTCATACATTCATTATCACCAGAGTGGATATTCAAATTCACTTTGTGTTCGGAGTTATTTGAGTTTGAATACAGGGTTTTTCGTAATTTTCCAAAAAATTACATAGAATTAAAAAAATATTACAAAATAACGACAATACTTAAAGTGTGATCCTACAACTTTTTTTTGAATTAAGACTCCATTCTTTCACTTTCTTTTCAATCAAGTTTCTTAAGTGCAAGGCTTAAGAGAAATTAACTATCAATCTCAAAATTTTGAAAAACAAAATAATTTTTTTTCTCAATCTTTGTAAAAAACGGTTTTAAGCGTTTATCTCACCTCTTTGTTCATCTGAAGGAAAAAATGTTTAGATAGTGTTGGAAGAGTACCTGATATCGTACGTTTTTGTTTATTCATATTTTATGTGAAACAAAAAATGCCTTAAATATAGTGTAACTAAGTTGCCAACATATAGCAAATAATTTCTAAGGGAAGTTTATGATTCGTACAGTGCTACAAAAAAATAATGGATTTATGTAGAGGAATTCGAGATGAGTGTTTTATTATTATTAGGGAGGTCCTCCGCTTACCGTTTATAGAGTAGGGGCTTTTTATGCGTCCAAAAGTTAAACTTTTGTTCCCTTGAAAAATATTTGTTGCAAAATTCTTGAGTTGGATGATGGTATCAGTATTTCATGCAATGTGCTATGATGTGAATTTAGAAGATGTAGAAAAAGCACACTGGTAAATAGAAGTTTTTCATTAAGTTTCGTTAAGTTTAAGTTCTTCAGGTGTTCCACACTTTTAATAACCCTGCTTATAGCCATTTAGCTCATTTCTTACCCAGGTTTCTATCATACTTTGTGCAGATAGTCAGTGTAGTTGGTCGTTTGACTAGATATTTTCCGCTTGCCTGGTATAGTAGAATAGCGGATGTGCAACCATTTCATATGAAAATAGATCTTTCAATTAATTAATAACCAATTTTGGGTTTCCAATTAATTTTCCGAGCTTGAAAGAGATGAGACAGTAATTTATCGTTCTAGAACTCAATTTTTTTTCGAATTTTGGTGTAGTAAGAGATTTTCCCCTACTTTTTTTCAAAAAAAAATAAAACCACCAACCACCATGCTCTTACCACTCTCCAATATATTTTCATTAATAAAACTGGCAAACTTTGGCTTAAAATGGCAAAAAAGCCAAGTGAGGCTATTCTAATGTTCAAAAAAAAACCTTAATTTGAGTAAAAATAAACCAAATTAACTTGAAAATGTCCACCAGCTTTAATAAATTAAATAAAACTTAACTTAATCTCAGGAAGGCTATCTCATCTTGTGACTCAATATTCAATTCCGAATGCTTCCATTAAGAAAAAGTGCCAAAAATAGTGTATTTTAATGAAAAATATAAGTGAGGCTATCCAAATGTTACGGACTGTATGTGTGTATGAAAGAAGAAGTCACAAGTTTAAATTAAGCTTATTTTGTTACTCTAGAAATTCATAAGGAATTTATCTCCCAATCGCCTCTTAACAAATTGCAAAAGTGTAAGAAAAATGTATTTGTCTTTTTTGTTAAAAAAAAATAAAATCAACAAACATACTTGTATATACGTAATAACTTGAGAACAATAAATTAGCATAAAATATCACAATGTTAATAATAATTATAATTATTTTATGCTCCAAAACACAGGCAACAAAAAATTTTTCCATGTTGAATATAAATTTTCAAAGATCCCTAAAATATGCAATATATTTTAAAAACTTGATATTTTCATTTCTATGAAGCAAAACAATTATGTTCTTCTATTAGGAACATATGAGCTCATATGTACAAACATACTTGCTAATTTCATATGCAAAAACGAAGAATTAATTTCGTATAATCACTAAAAAAAAAATGTATAATACAGTTTCGTATGAAAATCCTAAAATTTGAATTATTATCTCACTCCTCCACATCCGATAATTAAAATAAATATGTACTAGGTAGAGGAAAACGGATTCAATATATGTTTATCTACTATATTTTATTTTTAACTTAAAATAGAATTTGAAATATCCTCATGAATTTGGTTTGACCTTTAATTTGAATTATTTTATTTATTTCAAGCACATGGTTCCCTTCATCATAAGTTATTTATTTGGCAATATGTTCCGTTTAAAATTTATTTCGTTTCAAGGGTCTGCTTTATTTTAAAAAGGTCTCCTCTCACACTCCTCTCATATTCTTTCACTAAAATAATCGATTTTATTGAAGCTAAATTATACAGTCGGGCCTGGGCAATGCGGAAGATGATTGAGTGCAAATAAATAACTTCCAACCGCAATCTTCCAGATCTGAGATCTGAAGAAAAACTATATCTTTCAGTGACTTGTGTGATTTTGAAAATCACTATCGCCGGGCCTCTGATGCACCACCACTTTAAATGCACAATGACAACGTACTGAATTTTCTAAAAATAAGAACATCACTGGCCACTCAAGTGGATGGTTGCCAATTTTGTTTTCTTCATTTCTTATTTTATTTTTTGTTTTTATATATTTTTTCTGTAAAAATGCAAATGCACTAACATGACAACGAAAGAACCCCAAATGCATTCCATCTGCCACACACTACACGCCGCGAATTCTGTGTAAACGTTGCCGAGCGCACAAAAGATTAATTGCAACGGTCTTCACTTTGACAACACGACGAAGCAGAAGACTCTTGTTTGGTCACTGATAGTATTTGTCTTTAGATGGCCTAATTCTACGCCTACTCATTCAAGGTGTGGTATACTTTGATTCTATAAGTAAAGTACTCGTAAATCATTGATATTTTATTGCACGTCACGTTTAAATCGAGTCTAACCGCAAGTTAAGTTAGTCAAAGATTTGTTTGATTTGTGCGTGGACCTCTGCTTGCATTTTGATGTTTCATTAATATTTGGCAGTTTGCTTTTTGTGTTTTTGTCTGTTTTGTTTTAAATTTGTCGAGTTAAATTGTGAGTGACAAAAAATTTTGTTAAAAGATTAGTGCCAAGATTTTGAGATTTTCGTGTTTTTTGTTTTCAATTTCGAAGGACCTTGCACTCGTTTTTTTTTTTTTTGTTGAAGAAGAAGAAGAAGTTAAATTATTATTTTGAAAGTGAAAGCTCTTTGTTTCAAGTATTTTGACAGAGTACATTTTTAAGCTGTCATTTGAGTAGTCCCTAAGTGATTTTTTAAAATAAATTCAAAAAAGAGAATACCTATGAAAATATTTAGTTCTTTCCGGGTTTGAGCAGGTTGAGATCATTAACGTAAGAATGAATGGCTAAAAATATAATTTTCAACATTTGTTTTCATAAAACAAATTGCTTTAAATAAATATCTATTCTATCAGTCACTATAGGATTGAAGAGCAAAAATATTTTAAATAATTATTGTTTGAGTTAAGTTAAGTACAAGTTAATACAAACAAATGTGTTTTTATAATAATGAGCAAGGAGAGAGGATAAACTAATGCAATAACAAGGAAATTAAATGGAAACAATAAATATAATAAATATATTTTGCATTCAAAAGAAAATGTTGAAAAAAAACAAGACTTATCCCATATAAACAATTGATATTAGAACTTAAATTTTCTATGTTTTAGAACTGATTTTTAAATAATCAATTAAACATTTACATTCGTATTTATAAACTTTGTCCAGCTTTAAACAGCCGTCCAACTCCAAAAATTGGTTAACAAACTTTATTTACTGTTGTTCTAAAAATTTCTAACTTGGACAATAGCATCAGTTGTCTAAGATTTGTCTAACTATAATTTATTTAATTAAATAAAGCAAATTTTCAACTGTTAAGGACGTTTAAAAAACTGTCTAACTAGTCAATCTTCTAAAAATTTTGTTTTCTTTCTGTTTGTCGTGTACTCGAACTAGAGGCCAAACAAACAGAATAGCTCACTTTTTTCCTCTTATTTTAAAATTTCGGATTTTATTTTATTTTTGCGAATGCATAAATTCGCATTCGTAGATGAAACGAATAATAATTTTATAAAAAGGGAATTATTTACTCGTAGCTTAAATCTATCAAATTAACAAAAAAGTTAGAGATAAAAACAGAAAAACGCGTTCATGGCAGAACTGTGCAAAAAAAAAACAATAAGTGGACTTTTATATTCTTAAAAACATACAAATATGCCAACACAAAAATACAAAAAACTATTTTTAAAATTAAAAACTCTTTTCTATATGCACTTGATTAAATAGTTTTATTTATTTTATCAAGCGCATATAGAAAAGAGTTTTTAGTTTTAAAAATTGTAACTACTACATGTGACTTACTAAACTAAAGGTCAGTATAGATTTTCCACTACCGTTATGTAGAAAAAAACAAGCATTTTTTACTAGAGGAGATCGGTCTATCACCCCATTTGGGCGAAAGGGGCAATTTTCAAAAAAAAAAAAAATACTTAAAATGAAAAAAAATATTTAAAAATAACTGTAATATTAACGATAAGGTTTTGCAAATATTTTTGACTGTATCTTCTATCTATCTTATTTTAAAATAAAGTTATTTCTATGAGAAAGACCAATTTCAAACTCAAAATTTCGAAAATTTTTATTTAAATTTTAATTATTTATTTATTTATTTAAATATTAATTTTATTGATTCAAATTTGTAAGATTAAATAATAATTTTGCTTCCATCCTTTTATTAGTTTTTTAAATCGAATAAAAAAAACTAGATGGTTTTAGGTCTTCCAGAATCAGACTAAATGATCATTTCAGTAACCAACCGGTTGATTATCATCACATAGCTTTGTTTTTTCTTGTTTCTATGAACTTAAAAGTTGGCTTCTTTAATTTTTAATATTTTAAAAACTAAAAGTCCTAAAGCCATCCAGTTTTCAGATTTTGAATGAGAACTAATAAGAGCATTTAATTTTTAAAATAAAATCAAAACTAATCATAATAATCAATAATCGTTGTGGCAGCGGCAAAAATTGTGTTTCACTTAAAATATAAAAACACATTTTTGTATTTTTTTTTCTGTGTAAATATTTTTTTTCATTTTCTAAAAAATTTAAAAACAATTTATCAACAATTATGTAAAAATTACTTGTTGCAAAATTAATTTTTTGTTTTTTTCGCATTTTTGACCGTGGTTACTTATAATATCATTATTTTATATAAAAGTTGATGTAAAAACAAAACAAATGAGTCCTGAATGAACTCTTTAATTACGATGATTTTCTGAAGCACATTTTTCATTAAAAAAAAAAATAAAATATATTTTACGAACAAATTGTATGACTCAAAACTATTCTATGGTTTTACTTGAAAAGAATGTGATTATTAAAGACACAACAAGATAATATTTTCTCAAAATTTCATTTAAATTGGACAATTTTAAGTTAGTAAAAATAACAAAAAAAAACAACAAAAAGACATTTTAAAAAATAACCCATATAAAAATCGTAGATTTTTGCTGGGCCTACAACTTTTCTATCGAAAACTTTTCATTTTGACATTAGCTCGGAGAACTCAAGAATACAATTTCCCCCCTTTATTAACCCCCCAAAAAATTCCTCCAACTCCGCTCCTGGGAAATAGATTTATTTTACATTCCTTAAATCCTCTTCCTTATTTTCAATCATTAAATTGCTATAAAACATGTTCTTTTTTTTCGAACAAATATATGTTAAAAAGCCTGCACTATACGTAAAATTTTGCAAAAATGTTTTGTTTTCACCTGATCAACTTTATTTAAAAATAAAAAAGAGTGCGACCCACACTGATAACTTCTTGGAACCTAAAAGTTCATTGTTATTTTAATTAAATTTTAAAATTAAAATTTAATGAGTACAATAAAGATATTTGGGAAGAACAATTTTGTTTAACAAGTACAAATTTCTTTAGTATAAAAAAACTATTCATTGAATTTTTTTGAAAGTCCTTTCTGCAAGTATTGAAACCACTATCTATAAAATAAGATTCATCCGAAGTCTATACCTTCACTCGTTCTTGAGATATATATTGGGAACGCAAAAATGCGAAGGAACTTACGAAAATACGAACATACGAACATACGTACAAACACAGGCATCTTTATAAATATGATGGATTCTGATTCTAAGGAGCTCGAACCGTAAAGATATTTAAAAATTTTCAATTCGACATATCAGACCAATTACAATAACTTCCATTGAGGAGTTAATAAAAGAAGGGATTTCTAGCATTACAAAAAAATTACCACATTTCATTGTAAAAGTTACCGTTGTTTCCTAATATTTTTCCCTTCCCGTCTCAATGGGGGGAGAATAAACTTTCCCTCCTTCACTCTAATTTTTTCAGATTTGAAATAGGGAGACCATGGGGGTGACCTGGTCTCCCTATTTTCACTTCAAGGTATTGATTATGGGGTTAGAGTTATTCTTATACAACGCGAAAAAAAATCAGAATGTATAGATCAGATTCAGACGAGAAAAAAATGTTATTGAAGGGGGGTCTATTTTCCCCCGTTCAGACGGGAGGGGTAATTTAAGTAGAAATTTCCCTTAAAACAGACAAAAAAAGTTAAATTAAAATTAAAATTATTTAAAAAACAGGAACACTTAAAATGCCACGCTATAACTTTTCTTAACGCCACAATCCACTCTATAATATACTTTCTAAATATTTTTTTTATTGTAAATAGTTAGAAAAAATAATTATCAAACTTAAAAATTAAAAAAAAATATATTTTTTTAAGATTAACATTATTTTTTTAAAAACTATTTAAAATAAAAACTTTGAAACCATCTTTCATTTTTGATGTTCCTCAAAACTGTAATTTTGATATCAATATTATTTATTCTATAGAAGTTTTTCTATCTAAAATTTTCAAAAAAATATTTTTTGGATTTTGTTTACACTTTGTAAAGTATTTTAAGAAAAAAAATTACTTTTATCGAAAATTAATTATATCTTCCATACAAATTTAAAAAAAAATATCAGAGAAAATATTCTTTTTTTCTTTAAAAATTGCCCGTAGGATTTTTATTAAACTTTTTCCATCTGCTTCCATTAGTGCGACATACTACTAAAAATTAAAAGAATTTACAAATAGCAACTATTAATAGTATTCTTCTCATAATACCTACGTTTTTTTTTTTTTAATTTTGAGTTTTCTCATTATCGGCTTAACAGATTTAAATTAATTTTTTTTGTATACAAATTGTATTCAAATCAAATAAGATTGAAAACGGTGCCTTCCAAGAAAGATTTAGAAAAAAAAAATTTTGAATTAAATTTTTTTTTGAAAATTCGATATCTCAAAAACGGATTGACAATTATTTTTAAAATTTTATTTTATTTTTTGTTGTGTTGGAGCAACTTGTGCAACCTTTCCCTCTAGGGAATGGCATAAAAATTCTATGTACCATCTGTTTGGGCTCTAGATCGATGTATAGTGGACGTATTGTTTTAGCTAAAGCTTATAAGCAAAACATGTGAATAAACAAACAAAAAATTAAAATATTAAGCTTAAGCTAGAATTTTCTTGCTAAGACCATTTAGAGTAATCACACAAAACAAAGCTTAAGCTAGAGCTTTCAAGTTCTGGCTAGTAGTAAAAGCTATGACTAGAAAGCTTAAGCTACTTCCAAAAAAAAGGTTTCACTTCTTTTTATTCACATAAAGGCCCATTGAATATGGAAATAACCCAAAAATAAGAATATTTTCTCAAAAAACTTCAAAATGCTATAAATTATTGTTGACTTATTTGATTTTATTTTTTGAAAAATAACGAGATAGAAGGTAGGAAGGTTTGTTACAATTGTTGAGGAAACTACAAGCACGAAGTTTTATGAAAATCAGTTGAGCGGTTTTTGAAAAAAAATAAATTGGAAAACCTCCCGCCTGGAAAAATGTCAAATTCTTTGTAAAGTTTATTCAAGGCTCTGAAAGGGCTTCGGTAGAGGAATCTAGACAAGAAAAACTTGTCAAATAGTATTGGGGCCCTCGCTAGATATAACAAAAACTCTCTTTCTTGATTTCTCGACTATTGTAATGGTCTTATTAAAACCTTCAATAATTACTTATAACAAACAAAATTCTCGTATTCTTTTTTATAAAGAATTTTTCTCACAGAAGTTTTCCATTTGTTCTCTTAAAATGTTTTGTTTTAAAATTTAATTTAGTAAGAACAAATAAGATTGGTTAAAAACGCTACCTTATGAATATTTACAATATTTTTTTTTATATATGAAATATTTCAACAAAATTATGTTTTGATCAAACAAAATAATAAAACAAATAATTCTTCTCTCTTTTTTTTAAACAAAAAAAAAATCACAATAATTCAGTGGATATTGTTTTAAATAATAATTTAATTTAAACATGAAATTTTAACCCACATAAATTATATTTTACTTTATTTTATTATTTGTGGCGCGTACCTCTACGCTCTACCTACCCAAGCCAAAAGCAATATATTAAAAATTTATGTTTGCCAAAATAAAATCACCCATCGAGTCTTTCAATCATCAATCTAAAACGCCTACAATGAATATTGTTTTGTACGTTTTCGTTTCATTTGCGAACGCTTGCAAAAAAACATCTTTTTTTATTAAAAAAAAAATATATATTCCTACATAGGTAGGTACGTTTTCTCTATAAATATGTATATGTATACTGGGAAGTTTTTAATGTTCCTCAAAATAGAATTATAATTTGTTTTTCGCTTAGGTGAATTAGCATCGTTGTGCCGAGTGCAATTTTTTGAATATATATTATGAACAATTATTTAGAGCTCGCCGCGCGCCATATAGCCGTTGTTATGGACAAGAAAAAATGTATGATAATCGACTTTGATCATCAAAAATGAGCTTAAATATTAAATCTAATATTATATCCACTTAAATACAAAATATACAAAAAAAACTGTTGGCAACAAATTAAACAAGAATGTTTATACCTTTTGGCAAATATGTTTGTCTTAAAATTTGACAGAAGGTGTCTTTAACAAAAAAAAACACAAATACCTACCTAAATTCAAATGACTACATGCATTTTATAGCCAGCCAGGACATGCGTACATTGGTCTTAAAATATTATAAACACTTAATAATTATGGTACGTGTGCAATGCTCGCATGGTCGGATGATATTTTAATGATTTGACAATTTTTAAATTAATGACGAGATGCCTCGAAATGAATCATATTTTGTATAATAAAGCAATTAAAATGTGAATAAATTTTGATAAATAATTTGTGAACATAAAAATAAATTTTAGAGTGTCTGGTCTGAGATAATTTTATTATAATTCCTTTTTGAGAAATTTCATACAAGAATTGACTTCACTTCAAATTAGTATTCTTTTTTAGCAAACTAACAAACAAGAATAACTCTGTGGCACGCGTCCCTCAATGGTTTTTTTGCTTGTATTCCTGAATTCCTATAATATTTCAAAGTTAATTTGACAAAATAAAAACAAAAAAAAATAAACTATAAAACTTATTTGACACAAAAAACTGCGTTCTACTAATGAATATCGTCGTAAATTAAAGTTAAGAAAAAAATGTGGCGAAAAGTTTAACAAAACAAAAATGAGTGACTGGAAAGTCCTCTTAGAATGTCATCTTAATTTGATTTCTTCGAAATATCAACCATCTCATGTTTTTTCTTTTGATTAGATATAGAATATGATGCAAACAGTATTTTTTTTAAAGAGTGGGTGTGAAATAATTCTAGAAATCACCTTTCAAAAATAAATATTTAAAAAAAATATTGGCGATTCATGTTTATTTAAAGTTTTTATTCACACACCAAATGCAAAACTGTTTATTTTATTATTTATTTTAGCAATGAAATCGAGAATTAAAATTTTTGGGAAACAATTTTAAAACATTGTGTAAAGAATTAAAAAAAAAAAACTATTACCGTCTTATAAAAATGTTCTATAAAGATTTTAATTAAAAACAAATTGTTTGTTTGAATTGGAACTCCACATGTAAATTGAGAAAATTCGATTAAAAAAATAATCAAGTTTGTCTACGTCAGAAGACACACATCTCTTTTCGATTAACGAAAATTCCACCACAGAAATTATGTTGGTACATACATGTTTTTTTTTTTAATTTTCTTACAAAAACCATTTTAAAAATGCAAACGTTCACTTAGATGAATGAAATATCAATTAGATAGGTATACACTATTTCTGTCTGTGCAAAAAATAATTCGCAAAGTGTTCAATGTTTAGAGAGAATTTAAAATAAATATTTAAATATTTAGAACAAAATACGAAAAGTTTGTTGTGAGTGCTGGCGGTGAAAATCAATTTGAATTTTTCATGAAATTAGCTTTTATGACAAATAGTTTTTTGAGAAGAAGTTGGAATAAGACGTAAATAAAATAAAGAATGCGTCCAGGACTTACCTATTTATGTATATTTTTATTTGTTTAATGCTTGTACGAATTTAGCCGAAGACTTTTGGAAACTTAAATTAAAAAGAAATTAATTGCTTTTTTTGGTTTGCGAAGAAAAACTATCTAGTCCATTGAAAAAATACTTAGATCGGTAGGACATTTCACGCTCTACAAAAAGGCCTTTCAGTAAAATAAAATTGTTTTTACGAGGAAGATTTTTAATCACTTTTCGGACTTTTTTTAAATTAATTTTTAATTTATTTTTTTCTTAATTAATTTTTTGAATTTAATCTTTTATGGGTATAACAATAAAACTAATATCAACGCAAATAAAATGAACAACTGGATCGCTCGTACTTGTTTTTATGTTCAAGACGGTTTAAGAGAAAAGAAGAAGAAGAAGGTTTAAGAACATAATACTCGTATGTAAAGACATGGAAATTGTGAGAGAAAAATATTTAAAAGTATGCAATTTGATATTTAAATTAGTTAAAACAACTTCTATGAAAGTTTGAAATGAAAATTGAAAGAACGCCATCTTAATTCTTGATTGAATATGATTATATGGAAAAAAAATTTCAAATAATTAATTTCTCAAAAAAATATTTTTTATGTATCGAATTCCTAAAACATTTTTTAGGAAAATTTTTGGGATGCAAATCCTAAATATTTATTTATGTGCATATAAAAATTAAAGAAAAGAATTGAAACTTTTCTTACAAATTGAAAAACTTTTTTTTTAATTTTGCAAAGCAATATTTTTAAGTATTGTTTGAATTTGGATATAAAAGTATTAATCTAAATCTGTTCCGCCGATGATGAGAAAATTAAAAACAAACGTTCTATGAGAAGTAATAATAATAGTTGCTGTTTGTTATTTTGTTAATTTTTGATAGTATATCGCACACATTAAACAGAAAAAGTTTAATAAAAATGGTAGGCACCATTTTTAAAAACAAAATATTTTCCTTAGAGGTTTTTTAACATTTGTATGGAAAGTGCCGTTATTTTTTCATACAAATAAAAGCTTTTCTTAAAATACATTCAAGAGTGTTAAAAAAATCCTCGGGTACTGAGATATTTAAAAATGGAATATGTAGTTTTCAAAATATTTGATTTTCAAAAAAAAGAAATTTTAACGTATTCTAAAAATCAAAAAAATATTTTTTTTAAATGTTGATGAGAAAAAATTTGTATAATGCTAACAAGTTATCTGTATAAGAAGAATTATCGAAGAATATTGAAAATAAAAAAAATGGTACCATTCATAAACATTTTTTGAAAAATGGTTTCCATCCATAGGTAGCCTCAACTGGAAAATATTTATAGAATTTTGTTTAAGAAAAGTTGTGGACTCGTTTTTGTGAAAAATAAGATTTTGTAAAATTGCCATTAGAAAATTTACAGACCGTAGCCCACAGCAGATTTTGGGTGTATAGCAAAAAAAAGAAATATAGGCGTCGAAACCTTCATTATAAGCTATTCAAACATCAAAAAAAAAAAATGAATGCAACTTCGAAGGTAATCGTGTTAGTCAAAACTAATTTTTACCCCTGCCTCGGTAAGCTCCTTGGAGCACATATCACGGAATCTGAGACCATTTGAGAGCATAGTTCACCCTGAATGAATGAATGAAAGAAATTTTTTGGGGGTTGTTGCACTGCGACCTTAAGATCTATTGTGCCCCCACCTTAGACTGGATGAGGTTGCTCATTCTACAGTTCTTCCTCCAATTTTATTTCCCTAAGAAATTTAAGTATTTGGAGGACTTTTAGAGAGGAAAGATCACTCTCTTCTACCTGGTAGTTTCCCAGGTGTTTTTTCCTTTGGTGCATAATTGCCTCGCATTTTCCTAGTATATGGTCTGGTGTTTCCTCATATGTGCAGCAGAATCTGCATGTTGGACTGCTAACTACACCAAGGATATTTAGGTGTCTTTTAAGCATACAGTGCCCGGTGAGGAGACCAGATATTATCCTAAGGTTGTTCCTAGTTAGGTTGATGCAGTCTTTAAATCGTGCTCGGTTGTAACTACCAAGTAATAATTTTGCCTGCCTTAGCTTGGGGAGTTCTTTCCAGTTCTTGGATCTTTTTGCCTCCTCCAGTTCTTTAATTTTGTTTTTTATCACATTTTCTCCTAAGCCACAATAAGGTTCAGGCCCCATTAATGGAGTCTTTGCCCCTATTTTTGCTAAGGAATCTGCTTCTTCATTACCCTGGACACCAACGTGACCAGGTACCCAGTGAAGTGTGACACTGTTATTCTTACCCAGGACATTCAGCTTATTCACACACTCCCAAACTACTTTAGAGCTGATTGCGTAGGAGCTCAGAGCTTTGAGTGCAGCTTGACTGTCTGACATAATGGCAATGTTTTGGTTTCGGTAATTTCTTTCGAGATTATGTTGTGCACATTTTGCTATGGCGTGAACTTCCGCTTGAAAAATGCTAGTAGACTGTTCCATCGGTATGGAAAGTTTGGTTCTAGGCCCAAAGACTCCAGCCCCAGTCCCTTCAGCTGTTCTCGATCCATCAGTGTACCATTTGATGGCATTTGGTTTGAGAGTATAGTTTACTATTTCGCCTACCCACTCCTTTTTATTACTTAACTTCATTTGAAAGTTTTTTTCGAAGTTGTATCTCTTAATCATGCCATCTCTTGGAATGTCAATAAGGTTTGTTACCGCTGACTTTGGAATGCAGTCCCTGCCAGATCGTTTAAAAAATTCAGAGTGAAAAACTGTATTTTTCTTGATAATAATACAAATATTTAAATTGGTTTTGGTTCGTTTATATATATGTTTAAAGTTATTAAATCTTTAAATGTTTTGAAAAAGACGGTGATCAGAACGTAATATTTTAAAACATATTAAGTTTCTGATAAACGTCTTTTTTAAGGCATTCAAAACAATTAAACAAATACATAAACCACCCAAAACGAATTTAAATAGTTTTATTATGAATCAATTGCCTGAAGAAGAACGTAAGCACGTTTGAAGCGTCGCAGTTGGGGATAAATAGAAATGAGTAAAACAAGACCCATAGCCCACATAAAAATTAACATTTTTACTAAAAAAAATGACGAAAATAGGAAAAAATTATCTTTAAGCTCAAAAAATAACGGTACTTGCCTTACCATACAACCGTTAAGGAAAATCTTTTTTATGCCAAAAACAGCTCCAACGAAAAATGTGTTGTGTACGTATGGTGTACTTATTGGTAAAACAAAACTTACCAAACACCGTAATTAATGATACCTTCCGTGTAACGGTTTTTTTTATTTTAGATTTGCTCAATTGTTTTTAAGTGCTACCAACATTTTATACATAAAAAATTAGTTTACAGTAAAAAAAGATTCAACGATTTTAGTTGTTTTGCATAAATTCATATTTTTTCAAGTAATCAAATATACTTGTGTTTAAGCTCCAGAATCTTATGGGTTGTTTAAACCATTAAAAGGACTATTTAAATACTTTTTTCTATTTTGTTTTCTGTAATTGCTTTTCCAAGCAACTTGAATATAAGAGCAGGTGGGTGCGATCCAAACGTGAATTTTATTTAAACTCGGTATATCTAAGGGTTTTTCAAACTCTCTTTAGAATATTTTCTAGTATTCTACTTTTATGAACAAAATACGTTTCATTCCATTCAAATGTTGTCTTAAATTTAACTTTTCTTGGACTGATCAGAGATATAGTGCGGGCCTTTGTTATACGCAATTTGTATTAAGTTCAGTTTGACATACATGTTTTTTTTTTTTTTAATAAAAATCCTCTGTAGACTATATCCAACAAGATAAGAATTCCAAATCATTAAGCTAGAATTTTTTTTGGCTGGGGCTAGGCATAGTTTCTATAAGAAGGTTTTTTTTACAATACAAATTCTATATACTACTAAAATAAATCAATAAGTCCAATCCTTAATGCTCAGTCTTCTACTTGGCTGATTTATTTCAATAGCTTATAGAATTTGTATTATAAAAAAAAAACTTCTTAAAAAAATTGTTTTTGAGTATTCACTACTAAAAAGATTAAGTATGGATTGATGCCAAGCAATTTTGATCCTTTTTGGGCACAGATTTACTTCGAATTTCTTGCACATAAAAATAAAAATAAAATAAAATCTGTCTTTACGTAGAGAAAAATTGATATCTTATTTCCATGGAGAATTGCATCCGAATTGAATCAGGATTTAGGTCCATGTAGACCTGGATTGGATTGAATCCGGATTACTCGATCTAATACAGCTTGTTGTCATAAACCTGGGTCGAAATTTCGATCCGGATTGAATCTGATGTGAACCTGTTATGAGCTACCTTTTACTATATGAGCTACTTATTACTATTATTTTCTGTAGCATTGAACGCAGCTATCAGACATTCCAGTTATCTTTCCATTCAGTGCTAGAAAAATGGTTGGTTGGTCGGTAGAAAAAATCGAAACGTCACATTTAAGTTACGAGAAATAAAAACAAATAATTGCTCGGTCTCGGTCTCGCTCTTGCACTTATTTCGCAGTTTTATTTTATTGTTTTTTTGTTTGCACTCCGTTCCAACGATACATAAATTTATATGCCTTCGGCTTTTGTAGACCACATAAATTGTACCACAAAATTCGTGTTTGCCGTTTTATTATATGAAACATTTATAAACCAAGTTTCAAAAAAAATACCAACTTGTTTTCACAATATTGAATTTTCAAAAAATATTGTTTAATGTTTGTTTTTTAAATAAACCAAAACTCATTTTTGTCAACATTTTTGTACGCAATCTCACTGAAATTTAAAAGGAGCATTTGCATACAAAATTTTATTGCAATCGGTTGAGTCGTTAATCAGACAATCTGAAATGAAAAACCTTTAAATGGCAGGTACTGTTAGTAAAAATATTTTGTATCAAAATGTTCACTATACTTATAAGTTGAATTGTATATATATGCCTTCTAGTTTTTGAGAAGATTGAAAATTATAAATAAATACTACTTTTAGTATTGAAATATGGAAGTGCATATTTGATGAAGAAAATTATCAACAAAATGGATTTTTTTTCGAAAATCACAAGAAATATTAGAAGGAGGAAGGAATGCGTCCTTATTTGTACAATTATAAGTTTTTATACTCTGTGGATTCTCTAATAATAATAAAGCCTTTAGTATGTTGCTGATGTGAAACAAAATGTTCAGTTGGTCTTCAACAAGACAACAAAATGCTTAGGAAAACGATATGGAAAAATTTTTATTGACAGTTGCACAAATTCAAAAAAATAAAAGATTTGTTTTAATGCAGAAAAATTATCGGCCACCATGCTTTATTGGAAAACACAACAAAAATAATTACGAAAAAACACAATTTTCGGCACTTAATAAATGGCCTGGGTAGTAAATTGTGTATAAAAATTGTTAAAATAAAATGGTTTAAATGATAAACAACCAGTGAATTTATTTTATTAGAGTTGATCATTTTTAATGATAACACTATATTAGTGAGCAGCACTATATTGATGGGCGGCACCTTCTCTTTTTTGCTTTGGGGCCGCTGTGACTGCTGCTGGTGTTCTTCCTGCTGCTGTCGGCTCCGCTCCTGTTGCTTTTGCTGCTGCTGTTGTGACTGCTGCTGTTTTGCCTGCTGCTTTTGGTTTTGCTGCTGCTTTTTATTTTGTTGCCTTTGCTCCTTGAGCATTGGTTGCTGCTGTGGCTGCTGTACAAGCAGATTTTCTTTGGGCTGTTCCCGCATTTGTAGTTGTTCTTTTGGTGGCAGCTGTAGTTGCTGTTGCGCTTCTTTGTTTGGCGCCTGTGGTGCTTTTTTTAGCTCTCGCTCCAGCCTTTCTTTTTCACGGTGAGCCTCTTGTTTATTCTTCAGCGCTAGCGCCAGTGCCGCACGTTGGACATTGAGAGGCACTATCTCCCCTTCTATGGCTCCAATTTCTCGCTGATTCGCTGTTCTTCTTTCGGTTGTTCATCATCAACCTCCTTAGTATTTGGGCCTCATCTTCTTCGTCTGAAGACGCCTCTGGTGATGTAGTGTCGATGAATGTGTTGCTATTAACCGTGGTGTATAGCCCTTCATAAAGTGTTCCACCTCCCTATTGTGAAAAAAAGCCTGTAATGTTTTTATGCCCGACTGGGACTCGAACCCTTGACCCCCAGATTGACGGTCCGCCACCTCTTCCTCTGTGCTATTGCACTATTGATAAAATCTTGGCTGTGGTACTAACTTGTAATTGACACTCCGATATTATTTGTATAACACTGTGAAAGCCGAAAACGTGTGCACACTTCCAAAGATCGAGATCGGAGCGTGAAAAGTGTTAGGTTTAGCAAATAGTTATCCATTTTTAAGAGCAATATCGATACTTTGAAAAAACAGGAAATAATCGTCTAGGAAACGACGAAGTTTAAGGGTTAGTGCGTTGGACTGTCATGCCAAAAGCTCTGGGTTCGATTCCCAGCTGCTACCACCTAAAAACAGAAATGTTTTTTCCCAGGTAGGTACTGCCTCTTGCGAGGAACTGACAAATCTTCCAAGAGTGTATTTGTCATGAATAAGTGCTTCCCATCTAGCCATTCGGACTCAGACTGCCAACAACACGCACAGGAATGATTGAGAGTTGTGAGTCACTAGGTTTCCACGAGTAATTTTAATTTCTCGAAAAACGTATAATCCTTAAGGACAAATAAATACATATTAAGAAACATGCCAACATTTTAGTTAAATTTCCTTGAAAATGGTTGATGGTACCAATAAAATAAAAAAAATCAGGGCTCCTTTCAGAAATATGCTATTTATCATTTTCAAACAAAAACAAAAGCCTTCACTTAGCATAAACAAAAATTGTTTTAATTGCCCCAGAAGTACTCGTAACTACTAAAGAAAATGAAACAAAATAAAAATAAGTAGAAAAATATAAACATTTAAGTACGCAACTGACCATGAAATAACAAATTATCCCTAAGTGTCAAGAAATATTATATTCATTTTCTACAGTCAAATAATATATGTATAAACCTTTTGCGTTTGTGTTTCAATGAATGACAACTAAAGTGACAACTCAAGATCATCAATTTGCATGTAAAAACCTATGACTATATGAATTTTCACAAAAGTCTTAATATATTTTTGGCAAACAATACCTCAAGATAAGATTTAAAAGAAAAATATATGTATATTCCAATATCTCTCGCATGACATGAAAACTGTCAGACTGAATTTAATGCAACCGTAACGAAATCAAAGGGAGACTTTTTTGCAAAGTCTGTTTTCGTTATATTTGCATTTGCATCCCACCAGAACGCAACTATGTAGATCTGTGGCATCACAATTCTAAAATTAGACCAATATCAGCACACTTCTGCAATATCTGCATCTCACATGCAACCAATTAGTCGCTTTGCAATGCATTTCTCCTGACCTAAATTTACGTGGGTCAATAATTCTGAGCAAATTTCTATTCTATACTGACTCAGAGCTGACTTCACTAGGGTGGATGATAAATCTATAGAAACCAAAAAAAAAATTAATTGAACTATGGAACCATATGTTGAATTGGAATTTCATTTAAAGTTCCCAATTTTATTTATTTGCAAAAATCTTAACGATTAGATTAACCCATACCAACGCATCATAATTAAAGTCCCACCCGTGGTTCTTAGTACTGCGCGAATACGTTTTTTTACCGCAGTCATTTTTTTTTTCATTCCAAATCGATCTATTTTTTTCTTACCCCCAGCATATCCAAAATTTTCTAGATGCGTACCGCGCGTTGTTATTTCTCACTTTTCCCATTAATACCATTTTTTGGCCAATTGGCGGGTCGTGTGCACAAAACGTGAAAACAAATTAAAATTTAAACCAAAAAAAAAGTAAAATAAACTTCTTAAGTAAAAAAAAAAGTATATTGTATCTCTGAGATACATATTTATGCGGCTTTCGTTTGGTTATAAATTTGTGACGAGTATCTCAATGCGAAGTCGGTTCTCTGCTGTGCCACCTTGAAAATGACTCTCGGGAGAAATGCCTTCCAGTACCTTACCCACACTTGATAGACAGGTGTGAGTGATCGCAGACAGCTTTTGCTATGGATTTGCATTTCATATTGATGCTCTGACCTCAGCAAAAACGATTACGTCCTAATCCCAATAATAAGCCCACGCATCCCAGTCTACTTAGACTAGCCACCTTTCTCACAAACTTCTTACATTTCCGCAGCTGCTGATGGTAGTATTCCAACGTGATGCAAATTGGTGCGGGGAAGAGGTGGCTCGCTCCACATGATTTGTCTTACAAAAAATATACACATTTGGCTGAGATTCTATGAATAACACAAGCTCTCTTGGATTGAATGTCTCTCGCAAGGGAAACGCACGGTCGCGTCGTCGTCGATCTTTTTGGAGCAACTCTGATGTGTCTCCTCTCTTCGGGTATTGATCGTCTCTTTTATGTGCGTTTGAGATATTTTTATAATTATATTGAACAAAAAAATATACACACTTTGTGTTTATTCTTAATTGAAAAAATATTGAAAACGAAGGAAAATTTAGAGAAAACTCGCCACCATCTCTGCCACCGACACCGCACTGCTGCTGCCTTCCGTCACCATCACTACCATCCTCCGAATATCTATATGAACACCAAACAATATTTTATTCAAATGCATTTGAGGAAAAGCTGAGATAGTTTTCCACAGTTCATATTTTGACTCGGGGAAGTTTAAATCGTTCGTAAAATATTCGCGTTTGGAATATTATTAATTCGGCTTCTATATTTCTTCGCTTTTTTTTCTATCGACATTATTCTGGTTTTCGGTTTGAATTTCAAATCAATTCCCTTCAATTATTATTGTTTTTTTAAGAGCGCACAAAATTTTACATTTTAATTAAATTCAAAATGGCTGATGTGGAAGTAATGCATACGGTTTCGGAAGTTAAGAAATCGCGTAAAGTGAAAAAGTCATCTAAACGTCGTGATGATCAGATTGAAGCTTCGGAAATTCAAATAACTGAAGTCGATCAAACTACTGATGATGTCGAGAGGGGGTACGTGTCGTTTTTGATGTCGTTTCATCGACAAATCCAGATGAAAGAGAAAGTTCTTGTTTTCTAAAAAAAAAAAATTAAAAAAAACTTCTGTGTCCTTCTAGTAAATGGAATGATGACTAAATGAGGATATTAAGTTGTGTTTCGGTATTTTTGGAATAGATTGGTATTTCTGGTTGCCAATTTTGGAAGCATATACTCAAAAAAAGTAAAAAAAAAAGAGAAAGAAAGAGAGAGAAAGAGTGAAGTTGTTATGCAACTGACAGACAGTATATTTATATATTTTGAGTTAATTTGCTGGATTTTTAAAGTTTTTTTTTTTTTGCTTTTTTGGTGTGAGGATTTCCTTTCATTGTAAACGATTGGAAATACACAAAATACTCGTATAAAATTGTGGGATATTTTAAGTTGTTTAATTTCAAACTGTTTGTATACTGTTTTGTGTTTATTTAACTTTGGAAATGCCAAACTGTGTAAACATTTATAAGTGGGTTGATCAGTATACAAATAAATTTGACGTCAAAAATTAAAATTTGTAAGAAAAATGTTGTTTAAAAAAGTTTAAAATAAAATAGACTTTTCCAAAGTATCTACAATATTTGCAAAATTAAGAAAAATGTGTTACCATCGATTGATTATTTAAAATTCTATGGAATTTCGAGGCCAATAAACTTTTTGAAAAGTTAAAAAAAATTCAAAATATTAAAAAAAAAACTTTCAAGCTTTGAGAAAAATTCAATTTTATGAAATTTGATTCCATCATTTTCATAATTCCTTAAGCAAACAATTCTCTTAATATGGTTTCTTGGAAATCACACTAACGGTTTAGAGATGAAATGTTCAGAATTTGTTGTTTTTAGTCCGGGGGGGTGGGAGAGTGTAAAGTTAAGAAAGGTCATCTGATTTTCTGATTTCGTCTCGTGATCAGCCATACAAAACAGGTCAGCTTAGAATTCAAAATGAAAAAAGTCAGAGCTAGTTCAGCAAGTTTCAGTGCCAGTTCTCATTATTTTAAGCTCAAAACAATTTAAAAAAAGTGAGATTTTATGTAAATTGTCCACCCTCTTTCTTTTTGTGTAGTGCATACACATATTTAAAATTTAAATTGAGTAGAAGCATTGGAAGGAAATTCAATCTATGAATTCAATGTCTCATTCACGGATTAACCAGCCACCAGTTATATTCAAATCATTGATTAAAGATGATTAGCTGTGAACAAACTAGCCCTCAATTTTATGTAAAATCATAGGTTTTTTGGTTGGTTTTATTCTCTGACATTTTCGTTCACTTCGCTTTTTTTTATTGAAGAATTAAGGTCAGTCGTCACTTTTTATAATATTTTGTCAGTTCTTCAATAGCTCTGTCATTAGATTAACGATTTTTTGATTTGCGGGGTTGTTAAGCTTTGAATGCTGGGGATTAAATCAAGTTTATCCAAATTTTTGTCTTGAAAGATCAGACAAATGTTCATCTTATTTAAAAGTTCGAAAATTATTCTATATGGAATTATTTAGTAACTGAAATACTGCAAATGAGTTAAGGACTAATTTACAAGATGCAAGTTGTAATTATTCTACATTTCTTGTGTAAACATTTTTTCTAGGTCTATAATGAAAATCTAGGTGGGTTGTTCAAGGTCAAATTATTTGATAAAATTAAACACATTCTTAAATTTAATAAGAACCATTCCTAAAAAGTTGCTTATTTTAGCTAAGTGGTCTGGATCTTGATAAATGTATCTGAACAAAATTATAGGAAAATGTATCTATTTCTCACGTTTAAATTTATAGGCGAAAAATGAGGGTTGTATAGCAGGAATTACTCGTATATTCAAGGGTTTGTATTGTTGAATATGTTTTTTGAGACGCAAGCATATTTTCAACCAAAAATTCTACTGAATTCATCTTTGTGTTCTGAGAGAATGGTCACACTGATCACTTTTCAATGTATTTGGTATAAATTGGAAATTAAGCTGAATTAGACAGTTCAATAGTTTTAGTTCAAAATTAAATTTCCTATCGAAATGGATAGTTTGAAATTTTTTTTTTTAAATTTAAGCGTCAAAACTTTGAAAAAAAAAACAACCAACAAGAAATCGAAAAATCTAAGATTTCTAAATTTTTACTGAGCTAAAATAATGTTCAGGAAAATCAAACATGCAAAATGTTGATTGTGGTTAGATTAAAAACATTCAAGGCAGAACAAATTAGGCGGTTAACAGCGCTTTTAGAAAACTGAAACAATGGTGGTGCTATCTTCACTCTTAAAGGAACATTACCTTTATTTTTGGCCATAAATACAGAGTGTCCACTGGTAGATTTCAAAGTTCAAAATCTTGTAAAAACTTGCAACGATTGGTCTTGCATTGCGTGGGTATCAACAAAACTCTTAAAATGAGAACTTCCTCGTTTTTGAACTAGCTAGATTGGCGACCGATGATAAGAAACAATCTTTTAAAAAGTTCTCCTTAATTTAATTCTATGGAATTTCACAAAAATTGGACTGGAACGAAATTAGGTTAGTTGCTTTAGCATCAACCAGAATTAAGAAATTTCCTATTGCCCACAGTTGTTTTGTGGAATCATCAGCTGATGAATCGTTCTGCAATGCAACTTGAATATTCTTCGCCAACAACAGCTAAGCCACTATTCCAGAAAAAACGAAGGGAAGCACAATGTTGGATCTTGAATTTTTGGCTGAATTGAAGCAAAAATCAATGAAATGAGGAACGTTTTCTCAATCTCACCATGCGTACTGAGGCAGAATATGCCGCCGTTTTTCACCTTCATCAATGTGTTGGACACATCATTTTGTTGAGGATTCAGCAGTGGGATATTTGTGCAAAATGAACCTGTTAAAGCGTCTCAGTAGACATTGTTTTTCGCACTGTAATTCCTTATTCAGTTTCAAAGTAAATTCTCACATTGACAGGCTTCTAGAAATGTGATGCACAGCATACCACCAACTGGTTCTCTAACGAAGTTTGATGGTGTACAATGTACATTGAACGCAAAATCCAGACACAACCTTTAGTATCAATCGTCAATATTAAACGATTGAATATACTACTCGGCTGTCAAACGTGAGTCTAAGAAATTAACGCCATCTGTTGGAAATGCCATTTTCATGAGGTTTGGTGCCTCATAGAGTTTTCCGTAGGTTTTGTCATTCCTTCAATCGTATTTTCTGATGTCATCACCTGAGAATTTCAGAAAATTTTCCAATTTTTGCGGTTGGAATTTACAATTTTCGGCTCCGTTGTGTTTTAATCTAATTCAATGCAAATCCAACAAAAAAAATCCCATGCAAATCTGATTATGCTAAACCAAGTTATGCGAGTTCAAACACAACAGATACAAATAATTTTTTTTGAAAACATTTGTTTCGTTTCAAAGAGCATAAAACATACCTACATATCATTGGGCTTTCTGTCAAAGCCTCTCGTAAGTCTTATAAGACCTAAAATAGAATTCTAAGATCGTAAAAGGTTTTAAAACCGATTGGTAGGACCCAAAGGAACCATAACACAGCTACGAGACATTGATTTTTGAATTCAGTGATTTGTTTTCATCTGAAATACAATAAAACTGGAATTTTAAGACTTAAGATGTTTTGACAGAATGCCGACGATAAATCGTAGAAGCCTTTTTCGAGGACGCTTTTTGTGCTCTCGGTGTTAAGAAAGAAAATTTCTCAAAAACAAATTGCATCGTATTCAAAAAATGCAATAGGCAATTTCTAAAACAAAATCAAGTCATTTTTCAGGTGTATTTTGAGTTTTCGAAATAAAAACTTGAATTTTTGTTTTTAAATCGAAAAAATAATTTTGAAAATTTTGTAGGATAATTTCGAGAAATTGCTATTGAAAATCTGTTTTCTTTTGTTTAATCTTATGATGTATTGGGTTAGAAAAGAACTAATATTTTAAACCATAGAGTATATGAAACAAATTTTCTTCTGTTTAAGTGGAGTGACTTAATATAATTCAAGTTCAGTTCATTTAAACTTTTAACTTAAATAATGTTTTTTAATGATATCAAAAATTGAACGAATGAATTTTTCTATTAGGATACTATGATATCTACAAAAAAATATCGGAAAAAACTCTTAAAATCCGTCTGTGGAGTCAAGAGCCTTTGAAACAGCGTTGCCATAACGGTTTTTTAAATGCTTGATTTAGCATTATAGAAAAGTATATAGGATTATGAAAAATTAACAATTCCAAATGTTTTTGCCACTATCGTCTTTTTTTTAATTTTACATTCTTTAATGCCAGAACTGAATTCAAGAAATGTTTTGAGCCAACCTAAGAATTTAAAATGTGATAATTGATCATTCATCAGATGATGGTACAATTTGTTGGGTTAGTGAAAAGTCATGCATGCGTTAATAGGGCATGTTCATTGCAACAGGGTAATATTTTCGTTAAGCCCTAGTAAATTTGTTTTTTAAATCATCCCATACGATTTTTGGGACTATGGATACACTACTTAAAACTAGTAAACTAGTTTTATGATATTTTTTAACCCAAATCAAAATAACATACGTAGGCACAATGTTAAATATAAAGTTAATGTAAAATTTACTAATTTTCCTTTTGGGGTTTTTTCACCCTACTTAATGCGTGTAAACCTTCCTGGGCACTTGCCCCCTCTAATCACATTAGATGGTTTATCTTCTTTTGAAAACATTTTAAATCAAGATTTCTGTACCAAAACTTTTTTTTTTGCATGAGGTTGCCCCTTCCTAAGCGAAAACCTAAATGAGTTTGCGCCCCTAACCGAAATCCTGCGTATACTCTTTAGAAGACTTAAGCATTATGTAAATGGAATTGTTTAGTTATTCATTTGAAAATGCTTCTAACAGTTGTTAGTACATAAAATTTAGGATTTCACCATAATAAAAGCTTACAAAATTACAAATAAATATAATAATAATATTATTTCAAATTGATTAGTGTTATTCATGTGAAAAAACACAATACTTGTGTTAATTAGGAACTTATAAATCTTCCAACATTCAACACAAAACATTTATACTGGAGATTTTTGAAAAAATTTTGAAAATATTTCTTATTAATTTGCTTTGGAAATACTATTTTAAGGACAAAGACATAGTTGTAAAATATGGTTCTGGAGCAAAATAATATACAAGATAGTTTCTCGCAAAATTTCAGAAAACACCCCATTATAGTTTTTCAACTTCTTCTTTCAAAAAAGTCTAAAGTCAAAAAATAAATTAATAGTTGGTACAATTTTCTTTGGAGAAAAAAATGCTTATCAAAATCTAGACCACACCTTCAATAATACACAAAACCTGTTATTTTATCATTGGATCTTCTTTTTCAAATAAAATATGACTTCCCGCAACTTATTGACGATTTTTTCTATCTTCAGACAGTTATTTTTGATTAAAGCTCAGTTTCCCGTGGGCAAACAAAAGTCCATGAAAATATATTCACATGTCAAAAATTACTGAGGTGAAATAAGAAGTTTTTTTTTCCATGTCTGGCTTACAGTTTCATGCAAAAAGGAAATTGCTGTCATGGAATGTCATGCAAAACAATGGACCTGCAATTTTTTGCATTAAAAAAAAAAACTGGAATAAATAAAATATATTTTTTTAGATGGTCGGCTTACACATCAAGAAAAATATATTTACCTCAAGGCACTCTTTGCATGCAAATGGTTTTTGCACCCGAAAATAATTGTTTTTCATTTTTATGCCTATAGGTTATTAACTAAGGGTAATTTCATGACTTAATAGGTGGTTTAAGCAAAGGCAAAAATTGTTTGCCTTAAATATTATACAATTTGGTGCACAGAGTATAAGGATGGAATTTTTTTTGCATGGGAACTGTAAAACTTTACCGTAAACAAAAAAACGAAACAACGTTGAATGATCTGTGGCAAAATTAATTAAACAAAATTGGCTTGACCGTTTATGGTTTATGGCGTATCCATTTGAGAGTGAAAAGACTGCGAGCAAGAGCAACTCTCAAGTAGCTCTTCGGAATAAAACTCTGAAATGCACACATTAGCTGTGTTTGTTAACGTGAAATTTCTTGCAAATTTTCACAAATTGTCACAAATTCCTATTTGTTAACTCAAAAAAGTTTCATCGAGAGGGCGCAATGAGACAGAAAATAATTTCCCCTCGCCGTTGGAAAACTTGCGAATTCCTGCTACACAAATTTCTGTGTACAAGAAGAAGACAAGTACTGTCAAAAATCGTGGTGGTTAGTTCTGTTGCACAGCATTGCCACTAATCGGAAAATTTCCCGAAGTAGGTTTTCAAATCAAAAATGCCATTTATTAAATTTTCCTACAAAAGATCTCCAATTTTTACTTTTAATTTGAAAAGAGAAGAACAAACGAAATTAAAAATAGCGAACTATAATTAATTATGTTATCACGATTGTTATCAAAGCAAGCCAATAGCCGGAAGCCGTTAGAACAAAATTGAAAAATTAGTGGACTGTACTTTGATGCATGATAATTTTCTTTTCCAAAAGATGAAAGTGCAGTAAACTCGATTCAAAAACACTAGATTTGTTTTACGAAAAAAGTGCGTTAGATCTATTGAAATCATGGTAAGGTGGCAACGCCGGTTATTCACAAAAATGACGTAGTTCATGGTTCGATGCGTTTGTTACACTTGTGACACTTTTTTTCGTAGAAGCAACATATCTTAAGAAAAATGTGCACAAACGCGCTCATAACCTATTTTACCAAGGCAAAATGAAGAAAAAAAATTAATTACAGTGAAAAGCTCTTATTATAACGTTTGTGCACGTTTTTCTTGAAATCTGTTGCTCCTACGAAAAAAAGTGACATAATCTTTTTTGTCCAAAATTTTATGAGCATTAACATAAACAATTAGTTTTTCGAAAAGAAATAACATCTGCTGAGATTTAACAAAAAACCGTTATTTGTCTATTTACAGTACAAAATAAAAAGTGTTACTTTGATGTGCTATAACTTCAAGATAAACCTACAGAGTTTATTAATAGCTCAATTTTTAGATAATTTTATTTATTTTGTCATGATTTGTTGTTAAAGGAAATTTCATCGAGTTGCTGAACAAAAACCAAATTATTTTCTTTTTCAAGATGGCGGTGTTCCCCTTACCCTGGGCACCCCAAAATCTTGGTTTTTATTAAGAGGAGATGTAGTCAAACTCAAATCGTACAAAAATTTGAACCCATCGAATTTTTATAACTTTTTTGACAAAATTTACTCCACCTTGAACTTCTTGCATGATTTTCTCATAATCTATTGCTTGTATGAAAAAAAGTATGTTGATCTTTTTTGTGTAGAATGACATAAGCTACAATTTGTACTTTCACATTTATCCAAAAAAAACTTGTAGTTTTTGAGAAATTAAGAAAAAACTGAATTTTACCCCTTTTAACCCCCCTAAAAAATTAAACCCCAGCCCAAATTTGCGGAATTTTTCAGGAAATTCTTAAAACGTCAAAACAAAGCTCTCTACCAAAATTCAGCTTTGTCGGAATTTTTTCGTAGTTTTGTCATTTTATTTTTTGTCCAATTTTTCTGGGCTTCGAGTGAACTAGATTAAAAGAAATAGTTTAATTTAACACCCTGATATGGTTAAAACGGTATAGAGTTAAGTGTAATCTTAAATAAGTTTTTAAAAAGAGGTAAAAGAAGGTTCAACTTGAAATTCCGAACATTTCGTGCGATACTCTCAAATCTCTGTAACTAGTTCTTCTTTTCTCTTATTCTTTCAAAAATTAGTTTGTTGTGGAGTCACAAAATTACTGAAAACTGGATTCTCTTTCTTTTTTGGATTTAACCTAAAGCAAAAATCTCTAATTTTAGCACGGAATGAGTGTAGATTTTTTTTAACAATAACACTTTTAATAATTGCTTTCATATTTTTTTTATTTGATTTTCTAAATTTAAATAAATTTTATTTTGACAAAAAGATGTAAACCTTGAAATAATAATACGTAAGGCTCTAATTTGGCATAGCAGAAAAATACCAATTTTGTTTAAATATAGTTTAAATAAAGTTTTTAATAAAACAAACTTCAATTCACGCACAATTCAAGACTTCCAACATTCCTCTTAAAACAACCAAATTAAAATATATCAGAAAGAAACTCATAAATTAATATTATCTATAAACAATGAATACACATTGGAAAACAAGAAATTTAAATCACCAACGACACGTTACGCCCCTCGACTAAACTAAAGGTACTTATATTACAAATTATATTATACATAACTTTGCATCACTTATATAAATTCAAAACTATCACAACAACATTTTTTTTATTGTTTGATTAAATGTAATTAAATTGCTTTTCTATTTTCTATTTTACGATCAAAATTTTTATCTAATTTGTTTTTTCTTTTTTTAGTTAATTTTCAGTGGCGAATATACAAAGGCAATGAACAAGGATTGGCATTCTGGCCATTTCTGTTGTTGGCAATGTGATGAAAGCTTAACCGGGCAACGGTATGTGATCCGTGATGATCATCCTTACTGTATTAAATGCTACGAAAATGTGTTCGCTAACACTTGTGAAGAGTGTAGCAAGATCATTGGAATTGACTCGAAGGTTAATATAATCAATTAATCTATAAACATTCAAAAAGTAATTAATTTGAAATTTTTAATTTACAGGATCTTTCCTATAAAGACAAGCATTGGCATGAGGCATGCTTTTTGTGCAATAAATGTCGCATATCATTAGTTGATAAGCAATTTGGTGCTAAAGCCGATAAAATCTACTGTGGCAATTGCTACGATGCTCAATTTGCATCACGTTGCGATGGATGTGGCGAAGTATTCCGTGCCGGTAAGTGTCCAAATTTCTTATAAAAAATTTTATTATTTTTTTGGTCTTGATGTAAATAATTTTTAATCAAGCGTGCTTAGAGAATTATAAGAAAAAAGATTTAATTTTTTATTTTAATCTCTTTTCACTGCTTTCAAAATTTGATTCCTAATTTTTAATTTTATCTTGTATTTTTTTTTACATTTTTTTTATAAATTATACCAACTAATTATAATAGAGGGTAAGTGGTAATGTCTCTTTAATGAGAAGAAAACAAATCACAGTACTTGGCTAATCTGTTGTTAATATTCGTGCTTTGTATAATTTTTTCAATGTTGTAATTTTATTGTTATAAATATTGAAAGCATGAATTTATTCCCATATTGTTGTTTTTTGGATAGCAGAAATTTGTATCATTGTGGTTGTATCCTGATTTGAAGACAGTTTCATTGTAATTTTGTTGTAAAATGTTATTTTACATTCGAGCTTATATTAAATATTTTAGTTATTTTTATAATAATTAAGAATTTGAAGAAATTGAAAAAAAAAAATGTATTTGTTTAGGTGGAATGAATGAATAAAGTTCAAAGTTGGAGTAGTTAATATTAAAGTAATTGAAAAAGAATGTGAATTTCCTTGAAACTGTTTGGGTTAGTATGGATGACCAGTTTACACCAGTCAATGGATAGTGAATAAAAAAATGTAATATTAATATTTGATTTGAATTAGGTAAAAAGCACTAGTTAATATCTTGTACCACTATAGCTGGTTTAAAAGACATATAAACTGTCTGCCTAGTCTATAAAATATATCTAAAGCCAATTGTGGATACAAATAAAGAAGCTTTTTTTTTTAGACGGTGGTTTTCAATCTGGCAATACTTTTTTTCGGAGTTGGTCTTTTTGACAGCTGTCACTTGATTAATGCTGAGTTTGGTTTGACATTTCAAATGAATAGACTTTCTCCCGAACAACGTTTGCAAATCGTGCAAATTTATCACAAAAATAATAGTTCGGTTCACGCGACGCATCGCGAAACAATCAATTTATCGAAGGAAACTTTTGATGAACGCATTGTTTCCCAATAACTGTAGGATTTTTTGTACTGTTGCTTACCTAAGAAAATAAGCTTGAAATGATTGACGCCTTGGAAGAGAATATTTGGCACCTCACCAAAAGTATCCTTCTATAAATTGATTGTCATGCGTCACGCGATCCAAACCATTATTTTGGTAATAAATTTGCACGATCTGCAAACGTTATTCAGGAGTTAGTCTATTCGTTATGAAATGGCAAACTAAACTGATCATAAACCAAGAAACAGCTGTTAAAAAGCCCAACTCCAAAAAAAAGTGTTGCCAGATCGAAAACCACACGTCTAAAAAAAACACTCTTTATTTGTATCCACAATTCGCTGTAGATATATAATAGTTTGGGGTTTTTATGGTAATTCTGAAGTATGAACATTTTCCTTAGAAACTCTTCTTCAAGAAATCATAAGCTATTGATTTTATAGTCTTAAACTTCTTAATGTAATTTTGTGGAAACAGCAACAACATTTTTGCTCTCAGCAAGTTAATAGATGATCTGATTGGCATCTATTAAACGATTTATCACTCACACTGATCATGCATGCTCAGCACCTGGGGTTCACACTTTACATTTTTTTGATGGAATAATAAGCAAATATTAATATTGAGATATTTCAAATACAATTTTAAAAGAATGCTATTAAGATAATTTAAGATTAATATATGGAATTCGAAGCCTAAAAACAACCTGAAATTCTCAAAGAAAAAGAAGGGATTGAAGATATTCAAAATGGGTTTTGAAGTTTGTATATTCAGATGCAATAATCCGTTTATTACTTGCGATATATGTAGGTGCTTTGGGGAAAGTTTTGGATTCAAGCAAAAAAAAAATTGGAGATAACAATCAAACATGACATTGTTAAGATGATAGAGAACTCGAAAAAATTGGGTGGCACAATTCTGTCTGTCAGTTAGTTTATTTTTGTGTTTGTATGTACCTACCTACTCAAGGTTTTTTGTAACTCTCCAAAGGAGCAATTGGAAATCTGTTTTTAGCTCCAAAAATAAATTAAAAATAATTTAATTTACTTATCTCAGAAACGTCCCCCAATTTTGATAAGAAAAAATCAGTGGATTACTGTAGGTAGCTTTCGGTAAAAAAATTTACCAAAAACTGTTATAAACAATACCTGCCATATAACGTTTGTTTTTTATTTTCGATTTTCTCACTAACGGGTTATAAGTTGTAAACTTCGTAATTTTGTCACAATTTGTAGGGGGAATTTGACAGATTCACGCGCATTTTACAACTTTGTTATTCTTAAGACAACTTTACGTTGTTGCATGAATACCCTTAATAATTATCCCTTTTTTTGAAATTCAATATTTTAAAAGTCATTTAATGAATTCCAAAACTTTGAAAGTTTCCAAAATTTTATATATAAAAAATTAATTTTTAAGAAAACCATATATTCCTACTTTTTCAAGTAATCAAATGACTTTCACCTACTTGTTTTTGAGCTTTAAGCCGTTTTACTAGAAGAACGATTTAAATGCTTTGTTTCTGTTTTAGTATTTTTTTTTTTCCATAATTACTTTCATATTTTAACATTTCTTAACTCCAAGTAACATAAAAATAGGAAAAAATATGTGCGATCCAGTCGTGCATTTTATTTTTGAATGTCAACATTTCACTATCAATTTTAAACAAAATTTTGAAAGACATTGCATACTTGAAAATTAAATTGAAATTAAGAGAATTATAAAAGATACTATCCAATGAAACATATGTGAAATCAGTAGCAAATATCAGCTATGCCATTTTTTGTATTTAAATAGCCAAGTGTTTTTTCCTTAAAAAAAAAAACAAACTTCATATTCAAACTGGTTTTGAAAATATAAAATCAAACTTAAACTAAAATCGTAAAATTTCGAATATCCTTTATAAAAAGTAAGTATTTGCCACAGTACACAAATCTAGCAGCAATACTTATATAAATTTAAAGTCTTAGTTTAAAAAATAGCTTTTTGAGAGCCCCTCAAATAACAAGTAATCATAACACCAAAATATTATGACATTTGGCAAAAAATCTAGATCTGCCAGTTTTACCGATTTGAATAAAAATTAAAGTACTTCATATGATATTACTAAAATTCTAAATCGTCATAGCCAGTCTTAGGGATAACTTTTAAATAAAGTAATTTCATTTTTGCTACCTCTAATGAATGCCCTTTCTATCCTTGCATGTTTTATCTTAGTCAAGCCTGCGGTTTTTGGGCACTTTCCTTTCTGAGAATCTTTGATTTATAGAATTATTGAATTCAAGAATTTGGATTTACAGAACATTAAAATAACGAATTCAGAAATACAAAGTTTTAAAACATACCAAATTATGACCTCAACACAATTATGAAACTTGAAAATATATTTAATTTTTCAAGACTCATGTGATTAAAGAATTAAAAATCACACAATTTTCTAGAGCAAAAGAGAATTTTCAAAAGTATGTTCTACGAGGTGGCATTGTATTTTGGTGCAAGATTAGAATATAAGATTTGAAAGTATTTTAAGACCACAAAACAAAGATAACGTAATAGATACATATTTTAAAATTATGTGCCATATACAATTTACTACGTAATTACATGTAATTGAACTTTTTCCAATTCAATTACATGTAATTTTACTTGATTGAAAATATACATTTCCATTACTTGTAATTGTAATTGATAAAATTCACTTACAAATTACATGTTATTGAAAAATGTACTTCAAAATCAAATGTTATTGAAGCTAGCAATGGATTTTTTCTATTTGTAAATTCTAAATGTAATTTACACAACATCAGACGTAATTGATTTCATGAATTGTAATTCATTACAATTTGTTGTTATTAATTTAAAATCACATAAAACGTAATTGACAAAAGCAAAAAATTAATTACATTTTTGTGTAATAATAGCTAAAAAGTGGTGATCATTACTGCTTGTTTTTTTTGTTGATTAGTTTAATTTTCAGTCACATTAACCTAATTGAATTGCAAACAATTAAAATTTTTGAATAAAATGTAATTTGTAATTGAATCTTTTTGCAATTGCATTAAAAAATAATTAAATAATGCTTGTGGAAATGTTGAAAAATCATGGCTAATAGTCTTACAGCAAGACTATTTAATAAAGTATAAAAACATTTTCATATCTGCGCTTGTAAATATAAAGCTGAAAGTATGAATTCTCGTTGATTATTTTAAAGAAAGATTTCAATATCTATATATGAATTTCTTAAATAAAAGTTTTCTGAATTAATTCAAATTGACTTCACTTCATCAAGACCTTTATCTATTAATTTCAATTTAATTTCTATATCTGCTACTTGAAATATTGATTAAAACCCAGTTAAAAATTATTACTTTTGCTATTTTTGAAAATGATCTTAAAAAAAATAAAACTTAAAACAATTTTAATTTCAATTTTATTCAACATTTGCATTAACATATTCCATAGCAACCCTTTAAACATTTTAGCACCACTGAATATTTATATTTTAAGTAAATATTTATTGTATTTGCAATATTTAAACAAAATTACCTGCCAATATTGACATTTTAGTCTTGTGAGATTTCTACTAGCTCAAACAAATACAACCCTTCTGTTAAAACAATTAAAATTTAGCAAAAACTTCGTGTATATTAGTGAACAACGAAATATAAACAGACCTGGGGCCAAATTGCCATATCAGTAATCTAGGAATACGTGACTGAATTAAGTGAGTTTGGCACCGCTTACCGCTTACGTTTCGAGCAATCTAGTATACCAAAATTTGAAGTGGTTATTCGTTCATTCGATCACTGATGGCACTCACTGACGCTGTAGTTCGGCCCTTGATACTTTCCAGGTATGCGGTAAAATACCGTAAGTTTTTGTTGTTCATCAAAAAATTATTCTATAAAAATACCGTACAATTTTTCAAATAATACCTGCTGATTGTTTTCTATCGAAAAAGAACAAAATATACGAATAGGAAACTGTACCGCATTGACTATGAACAACTTACGATACTCGAATTACCACTATTTTTACCATAAAATAATTATTGCAATAAAAGAAACAAAAATTTCATATGTGAACATGACCTTACGAACACTGATAAACAAATTCAAATTGACTTAAAGATTCCACCCAGACACTCTGGCGTATACGTAACTTTTTTTGTATGATGAACAAATAAATGTGAAACGTTTTTCTATAAATGCGAAGATAAAAATTTTCACAACCTCAATTAACATTATTTTATTATCTTTTAAGCACTTCGATTATTCCAAGGCTTTTTGCCAAACAACTGACAGATAGACAGACAAAAATAAAACTATTTACTGCGTTCATTCATAAAAATGTCAAAACGAAATGACAGGCATTTTTAACGACCACGATGCACAGCGAACATGTGTTGGGGTCGCCTTCTATACACAAAATCATTGTATTAAAAATATAATAGCTTCATTGATACAAATCAAAATCAAGTAAATATCCCATTCATAATGAGAGCCCACACACCTATCGAAATGTCCTCGAAAATTATATTACACCCAGCCAGCCGTCTGCTGGTCAAAGGACAAGTTTTGCAAAAAAAAAAAAACAACACTAACGCCCCCACACTCCAGACATGATTATCATTATTAGAAAGCTTACTGTTTGAAAATAAAATTATAAACTTAGAGAAAGGCTTATATATTATTTAAATATTAGTAATGCAAGTCAAGAAATATTAAAAAAAAAAGGTTTTAGAGTTTTTAAAATAAAAATATTAAAAAAAATGTATATAAATTTAATTTCACCTTCGATTGATGTTTTGAACCACTCAGTCAGTAGGCGTACATCTCAGTGCAATGTCTTTCAATAAACATATACGAATATTATAATGTAGAAGGAAAAATGTCTGTTTTATGTCAGACAAAAATCCAGACGCATTTTCTTTGCATATCAGGTTAAATTGTCGTGTTTGTTTTTGTTTTGTCTTCTTTAGGCGTTAAAAGCTTATTGTGATTTAAATGAAGAGAAAAATAAACTAGTTGTATATATGTATATAAAAGTAGTTCTTAGGCAGGTTTTATGTTACAAATGACGTACATAATGTTGTCACGAAATCAACATGCGGCTAAAATGTGATGTAAGTGACATGCGATGCTCGAATAAATTAGTGAACGGCTAGCGCATCTCTAACGAAGTGTTAAATGCAAGTTTTGTTCGTTGCACTTGGAGGAATATACCTTACCAAAGAGACTATTAATCTTAAATTTTCAAACAGAAATTGCTAATTTTATATTTTACTAGGACATCCGAAAACCCGGAAATTACCATATACCGTTTTCTTATACGAGTTTTTTTCATAAAACAAAAAATACATACATGCATTTAATATGTAGTCATTTAAATGAAGGCAAATCAATAAAAAAAAACGTCTAAACATGCCTACCAACCTCTATTAAACAAGTTCATTACAAGTGATTGCAGATTTTATCATCATCATCATCATGGATGGCGTTGCGTTCCGGTGGTGTAGTGTAGAAAAATGTGTCATCATGGAACCAGTATTATGCAGTATAAAACATATAACGATAATATCTGTGCTAGAATATGCACGCGAGCTATTTTTCATCTGTCATTTTGGGTAAATGAAGACAAATTGATCTGATAGCTGGTTTTGGACACTATACAAACATAAAAGATTAAAGCCGCTCCAACTATAGAAATATACAGTTTTCTATTTGTATTTGATTAGTGTTTTTGATAGACAAGAGTGGGCAGTTGACAAAAAAAAATTAAAATTCAATAATATACGAATGGGATGTTTTGTTTCTTTTGTGAAATAGTAATGATTGTTTATTTTTTTTTTTGTATTTCTACATTAGTTTTTGGTTGAGTTAAACGATATCATAAATTCAACAGCTTAATTAAATTTAGTTTAAAAACCCATTTATTTATATATTTATATTTATTCCTACATATACAGGTATAATCCAGGGACAAACAAAATACAAAACCGTTAAATTCCTTTTTAAATAAACAGAAAAACATTTAAATAAGACCTTTTTCTTTGTTTTCTGGCTCTGTATGAAACTTTTGAAAAATGGCGCCCAATAATTGTAGTCTGATCAGGAAACAGAAATCCCTGCACTTTTTGTAGAGTGGGGGGAGTGACCTTTTTTGTATACTTTTATTTATCATTGACATGATAAGGATACAATTTAGCTTGGGAGGCATTTTTGTAAATCTGTCGCTTCGACGCCATTTTCAAAAATGCCGACCAATCTAGGTCAAATTGTAACACACACAAAAAAAAACATCAATTACTTGGAAAACTTTCAAAGTTAAAATAACTGTTGGTATCTTAAAATGCAGATGCTAAGTAGACTCACTTTTCTATTAAATTTGAATGTTGCCATTTTTTGGGAATTTTCCTTTTTATGTCAAAGGAAGAAACTTCCACTTTTTTGATATCTTTTAAAATTTTGAACATGAAAAAATGTAACGCCTTCAGATGCCAAAGGCATGTTGGAAAATCAAAGCTGATATTTTGAAAAATATTTGTTCAGTATATATACCTTCAGTTGAAATGTCAATGTTCTCACTTTTCGGGAACATATGTACTTTTTTTGATCTCAAATGGTTGGACTTCTACTGTTTTTTGTTCGTAGTTTTAATGTTTTTAACATGAAAAAAGTAAAGTTAACGCCTCCATCCACTAAATACGTATTGGAAAAATAATGGCTGACGTCTAAAATGATACATATATAAGTATTAAGTAGATGCACTTTAAGGTTAAATTTCAGTGCTGTCACTTTTCGAGATATTACTTTTTGATATGAAATTGTAGGACATTCACTTCTTTTGTAAGTTTTAATAATTTAAACAATGAAAAAGATGCGAAAACGCCTTGAGATGCCTAGAGCGTGTTAAGAAAATTACGATCAATGCCTTTGAAGATAGATGTAGCACACACGACTACTGTTAAAATATTATCAGTACAGCCATTTTTCGGGAACATCCTTTTTTAATGTCATAGCTTTTTTTAAAGCTTTTAATATTTTGAATAAAAAAATAAACTAACAGATGATTTCAGCAACCGGTTGATTATACACTTCGTTTTATCTTATTTTTACTAAAAAGTTGGTTTCATTTTTCTTTAATATTTTTAAAGCTAAAAGTCTTATCCGACAGTGTTTGAAATGGAATTGATAAGAGCATTTAATTTTGAAAAGAAAATAGTACTTAATGTCCTTGTATGCTGCTGATGCGAAACGAAATTTTATGTTGGTCTCCAACAAGACAGCGAAATGCTTACGAAAACGAAGGCAAAAAAAATATTCGTTGACAGTTGCACAAATTCAAAAAATTAAAACAAATACAAATGCAAAGAAAATACCAGCAACTAACAACAAAAATATATACCAAAATCGTCTGGATAATTAATTGTGTGTGAAAAAAGGCAGGTAAAACTAACCAATTTCTGGTTTATTTCAACTGATTTTCAGGTTGTTGTTTTGCAACACAGTAGATCAGGTTAACTGCTTAACAAAATATCTGATGTTAATGTCATGTTAAATCAAGCTAGGTTGCAGGCAAAATCAGCATGAAATCTTGTAAATTTACGACTGCCTTAAAATAGTAAAAACGTAAGTTTTACCTGGAAATCTTGTTTATTTTACCTTAAAATCTAATTAAAATAACATTACTTAATAGTTAATACCTTATAAACTTAACATGAAAATCTAGTTAATTTAACATGATTTAATTTTTAATCAACCCTGTTTTCTGTTGTATATATTATATCTTGAATCCATGCGTCTCGTTCCCATCTCTAACGCTGTTTACTTACCAATTCGTTTTGCATTATTCTGAAAATATAGAAATTTACTATAATGTACATTATTTTATTTTTAATTTATACTTTGTGATACTTACTTAGTTTTGAACTGGGAACCTTTTACATAAGGAGATAGCACACATCTCTTGGGCCACTTCGCTGCACAAAAAGCTTGTGCCAAATATCAATAAGTTGGAACTGATTATGTTTGGATGGCTTGTTTGTGCACACAGGTGTCACGTTGAAATAAACGGGCATAATAATTCCTTAACATGAGGCCAGGGTAAATTCAAGACGTAAACATTGTAAAAATTACCATATAAAACTTTAATTGAACCTGAAGAAATTCATAACATTAAGTGTTAAAAAAACATGATCTCGCTTAAAATTAGCATTTTTTTCTTGTAAAAATCTTTTATTTTTCTTAATTGAGTGTTAAAATAACAGAAAGTCATCTTCTTAAATATAATTCAATATGATAATTAAGGCCACCAGGTTGATTTTGCACTGAATATAAGATTATTTAAACCAGGTAAATCTCTGGAATGTCTGTTACTCTTTAAGGGATTGTGCACCTTGTAAATTTAACAAGCTCCAAGTTCATTATTTACCTGAAGTTTTTCTTTGACTGTAGACGTCTTTGAATACACTGACACAATTTATCAATTTTGGCCATCAAACAGCGTACTGCACAACGAAAAAAGAATTAAATTTTTCGTTTTTGATTTTGTTGTTGAAGATGAAAGATTTTTGTGATGAAAGATTTTTGTATTATTTACCTAAAATTAAAAAAAGTCTAGTTTTAGAAAATATATTTTAATTTTTTTCTTTCAAAATTTTGAGTTGGGAAATCAATTTTTCAAAGAACCCTTCATTAAAACAACTTTATTTAAAAATAAAATAAAATAAATTAAGGCACTTCTGACTTTAAAAAAGTGCTTATTTGTTGACGAAAGCTTGCTAAACTCGGAAAGTTTATAAACAAGTCCAAACATTTTATTTTTAGCTCAATTCTCAATAATTTTTCAATTTTGGCACAATTACGTGATAATGTTCAGAATTTCGAGAAATAAATATATTAACGTTTTATTCCTAAACTCTCATTATTCTGAAGATTTCAGAAAGCTTCTGAACTGCCAATTGGAAAATAAATCTTTAATTTTAAATTTCAAAATGTGTGAAAAAAGCAAAAGACTAGACAAATCAAAAAATGTCACAGCAGCCAGTATAAACCATAAATCTATGTACTTAATTTCAAAATCAGTCTAACTGGAACATCCAAGGCCACCAAACCTTTCACGTATTATGACGATAAAAATGAGTAACCTCTGAAAACATAATTTGAAAAATACTTTGCGATGGATATTTACCGCTTTATTTATTAGATTTTTATGCGGTTGACTAGTTGGACAGTTTAAAAATCCCTAATAGTTGAAAACATGTCTTATTTAATAAAACAAAACGTCAATTTAGGCAAATCTTAGAAAGCCGAAGACTTTGTCCAAGTTAGACAACTTTAGGACAATACTACACAAAGTTTATCAATAACTTCTTGGAGTTGGACGGCTGCCTAAAGTTAGACACAGTTTATAAATACGACTATTAAAGCATATGTAATTATTTACTGGAACCGTGTTTTGCTACGCTAGTTATGTATTTTAAAATTCTGCATTTAATTAATTTTTCATCAAGTTATTATGCAGAGCTTATAGGCGCTTATACTTTCAACACAACCAGAAAAAATTTGTTTACTAAAAAAATTAAACTGCCCATATTAAGCCACAAAACACTTCCTATAAATGCCTAGCGCCTTCCATTATTGGTTTTATTTTAACTTATTTAATAAATTACATCTGATTTATTGTTAACAACAAAAATCTTAATTAATGTGTTTTTATCTGTCATTAACTTCGTCCTACGCCTGATTTCATCAATTTGTTTGTTATTCGCACTTCAGTTGACTAAAACAAATATCATTATTACCTTCCAAGCTTGGACCTCATTATTCAATCAATCACTATTTAAAATTGTATGTAGTAGGTAATGATTAAATTATAAACAAAGTAGTAAATCAGACCTTCATTGGATGATGGGAATAACATTGCTTGAATTAAAATATCCATAAAAGTAGAAGTGTATCGATGATTGTGCGGGGCATCATTATTATTAACTTTTCTCTAAAAAACATCGCAAAAAAATTACACAAAATATTCTCTCTAAATTTGAAAGGCTTATTATATACTGACTGCTTCACTTTTCGCAACTTAATTAAAGTCAATGTCAAGCCTATGTAGACTTTGCAGTGATCAAATAATAATTCTAATTAAATTTAACATTCTATAACATATCGAACTCAAAAAAAAAAAAAAAAAATGTTATGTAGGATGTGAATTTTATTTATTCACTATCGTTGTGTGGGACTGATAATAGCACCCATTCAAGCCAAGATCAATATTTAAGATTGATTTACGATTAAATCAAATGAGCTAGCTAGCTGCTTAAAATAAATAAAATTATTCTTTAGCCCTAAAAGGCTTTTAATAATAAAATCTGACATCTAAAGATGTTACAACCCATCTGTTAGTTAATTTCTATGCAAATATAAATAATAATCGAAAACAAGTGTAGTATCTGTGTATCTTTTTTTCCCGTCCGTCAAATGTGTTATTATAACCAATTGTGTGTTGAAAAAATAATGTAGTGGGTCTTGAGACTGATATTGAAATTGAAATACTCCTACTATAGTTAAAAGTGCATTAAAATTTAGAAAACAAGATGCAATTAGTTTCTCACTCGAATTGGACAGAAAGTGAGCCATCAGATACACATGTTCGACAAAAATTTAATTATACCCAAATTAGATTAAATTATTTCGACTCAAATATGTTTGGCATATATTTTGTTAAAACTACTATTAATATGACTTATCTGCATTATTTGAATTATATTTTCTAGATCTGTGCGAGTACATAGAATTCGGTAACAGAAAAAGCACAGACTTAACATAAACCTTGTCATGGTTCAAGATCATGTTCGCTATTGGGTCTTAAGATGTCTTTTTTTTAATGATTTAAAGTGGGTTGAACTTTAAATTTGAAAGTATCAATGAAGTACCTGCTCTATACACTTTTAACAATTCAAAGACCTTGGATTAAAATTTTAAGAAAAAAAACTTCTTATTAGATTTTGTTATAATATTTGACTCAGATTTAAAGCCGATTGATTTCATTTAATCATTTTTAACAACTTCTTAAACACCAAACTGTTTTTTATATTATATCTTTTTGGCTCATCTGTCAAACCATAAAATGTAATCAACTCATTAAAAAAGGGTTTAAACAATTTAATTACATTTTTACATTTTGTTTGTAGTAGTTTTCGTTAGAGTAGCAAATTACTCCATTTCTAGTGTTTTCAGACAGTGTAATTGGAATTGGAATTGTTAAAGTAAATTTTGTTATTAATTGCTCTTTAATTAAGGTTAGTTTATTTTAAGGAAAAATATTTTTTTAAATGTGTTTTCAATTCGAAAAATGGTATGGCTTTGATCAGCTGGATAGGTTCATCCAACAAGACGTGTCATTTTTAATCAAAACGAAAACAATTAAAGTTGGGATACTTGTATTTAAATCTTAAATAAAAATCAGGTAAAAAATTAAATACAACAGCTGCCATACGTCAACCTAAAAAATGTTTCTACCAGGTTTTCTCATTTGACTCAAGTGACTGACGAGCAAAAAAACGGAATCACTCTCTCACTTTATTTAAAGACAATAATTGCTCTCGGTTGAGAAGCATACAAATTTATGGTATCTATAAAAAGCTTGAATTTTTAATTTTAAACGAAGGCTTAAACCATATCAGTCAGGAGCTTAGGAGGTATCCATTAAAGTGGAGGCATGTGTGGAAAAACCGAGTGAAATGGAAATAAAGAAAACTAAACATTTAAAGCAAAATCAAGTGCAATTTACTGGCTTAGTATTTTGTATTGCCCTTCTAGCTCTTATTACTACTTCTAAACGATTCTTCATTGAAGGATGAGTTTCTTGATTGTATCTTGGGGGATTTCTTCCCATTCGTCTACCAGTCCCACTTGTAGTTCATTAAGTATTTCAGGAGCCAGATTTCTGAACATTACCCTTCACTTAAGCTTATCCTACAAAGGCTTGATAAGGTCTCTGAGTTTAGTGCCGGGGTATAAAAAACAACTACTAGTCAAGGATTACGAGTACAAAAAAACAACATAAATAAATCAGGTGAGTGGTAAATTAGGTATGCGCTTAGAGTAAACCAACTAAAAAAATCCGTAAGCCATGGTTTTGGCAAAACATCATTGTACAAATTGCTCGCCAGGTCGTCTCTATACGATCGCTTTTATGCATATCTAGGACTCATCCGTGAACATAACTCGACTCCATTGGACAACTCCCCAACCATAGTATGCGTAAGCAAATTTTAGTCGAGCTTGTCGGTAAATTGAAGTCAATTTTGGTCCCGTGGTAGCTTGTAGGACGTTTCGGGATAAGGCCCACTTTGTTAAGTCTTCTCCTAACTATTCATTCACTAATGATGCTTCCTCTTACCTGTCTGAGCTGTTTTCGGAGGTGAACGCCAGTCAAATGACGATTTTGTAAAGAAATCATAATAAAAATTGATCATCTGTATCAGTTGTAAAATGTAGACGTCCTGTTCTTGGCCTTTGCTCAAACTCTCCAGTTACCCTGAATATTATAGAGGTTTTTGATACGCAACGTGTGATTTCGTATGTTGCTCGCAAGGGTAGTTTTTAATGCATGAATCGTTGTTGGACTTTCTTAAAAATCAGAGAGAGAGGTTTGAGAGATTGATGAAATCACATAATAGTGCATCTCCTTGCCAAAATCCTGTGCATGTTTGGAATTGTTCAGAAAAGCTTTTCCCTAGTTTCATATTGCATCGCATATTTTTCAATATCACCTGAGATAGTTGGATCAGTTTTCGGGTGATTCCAAGTTCAGCCATCGTCATATAGAGCTCCTGACGATAATAGTATTCACCACTAAGCGGCTGGACTTGAAATTCATTAGTCTTTTCTAGAAGTTGCCTCTGAGAGAAAATATTTGGTCTATCACCAATCAATCAATAATGTTACAGAACAGCTCACACAGTACGTTGGATGCGACTTTTATTAGGGATATGTCTCAATAGTTCTTGCAGGACATAGAATCGCCATTTTTGTTGATGGGACACATGGATCTGATAGACCAGTCATCGGGCATGCTTCCTTTCACCCAAACTAGGTTAATGAGTTGATGCATGCACCCTTTCAATAATCTCCTCCGTGCTTGAAGAGCTGGTAAACTACCGGATCCAACAGCCTTGTTATTCTTGAGATTTTTATAGATAATTCAACTTCTTCTATACTGGGTGATGGAACTAGGTCATCATTGGCTGGGTGTTGGATCTCTTTTTGCCCTATTTCACGCTCTACCAGATCTGCCGAAAATTCTATATTCTTCCCTATACCTTAGGGACTAAGTTATCTGCGGTGTTTCAAAGAGTCTGAATAAGTGAATTCTAGTTTCAAAACTACCAGCCAGTGTTGCTAGGCTTTTTTTATAAAACTTTCGGGACTTGTTTCAATTGTGAGACTCTTCATCAAAATCCTTGAGCTGGGAGGCTGCGCATGCCCACTTATTTCCACGCAGGAAATTCTTCTCCTACACACGGTGCATTTTATCCCATCTTTTTTGGCTGTATGTACACATTCATCGTCATGACAGAGGTTCTTTTTCGACGGTTTTTCGTAGCTTATCGTAGTTTCGGCTTTCTATTTGATGATATCGCGATATTGAGACCACTTGTTGTTGGTGTCTATGGCAGTTCAATTAGCAGTGGAGAGCTTCTTCGAAAAGTACGCACGTCTAAAATGTTAGATTATTTATTAACAAGGTCTAATTAACTCAGCAAAATTATTCACTTTAAAGTTAGCAGTTCACTCGATTGCAACCTTTCTAATCAAACTGCATATTCGGGAATAGAAATGCAAACAAATGCAAAAAAAAACTGTCAAGGTCCAATTTGGACTGGACCTAATACTCTTCCTTGTGGTACCCCAGCCACAGTTTCTTTGAAATTAGAATCGTCATTTCCAGGTCTTTCACGAAAAAGTCTGTAATCTAGATGTTCGTTTAGAATGTTATAAAGTGTTTCAGGCAGAACTTGTCTTAATTTTAATTTGAGGCCTTCGTGCCACACCTTGTCAAACGCCTGCGACACATTCAAAAAGACTGTCGAACAGATTTTCTTTTCTTCAAGAGCTCTCTCAGTTACGTCAGTACTTCTATGCACCTGATCAATTGTCGAATGCTTGCTTCTTAATCTGAACTGATATTCAGGTACTAATTTGTTTCTCTTCTATTATCGGCTGCAGGCGCAAGAGTAGTATTCTCTCAAAAACTTTTGATATTATAGGAAGAAGCGAAATCGACCTGTAAAGATGAATGAATGAATTAGTTTCAAGGATATAAGTGCACTGCGACCTTAAGATCTATTGTGCTCACTCACTACAGTTTGATGAGGTTTCTCATTCTATAGCTCATCCTCAAAATAAGAAACTTGAGTATTTGGAGTACTTTAAGAGAGGATACTTCGCTCTCCTCTATCTGGTGTTTTCCCAGATGCCTTTGTCTTTGATACAAAGGCGCCTCACATCTACCTAGTATGTGGTACGGGGATTCCTCGTAATAATTGCAAAATCTGCATATGTCAGAATTTTGTAGGCCAAGAATGTGGGGGTTTCTCCTTTATTTGCTGTTGCCTGTGAGGAGTCCCGTTATTTTGTATCAGTCTATTTCTATTTAAGCTGATGCAGAATCGGAATAGTGCTTGGTTGTAATCCCCAAGTAGAAGTTTGGCCTGCCTCAGCTTAGGGAGTTTGTTCCAGATTTTTGATCTTTTCTGTGCTTCCGCTGTAAAGATAATTCATGTTTTATTTGCGTTTATAAATATGGGTGTGAAATTTGTAATTCTAGTGGAAATAAACTTAAGTTAGCATTAAAATTTCCAATGGTACTCTTGCAAATCATTGTCTTTTATCAAACTTATATACTTATCAAAGATTCTTGCTATAAAATCAAAAGTTCTGCATTTTCAAACAATTCATTGTTATAGCTGCTCTCAATTTTCTGTCTCACCAGCTATTCTATAAACAATAATTTAAATTCAGATTTATTTAATATTTATTCAAGGTTAATCCTTTGCAATACACTTCAGTTCAAAAATAAAAAAAATCAATATTTAATTGATGTAAATACCTTCAATTCAAATTGTTTCAATATTTACATTTATTGAACACACGATTTTAACCACTCTTGTCTGCAAACTTTAAATGTATACATTACTACTTTGGATATTGATTACAAAAAATAAAATAAAACCGTTTTCAAACACCCACTTACGATTCATTTCATTTTCATTTCAAGTTTACACCTTAAATTCCAGTAGTTGTAGATTCCTTATAATTTCTTCGCAATGTTCGCAATGAAAGATTGAAGTAGCCCCCTCAAATTTAAATATAAACAAACCAAAGAATATTGCACTATTAGCTGGGGTTGCATTTCTGAAATTAAAAAAAAAAAAAAACAATAATTGGGTTTCCTTTTCAAAAAAAGAAAAATGACCAACAAAATAAAACTACTTCACTATACAACTCAGCCAAATTTGTTTACCATAGCTCTGGCTGAAGTGAGAATGTATCTCTAACTTAAGCTCTTCTACCGGCAACCATAATAATTGTGGGGAATCGAACCATTTCCGTTGGTATTTTGTTGGAGCTGAAGCATGTCGGAATGGTTGTATCTTAATGGAGCACTGGAGCTGCTGTTGTATGATGAACGTTTGAACGGTTAACAGAGAAGTATTTAAATTCAGTATCTAATCGGCATTCAATGTGAGCGGGTTGTGTATATTTCTTTTGTTTATTTATTTGCATCGTAATTATACCGTCTTCTGCGTGTATACAACTTCTATAGTTTGGTCTCCTCGGTTTTTTGCCGCGTGCTTCTTTTCCAAACAAAACAAGTGACAAGTGTGTTAAGGGCTTCCTGCATAAAATTAGTTAACTCTTTTTTTTTTTTGTTGACGGATACAAATTGTCCACTAAATAAGAAAAGGGATATGAAAATGCATTGCAATGGGTGTCTCTGTCTGTCTGTCCATGTTGGATTGTGGGTGCTTATTTAAATTTTGTATGTTAAATGCATCAAAAAATGTATGTCACGTTTTTGGACCCATTGTGTTGGATTTGGGGAAACCGCCATCTGCAGAGCGGGTGGAGTAGTGCTATAAAGCACTTTCTTTTCGCCTTTTTTGTTTATAGATAACTTTTGCTTTTGCCGCACATGGAAGTGCAAGTTATTTTTAATTCAAATGAATCTAATTATTAGATACTGAATGAGTTTTTTTTATATTAGTTTTTTGTTTTTATAATTTATGTGCCATTTTGTTTATCAACCGTACATAAAACGTTTTATCTGTTTATCTTATCTAAATATTGTGAGCTTGATGAAAAGAGGATTTAATGCAAGTGTTTCTTTCTAAATGGAACATCTGTTATGGTTTTTTTTTTTATTGGATTCGGTGTATACCTGCGAGAATAATCTGGCTTTGATGTTTAAAAATGAGTGGTTTCATTTATTTTTTTTATTTTCTCAATTTACTACCTACGAGTATATGCACATTAAATCACAGTCATTGATTTTTATAGTTGAAGAAAATGTGAATATTTTTATTAAAGCAATTAAAAATTTTTCTAAAAAAGATATTTTCAAAAAGAAACTGGATAAATATTTGTTTTGTGAAGAACATATTGGAAATTGTGTTTAAAATAAAAAATCTATATTTTTACCAAAATAAATGAATCTTAACAAATCAGTATTTGTTTATATTTAAATATTATTGATTCATTAAATGTAATGCAATGTTTTTTTTATGTTATAAAGCTGGATTTTTATGTCACTCCGCGGAAAGCTATTAATTTTTCATTTTAAGCAAAAGCAAAAAATAAATAAATCAAAGTATTTAGTATTTTGTTTTTGTGAATAATATTTAAAAAAAATATAAATTAAAATCTTGGTTGATATTCCATTCAATCGTGTTTCAAATTAATTCAGCTCTGTTTGTCTACCTCCACGTCTTAATTATAAGTATGGTCGGAAGTAGTTTCAGTGAATGGTATGGTTAAAGTTGAATTTTGAAATTCATGTTGTGTGTTCATCTCAGTGTTTTAGCCAGTGTTCCTTAGAATACTTTTGGGTGCTAAACTCAATTCATCATCCGTTTTCTGCTATCAATTCGAGTTTTTGAAATATAACCGTTAGAAAATAGTTACAGAGGTTATTTAGCGAAGCAAGGTATTTTTAAAAAAATAAAATAGGTTATGTAAAGCAAACTAGCTTCTATGAAATTAAATTTAAATCTTTTCTTTATTCTTCGAAAAATCCGTAACTAGATGTTAATCTTCACCATTTATTAAGAACTTATGAGGTTATGTTTCAACGCCAGGCTATTTATTTTTTACAGAACTAGTAACGATTTTGAAAAAATTATATTTTTTGTTAAAACTACAATTAAAATATTTCCTATAGTTCTGTTAGTCTCCGAGAAATGTCCTGTTAAAATTTACGTATTTAGCCATATTATGTCTTATTAAACATGTTTTTAAAATATCTTGGAGCCCAAAAATGTCGAAATGTTTTGAACTGAAGAAGAAAGTTAATACTAACTCTCAGGAAAAATAGCTAATTTGTACCTTTAGAATGACTAAATTAATAATTAACTTTAAAATTTTGACCTAGCTTTTTCTTGAAATGAAAAAAACTGCCGATTTGGAGCCTTATTGCAAGTTGCTAGCATGCTTGGTTCCTAAGATACACTATGTGACCTGTTTAATTCACTGTGAAGTTAGCATTTGGCGAACTGCAAAATCGGGAAAAGAAATGCAAAAAAAAACAGCAAATTCGTGTCAAGGCCCCATTTGCGTGAGTGAAAGTTTCCCTGCTAACTTCACAGACGTATTTCTTGTCTTAGGTCCAAATTTCTGTAGTAAGTGCTTAAATAAATAGAAAACAGCGAATTCTTAAAACCTTAAGTTTTTGTTTAAGCCAACAAAAATGAAAACATGTAATGGTTTTTGACAAATTTCTGATTAACATATATATCTTCTTGTGTTCTATTACTACAAAGACTTATCAGAGAGACAAATGTCCAAAATAATAAAGTAGATATACATTTGTATAAGCTTATTGTTCCCATTTTTCCCATTCGATGAATCAAAGAAAACATTTTTTTTTCAATTCCTGTTAAAAAAACAAAAATTTCAACTAGAAATTCTTAATATTTCTAGTTTTGAGTCTAAATTTCTCTAATTTGTATCTTAAAGGATGACCGACAGTAAGTTTTAAGTTTTCTTTTTTTTAACCACGAAAACATCCTTTTTGACACTTTTTCAAAGAGCTTGACCTTGACCTAAAAATTCTGACTGTCAGAATTTCCAAAAGACAGGAAAGCTTATAAATTTGTTCATGTGCTTGAAAGTGGGCTAACAGGGAAGCTTAGGTCCAATTTTCAAAATGTTGCTATCGAATTGTTGGAAAACTGATGACCAAATAAAGTTATTTCAAATTCATATCAATCTAATTATTTTTAAATTTAGCTATTAATTATGGTAAATAATGATTATTTTAAGAAACTAATAAATCTATATGTGAATTGATCTCGAATTTATCCGCTTTTTACAAAAAATAGGAAAACATTTATAGAAATAAAGTTAATTCGGTAAGGCTGTCATTCATTTTTGCTTCTCTTTGAATACAAATATTCGATATATTTTAATTTGATCAAGTGAATTGCGCAACTCATCATTTTTTGAAAAACACCCATACTGACACAGATGATACGAGTAGCATCAAATTTCGTTTCAGGAAAAAGTCCATCTTTCCTGTACTAAAAGTCGCATTTTTTTTTTCTTCGGGCACTTGGGAAGAATATCCCATTTTCAAGTAATTTTGTACACCTTTTCTTTCTAGGTGCACGTATTCAAGTATTTGAAATAAGAGGGCAGTTGAGTGTGTCCCATGGAAAACACTTTTAGAAAACTCCATTTTTATCCATAAAAATGTCAATTAATTTATTATGCTTTTCATATATATACCTAAATAAAATGGCAAATTTGTGGTACAATTTAAGCGGTCTACAAAAGCCGAAGGTATATAAATTATATATCGTTGGAACGGTTTTTTTACACAGAAGTGCAGAATACAAATATTTATTATGTAACTGCACCACAAAAACTGAAAACCAATAAAATAAAACTGTGTAATAAGTGCAAGCAAGAGCGAGAGCGAGACCGAGCAGTTATTTGGCGTAACCCAAATTAATTGTGACGTTTTGATTTTTTCCACCCATCAGTCAACCGATTTTCAAGCACTGACTGGAAAGATTACTGGTATGTCTAATGGCAGTGTTCAGTGCTGCTCATACTACGTCAAATAAGTGGATCGAAGGATCGGATTCAATCCGGATAGAAAGTTCAACCTAAGCTTATGACAATTCCAGATCGAAAAGATTGAATTCAAATGGAATTGAAGTGACAATTTTGCTTTTATTGTGTGGGTGCGACGTTGTTAGTAAAAATTAAATTTGACCACAAAAAATAACAAACAACCAAAATAAGCCAAAGATACAACATACAACAGTCTGGAAACAAAATACACAATTACGCACGTACACCAACAAGCATCTGAAATTTCGATTCTTCAATCATTCGATGTTGGTGTAAACATTCTATTTTCGATTCTTCCAGCTCGCCGAGATCTAAATCCTGATTCAATTCTCCATATAAACGAGGTATCAGTTTTTCTCTACGCCAAAGACTGCTATTATTGACAAATAATGTTATTAGCTCTCGAGTTGCGAGGGCTGGACGTACTAGTTATAACAATTAATACTCTTGGCTCAGCATTACAATAATTTTATTTAAATGCGGGCAGCGTTATTTTGTCTTTGATAATATTCATGATTATAAGTCTGATCTTGTCTGCACTCTTGTTCTTCTTTTTTTTTTCAAAAATTAATGCAACCACACTTGAATGGAATTCTACATTGAAAGCATTGTTAATATATATAATAATTATAGCAAGAAATGTTGAATCTCAAAGTCATTGAACCCCTTTCAAATATTAAAAAGCATCAAAAAGAGAGCAATGACACTTTTGAATTAAATACATGAATGAATGAAATTGATAACTTACACCAAAGCTCATTAATCAACTGACCTTATACATTTTATTTTTGTTTATGTGACAATTTAATTGAGTTAAATATGTTTCAATGACTTAAGGAAATTTATTTATTTGAATATGCAATAAGGTTTTTAAAATTGTGGTTTTAAGATCTCATTAAAAACCAGTACATAGTTAAATAAATCATTTAGAGATGTTTAAATCTTTCACTCTCTACTTAATGCCTAGAAAAAAAAGTATTCAAGAATCAGATGACGTTTTTATTTTAAATGATTTCCTTAATGCAACATAAATTCAATTACAATATTATTCGATTTAATAGAAACACTTATCTTCAATACAATTTTGTTTTAAGTATTCTATATGCACATAATTTAGAAGATAACACTACCAACTACACACAAATGTCTCTCTTGATTCATTAACGCTTAAAGACTTGTTTTAAACTGTCAGGTCAAACATATCTTGTTCGTAAGCCTGCGTGTTATTAGTAAAATACCAGGCGGAAACTCATAGCAGCTCATGTGTCTTAACTTAAAAAAAAAGTAATCCCGGCAGCTTCTAAGAAAACCATCAACATACATCTTAATATTTTATCACCTTGTGTATGAAGTGTATATTGAACTTAAAAAAACAACAATCTTCGAACTAGTTCTTATAGTGTTGAAGCTATACTATGACAAAACAAATTAAAAGTAAAAAAATTCAATTACCCTTCAGGTTGGTCTTTTTGAATTATGTAATTTGGACGTCAAATGTTTCGTTCTAGACATAAAACATTAAATCCATAAGAAGCTATTTTTTTCCCAGAATTGTATCTTTTTTTTTAATGGCAGTTAATGCCATTGTGAATTGTGATTAAGAACCTTTAAATTAAATTTAATTGAAAAGTCATACAATTTCTTGATGCTATTCGAGTGGGTTAAATGGTTAATCTATAAATTAATCACACTTTGAGAGATCTTTTGATCTTTTATTTTAATGTTTATCCAAAACAAAAAATTCTTCAAATTGAAATGGAAGGCATTTTGGATTATTTTTTTTTTTCATGTCATTAACAGTCAAACAAAAATATAAAAGAAAATGTGTTATGGGTGAATATTAAATGAAATTTGATGAATAAATTTGATTTACTTTTTTTTTCTAAGAAAATTTCGTATGCGATGCAATATTGAATTTAATGATGCAACTGTTTAGTTGATTCAATTAAACAAAAGTTGATCATAAATAATTCTTGATATAGAATTAAAATTCCTATCAAATAGAAAAATACTTAATAATCAAATAAAAAAAAATACTAACTAATAGAGACTATTTTAACAGTACTGATATATTGACTTTTAAGTCAATTTCGAATAGCTTTTCACTTGCTTGATAATAATTATTGAGAATTTAGTTTTTTTTATATGTTAATAGTGTTTTGGAAATAATAGTACAGTCAATTTGTGCTCAAAAGGGCTCAAGAAACCGAACTATGGAACTGTGTTTGCCAGACCACTAGGATCGTTAGAAAAGTAGTCACCTAAGTGGAGAAAGAGCAGGGCATGTATAGGGAAGGTGAGGAATCGTTCCTTCCTCCTCATCATCACAGAGCTTCTGCAAAAATCGTTTGAAAGTATGTCAAGTCCAGTCGCTTGCCTGCTTATTAAACAGTGTTCTATGTTGACACCTTCAACAAAGCTCAAGTGCAGTCTATTTAGAGATATTAAACACATGGAGTGTTTTAAATCAAGACTTGGGCATACTGGCTTTGTCGCGAAGCAAGTAGTGATGTTGTTCCACCTAATGTTTCCTTCTTAAGCTAAATATACACGTAGCGATGGGTATATCAATATTTGTCTTTAAAGATAAAATAGATAGTAATACTCGAATTCTAGTGAGTTCATCAGCTTTACAATTGCCTGGAATGTCACTATGGCTCGGTTTCCAACAAAGGTAAATGTTAAACTGCTACGCCATCTCCATAGAGATTCTGAGCAGTTAAGGGATGTTCTAGAATGTATAGAGACTGAGATCAGAGTCTTAATAGTGGCTTGAATGTCAGAGAAGATGCGGATACCCGAGGTTGATTAGGAAGACTGAAGAATGAGATACTAAAATTTAGTCTTTCAGAAAACACACCTTCGCCAACCCCATCTTTGGTCTTCGATCGTGAATCGATTGATCTTTTAAGAATTTCACATCCTCCCAGGTGAATCTGGAAGGTATGGCAACCTCTAAGTTTTTGTCGAAGTTCAATAGTGGGATTGTGTAGTCAGTGTTATTTGGAATTGATCCGAATGAGTTCAGAATAGCGGAGTGGCCAATTTCATTATTTATCCACTATGAAGAGGCTTTAAGGTGAATGGCTGTGCTCGCGGCCATTTGTTTTCTAAAAATGAGAGGTATCAGATGGAGTAGAGTGTCTAATTCAGCGGAAGAAGTCGATCAAATTGCTTCACTTATGCATAGACATGCTGTTCTTTGGACTTTGCCTTTTTTATAGTGACGATTGGCTTTATCCAAGGCAGTCCACCATACTGCCACGCCGCGCCGTTGTTAAAATCGGCCAAATTACCAAATTATACAAATGTATAAGCAGTGAATTAATATTCGAAGTTGGAGGCCTCATTTACTACCAACTGCTTTTTTGCAAAAGAAAAGTGCTACTGTGGCTTTCTTTACTATTTCTTCTATGTTAGGTTTCCAACTTCACTTCTTATCTAAAATGAGACCCGAGTAATTAGCTTCGTCTTGAAATGTTAGTGAAACACCTTTAATACATAGAAGGGCGTCTTTTTGCCGAATTTTGTATTTCCTGTGGAACAGGACAAGATCTGTTTTGTTGGGGCTAACTCCAAGTCCAAACCAATATGCCCATCGTGTTAGCGTTTTGTAAACAAACTAGGATGCTTTCCGATACTGCTATAGTCACTTCATCCGCATAGGCACCTCTCTCTGTACCTCTTCGCTAAGGAGAATGGTGTAGCTGTAGTTGTAGCATGTAGCTTTGTCAAAAAAAAGTATGCAGTGCCAAAATGTGAGGAGCACCAAATGTATGGTGTAGCAGAAGTTAAACAAAATTCAACTCATGCTTCAAGCTGCAGCTACATCCATTCTATTCAACGAGTAATCAATTCAGCAGTTCATTAACTACCAAGCTCCAGAAAAGGGGAGAAAGAACGCCTCCTTGCGGTGTACCCCTGCTGACACATCTTTTTGCTGAGAAACCAACCAGTTTTTAATTGATATTTCTGATTGTCAGCATTTGATTAATCAATTCACCAAGCGTCCCATCAACATTTAGAGATGCCAGTGCAGATGCGATGCAGATGTGTTGTTGTTCTTAAAAGTGCCTTCTATATCTAGGAAGGCAACTATTGTATACTCTTTATTATGGAGGGAATATTCGATAGTGCGTACTGTGGAGAGACGTTTCCACTGATTTTCCTTTTCAATAAGCATGTTGAGCTCTAAACAGCAGTCTCGTATCAATGCTTGATCGTAGTTGGAAATTACTTAGTTAAAATTATGGTTGATATTTTAAAAGAATATTTTTAATTAGATCCACCTTAGGGTAAAATTTCAGTGTTGCCACTGTTCGGGAACACACCTATTTACTTTATTTTGATTCCAAAGGGAATCTCCACTTCTTTGGTTAATTTTTAATAATTTGAAAATAAAAAAAGTTGTAAGAATAGTTTTAATGCCATGTTAATCGTAGATTTGACGAAAATTCGATGTATACTGTCAACTATGCATACTTTGATGTAATTTACGAAGACTTAATAATTTTCGAGAAATGCTTGAAAAGCTCACAAAAAATGCATTCGACATCTTCAAAGAAAACCAATGTAATGTTTTCATCCTCAATTTTTGCAATCATTGCATCAATCAATAGGTCTGTTACACATTTTTGTTCAAAAACTGCCAATTTTAAGTATTTTTATCTCAATTTTTATTTCTATGCTTCAAAAATTGATAGTTTTGTGCAGAAGAGAGCACTCACGAGAGAGTAAAACTCTTTTACTTCTTGACAGATTCTAACCAAGAAATTTCTCTGGCCAGAAATCGTAGGGTCTGTCAACTTGCAATATTTATATTCTTTAATTCAGATGAGAAGAATTTAAAGAAACAAAATATACTGTTGTTGTGGCAGGAAATTGCTCCACTAAATTTTTTTTTGCAATTTGCTCCGAGAATTTCACCAAAATTTGACAGTTTCCCAATTTCTTCCCCAAAAATATCTGGAGTAAAGATTTTATCGATAAGAGAATTTTCAGTTTCAAAACTTGGTGGCCATTGAAATTCTGATAATTTAATTAAATTCTTCTCTCTCTTTATTTGAGTTTTAACAACATTACTTGAAAGAAACCTATTTTACAGGTGCTTAGCACCTCCCTACGTTTTTTTAAAAGAAATACTTTTGCCGTCAGTGAGGTTTGAACGAATATAGATCGAGCGTCTTCAGAAGTATATCGTTGACTTTCTATCGAACCCATTTAATGTTTTTCAGTAAAAAAAAAAGACAGAATGGTGACAGTATCCAATTTAAGTTTTATTGTTGATTAGTTTTAATGAGCTTAGTACTTTTATAAGCCAACAAACCAACGAGTAGGTTATTGCATTTTCGTTTTGTTTCTTTTTCTCCAAACATTGAAAAATTTTGCTGAAAAATAATGAAAGAAACTACTTAAAGCTCAGAAAACTCATGAAATCAATATTGAATCTTAATATTTGTATACTTAATCTTATTCAAAATACAGCAACAGCTAATTAATTTCAAAAACAATTATTTTCAAATACAATTGGAATGTTTAAACTGTTTATTTGTATTATTTATACAATGATTCATCCTCATTTTTTAATTATCTAAAATTTATTTTTATTTTTCTTAAACGATATTTTTTTCATTTTATTTTTATTTAACGTATATATGTACATATGTCTCTTATTTGGCTAAGGTATGATTTTTTTAAGAGCTACATAATTTGTTTCTCAAAATTAATAGCTACAAAATGTGTTTTCAGATTAAAGATTATTTGTTTACGTAAACAATTTAAGTCGTAAAAAAAATACACATAAATCAATTATTTAAAAAGGTAAAAATAATTTTTTTCAGGACACAATTATTTGTGTATGTTTTTGAATACAAAAGCTTCAACATTTTTATGAAGATTGTAGAAATGTAGGTATCTACATATGTACATATTTATGTACACTTATTCTATTTTAAAATTACTGATGTACATATATGATATGTATTTCAGTTTATAAACATGCATTCGATGTAATTTCATTGGCTTAATCTATAACAGTGTTATAATCCTGAGGACAAACGGGCGAGTAATCGTGAGTTACTTTTCCTACTCGTTAGAAACGAGTGATTTGACAATTAATAGGTCTGTTTGTTATCGTGAAATTTTCTGCAAATTTTTACAAATTTTCACAAATTGTCAAAAATTATTACAAATTCCTGTTTGTTAACTAAAAAAGTTGCATCGAGAGAGTGCAATGGGAGCAAATAATTTCCCTCCCTTGGAAAACTTGCAAATTCCTGCTACACATATTTCTGTGGACACGAAGTGTTACAACTACTGTCAAAAATCATGGAAGTCAGTTTTTTGTCACAGCGTTGCCACTAATCGGAAATTTTCTGAAGAAGGCTTTCAAAAAAAATGCGTTTGTTAACTTTTTCAAATTTCCCCAACTCTGATAGAATTTTCGCTTCTTTTCCAAATTTAACAGGTTTTTCTCATTTTTTTGGAAAAAGATACCAAACAAAACTAATATTTATTTTCCAACTCGCTAGCGAATCTACTAGCTCGTGTGGCCTCTGGGTAAATTAACTGACACAGGGAGGGGTTTTAATTTATTTCTGAAATAATTTTACTAACCTCAGTTGAAATCAACTTTTTCCATGAAATTTGTTCCCACTAAGGATCAGTTTTTCAGTGCAAGATCATCCTACTATCAAGGTTTAATTTTAGTTGACAGTAGGACACTAGGCTTTTCAGTGAACTGAAATCCTAAATTAGTACCGAGATAGCTTAATAAATTTGAAGAATTGAGCACGGACTAAATTAAGTTTAAGGGCATTTTCCGTTATAACTTATGACACAATTTCTATTTCGATATTAAAAGACGTAGAAGGGTAATATCCATAGTGTCTCACATCGATTTCAATAGATTTTTGACGACTGAAAGATAAGATTAAACCTCTACAGAAAAACCATTCCTTAGTTTACTCGGAGTTGATCTATTTTCAGTATTAGCTAAATTTGATTTAGCTCAGAGCTAACTCTGAACTGAAAAATTGGCCCTAAACTGAGAAATTATGAAATTTTTCTGTAAAACTATCAATTAAATTTCTAATTTTTTTTTTATGAGAAATAAAATTTAAAATTGATGAAACATAAATATTTTGTTAAGTTTTTTTCCACAGAATATGATGATATAATCGGCCCCAAATTTAGTTTGCAAGAAGGTAAACTAGACCTAAGACCGGGAAATAGCGTCGTACATAATTTTCTAAAGGTGGAAAACAACTTCAAACTAGCAGTAAAGTTGTTTCTTAATTTAAATTAGCACTAAAAGGACATTATTTTCAAAGATAGGTGACATTATTTCCCATGTAAAGTTATTTCCTGTGAAATAATTCCCCTTTTGCATTGAAATATCAAAATCTTCGTACTGCGATTCAATGACAAACAAAAAAATTAGTTAAAATTATAAAACGTTAAATGTTATCTCAAATAATGACATAGTTCAATAAATACTAAATCAATTGCAATAAACCAAACGCAAAACACCTACATTTAAGTTGCAATAAAATACAATTAATTTTATAAATTTGGCGTGGTTTATATTGCTTCCTTTTCTCAATCTTCACTTATACTATATATGCATCTTAGAAAACATTAAACGTACAACTAAATAGGAAGCATATTTACAATAAAAAGACAAATTAAGATGTTTCCTCAACGATATAATTGAAGCTCTAGGCTAGGCTAAGCAAATGCATCTCATGGATGGGATGAGACAAGCTTAATACATATGTTCGTACTACATGACCACCAGCAATTTTAAAATCAATAAATAAACTGCCAACGCATTTTATTTAACTAGTACGAGGGTATCCAAAGAAAAAAAAAAAACAAAAACAAGATATTCCAAATGAACTCGTATCTTATAGTAGGTACTGTTGCGCCATTGACATTGAATCATTGATGATCGAAGCGTTGCGTTGGCTAAGTTGATCTTACCTAACAAGCCTTAGAGCCATCATCGGTTAAAAGCGTGTATTTGTATAAAATGAATTGTATACGACTGTGTCTAATGTGTGTACTTACTCCAGTATCTGGAACTTAAGGTTATAGACTCAATAAAATACAAAAAAAAATACTTAAATAAAAAACAAAGTATTCAATCTAAAACTCTCAAAGCAGACGTTAAAACAAAAACAATAGTATTTTAAAACATTTAAAACACATCTATCTATTTGCCTTTTTGTTAAATATGTAGAATTCTTATAAATATATGTAAATTAAAATTCCGAAAGCTTCAGCATTAAGGAAACTACTGAAGCGTGCAAATCGCTGCTATAAATCTGTAAACCTTAGATGGTTTCTTTTGATTAGCAGTTAGTTTATGGATACAAATTCAAACCATAAAACCAAACAATGACATTATAATTAAACAACTAATAAGACAATGATTCCATTCAGATAAAGTTTGTTTGTTTTTTTGTTCGTATTATTTCAATCCAGGTCTTACATATCCATGATCAACCCACAGATGTATCGATTTGATGTCATTTTAAGTTCAAATCCACATTGAAATGAAATCCCACACAAAGGTTGACCACAAGAAAACTTTATTGAATATAAAAGATCGAATGCGGATATCACCCAATATTCAACGGTATTATTTTCTTCCATAGAGAGGCATCTATATTTCAATTCTATAAGTTGTCAAACGACGAAACCATAGAGGATAGAGTCAATAGCATTTATATGAACTCTCATATACCTTCCACCAACTGATCGATTTCTAATTTTTTTTTGTATAGATAAATAGAAATTGTTCACCTATCCAAATTGTCACAATGATGATGAATCAAACGAAAGGCCTTTTTTTTAAGCCGTCGTGTCGGTCGTGTGGTCGAATCAAATGGCTGAGCTGTCATTATTTGTATTTATCCTTCACGATCATTGCGGTTAAGGTTTACATACTTTACTGTTATTTTCTTCAATTGATTGGATCAATTGATTTTTTCCTTATAGCACAGCGCGACATGTCACACACAGTACATAGAGTGCGCGCATTTCAAGCGCTTACGCCACACAAATTTGTTGACAGGTATTGATTTCAACTGCCAATGATTTAACGTGTAGACTTGTGAGTCGTGTCATCTCATATCGTAAACAAAATGTAGGCTAAAGTAATAAAAGAAGCAATTTTTTTTGTTGTTTCTTTTTGCAACGGTTTTTTAGAGAACATTTTGTGGTTCATTCAAATGGAAATTACTATAGGTGTAGTGGCTTAAAAAATTATTTTTTGTTTATAGTTTTAAAAACTGAATTAATAGGGTCTTATGATATAATGACAATGATTGATGTCAAAGTTGTGAATTATCTGTGTAAATTATCAAAGAAAGTGACAAGTAACGTCGTGTTTCTTTCAACCTCCTCAGCAAGATCACCTGTCAGATATTAGTAAAAAAGTGTGGGTGTTACTTATTCATGGTCCCTGTCATACATAATTAAAATGGCTGCTGTTGAATTAACAACTATACCTATGTTTCTTTTCATATTGAATGTCTTTTAAGGCAATTTAAGCAATATGCTTGAGGGGTTCTTTAATTGGTCGAATAAGCGAATGAGCACAACTCCTCCCTGTGCTGTTTTCTGTCATTAATCTTACTTTTTTAAAAAGTGCCAAATTGCCAATGTAGTTTACAGTGAAGAAAATTTGTTTTCATACAATTATACAATGACAATCAATGTCATTATTTTCAAAATAGTCTCACTGTGTATTTACATTGCTTCATTACTTGCACTTGCATAACTCCGCAAAGGTTTTTGTAAACGCAGAATAATTTCTGTTTGGTAACGAGAAAATTTTACCAAGTTTCCCCAACTTGTGTTTTTTCTTCAATGGTTTCTGACGGCAAATTGTGAAAATTTGCAAACAATTTCAAGTTTACAAACACACCTAATGTTTTTCCGTGTCCAGTCATCTATCAATAAACTGTCAAATATTAGGAATGAATGCATTTAGTGTTTGTGCATTTAGTGATCGTGTACATTTAAAGTCCCCTATCATCGTGTATGATTCTTTGCGTCTGACTCTTTTCCGAATTCAATGGGATAGTAATAGGTTAGTTCGTTTTGTTAAAGTATTTGCCCTAGGAAGATTTAACAAGCTTAATTTCTAATTTTCACGATTAACCATATAAAAATGTATTGTATTTGAGATTTGAAGAAGATTTGAGGTAAATCTTATTTAATCTTAGAAAAGTGTTACGTGGAAATGTAGTAGAGGTTACAATAGACATTCGATGATGAAAAGTTACCAAACAGACTTTGTATGTCAACCTTTTCCCAAAAGAAATCTTTTTGTCTCACAGATAGTAACAAACATTTTTATAAGGTCGTGCAACCCATTGGCATCGCACCCGTAACATAACTTAAAATATATCTTAACAATGTATAGAAGTATAAACTTGGTAATGCAATACTTTTCTTCCCAAAGATAAACAATTGAAAATAATGCAGACTCGTGACTTATTACACCCGCTTAAGGTCTTTTAATAAAAATATCGCGAGACTCATTGCAATGCATTTCCCGTCTCAGGTGGAATAAAAAAAAATATCCTCTTACAACATTAATCTTTTTTTTCTTTTGATTACCGTCTACCTTCGTACCTATTGTTTCCAATCTCAAGTCAAAGGTTATTGAAATAATGAAATTTCAAATTTTCTAGAAAAAATACAACAAAGTAGATAAATAAAAGTGATACGATAAAAAAGAAAAAGAAAGTGTTAAACAAAACAAAAATAAATAAATTCACACATAAATGGATATGACAGCTGAAGTTCTGTCAAACGAAATGAATTCCCGTCTGCGATTAACAACAAAAACAGTAGGAGCCGAACGCATCAGAAAGGCCAAAGACAACAATGAAGATATTGCCGTTTTGAGTATGTTCCTACCAAATGCCGGTGCTGTTGAATCGAATCGGGATTTTTATTGTAATCTTGGTGATTATTGTCGGCTGGGTGATCCGAAAAATACAAAAGCAGGTAAACATTAAAGTACTCATGTACGAGTATATGCGATGATAATATAATATAGTAAAAGTGGTAATGGGAATGGGAACAGAGCTCACAAAGGTTATTAACTTGGTAATTCATTTAGTAAATATTTAAGCTTGACGAGAGCAAATACTAATAGTAGTAGTAGGTATACATACTTAACACTTGTTGACAACTTTTCTGGAAGTTGGTGATGATGGATTCTATCGGTGTGTGGTATAGAAAATGTTGTTACGATTACAAAGTCTTTATTTGTTTCCTTTTTTGTAAGCTTACAATTTGCAAGTCTGTTTGTATAAAAACAAAAGTTTTTCTTCAAGTTTTTTAAATGTGAAGTTTTAATTAAATATAAACAGTTTCAAATATAGTATAATCAAAATACATGCAATATGTGTATTCGTTTACTTCATAAAACTACGAATTTTAGTACAATTTTTTGCATGAACGTTGACAGAACTTTAGGCAAAATTCTTAGAAATTCGTAGTTTTGTGAGGTACACGAAAAGGCATATAATGTGGTAACAATCTAGTATTTTATTTGGCATAATTTTATTTTAAACTTCCTATTATAAGAAACCCCCAAGTTCGTAAAAGTAAACAAAATGCCAAAAATAATAGTGTTAAACAATGGTTATGTGCTTTCTAATTTACATTTGCTATAATTGCTGACAGTTTTACTACGTTTTCATTAAGCCAAATGAGATAATTTCGTTGAAAATTTCCAAATTCGATACGAAATCATGTCATTTCCCATACAAATTCATATTTCGAAATGAGGTAATTTCAACCAAATTTGCACGAAACTAGGTTGGAAATTTAGTCAAAACCTATCGAACAAACCCAATTAGCTACAGTTTAAACAGCTCTGAAAAAGTTTTGTATGAAAATGTCAAAGCTCAATGGAAGTAGAAAGAAGAAAAAAACAACAAAAAGCGTTTGCCATTAATTGGCTTAAATTTTAAATGATTTCTTCGTGCTCGTGCCAACGCCACTGTTGTTCTTCAAAATTAAGGCTGAGGTAAACGGAAACAGAGCTGAAATAAAAAATGGACCCCTTCATTGGAAAATTTCAGTGACAGTTGGGCAAATATCGAATTGGGTTCGTTCAGTGATCGAGTTCGGTCTTCTTTTTCTTCGTTACAGTATTCACGTAATCTAGTAAAATTATCGTAAACATCGTCAAAACAAGAATGAAACTTTCCAACAAATTTATGCGGATTATACTACGTTCCATGAATACCCTTATTGTTTTGTTTGTACGACATTAAAAAAGACTATTCACGTAAAGACACGGTCTCAAGAACTGTGGAAAAGTTCATTTCATTTTGTTCTATTTTGAATGACTTTTCTAAAAACTCTTGGTACGAGTATGTTATAATCATAAAATCCTTTATAACACATTCAAGTCTTAATATTATCAACGCTTTTTCATTTTGTTCATAATAATTAATCTTTAAAGTTTTTTTAAAACGGAAACTGCTTGCATAAATTAAATTAAACACGATTCAATGAATGTAGAGTCCAATGACTTGGGTGTATCTTTTTGTCACGAAAACGAATTATAAAATTGTTTCATGCATTTATTCCTTGAAAATAAAATACTTAAAGAAAGTCATTGACTTCTTTTATTTTGTACTTACATAAAAAAAAATTGGATTTTTTTTTAACAAGATAGTCATTATTTAATAATATTTCTTATACCTGATTAGAGTTCTACTTTTGTCTCTAGCCACACAAAGTAATAATAAAACATGTTATAATGTATAACCCTACACGAACTTGAATGACTTTCAACTCCAATTTTACATCCCACATACATAAAGTGATTTTTTATTAATTATTTTACGATAGAATAAACGTTGAGCTTTCAAATTATTTCATGAGATCATCTACCAAAACTTTGGTTTGCGTGTCTTGAGATATATAAGCAAAGTTTGGATAAAACAACAACAAACAAACAAAATGTTATAATGACCCGTATAATTTCTACCACATGCCACTTGACGTTTAACAATTTCCAGAAAGACAAATTATCAACAAAAAATTAAACTGAACAAGAAAACAATTTTAAAGTTAATTTTTAATGAATAGCACATCTATATGTAAGAAAACTTTGACATATATACATATGTATGCAGGTATTTCCCAAATTTGTTTTTAAATACATGTATTATATAACAAAAGCTTGTTATAAAAGCTGATTATTAAAAATTTTCAAGTAGGTTTACTACTCACTTTTTAACACACAATTTTTTTAGATTTTAATGACAGGAAATTAATGATCACATCCAACATCGTTATTGAATAAATCGTTGACGTTTAGGTAATTACTTTGCTTGGCGTGGAAGTAAGTCCTGATAATTGAACTTAAAATTCTTAAATTTTATGACCATATTATCAATTTGGTCAGTTATTTTCAAACACATTCTTAAATGCATAATAATAATGGCTCAATATGACCTTCATTGTTTAAAAGAATGTGGTTTTATTTTTTTTTATTTCTTACTACGAATAATATTTAGTTAAAATAAAATAGTAAAATTTAAAATACTGGAATAGAACCTTCTATAAAACGTTAAGTGATTAACTTTTATAATATTTTTTTAACAAATGATGTTTTTTTGTTTGCAATAATATATCTGGTATAAAAGGCAATTGAATATACCGGAAAAAGGAATAGTTACGTTCAAGGCATTTTATTATTGCATTATATTTGTTTGGGGCAGTTGCTATCGGTTGATTGAAACCTAATTGGGTTCACGGGACTGCCCCTTCGCTTTATCTTCATCATCGTTAAGCAACTGGTTGAATTGATTTCTCCAGATTTTTACCATCGACTTCCTTATCCCTGGAAGTTCCAATGTAGATAAAGTGAATTTTGTTGTTTTTTTAAATCTTCTGCACCAGAATTCTGCTAAATCAAGTGGTGATTACCCCTTCTCTTGTCAATGTAGAGCTGAATGAAGGCCCCTGTTTTTTTTTTTTACCTGAGCACTTTCGGTGTCAAACCAGGACCCAAGTTTTGTAACTGTTGCATCAATTAAACTCATCGAGAAAGTATTGAAAATGAAATAAATCGTATGAGTTGTGTTTCATTTTTCTACGTTTCACAACTAAATTTATCGATGCGATAGTTACACGAAATGGGTCTAGGGGTTTTTTGGTGGTTGCTGTTAGTTGCTGTGAAAATTCTAGCACCTTTTCTTCGGCATTCCTGATGGCTTGTTGGCATTGCTGCTATGGATCTTCAGGGCCTGATAAGTAGAAGAATTTCTTGCAAACTCAAGGGATACTTGGTTGGCATAATCTATTGTGGCCTCTTCCCACTGCAGAATTTCAAGGTTGAATTTTCGTTTAAGAGCTTCCAAGGATAATTGCACTCGGAGCTTGTTACCAACCAAATTGTAATCCGAGCCAATGTTTTGCTAAAAGTACGAACGCCCATTATGCTAGAGGAGTGCCTTCTGTTTATACGAGGGCAGGTCAATAAGTCCGTGACTTTTGGAATAAAACACAGATTTTTTGATAAAAAAATAATTTTATTTTTCAACGTAGTCTCCTTTGAGCTCTATACACTTTGTCCAACGCTTCTCCAATTTTTTTATCCCTTTCAAAAAAAATGATTTGTCGAGGTCCTCAAAATAGGCCTTTGTTTGCGAGATGACTTCATCATTGGAGTCAAATCTTTTTCCACTAACCCATTTCTTCAGGTTTGGGAACAAGAAGTAGTCGCTCGGAGCCAAATCTGGAGAATAGGGTGGATGAGGGAGCAATTCATAGCCCAATTCATGGATTTTTACCATGGCAACTGCACATGTGTGCACCCTTGCATTGTCTTGGTGGAAAAGAACTTTTTTCTTGGCCAAATGAGGTCGGTTTTTTTTTAAATCGTCATTGAATCGGTCCAATAAGTTGGCATAATATTCCCCATTGATTGTTCTTCCCTTTTGAAGGTAGTCAATGTGGATTATCCCGCGTGCATCCCAAAAAACAGTCGCCATAACTTTATTGGCTGAAAAACCCACCTTGGCCTTCTTTGGACCCGATTCACCCTTAGAAACCCACTGTTTTGACTGTTGTTTGGTCTCTGGTGTGTTTTGATGGATCCATGTTTTGTCCACGGTTACAAAACGGCGCAAAAGCTCCCCCATATTGCGATTAAGCAACGCCAAACCTTCCTGTGAAGTTGTTACACGATTGCGTTTGTGGTCGACTGTGAGCAAACGCGGCACCCATCTTGCGGAAAGCTTTCTCATGCCCAATCTCTCGCACTTTCAATCTTCGGTCGGCCAACACCATATCGTGAATTTTTTCGATTGTTTCGGGTGTAGAGACCTCAACTGGGCGTCCAGGACGTTCGGCATCTTCAGTGCTTGTACGGCCACAACGAAATTCAGTAAACCACTTTTTTACCATTGAAATCGATGGTGCAGAGTCCCCATAGTATTTATCAAGCCTAGCCTTGGTCTCGGTAATGGTTTTTTTTCGCAAGAAATAATGCTTAATAAGTACACGAAATCCACTTTTTTCCATTTTTTCCTCAAATTAGTGAGTAGTCTGATAAAAATAGCTGTCAAACACAAACTAACTGACGCAGCAAATTTAAATTTTGACAAGAGTCAACTGACAGATGCCTGTTGACAGGAGCAGTGTTGCTGTTTCAGTAAAGAGGTCAGAAATTCAAAAAGTCACGGACTTATTGACCCACCCTCGTAGTAAAATGGTGGTTGCAAGTTCCATCATCGAGGGCTCACGGAAATCTAGTACTGCTTAACATCATGTTCTTTCCCACTTAGAAGTCGATAAACCTAAGCCCGTTTCCGGAAGTGATGTCATGCAAGCTATGTTTTCCAAATGTCCTTCCAGTGGTGTCTTCTTTAGTAATTTTGTCATTAAAATCTCTCAGAAGTATTTTAATGTATTAGATAAGTATTGCTCATAGAATTCTTCATTGGTACTGTCATCCTTCTCTACCGTAGGGTCAAACGCTCCTTGTGCTTGCTATCAAGTAGGCACTTCCCATAATAGAAATCGCAGCTTTCTAATTTGCTCTCACGCGGTTCATTTTTCCAACTACCATCCAATAGAACTTATGTCTAGGAACGAAAGTTTCTTAATAACTGATGGTATAACTTTTGTAACCTGGTAGCATGCTAGCTTATCTCACCGAGCAGTTCAACAAATCTTCTGCAGTGTTTTGGAGAAAGCAAAATTATTGCACCTGATATTTCAGAAGCGTTTGATTGAGTATATGACATCAAGTTCTTTTATCGAAAATGTGTCTATTTTTTTTTTGGAAATTTTTGGAACGATCAAAACTAATTGAATTGACAAAACAGAACTTTCAAAAACCAAATAGAATTAAAAAACTCAACGCTATCTCCTGTCAATAAAGTGGAACCCACCTTTGATGTTTTTATCCATATAAGCGGCACTTGCATCGAGGAAACTCAACTACTTTCAGTTTGTTAGGAGCTATGTGGAGCTGAAACATAAAATAATTCATGCAAATATTCGTGCATCAAAACTTTAAATGAAATCTTTAATAAAAGTCAAGAGTGAAATCTAAATCTTTTATTTTTATATTAAAACAAAAATATAAAATACATGCATCTATCATACAGAAATTACCATTTTTATTTGTGTTTTTTGTTTGTATTATATCAATGAAAGCTAAAGTGTTGTACTCCTTAAATATGTATAAACAAACCAAAAACAACTCATCTTTTCACTTTTATTTTCTTTCATTCTGCTTGCATTCATTTTTGGAACACCAAGGTCCTCAATCATCTCTTTTATTCAAACTTTTCTTTTGTCTTTCTCATGACCTCATTATACTCCTTTATCCTATAATGCAACCAAAAGTTTTTTTTTAAATTAATTGCGGTCTCATTTATGTCCTAAAATAACCTCTCAGTCCCATGAAAAAAAAGTTCGCAAAAAATAATAAATAACTCATTTTTTATTATCAATTAGTGCAATATTCTTCCATTTGTATAAACGCTAGTTTCTGTCATGTTTAATCAACCATCAAAACCACTAATTCGTAGAATATCACTTGAAACAAAATCAATTAATGAATAAATTATAAACATCATTGGAACAATGTCAACAGACTTGTAGAAGCTACTATTGACTGTTTGTTCTGTGCCATTGCATGTCATGTTGCCACCAATAAACCCAATGTCGGTTTATTTATATCTCACCAAAGGAAACAATCGTTTTTGGAGTTTTTTCTTTGTTTTTATTTCGTTTCTCTTCGATTTGATGTCGTTCGAAAATAACACAATCAATGGAATTGCTTAACTTTTTGGAATATCGCCGTGTCCTTGAAATAAGAAAGCCAATTCGACTTTTATGTAGGCTAAGACCAAACAACCACATATAGCAGAGCATGACAATGGCCTGAAATTAAATGTAAAATACAGAATAAATGTGTAGGCTTTAAGTTTTTTGCATGGGCTAAAAATGTTATAGTATGGCTTTTTCTATTTAAACTTTGTAATCGATACAAAAAAAAATTGTTATAAATGGTAAATAGTTGCGTTAAGTATACGCCGTAGTGTACCAATCCAAAAACAACTTCACTGTATACATGTACTTACTTATTTATTATACTCGCTGCTAGCTAAAAAAGCAAATTCTATGTAATTTAATTTTGTCTTATTTTTTTTTTAATTTTCATTTTTTTGTTTTATTTGTATTTTTTTAGGAACGAAGAAAATGGAATACAAGACCCGCCAGTGGCACGAGAAATGTTTCTGTTGTTGTGTCTGCAAAACGCCCATTGGCACCAAATCTTTCATCCCACGTGAGCAAGAGATCTATTGTGCCGGTTGCTACGAGGAGAAATTCGCAACCAGATGCATTAAGTGCAACAAAGTAAGTTTATCTTGTTGCTGTTTGATATCTTTAATTGAAATCTAATTCTTTCTTTCTTTTTTTTTTTTTGATTTGTTAACTTAGGTCATTACTGCTGGCGGTGTGACTTACAAGAATGAGCCATGGCATCGTGAGTGCTTCACCTGCACTAATTGTAATATCACTTTGGCTGGGCAACGATTTACTAGTCGTGACGAGAAACCGTACTGTGCCGATTGCTTTGGCGAGCTATTCGCCAAGAGGTGCACTGCGTGTGTCAAGCCTATTACAGGTAAGTGGATCTTTTGTAATTTTTGTTTTTTTTTTTTTTGTTAGGCAATGCGGGTGTATCTTACACACAACTACTCGTACAATTATATTTTGTGTCACACATCGCTGAATATGTTATTTTTATATGTTGGCTATTTGTTTTGTAATTATATCTACATATATTGATGTTGTAAAGGGTAGTTTTATGAATTCTTTCTCTAGATAGGGCTTTGACTCCTTTGCACAGACATCGCAGTCTTTCTTCTCAACTCATAAATATAAAACTATACAATATCAACAGTAATTTTTATAGTTTTCTGCCATCTTCAATCAAAGGCATGAGTATTTATGAAAATAGATAGAACATACGAGCAGAAAAATAAGAAAGAATATTTGCTTCTTGAAGGACAATGAGTGTCAAAAACCCCGGTTGGGCTTTCTTCACTGCTCTTAAGCTTAACCGTTCAATCTTACATGCCGGCTTCACTGGACATGAACGATGCCCAACATCTAAACCACAATCCAATCAGCAGACTGATTTGTATGGATGTTATTAGTTGTGTTTTTTTTGCAACTCCAGTAAAATCTGTCTGAAAAAACGACAACAACACAAAGCAATTTACATGTCAAATACAACAACAACTATGTCCATATAAAGTTAGCTATGTCCAGATAATTACGTAGATTTAACTTTTGTCCCGATAAAAACGGTATTGCTAGACTACTATTGTCGTTGTGTTATCGATAGTTTGTATGTCAAATGTTTGTTGGAAAAATTATTCAATACAAAATGGCAGACCAAGGCAAATGTTAAAATCTCCCGATGTTGTTGTTTTTTTCGCCAATGTCCATATAGACCTGCAAAAAAACGCCGCTATTATGGCTCCGTTGTTTTTTTTCTTGACATGTTCATAATTTGAGCATGGCTCATGTTCAGTGGAGGCGGCATGTTATCAAGTGGCTTTGTTTCGAATAACTGTGAAGTGTTACACCCTGACTCCACAGGGCACACAAATGTCCTATATCGCAACCACAATCAAATCAGTAGATTTTTACTCGCTAGACAAATCCTGGCTTGTCTTTTCATTTCTTTCTTCCATCTTTTGCAACAATATTCAACTCATATTATAGACAAAAAAAGTCACGTAAATAAATAACAACTTTTGCAACCTTCAGATACAACGAAACCCAGATAAAAGACACACACGCACGTATAATCTCAAATCTCTTGTCCAAGCTTTGAACATCGATAATATTGTGTTTTAAAGTTGGTTTTCTTCGACAAGTCGTCGGCAAGACAAGATTTTTCTGCCTCCATTAGTTTTTTCTCGACATGTCCATAGTCTGAGCATGGCCTATGTGAAGTGGAGCTTGAATGCTATGACTTGAGACATGTCTCTGCTTAGGTCTGGTTCACACGGCAATGTACCGCACGTTTTTTTTTTAGTATAAATCCAAACGGCAGTATAGAACGGCAAACGGACAAACGACATTATGTCGTTTTCGATTGAATTTTCGGAATTTTCTACTCCTTTTTGATTCCAATCGAATATGAAAACATCTTGTTGTCAAATTTAAACACATACTACTGAATGACGCCATTTTACAAAATGGCTTCTTCAAACGTCTTTCACTTTTGACAAGTAGTCGTGTTTTCCAAATCTACTTCTTCTTTAAATCGGGAACAGAAAAAGACTCCAAAAACATCACTCGGAACAGCCTATCAAAGGCTTTTGGAGTAGTAGGAGTCAAAAAGGAGTGGAAAAGGAGTACGCCGAACATCCAAACGAAAACGACATTAAATTATAAACAGCGAATCAACGGTATTCTGCACTCTCAATGTGACGAAAGCAGTTAAGTCAAAAAAAGCTACAATTTTGAGACGGTCGCAAGTTTTGTAGAGACTACGGGTTGTACGAAGTCCATTCACGATAGAAATAGAACCTGTCATTTTTCCATCAAAAACCTTTACAAAACTACTGCGTTGCGACGGTCCTATAGAATATTTGAATTCGCAATGTTTTAACATTCATTCTTAATTTTACTATATATTTTATTTGTATTTTTAATAATTTTGATCATCATTTTTTTTTTAACTAAATTCTTTATGTTTTAACAATGTGCAATGTTTTAAGAATAATCTTACATATATTTAACATTTATATATTTTAGGAATTGGGGGAACACGCTTCATATCTTTTGAAGATCGCCATTGGCATCATGATTGCTTTATTTGTGCCAGCTGCAAGACATCCCTTGTTGGACGTGGTTTTATTACTGATGGGCCTGATATTATTTGCCCAGAATGCGCCAAACAAAAACTGATCTAAGTTTTGAAAAAAAAAGAAAATAAACATATATCGAAACCATCAATTATTATCCACAGCTAGATAAAAAAAACACTATATTTTTGCAAAACCATGCTTAAATAAATTTTAAATAACAATCGAAGTTATTATTAAAAAAAAAAAAAAACAAGATAACTTTTTTAAATAATGAAAAAATCAAAACTTTCGCACCAAAATCTGCAAAAACTAAATAAATATCTACTACTTTTACTAAAGATCCAATATCAAAAAACTTTGATAACTATTAAATCACCGTTGTTATTAATTATTATTATTTAAATTTGCATAATATATATTTCCCTTTCTCTAAGAACAAATTACTTCCTCGTAAATATCCGTTTTTATTTTTGTTTTTTTTTTTAATTATTTTTATTTTTAAGTTGAATTTATATTTTAATACGAGATAAAAAGAAAAGTAATATATATTAGATGTAGGATATATAAATCGTATTTAAATAAAATCACCAATTTACAACAATTATTGCTTATTTTTAAAAAAATCGAAAAAAATAAAAGATTGCCAATGTATTTACAAAATGAAAACTTTAAAAAACGAATTAATAAAAATGAGAATGTTGTATTTTGTTAGTTTTTAATTCACTCATACTTACTTATACATAATTGTGAAATGTTCACTTAAAAAAAAAATTAAACAAAAATAATAAATAATTGTACACCTGTAAAATGTATATTTAATACAAATAAAAACAACAACAAAAAAGTACTAAACTTAAAGTAAAATAACAAGATAAAAATCATTTATTTTCCTTAGATCTGTCGTTATGATCGTAGATAACGCGTTTTGTGCCTGTAACTTGTATGTATGTTGCATTTCTTTAAATTTCTCTATAAAGTCATTATTTTGTATTTTAAACTAAAATTTGGACTAAAAATATTATAAATACATGTATCATTTTTGCTGGAAATAGGTAACTAATTTCGCTTAATTTCTTTATGTTAACTGAACTTTAATTTTTTTTTAATTTAATCTTTAGATCTTTAAACTATGACATTTAACTTAAACTATTTGATTGTAATGTAATCCAATTGATTTAAAAAGTCAAAAATATATTTTAAATAAAAATATAATTTAAAATAAAAGTGTCTTCCATTTTTTATTTATTTATATAAAAGAAATATTTTGGCTGAACTTTCTATTAAGGTAGCACGAATTTTCACACGATTCCTCACAAAAACTCTTCATTTTTCGTCGCAGTAAAATATCTACATAAGAAGGAAAGAAAAAGTGAGTTGTTTTGACTTCTTTGTTAGGAATCTTGTTTATATTTTATTCTCCTGCTCTGTCAATAAACGAAGGAAAATTACTCAGCGCTCATGAAATATAAACTGGCTATGGTTTTTTTTGGAAAAAAGTGACAAATTCAAAGTAAAGGAACACCTACTATATTTTTGGTTAATTTTTATAAGTTTTGATTATTCATACATAATCAATGTAACTTGCATGTAGCATTCCCAAACAACAACTGCGTTTGTTTCTTTTAACAGTTCTTTACCGCTACACGAATGAGAATATGCAACTTCGCTATGGAAAGTGTTGTGATATGTGCATTTTTGTGAAATTTTAGGGACATTTTAGTAGGATTTTTTTGTTTTCGTCGACTTCTCAATGAAATTTATATTGTGTTTGGGGATGTTTATTATTCTTCCCCTATTCACTATTATTATATAGTAGACAAAACTATTAAAAATCGATTTTTTATAGAGTAACTTATCACATTCTCTAAATTTCAAAAATGAGTAACAAAAAAATATCGAATAAAAATCGCGTGATTTTTATGTGATGTGAATAGTATTTGTGCTCAAAAAACTGTTGATATAGGTGCCTGCCTTGTGACTGAATATACCCCTAAGAGTTTGGGATAGCCTTTATGCTTTAACATTCAAATATTTAAGCATACTTGAAATTTTGTTTCCAGAATTTCAGTACGAGAATTATAACACATGTTTTTTATACAATTCATCGGAGAATCTCGTCTCACCACCTCTGTCAACTTGACATAGAGCACTGAGTGAGATTTTAGTTGGCGAGACTCGCCTAAGGCTTAACAATTACAAAACACTATCGTCGGGGAATGTTTCGCGATGGTTTGGGGGAGCCCTTACTTGCTGCCTCCACTGGACATGAGCCGTACTTTGACTATGCCGATAAAAAACCAATGGAGGCAGAAAAATTCATGTTATATCGACGACATGTACAAGAAAACCAACTTTTGAACAGCACATGAACGCTGTTCAAAGCTGGGCCAGGAGTTTTTTGATTTCACGTGCTTGTGAGTTTTTTCTGGTTTTCGTTGTTTCTGGAGATTATCTTTTTGCAAAAGTTGTTATCTATTTACGTGATCTTTTGTCTCTATAATTTGAGTTGAATATTGTTTTAAAAGATAGTGCCCTATTACACGACGATTTTAGAGTCATTACTTTTTTTCGTAATTCAATGAGTGCGAAGGTGAGATCAAATGTTTTTTCTCGCTCGCATTCGTTGAATTTCGAAAAATGTCATGACTCAAAAGTCGTCGTGTAATAGGGCACATAGAAGTAGTGGTGAGAGAGAAATGAATCGATATGATATTTTTTGGCCAGCGAGAGAAAATTCTGCTGATTGGATTGTGCTCTATGGATTTGGGGTATTAGGCCAGAACAACACTATTGTGCCGATACCGATACACTCTAGCTGCGATAAAATATTTTTACATTATAGGCAATGAGAAGATTGAAATCGTATCAGGTATCGATGATCTGAATATACTCATTAAGGTTATTCATGCAACGATGTAAACTTTTCGATGTAGTAATTTTTTTAGTTTACGATGCACGTTTCGTGAACACCCTTTTAGCGTAAGCCTCGCAAACTAATCCGTTGTTTGTTTAACGTCGAATAAAAAGATACTTTCGTCCAATTTTGTTTTCAATTTGTATTATTTTTCTTTTAATTGTATCTTTACTCAGCCATTTTGATTAAAATGTTTCTCGATTTGATGTTTTCATTTTTTTATTTTTGATTCTTTTTTGTTCAGAATTAGTTAAAAAGTTAACCACGTTTACCATTTTTATTTACGATACAAATTCATATCGGAAAGTTTACGATTTGTTGCAAAAGATTTCTCATACCAATGTTGACAGTTCGTTTACGATGTAGTAAACTTTCCGACGACTACGATGCTTACAATAGTTTTCTGACGTTGCATGAATACCCTTATTGTTTTTTGTGTAAGAATATTCTATGTTATCGAGGTTGTATCGATATTAGAACTATAATGTAAATCTATCTTTATCGTTCCGAGTTTTTCGCATTGGTTTAGTTGAGCCCTTACTTGAGTTTTAATACGATGCATGAATACCCTTAAATAAATTTTACCTCGAACGCACTCAGCATTAATTCTTCGCTGAATGCTGCGCCCATATCCAAACCACAGCCAACTTCACCAATATAATGTATCTCTTTCTTTCTACCGCAAAATTGTTCTCGCTCAAATCAAATAGACACCCCGAGTGATTACCCCATTTGCCGTGGGTACATGTGTCACTTTTTTTCTCTTCGAAAAGAAAAGAATTTTACAAAAAGTTTAACTTTATTTTGTGTAATATAAAACTGATAAGTATTTGATTTTACTTACTTTTAACATAATAAAAACAATATGGTTCTATCCGAAGTTGAAAAAGTGAGTAAATAAGTAGCGATTTTTTATTAAAAATAGAACCACGAACACGGTAAAAAAAATTCAAAAAATCAGGTTGCACCAGCAACAGCAACCCGAGCATCTTAGGCAGACACGGACACAGCACAATTTCCACTACCACATCGTGTGTTCATAATTAAATAAGTTCAACGTGCCGCAATTCGTATCATATTCATTTTATTATAGACTAACATTATTCATCGTGGTTATTGATCAGATAAATTGAATAGAAAAGAAATAATCTGCAATACCACACCTACAACTCGCACTTTTATGAATTAAATCACATCTTTGCTCGATCTCCAGTGAAAGTGAATTTTTTGTTCGTTTTGTAATCGTCTGCATTTTTGTTTTGTGACGTCACAAAGGCAAATCATGGTAAGCGAGCCAAAAAAAAAATATTCTTCCTACATTTCCCGCCTGACTACCTTCACATCTTTGTTAGTAATCCCCTTTTTGTAAAAAAAAGTGATGCCAATTTTCATTTAATATTCTTTACCTTTAAATCAAATTGGATAACATTCATTATTTCTTTTTATTGTTTAACAATCAGGAAAGAGATGTTTGTTATAAACGTTTATTTTTTCATTAATGATTTTGTGATCCACTCGACTAGTATGCATTTTTGCATTTAAAAATCAAACCATAATCTCTCTTGGGTCAGTTAGATATCCAGACCGATTTGAAATAAATAGATATGTTTCTAATTTACGAGACTGTCGATTGTGAAATCCTTAAAGTTTCTAGAACTCATATTGTCAAGGCCACAGACTCATATCGTTACATTTCTACTTTTTTTTGTCCAAACCAAAACATAACTTTGCAAAGCCAAACTCTTTTTATATGAATATGATATAGTCCTGTAAAAATTGTTTTTTGACACCGTTTATAACTTTTGAAATACGGCCTTCCAAAGTTGCCAATAACGTTACATAATTTTTGAAGTAAAATGTAACTTTATCAGCCACTGGTCCGTATTTCGAAAACAGAACGTGGCCGTGACCATATGGTTTTCAAATACCTATACTTTAGTTGGTGATATTTTTAGGTGGTTGACTTATCTATGTGAGCTGAAAAAATATCATTAATGAAGAACCAATTCAAAATCTTAATAATGGGCTCAGTTTAGTACAATTATTTTTGCATATTATAAACTTTTTCATAGTTTATCTTGAAGGCAAACACAAGATAGCAGCGTTAATTTCGTTTGTGAATGCCTAGCTTAGTCAGAACTAGAAAAGAAGCCCTCGGAGAAAATTTTGTCGACGAAATTGGAGACAACCCTTCCTTGTCACTGAAGAATATCTTGAAAATCATTAAGAATTCAGGATAGTTCTTTGAGGCATCCCACACCTAAACTCTTCTCAATCCCCAGACTTCCTCATACCTACTTACCTTCATACTTGGGAGCGCAATGGATGCACGGATATCCGAGTGTGATAATGCAAATTGGCGTATCATCACACTTTCTAACATTAAGAGAGAATCGACGATGGCCATGGTGTAGTCAAATAAATTCAATTCAGTAGTAAAAGTAGCAGCAACAGTTAATAAAACAAGTTCGAAATATCGCAAAATAGCTTGCGGAGGACGGCATAAGACTATAAACAATGGGGCCTCGGTTGGAATTCAGATTTGCTGAAAATCTAATCGATGCACCCCTAACACGACATATTTTGGTGTGGCACGGGGGCCTTTGGATGGTTGGCTCTATCGTGTATGACCAGCTTTAAAAGCTGAATTGAATATTGAGTGAATCTAAACGTTGATAATTTAGCAAGTTATTTTGAACCTTCTGGTTATACATAGGTAGGAGGAGGGAATGGATTGAGAGTAGTTTAGGTATGGGATGCCTCCCTGAACCATTCTAAATTTTTGAATTTTCTTTAGTGGCAAGAAAGGTGAAGTATACCTACCTATTTACAAATTCACTTACCAAAAGCAAAACATTTGAATTGAACGCCTAAATCTATCCGCCGGATTTAAAGTCTCATGAAAAATTGTATCGACTGACACTAGGTACATATAGCCGTGAGTTAAATAATAGCCTTTTTTAGTGCATTTTTATCTCGGCTTGACAAAAAGTAGCATGTTATATAGTACAACAAATATAATTCCGTATTTTTTATGTAAATTTTGTATTTATAATTTGATTTGAAAATAAATCTAATTTTGTATGGTTTTATTTAACATGCAACTTTTTCTGAAGCTAAGATAAAATGCATTAAAAAACACGACGAGACGTTGAAAATAATGGTTTTCCAATTTTATTGTTTGGTATGCAGCCACTTGAATTAATTTTTTTGAAAATATTATCCTGTCATTTTTCTTAAGTCGACAGACTTAAATTTTAACAACCAGATTAATATATCTGAAGATATAACCATTTTGGGGGCAACATATATTAAGAGATTTGCAGAAATCAACCCTAAAACAGTCTCCAAATTAAGAATGATAACGATCGTTTCAGAAGCTTATATTTTGAATTCTAATATGACCCTTTAAATGAAAGCCTGTGGATAAAAATCAAGTTTTCCGTTTCTGTTTCGTTCAATAAAATGAAAGTGGCAACACTCTAAGAAACTACACGCATAATATGCATTTTTTATTTACCGTTTTCTGATTATGCTTCTTCTGTTCTGTGATAATGATTATTTGTAAAAAAAAAAAAACCGAACAAGTGCAGTTAGCAAAATATCAAGTCCACCATAGCCACATTACCACCAGTCAGTGTGGAGGCGTAATGAAGAAGAGAAAAATCGAATTGAATACCGCTAACATTCACTTTGTATAGTACAGTTGTACACTAGCCTACACTCATCATCTTCACCTTCTATGAGTTAGTTGTCACATAAATAAATTAAAATTTTACTTTTAAAACCTTTCGACAGCCGAACGAATTTGTTGTGTTTTGTTAAGAAAAAAAAAATTAAAGAAAAAACTCATTGGACCCCAAAAAAAAAATAAATAATAAAACCATCTTACTGACGGATTTTTCTAGTTCACAAAGTTAAAGTTATCCTCCACGTCGATAAAATTAATTTCTAGCTCACCAAATATTCAAACGAAAGTGTCATCATCGTAAAAATTGTGAAGTTTCCAATTGTAGTTCTTTCTTAATGTTGTGTCTTTGGTTGCAAATTCAAAAGACAAAATTATAAAAAAGATTTCTTTCACCTAATTTGTTCCTAATTAACTGTTGTTTTTGTCTGTGTGCCTTGACTGGTTGTGTGGCGTTTCTGAAAGTAAAATAAATAAAGAAAATTAGAGAATGATGCAGCCAATGTTCACAAGTGACTTTCATAGGAAGAAGCATTTTGGTCCTGGTGGCTCCTATAATGTAACCTAAGTCTTTAACCTTTTCTTGATATACGAAAAACCAAAAATAACCATAACTTTATTTTCTTTTTAATTTTTTTTTTAGAGTAATGTTGAAAAGATTGGATCTACAGCTGCTGCTGCTGCAGCAGCACCCCGTGACATTGCTGCAACTAAAGACGAAGCCAAAGATTCTGAAATAGTTGAAATGCGACCAGAGCATTTATTCAAACATCCATTGCAAAACAAATGGACCTTATGGTATTTGGAGAGTGATCGATCAAAATCTTGGGAAGAACTACAAAACGAAATAACCAGCTTTGATACAGTTGAAGATTTTTGGAGGTGAGTTAGTTTCAATGAGGAGAAACTATACCCGTTTTGATGTAAATGTATTCATGTACAAACAATGAATGCTGTTTGTTTGTTTTTCAGTCTATACAATCACATTAAGCCTCCATCTGAAATTAAAATCGGCAGTGACTATTCTTTGTTCAAAAAAGGAATTCGGTAAATTGTGTTTTTGTGTATTTTATTGTTACATTGAATGACTTTTGTAAATAATGTTAATTTACAGACCAATGTGGGAAGATAGCGCTAACAAGCAAGGTGGAAGGTGGATGATTTCACTGAGCAGAGGTCATAAACAATCAGAAATGGACAACCTATGGCTAGATGTTGTAAGTAATATGTTTTTTTTATATGATCAGTACTACATTGAATTTAGGTTAACTAGGATCGTTTACATTCAGTTTATTACGGCCTGTCGTTTTACGAAAATCACTCAGAGGTAGTAGTAATTGGTGTCTCATAAAAACGTGGTTTCAGAAATATGAACAAGATTCCTCAGTAGAGCTTTTCAGTTTTTCATTTAATAACCCCGTCGCGGCTATTGAAAAACAGAATTCCTAAACGAATCTTGATTACAAGGTATTAAATTTAAATAAAAAGTGCTAAATGCAAAATGCTTTCAAAGCTATCTTACAAATGATTTTACGGAGTAAAGCCTAGTACCCAGATAGCAAATACAAATTTTATTTTTGTTCTCAAGACAAATTTTGAAAGTGTAAGGATAAAAATAAATTCCAAATTACAGTAGCGTAGCTAGAAGCTTTAAAATTTCATTTTATTCTCTTAAAATTGAAAATTTTACATGAAGACATCAGGGGCCGAATAACAGCATCAGCATTACCTGATACTATCAATTTGACCTCTTTAACGATTGTCAGACCGTTGCGAAAAACAAGAAAATTAAATATTGTAAAAGTATAGTTGATCATTTTTTTAATAAATTGAGTTTAAAACCCCAAATTTGAAGTTTTATCAACTATCAATTTGATAATTAACAATCGTAATAGGGATGTGAATTATATGATTTTGGCATTACCACCCCTGTTTCGAGCAATCTAATATACCAACATTTGAAGTGGTTACTCTTTCATTCAATTACTGGGGGCACTCACTGACGCAATAATTCGTACCCTGATTCTTTCAAAGCATTTGCAGAACAAAACAAATTGATTACGCTTAATGAGAAACAAAACAAATGTGGATGGATGAAAACACCTCTTAGAATTCTGAAATTTTCAGTTTGTTTACTGCTCCAGGAAAAAGGAGATTTTAAGGCAATTTGGTATCATTTAGATCGAAATAAACTTTTACGTCAAAATATAGTTTGTCGTCCATCTGTCAAGCCATCAACTATCTAATTTCCTAAGGGGTGGTTGCGATGGTGACGAATTAAAAAACCTCCAAAAATTCAGAAATATTTTAACAATGCCCCGAAAAAACGTGATTTTATGGGTTTTGGGTTATATTTGGATCGAAATACACTTTTGGCTACGATGTGAATAACTAAAAAAAAAGTTTTTTTATTTGAAGTTTTTTTTTATTCTTACTCTTTCCAATCAGCTACGCTACTGACTGATTTAAAACAGCTGTTTATTTATTCTATTCCCATTATATCATCATTTTTTTACACATTTCATGTAATTTTAGTCGTGCGTCCTCACAAGTCTTAATAGTGGGAAGATTGGAAGAGAGAAACTTCAATATTCGCATTTATGACTATTTATTTTGGTTTATTTACTTAACGAACTTGCATTTGTTTTTACCTTGTCGAAACGACGGGCATTCAATACATTTTTTTGAAAAAAAGCTGATCCGACCAGTGGGTTTGTAAATGTGTGGACTACAGCTTTCGATTAGAATTTAATTTTTCAATAGTCGTGATGGGATGAGGAAACAATTTTGGATTTGCCTCCTCACTTTTTCACGGAGCAAAATGTATGAGATCTGATTTTGTCTGAACTGACTGAATGGTTGATATGATAAAGAGCGGGGAGAACGCTTAACGTTTATTTAAACATCATAAACAAAAAATACAAGGGTGTATCCCTTCTTATCAAAATGCGGGACTTTCCCATCGATATTTTTTTTAAACCTATGCCGTTTTCCCTTTCACTGACGAAACTTGAATAGATAGAGTAGACATGTTCAGGAAAATGAAATATCAGAGCCCTCAGCAATCTCAGTCTCGTGAACAGGATTCCTTAGCAAAATTTCCGTCAAATTACTAAGGAAAAAAATACTGGATTCGCTTGCTCACTTTTTTACGTATAAAATTTGCCCTCCGAATTATCTTTTTCCTGAACATGTCTAATGCGTAGGAAAAACTTCCTATGAGAAAAGCCATCAAGTAGCAATTAGAAATACTAAAAATTCGAAACATTTGAAAATAATGACTTTTTATTCGAAAAAAAGACCTTTATAAAATAGGTTTGTTTTGTTTAGTATATTAGTTTACTAGAACATTTACGTCATTATGAGAGAGAGTCTTGTCACTTAAAAACACATTTTAAAAATTGAAAATTTGTCGATTTCCAAAAGCAAATACAGTAGACGCTCGATTTAGTGAATCTCGGAAGAATGAACTATTTATTCAGTATAGTGAGCACACAAAATGTTGAGCAGATAACTCTAAATAGTGAACAATACGTAATAATCTCGATATAGTGAACACATACATTTTTTCATACATATAAACTTGAATATTCCAGCTACAATGCCCCTGCGGCATATCGACTGATTTTAACAAACTTAACAGTTCATTCATGTATTTTTTACACTCATTTACATTTTCTACTTTTGTGACACATTACGTAATTGTGAATATAGATTTCGGCAAATGTTGACGTGTATGCCGTATTCTCATTTGTGTTTCCGTTTCCAGTGTGATATCTATCTGTGTATTCAGTCCTATCATGAATTCCATCGTAATTGGAAACTTATACGAATCCCGAGTAAAACTATCAGCAAATCCGTTCGTAATGGCAATTTGTATAAGATTTTTCACTACGATGGATTCTGTGATAGGTTTTTTTTTTTGGGATTCGTAACATTTTTTCGATTACGATGGAATTTGTAATAGGGCTGACTGTGTTTTTAAACAAGAATGTCTCAAAAAGCCTGAAAAACAATGGAAATTCAAGCTCAAAATAGTGAACAGGCCTGGTTTTTATTACTTCACTATATAAAGCATCTACTGTATTTATAAGGATGGAATTCAAAAATTGAACTCAACTATATTGAAGCCGTAATCATTACCGTTAAAATGATACACATCATATTACGTATATGTACTCTTCTCCTGTTTCTAAATCCTTGGGAATCCATTTGGCAGTTTAACGTGATTTTTACAAACCCTCTCACCTGATTTTGAAATAAACCAAAATCCATAATCCCATTTTGAAGTGAAAGGGTCATTCTTTCATATGCAATTTAAATTTTAGCAATACATGGTTCTGATCCTTGGAAATCCATTTTTCCAATTTTCCATATTTCTCAAAAATTGTTTGCTCGTTAAGCTTCAGCGTTAAACGTTAAACGAAATAGTCGCTTAGTACAATATCGTTTGAAAGTTATGACTGTTCCTATTTTGTTGGTCATAGCTGTAAGTCTATCCGAAGCTTATTCTATAATACGTTTTTTATTTATATACTCATCATCATCATCGGCTCGACAACCGGGGTCCGGTCCTGGCCTCTTTCAACAAGTCTCTCCACCTATCCCGGTTTCGAGCCGACGCCATCCAGTTGCGCACCCCAAGGCTTCGGGCGTCCTGGTCTACGCCATCTCTCCAGCGCAAGCATGGTCTACCACGCTGCCGTCTACCATAGAATGTACCACATTTACCATTTATATACTATACCACTTAAATAAATCAGCCAACTTGAATACTTAGCATTACTTGATTAGTCTTGTTGATTCAAAAGTGAAAAATCGTCTGCCAAATGTAGAAAATCCGTTTCCTCTTCTTGCGTGTCTTTAATATTGATCCATTTATTACAAATCGAGAACTTAAAGTAAAAAATAGCAAGCACCATTCTTAGGTTTTTAAACATTCGTGGATGATACCATTTATTAAAAGTTTGAAACTTGAAACTCAAAACCTCTGTAGAACTGTTTTTGATGTAAAATAGCTTTGAAACGAGTAAATAGACACGTTCAGTAAAATGAAATCTAAGAGGCCTCAGCAATTTCAGCCTTGTGAACAGGATTCCTCAGTTTCAGTTTTGTTGTCAAATTACTGAAGAGAAAACGATTGGATCTGCTTTTTCACTTTTTTGAGAAGAAAAACTAGCGGAGGGATTAGATCTCACTTTCGTGAACATGGCTAATATTTAGATTAGGCTGTTAGTATTTTGGAAGCTTCAAAAGTTGATATTCTTTAAGTATTTGTAAATGCAACAAATCAACGTTGTTTTCAAAGAAATTAACTTCTATATGAACTGCAAAGAACTAATTTATATTTTAGTATTATGGAGAATACAGTTTAAACAAATTTTCTTTTTTTTAACAGCTCCTTTGCTTGATTGGTGAAGCATTTGATCATTCGGACCAAATATGTGGCGCTGTCATCAACCTTCGTGGTAAAGGAAACAAAATTGGTATGTATATAATTTAAAATGTAACTTCTAACCCATATCGTCCCGCATCTCAACAACTGACTTAACTGATTTTTCTAATTTTGGAGAAAGCATATTTTAAACCATTTAATGAACAAATTAATTTAAAAATATAAATTCTATAGTCTACAACAGAACTATAATTAATGACAAATCGTTTAAACAAAGCCAACAACTTTTAAAAGCTTTTATGTTAAATGTAACAAAAAAAAAACAGTTGCTTCATTTCGTGAGGTTTATATACGTACTGATAATAATAATCAACTTATTTCTTTATTACAGCCATTTGGACAGCTGATGGAAACAATGAGGAAGCAACTCTTGAAATCGGTCATAAACTAAAAGATTCACTGCGTTTATCGAAAGCTACATTACAATATCATTTACACAAAGATACAATGGTTAAACAAGGATCAAGTGTGAAGCCCAGATACACTCTCTAAAAGGTGTTAATTTGATAATTTCTGTTGAATTACCAAGACAAGGTCTACTTTTTTTAACAGAAATCATCACATCAACATTTTAATTATCATTTATCCTTTTTTCAAAGCTCTAGTTGTATATTTAATTATAATTTCTTTTTTAACAAATTGATTAATGAACAAACAGAAATTAACACGGATTTAAACAAAAAAAAAATATCGTGAGATCAATCTATTCGATTGAATTAGACAAGAAATAGAACTCACGAAACAATTTCGAAAGAAAAGAGCTGGTCTTATTTATAAATAAAAAAATAAAGTTAATAGTTTCCATTGTGTCGTCCCCTACGAATAGTGGAAAATGAACAAAATGTTAAATCGACAATTGGTAGTTCTATCGTATTTTCCTTGTAACTCAATCTTTATGTTATTGTGAAGAAATTTGAATTATTTAAATAAAATAAAAAAACAGTAAACAATTAAAATTCTTTAGAATAAATCAATTCTAAAGAATTTTCAAGTTTTTTTTGTATTAGCATAATTTTCAATACGAGAACTTGTAGGATTACACGCATTTTATTTTATGGACATTTTTGATTCTTAGCTCTATACCTGTATTGAAAATGCAATCACCCTTACATAAAAAGGATTATAACTTTTTTTCATTGGATTCGCTTCTTTTTCTAGTTTTTGACCTTTGCATTTCTCTATTACCAAAACTTGGGAAAGAGTAAACCTGTTGAACACCCTGTACGTATTTTAGTAATCATAAATTAATTTTGTTCTAAGATTGATACTTCATAAAATTGTTCAAAGTTCCTAAGAATTAGTTTCAAATTCTATTACCTTAGCGCAATAGATAAGATATCACTTTCCTTAGAAGAGCACTTGGTAATTGCAATATAATGGGCTAACCGAAACTGACTTACGCCTTATTTGAACACTCGATGATATCATTTAAGAATTAAGCAAACAGAAATGCACTTAGCCGTAAAATATTCCGATATTTATTACAGAGATCATAGCCAAAGAAGATACACCCAAATCAAAAAACACCGTTCAAATTTTTAGATGAACAAATAATTTCTTTATAAACTTCTTTTTACATGAGAAGCAACTATATACATACTAATTTCATCGCTTTAATCACACATCGATATATCTAACTGCACTTTATATGACGCCAGAGTCCTGAGCAGATCATAAAACAGCTACAGCAAATTTTTTTTTAATGAATTAAAGTGGTTATACCCCCGACACATAAATATGAAACCAAGTCCGTGTCATTGTCTCGAGAATTTTTTCTCGGATGATAGCATAATATACTCTATTCTTCAACAGGTTTCCGCGACTGTCTTTTTTTTCTCAGTAGTCTTAGAGCCGACAGCAAATTTTGGGAGTGGATATATTTATAGTCAAAATCGGAGTATGAGGGATTATAGACACATGTATCGTGATATAGAATACCAATGTGTCTTTTGTTTTCAGCCTTTGCGAGGGCTGAGAAGTTGAAAACTGCTAGGTCCCCTTTTTAATTTTCAGGGTTATAACCTCTTTAATATATTTTTTTTTTAATCGGATGATGCTTCAGTTTTTTTAAACATAAACAACTCAATCCACTTAAAAGAAGTCAAGATATAACCATTTTACGCGAACCTTATCATCCCTCTTTGGAGATTTTCAGCAAAACAAAAAATCAACAAATAAAGTCTCCACAAATGAGTTAATTTTTTTTCAACTTCATTATTTTTTTTTTTTTTTGTAAAATGTGAAAAATTATAAACTTCTTATTATTTTTTGTACGGTTTTATTATTTAATTTACTATTTAAAGAAAAAAAATTACATTATCCATCAGAAAAGAAAAATAAATAATCAAAATTAGAAAGAAGTTAAGATTTTTTTCTGTTAATTTTAAAGTTAATATTTTGTCCAGTCACCGTTTTTTTTTTTATAACCGATTGACGTCTACAAAGCATTGTTGTAATCCAATTATCAAAAATAGCAGGAATACTATCCCGCTTATTCTTCAAAGCTGCAAAAAGAGAGCTTGTTGACGTATGCGCTCTCTTCCCAACTAACCTTTCTAAAATAGCCCAAAAGTTCTAAGGCGGTAAAAAACTTGCTAAACTTTTGCAGTCGATATTATAATAGACGTACCTATAATCGATCATACTCCGATTTTTGGTGTACATTATGTACATCCCATCTCAAAATCTGCCGTCGACTCTTGGTGTATAGGAAGACCAAAAGAATGTGGTCGTTTGGAAGAATTCAAACTTGATTCCATCTGTGGTGAATATTGATCGCCTTGATTCAATTGTAAATAAATTATACAATTTAGTTCTACGCCTAAATGCGTTTCACCCAGTTACGACAGTTGGGTTTATCAGTTTGATGCTATCAAACCATTTCAATATGCAAATGCACCGAGATACCAGGACTTATAATTCTTAAGGAATTCGTTTAAATTCTTTTCAATGCCACAAAATTCTGTCTCAAAAAGAAAATTATTTATTTAACAAAAAAGGTACAAAGTGAATAAATATAAGTATAAGATATCACTTTAATTGCTAGAGCCTGTAAAGATGAAACCCTGGGTTTCTAATAGCTCATAACCTTTTGAACTAGCCGCCGGACATCTTTTCTTCTACAATTGTCCAATGCCTCGCAGATCATGTTATAATGCTCTCTTGGATTATTGCTGGGATCATTTTCAAATATTTCAAAAACTTCGTATACCTTTGAGTGCAAGTCTTTCGGATATTTTGCATCAATTCTATCCAAGTCCCCAGCTCGAATAGATAATTCACGACCGAAAAAACGCCAATCCCTTCCAATATCACGAGCAATTAGCTTGTAAATGTCGTCTCGTTTCTTCTGATTAAATTCTATGATAACTATGGGTTTCTGTTCTATTGCAGGTGGTTTTTCTTTAAAATCGCTTATGATAGCACTTCTTTCCTGCTTTCTTTGTAGAGCATATACGTTTTGTAAATCATTGGAGTTTGCTGGTGGATGATACTTCTCTAGAGCTATATCAATTTCATCGTCTGCAAAATATTCAGATAGTGTCCGTAGGGGATCGATGTTATGTTCCGAGAGATAATCACGTCGTTCCAAGCAATCCAAAAGATCGTCAAGAGTTTTGATGTTGGCATACCGTCTTGTTGACTGAATTTCATCTTTAAACAACATCTTGAAATTCTCCAGATCAGTTGTGTTGATTTGTTTCTGGCTAATAGCTGATTTCATTAAATCGTAACTCCAGTGTTGGGTTTCAGGCATTTTGAAGATTTTAATTTGTATTCCTTGTAGTTAAGTATATTTAAGTGTTGTTAACTACTATTTGATTTTTGATAACAAAAAGGTAGACAATTCTGAATCTGCAACTGACAAATAAGAACTGCAACTGACGTTTAAGAAGTGTCAAAAATGTAGACTGTGTTCAATAAACAGGTAATAACAGAGATGTTATTGGCGAAAGAAGTCACGCACCTAGCAGTCGGTACTTGCACCTTGTCAAGGTAAGACCCCACTCGACGGAGCTGCACTTCAGCGGAACTGCACGGCAACTGAACTTAAAATAAATTTTGTATGAGCTATATCGCACTAAGCGACAACTGAACTTCACTGTGTGGCACCATGCGGCAAAGTTGATAATCTGACCAACTTTGCCACTGCCTGAAGTTCCGTTCCGTTGCCGCAAGTGCGGTATAGCAAGCAACACGAAACGTTGTGTTTTGTCTGTGCACTTTATTTTTTTCTGTGCCACGTGGGGAGTAAGGCCTGCATTTAGAAATATTTCATGTTGAAAATAAAAAAGGAGAAATTATATCGGTCAGGAGATCAAATAATCATTTAGTTGCTTGGTCGAACGTATTAGTAAAACCGTCAGAATGGCACTACTAGGGTTCGCTTATAGGCACTCCTCATTTATTTATCAGTGAAGCAAATGTAGAGTAGTGCGGGATATCAAAAAAGTGCCGTAGAGTGCAGCGCAGTGTAGCGCAGTTCCGCTGAAGTGCAGTTCCTAATATAATAAGTCAATGACTGCAAGTCAAGAGCAAGTCAGCTGAACTCGAGTTAAAAGTCTATTTACTTGAAATTGTATATAGTATATACATGGCTTATGTACCTGTCAGTTGCCAGTTTATTATTGTATTTCATTAATGATCATGAATTATTTTGCGAGGTTTAGTGCTTTTCCTTTGTTTATATATAAATAAAAGTGAAATATATTTAATATTATTATATACTGAATGAAAAGAGATCCAACTCGAAGGATTCGTTGGCATTGGTAGCAACACTGGTTGAAAGTGGGAGTGCGGCCATAGCTTCTGAGATCGTTGTCGTCATCGTCCGCTTTCGATTCGTCATCGTCTTCGTTGACACTTTTAATATTGTGGTCAATGGATACTATTGCATTATGGTAGTGGGGGAAGGCAAAACATTCAGTATTAATTAACTTTTTTAAAATAAAATAAAACAGGATTAGAAACTGTGGTTGTTTCCTTTTATTATTGTTTGATGCCTGTTCGTCGAGAGGAGCGAAATGACACTCATATTTTTTTATTTTTGTCTATTTTTACTTCAGCTGTCAAAAAATTACAATTAAAGTGAGAAACCATGTATACAAAAAATTCTCATCAAAAGAATTAAATAATAGCCAATCAAATGTTTGAACCACGGTTCAAGCATATTTAAGGGCCAGTTGTACAAATATTTAACTCGGGATTCAACAATTTTAACTCATTGACTTCATGGAACTTGCTGAAATTCAACGATGGTTAAGGCATTTGCGCCCAATAGACAACTTAGTTGCCGGCAACTTTCAGTTGCTCCAAGTTCCCGGTAACTCCGCAGCGAGCAACTTAAAGTTGCTGGCAAAAAGTTCCGCGACCAACTTTGAGCAACTTAAAGTTGCCAGCAACTTAGTTGCCTAGTGGGCGCTCTCCCTTATAACCCAATGTACTTGAATTGGGAGCAAACAAAGTTGCTGGGGCGAGCAACTAAAAGTTGCCTAGTGGGTGCCAGGCCTGAGTAATTCGGTCCAAATCAGCCAAAACAATTTTTTAAACCACGGATCAGAATATGAAACAAGTTTGTACAACCGTTCCTAACACAACAAAATCGGAGAGTTAAAATTTGCTTGGTTCTTTATTAGATTTTTTAGACGGTTGACTAGTTGGACAGTTTCTTAAAAGTCCTTAATAGTTGGAGATATTACTTTTTTAATAAAATAAAATGTCAAGTTAGACAAATCTTAGACAACCGATTCCGTTGTTCAAGTTAGACAACTTTTGGACAGCAATAAACAAATTTTATTAATAACTTTTTGGAGTTGGACGGCTGTATAAAGTTAGAAAAAGTTTATAAATACAACTGTGTTGTACAACACTTCATTCAAGTTGAACCGAGTTTAAATTTTGAACCAAGGCTAAACCACGATTGTACAACGGGTCTTAAACCACGTAAGTAATTATACAAATAAATGCATACAGTGAATAACTTCAAGATAAAAATAATAAAACATAAACTCCCACAAAGTTTTTTCTTTTCATATCATTGTTCTGTTACCCCTTCTTCAGATATTTACATATTGGAAATACAATTTTTGGGTAATGTAGACATCAAATTATTAAGGAAGCAAAGAACTGTTGTACCAGTCGTATTTATAACTCTGTCTTAGACAGCCGTCCAGTTCCAAAAAGTTATTAATGAACTTTGTTTACTGTTGTCCTAAAGTTGTCTAACTTGGACTCTTAAAAAACTGTCTAACTAGTCAACCGCTTAAAAAATCTAAAAAAAAAAAGGCTGTATTATGGAATACACTTTCCGTTGTTCGGATTGGCACTTTTCAAAAAAAAATTCCAGCAATTCCAACGAACGCGAAATACATTTTTTCTTTCTAATTTTAACAAATGTTCATAGTCCCCTTTCACAAGAGGAAACTGAGTTTCCTTCTGTGAAAGGTACAAGAGATTTGTAAGGAAATTAGAAGACAACGACAACAAAATCTCCAGCAACTTGTTTCTACGTGTGAAAGGGGACATACTTTCTGTTCTGTCAGAACCCATACGAGAAAAAACCCGACTTTGCGAAAATTGATCAAAATTTCACGTTGCCAAACACACCTATTAAACGCCGAGTTCACTCGCCAGAAAATCCAGTTCTACTCGTTTGTTCAGTTGTTTTTTTGTTGATTTTTTCTTTTTCCCTTACATCCGTGTCATTTTGTTCTTTGCTTCGCTTTCTGCTTCTTCATTAGCGAACGAAGTCGTATCTGAACGAACGCGAAATACGTTTTCTGCAAGAAAAGAGCGAAAATATGAACAATACTATTCGATTGCGCTGTTTTTACTTTGTGAAAATTGTTTAAAAAGTTTACTTTTATATAAATTTAAAAAACACTTCGTTGATCCACGCTGCACAAAAAAACTATCAAATCTTTGTTGTCCCATTTGTTGTATCTACAGGGAAAAGAAACCTACTTACATAATTAAAATAAAAAAGAAAACCGATAGAAAAAAATATTCAGTGAAAAAAGGATTCCGTCGCAAAGTAAATCAAAAGATAATAAACTTGTTAAGATTGTTGAATAACAAACAAAGATAAAAAAGAATGTAGAGTTCCAAAATAAAAAAATTGTTCTTTTGTTGAAGACGACGACGTTTTCTTTGTTGTAAATTTCATTTTTTGTATCTTCCCTCTGTGCTCTCTGGTTGCCTCCCTCCTGGTTTGCCTCATTGCAATTCGCAATTTTTCGTCATATTCGTTTCTTTTGTTGGTCTATATTTTATTTTTGTTTTGTTTTTTTTTTTGTGTCCATTTGATGATCCAGATCCACCCTCGCCTCGCGAATCGCTTGGAGTTTTTCATCATTAAACGAGTTCGATTCGCATATATTCAGTGTTGCGCTACATCCATCTTTAATTTTGTATAAAACCACACAAAAAAGTGAACAAAAGAAAAAAATTGAAAAGAAGGAAAATATATAGAAGTGGTTAAGTGAACAAAATTAGAGAAATCAAAGAAAATGCCCTGCGATATTGGGAAATCATCGGATATCGAAAATGTGGATTGGAGTACCGGCACCGGATCGGGTCCTCACTATACCAACGTTGTCAGGTGAGTTCATTGAGCTGAGCTTCTTTTGCAGCTTCTCGCTTTGAGGCTTGTGCTTGTTTGATTTTAAATTAAGATTATGTACATATGTATATCTACATTATATAGCTATAGTGCATAACTATATATACACATAGTGAAGATGTATGTGTTTGGAAGATGGCTGGACTGTCTTGATTGGGATTTTAAATTAGAATATGTTAATAAGTTTGTCTGTCATATTTTATTTGCTTAAACTTGGTAAAGATAATTTTAATATAAATGCAGGTATAAAATTATATACTTATTTTTGGATTGTTGGGATAACTTCCTGGGTCATTGACTGTTGAATCTATGCCAAAAAAATTCCTGATGATCGTGGTCGATATTAGGTTTGCTAAAGTAAATAAATTGTTTTCAATACCGCAATAGATTTTTATTATGAACTGACCTAGAACTCAACAAGTTGACAAATCAATAATTAATGATTGCTTGGAACAATTTGCTCTGAAGACTCAACTGTTGTCAACACATTAAATCTGTAGGACCCAAACCCAGTTCAACTTAATGGTTACGAGGCACAAAGCATCCGGTAGAAAAACTAGATAACTCCACATGTTGAAAGTCTAAGAAACAAAAATCTGTTCTTAAAATTGGAATAAAAAATACCTATAAAAAGGATGTTTTATTAGAAAGATAACAAGAAAACAACGATTTACTAAACAATAACTATTTAATACCTAGGTACCCACCATCACCATGTTTCATAACTATATTTCATCAAAAAGTGGATTAATCTGGTTTCTATTCTATTCTATCTTTTGAGTCAACAATTTTGAAAGAGTTTATTGAATCTCTGGTCGGTTTATAAAGGCTTAAGGTTTGTTTGGTTAAAGAGTGTGTCTGCAATCTTGACTAGTGTTAGACACTGTCTGTTCTGCTAAAGCATAAAAGCACATATACTATAGTTACATAGATATCACACGGAGAGCAAATAAATATTACTACTTTTTTTTTATAGTGGGACGTAGAGCTACGTCCCAGTTATATCAATATTGTGTGCGCTATAGACCATATAAGATGTTAAAAAATATAGATTTACATAGATATTCATACAAAACGTTAACTACAAATCATATGTAGTTCGATCAACCGAGTCGATTTTTGGGGAAGAAGAGCTGCAAACACAAATTTTTGTAAAAATGATCAAGAGCTTTTATATTACCTTTATTTGGAAAGTCAAACTCAACAAAAAGGTATTTCAAGCTAAAAAAAAACAGCTGTGGGAAACTTCTTTCAGTGTTCTATTCAAGGAAACTCTATAATTGTTAGCTTCCTTTGTTCGAACAATTTTTGATTAATTATGTTATATATACATATATGCATGTATATAGAGTTTCTGCATACCATCTCGGCTAAGGCCAAGAGTACCAATCTTTACTTCATGATTGGGCTCTATAATAGTCTCTAGCTAAAGAATAATTTAAGAAACATTGTAACTAGTTATTAAAACTTTTAAATAGACGGCAATTACTATCACATATTTCGTATTTTTGCTCCCCCATACGCACCTTACTGTTTATTCGCGAGAGTTATTAAATTTCACAAACCAAATAACCTCGGCGAATAAACAGTGAAATATGTATGGGGCTACCCCCCTGCGTGGGCACTATAGGATTTGGGGTAGGTGCGAGGTTGGGTGTATGCGAGGTTTTTTTACGCTTAAAGAAACTTTGAATTTAAAATGTTAAATTTGATTTGTTTTATTTAGGCAATTGAATGGGTTTTCTTTGCATTCATAATTGGAATTAAAATCCACAAGAAAAAAAAAAAAAAACAAAACCCACAGCTTTTGTTTCCTTTTCAAAATGGAAAATAAACCCTTCCTTTTATTTTGGAAGGCCCATGGGCCTTATGGCAGCGGGTCTTCTAGCACTGCACGTTATTATGTCAGCCTTTTAGCCTATCCAGGCTCTCCACTAGTTCTTCGACTGCACGTGGTCTGTTTAAGGTCCGGATACTCCACGTGCAGATCCGATTCATTGTTCTTGTTTCATTTGCTGGGGTCGTCAAGATTAAAAAAAAAATCATAACATTACAAAAAAATCATAACTTACCTACATAGGATACATAAACCTACTCGTATATTACGAATTAAAAAAATTCCATGCGGAGTTACATTGCGATGAACCAAAAACAAATCTCAAACATTATTTTTTGTATTTCGTCGATTGTTTCTAAAAAAGAATATTTCTCATGTTTTATTGGAAGAAAGTCAGTTTGGAAGCACTTTCTATTATAATAGCATGCTGAATAATTGTTAGTAACAGTCTATTCTCACGAAGAAAAACATTTTCACGGTCTATTTTGTAGTTCACACCATGACAGAGACAAAATGAATTTTAACCTAAAAAAAAAAAATATATTTTTCGATAGTATTCTTATGAATATTTTATATTATTTTAAAAAAAAAGCTCGTGTGCAATCGTAATTTAAAAGAAAGTCTAAATAATTTTTAAAAATTAAAGCATTGTTTGTGATTTTTAGTTTCAATTAATAGTCCTTTGTTATCTGATCATTATTTTAATTTTTAATTCTTTTTGTAACGAACCTAACATAAACATGAAAAATTGAAGTTTAGCTAATTTGAATAACGGTTATTCATCATCACTGAAATTAAACAGAACTAGAGACCCAAACTAGTATTTAGCCTTAATTCTCTACGAAATAATTTCACCATGCTGGGAATATAATGTTAATTTTTTGTTTGTTTGTTTTCCAATTTCAATAGAATTCAAAGTGTTTTAATAATTTTTCGCGAAATCAACAAATCTCACTAAAACAAAAAAACTTTGAAAACAAAGCCAACATAGAAACAGGTACACTCACACCAACTATGTTATATTTTAATTAATCCAATCAAGTCATGCATGTTTAGTTTCCATAAGTAACCAAGAGCTTCGTCAATCTCCATCCTATATGCATACATATATATTTTAGATCTGGCAGACATATGACGCAAAAAGCAGAGTGATAAACTCGTTTGACCTCATGTTGTGTTTGGTATATGTAAACAATCTCCAGCGGCCTCCATTGCTAAATGGATGCAATTAATTGGTTTTCATATAGGTATAATTCGAAAAATATATTCTTCAACAATTGTTTATTTATCTAAACTAAGGCTTGTTCTATAAAAATGAAAGTAAATATAAGCCACTTATAATAATTATTGCATTGTTGTGAATTTTTATTTTTTTGTTATTGTTATTTTGTGGCATTTTAATTAGCATATTGTTTATATATGTAAATGGATATTGGTTTCTATTTGGGATTTCTCGCAGTAGGGTCTTTACAAAATATGACTTACTTTTAACGGTATTTTTGACGTTATTTTGAGTGAATACAAGAATCTTGTAAATCAATAGAGTCCAAGGTAGCTTTGAATTTTGTTGAGTAGGTGTACATTTGTCCATATAAAGGGTGATTTTTTAAGAGGTTTAGAACTTAAAAAAAAAAAAACACAAAAAAATGAATGAAATATTTATTTGAATCGATAGTTTGAACCTTGCAATTTAATGTTTAAAGATAATTTCATGCAAATGTTGACCGCGGCTGCGTCTCAGGTAGCCCATCCGCTGAGTCCAATTTTGGCATACTCTTTCACACATATCGGCCGGTATCTCACGAATGAATGCATGGATGTTGGCTTCCAGTGCGTCAATCGAAGCGGGCTTGTCCCTATAGACATAAGCCTTAACATACCCCCACAAAAAATAATAAAAATAAAATAAAAAAATAAATTGACCGGCCCGAAACGTCAAATTAACTGTTCACCAAACTCGCCTCGCAATTGCGCCATTGTTTCGCGTGCTGTGTGGCATGTGGCACCGTCTTGTTGAAACAACATATCATGCAAGTCAAGAACTTCCATTTCGGGCAAAAAAAAGTTTGTTATCATCGCTCGGTAGCGTTCACCATTGACAGTAACGCTGCGATTCGCATCATCTTTGAAGAAATATGGCCCAATAATGCCGCCGGCCCGTAAACCGCACCAAACAGTGGCTTTTTCGGGATGCATTGGTAGCTGTTGCAATGCTTCTGGCTGATCTTCACTCCAAATGCGGCAATTATGCTTATTTACGTACCCATTCAACCAAAAATGAGCCTCATCGCTGAACACAATTTTTCGATAAAAAAGCGGATCCTCGGCCAGCTTTCCAAGAGCCCATTCACCAAAAATTCGGCGTTGTGGTAGGTCGGCTGGCTTTAGTTCTTGCACCAGCTGTATCTTAAAAGGCTTTACGCCCAAATCCTTCCGCAAAATTTTCCACGTAGTGCTGTAACAAAGGCCTAACTGCTGGGAACGGCGCCGAATCGACATTTCGCGGTCTTCTGTCACACTAGCTGATACGGCCGCAATATTTTCTTCACTACGCACAGTACGTAAACGTGTTGGTGGTTTAATGTCCAACAAAGTAAATTTGGTGCGAAATTTGGTCACAATCTTCCGAATAGACTGCTCAGAAGGTCGAGAATGCCGACCATAAAATGGAAGCAGCGCGCGATGAACATTTCGAACCGAGCACGAATTTTGATAGTAAAATTCAATAATTTGCAAGCGTTTTTCATTTGTAAGACGATCCATGGTTAAATTGCAAACCAAACTGAAGGTGTTTGACAGTGACACAAGGTACTAAACACACGTCAGCTGTCAAAACCAGTGTTGCCAAAACCAAACCAGCTAAAAAATCACCCGTTATATGTATGATTATTTATTACTTTAATACATTTTTTTTGTATCTTTTAGGTCCTAATTCATTCTAATAACTCAGAATCATTTAAGGCTAGGGTGAAGATGTCAGAATGGGAAAAGGTACAATAATGGTCTATTGAATATGGGTGATTCTCAGAAAACTGATAATCTTGTGTCCCCATATGGCAAATCCAATTCCAAAAATATATTGAAATCTGTAAGCTCGAGAAAATACTATAGTAAACATAATTTCGACAAAGCGTTTTTACACTTTTACATTCAATTTCAACACTCCCACTGAATGTACAATTCAACTAAATTTGAGACCTATTGCTTTAGCACACAAATTATACTTCTTGAAATCTAGCATCAGTCGTATTTATAAACCCATTCCAAGCAATGTCTAACTTTAGACACTTGTCCAACTCCAAAATGTCATTTTTAAATATTTTGCACCCAGTGGCTAACTTTAACCAACTCTTTTTTTAAGCAGACTCGTTCAACAAACATGGAAGGCAAATATTTCTACTTTTCTTATTTTTCAGTTTGTAAATGTTTGTAAATGGATGAAAAGCTAGTTGAACGTGCCCAAAAGCCTACTGAAATTCATTAATTCATTAAAAAATGAACGAAAACAGGTATGTCACTCAATAAATGAGGTCGTATTTGGACAACTGCTGGAATGCGTTTAAAAATACCGAGATGGCTAAACTATCTAGGGATTGACAAGCTGGGCAACTGCCTAAGCGTGTTGTAAGAAATTATGTTTATGTTTATAAATTCTTCATCAATTTTGTCACGAACAAAATGGTGTCGGACATCAATGTGCTTTGTTCGGGGGTGGTACGCGCTTGTTATTGCTAGACCTATTGCACCTTTGTTGTCGCAGTGAATAATGGTAGACTTCGATTTTTGATCACGTCACAATAACCAACCATTGCTTTGTATTTGGTTTTAGAGAATTGCAATCTAGCATTTGATGTTCTTTTCAAATGTTTAGTCGAAAGTTTTCGAGAAATTAAAAAAAGGGACTAAAACCCCACTTACTTACACTTAATACACCCCTCACAAAAAAGTGAGAAACTAAAAATATTTTTCAGGACATGCTCAAGACATGTTTACACAAACAATCAGCCTTTTCAGATGTTTTTTTCTAGTTTTAGTGAGTAAATAATTCGATATAGGAAAAAAAGTATACACGGACCTTAAAAGCACAATTAGAGTATGTTCCGCCACAGTAATTCTTACTGATTTTTAGTTACAGAACTCTTACATTATATGTTTTTGAAATCTCGCATGTGCATGTGCCAGTTCCTTCTTTACTTCAAGGTTTTTCGGGGTTGAGTTCCCATGTGTAAAAATAATCTAGTTCTTAACGAGGTCATAGAAAATTTAATATTGATGCTAGCAAGGGCCTTGTTCGTTAGGTAATATTTTTCCTAGAGATAACAAACAAAAAATAAAAATTTGTCTCGACTGGGATTCGATTCTGCGATCTTCTGATTACCTGTCCAACGCGCTAGCCACTGAGATATTTCGCAATACAGTTCTGTAATATTGAAAATGAAAAATTAAATGTACCTACCTACTTTAATTTTTCTTACCATTGTGATGGGTATAAAATATTTTTGTTTTATAAATATATGATGTATTTGTGATGGGATGAAAAGACTGCTCTAACAAGTTTTTTTTCTAGAGAAAGCCTAACTAGTATTTGACAAGTTTTCTTGTCTAGATTGCCCCTACCGAAGCCTCCTCAGGGCCTCGACTAGGCTTGACAAAAACTTCCCATTTTTTCAGGCGGGTTGTAAACTTAATACCAATACAGTAAAAAAGCAAATAAGATGAACGGTTAAAAACGACTTAGGGACTGAAATAATTTTTTTTTGAAAATTATTTTGTATTTATTCTAAACCACTTTAAGGCCATCTTAACATTGAAAAAAAAACATTACGACCACCCTAATGTGCATACGTGCTGTTTATCTTTAAAAGGTTTTAAATACCCTCTTAAATCTTGACAAACCAAACCTGTTATAATCAGCCCACTACTTGAACTGACCACTGTTTTAGAATTAAATAATTTAATTTCTATTATTTTTCAATCACATATGAATCATATATGTACAAATAGAATATACATATGTATATGTAGATTTATTTTTATTCTTATGTTTATAAAAAACCGACAAACACGTCATCACCAAAAAAATAAACTTGTGAATTCAATATTGTTAAATTTGATTTGCGCATTTCTTGCAAAATATTGTTGATAAAGATAATGTTTTTTTGTCTACAAAATAAAGAATTTATACGATGCCTGTTTATAGAATTGATTATAATAAACAACATAAATTACGTATAACTTACTTTTTCCCATCAGCTACATACACATACATATGTATATGTAGAAACAACAAAAAGATAATGATATCATATTTCCAATAAAATGTTATTTTTGTATGACTAAACAATGTTAGTATTTATATACATAAATCGCTGCTTTAGAACTATGTGAACAATCAGGAGTGTGAAACATACTATCTTATAAAAAAAAACAACAAACAGAACAAGATATTAATTGTTATAAAACCAAAGAAATGATAACGATTGCATTGTTCTTTTTTTGTACCTATTTATAAAATACGTAAATGCAATAGAGCTCAATATTAATAAGTGTAGGTATACGTACGTATTTATATCGATTGCTTATAATAAATTTTGTTGTTGTATATAACGGCTTGAATGAGGTACCTAGAATAGTTCTATGGTAAAGCACAAAGTATTTCTACGAAGGAAAACATTTGAGAAGAGTGTAAAATTTGCCGATTCTCTTCAGAATTTCCAAGAGGGATCTCATGTATATGTACATTTTTATACAGCAATCTAATTGCATACAGGGAGATCAACCCCAAAGTTGAGATCATCAGAATTCTACGGTATGTAGCGACGCTTCGAAACGATTAATATTGAGCAATAATAGGTGTGTTTGTTGAAGTGAAATTTCTTACAAATTTTTACAATTTGCTGTCAGAAACCATTGAAGAAAAAATACAGGTTTGGGAAACTTGGTAAAAACTTCACGTTACCAAACAGGCACATTCCTATGAGTTGAAGTTTAAAATCGAATTAAAAAAAAAATTATCAGAAACTCTTCAGTCTCGCATCCTTTTTCGAAACAATTACTTAAAAGTATACCTAATGCCAAAGGTTTATCTCAGTGATTAGGATTAAATTAATCTATTTGGTGTTTCCCCACACAAAAATATTTTTTTTTCAAAATGGAAATGCTGTTTCATTTTTTATCTTATAAAGTGAAAGTGTCAAATAATAAACAACTGAATTCAGTCTCAAATCAATGGACGCTTTCAAGTTTCAATGGATGCCTTTGTATTCATTTTCGCACTATTTGGGACCAAATGTCAAATTGTGACGTTTGCGGATGAAATCCTCTCAGAGAGAGGGAACGGTTTGGGCACTAATTTTTCCCGAGTCAAAAGAAATATTTGACTAGAGTTGCCGTAGTGCAATCATAAGTCAATCTTTTTAATTAGAAAACCACTGTACAAGAAATTGAATGTGAAAAAAGAAACTCATACGTATAAAAACAATTGAACTCATGGAAAGAAATACTCTTCAATTAAATATTAAATCATGAAACTCTATACTGCTTATAAAAAAAGAAAAAAAAAAACAAGAAGTACACAGATTTTCATTACTAAATGTTTTTCTTCAGAAAAAGCTTTGTTTAACGTTACATGAATTTTAAGAAAATTATTTGATTGATAAAAAAAAAATAATAAATAATGCACATCTACCAAAAAAAAAAACAAAAGTTACACTTGGGTAACCCTAGCTTTTTGTATTTTATTGTGTTATTTGATTTTGAATTCAAACTGACATTCAAACACCTGGCATTTGACATCCAGTACGAAACAGAAAATTTTTATGCAAAAGCTCCTTTAAAATGTTAATAATATTGCATATCAAAATTTTTACGAAAAATAAATTTTGGATTTTTAAAAAAATATTTAACATTTTTTTTTTGAAAATTCAATATTTGAACTAGGTTTAAAAGTGTATTTTATACCTACTCAAAATTGGCATACCAAAACTTTTTTTAAAAGGTTATTAAAATTTTTTTAAGAAAACGGCTCGAACAATTTTAAATTTTTTTTGGATATATTTATATTTTTTTCAAGTAATCAGACAAAAATCGGTCTGGAAAGATCGTTTCATGTAAACATTTCACCCGATTTTGTTAAAAATCGTACTCGAACAATCGGGCCATGTAAAGGCCGACTATGTTTCTGAACGCCAATCAGCTTTTTTGACATTTTTCATATGATATCTTTAGCTGCGTTTTATTATCTGCGGGACTGGGCCGGGGTTATCTTTTTACACTCATTACAAAAATAACATGGGATCCAGGTTTCTATCGGGGTTAATTTCAATAACCCAGATACAAGTTTTCACTCTGACCGGCAGACGGCTATTTACCATTGTGAATGATGTCAGCGTTTTGTCAGCAGTTGTCATCAGTGTTAACAAAAGAGACAGGACTTATATGTTTCATGGGGGTGAACCATAAGGAGGAAAGAGATAGGTATATAGCACTGTTTTCTCACTAACCCGCATCGTTGTATTATCATGAAGTGACCCATATGGGTTATGAGCGATAATAAAACGCGGCTTTTGTATCCTAAAATTTTTAAGATCAGCTTAAGTTACAAGTTTGAACGTGTCCAATCCTTCTTTGCCATATGAGAATAGGTTTGTTCGATTTTTAAAAGTATTTGCCCTAGAAAGATTTAACAAGATAAATTTCTGATCTTTAAGATTTACGAAATAAATATGTATGGTAAATTTTCGAGATTTGAAGAAGATTTGTGGTAAAAGTAATGTAATCTCAGATTTGTGTTAGGTGGAAATGTAGTACCTATAAAACTATAACGCGGCTAATACTACGCTTCCACCAATAGATAATCCATGAATTGAGGAAGAAGGTTTTTGTGGTGTTTCAAAAGCAAGTGCGGTTTCATTTTTTCTTATGAAGTGGAAGTGAGATAAAATGTTTCATTTGCGCCAAACAATGAAGAACTGAATGCAGCCATGAATGAATCCTTATGTATGGTTAATCTTCGAGATTTGAAGATAGAAGATTTGAGGTAAATCTGATTAAATCTTAGATTAGTGTTAGGTGGAAATATAGTATTTATACGGCTATAATTTGGCTAATAGAAAGTATATACATCATCAACTAATTCATACATTTAAATTTTAATGGAATAGTTGGAAAAAAGTCAAAGTTTAAAGACTTCTTCTGAATCATAGGTTCAATTTAAACCTCGCATTCGTGTTCACACGGAATTATAATACTTGTTCTATATAAAGCAAGTTAAAATGCTTTCTTGCGAATTTGTTTGCAAAACAAAATTGTCAGGTGGTCAATCAACGTCAAACCCGAAATTGCATCGGAACGCAAGGTCAAAGACGGTTTGACTAGACTTATATATACAACGCGTCCAACATAATAAGCGAAATAAATTTACTTTTCGGTTAAATTCATTTTTATGGTCTTTGGTTTGGAGCCGAGTATGTGTGTAACGCCCGGTGTATTCCTCTATTATCTATGTAAACAAAAGGGGTAGGTATTCTTTTAATACCATTTTAAAGTTTTTTCTCCTCACTGGATTTGTTAGTCGTCATATTGATCATTATTTATTTATTATTAAATGAGAAGGTTTTTCTTTTCCTACAGCAAGTAAACAAATAAATACCGCTTATCTACTACGTCGCGTATGTGGTTTTGGAGAGATTTGGTTTTGTGGTTTCTTTCTTTATTATTTTATGGTCGCGGTGTCACATCGACGCCGCTTAAAGTGGAGCATAGCGCCTTAGTGTTTAGTACGAGTATTTGTTAGTGTTGGGACAGGGAAAACAGGAGAACTTGAAAACCAGTTTTTATGATGATAATTATTAAAGTTGCCTAAATAAGCATGGTGCTGTGGCTCTGGCTAGTTTATTGGTTATTTTTAAATAAGTTTAATTTACCAAACAAAATTCACATAAAATTAGCAAAGTTTTTGCTACTAACACTTTCTTGGTGAATATTGATATTGAATTTCAATTTATGCTAAAAATAGTTATTATAGGTCAATAGGGGCTACCGTTAAGTTAGCTTAACTTTAAGGTAACAGGGTAGTTCTTTTTTATAACTGTTGTTAACCATTAAATAAGTTTGTGAAATTTCAACTAGTTTTAGTTTAGTTCAATAGGTAGGTACTTAAATTATTATCTTATTATTATAATTGAAAAGAATTTATATTTAAGATAAGTGAAGTTTGGTACAAAATGCTTATTATTTACTTTTTCTAAAAATATAAGAGCATTTTATGTGAAGCGGTCATTAAAAAAAATGGAAAGTCTTAATTTAACAAAACCTTCGAACAAATCTCGCATTGTTTATTTTATTTGCTAGAAAATGAAATCAGCTCTTGAGACATAACCGTAGATATTAATTGTGTTCCAAACATTGACCATAATTATCAGTTTTTGTCACTAATTATTGCCAAACTTCTGTTCCATATAACAAGAATTGGGTACGAAAGAACTCTCACGAGAGAGTGAAGCATTCCCCTTTCCGAGGCAGAAATTATTTTTGGTCAATTAAATACCAGGTTTACATATGTAAGTTAAAATTAGATGTTTGATAAATACAAATTAAAATGATGTCACAAAACTGTTTCATACTTTTCTTGCCATTTGCTTCCACCTGAGAGATTATCAAAATTTGAAAGAGTGCCAAATTTTTGCTCAAAATTCTATAGAACGGATCTATTGGTTTTTTAAGCTGTATGTGCTTTTGTATGTTACATTTTAAAACAGCTTGATGGTCTGAGAGATATTTTTGAAAGGAAGCCATTACTTTTGGTATTTCGTCAGAGAATTAATGATCTTATTGGAAGTGAATGAAGAAGAAAAACTGAAATAATTTCCATTTAATCTTTTTCTTCAAAGTAAAGTTTTATTTGAGCTAAAGGACCTATCTACTTTTGCAGAAACGAATGGAATCTCTCCACATCCATTCACTTCAACATTTTCAGATAGTTTGGAACTGACGCCGCACAGTGTGGGAATTCGCTTATCTAGCGGAAATAAATTAATAGCGTTTACACGCTTTTCATAATTTTTGCTTTGCAAAATTTACCTTAAATATTTGTACAATGAAATTTAACGACAATTATTTATATATTTCACCAAATTTTTAACGTACGTTTTTTGCATTTTGGTGGACCCATTTGAAAAAAAATTAATTCCGTCCAGAAAAAAAAATCTTTTTGCTACTTTTTTGTATGGGATTTTTATGAATATATTCAAAAATAAATAGAACTACAATTACTTTACTTGATAAGACAAATTTTTGGTTAACAGATCTCCGAAAGTACACGTTTTTTCCACTTTGGTAGACCCCGCTTAAAAATAAACTTCGATCCCAAAAAAGCCTTATTAATTTTTTTTTTAGAATGTGATCAAAAGGTAAACTTTGAACCGCTATAACTTCGAGATCATTCAATTTCCTGAAATCTTCAATAGATCATTTTGTAGATTATTTTATCATGTTAAAACGATTTGTTCCTTAGTTTTGGGACTTGATTTTATAAAAAAGACATCTACCCAAACACAAAATGTGCGACAAATTTTCCAGTCAAAATGCAATTTTAATTCATTTTTCGTCTTAATCTTCTAGGTACACCAGGTAGTTCTTAAACATTTTTTTTAATTCAATTGATTGTACGAACAAATTTTGATTTTTTGTGAAGATTCAAATAAATTTCTGTTTTTACCCTACAATTTTCGAAAAATTGACTAAAAACTGAATTTTACCTTTTACCCCTTTTCATCCTCCATAAAATGTTAAGCCCCTCCCAAATTTAATGTACTTTTAGAAAATGCTAACGGCATTAAAACAATACTCTCCACCAAAATTCAGCGGAATTTTTTGAAGTGAAAGTCAAATTTTTCTGGGCTATTGGAACTCATTTTTTTGTTGGAAGTGAACCCTAAAATGAAAAATTAATGTATGGACGTCGCACCTACACGCAGCAACTTAAAGGTCCTAATGGTAGATGACATATAAGGCTTTCAAAGGCATATAGTTTCCCATCTTAACAACACTGAACACATAAAGTTTTCTCTCATGAATGCACAAATTGAATAAAAAATGTCCTTTTTTAACCAATCCACCAAAAAAAAATATATTTTAAGACCCTATGAGTTATAATTTTGCTTACCTTTCAGTTCTCTGATTTAGTTTTTATTAAATAAAACCAAATCTTTTAATAGAAACTGAACCAAACAATCATAGAAAAAAAATCCAAAACTATCTTCACAAGCAAATTTTCACTGAAATTATCACCAACTGCAATTTTCAAGAGCGATTAATTTTGTTTAAAATAACTCCCACATAAAATTTTCTTCATAATCCCAAAAGGGAAAATCGATTTTTTTTAACTCCAAAAAGAACGGTACTTGCCATACAACTCTTAAAGAAAAGATCATTCATCTCAAAAACGACTGTACGTATAACAGTTTCTTAGATTTTCTCAAAATGGCTTGACTAATATTAGAAAGCTACTTTTAAATGTTATGCGTACTAAAGTTAAAAAAAAGAATATTAAGTTTTTTTTTTAAATAGAATTTTTTTTAATTCAATACATATTTTAAAAATAGGTTTGATGAATTTTTTTGAAACTAGGTTTTTAAAAATTTCCTGGACGGGCGATTTTTCAAAATGGTGACTTCTAATATCGGCCGCCTAAATTGTGTGATTTAACACCATATTATTTTATTCTCTTTGAAATTATGTCAAAGATAAAGTCTACGCCATCTACGAAATCATCAGAGCTGTTATTCGCGAAATATAGCCATAATAATGTGAAATCGTAAAGCAAAATTTCATAAAAAAGAATCAACTTTTGTAGACAGAGCCGATATAGTCATTTGGCCAAAAATATACACAGGCTTACAAATATTTGATAACTTCTTGTCACGACATGTTAAGAATGTTTCTGGGCTTTTTGACGTTGAGTTCAAATCCGTTAGGTATCTATTTCCCGCCATCCAGTTCGCGTTTTTAAAATATTGCCTTTAATTTTTTTTAAAAATAACAGCTCCCAATTTTTGAGGTTATCTCACAACAAGAGGTACATTTTTGTCCATGAATAAAGTAATGATTCCTAAAAGCACTAATCCTCTTCTTCAAAATTTAGCTAAAATCTTTTCAGTATCTTTGACCATGTTTAAATTGGGAAAATTGAGTCACAGCAATTTGCTTGCAACCACTGTCACCTAAAAACAGAAATGTTTTTCCCGAGGTACTACCTCTTGCGAGGAACTCCAAGAGTATACTTGTCATGAATAAGTGCTTCTCATCTATAGCCGGTCGAACTCGGAAAAAAATTGTAGGTCGCCTGCATTCCTGCCAATAACACACACACAGGAATGGTTGAGAGTTGTAAATCACTAGGCCCTGGTTCTCCACGAGCTCTTGTGCCACCAAATTTATTTATTTATAGTTTTTTTGCAAGAGCAATAGGGGTCAGGGATGTCGTGAGGTATGAAGAAAACATAAACGCAGGACTTATGAATCCCTTTATTTTGTTGTTTCAATGTACAAAATATTGAAATTATTGTTGTTTCAATGTTTTTTGAGGCACCTCAAATTTTTTAATATAGACACTTACGAGTCCGTAGTCAATCTTCCCAATCTAAGCAAGGGCTTTCTTAAGTGAAAACTAACTATTAACTAAGGACTTAACTATTATTAGAAAGATTAGAATTTTGAAGAAAAAAATTTAGAACTTTCAGGAGTGGTTGCAAATTTTGTTAATAAACTTACAATTCGCTGGATATGTAACCTCAAAAATTACGAAAAACCGTGTTTTTTTCATAACGGGAATATCTTAAAAACTAGAGCTGGTGGTGGAGAACGGATGAATCTTATCTGCCCGTGTCAAAAACCTCTTGTAAAAACTGTATTCGTAACATCTTTGAAAATTTTCAATGATAAACCTAACACCAGGAGCGTTTGCGAGAACATATGTATCTATTAATCCAAGACCCAGCAGTGGATAAGTTAGAGTCTGTTTAGATTTGAAAATTTGAGTCCGTACTGGTGAGTTTCATCGTGACTCGTTTGAGGCGCCTCAAAACACACAGAAACAACAACAACTTCAATGCTTTGTACATTAAAACACCAAGAAATGAGTCTCATGAAGTCGGTGTTTATATTTTGTTCATGCCTCACGACATCCCTGACCCCCCACTTCTCTTGTCCAGAAACTACGTTGAGGCTGGTCTCAATCATCCCAATCTAAACGGCGCCTTATACCTTCAGAAAGGCTACTGCGCAAACACCCTGAGGAGTTGGTCGTTCGCTGTGTAGAATACCTGAAACAGAAAAGTCGATGAGAATGGACAGATGAAACACAAAGTTACAAATACTGCTTTAAAATAAATTACTCGAATGTAACAAACTTGAGGATTGGGTGACCAAAAATTAAAAAAACTCAAGTATTTTCTATTAATAGAGAAGTTAAAAAATATTGCTCAAACCAGTCATGCATAACAAACACACTTTTCTGGGGCATCCAAAGTAAGCAAAGTAGGTATTGTAAAGCGTGTTGCCATCAAGGTGTAGCCACCAAATATGAATCAATGTTTATCTGACACCTCTGTTATATTTATTATCATCATTAAGGCAATGCAATGGCCTCAATTCAGATTTAAACATAAACTTCGGTTCAATAGTCCATTGGACGAATGTGCAGTGAATATTGTTTGGTCTGTGTTTTTGTTTTCATGTCCGGCTGGTTTTACCTCTATACACAATTAACAGTCTTTCACCTAAATTTAAAATTCTTCTCCGCAACTCGCTCATCATAAAATATGAACAGCAAAAATATAAATCTTAATGTTACTTTGATTTTTGAGTTTGTGGCTTTAAGTATTATTTATTGTTGATTGCTTTTTACAACACCAGCGCTTAGTGCCTTAATCTTTTAAAATAATCACCGGAATTAATTATCACATTACATATGGACGTGCTCGTGTGATTTGCTTTCATAGAGTATCAGAATAATATTTCTCCTTTTGTTGTGTTTTTTTTTATTGGAAGGCAATGTTTGAATGCAAATCACAGAGAAATCACGTTTTGGTTAAATACCATGATTAATTTTGCATTCGGATTAATCTTTAGAAATGTGTCCACACCCCAACAATAACACTTAAAAGAACAACATACGGCGGCGTGAGGCGTATACCACGTGAATTACGTGAGCCATGTGACCCATAAAGATAGCAAAACAGTTGATACTTAAAAGTTTGAAGAAGTGTTCTTTCATCATTCATTCAGTTTTTTTTTTGTTTGTTTGTTAAATAAACATTTGAATTAGAGTCAAAAATAAAATACTTGGAAATTAAGAGATCAAAGATGGTAAACAAACTTGAAAGCAAACAAACAAAAAATAGATGATATTCTGACGTTGAGGACTCAAGTTCATGATAGATAAGATATCTCTTGGTTTTTGATTGAATATCTTTTTATAATCAATAAAAAGGACACAATTTGGATTGGTGTATTAAATTTTATAGCTAAAACTTAGGCTCTCGAATTTCAATAGGCTTTAAAATGTCTATGATTTAACGTTTACTATTATCGAATGACTTCCTGGAGCCATATTTTGAATTAATGTATTTAGAAATCAATTTCAAGTTCAACAATCCAAAAAGTAAATACATTAAGCACCATTTATAAAAATCTATAACAGTCGTTGATAGTACATACAAAATTAACATATAAATTAAGATTTTATCATATAAATAACAATTTAAGTTGAAACTTGTAATATTCAATCGTTTTTTATTTGACGCATGTAAGCATTCTATAATCAATTTTATATCCTTTGCTTTGCCTATCTTTGTGTAAGTAATTGTGTTAAATTGCATTATGTATGTATTTCTATAGACAGGGTGCCGCTTGTGAAGAGTAACTGCCTGAGCAGAATAGAATGCTGAACTGGAGCTGTAGCTGCAGCTGGATCAGCTATCAAAAAATGTCGTACGTGATTTTTTTACTCGCCCACAATGTGCTTTCTGAAATGATTGTCATTTGAAGTCAGCTGTGCTAGTTTAATTCAACACAAAAATTAAAATTTAAAACACAAATAAAAATGGATAGTGATGAAATGAAAGCTAAAATTATTTTACGTCTCTATCAGAGATTAAAAAAAGTGTAAACACAATTCTGAAGCGTCAAAAGAGCTGCATGCAAAAGTTAAAAGTTGCCCAACATGTTTAATTGGATTTGTGTGTATTCAACATTTTGATAGCTATTCCAGTTGCAGCTCTAGTTGCAGCTCCGTCTCCATTCTGTTTAGTCAGTAAGTACTTGATTTTTTCAAGGTTGCAGAATAGCAACATGAAAATTGCATTGTACATACTTTTTTGGTTTCAGCCCGTAAAACCAAAAATTGATAGTCTTGATTCTGATTTTAAGCCCAAATCAGATCGTTGTGTTTTTTTCTAAATTTGGTTTGTTTTATTATTAACTGAAACGGTAAAATTTTTGCGTATTAATTCTCAAACAGCCTTATTTATAAACTCGATTTAACGACGGAGTGTAATTACTCTGACTTTAAAACGCCTGTAATACGGAAAAACTTATTTATGAAAAAAAAAAATACACGAGGAATAGAAGCGGAGTAAGCTAAAACTGGGGTGGAATGCCTACGGTGATTTGTGATATTTGACATTCACAACGCCATAGCATTTCTATTGTGCTTTGAGCGTAAACTATCAGAAATCACCTTAGCTGATTCCACCGTAGTAGAGTCGTTTTAGTATATAAATGTCATTTTGACTGACGTCGTGTGAAATTTACAGAAAGGAGTGTAAATGAAATTTTTTTTACCTATTTTTAATAATGGCGTTTTATTTAATTTTTCTAGACCATTTATTAATTATAAAATTAACAATATTCAACCAAAAATAATTAATTGAAATGAATAATTGTGGGAATGAGCAAGAGCTTGTTTACGTTTTAACTAACCAGAGTCTTAGATTTGTCGTTTTATTGACATAAGTAGGGCGTAACTAAAGCAACTTTTTATAAATAAGGATTAGTTTGACGCGGCGTAAGGACGGTGTAAGTGTTTTGACTCGGTTTAAGTATTACGAGGTTGAAACGAGTATTAGTGAAATCTAATAAATAAGGTTGTAAGAGTCTAAAAGTAGAAGAATGTGTTGAGAGTCTTATTTGATACAACTCTATCGTTTAATCAAAATCGCTTTCAATTTGATACCAAGTTTAATTGGAAATGTTTTAATTTAAACAAGAGATCAAATTTAAATGAAATATTAACCCAATTGACACATGGCTCAAAAAAGAAAACGCAGATTGATTAAGTGACTGCTTTCGATTTTTTACCTCTGTCGTTTCTTTGGCCTCTTTTTATCTTAATCATGGTTAAATTCAATTCCAGCTTCAAGTTTTTATAAACTCATATAAAATAGACTCTAAGCTTCTAGCTTAAGTTTAAATTATTATTCGGCCACTCACTTGGCTTAAGTTTTATGATTGGGAAGATTGAGACCGGTCTCACGGCAGTTTCTTGAAAAGAGAAGTTAGGAAGTCAGAAACCCTTCACTTCTCTTGTCAAGAAAATGACTGGAAACCGGTCTCAATCTTCCCAATCTAAGCAGGGTCTAAACTAAATAAAATGACATTCCCTTATACTCAAAGGAAAGGGTAACACACATAAGCAATACAATACTCAAGTGAAAAGAATCTTCTATTACTTTGTTGTATTACTTTTTTACGAATGTAAGTTTAGCTTGGCAGCCTCACTTTCTCGTATTATAGGTAGTAAAAAGAAAAAGTTAAGCCAAAATTTATTAGAATTAGCTATTTTAGACGCTTGTTTTAATGGAAAATAATTATAGTATTTATTATTAATTTCCGATGAATTTAAATATTTACTTGGATAAATCTACTATCTTCTGACAGTATTTGCCAGCTTGTATGAACTAATTTTTATAAAAACGAAATGTAGTAAATACTCCAATTTTTACCTTCTACTAGAAGTTATATAGTAATTACTTTAGCCTTTTGACTTCTAGTACGTACTTCCGTTTTATGCATATCACCCATTGTGATGAAAACGTGCGAATTTGTCAACAAGGTACTAGTCCAATTATTTAAGCATTATTTTGCTTTAGAAAAAATGGAGGAAATCTGAAGTTTGGTATATAGGCTCCTCATGGCATTCCAAAGAAACTAAAGTTACAGTTTCCCCATCGATATCAGTGACGTTTACATTTTTACGAGATTAAAGGGAATATTTCCCAAACGGTAACTCATACAGAAAAAATGTCAAAGATAAAGTTGTAGCTTAGAAAATTTCGTACAAAAATTGTTGAGTAACTTTTTTTTTTTATATAAAAATTTACTTATTTGCACCATATTTGGAGTTGAATAATAGGTGAGTTGTTTTTGTATGGTACTCAACAGGAAAATTAGGAAAAGTACTAAAAAATACAAACAGGGACTTAATTAAAGGTCTTAGGAAAGTTTCACAAGTGGGCACTTATGTTCACAGGCATTTTCAGTTATAAAATGTATGTATAAAAATAGTTGATTGCAAATGCTCAAATGCTCTTGTGCTGTTTAAATACCCCGCTTTTGATAATATGTAATTTTAATTCAATAAATTTTGTCATATGCGTTCTTATATTCTACCTTTTAATTGAAAAAATTAAAGAAGAAGCCGTTTAAATTACGGGGAAAACCCAAATTTTGCTTCAATTTATTCCCTCGGCGATGGAAATCAATAATTGGCTCTCATCCAATGGGCAATATTGCCATTGACAAAGAGTCTTCATTTGCATTATTCAAGTCAATAGCAATGAGTTACGAGGCAGTTTATTGCCTCAAATATTGCGAGTGGAGCCGCTGGGTTAAAAGAGCTTCTTTTTCCACTTTTTATGCTTTGGTTCAACCAACCCAATCTCTTGGTCCAATTTGCGTCGCTATTGGGCAAGTTGTAGCATTTGGACTTAAAAATTGTTTCCACGGATAAAAATTGAACAAATTCTCGGGAGAGTGAACTCTCTACGTTGACTGTTTTTAAATATTACAGTATTTTTTTTGTATTTATATTACATCGGGTAAGAGTGAAAAGCGGCTAACTCCACACTTTTTCTGACTTCAAAAATTGCTAAAAAAATCTATCAAACATTTTCAATTTCACTGATTTTATCAACAACGACTGTAGAAAAATACTTAATTTTATTTTGGTTTTATTCAAGTAAGCGAACACTTTCTTAAAAACAGTTTTTTGTAAAAAATGCAAAAAAGCATGTTAGCTGTTTTTCACTCTAAAGCCAACGATTAGTTTTTGACAAAAAAACAATAATATTTTATTATTTAAAATTTAATTTCTTAAATAATTGATTTCCTTATTTTTCTTTTGCATGTTAGTCAGCTTTAGGAAATTTTGTTTGTACAGATTCATACATACATATGTATGTATACTTCTTTGTGCAAGTAGACGCGATGGTGATAAAGAAACATAAACGCGATGTGACGATTAAGAATATATATACATATGTACATTAGGGTGGTTCTTAAATTGGACGTAGTCTTGGATAGTCCTCATTCGATTCAAAACATTGAAAAATAATTTCCCTAATTTGTTTCAGATTTTTATTTCATCCCCTAGTCTCCCTATTTTCACTTTAAGGTACTAATTATGGGAAAAGGATTATTCTTATGAGACGCGAAAACAAATCAGAATGTATAGCTTAGATTCAGTCGAGAAAAAAATTGTAATGTTGGGGGGGGGGGTCTATTTCCCACCGTTCAGGCGGGAGGGATAATTTTAAAAAAATTTTGCCAAAAACAGAAAAAAAATATTTAAAAAAAAGGGAACACTTACAATGCCATGCCTTCGCTCTTTTTTAAAGCCACTATTCCATTCTATAATATGCTACCTAAATAAAGTTTTTATTTTAAATAGTTTTTGAAAAAATAATTTTTATCTTAAAAATTATAATTTTTATTTTAATTTTTAAGTTTGAAAATTATTTGTTCAAAAACTATTTAAAATAAAAACTTTATTTAGGGCATATTATAAAATGAAATCGTGGCTTTAAAAAAAGCTAAGGCATGGGCATTGTAATTATTCTCGTTTTTTTTTTTAATATTTTTTTTCTGTTTTTGGCCAAATTTCTAGAAAATTACCCCTCCCACCTAAACGGGGAAAATAGATCCTCCCTCTAATATTATTTTTTTCTCGTCTAAAACTAATTTATACCTTCAGATTGTTTTTATTCGCGTTTTATAAGAATCGCCATTGTTAGTAACTTATAGTGAAAATAAGGAGACCAGGGGGGTGAAATAAAAATCTGAAAAAATTATGAAATTTTTTTTCTATGTAGAATCTATATTTGAATCTGTTCCGAACAGAAAAGATCAGAAAAGTACAGGATTGTGCGTTCCATGAGTAAAGACCTTGCCCCAAACTGTTCTGCATTCTGTCATTTTGTGTACCATGAAGTATTTCAGAAGAGTTTAGAACGATATTTGCTACACCTACTTTTAGTACAGGTAAAATAGGATAAAAATGATGAAACTTAGTGAAAACGTTTTATGTACGATGAGAATGAAAAATCAAAAGAGTCTATAAAAATATTTCACATGGAAGGGTGTTTTTTTTTGTTTGAGGGGGAAAAAGAGGAAGTTCTGGTGTATCAAACGGAAAAATGTATATTGGTACAACGTATGCCACATGTTTTTAAAGTAGTTTTTAATGTTAAATCAAATCAATTCGGCATCCGTCCAAAAGTTATCACCATTTTTATGTTGGGATGACTAGGTTTTCAGTATAAAAGTTAAATATTACCAAATACCAATTGAAAATAATAGTCCATTGATGAAACATCAATGGTTCATTTGTCATAGAAAGCAATAATAAGAAGAATCCCTAAAAATATCTGTGTTGAACAGATGTTTTTTGGAGGTAAGGGTACTGGTAGCATTGTTACCATAAAATCTCTGACCAAAATGGAACTACCCGAATGAATAATCAAAAGAGTCTATAATAATATTTTTTAGAACTAAATATTTTTTCGAAAAACACATAACACCAATTACCCAAACCCACAAGAACACTTTTTCTCTCTTGATATTTTTGTAAATTCTTTCCATCCTTCATTCTGATTCTCAGAAAAACATTTTTACCACGTACATGGTACCTTAAGGGTACCATCCTTTTCAAAGAATTTTATAAAATAACATCAAACTTCAAAATTTCTTCAACAAAAATACAGGTCCATTCGAAATATTTTATAGACTCTTTGATTTTTCATTTTGTTAGTCCTTAAAGCCATGTGCAATATTTTTATAGACTCTTTTGATTCTTCATTCTCATAGTACTTTACAAGTACAAGTTTAATGGTGTTACGAATTTGTTTTATTCGAAGGCTTTTCTGTACTTTTTTACCTGTATTATTTCGACGTGGAGCATGTGGAGCATGAGAAACATCAATGAACCATCGTATTTGTTTGTTGGGATAGTAATAAGCTGAAAAAAAAGAAGTACTTTTATTATATTTTGGAAGAAAAAGACATAAAAGAACATAAGTAATAAATTTTAATTAAAAATGAATGCAAACAAATAACAATTATTGAAACATTTTCAAACTTAAAATTACACAGCTGATGGACAGCGGTCAATTCCGCCAGCACAAAGATTCTTCCTTGTTCTGATAGTTTTCACACAAAACTTGTGCAGTTCTGCTGTGTTTTGATCCAGTTTTTATTCATCAAACACAGCTATTTACTTATGAAGCTTAAATTTTGTTTTCATTTTCACTTCAAACTTTAGGAAAATTGTTGCTAATAGATTAAGTTTCCTTGTAGTAAACAATTTTATGATCAAAATTAGGGAAAAAATCGATAACTAAAATAAAATTATCTTAAACCATGTCACCCTGCAGAGAATGTGTGAACGTAAATAAGTGTGCATTAATGGTCAATATCTAAAGTAATTTGTGTTCAACATATCCTTCTGACACGAAACAATACAACGGCTTAACATCGATTGACGAAACCACAAAAGCCTTGCTGTATATTTATATATGTATGTATTACATATAGCCAACACACATTCCCGTTACAATACAGCGCTTGTCAGATATTGTTTTAAATACTCTCATACTACATATCTAATTTGACAGCCTTGAATAGTATTGCCTCACTTGCATACAAAATTGACAAATAATTAGGCTGGTTCTATGTTTTATATACACATACAAAATGTAATGCAATACAGCTAGATAGGGCATGTCACACAAATTGGGATTAGACTGTTTGAAAGGAAAATGTCAAATACATTATTTGATTTATTTATTGAAGAAATACCCAACTGTTTACGTCACTTTACTCCTTTGAATTAATTACTTAAACATAGTATAGGTAAGGTTATTGATCTCTATTTATATGAGGGTCTTCTTTTCATCAACTTTTAGAACAGAAAATCTCACTACATGGTTGTCGGTTGTGGACGTGAAGTGTAGAAGTTGATGTCGAAGTAAAAGACCACTACCTCCTTCTGCTACTGCTGCTGTCTCATTGCGGCGACTGAGAGTGAATTAGTGGACACAAATTGAATTGACATTCTTTGTAGCTTAATAGCGGGCAGGAGGAAGAGGTAGTGTTTCACTATTCCAATACCTTTTTCTATAATTTTTCCATTTTCAAACCGAGAAATGGTCAAGTAAGGAGTTTATCTTTGGTCTGGACTGCGTGCTGTGCCATTACCTATTTTGTCGTCATATTCATAGCATTATTGCAGCTTTGGGACACACGAACATGACTCTGACAGCATTGCCATAATTTTTATCATGTTTCAAAGGAACTCCATATCTTGGTTGGTCCTTATCATAGGACAGGTGAGTATTTCCCTGTCGTCGGCCCCTTCACCTGCTCATATATGTAGTTGTATAAAGTGTTGTTTCGATGATAGTTTTCCATTTTTTAATGAATTTACAGTCCATTTGGTCATTTGCAATGCAATTCACGACGCTGATACAAAACTACAAACACTCGTACGTGTTTGCTTTGATAGCATCGCGTCCGTCATCTATACATTTAACTATACCTATGTTTGCGTATACATATAAATGACAAAGACAATCAAATAAATAACTATATTTAAAAAGACAAGTTTTAACCGCAGATTCTCGTACTTGTAAGTGGTTTGCTATTGGACGTGCAAATTATTTATGACCGATAATAAGTACCTGGTAATGTGAAATGTTTTGCAGTTCTGAACTATGTCTCTGTCAAGAACTTTAAAGTTCTAAACCTAATCGTATTTTTTTACTGGCGCATTTATAAAAGGAATGTTTGTGCAATAAAATTTGAGCATTGCAAAGAACTTTAAATGTGTTATCGTATGAAAGCATGCTAGTTATGGAAGTAAATTATATAATTAAAAATTGTAGTGTGTACTTATTGTATTAAATACAAAAAATACCCCCTACGAGACTTATTAATTTTAAGGTGACACATTACGCGTCACTCGAATAGAAAAAAGTATTTTCTTGCAGTCAGAGCGTTTAACTCTTTCGCTAAGTACTAAGCTACTTTTTTGTTTTATTTCTTACGAAATAAAATTGCATACACAGTATAATGCAGTTAGGGTATTTACCATTCCTTTTCGAATTCTTTTATAATATTAAGCACAGTGTTTTAAGCTCCAAAATGTATAGGTATCAAAAGGTGTATGAATGATTCAATAATCATATAATAAAACGGCAAACACGAATTTTGTGGTACAATCTACAAAAGGCATATAAATTATGTATCATTGGAACGGTTTTTTTGCACAGAAGTGCAGAATGCAAACATTTATAAAATAACTGTACCACAAAAACAAAAAAAAACAGTAAAATAAAATTGCGTTATAAGTGCGAGCAAGAGCGAGGCGGAGCAATTATTTGTTTTTATTTGTCATACGTAACCTAAATGTGACGTTTCGATTTTTTCCACCCAACAACCAACCAATTTTCTAGCACTGACTGGAAAGATTACTGGAATGTCTGATGGCAGCGGTCAGTGGTACAGAAAATAATAATAAGTAGCTCATACCACGTTTGCATGAGCGGATCGAAGGAACGGATTCAATCCGGATAGAAATTTCGATCCAGATTTATGACAATTCCAGATCGAAAGATTGAATTCAAATGGAATTGAAGTTTTGCTTTCATTGTGTGGGGTTGGTAAAATAAATGTCGACCACAAATAACAAACAACCAAAATAAGCCAAATATACAACATACAACAGTCTGGAAACAAAATACACAATTACGCAGGCACACAAACAAGCATCTGAAATCTCGATTCTTCAATCCTTCGATCTAGGTATATCCATTTTATTTCCGATTCGATTTAGCTCGCCGAGCTACAGGTCTACATGTACCTGAATCCTGAATCCTGATTCAATTCGGATTCGATTCGATTTATTTTAAAGTTGCCTGGAAAGTAGGTGACTTACCCAAGAAAAATCTCCCTTAATATCAAGTCAAGTGCACTTTTGTCAGAATATATTTTGTCACTCAACAAAAAGCTGAACTTAATTTGTTTTGTGATTTATTTTTGCACACATAGAGTCCTCTGTACGTTAAGGCCCCTTTATTTCGGAGGCCCCGTATGATTGATACGGTTGATACCGCGGTAGTTACGCTACTGATGGGGCTAGAGTTATTTTTATACCACGCGTCTAAACGTTCCGATTATTTGAATGCAAGACATATCTTTTCATATTGTTGTTGGAAACCCTTAACATTCTGAACTATCCATCTCCATACGATTCCCATAAGATATTAAAGGGTTCGAATATCCAATTTTCCTTTCCGCCTTTTCATTTTGTATTGATCCATCAACTTATCGGAATGTCCAAGATATTTGTTCAAATCTAATGCCATATTAACGGAAGGTAATATCTTTATCTTCTTGTTGGAGATTGTAGTGAATTTTAGTAGAAAACTCCATATCAAATATCAACAGTTACATTCCAATAAACCCCACTTCCGACCATTACACCTGCTTCCGACTATGAAAATGAACGCTCCAAAAATGCTGGTTCCTTTTTTAAACAGAGAAAAAAGTTATTGTATCCATTCCCATCACCTAAATTAATCTAATAGCTTTAATTTCTAAGACATTCTTACAAATTAAATAGAAATTTCTATTTTTTTCTGATATTGATTCATATTCGGAAATAAAAAATCTTTTTAATCAACTTACCAAATCGCTTATTTGTGAGAATAACGCCTGATTTTATTTCAGTGATGCGCATTGTATAAGCTTTCACAATATTCTGTTGATTTATTAAAATTATAATAATAATTATATATTCAAACAATCTTCTTTTAAATAATCTAAAATTATTTAATTATTTAAAATTAATAGCTGGTTTCACATTCAACACAACAATTCTGTTGACCTTGATCGATAATTTAGCATTCACATTCATCGTTCTACACAGGTTATTCAAATTAAAAAGAAGCCATTTTATTCAGAAATTAGAACTGCGAAAATTAGATTTAATTCCACCCACCATCAAAACATACATAGATTCTAGTTTTGTTGGCATTAGCTCAATAAAATTTGTTTTTGATTTTCACCCAGTAAAACACTCGATTACAATGATATTTACAACCACCTGGAAAAAATCTAGTTTTTAATGAGGCCCTAGAAAGTTATATAGAGTTATAGAGCTGTACGGCCTCGTGAGTTAGCCTTTGGCTCGAGCGGCAAAAAATGTGTCCCATTTGGTAGATCTTCTGTTTACAAATTTTATTTTTCTGATGTAAGTATATCAAAACTCTTATCCAAAAAGATTTTATAAGAAAGAACTTCGCAAGTTTAACGGATTAAATAAATAAGACTTCGTCTACTAGATTTTGCCTATAGAAAACTTTCCAAGGTTCAATGAAAGGCGAGAAAGAACGGAATTTCTATTCGCCACAAGCCATGCACAGTTTCTCCTTTCACCTTTCAGGCACATGTTTTTCGGATTACAAAAAACTGCTGAAAATTGTTTTAAAAAAAGTTTTTCGGCTGCAATGTCTTAAGAACAAATAATGATATTGGCTTCGGGGTAATTTTATTCTATTCATTGATTTATATTATTATACTGATTTATAGGAAAATTAAAAAAAAGAATGTAATAAATAGTTTTTTTTTAAAGAAATTTTATTCGGTTCGGACTGTATTCGGTTATTTTTTGATTTCAGTTTTGAATTTTCACAGATATACATTTCCTATAAAGTTTTTATTCAAATATAAATTTTTTTAATTAAAAAAATATCAACTTACTTCAGCACTAGTTGTCAATTCAATATATAAATAAAAAAAAAAGAATGAAAACTATTGGTGTCGAGGGGACATTCGGTGCTATTCGGTTTCTATTAGGTTTTATTCTTGCCGTTTTCATCGTTTCAAACTTATCAGGTCCAACTGAAAATTAACCTCATAAAACCGAATGTGTGTAACAATTCTCTTTTGAAAGTTTATGTACATACATACATATGTTCTACGTTGTATGTACAATGTTTAAAACATAGCTTTTACAGCTGACAGTTGCTTGATAAATTTCCTACACAAATTTCGTATCGATTTTCAGTCATACTTAACGTTCAGTACATTGTTCCAAAAAAATTATACTATCTGCATACATCAATACTCGCAACAACGAATATAATTTGTATCTCATGCTCAAGGTTGAACTTAATCATCCGTAGTCATAACCGCATCCTCATTCCCCAGCTCACAATATATTTTTTTTTTGTTTTCGTGAATAACAGAAATAAATTAAGAAAACGAGTTGATAAAAATAACAAAGTTTCTTTAAAGTAGTCGGACCAGGCAAAAAAGTAATCACCCAACAGCAACGATTCTTCCAGAATCACACCACGGCATACATTTTGTATAATTTGTTTTTTTGTTCTTTAAAATGCGTCGCAGTGGGAATTTATTTGCCAAAAACTGAAATGAGCTTTATGTTTCTTTTAAAAAAAAGAGGTGCATTGACTTAAATAAGATTTTATATAGAACTTGTTCTCCCGTGGGCCTGTTGTGTTGCAGCAAATTGTATTTTTATTTATTTGATGACAAAAAAAAAGAAATTTCTTTTAAGCAATTTAAATGAATTTTAATTATTTGTCGCAGTCTCTTTGCAGGAATTGCAATATAATGGTAGAACCTGTAATATTTATTAAAAAAAAAGTAAGAATAGATTTTTACTGCAACAGTACCTCAAAAAAAACTTTACGAAGGCCGATAAAAGCCTTAGCCACTGATGATTCTCCGGTTTTACCGACAGTTAATCGAAGCCTACTTAGGAAAGAAATAATAATGTGACATGAGAGATTACTGGTATAAATTCGGCAGAGGGAAAGCTTGCAAACAAAATATTTCTTCTAAATTGGAAACGACTGATATAGTTCCGGCTATTCTGCTTACCTACATAAAATTAAAATCTGTTTAAGTGGGTAGTTCCTGTACCAATGATCTGAGAATCAAGTTCAAATTCCAAAAGTTAATTAAATATCACGCTCGCATAGTCTTAAGTTTACAGGATAAGACATTTTCAATTTCATCCTTCTCTAAGGATTTAAAAATAAAATATCACACTTCTCAATCTTCTCAATCAAAAACCATCTTTTAAACTTTAATAACACTTGTTACGAGTATAAAACAATATCATCAAATGACATCTCTTAATCAATAAAACGTGAATCACTATACAAAATAAAGCATAAACAATTTTATGGAATGTCCTTAATTGCCTTACTCTTTCTTTGAGATGTTTTCAAATATAAAACTTCCTTCCCTTGCTACTGTTAATGATTTTCTCTAACGTCGCATATACTATGCTTACGATATGAATGAACAAATAACATAGGTCAAGTATCTTATATCTGCCGGCTACATATTCAACTATGTATTTGAGGTGTGTGCTGTTTTTGTTGTATCTAGTCGCAATTTAGAGTAAAGCCAGAGTCCTTTAATTATATTTCCAACGATGTATAAGGTAGTCGGTCTATTTGTCTCTAAATAAATACACCAACACCGCCTACTTAATGCAACAACACTATACAAAGAAACACATTCTCTCCAAATATAGATTAAAATGACTGTCCCTGAAATGTTTCACCCGTTCGGTCGATAAAATTGCCAGGAAGTTTGTGGTTAATGTGCTTTGATAAAATTATAATAAAAAAACAATGAGTACATATATGTACATAGTTGACGCTGTACACATTAAATGTACAAAACAATGTTGTAGATTACCCTTTAAGACTTAAAATAGACCAATTATTAACAAATTCAACCAAAACTTTTTTCATGTTTGCTTTACGACTAGGTAATGAAGGACAATTTCAATAGATTTTCACAATAAATAATTTAATCTGTGTTAAAATAAAAAATAAATAACAACTTAGGCTATTCTTTGACACGCAGCCGATGGGTGGGTAAACATTTTTGTCTCTGCCTTGAGTATATAAAATTTCAAGTTCATGACCAATTGCGCACACTTTGGCAATTAGCCAAAGCATTTAAGATCCCCGAATAAAAGTTAAGGAAGTTATGAAAAAAAAAAAAATACATACACTAATATACGTTCATCGATAAAAAATTCGTTCCCTTGAAGTCAATTTATTAAGTCTGAAAGTCAGATACTGCGGTTTGATTCCAATTAATTCTATCTGTTCTGTCTTTTAGGTACTGTTATTAGAATTTAAAAAAAACTTTTGCCATAATGTTTTCACTTAAGAGCAAACTAGTCATGACTGGAATCACCGCAAAGGTGTTTTCGGGTATGTTTGATTGAATATTCTTTTTTGTTTCAATTCCTATGACCTAATAAATTTGCCTTTGGAGTTATTGCTGTTAGATCTTTGAATATAGAAGTCAATGAGGGTTTTAATGATGACTAAGAAAGTAGATACCATATCAGTTGGATACCATTTAATAGATACAGAATTTTGTCTAAAGCTTTGACCCTAATCTTACATGCATAATATTTCATTAACCCAAATGCCTAAGTTCTCTCTTAATTTATATTTTGTTTTCTATTTTAATTTCAGATTTGGTTCCAGCAGCAGCCAAGCTTCACAAAGCAGTGGTGACATCTGTCGAATATGCCACTGCGAAAGCGACCCACAAAATCCACTTCTTACACCATGCTACTGTTCAGGTAGTCTTAAATACGTCCATCAAACCTGCCTTCAGCAATGGTTGACCGCTTCCGAAACAAACTCCTGCGAATTATGCAAATTCCCTTTCATAATGCACACAAAAATAAAGCCCTTCAATGAAGTAAGTACATTACAAAAAAATTAAATATTGAAAGTTGATAAAAAATATATATATATATTTTCCAGTGGCGAAGCTTAGATATTTCTGGTGTTGAACGAAGAAGACTCTGCTGTTCGGTGCTGTTTCATTGTGCTGCAGCGTTGTGTGTCATTTGGTCACTTTGTGTGCTTATTGAAAGAGCTGCTGAAGATGTCAAACGTGGAATTATCGGTGAGTTGACTCTTTTATAGATATTTGAATCATTAGAAGAAAACTAATATTGATTTTTTAATGTTTCTTGCTTCTATAGATTGGCCATTCTGGACAAAATTGGCGGTAGTGACCGTTGGTCTTACTGGAGGGGTTGTATTCATGTATATTCAATGCAAAGCATATTTACACCTGTGTCATAGATGGAGAGCAAGAAATCGGTAAGAAAAACCATAACCTGTTTGAGTTGTCCAAAAACATATACATAAGACACCTTTTTTTTAAGTATTCAACAAAAAGTAATTCTTTTATAATTTTAAAATTAGTAAATTCAGTTAAAAATAAGAATGGTTACGTTCAGACGACCAAAGAGACTAGAAATTAAGGCAAGTCTCTAGTCTCTGATATCCAGCTGCCAAAATATTGCTTTCCAATTAAGGCAAATTTATTGGAAAGTTGCCTGGAAATTAAGTCGAGAAAAATCTCCCTTAATGTCAAGTCAAGTGCACTTCTGTCAGATTATCAGCTGATTTTATTTTGTCACTCAACAGAAAGCTGAACTTTATTAGTGATTTATTTTTTTTTTTTGCATATTCGTTTTTGCCATTTTGTGGGAAGCTTCCTTATCAAATACGAAATATAAAATTAAAAACCGTATGATATGTAAGAAATACAAGTTTTGTATGAGATTTGTTAATTTTAGGTTTGGTTTCCTAATACCAACACCAAATAGTCTTGAAAAACTCCTTTTCGAAAACCTAATTTATTAAAACTCGTAAAGGGGTTATTTCGGATGTCAGATTTTTCTACAATCAACTGAAAGTATACGTTTGAAGTAAAGTTCCAAGTTTGACATTTCAAAGAAACCTATAGTTACCTTGGTCAAATTTGCGTTCAATGAATGCAGTTGACTGAATATCTAGCCCCTTGGGTCGTCTGAACGTGCCCATTAAAACAAGCTTCTAGTATGATTGGCAAATTGTCAAAATATGTATTTCCAATTAAGGCAATTTTATTGGAAAGTTGACCGAAAAGTAAGCCAAGAAAAATCTCCCTTAATTATTAATGGGGTTTTCTTTTGGTAAATTCAGATTTTGATCTGAAAATTGGTGTACAATTTGTGTCTGTGAAACTGTGGCGACCCAGGCTTGTCAAACTGATGGCTATTGTTCTGGTGTGTAATGGTGTTAGTAAAAAGGGGTAAATCTGCCGAAAAATCTAGATCTGCAAAATTGATTGCATTTTGTCACTGAACTAAAAGCTGAACTTAATTATTTTGTGATTGTTTTTTTTGCTGGTTAAATTTTTTTTCCATTTTGTGCAAATTTTATCAAATTTGAAAAAGAAAATGAAAAAAACTGTATAAGTAAAAAACATGAACAAATTAAAAGTTTCGTATGAGATTTGTTAATTTTATATTGGGTTTGCTAATACCAAAATCAAACAGTCTTGAAAACCCCTTTTCAAATATATATATTATTACAATTCGTAAAGAGTTTATACCTGTTAGATATATTTTAGACAAAAATAATAAGGGTACTTTCTTCACGATGAACAGAAGGTAAATGTTTGAAGTAAAGTTCTCAGTTTGAAATTTCAAACAAACCTAGTTACCTTGCTTAAATTCATAATTCCATGACCAGTTGACTGAATATCATGAGGCTTGAACAAAATATAAACACCGACCTCATGAGACTCATTCCATAGTGTTTCAATGTGCAAAGGATTGAAGTTGTTGTTGTTTCTATTGGTTTTGAGGCACCTCAAATCAACAGATCAAATTCACTTGCAATGAGCTAGTTACAAAAAAGAATTATTTTTGTACTTTATTGTTGATTAGGCGCTCGGGATTGATTTTTATTTAAAGTTATATTAAAATGACTCATTTGTTGAGAATTCCGTTTGAAAAAAGTTTAAAAATCTAAGTATCTAATGTCGTGTTTTATTGTTGAAAAGAATTGATCTCTTTGGGAAAAGATATGATTTTTTGGGAAAAGATTTGCACTTTTTCCATTTTTTCAAGATGAGATCTAAGGAAGAATGATAAAATCGTTCTAGCTTGAGAGATTTATTCGGCATTCACCATACATGTATGTGGGATGAGTAGCAGACAGGAACGTACGACCAACACAGAACCCCTTAGGCAGAGCAACGACGCACTAACACTTACGCAACAGATACCGAAGGAGAACGGACAAGAACAAACAAACACTTACGAAAGTACATAACGAACATGCAACGGACAAGCCAACGGGACAGTAGTACATAGAACGAACAAAGAACAAAAGACAATGATCGTCCCTCTTAAAAAAATCCAGCAAACTAGAGAGAGTGAGATTTCATTTCAAGTTGGCCGGTCGTCGCACCATTTCAGTCGTAAACCTATTAACAATAAAAGTATACTTAATTATAACGATTAACGAAATAAAAGTGTTTTCCTTGTAGGAAGTTATCCTACATGTAAATATTCACTTGTCAAAATAGGACAATACGTTGGTTTTGCATTATTTGTGCCGACGCCATGCGACATTCTTGATTTTAAAATCAAATCTTTCAGATTTCAATGAAAAACGAAGTGCACACACGGAAAAAAGTATTGAAGCAGTTTCTACCAATAAAATTAAATTATTGTAAAATAATAAATATGAAGTATCTTAATAAAATTTGTTTAACATAATTAATTTGTAATGGCATTCTATTAGATATCATAAATAAAATCACTTTCTGTTCTTTCTTGTTCTGAGAGTTTTCACACACTTGCGCTATTCTGTTCTGTTCTGTTCTGATCTAGTGTTTCTTCATTAAACATAGCTATTGTGTTGACGGCTAAAAACAATCAAGATCACAAAACTTAGCTCCACCTTTGTTCAGTGTTCAATTGTCTCTCAATAGGAGCATTGTAATCATTTTGTGTCGAACTGGTTATTTAGAATGATAGTTATTTAATCTAAGCTCTGCAAATTCTGAAAAAAATGTGATTCTTATTCTTATTTCCCGTGGCCCTTCATTTGTATTCATCTTTTTTAACTTTCTTTATCAACTCAGATCTACTAAGAAAAATGTGGTTTAATCTTAGGCTTATTATTCCGCAGAAAAAAAACGCTTCCTTAAACAAGGGTCATTAGTTATTAATTAATTATCAATTTTAATTTAAACATACATACATATGAAAAACTTTACATTATTTTTTTTTTTAGAATTCTTCTTATACAAAATGCTCCAGAGAAAGTTCATCCGCTTTCACCGCCATCACCAGTATTACATAGCCGCAGCATACCCCACAATAGTAATGCGTTAGTTTCCCATGCGAATACAACGAACAACTACAATTACAACTCCTTTAATTATCCATCAGCTTCTGCTGCGGCGGTTGCTGCTGCAACAGGCGCTCGAGAACTGGAAGATCCGCAAGACGTCGTCGATATCCAGCCAACATCGGTAAGCAATCTAGCTCACCAGTCGGTATCCAACGGAGCCGGTCAGTATCCACAGACAGGTCAGCATGGCCAAATTGTAGCCAACATAGAGAGCAATTCACATAATTACGACCGTGACTGGACTTTAGATGATGTCAGTCAAATATCCTCATTTCGTCCGTGCCCACAGGGTTCGGGCAGCATGACACCCTTCCATGACTCCATTCACAATGTGCTTGAGCATTCGCACAGTGGCAGTAATTCCGTGAATGGATCCCGTCAAGATCTGAGCCCATCATTGGCATCAGGTGCGGGAGCCGTGGCACATCCATTACAACCGCACAACACTGCCAGCGTCAGTAGCAACAGTGAGACAACCAGTCGAACCACCAATTCATATGTCTTCAAGCCGACCGCCACCACTTCGTCCGGTTCGATTTTTACACCAACAAACCCGCACTATCATCACCATCATCGGTATTCTAATTCCTCGGTGTTCCTTGAGAATCGAGATATTCTCAATGACTCTGGCTTCCCAAAGATTAACTATAGGCATTCGAGTGTACTTACATCGCCCGACATCAGTGATAACTTAGATAAATTCCTTGGCAAAGATCTAAGGCGTTATTCGGACACAAAGCTTCTAGCTAGCGACACCAACATTGTGAATTCCAAATTTGAACACATTGCGTCTGATAGTGCGGCTAATACACCAGCTGCAATCGCTATTGGTCCACTGCAATCCATTGACATCTTCGAAAGTGCCATCCAAAGGGAACAAAGACGGGCTTTGTTCCGCCCTGGTGGTGATGCTACAAATCCCAGAAGCAAGCTCCGACTCTCTCTAGATACCATCGAAGATGGCTGCGGTCCGATAAGTGTTAGCACGACAACAACAACAACGGCTGGAGGTGGCGGTGGCACAACCAGTGCCAGTGATTGTGCCAAGAGTGAAGAACAGTTAATTGATAGAAATCGTTTGTTCTTCAAGTCGTTGCCAAATCTGAGCAGTAGTTGTGAAAGCCTTATTAAGAAGTAAAATAAGATATTTTTAAAAGAAAAAAAGCGTTGTCATGTCCATTTAGTTTGCGTGGAACTTATATAAATTATATCCTGATTTTTGGGAGGATGACTGAAAAAAAAACTTTCTCTTGGAGGTAAACAAACAAAAAATAAAAAGAAAATCGTCTATGGAAATGCATATACGCCGTCTTAAGCTGTTATGCCGGCCAAAAAAAAAACTGTGGTTGTGCTACTAAAGTGGTTACTAACAGAAATAATTTTTGTTTTCAATTGATTTTCAAAAAAGTAAAAAATGCTTTTGATTTAGAGTTAAAAATAGTTTTTAATTAAAAAAAAAATTTGTCAGATAAAAAGTAATCTATATGGATGTCGCTTTGTTTGTAAAAAAAATAGATAGTGCTTTGAGTTGAAGATGTTTTCCACAGCTCAATTGACTCGTTTCTTTTGGGCAATTATTGTAGAATATGTATACTGTCTTAAAAGTCTTCTAGTATTTAATTCAACTGTTATCATATTCTAGCAGTTTGTTTTTAAATGAAGATGTGCTAATACACGTGCGCCTGCTAAGATAATCGTTACGATTCATGTCGATATTATATTGTGGACTAGGACATAGTCAATGGTCGCGGATGTACGTTTACAAAATAGTACATCAAATGATGTTCAAGCTTACTATCGCGCTGGTGTGAATTATTATTTTGTCGCCTTCAAACGACTAACACACTCACCGAAAGCATGACTAAAGCTTCTGACTAATTTAAGCTTTAGGAGCGTGACTTCGTGACAACTCTATTTCTTGTAGCGGACTATCTGCAACTTTTTTCTTTTTATTCTGAGCTACCATCTCTAGAAGCTCTTCTGATAAATTATATACATAGGTGTGATGTCGTGTGTATGCCTTTGGATGTAAAAACCTTGGATTATTGTATCTTAAAAGTGTTGCCAAACTAAGTTACTTTCGATTGCATCAGTCAACATCTGTACAAACATATTTGATTTGTTTTGACAGTAATTTAACTGCATATGTGTGTGCCCTATTACACAGAAATATTTTGAAGAAAAAAGAAGATACAAATACAAAATAGAAGATACAGATACAATTTTTCGGTAGCCAATAGAAAATCAACGGATAATTTAAGAACAAGTGCGCCCAGTTTAGCTGTGAAAAACATCCTGCGTTGAGTGTAGCTCAAACTCACACCTCAGAAGCCATGCTGCATTAAATCCCCTACCCTACACTAATTTTTCTTGATAACCAAAAAGCTTTCTATTTAGAGTTTTAAGGTCGTGCAGAGTGCCCAGTAATGTTTTGAAAACATTTTACCATTTGAAACAGTGAGGAGACTTATCTTATTTAACTTAATTATGGGTTTGGGCAACTCATTTTGTCCAAATTGAATGAAGTTGCAGTATAATCAAAAAATGAGGATGGCAAAAACAAATAACAAAGCGCCACAGAATTAATCCTGGGTTGTAAATTGATAAATATATAACGAATAGCTTTTTTTGAAGACCTGGAAAATTATATTTTTTATTATAACTTTGATTACAAACATTTCATAAGACTGTAGAAGACTCCATTTAAAAATTAAAACTTACATTCATTAAAGTTCAACAAATACTTATAATTGTTGCATTTTCGATCTTTATTAAGCCAAAAACAATAAATTATTTGGAACGCAATAATATTTTCGTTGAATAACAATTTACTAGTTTATATATTTTTTTTTATAAACATATTGTATTCTTATTTAGTTTTTAAGCCATAAATATTATATTATTACTACTGACTACTGAAAATTCTATAAGTATACTCTTTTTCATTTATCTTATATTTTAAGCTTTTAATGCATTTTTAAAAATTTAAGTTGAATAAAATGTAGCGGCTTTGTATCATAATCAATGTTTGTATATACATGAAGTGATAAATAAAATAATGAATAAAAATAAACTAGAAAAAATAGCTGAGAAGAAGGAGAGAGAGTTGATAAATAAAGAGTTAAATATAGTAAAACATATTTTAGTATTGACATTTTTAATAATAAAAAAAAACAAGAAAATTAATACATTATAAAGAAACAAATATGAGTGAAGTATGTATGATTACTATTACTAAATTATTATTATTATTTTTCTTAGATATTGCATCAATCAAGAAAGCAAATAAAAATCACAATACAATAGAAACACAAAAAAAGAACAATTTAAATATTCATCAATATTCTTTCAAACATCATTTTTATTTTTTATTTAGTTATTGTTTATCTGTGATTATTATTTTTATTTTTTCTTAAACACATTTTATGTTTCGAACAATAATAAATACAAAAAAAAACTAAAAAAAACAGGTTAAAAGTCCAATTATTATAAACCATTATTGTGTAGAAATAACTATTTCAACAATATTATTATGTATTTATGTGAACAAAAAAGAAAACAATAAAAATGATAACTTAATTCAACTAAATCTTTACTTATATCTTGTTAACTTAAAAAGTATTGCTAAATACAAATTAAAGCAAATATATATTGATAAAAAAAAATCAAAATAAATTCATTTGGAGCTGTCTTGTGAATTTGAAATGAACAAAAACAACTTGCGATGAATAATAAAAGAATTATATTAATGAACAACATTTGAGTTTAATTTTACTATATTATAGAAATTATTATGTAATCCAGCCAGTAAATAATATTAGTAACCAGTCACATAAAAACTTTTTATTTTGCCAATAAATTCGACTAATTCACCTCTATTACCGATGTCGTCTCGTTTTTTCGACGACTCTCGTTTCTTTTGTCGTGTCATTTTTCAAATGGCATTCTATAACTTTTTCGACGCTACAAATTTGTAGCAGATTTTCAAACGATGAAAAAGTAATGGATATCTGTCAAACTCAAATGAAATTGAAAACAAAACAAATACAAAATCATTAGTCAACACTCAATAAACAACAAATGCCGTTAATTTTATAATTATCAATTAAATAATAAATTAAAATGATCAGTTTAGAAATGTTTTATAACACAAGTTGCAATAGTGAAGAGAATGAAGAAGTGCGAAGCGCAGTTTTGAAAATGCACACTTATAAAAGAAACCACATAAGACAACACTCAAATCCACTTGATTTGCCTGATTCAAAGTGAGTTCATATTTTTAATTCAACTTTTACTATTAAATGGAACTTTTGTACCCTTTAACAGATTCAAGCAATACTTTTGATTAACAAAGGAAGCTTTTAAAAATGTGTTAGATGAAAAAAGTGACAAAATAACTATTCGGCAACGTTTATCATTGATTCCAGTAATATTGATGCTCGCAGTCACCTTAAGAATTCTAGTTGAGGGAAGTTACCAACATGGCGCTGGCAACGACTTCAATTTGATTATCTCAACCAACAATCAGCAAGTTTATTAAGAAATTATTAATGCTATTCAAGCTCATGTCTACCTAAAATGGATATGATTTCGAATGACAGACGATGGAAAATCTGAAGCAAAACATAGCTTTTTCAACGGAATGGGGTTGCCCGGCGTCATTGGATGTACAGATGGTACACATATACATATACGATACATACACATTCACTCCCAAAAAAACAGAAAAGGTTTCTATAGCCTTCCATTTTTAGTTCAACTTTCTGTACACCTTTCACAGATCCCCTTGCCAATTGCTCATTTTTCTCCACCAGCTCAACAAGCGCCTGAAACTGGTTTTGATTTGTTTATTTCAACAGAAAATGTTAGCAAGTATTTAATTGTTTTGTTTATGACAAATAAAACTACAATAAATTTCATAAAATAAATTATTTAATAAGAATACTAACCGCTTTGCGGCCTTACATTTCTTTGTCGTTAACAAATTTTTGAACGAGAGCTACAGTCGTTTTTTTCATAATCGTCGTTTCATTTCGCCTTACAGAATGCAGAATGAAAATGTTCAACGACATTTGACGTTTACAAACGACAGCAAAACGAGTGACAAAAGTTGAAAACGACAAATGGAATGCAGATTGTGTCGCGTCGCATATTTTACTGTCGTATACGACATCGGTAATAGGGGTGATTAAGAATAAATAACGTAATGTTATTGAATTTATTGCTATTGAAATGCAATTGATAATTGATATTGTATTTGTAAGAACTTCGGTTCGCTAGGTAACTATTAAATACAAGTTTTATGTCTTCAGTTCTTTGATCTCTTGAATCGTCAGCCAAAATTGTTTCAAGAAATATTGTCGGATGGAAAATATTGTCTGTTTCCTTACTCAGAATTTCTGTGGATTTGTGTCACTAAGCTTTCCGCATAAGATTTTCAACGGTAAAATAACGAGCTAAAATTATACAAGAGTTTTTTTTTTAAATATTTATTTGGGAGAAATTAGGTGGGCGCACCAACCTAAAATAAGGTATGACGTTTATAAAGACTACCCTAATGCTATGCATAGGCATATCGTATAATGCATGTATTAAATAAATTAAACTAAGGTTTAAAGAAAATATATATTTTTTTGTGTATCTAAATCGGATTTGGAAACTCCATCGTTTTTTATCTGAGAGTTTGATTTATGACAACAATATCATTGAAAATTTGAATTACTAATTTTGAGACATTTACGTTAAATATCAATATAATCCAATATTCGCCCCACTTTTTGCAAAAGGAAACTAGGATTCCGAATGCTAACCTTCATTTTTCATTAAAACTAAATACAAATTTTATTTTATGTGAATAAATAAAAATTTGTATGTTCCTATTCATAATTCATGTCGATTAAGAATTAATAATAAGCAACATTTTATTTAAAAAATAAATTGAAAAGGTTGAAAAACTGCAGAACCTTTTAATATTTTCGGCCACTGGCAACGCTACCCAATAATATAGGACAATAAAAATAGCAAAAAATTAGGTAATTTTTGTATATCTTCATTTGGGCTGATAGACCCATCAAAATATTAAAACTTGAAAAAACTCATTACGACCACCCTAATTAAAGTCGTCTTTGAATTCGATTATTATGTTTAAATAATGACACTCCACGTAGGTAGTATGTGTGTAAGCTTAGGGAAAACGAATTTTCATATTCTGTTGGAATTAAAGCGAAGATGTACCCTTCCGAAGATATATATATATATATATATATACAAAAAAAAATACAAGTTTCAGTTTAGATATATTTTTTATTTATGAAGTAGGTACGAACAAAAATAACTTACACTAACAGTTACACAGTAACATTACAATAAAGACGTTTGTTTTCGAAAGAAACAGATAAATAAATGCGCTGAAATTTTCTTTTAAGATTGCTCCATTTTATCAGTCTTCTTGTCTTTATGATTATTTTGTGCTCGGTTTGAGTCTTCTTCTTCATTTCCCTTCACGCTCAAATGCGCTGGGCCGGTCTGTTGAATCTCAACTATTCTTTCGTTGTTCTTTAATGCCTTTGGTGGTGGTGGAGCTTTTACTGTCAGGATACCGTCTGTCGAAACTGTTGAGATGACGTCTTTCGCATCATACCCCTTTGGCAGCTGGTATTTACGTACAAATTGACGACTTAAGCTACGAGCAGACGATTTGCGATAGTCGCAAATCTTTGCGAGCGTTGACGTCACGAAAAAACTCGCAAATACACCGCAAATGCCTTACGTTTGACAGTGCTCGCAAACCTGCAAATACACATGTTCAGACGATTTGCGAAGGTTGTCCCAAAGTTTTCAAATACATTTGCGATCAAGGTGCTCGCAAATGACATGCTCGCAAACTTTGCAGCATATTTGCGAGGTGTTCACACGATTTGCGGCAACATTTGTAGATGTCATATTCTTACTCATTTGGAGATTTGCGAGCCTGACATTTCTCTATTGACAAATGTGTTTATTTGTTGAGTTTTGTCATAGCTATAGTCTCAAAATACTATATAGGTAAACATATGTACATACAAACACACATGGGTATGTATCTTATATGTATATTTTGGTGATGTTTTATGGGCTGTAGGTCAGATTAATTTTGTTAACTACGTAAAGCTTATTTTCATAAGAAAACGAAAAAAAACTAATTTAAATCATAAAAAATAATAATAAAAATAATGAAGGTACCTACATACATACTAAAAACCACAGCCAATTACTTCAAGTACAAAAAAAAAATTCATCGCAAATGTCCGCATTTGCAGTGTTCCATTTTCGTGTTTTCGCAAATGGTTGTGACGGTCGCAAATACTCGCAAATTGTCACAAATTATTTTCGTGAGTGTTCACATGATTTGCCAAAATGTCATAAATGCATTTGCGACTTGGGCCTCGCAAATCATACGCAAATGATTTGCGAGCATTTGCAGGCTGTCCCAAAGTTGTGTTCAGATGATTTGCGATCAAAGACCGCAAATTGTGACGTAAAAATGACGTCATACTCGCAAATATTTGCGACTTTTGCAAATCGTCTGCTCGTAGCTTTATGAAGCCATGATCATCTTCACGTTCTTCGTGTTTACCTTCGACTACAATGCTGTTGCCAATAGTTTTTACCGTTAGTTCATTTGGCTTGAAATGGCCGACATCCATGCACACTTGAAATCCGTCCTTTCCAACCGTGTAGTTTTCTTTGGAACGACCCTTGTCACCTTTTCGTCGAATCGTTTGAAGTGACCTTTGGTATGGTGAAAATCGCCGAATAGGACTTAATTGCAAAGAAGTCACTCTTGGGCGATATATTTCGCATGGGTACAATCCGAATCCGAAGCCATCATCCAAATCGGGGTATCCACGATAGCCGTCGATTTCTTTAGCAATATCAGCCAACAATGGAATAAGTGACATTTCTATTCTTTATTGTAAACTTTTAATATGCAAACACTTAATTCGACTTCAGGAGATTCTCTTATTTACAAAAACAAAAGTGAATTGATTTCAATTTTTAAACACAAATTACAAACTCTGCGCAATTTAACAGATTTTTCAATACTGAAGAAAACCACCACCTCTTCCACTCTTATATTTATTTTTTGATAACTAAATGGAAAGAGTGGGATTTTTCTAGAAAGCACGGGAAGGAGAATTTTGTAGTTATTTACTTCTCTCAATTTTTAAAGAGAAACTGGGAGGTAACTAATGAGGGGAAATATATAAGTAGATGGTTATAAAGCGCTGAATTAGAAAAATAAAGAGAAATCATATGTTGTGTCTTGTGTGTCTCAGATGTCATTCTCATTACTCATTCAGAGAACAGCATATTAATGAGATTTCTTTCGAGATAAGCCTAGAATTTTCTCGTCACACGCAAAATTTGTATAAAAGTGCTTGTGCAGACGGAGGAATAAACAGTTTATTCAAAGCAATTTTGCGTAAAGCAAGCATAAGAAAAATCAAGTACTCGCTAGAAAAGTTTAACACCGTTAAAAAATTAAAACAAAGTTCCAAATATTTTTCAATAATTTTAATAATTTAAACAACCAAAGCAAAATGTCCTCACTTCAACTTCTTTTGGATTTGGCTGAAAACTTGGACAGCATGTCATCGCCATACTACGGAAGCGATTTTGGACTAGGTCTCAATCCACACATCATTCACCGCAGTCATCGTCCAAGTGTTTTCCGTTTACCGCTGGCTTTGGCAAACCGCATGGAAGATTGTCCTGCTATGATGCTCCGCTCAAAAGGTGCTAACCAAAACACAGCAGTCTCCAATGTTGGCAAGGATGGATTCCAGGTCTGCATGGATGTGCAGCAATTCAAGCCGAGTGAACTTTCTGTGAAAGTGGTAGACAATGCTGTGGTGGTCGAAGGCAAACACGAAGAACGAGAAGACGACCATGGGTACATATCGCGACATTTCGTCCGTCGTTACACACTTCCAAAGAACTACGACTCAGATAAAGTTGTCTCAACTCTGTCATCGGATGGTGTTTTGACTGTGAGCATTCCGAAACCTGCCATCGAGGACAAGTCAAATGAGAAAATCATCCAAATTCAACAAACGGGACCGGCTCACTTAAACGTGAAGGATAACAAGCTCGATGACAAAACAAAGGCTGCCGATGCTGAAAAGGCGCAGAATGGAGGAGCTAAAGCATAAAATTCCAAAACACCGAAAATCATTTTAGACTGATATAAATTCCTATTTTATTTATTATTTTGTTGTAGTTATGTCCTCGTTTCGTAAAAATAAAATATCGTACGTTAAATAAATTTCAAGTTTTTTTTTTTTGTAGAACGGCATTTTTGTTCGGATTTAGCGTGCCCTAGCGTGGTCTCTGTAGCTATGGGTTGGTAGTATAGACAATTTGGCTTATAGTTTTGGTTTTAATGTTTAAGCAATTTCCTAGACAAAAAAAGAATTCAATTTGGCCCAGGCTCTCACATAAAATGAGTTTTATTATTTCAGACCTTTTGGCTATAAATTTTAATAAAGTTTAAATCTTTCCCCTAAAATTGAGGAACAACATTTTCAATAATAGCTACTGGCGCTTAATTTGGGCCAGGTGACAAAACTTCAGGGAAGGTGAAAGGAGGTTAAATTCCTACAAGATACAAATTATGGGGCCCCTGTTATGACTTGGAATTCACCGCGTCTAACGTTCGACTCAACTCGAACGTTTGACTTTCCAAAAATAAAAACTGCAATTTTGTTCAAAATTACCAAGATAACAGTTTGACATCGACGATATAGGCGAATGTTTGCCTAAGGTATTGAGTGACATTCAAGTTTTCCAAATTTAGCCAGTTAGGGCGAACTTAATTCAGGCAAGTCGCAAACGGTAATTCCACATAGTCAATTTGAAGGTTCGACTTGACGAATCGCAAGTCTTTATAGGCGCTTATGTATGTAATTCTGCACAAAAGAGATTAACAGAGACACCTACCTACTTTTTTCATAATAATCAATACAAAAACATGCAAGAAATTTAATGGTGTAGCAAAAGTTTAGTTAAATTAAATACACGACTAGATCGCACGTACTTGCTTGTTATGTTCAAGTTGCTTGGAATTAATAACTTTTGAAATATGAAAGTAATTATAAAAAAAATATAGAAATATATAAAAGCATTTAAATCGGTTTTTTAATTGTATTAAACAACTATATTATTATATATTAGTTAAAAAACTTAGAGCTCAAAAACAAGTATGCCATTTGATTACTTGAAAAAATATGAATTTACGCAAACAAATTTAAATCGGTTTTGGCATGCCAATTTTGAGTATGTATAAAATACATTTTTTAACCGTTCAATAAACAATCATCAGCTCGTTTTCAAAAAAAAAAAAAAAATTGTAGTATTTTTTTAAAAACAATTTTTTTTCAAAATTTTGATATGCAATATTATTAACATTTTTAAAGAGCTTTTGCATAAAAATTTTGACTGAAATTTTGCGTTATTGATGAGAACATCGAAATCGGTAAATTTCTTTCCTATCAAAAAGTACATCAACAATAATACACAGATTTTTTTTATCAAAATCGTTAGAGCCGCTTTTGAAATAAATAAACTTTTAATTTACGGTTGTAGGGCAAGTACCGTTATTTTTGGTGCTAAACAATCAATTTCCCCTTAAGTTTAAAGCTTGAAGAAAATTGCTTCCGTGGTTAAGGCTGTAGGTCGATATACGGACGGACAGACAGAATTGTGCCATCCACTTTTTTCGTGTTCTCTATCATCGTAATGTCATGTTTGATTTTTATCTCGAATTTTTCTTTGCATGAATCTAAAACTTGCCCTACAAACTATATCGCAAGTAGAAATTATTAAAATTGCACTATATTATCGCTTGTACGATTTGGTAAACGACACGGCTCGAGGAGCGACAATTGGTGTTTGTATGGAACTAAAAGTTAAGCGATCTCTCGAAAGCAAAAAATCTCGAACGTAAAATCTTTTTTGTTTAGCATTCTATACTCTAGATCACACTATAGAGCTTAATTTTACTTAAAATGTTGAGCTTATGAACTTCAAATTTTATAGTATCACGCCTAATTTTTGTGTCAGTAAATGTTTGTTATAAGTATCTAATTATTCCGATTTCAGTTAAATGAAGGTCTGTTCGTAGTTCTCCTTCAATTGTTCTTCATTCTCATTTTTAATTATCATACCAAATTTTGCTATTTTTTTTTCAGTTGTAAGATATAAACTTAAATATCATATCTCTGTGCAAGCTGTGTATTCACTTAAATTATATAAATTGTAATGCATATATACATACTACTAATACTAATTATTCTGATATAAGTTGAATTATGGAATAAATTCATTGACACAATGATAGATTTGTTGTTTAAAAAATAGCTTCAGTTACGTCATGACACTCATCCAACGAAATCCCATCATCAGATGAATTCAAATTTACGTAGGGTTTGGTTCTGTGTAAGCAAACATATTTCAAATATCAAACATTTAAATACTTAGCTATTAATATTTGAACCAATTATTTAGTTATAATATATTAGTTATAATATTTATATAACTTTGTCAATAGTTTTATTTTCAGTTATTGATAAAAAATGTTTTGCAAGGGAAAATAGGTACACATAATATGGATTTTGAAATCTGTTTCTTGAGCTTCCATACGATTTAGCGTTATGAAATTTGAAATCAAATTTGAGATTATGACAACACTGATTATGGCCCTAATTATGAATAGCGAATCAAACGTTCGCTTAAAAGCGAATGATTTAGCGAGTTCCTCTAATCACGATATAATATCGAAAGCGAGATTCCACATTCGTTTCAAAAATCAATGCTGTTAAAAATATTGCGAAAATAACTCATAAACACATTTTAAACGTCAAACAATGGCTAATTGGGAATTCGCAAAATCATTCGCTTTCAAGCGAACGTTCGATTCGGTATTCAAAATCAGGGCCTATGACTTCCTATTCGCCAAGTCGAATTCAAATGTGAGTATGTGCAATTACCGTTTGCGACTCGCCTGTAAATTAAATTCGCCCTAAGTGACTAAAATTTGGAAAACTTGAATATCACTCAATAATACCTCAGGCAAACATTAGCCTATATATTTGATGTCGAACTGTAATTCTTCGTGATTTTGAACAAAAGTCGAACGTTCGAGTAGAGTCGAATGTAGACTCGACGAATCGTAAGTCATAACAGGGTCCTTAATTCAGAATAGAGCTCGGAACGGAGTCCGAGCATATCGAGCATGTTCTGAACTTCCTCTGAACCAAGCGTGCTCTGAGCGCTCTGAATTATTTTTGAAACATCTCTGAACAGCTGTCAAAATACTTGTGTTTAGCATTTAACTGCTTCGGGTGACAGAAGGCGTTTTCTTTTTTAGTTCGGAGTAGAGCCCGAACTGTCAAACAAAAAATTGTGTTGCTTTTTTAGCTCTGAGCGTTCAGAGCTAAAAATTCGTGTTTCTTTTTTCGTTCTGAGTTTGTTCAGAGCGCGCTCTATGAGCTCAGAAAATAACTGTATTCTTTTCAGGTGTGTTTCCAAAATAATTCAGAGCGCTCAGAGCACGCTTGGTTCAGACCAGAGGATGTTCAGAACATGCTCAACATGCTCGGACTCTGTTCACAGCTCTGAATTTAAAAAAAACGCCTTGAGGAACATTTTCAAAAATACTCTGTTCTAATAGAGCCCTTTAACAAATATGTAGCAGTATATCAATCTCTCGTTCATTTACAAACGTCCAAATCAGCACTGTGGCGAAGTTTCATTCATCATTCATCGAAATTTGCTGTGGAAATGTTTTTTTTTCACTTTGCACCTTGGAATTTGTAAGCTTCAACCATAAATTGTCTATGCTGTTTATGTTGGCGCCTTTGTATAGAGCCAGGTTGGAATAATAGTGTTTGTACTCCGACTCTGGTGTTGTGTGCAATCCAAGGCAGCGTCGAAGACACTACCTCTCAAACACTCGAATCTTTTCTATTTGAGATGGGGCAACGTTGAACCAAAGCGGGCATCCGTAGGCAATCATCGGCTGGATAATTGCCATGTAGCAAATCACCTTCACCCTGCTGTCAAGCCGACTGCCTATAAGACAACCGTTTCGTCAGCGCAAAAGCTCCCCTAGCCCTGACCAGAGCAGCATTTATATGTCTGTGGAAATACAGATGCAAAGGTACTTTACTACACTTTCTAAAAAAAAAGTTTGTGATTTATGCCTTCTGAACCGTCAAAAGATAAGAGTTTCCGAGTTATAAGTTTACTGATTCGGCGACATCCTCGGGAAATTTTTCTACACGGTTCAACTGTTGAAGAGATTTGATCTTTTTGGGGGAAGATTTTAACTTTTTCCATTTTTCATGTTTTATTAAAAAAAAAAGATTAGATCTGACATCTGAAGACCAAAGATGCGATCTTTGTTGTTTGAGTTTTGAGAGATTTGATCTGCATTCACCCATACATGCAAACATTCTCTTGTCAAATGACAAATCGAAATAGGGACATTTGTTTGTTTTGTTCTATTTGTGCTGACGCCATACGCCATTTGTATGTGTTTGCGTGTGTGTAAACTGAATCTACTCAAAACTGTGCTAGATGTTTCATATCATTCAAGACAGCGATTCTTGATTTTAAAATCAAATCTGTCAGATATCAATGAAAAAGTACATAAGAACTTTTCCCGATTTAGTGATTTTTAAGGACATGTTTTTACCTCGTGGCATAATGGTAAGTGCGTTGAACTGTCATGCCGAAGGTCTGGGTTCGTTTCCCAGCCGCTGCCGCCTAAAAACAAAAATAATTTTCCCAGGCACTGCCTCTAGCGAGGCACTGAAATCCTCCAAGAGTATATATATATATGTATGTACTTGTCATGAATAAGTTCTTCTAATTTAGCAGTTCGGAATCGCCAAAAAATTGTAGATTCCCTCCATTCCTGCCAACAGCACGCACACAGGAATGGTTGAGAGTTGTAAGTCACTAGTTTGAACTTAAAGTTAAATATCTGCGTGTAAGCGTGGTAAGCGTGGGTAATTGCCATTTTAGGCTAAAAATTCTTACTTTTCTGTCTCCTTTTCTTGGAAACAGTGTTTATCTATCTAAATATTCGTTATTCATATTTAGAATACCCCGTAAAGGCGTAAAGTGCTTCCTAGTTCTCACAGAAAATCATTAGTCTGTCGAATCATCATAACGAGTTTCTCTAGTTGTAATGCCAACAAGCTTTAAAAAATTGATTCAAAACTTGTTTGGAAGTAATTTTCAATTTGATTATCCGAAAGCAAAGCCATTTTGGTCTTAAAACCAAGCATCTAAGAAATAAAGCACACGTAAATAGCAAAGGGTAATCACACAATAATATTAATTGTTTAATAAAGCCAAAACAACAAATTACCTCGGCTCGTTAATACAAGCCGAATACTAACTTTCATTTTTCATTAAAACTTATTTTATGTAAATAAATAATAATTTGTATGTTCCTATTAAGGTCAATTAAGAGAATAATATAATAAGGAACATTTTATTTAAAAAAAATAAATTGAAAAGGGTGAAAACTGCAAAACCTTTTAATATTTTCGGCCACTGGCAACGCTACCCAATAATATAGGTAAATAAAAATCTCAAAAAAGTAGGCAATTTTTGTATATCTTCATTTGGGCTGACCCATCAAAATATTAAAACTTGAAAAAACTTATATTACGACCACCCTAATTTAAGTCATCTTTGAATCCGATTATTATGTTTAAATAGTGACACTCCACGTAGAGTGATATCTTGTTAAGTCGGCCTTATCTAGTAGTCAGCCACCTCTTTATTAAAGACAGCATAAATAGTAAGTCTTGTCTAACTTTCGAAAAAAATTATTTTTTAAAAGCTTTACTATTCTTCTAGACATATGTGTGCAAAATTCTGGTTTAATGCGGCTGATGGTTTTCTGTTTAAGAATTGAAGTTTACTACAAGTTTACAAAATTTTTTAATGTGACGTTTTTACAAAAAAAAAACAAGTTAGTGGAAATGCCTATTGTAAAGGTCTCCAACAACTAAAATACTAAAGAGAAGTCTGTTCTGTCTTTGTTTTTGTGTTAGTTACTTGTTTTTTTCAAAAAAATAATTTTGTTCAATAAATAATGATTTTAAAGGGGGGCTGGCTGGCTGGCCTTAGGAGACAAATTTTATTCAATTCTTTTAAGCCCCCCCAATAAAGCTGACTTAATGAAGACTACACTTTTTTATATTTGTATTTACCTGAGTTGGATATAGAATTTCTGAAGCCCATTTTAACACCAAAATAAAGTTAAAGATCTGACTACTAGATACATCACCCTAGTAGTGTGTGTATGCTTGGGGAAAACGAATTTTCATATTCTGTTGGAATTAAAGCGAAGTACCTACCCTTCCGAAGATATTTCCCAAATACAACAAAAAATACAAGTTTCAGTTTATATATATTTTTTATTTATGAAGTAGGTACAAACAAAAATAACTTAGGTAACAGTTACACAGTAACATTACAATAAAAACGATTGTTTTCGAAAGAAACTAATATAATTAAATGCGCTGAAACTATCTTTTAAGAATGCTCCATTTTATCAGTCTTCTTGTCGTTATGATTATTTTGTGCTCGGTTTGAGTCTTCTTCTTCATTTCCCTTCACGCTCAAATGCGCTGGGCCGGTCTGTTGAATCTCAACTATTCTTTCGTTGTTCTTTAATGCCTTTGGTGGTGGTGGAGCTTTTACTGTCAGGATACCGTCTGCCGAAACTGTTGAGATGACGTCTTTCGCATCATACCCCTTTGGCAGCTGGTATTTACGTACAAATTGACGACTTATGAAGCCATGATCATCTTCACGTTCTTCGTGTTTACCTTCGACTACAATGCTGTTGCCAATAGTTTTTACCGTTAGTTCATTTGGCTTGAAATGGCCGACATCCATGCACACTTGAAATCCGTCCTTTCCAACCGTGTAGTTTTCTTTGGAACGACCCTTGTCACCTTTTCGTCGAATCGTTTGAAGTGACCTTTGGTATGGTGAAAATCGCCGAATAGGACTTAATTGCAACGAAGGCACTCTTGGGCGATATATTTCGCATGGATACAATCCGAATCCGAAGCCATCATCCAAATCGGGGTATCCACGATAGCCGTCGATTTCTTTAGCAATATCAGCCAACAATGGAATAAGTGACATTTCTATTCTTTCTTGTAAACTTTTAATTTGCAAACACTTAATTCGACTTCAGGAGATTCTCTTATTTTCAAAAACAAAAGTGAATTGATTTCAATTTTTAAACATAAATCACAAACTCCGCGCAATTTAACAGATTTTTCAATACTGAAGAAAACCACCACCTCTTCCACTCTTATATTTATTTTTTGATAACTAAATGGAAAGAGTGGGATTTTTCTAGAAAGCACGGGAAGGAGAATTTTGTAGTTATTTACTTCTCTCAATTTTTAAAGAGAAACTGGGAGGTAACTAATGAGGGGAAATATATAAGTAGATGGTTATAAAGCGCTGAATTAGAAAAATAAAGAGAAATCATATGTTGTGTCTTGTGTGTCTCAGATGTCATTCTCATTACTCATTCAGAGAACAGCATATTAATGATATTTCTTTCGAGATAAGCCTAGAATTTTCTCGTCACACGCAAAATTTGTATAAAAGTGCTTGTGCAGACGGAGGAATAAACAGTTTATTCAAAGCAATTTTGCGTAAAGCAAGCATAAGAAAAATCAAGTACTCGCTAGAAAAGTTTAACACCGTTAAAAAATTAAAACAAAGTTCCAAATATTTTTCAATAATTTTAATAATTTAAACAACCAAAGCAAAATGTCCTCACTTCAACTTCTTTTGGATTTGGCTGAAAACTTGGACAGCATGTCATCGCCATACTACGGAAGCGATTTTGGACTAGGTCTCAATCCACACATCATTCACCGCAGTCATCGTCCAAGTGTTTTCCGTTTACCGCTGGCTTTGGCAAACCGCATGGAAGATTGTCCTGCTATGATGCTCCGCTCAAAAGGTGCTAACCAAAACACAGCAGTCTCCAATGTTGGCAAGGATGGATTCCAGGTCTGCATGGATGTGCAGCAATTCAAGCCGAGTGAACTTTCTGTGAAAGTAGTAGACAATGCTGTGGTGGTCGAAGGCAAACACGAAGAACGAGAAGACGACCATGGGTACATATCGCGACATTTCGTCCGTCGTTACACACTTCCAAAGAACTACGACTCAGATAAAGTTGTCTCAACTCTGTCATCGGATGGTGTTTTGACTGTGAGCATTCCGAAACCTGCCATCGAGGACAAGTCAAATGAGAAAATCATCCAAATTCAACAAACGGGACCGGCTCACTTAAACGTGAAGGATAACAAGCTCGATGACAAAACAAAGGCTGCCGATGCTGAAAAGGCGCAGAATGGAGGAGCTAAAGCATAAAATTCCAAAACACCGAAAATCATTTTAGACTGATATAAATTCCTATTTTATTTATTATTTTGTTGTAGTTATGTCCTCGTTTCGTAAAAATAAAATATCGTACGTTAAATAAATTTCAAGTTTTTTTTTTTGTAGAACGGCATTTTTGTTCGGATTTAGCGTGCCCTAGCGTGGTCTCTGTAGCTATGGGTTGGTAGTATAGACAATTTGGCTTATAGTTTTGGTTTTAATGTTTAAGCAATTTCCTAGACAAAAAAAGAATTCAATTTGGCCCAGGCTCTCACATAAAATGAGTTTTATTATTTCAGACCTTTTGGCTATAAATTTTAATAAAGTTTAAATCTTTCCCCTAAAATTGAGGAACAACATTTTCAATAATAGCTACTGGCGCTTAATTTGGGCCAGGTGACAAAACTTCAGGGAAGGTGAAAGGAGGTTAAATTCCTACAAGATACAAATTATGGGGCCCCTGTTATGACTTGGAATTCACCGCGTCTAACGTTCGACTCAACTCGAACGTTTGACTTTCCAAAAATAAAAACTGCAATTTTGTTCAAAATTACCAAGATAACAGTTTGACATCGACGATATAGGCGAATGTTTGCCTAAGGTATTGAGTGACATTCAAGTTTTCCAAATTTAGCCAGTTAGGGCGAACTTAATTCAGGCAAGTCGCAAACGGTAATTCCACATAGTCAATTTGAAGGTTCGACTTGACGAATCGCAAGTCTTTATAGGCGCTTATGTATGTAATTCTGCACAAAAGAGATTAACAGAGACACCTACCTACTTTTTTCATAATAATCAATACAAAAACATGCAAGAAATTTAATGGTGTAGCAAAAGTTTAGTTAAATTAAATACACGACTAGATCGCACGTACTTGCTTGTTATGTTCAAGTTGCTTGGAATTAATAACTTTTGAAATATGAAAGTAATTATAAAAAAAATATAGAAATATATAAAAGCATTTAAATCGGTTTTTTAATTGTATTAAACAACTATATTATTATATATTAGTTAAAAAACTTAGAGCTCAAAAACAAGTATGCCATTTGATTACTTGAAAAAATATGAATTTACGCAAACAAATTTAAATCGGTTTTGGCATGCCAATTTTGAGTATGTATAAAATACATTTTTTAACCGTTCAATAAACAATCATCAGCTCGTTTTCAAAAAAAAAAAAAAAATTGTAGTATTTTTTTAAAAACAATTTTTTTTCAAAATTTTGATATGCAATATTATTAACATTTTTAAAGAGCTTTTGCATAAAAATTTTGACTGAAATTTTGCGTTATTGATGAGAACATCGAAATCGGTAAATTTCTTTCCTATCAAAAAGTACATCAACAATAATACACAGATTTTTTTTATCAAAATCGTTAGAGCCGCTTTTGAAATAAATAAACTTTTAATTTACGGTTGTAGGGCAAGTACCGTTATTTTTGGTGCTAAACAATCAATTTCCCCTTAAGTTTAAAGCTTGAAGAAAATTGCTTCCGTGGTTAAGGCTGTAGGTCGATATACGGACGGACAGACAGAATTGTGCCATCCACTTTTTTCGTGTTCTCTATCATCGTAATGTCATGTTTGATTTTTATCTCGAATTTTTCTTTGCATGAATCTAAAACTTGCCCTACAAACTATATCGCAAGTAGAAATTATTAAAATTGCACTATATTATCGCTTGTACGATTTGGTAAACGACACGGCTCGAGGAGCGACAATTGGTGTTTGTATGGAACTAAAAGTTAAGCGATCTCTCGAAAGCAAAAAATCTCGAACGTAAAATCTTTTTTGTTTAGCATTCTATACTCTAGATCACACTATAGAGCTTAATTTTACTTAAAATGTTGAGCTTATGAACTTCAAATTTTATAGTATCACGCCTAATTTTTGTGTCAGTAAATGTTTGTTATAAGTATCTAATTATTCCGATTTCAGTTAAATGAAGGTCTGTTCGTAGTTCTCCTTCAATTGTTCTTCATTCTCATTTTTAATTATCATACCAAATTTTGCTATTTTTTTTTCAGTTGTAAGATATAAACTTAAATATCATATCTCTGTGCAAGCTGTGTATTCACTTAAATTATATAAATTGTAATGCATATATACATACTACTAATACTAATTATTCTGATATAAGTTGAATTATGGAATAAATTCATTGACACAATGATAGATTTGTTGTTTAAAAAATAGCTTCAGTTACGTCATGACACTCATCCAACGAAATCCCATCATCAGATGAATTCAAATTTACGTAGGGTTTGGTTCTGTGTAAGCAAACATATTTCAAATATCAAACATTTAAATACTTAGCTATTAATATTTGAACCAATTATTTAGTTATAATATATTAGTTATAATATTTATATAACTTTGTCAATAGTTTTATTTTCAGTTATTGATAAAAAATGTTTTGCAAGGGAAAATAGGTACACATAATATGGATTTTGAAATCTGTTTCTTGAGCTTCCATACGATTTAGCGTTATGAAATTTGAAATCAAATTTGAGATTATGACAACACTGATTATGGCCCTAATTATGAATAGCGAATCAAACGTTCGCTTAAAAGCGAATGATTTAGCGAGTTCCTCTAATCACGATATAATATCGAAAGCGAGATTCCACATTCGTTTCAAAAATCAATGCTGTTAAAAATATTGCGAAAATAACTCATAAACACATTTTAAACGTCAAACAATGGCTAATTGGGAATTCGCAAAATCATTCGCTTTCAAGCGAACGTTCGATTCGGTATTCAAAATCAGGGCCTATGACTTCCTATTCGCCAAGTCGAATTCAAATGTGAGTATGTGCAATTACCGTTTGCGACTCGCCTGTAAATTAAATTCGCCCTAAGTGACTAAAATTTGGAAAACTTGAATATCACTCAATAATACCTCAGGCAAACATTAGCCTATATATTTGATGTCGAACTGTAATTCTTCGTGATTTTGAACAAAAGTCGAACGTTCGAGTAGAGTCGAATGTAGACTCGACGAATCGTAAGTCATAACAGGGTCCTTAATTCAGAATAGAGCTCGGAACGGAGTCCGAGCATATCGAGCATGTTCTGAACTTCCTCTGAACCAAGCGTGCTCTGAGCGCTCTGAATTATTTTTGAAACATCTCTGAACAGCTGTCAAAATACTTGTGTTTAGCATTTAACTGCTTCGGGTGACAGAAGGCGTTTTCTTTTTTAGTTCGGAGTAGAGCCCGAACTGTCAAACAAAAAATTGTGTTGCTTTTTTAGCTCTGAGCGTTCAGAGCTAAAAATTCGTGTTTCTTTTTTCGTTCTGAGTTTGTTCAGAGCGCGCTCTATGAGCTCAGAAAATAACTGTATTCTTTTCAGGTGTGTTTCCAAAATAATTCAGAGCGCTCAGAGCACGCTTGGTTCAGACCAGAGGATGTTCAGAACATGCTCAACATGCTCGGACTCTGTTCACAGCTCTGAATTTAAAAAAAACGCATTGAGGAACATTTTCAAAAATACTCTGTTCTAATAGAGCCCTTTAACAAATATGTAGCAGTATATCAATCTCTCGTTCATTTACAAACGTCCAAATCAGCACTGTGGCGAAGTTTCATTCATCATTCATCGAAATTTGCTGTGGAAATGTTTTTTTTTCACTTTGCACCTTGGAATTTGTAAGCTTCAACCATAAATTGTCTATGCTGTTTATGTTGGCGCCTTTGTATAGAGCCAGGTTGGAATAATAGTGTTTGTACTCCGACTCTGGTGTTGTGTGCAATCCAAGGCAGCGTCGAAGACACTACCTCTCAAACACTCGAATCTTTTCTATTTGAGATGGGGCAACGTTGAACCAAAGCGGGCATCCGTAGGCAATCATCGGCTGGATAATTGCCATGTAGCAAATCACCTTCACCCTGCTGTCAAGCCGACTGCCTATAAGACAACCGTTTCGTCAGCGCAAAAGCTCCCCTAGCCCTGACCAGAGCAGCATTTATATGTCTGTGGAAATACAGATGCAAAGGTACTTTACTACACTTTCTAAAAAAAAAGTTTGTGATTTATGCCTTCTGAACCGTCAAAAGATAAGAGTTTCCGAGTTATAAGTTTACTGATTCGGCGACATCCTCGGGAAATTTTTCTACACGGTTCAACTGTTGAAGAGATTTGATCTTTTTGGGGGAAGATTTTAACTTTTTCCATTTTTCATGTTTTATTAAAAAAAAAAGATTAGATCTGACATCTGAAGACCAAAGATGCGATCTTTGTTGTTTGAGTTTTGAGAGATTTGATCTGCATTCACCCATACATGCAAACATTCTCTTGTCAAATGACAAATCGAAATAGGGACATTTGTTTGTTTTGTTCTATTTGTGCTGACGCCATACGCCATTTGTATGTGTTTGCGTGTGTGTAAACTGAATCTACTCAAAACTGTGCTAGATGTTTCATATCATTCAAGACAGCGATTCTTGATTTTAAAATCAAATCTGTCAGATATCAATGAAAAACTACATAAGAACTTTTCCCGATTTAGTGATTTTTAAGGACATGTTTTTACCCCGTGGCATAATGGTAAGTGCGTTGAACTGTCATGCCGAAGGTCTGGGTTCGATTCCCAGCCGCTGCCGCCTAAAAACAAAAATAATTTTCCTAGGCACTGCCTCTTGCGAGGCACTGAAATCCTCCAAGAGTATATATATATATGTATGTACTTGTCATGAATAAGTTCTTCTAATTTAGCAGTTTGGAATCGCCAAAAAATTGTAGATTCCCTCCATTCCTGCCAACAGCACGCACACAGGAATGGTTGAGAGTTGTAAGTCACTAGTTTGGAGTTAAAGTTAAATATCTCAGCGGTATTTAGTGCGTGTAAGCGTGGTAAGCGTGGGTAATTGCCATTTTAGGCTAGAAATTCTTACTTTTCTGTCTCCTTTTCTTGGAAACAGTGTTTATCTATCTAAATGTTCGTTATTCATATTTAGAATACCCCGTAAAGGCGTAAAGTGCTTCCTAGTTCTCACAGAAAATCATTAGTCTGTCGAATCATCATAACGAGTTTCTCTAGTTGTAATGCCAACAAGCTTTAAAAAATTGATTCAAAACTTGTTTGGAAGTAATTTTCAATTTGATTATCCGAAAGCAAAGCCATTTTGGTCTTAAAACCAAGCATCTAAGAAATAAAGCACACGTAAATAGCAAAGGGTAATCACACAATAATATTAATTGTTTAATAAAGCCAAAACAACAAATTACCTCGGCTCGTTAATACAAGCCCAATACTAACTTTCATTTTTCATTAAAACTTTTATTTTATGTAAATAAATAATAATTTGTATGTTCCTATTCAGGTCAATTAAGAGAATAATATAATAAGGAACATTTTATTTAAAAAATAAATTGAAAAGGGTGAAAACTGCAAAACCTTTTAATATTTTCGGCCACTGGCAACGCTACTCAATAATATAGGTAAATAAAAATCTCAAAAAATTAGGCAATTTTTGTATATCTTCATTTGGGCTGACCCATCAAAATATTAAAACTTGAAAAAACTTATATAACGACCACCCTAATTTAAGTCGTCTTTGAATCCGATTATTATGTTTAAATAGTGACACTCCACGTAGAGTGATATCTTGTTAAGTCAGCCTTATCTAGTAGTCAACCACCTCTTTATTAAAAACAGCATAAATAGTAAGTCTTGTCTAACTTTCGAAAAAAATTTTTTTTAAAAGCTTTACTATTCTTCTAGACATATGTGTGCAAAATTCTGGTTTAATGCGGCTGATGGTTTTCTGTTTAAGAATTGAAGTTTACTACAAGTTTACAAAATTTTTTAATGTGACGTTTTTACAAAAAAAACAAGTTAGTGGAAATGCCTATTGTAAAGGTCCCCAACAACTAAAATACTAAAGCGAAGTCTGTTCTGTCTTTGTTTTTGTGTTAGTTACTTGTTTTTTGCAAACAAATAATTTTGTTCAATAAATAGGAGACAAATTTTATTCAATTCTTTTAAGTAACACCCCACACAACACCAACCCCTCCCCCCCCCACCCAATAAATCTAACTTAATGAAGACTACACTTTTTTATATTTGTATTTACCTGAGTATGGATATAGAATTTCTGAAGCCCATTTTAACACCAAAATAAAGTTAAAGATCTGACTACTAGAGACATCACCCTAGTAGTGTGTGTATGCTTGGGGAAAACGAATTTTCATATTCTGTTGGAATTAAAGCGAAGTACCTACCCTTCCGAAGATATTTCCCAAATACAACAAAAAATACAAGTTTCAGTTTATATATATTTTTTATTTATGAAGTAGGTACAAACAAAAATAACTTACACTAACAGTTACACAGTAACTTACAATAGACGTTTGTTTTCGAAAGAAACAGATAAATAAATGCGCTGAAATTTTCTTTTAAGATTGCTCCATTTTATCAGTCTTCTTGTCTTTATGATTATTTTGTGCTCGGTTTGAGTCTTCTTCTTCATTTCCCTTCACGCTCAAATGCGCTGGGCCGGTCTGTTGAATCTCAACTATTCTTTCGTTGTTCTTTAATGCCTTTGGTGGTGGTGGAGCTTTTACTGTCAGGATACCGTCTGTCGAAACTGTTGAGATGACGTCTTTCGCATCATACCCCTTTGGCAGCTGGTATTTACGTACAAATTGACGACTTATGAAGCCATGATCATCTTCACGTTCTTCGTGTTTACCTTCGACTACAATGCTGTTGCCAATAGTTTTTACCGTTAGTTCATTTGGCTTGAAATGGCCGACATCCATGCACACTTGAAATCCGTCCTTTCCAACCGTGTAGTTTTCTTTGGAACGACCCTTGTCACCTTTTCGTCGAATCGTTTGAAGTGACCTTTGGTATGGTGAAAATCGCCGAATAGGACTTAATTGCAAAGAAGTCACTCTTGGGCGATATATTTCGCATGGGTACAATCCGAATCCGAAGCCATCATCCAAATCGGGGTATCCACGATAGCCGTCGATTTCTTTAGCAATATCAGCCAACAATGGAATAAGTGACATTTCTATTCTTTATTGTAAACTTTTAATATGCAAACACTTAATTCGACTTCAGGAGATTCTCTTATTTACGAAAACAAAAGTGAATTGATTTCAATTTTTAAACATAAATTACAAACTCTGCGCAATTTAACAGATTTTTCAATACTGAAGAAAACCACCACCTCTTCCACTCTTATATTTATTTTTTGATAACTAAATGGAAAGAGTGGGATTTTTCTAGAAAGCACGGGAAGGAGAATTTTGTAGTTATTTACTTCTCTCAATTTTTAAAGAGAAACTGGGAGGTAACTAATGAGGGGAAATATATAAGTAGATGGTTATAAAGCGCTGAATTAGAGAAATAAAGAGAAATCATATGTTGTGTCTTGTGTGTTCGATTGTGTGTCTCAGATGTCATTCTCATTACTCATTCAGAGAACAGCATATTATTAAAGAGATTTCTTTCGAGATAAGCCTAGAATTTTCTCGTCACACGCAAAATTTGTATAAAAGTGCTTGTGCAGACGGAGGAATAAACAGTTTATTCAAAGCAATTTTGCGTAAAGCAAGCATAAGAAAAATCAAGTACTCGCTAGAAAAGTTTAACACCGTTAAAAAATTAAAACAAAGTTCCAAATATTTTTCAATAATTTTAATAATTTAAACAACCAAAGCAAAATGTCCTCACTTCAACTTCTTTTGGATTTGGCTGAAAACTTGGACAGCATGTCATCGCCATACTACGGAAGCGATTTTGGACTAGGTCTCAATCCACACATCATTCACCGCAGTCATCGTCCAAGTGTTTTCCGTTTACCGCTGGCTTTGGCAAACCGCATGGAAGATTGTCCTGCTATGATGCTCCGCTCAAAAGGTGCTAACCAAAACACAGCAGTCTCCAATGTTGGCAAGGATGGATTCCAGGTCTGCATGGATGTGCAGCAATTCAAGCCGAGTGAACTTTCTGTGAAAGTGGTAGACAATGCTGTGGTGGTGGAAGGCAAACACGAAGAACGACAAGACGACCATGGGTACATATCGCGACATTTCGTCCGTCGTTACACACTTCCAAAGAACTACGACTCAGATAAAGTTGTCTCAACTCTGTCATCGGATGGTGTTTTGACTGTGAGCATTCCGAAACCTGCCATCGAGGACAAGTCAAATGAGAAAATCATCCAAATTCAACAAACGGGACCGGCTCACTTAAACGTGAAGGATAACAAGCTCGATGACAAAACAAAGGCTGCCGATGCTGAAAAGGCGCAGAATGGAGGAGCTAAAGCATAAAATTCCAAAACACCGAAAATCATTTTAGACTGATATAAATTCCTATTTTATTTATTATTTTGTTGTAGTTATGTCCTCGTTTCGTAAAAATAAAATATCGTACGTTAAATAAATTTCAAGTTTTTTTTTTTTGTAGAACGGCATTTTTGTTCGGATTTAGCGTGCCCTAGCGTGGTCTCTGTAGCTATGGGTTGGTAGTATAGACAATTTGGCTTATAGTTTTGGTTTTAATGTTTAAGCAATTTCCTAGACAAAAAAAGAATTCAATTTGGCCCAGGCTCTCACATAAAATGAGTTTTATTATTTCAGACCTTTTGGCTATAAATTTTAATAAAGTTTAAATCTTTCCCCTAAAATTGAGGAACAACATTTTCAATAATAGCTACTGGCGCTTAATTTGGGCCAGGTGACAAAACTTCAGGGAAGGTGAAAGGAGGTTAAATTCCTACAAGATACAAATTATGGGGCCCCTGTTATGACTTGGAATTCACCGCGTCTAACGTTCGACTCAACTCGAACGTTTGACTTTCCAAAAATAAAAACTGCAATTTTGTTCAAAATTACCAAGATAACAGTTTGACATCGACGATATAGGCGAATGTTTGCCTAAGGTATTGAGTGACATTCAAGTTTTCCAAATTTAGCCAGTTAGGGCGAACTTAATTCAGGCAAGTCGCAAACGGTAATTCCACATAGTCAATTTGAAGGTTCGACTTGACGAATCGCAAGTCTTTATAGGCGCTTATGTATGTAATTCTGCACAAAAGAGATTAACAGAGACACCTACCTACTTTTTTCATAATAATCAATACAAAAACATGCAAGAAATTTAATGGTGTAGCAAAAGTTTAGTTAAATTAAATACACGACTAGATCGCACGTACTTGCTTGTTATGTTCAAGTTGCTTGGAATTAATAACTTTTGAAATATGAAAGTAATTATAAAAAAAATATAGAAATATATAAAAGCATTTAAATCGGTTTTTTAATTGTATTAAACAACTATATTATTATATATTAGTTAAAAAACTTAGAGCTCAAAAACAAGTATGCCATTTGATTACTTGAAAAAATATGAATTTACGCAAACAAATTTAAATCGGTTTTGGCATGCCAATTTTGAGTATGTATAAAATACATTTTTTAACCGTTCAATAAACAATCATCAGCTCGTTTTCAAAAAAAAAAAAAAATTGTAGTATTTTTTTAAAAACAATTTTTTTTCAAAATTTTGATATGCAATATTATTAACATTTTTAAAGAGCTTTTGCATACAAATTTTGACTGAAATTTTGCGTTATTGATGAGAACATCGAAATCGGTAAATTTCTTTCCTATCAAAAAGTACATCAACAATAATACACAGATTTTTTTTTATCAAAATCGTTAAAGCCGCTTTTGAAATAAATAAACTTTTAATTTACGGTTGTAGGGCAAGTACCGTTATTTTTGGTGCTAAAAAATCAATTTCCCTTTAAGTTTAAAGCTTGAAGAAAATTGCTTCCGTGGTTAAGGCTGTAGGTCGATATACGGACGGACAGACAGAATTGTGCCATCCACTTTTTTCGTGTTCTCTATCATCGTGATGTTATGTTTGATTTTTATCCTAATTTTTGTGTCAGTAAATGTTTGTTATAAGTATCTAATTATTCCGATTTCAGTTAAATGAAGGTCTGTTCGTAGTTCTCCTTCAATTGTTCTTCATTCTCATTTTTAATTATCATACCAAATTTTGCTATTTTTTTTTCAGTTGTAAGATATAAACTTAAATATCATATCTCTGTGCAAGCTGTGTATTCACTTAAATTATATAAATTGTAATGCATATATACATACTACTAATACTAATTATTCTGATATAAGTTGAATTATGGAATAAATTCATTGACACAATGATAGATTTGTTGTTTAAAAAATAGCTTCAGTTACGTCATGACACTCATCCAACGAAATCCCATCATCAGATGAATTCAAATTTACGTAGGGTTTGGTTCTGTGTAAGCAAACATATTTCAAATATCAAACATTTAAATACTTAGCTATTAATATTTGAACCAATTATTTAGTTATAATATATTAGTTATAATATTTATATAACTTTGTCAATAGTTTTATTTTCAGTTATTGATAAAAAATGTTTTGCAAGGGAAAATAGGTACACATAATATGGATTTTGAAATCTGTTTCTTGAGCTTCCATACGATTTAGCGTTATGAAATTTGAAATCAAATTTGAGATTATGACAACACTGATTATGGCCCTAATTATGAATAGCGAATCAAACGTTCGCTTAAAAGCGAATGATTTAGCGAGTTCCTCTAATCACGATATAATATCGAAAGCGAGATTCCACATTCGTTTCAAAAATCAATGCTGTTAAAAATATTGCGAAAATAACTCATAAACACATTTTAAACGTCAAACAATGGCTAATTGGGAATTCGCAAAATCATTCGATTCGGTATTCAAAATGAGGGCCTATGACTTCCTATTCGCCAAGTCGAATTCAAATGTGAGTATGTGCAATTACCGTTTGCGACTCGCCTGTAAATTAAATTCGCCCTAAGTGACTAAAATTTGGAAAACTTGAATATCACTCAATAATACCTCAGGCAAATATTAGCCTATATATTTGATGTCGAACTGTAATTCTTCGTGATTTTGAACAAAAGTCGAACGTTCGAGTAGAGTCGAATGTAGACTCGACGAATCGTAAGTCATAACAGGGTCCTTAATTCAGAATAGAGCTCGGAACGGAGTCCGAGCATATCGAGCATGTTCTGAACTTCCTCTGAACCAAGCGTGCTCTGAGCGCTATGAATTATTTTTGAAACATCTCTGAACAGCTGTCAAAATACTTGTGTTTAGCATTTAACTGCTTCGGGTGACAGAAGGCGTTTTCTTTTTTAGTTCGGAGTAGAGCCCGAACTGTCAAACAAAAAATTGTGTTGCTTTTTTAGCTCTGAGCGTTCAGAGCTAAAAATTCGTGTTTCTTTTTTCGTTCTGAGTTTGTTCAGAGCGCGCTCTATGAGCTCAGAAAATAACTGTAATCTTTTCAGGTGTGTTTCCAAAATAATTCAGAGCGCTCAGAGCACGCTTGGTTCAGACCAGAGGATGTTCAGAACATGCTCAACATGCTCGGACTCTGTTCACAGCTCTGAATTTAAAAAAAACGCCTTGAGGAACATTTTCAAAAATACTCTGTTCTAATAGAGCCCTTTAACAAATATGTAGCAGTATATCAATCTCTCGTTCATTTACAAACGTCCAAATCAGCACTGTTGCGAAGTTTCATTCATCATTCATCGAAATTTGCTGTGGAAATGTTTTTTTTTTCACTTTGCACCTTGGAATTTGTAAGCTTCAACCATAAATTGTCTATGCTGTTTATGTTGGCGCCTTTGTATAGAGCCAGGTTGGAATAATAGTGTTTGTACTCCGACTCTGGTGTTGTGTGCAATCCAAGGCAGCGTCGAAGACACTACCCCTCAAACACTCGAATCTTTTCTATTTGAGATGGGGCAACGTTGAACCAAAGCGGGCATCCGTAGGCAATCATCGGCTGGATAATTGCCATGTAGCAAATCACCTTCACCCTGCTGTCAAGCCGACTGCCTATAAGACAACCGTTTCGTCAGCGCAAAAGCTCCCCTAGCCCTGACCAGAGCAGCATTTATATGTCTGTGGAAATACAGATGCAAAGGTACTTTACTACACTTTCTAAAAAAAAAGTTTGTGATTTATGCCTTCTGAACCGTCAAAAGATAAGAGTTTCCGAGTTATAAGTTTACTGATTCGGCGACATCCTCGGGAAATTTTTCTACACGGTTCAACTGTTGAAGAGATTTGATCTTTTTGGGGGAAGATTTTAACTTTTTCCATTTTTCATGTTTTATTAAAAAAAAAAGATTAGATCTGACATCTGAAGACCAAAGATGCGATCTTTGTTGTTTGAGTTTTGAGAGATTTGATCTGCATTCACCCATACATGCAAACATTCTCTTGTCAAATGACAAATCGAAATAGGGACATTTGTTTGTTTTGTTCTATTTGTGCTGACGCCATACGCCATTTGTATGTGTTTGCGTGTGTGTAAACTGAATCTACTCAAAACTGTGCTAGATGTTTCATATCATTCAAGACAGCGATTCTTGATTTTAAAATCAAATCTGTCAGATATCAATGAAAAAGTACATAAGAACTTTTCCCGATTTAGTGATTTTTAAGGACATGTTTTTACCTCGTGGCATAATGGTAAGTGCGTTGAACTGTCATGCCGAAGGTCTGGGTTCGATTCCCAGCCGCTGCCGCCTAAAAACAAAAATAATTTTCCTAGGCACTGCCTCTTGCGAGGCACTGAAATCCTCTAAGAGTATATATATATGTATGTACTTGTCATGAATAAGTTCTTCTAATTTAGCAGTTTGGAATCGCCAAAAAATTGTAGATTCCCTCCATTCCTGCCAACAGCACGCACACAGGAATGGTTGAGAGTTGTAAGTCACTAGTTTGGAGTTAAAGTTAAATATCTCAGCGGTATTTAGTGCGTGTAAGCGTGGTAAGCGTGGGTAATTGCCATTTTAGGCTAGAAATTCTTACTTTTCTGTCTCCTTTTCTTGGAAACAGTGTTTATCTATCTAAATGTTCGTTATTCATATTTAGAATACCCCGTAAAGGCGTAAAGTGCTTCCTAGTTCTCACAGAAAATCATTAGTCTGTCGAATCATCATAACGAGTTTCTCTAGTTGTAATGCCAACAAGCTTTAAAAAATTGATTCAAAACTTGTTTGGAAGTAATTTTCAATTTGATTATCCGAAAGCAAAGCCATTTTGGTCTTAAAACCAAGCATCTAAGAAATAAAGCACACGTAAATAGCAAAGGGTAATCACACAATAATATTAATTGTTTAATAAAGCCAAAACAACAAATTACCTCGGCTCGTTAATACAAGCCCAATACTAACTTTCATTTTTCATTAAAACTTTTATTTTATGTAAATAAATAATAATTTGTATGTTCCTATTAAGGTCAATTAAGAGAATAATATAATAAGGAACATTTTATTTAAAAAAAATAAATTGAAAAGGGTGAAAACTGCAAAACCTTTTAATATTTTCGGCCACTGGCAACGCTACCCAATAATATAGGTAAATAAAAATCTCAAAAAAGTAGGCAATTTTTGTATATCTTCATTTGGGCTGACCCATCAAAATATTAAAACTTGAAAAAACTTATATTACGACCACCCTAATTTAAGTCATCTTTGAATCCGATTATTATGTTTAAATAGTGACACTCCACGTAGAGTGATATCTTGTTAAGTCGGCCTTATCTAGTAGTCAGCCACCTCTTTATTAAAGACAGCATAAATAGTAAGTCTTGTCTAACTTTCGAAAAAAATTATTTTTTAAAAGCTTTACTATTCTTCTAGACATATGTGTGCAAAATTCTGGTTTAATGCGGCTGATGGTTTTCTGTTTAAGAATTGAAGTTTACTACAAGTTTACAAAATTTTTTAATGTGACGTTTTTACAAAAAAAACAAGTTAGTGGAAATGCCTATTGTAAAGGTCCCCAACAACTAAAATACTAAAGCGAAGTCTGTTCTGTCTTTGTTTTTGTGTTAGTTACTTGTTTTTTGCAAACAAATAATTTTGTTCAATAAATAGGAGACAAATTTTATTCAATTCTTTTAAGTAACACCCCACACAACCCCACCCCCCCCCCCCCCCCCACCCAATAAATCTAACTTAATGAAGACTACACTTTTTTATATTTGTATTTACCTGAGTATGGATATAGAATTTCTGAAGCCCATTTTAACACCAAAATAAAGTTAAAGATCTGACTACTAGAGACATCACCCTAGTAGTGTGTATTTTCATATTCTGTTGGAATTAAAGCGAAGTACCTACCCCTCCGAAGATATTTCCCAAATACAACAAAAAATACAAGTTTCAGTTTATATATATTTTTTATTTATGAAGTAGGTACAAACAAAAATAACTTACACTAACAGTTACACAGTAACTTACAATAGACGTTTGTTTTCGAAAGAAACAGATAAATAAATGCGCTGAAATTTTCTTTTAAGATTGCTCCATTTTATCAGTCTTCTTGTCTTTATGATTATTTTGTGCTCGGTTTGAGTCTTCTTCTTCATTTCCCTTCACGCTCAAATGCGCTGGGCCGGTCTGTTGAATCTCAACTATTCTTTCGTTGTTCTTTAATGCCTTTGGTGGTGGTGGAGCTTTTACTGTCAGGATACCGTCTGTCGAAACTGTTGAGATGACGTCTTTCGCATCATACCCCTTTGGCAGCTGGTATTTACGTACAAATTGACGACTTATGAAGCCATGATCATCTTCACGTTCTTCGTGTTTACCTTCGACTACAATGCTGTTGCCAATAGTTTTTACCGTTAGTTCATTTGGCTTGAAATGGCCGACATCCATGCACACTTGAAATCCGTCCTTTCCAACCGTGTAGTTTTCTTTGGAACGACCCTTGTCACCTTTTCGTCGAATCGTTTGAAGTGACCTTTGGTATGGTGAAAATCGCCGAATAGGACTTAATTGCAAAGAAGTCACTCTTGGGCGATATATTTCGCATGGGTACAATCCGAATCCGAAGCCATCATCCAAATCGGGGTATCCACGATAGCCGTCGATTTCTTTAGCAATATCAGCCAACAATGGAATAAGTGACATTTCTATTCTTTATTGTAAACTTTTAATATGCAAACACTTAATTCGACTTCAGGAGATTCTCTTATTTACAAAAACAAAAGTGAATTGATTTCAATTTTTAAACACAAATTACAAACTCTGCGCAATTTAACAGATTTTTCAATACTGAAGAAAACCACCACCTCTTCCACTCTTATATTTATTTTTTGATAACTAAATGGAAAGAATGGGATTTTTCTAGAAAGCACGGGAAGGAGAATTTTGTAGTTATTTACTTCTCTCAATTTTTAAAGAGAAACTGGGAGGTAACTAATGAGGGGAAATATATAAGTAGATGGTTATAAAGCGCTGAATTAGAGAAATAAAGAGAAATCATATGTTGTGTCTTGTGTGTTCGATTGTGTGTCTCAGATGTCATTCTCATTACTCATTCAGAGAACAGCATATTATTAAAGAGATTTCTTTCGAGATAAGCCTAGAATTTTCTCGTCACACGCAAAATTTGTATAAAAGTGCTTGTGCAGACGGAGGAATAAACAGTTTATTCAAAGCAATTTTGCGTAAAGCAAGCATAAGAAAAATCAAGTACTCGCTAGAAAAGTTTAACACCGTTAAAAAATTAAAACAAAGTTCCAAATATTTTTCAATAATTTTAATAATTTAAACAACCAAAGCAAAATGTCCTCACTTCAACTTCTTTTGGATTTGGCTGAAAACTTGGACAGCATGTCATCGCCATACTACGGAAGCGATTTTGGACTAGGTCTCAATCCACACATCATTCACCGCAGTAATCGTCCAAGTGTTTTCCGTTTACCGCTGGCTTTGGCAAACCGCATGGAAGATTGTCCTGCTATGATGCTCCGCTCAAAAGGTGCTAACCAAAACACAGCAGTCTCCAATGTTGGCAAGGATGGATTCCAGGTCTGCATGGATGTGCAGCAATTCAAGCCGAGTGAACTTTCTGTGAAAGTGGTAGACAATGCTGTGGTGGTGGAAGGCAAACACGAAGAACGACAAGACGACCATGGGTACATATCGCGACATTTCGTCCGTCGTTACACACTTCCAAAGAACTACGACTCAGATAAAGTTGTCTCAACTCTGTCATCGGATGGTGTTTTGACTGTGAGCATTCCGAAACCTGCCATCGAGGACAAGTCAAATGAGAAAATCATCCAAATTCAACAAACGGGACCGGCTCACTTAAACGTGAAGGATAACAAGCTCGATGACAAAACAAAGGCTGCCGATGCTGAAAAGGCGCAGAATGGAGGAGCTAAAGCATAAAATTCCAAAACACCGAAAATCATTTTAGACTGATATAAATTCCTATTTTATTTATTATTTTGTTGTAGTTATGTCCTCGTTTCGTAAAAATAAAATATCGTACGTTAAATAAATTTCAAGTTTTTTTTTTTTTGTAGAACGGCATTTTTGTTCGGATTTAGCGTGCCCTAGCGTGGTCTCTGTAGCTATGGGTTGGTAGTATAGACAATTTGGCTTATAGTTTTGGTTTTAATGTTTAAGCAATTTCCTAGACAAAAAAAGAATTCAATTTGGCCCAGGCTCTCACATAAAATGAGTTTTATTATTTCAGACCTTTTGGCTATAAATTTTAATAAAGTTTAAATCTTTCCCCTAAAATTGAGGAACAACATTTTCAATAATAGCTACTGGCGCTTAATTTGGGCCAGGTGACAAAACTTCAGGGAAGGTGAAAGGAGGTTAAATTCCTACAAGATACAAATTATGGGGCCCCTGTTATGACTTGGAATTCACCGCGTCTAACGTTCGACTCAACTCGAACGTTTGACTTTCCAAAAATAAAAACTGCAATTTTGTTCAAAATTACCAAGATAACAGTTTGACATCGACGATATAGGCGAATGTTTGCCTAAGGTATTGAGTGACATTCAAGTTTTCCAAATTTAGCCAGTTAGGGCGAACTTAATTCAGGCAAGTCGCAAACGGTAATTCCACATAGTCAATTTGAAGGTTCGACTTGACGAATCGCAAGTCTTTATAGGCGCTTATGTATGTAATTCTGCACAAAAGAGATTAACAGAGACACCTACCTACTTTTTTCATAATAATCAATACAAAAACATGCAAGAAATTTAATGGTGTAGCAAAAGTTTAGTTAAATTAAATACACGACTAGATCGCACGTACTTGCTTGTTATGTTCAAGTTGCTTGGAATTAATAACTTTTGAAATATGAAAGTAATTATAAAAAAAATATAGAAATATATAAAAGCATTTAAATCGGTTTTTTAATTGTATTAAACAACTATATTATTATATATTAGTTAAAAAACTTAGAGCTCAAAAACAAGTATGCCATTTGATTACTTGAAAAAATATGAATTTACGCAAACAAATTTAAATCGGTTCGAGTAATCGAGTAGAGTAGAATCGTAAGTCGTAACAGGGTCCTTAATTCAGAATAGAGCTCGGAACAGAGTCCGAGTATGTGTACCTATTTTCCCTTGCAAAACATTTTTTATCAATAACTGAAAATAAAACTATTGACAAAGTTATATAAATATTTATTTTATTCAGAAATTCGTGCTTTTAACTCAAAACTAAATAATTGGTTCAAATATTAATAGCTAAGTATTTAAATGTTTGATATTTGAAATATGTTTTGCTTACACAGAACCAAACCCTACGTAAATTTGAATTCATCTGATGATGGGATTTCGTTGGATGAGTGTCATGACGTAACTGAAGCTATTTTTTAAACAACAAATCTATCATTGTGTCAATGAATTTATTCCATAATTCAACTTATATCAGAATAATTAGTATTAGTAGTATGTATATATGCATTACAATTTATATAATTTAAGTGAATACACAGCTTGCACAGAGATATGATATTTAAGTTTATATCTTACAACTGAAAAAAAAATAGCAAAATTTGGTATGATAATTAAAAATGAGAATGAAGAACAATTGAAGGAGAACTACGAACAGACCTTCATTTAACTGAAATCGGAATAATTAGATACTTATAACAAACATTTACTGACACAAAAATTAGGCGTGATACTATAAAATTTGAAGTTCATAAGCTCAATATTTTAAGTAAAATTAAGCTCTATAGTGTGAT